>JASDDO010000010.1:466515132-467874357 GCA_030015575.1 Agapanthus africanus | reverse complement strand
CAACCGGCTTTGAGTTGCTCGGCTATTGTTGAGCGTTGGCGACGAAGGTTGCTTTCCCTTTTCCCTTTACATTCCAAGGCTCCGTCTTTGAAGAGGAAGGCCTATGGCCTATCTGGTCCATTTGGGCCAGCTTGTCAATCAAGGCCTGGAAGGTGGTCGGCTTGAAGAACATTATGAATTGCGAGACGGTCGCTTGAGGGTCAAGAGTACCCATGAACATGCCCACTGCCGGCGCTTCTTTGATGCGCTGTTCACATTTTGACCATAAATTTCACCACCGTATTGCGTATTGTACCCACGTTTCACCTGGCTTCACCCTGGCATTGATCAGTGCCATTATTGGGGTGCGTTCACTAGCACTCGCGAAACGCCGGGTAAATAATAGCTCCATCTCCGCAAAAGTTTTTACGGAGTCGTTCGGAATTTCAGAGTACCATTCGAACGCCGTCTCCGACAAGCTGCCGACGAACTGGCGAAATAGCAGTTTATTATCACCCCCAGTGTTGCTGCACAAGGCTCTGAACTGGGCAACATGCTGATGCGGATTCCCCGTCCCTTTATATACATGAAATTTAAGGATCGTATATCCCGGTGGGTACCTTATCTGGTCATACCAGCCCGGATAGGGTCGTCCCGTTTTAACGATCTGCCCAGCTGCTTCATTCGCCTGGTGAGCTCGTATTTGCTGAGCAATGTAATCATCCAAAGTGGCCTTGGAGATAGTCTCCTCCTTGGCTGATGAAAGAGATGGAGGAGGGTCTGATGTCTCCCCTCGGTCGTCTTCGAGGATAATTGGAGGATCTTCAGCTGGAGGATCCGGCTGTAACATCATCCCGACCATGTCTTGAAATAAGAACGCCATTCGTTTTATGTTGGCAGCTTGTTCCACGGCCTCTTTTTCTTTCCTCTCGAGAATTCTTCGGAGGAACTCGGTGTCAGTCTCTTGTTCCCGACGTTGCTCCGAGGTCTCTGGATTTTCTTTTGGCCCAGTAAGTGCGGCCATTGCAGTCAGCATCTCCTGAAGCTTCTGCTGCTGTTGTTCTTGATCCCTTGTTATTGATCGGGTGAGCGGTCGGTGACCCGTCAAAGCGCGGCTTTCTTCTTTTCCAGAAGCTATGTAGACAGTATGTACCATCATGCCCCCAGACCTGGGACGTTTGGGCTCAACCCCTTTGCGGTTTGCCGCAGTCACAGGGGCTTTCTCCAGCCTCCTTTTCTTTTGAGCAGTTGAAGTCAAGGGGGTGTTCATATCAGAAAACTGTATTCTAATACCGCCCATGCATTATCTAATTGTTGTATTTATCGGTATTATTAACCAGTGTCTGCTCGGTATTACAGATTACAGGTATCCGTGCTAAAATACTGGAAATACATTTAAAAGCATGGATATATCAATTGAGAGCCGACACTGCAACCAGAACCGCAATCCGACCGATACTTCAGGAGTCCCTTTTTGCAACAAGTTTGTGTACACATTTTTCTATCTAAATGGTCCAACAAAACAAATGTGTATACAAGACTTTTAGGCACACGTGGATATGCATTCAAGGAAAAATATTATATGCATTCAAGGCTAAACATCATGTGTTGATTAAATTCGAATTTCCCTCCATTCTTTGGAGCCTATAAATACAGACCATGGGGCAAAGGTTCAAAGGTCATTCTTTAGTCTTGGATTGTCATTCTTTGTCCAAGTTTTCTATTCTCTATTCTTGTAAATAGCGTAGTCCCCTTGAGTTCTTAACCTTCTCTTGATCCTTCAACCTCTTCATTGAGCTTGAAAGTTTAAGGGTTGGTTATTGATCTCAAGGGGTTGTATCATTCTTGAAATTTAATAAAGTGTTCTTTTGTGCTTCCTTCACCATGAGTTCTTTGCCCTCTCTTGATCTTGCAATCTCTTTATTGAGCTTGCAAGTTTAAGTTTGGGTTATTGAACCCATGTCTTGCAATATGTTCTTTGGTTCCTAATCTTTTACTTACTTGTATTTTATTCTTGCTCTTTTAATTCTCGTACTTAAATTCCATGCACTTTAATTACTTGCTTGTAATCTTTTCTTCTCTTTGTTCTTCTCTTTTTGGTTTGTTTTGTGAATGGTGTGAATATTGTTTTTAGGAAAAGAGAAAGATTTTGTAAGTTAACATTTCGTTCCTCATTTCCTTTTCCCGTCTTTTCCATTTGAAACTCCGCCCAAACCCTACGCAAGCGCTCCGTTAGACACCCTACCCTACCAAGGTAAAGGTGATTCCTAACCGTGACCGGTTGTATTCGGTTTGGCCGGAGGCAAAAGCAAGAGACAAGAATGGACGGACAAGGGTCAATAAGCCGGATTCCACGAATACCGTACTTAAATACCCTAATCCACGTTATTGCCGATTGCTCTAGCATCATTGGTCGAGTTCGGCTCAAAGTACTTGAATACGGAATCCATTAACTTACACTATCCTATCGTTTCCTAACAAGCCTTATACTTGAATATAACACATAGGTTAAATAACGAACAAATCCGCCACGTTGTTAACTCGTTAAAACAAGAACGTAAAACTTACCATCTCCCTGTGGATCGACCCGTGCTCATCGCGGCTAGCTGCAAAGCGACACCGTCCTGATCGCGGTTAAACTTTAGAACTCTTAAATACCCGACACGCTTTTGGCGTGCGATCAAACGGCGCCGTTGATCGCACGCCAAAAGCGTGTCGGGTATTTAAGAGTTCTAAAGTTTAACCACGATCAGGATGGTGTCGCTTTGCAGCTAGCCGCGATGAGCACAGGTCGATCCACAGGGAGATGGTAAGTTTTACGTTCTTGTTTTAACGAGTTAACAACGTGGCGGATTTGTTCGTTATCTAACCTATGTGTTATATTCAAGTATAAGGCTTGTTAGGAAACGATAGGATAGTATAAGTTAATGGATTCCTTATTCAAGTACTTTGAGCCGAACTCAACCAATGAAGCTGGAGCAATCGGCAATAACATGGATTAGGGTATTTAAGCACGGTATTCGTGGAATCCGGCTTATTGACCCTTTTCCGTCCATTCTTGTCTCTTGCTTTCGCCTCCGGCCAAACCGAATGCAACCGGTCACGGTTAGGAATCACCTTTACCTTGGTAGGGTAGGGTGCCTAACAGAGCGCTTGCGTAGGGTTTGGGCGGAGTTTCAAATGGAAAAGACGGGAAAAGGAAATAAGGAACGAAATGTTAACTTACAAAATCTTTCTCTTTTCCTAACAACAATATTCACACCATTCACAAAAAAAACCAAAAAGAGAAGAACAAAGAGAAGAAAAGATTACAAGCAAGTAATTAAAGTGCATGGAATTTAAGTGCGAGAATTAAAAGAGCAAGAATAAAATACAAGTAAGTAAAAGATTAGGAACCAAAGAACATATTGCAAGACATGGGTTCAATAACCCAAACTTAAACTTGCAAGCTCAATAAAGAGGTTGCAAGATCAAGAGAGGGCAAAGAACTCATGGTGAAGGAAGCACAAAAGAACACTTTATTAAACTTCAAGAATGATACAACCCCTTGAGATCAATAACCAACCCTTAAACTTTCAAGCTCAATGAAGAGGTTGAAGGATCAAGAGAAGGTTAAGAACTCAAGGGGACTACGCTATTTACAAGAGAGGAGAATAGAAAACTTGGACAAAGAATGACAATCCAAGACTAAAGAATGACCTTTGAACCTTTGTCCCATGGTCTGTATTTATAGGCTCCAAAGAATGGAGGGAAATTCGAATTTTTAAATCAACACAAAATCTTTAGCATTGAATGCTCATTACTTCATGTCCATTTGTGACTTAATTCATGGCTGCCCCCATTATGGTCCATGTTTATTTGTCTAGTTGATTTTGGTTTGCACTTATTATTGGAGGGAAATTTGAATCTTTAAATCAACACATAATCTTTAGCATTAAATGCACATTACTTCATGTCCATTTGTGCCTTGATTCTTGTCTTCCCCATCATGGTCCATGCTGATTTGTCTATTTGAATTTGATTTGCACTCAGTTTTGGAAGGAAATTTGAATCTTTAAATCACACACATAATCTTAACCATTAAATGCTCATTACTCCATTCCCACATGTGGCTTGATTCATGGCTGCCCCATTATGGCCCATGCTGATTTATTTAATTGACTTTGATTTGATTTCAGTTTTGGAAGGAAAAAATCAACACATGATGTTTAGCCTTGAATGCATATCCACATGTGCCTAAAATTCTTGTGTACACATTTGTTGTGTTGGACCATTTAGATAGAAAAATGTGTACACAAACTTGTTGCAAAAAGAGACTCCTGAAGTATCGGTCGGATTGCGGTTCTGGTTGCAGTGTCGGCTCTCAATTGATATATCCATGCTTTTAAATGTATTTCCAGTATTTTATTATGGATATCTGTAATCTGTAATATTGAGCAGACACTGGTTAATAATACCGATAAATACAACAATTAGATAATGCATGGGCGGTATTAGAATGCAGTTTTCTGATATGAATAAATACCCCCAAACTTAACTTTTGCTCGTCCCGAGCAAAACCATTTATTCACAAAAGAAAATCCTAACCGCACTTTCGCAGGGAAGGCGATTGCACTGAGCGTGTGCAACAAGCCGTTAAATCTCTAGGTGTCCCTAGTAGGAGGAGTGTTGTCTCCTGAGGGTTTTCAGCGGATTCCACCCACAAAATCCCGTCAAGCTAGTTTTGCGAAATAACTATAATTCAAACCCTAAGGTTTTGTTTTAAAGATAGCAATTCTATTATCCCAAATATAGAACTATCGAACCTTTATTTTTCACCCCTCTCTTCTCATTTAACTTAAGATTTTATATGTCTTTACGTGCAGTGCAAATAGTGTCGTTAAGTTTCAAAAGGATCGATTAAAGTCGTCTTGTCACAAAATAAAGCCCAGACAAAAAATTTTAAAAGGATCACATAAGTTTTATAAAGAGTTAAGTATTTCTCAAGTTTCGTTTTCCAGTAATGTTTCAAATTCAGAATTTCTATCTTCCTTAACAGGAAACTAGGTCTTATTTTTCACTCCACCTTTTTCTTGTTTTCATTTTATACACACCTCTGTGAACGTGCAATAGTATTTATCATAGAATAAAACCTTTCATATCTCCGCTAGAAATATTTTTATAAAAACCTGTCTTTTGTCAAGATTATTCTCACACAAAGAACCGTTAGGAATTTTAACTCGGAGAGAACACTTGCTTGACTTTGTTTTAATCTGGACTTTCTAGGCTTCTTAGCGAGTTTTGGGCCAATGCTCCCAAACCAGTTGGGTTTAGGGTATTAGGTGTAGAGACACCCCAGCGGACTTAATTACTCAAGTTACCTAGGCCCTAAAACAAAAGACCAATTTTGGCGTGAAAATCATAACGATTTAATGCGAACGGAGATATAATTGGTTGTTCAATTATTTTTTGGATAAAAGACATGTTTAGTGGGTTGGGTGTGTAATCATTCCAATCAAGTTCCAGATAGGTTATTTTTCAGAATTAGTTCTAATTAAGGCATCAATAATATCCCTTCATATCCGCTTCACTTCATAAACTATTCTTGGTATTACTTATTTCAGAACAAACCTATTTGATCCTCAGAAAATAGTTTATCAAGTTAAAGGTTTTCAGACATAATAGACTTGTCATCTAATTTTCAAAACTCACGACACGTGTAGTGTGATGTAAAGACGTATATTAGCTATAGTTAACTTCAAAGGAGAGTTATCTTTCAGGTTTTCAAAATCTAAAAATAAGATTTAGTTATTCTTATCTTATCAAACAAACCTTCGAAATATTGAATCTAAGTTCTCCCACTAGCTAACTTGACGATAAAGTTTTTATGTATTTAGAAAATTTTCTGGTTTTTATGGGTTTTTAAATAAGTATGCAAATGCAGAATATACAAATGAATGCGAAGGTAGAAAGCTTACCGAGCAGGGGGCGTCGCAGCGAGCACCGAGATAGCCTTTTGTGGCTTAGCAGGATGGTTCTCTTATTGTTGAACCTTCGCCCTTTTCTGGTGGCGAGGGTAATCTTGATCAATTACTGAGTCCCGAATCTGTCTCCAGACTTTGTAGATTTTGGAAGACAGCCGCTGAGGGGACTGCTCCGGCTTTGTTTCCGAAACATTCCCCACTGATGGAGGAGATCATTTCAGTACGGCGGTAGGAGAGTTCCTGCGCACCTTGTTCAGCAATTCAAAGTTGTTCCCAGTTGGAACAGCAGCATTGACTTCCACCGTTGGGGCTGGTGAAGTTAGCCCAGAGGGGGAGTTGCCCCCAGCCTTCCTTATTCGGCGCCAGTGGCGACGTCGAGTGTGTCGAGCCGATGGTGTTGGTTCGGTGATGGGGATGGCTTTGTCATGCCCCCTGTTCTGGTGAGGCGCTGCTGGCATCAGCTTCTTAAAGACTGATGTCCGTTGAGTAGCAGTATTTAATTTGTCAAAGACAGACTTTGGAGCGGGAACGGGAGCCGGAGTGGGAGCCGGGACAGTTAGTCTTGTAATGACCGACCCTTTGGCAGGAGAAGCCGTCTTGACGACTTCGGGAGCAGGGATGGTTACTCTCTTCGGAACAACATTTTCTTGAGTTGCAGGCTTCATCATGGGCCCACATGAACTTTAGCCCAATATGGTGAAGACTGAGAAGCTGGAGCTGGACGACTCATTGAAGGGGGACGTTGTAGTGGTAAGTCGATCGAAGACCGACTTCTTGGGAGCTTCTTGAGTTGGTATAGGAGCGCCGAAGCTCATCGGTAGGAGCATGGTCCCGAAAAACAATCCAGTGGTGGCCTGAGTCACCTGATCCACGGGCATTGTGAACAGAGAAGCCGCTTGGGGCCCGTAAGCTATGCCTCCAGATGAGGCGGAGCGTGAATTGCAGTTGCAGTTGGAACACTTTGTGCAAGTAGACGCCATTGATCCTTCGCTTTCTATACCAAGCAAGACGCCAAATCTTAGTATCTCGAATCCAAGAGCAACCATATCAAACCGTGATTCGTTCGCGAACACGACACACGAAGTGTGGAGTGGAAAGAGGAAAAGGTCCTTCCGGGCGTGCCAGAATCTGTTCCCCGCCGAAAGATGCGACCGGGACGTTGGGACGTCAAGGCCTGAATTTCGAGGGCAGATGCTATTTGGTGCTATCTGTCCACCTCTCCAAAGATGCCAAGTTGATTTATGGCACCGTGTATCGAAGGTTTAGACGGATGCGGCAGATGAGCAGACTTCGTCAGATTCCCCCTCGTTGAGGGGTTTTTGATTGTGGGGACGCTCTTCCCTGCAGGCGCAAGCCCCTGCAGTTAATTACGTTACCGCATCGCGGTAACCACTTTCTCCTTCTCCAGATGGTCACTTCGTGTCGTGTGAGTTTGTTTTGTTTTTGATTGCCCGTGGATTGTATACGGAGACTAATTTATGTTGTCGCCCGTAGGGCGTGGATTAGTCCAAATCCGTATTTTCTTAGATTTGGGTTTGGGGTTGGGTTTAATGATACGTTAGTCTCATTTGAGACTAAGATCAAATTAAACGTTTGTTAAGGATACGTTAGTCTAATTTTAGACTAAGATCAACTTAACGGGGTCGTTTAGATCCAACAAAAGAGCATTTGGGCTCTATTGTTTACTTTAGGGACATTGCGGTCCATATCCAGTTTAAGGACATGGTGGTCCAATGTTAGTTTAATGACATCTCGGTCCAATGTTAGTTTAAAGACATCACGGTCGAGGTTAAGGACATCATAGTTCGTGAGTTTAAAGACCTCACAGTCAAGGTTAAGGACATCATAGTCCGTGAGTTTAAAGACCTCACAGTCAAGGTTAAGGACATCATAGTCCGTGAAATGTGTGGTTGTCGGGACCCGTCACCTCTCTGAAGACGTTGAAGGATTACAACGACAAATATCAGAGGGGTGAAGAGATGTACCCTCGAACCAAAGTGGATTAAGTGATCTGTAGTCCAATTTGGAATTAATCATGTTATGAACACATTGGCTCAGTTAAGTCTGAATTGAGGACTTATGGCCAACTTGGGCTGAGTCCAATTAAATTTGAAGTATTGGCACTTTATTAGACCATTAGACATTTGTCTGGGTTCAGCCCCTCATCATTTAGCAATGCTTAAACGAAAGTCTGAGAGCTTTGGTAACATTTTATCTTTGACTGAGCATTAAACATTATAGCTTTGAGTTTTACTCAACATTGAGATTCAATTGAAAGGGAGGTTTTTGCCTCTGGAGAATTAGCCAATTTGGCTAAGAACAACAGTGTTAAACACTGGAAATGAAACTCTCAAATTAGTGTTAAACAATGGAGAGGAAGGGGGTCACGTGGGGACACGTGAGGGCGCCAAAAGGTGGGGCCAGATCTTCTTTACTTTGTTCTGCAGAAAAGTGTTAAACACTTTTAATTTTCTGACCATCACGTGTTGGCACGTGATGAAGATTTGCGCGTTGATTATTAAAGTATTTATCAAGGGGTCACGTGGTAACACGTGAGGACGCCAAAAGGTGGGGCCAGATCTCCTTTACTTTGTTCTGCAAACAAGTGTTAAACACTTTTAATTTTCTGACCATCACGTGTCTGACCATCACGTGTTGGCACGTGATGGAGATTTGCGCGTTGATTATTAAAGCATTTATCAAGGGGTCACGTGGTAACACGTGAGAGCGCCCGAGTTAGAATCTGCCTTTGTTTTTATTCTCTTTGTTTTGGAGGTCACGTAGGAGCACGTGAGGCGTTGCCTCAAAGCTGTTTCCTTCTTATTTTGGAGAATCTTTTCAGGGGTCACGTAGGGACACGTGACCCTAGTCCTTTGCATGCATGGGGATGTTTCAAGTCTCTTTATTTTTTAAGAATTAAATTCTCTGTAGGGTTAAACCCTAATTATGTTTTAGAGGAATTAAATTCCTATGTATGTGGAAGAATTAAATTCTTATATAGGGTTAAACCCTAGTTCTGTCTTGAAGGAATTGAATTCCTATGATTTTGGGAGAATTGAATTCTCATGCAGGGTTGAACCCTAATTTTATCTTGGAGGAATTAAATTCCTGTAAATTGGGAGAATTAAATTTTCTAAACTCAATTCCCCCTCTAAGTTTTGGATCTACACGGCAGAATCTCAACCCGATGAGAATTAAATTCTCAACCTATGGGGAGATTTTGCTTCTGCAGATCTTCAACCAGGGAAAGAATTAAGTTCTTTTGCAGAAGAGTTAAACTCTTAGATTGAGAATTAAATTCTCTTTTTAAAGTTTTGATCTTTTCCCCATTTCTCACCTAGGTTTTCTTTTTTGAGAATTAAATTCTCCTTTCTTTTCTCCCTGCTATTTGCCTTTAGAAAACTTCAAGATCCCAAATATTCTCCCCTCTTCCTCTTCTTGGCTCCTATTTATAATAGAAGGAAAAGAATCAATTTGTTTAGTAAATCTTTCATTCAAAGATTTTGTTTGTTTTTGTAACTAACATGATCTCAGTGAATTTTATTCACCATTGGATTTTTAATCCAAAAGATATTCTGTTTGTTATTCTTGGTGAATTTTAAGGGAATCTTTCCTTATCTAAATCTTTCGATAAATTGGTGATTTTTAATCACCATTGGATTTTAAATCCAACGGTGCTCCACTTTACAGAGCATAGTTCTCTTTTGTTTGGAAAGATTTAAAGAAATACTTTCCCAGTTAGGGTCTTTGATTTCCCTTAATTAGAATTTAATTCTATCAATTTATAAAGCTTTGAAAGTCTATCACGTGTTGGCACGTGACCGCTCTTCCTTCAAAGTTATAATTCTGTCTTTTAACTGGGCTAAAGACCATCACGTGTCAGCACGTGACGCCCCGTTGGAGTCTTTTCTTAGCCATTTGTTTATACCTTTGCTTGACAGAATTTAATTCTATCAATTTATAAAACTTTCAAAGCCTATCACGTGTTGGCACGTGACCGCTCCTCCTTCAGAGTTTTAATTCTGTCTTTTAACTGGGCTAAAGACTATCACGTGTCAGCACGTGACCCTTGGTCACGTGTGAGCACGTTACGCCCCGTTAGAGTCTTTTCTTAGCCATTTGTTTATAGTTTTGCTTGACAGAATTTAATTCTATCAATTTATAAAGCTTTCAAAGCCTATCACGTGTTGGCACGTGACCGCTCCTCCTTCAGTGTTTTAATTCTGTCTTTTAACTGGGCTAAAGACCATCACGTGTCAGCACGTGACCTTTGGTCGCGTGTGAGCACGTGACGCCCTGTTGGAGTTTTTTCTTAGCCATTTGTTTATACTTTTGCTTGACAGAATTTATTTCTGTAAAGACATCACATGTCGACACGTGATCCTTGGTCACGTGTCGACACGTGATACCTCATTGAGGTAAATCCTGATTTTTAATCAGGGAACATATGTAGTTCAGGTTCAAATCAAATTCGAGTTCAGGTTAAGTTTAGGTATTGGTTTAAGTCAAGTTCGTGTTTAAGTTTAAGTTCGAGTTCAAGTTTTGTATTTGAGTTCGACTTCAAGTTAGATTGGAATTCAAGTCAAGTTCGGATTTGAGTTCAAGTTATAAACATATCTTATTAAAAAGATTTATCTTTTGAAATTCTTAAGTTTGGGAACAATCGGGCAACCGCCGCACATGGACGATAGGATTTATGTCTTTTTCAAAGACGATTGTCATTGATAATTCTTTTAATTTGCAGTGTGATCTAACATGGATAGGCAAGCACTCACTTTCTCCGGCTCTCCGAGACTCAAGAGAAATGATACCACTTAAACCCATGGTTAATCTAAACTCCTTAAATATTTATTCAAGTTGTTTATTATGTGTATTTGCATGTTTGCATTTCCCGAGAGGGTTTTATGTAAATGTTTTATTATTGTTTTGAAACAAAACCTCGAGGGTGTTTTTGATTAAAAAAACATATTAATTAGAATGCCAAGAATTTTTATAAAATTTATTTTAGATTTAGTGGTATTTTAGTGATAAAACTTAGTTTTTAAAAGTGTATGATATTTTTATGTAAAATTCATCTTTTAGAAATTTAAGGGTATTTTCTTAACAACTTTAATATTTTCATTTTAAAGTATTTATCTAATTTTCGCAAATTTGTTTTTCTTTGGAAAAACGAATTTGCTTTAACTTTATTTTAAAAAGTCGTATTTTCTTTAAAACCGTATTTTCTTTCTTTTGAGGTCGAATTCTCCGTGAGGAGTTTCGCATCTCACTCTACTTTCCTCAGAATGTGTGATTATCTGCACTATCCATAACGGGTCTCTTAAGGAGGGTTCTATTGGGGGTAAGGGGAAATCAATGATGAAACCTGACTTGTAACTCGACAGTTCTATACTTATACTGATCAGTTTTACCGGCTAGGCTAGCCCCGGGATGCTGCTGCTGACATCATTCGTCTGTACATATTACATGTTTACTGCCTAGCGGCACGTCTCGGATTCAACCCGAGAGTCTTGACCATGGTCCCGGGCATGCACGGGATACTATTGAGTTACATCGATGATTCCGTTAAATTGATTTCACAAACTTTAGAATAGATAACCCAGTAGTATAGTTTAGATTACTCACCGCACGTCACATACACTTATACACTTCACTGTTCCATACCCGTGTTTACCTGATTATATTCATGTTACTATTTATATTCCTGCCTGCATATCTCGTGTATCCTGATTATTTATTATTGTTTGATATTATGACGCACTGACGTCTGGGTTTTGTATGGCCCAGTTCCTCAATCTCTTTTGCAGGCTGACCAGGAGTATTTCAGCCATCATGCCGAGCAGTGAAGATCTTATTAGTGATAGTTTAGTTTAGTTTCCTTTCCGCAGTTTTATTTCCTGATGTGAGCCCGTATTTGGGACGTATTTCCAGATGTTATTTTTATTTGGATTTTATTGCTTCCGCATATAAATCTGGGTTTTATTTCTTGACTCGTTTATTCTGGCAGATGGACATGTATTAGATAGTATTATATATTTCTTGTTCTTGATATCTTATGTACAGCCGTAATGTGACTGTGGAAGGACGTTTCCTAGCCACAGGTAGTATGGTTGGCTCTGTCACGTGTCGATCTTAGCGCACTCTGGGAAGCGGGACGTGACAATATGTATAAGTAATGAATAAGGGCATCCCCAAGCAGGAGCTAGCATTTTGCCGAACGGCGGAACACAACCACAAGCAAGATATATCATAATATGAAATCAACATTTAAAAGCAAAAAAAACAGAAACCAAGTATAAAGTCGGCCCACACGAGCTCGACACCAAAATCAGAATATACATATAGAAATCTCACAAGCTCACAGTCTAAGTCCAATATACAAATGGTGGAAAAAGTAGGTAGGGTAGATGGAGTGTACTAGATACAAAAGTAATATACATGGTGGGAGCAAAATAATATTCTCTCAAAAACCCACCTATGCGCAAAGTCGCAAGTCGATGCAAAGGAAGCAGAAGAAGGAGTAGCAGAGCGCCCGTCGCGACTATGCTGGCGGGTCTGTCCTGCAAGATACTGTGGCACAATGGGGGTGAGTTTCCAACTCGTGAGTAGTAAGTAACATCTAATGTAACAACCCTAAACTTTCTGTATATTTTTTTTCAAAAAATACAGAAAGGGGTACTTGAGCCTGAGCACAAGTTATAAGTTTGATTTGCTTTTAAACAACAAGAAGGAGACCTTGCACTGCTGAACCAAAGCACCAGAGTTCAAATCCCATCAGCCACATTATTTTTTTAATTAGTTTTCTTTTAAAATTTTAAAATCCCAAGAGTCTAAACGTGCATAACCCGTAATCCCAAAGGTCACACTAAAAACAAACGAGTCCAGGAGGTAGACAAAACGACATAGGAAACGTGGCATGAAAGTACGGCCCGACTCGCCTGACTTGGGCCGGCGACTCGGCCGACTCGGCAGGCGCCGCCGGCCCGACTCAGTGAAAACCCCAAATTTTTTATAACATCTGTGCCTCTTGAACTCCCTATAACTCCTACACTGTTTAAATTTCCTGTATTATTCCAGAGAATTAAAAATCCAATTAAAATCTTTTTAATGCATTTTCTATCAAACCCTAACCCTAATTTTTTCCTATAAATACCACTCCATTTCACACACCCCTCACTCACAAACTCTATCCAAACTCTAAAGAAAATCCCCTAGAACTTTTGTGTACAAGTGGAGTTAGCGAAGGGCGAAGCTCCGACGAACTTCCGATGACGACCCTAGGAGCTCCCGGTGACGAAACGACGCACCGGTACCTCCTACCACTCCCTTTTCCTCTTCTCTAATCTAAAATCTAGTAAGTCCCTCCTCCTTCTTCTCTTTTCTATTCTGAAAACTTGTATTTCTAAAACCTGACGGAAGTGGAGTTACTCCGACTTCAGATTCGGTTTTCTTTAAAAATTTCCAATTTTCTTAAATACAACAATACCAATCTTGCACATCATGACTATTAATCATTAACAAAACATATTGAACAAGTTCCATATCAAAAGAATGTAGATTGTAATTTTTATCGCATTTTTCAGAAAAAATACCATATAGTTTTGCTTCGACATAAAAACATCATTATCCTTACTATACCTTTAGATAGTTCACAAGGTAATGACCCACCTCTTCACAACACTCATATGTAATATAGCACGATGATATTGGAAAACATAGATTTGGGAAAATACGGTTTTACATAAAACTACATCCGACTTATATAAAAACATTTTTCTACAAGATTATGTATTTTAAACAAATCTTTGCAAAGTGCCGCTACAACCCATTTGGGGAACCCGTTCAGGATGATGCGGATTATCGCACATCATCGGGCTTAGTAGTGCGAGATGCAGACCTCCGCAAGGAGCATACGGTCTCGAAAGATTTAAAAATACAAATATCTTAAGAAAAATGAGATTTCTAGAAAAATAATAAATTAAAATTATTTTATATATATATATATATGTATCAGCAAAATATCTAATTTTTGTTATAATATAAATATTCTAATTTTTCTAAATCAAAAGAATCACTTTACATGAAAATAACAAGCAATTTCATACAAGTTCAATACTTTACAATTAAATACCATATATTATGAAATTAGGTTTTATTCACTAGAAATGTCACAATGATAAAATATACATCAATGAAAACTCTAAAGACGATAATAAAATACTTGTGGTGTATTTTGAAAATTATACAAAATTATTTTTACATGAAACCCCCTCAAGTTATACTAAATTACAATAAGGACCCTAGTAAATATAGGTTTAAGCGGGACCAGTCTCTTGAGACTCAGGGAGCCGGAGATATGGGTGCTTGCCTATTTATGGTAGACAACTTAATAAACGGTGTTATCGACACGGCAATCGTCTTTGAAAAAGACACAAATCCTGTCGTCCATGTGCAGCGGTTACCGATAACATCAAAACCTAATTCAGGATTTCAATTTCTTTTCTAATTGCCTGACTCAGACTGAGTCTCATTATAAATAATCTGACTTGAATATGATTCAAGTACAAACTACAATTCAATATGAATCCATATATTCAATCTGTTCAATCTATCAATCTATACAACTTGACTGAACCGAACCATGGATATACATCCATCTACATGATTCTCCAGTTACATCCATTTACCGATATCATGGTTTCGGCAATTCATCTATCTATACAATTCAATTACAAGACAATACAATACAAACAATACAATTAAGACATCGCGGGGTTTATAAGGGGTATATTGGTACGGAAGGTGTTAGAAGTGGCACGAGACTGCAACCATTAAGACACCTAACCTGTATTCCATTGCCGTTGTGCCGTGGCTGAACGGTTCCTTATACTCCTGATACCTTAGTCTCCAGGGTAAGTGAGACTCCTCTCGTATATATACTGGCTTCTTCTGTACCAAGCAACAAACAACAACGTTAACACTAATTACAACATTATAACAATATAATATAACTTTAAAAGACACACACTCTCTCTGTGTGTGTCTATTCTACTTCTCCCTTATCTTTGGGACTTACCGAGCGATTGTTCAATGATGACATTCTCTTTCTTCTTCTTTGAATGTCGTCAGGTGATTCACTAGAAATCGAGCCCACCAGCGAGGATTTGGACCAGCTAGCTTACGACCCAGAGCTTTAGATTCTTGTACGCATTTACATTCTGTATTTTCCATTTCTGTTATGCCACTGTTTAGGCATCCCTTTTCATTCCATGTATTTACTTTTCCATGTACTGTAAAAGAATGTTAATAAATAAAGTTGATGTTCATTACATTTGTCTCTTGTATATATTTCTTTTATATTGCTTAGTTACGCATAGCGTATTTACTTCTAAGTAAATACGTAGTGGCCTCGTCGTGTCCTCTGTCCGTACACTGGGAAGCGTGGCGTGACAGGTTTTGTTAGTGGACAATGCAGGTCAGAGCTGTATGGAACCCTACCATGCAGTTCAGCTCTGCGTGGACAACCTAAGCAATATAATACAAGAACCAGCAACTGAATATAATACAAGAACCAGCAACTAAAAACATTCTTTACAATTCATATTGCTTGAATCTTCCAATTTTATATATTTTGAATCTGTCCTAACTCAAAATTCCCTCACCTCTTTTACAATCTTAGCAAAACCTTCGCATTCTTTCGTTCTCTCACATATCTTTTACACTATGAGTACTTCTATCACTAAACTTTTCTTGAATCTGTTACACTTTCTTTTTACAAATTTCGAGGACGAATTTTTTTTAAGGAGAGTAGAATGCAACAACCCTAAACTTTTTGTACATTTTTTTTCAAAAAATACAGAAAGGGGTACTTGAGCCTGATCACAAGTTATAAGTTTGATTTGCTTTTAAACAGCAAGAAAGAGCCTGTAGCTCATTGGTAAGACCTTGCACTGCTGAACCAAAGCACCAGAGTTCAAATCCCATCAGCCACATTATTTTTTTAATTAGTTTTCTTTTAAAATTTTAGAGGCCTAAGAGTCTACACGTGCATAACCCGTAAACCCAAAGGTCACACTAAAAACAAACGAGCCCAGGAGGTAGATCAAACGGCATAGGACACGTGGCATGAAAGTACGGCCCAACTCGCCTGACTCGGGCCGGCGACTAGGCCGGCACCGCCGGCCCGACTCAGTGAAAACCCCAAATTTTTTTATAACATCTGTGCCTCTTGAACTCCCCATAACTCTTGCACTGTTAAAATTTCCTGCATTATTCCAGAGAATTAAAAATCCAACTAAAATCTTTTTAATGCATTTTCTATCAAACCCTAACCCTAATCTTTTCCTATAAATACCACTCCATTTCACAAACTCTGTCCAAACTCTCAAGAAAATGCCCTAGAACTTTTGTGTACAAGTGGAGTTAGCGAAGGTCGAAGCTCCGACGAACTTCCGACGACGACACTAGGAGCTCACGGCGACGAAACGACACACCGGCACCTCCTACCACTCCCTTTTCCTCTTCTCTAACCTAAAATCCAGTAAGTCCCTCTTCTCTCTTCTGTTTTTTATTCTGAAAACTTGTATTTCTAAAACCCGGCGGAAGTGGAGTTAATCCGACTTCGGATTTGGTTTTCTATAAAAAGTTCCAATTTTCTTAAATACAACAATACCAATCTTGCACATCATGACTATTAATCATTAACAAAACATATTGAACATGTTCCATATCAAAAGAATGTATATTGTAATTTTTATCGCATTTTTCAGAAAAAATACCATATGGTTTAGTTTCGACATAAAAACATCATTATCCTTACTATACCTTTAGATAGTTCACGAGATAATGACCTACCTCTTCACAACACTCATATGTAACCTAGCACGATGATATTGGGAAACATAGATTTGGGAAAATACGGTTTTACATAAAACTGCCTCCGACTTATATAAAAACATTTTTTCTACAAGATTATGTATTTTAAACAAATCTTTGCAAAGCGCCGCTACAACCCATTTGGGAAACCCGTTCGGGATGGTGTGGATTATCGCACATCCTCGGGCTTAGTAGTGCGATATGCAGACCTCCGCAAGGAGCATACAGTCTCGAAAGATTTAAAGATACAAATATCTTAAGAAAAATAATAAATTAAAATTATTTTATATAAATATATATATGTATATGTATCATCAAAATATCTAAATTTTGTTATAATATAAATATTCTAACATTTCTAAATCAAAAGAGTCACCTTACATGAAAATACCATGCAATTCCATACAAGTTCAATACTTTACAATTAAATACCATATATTATGAAATTAGGTTTTATTCACTAGAAATGTCACAATGATAAAATATACATCAATGAAAACTCTAAAGAGGATAATAAAATACTTGAGGTGTATTTTGAAAATTATACAAAATTATTTTTACATGAAACCCCCTCAAGTTATACTAAATTACAATAACGACCCTAGTAAACATAGGTTTAAGCGGGACCAGTCTCTTGAGCCTCAGGGAGCCGGAGATATGGGTGCTTGCCTATTTAAGGTAGACAACTTAACAAGCGGTGTTATTGACACGGCTGTCGTGTTTGAAAAAGACACAAATCCTGACGTCCATGTGAAGCGGTTACCGATAACATCAAAACCTAATTCAGGATTTTAATTTCTTTTCTAATTGTCTGACTTAGACTGAGTCTCATTATAAATAATCTGGCTTGAATATGATTCAAGTACAAACTACAATTCAATATGAATCCATATATTCAATCTGTTCAATCTATCAATATATACAACTTGACTGAACCGAACCATGGATATGCATACATCTACATGATTCTCCAGTTACATCCATTTACTGATATCATGGTTTCGGCAATTCATCCATATATACAATTCAATTACAAGACAATACAATACAAACAATACAATTAAGACATCGCGAGGTTTATAAAGGGTAGATTGGTACGGAAGGTGTTAGAAGTGGCACGAGACTGCAACCATTAAGACACATAACCTGTATTCCATTGCCGTTGTACCGTGGCTGAACGGTTTCTTGTACTCCTGATACCTTAGTCTCCGGGGTAAGTGAGACTCCTCTCGTATGCACTGGCCTCTTCTGTACCAAGTAACAAACAACAGCGTTAACACTAATTACAACATTATAACAATATAATATAACCTTAAAAGACACACACACTCTCTCTCTATTCTACTTCTCCCTTATCTTTGGGACTTACCGAGCGATTGTTCGCTGACGACATTCTTTTTCCTCTTCTTTGAATGTCGTCGGGTGGTTCACTGGAGATCGAGCTCACCAGCGACGATTTGGACCAGCTAGCTTAGGACCCAGAGTTTTAGATTCTTGTACGCGTTTATATTCTGTATTTTCCATTTCTGTTATGCCACTGGTTAGGCATTGATTTTCATTCCATGTATTTACTTTTCCATGTACTGTACAAGAATGTTAATAAATAAAGTTGTTGTTCATTACATTTATCTCTTGTGTATATTTCTTTTATATTGCTTAGTTACGCTTAGCGTATTTACTTCTGAGTAAATACGTAGCGGCATCGTCGCATCCTCTGCCCATACACTGGGAAGCGGGGCGTGACAGGTTTTGTTGGTGGCCAATGCAAGTCGGAACTGTATGGAACCCTACCATGCAGTTCAGCTCTGCGTGGACAAAACAAGCAATATAACATAAGAACCAGCAACTGAAAACATTCTTTACAATTCATATTGCTTGAATCTTCCAATTTCATATATTTTGAATCTGTCCTAACTCAAAATTCATTCACCTCTTTTACAATCTTAGCAAAACCTTCGCATTCTTTCGTTCTCTCACATATCTTTTACACTATGAGTACTTATATCACTAAACTTTTCTTGAATCTGTTACACTTTCCTTTTACAAATTTCGAGGACGAAATTTTTTTAAGGAGGGTAGAATGCAACAACCCTAAACTTTCTGTACATTTTTTTTCAAAAAATACAGAAAGGGGTACTTGAGCCTGAGCAAAAGTTATAAGTTTGATTTGCTTTTAAACAGTAAGAAGGAGCTTGTAGCTCATTGGTAAGACCTTGCACTGCTGAACCAAAGCACCAGAGTTCAAATCCCATCAGCCACATTATTTTTTTAATTAGTTTTCTTTTAAAATTTTAGAGGCCCAAGAGTCTACACGTGCATAACCCGTAAACCCAAAGGTCACACTAAAAACAAACGAGTTCAGGAGGTAGACCAAACGACATAGGACACGTGGCATGAAAGTACGGCCCGACTCGCCTGACTCGGGACGGCGACTAGGCCGGCGCCGCAGGCCCGACTCAGTGAAAACCCCAAATTTTTTAATAACATCTGTGCCTCTTGAACCCCCCATAACTCTTACACTATTTAAATTTCCTGCATTATTCCAGAGAATTAAAAATCCAACTAAAATCTTTTTAATGCATTTTCTATCAAACCCTAACACTAATCTTTTCCTATAAATACCACTCCATTTCACACCCCCTCACTCACAAACTCTGTCCAAACTCTCAAGAAAATGCCCTAGAACTTTTGTGTACAAGTGGAGTTAGCGAAGGGCGAAGCTCCGACGAACTTCCGACGACGACACTAGGAGCTCATGGCGACGAAACGACGCACCGGCACCTCCTACCACTCCCTTTTCCTCTTCTCTAATCTAAAATCCAGTAAGTCCCTCTTCTCTCTTCACTTTTTTATTCTGAAAACTTGTATTTCTAAAACCCGACGGAAGTGGAGTTAATCCGACTTCGGATTCGATTTTCTTTATAAAGTTCCAATTTTCTTAAATACAACAATACCAATCTTGCACATCATGACTATTAATCATTAACAAAATATATTGAACATGTTCAATATCAAAAGAATGTATATTGTAATTTTTATCGCATTTTTCAGAAAAATACCATATAGTTTAGCTTCGACATAAAAACAGCATTATCCTTGCTATACCTTTAGATAGTTCACGAGATAATAACCTACCTCTTCACAACACTCATATGTAACCTAACACGATGATATTGGAAAACATAGATTTGGGAAAATACGGTTTTACATAAAACTGCCTCCGACTTATATAAAAACCTTTTTTCTACAAGATTATGTATTTTAAACAAATCTTTGCAAAGCGCCGCTACAACCCATTTGGGGAACCCGTTCGGGATGGTGCGGATTATCGCACATCCTTGGGCTTAGTAGTGCGATATGTAGACCTCCGCAAGGAGGATACGGTCTCGAAAGATTTAAAGATACAAATATCTTAAGAAAAATGAGATTTTTAGAAAATTAATAAATTAAAATTATTTTGTAAATATATATATATATGTATGTATGTATGTATCATCAAAATATCTAATTTTTGTTATAATATAAATATTCTAACTTTTCTAAATCAAAAGAATCACTTTACATGAAAATACCATGCAATTCCATACAAATTCAATACTTTACAATTAAATACTATATATTATGAAATTAGGTTTTATTCACTAGAAATGTCACAATGATAAAATATATATCAATGAAAACTTTAAAGAGGATAATAAAATACTTGAGATGTATTCTGAAAATTATACAAAATTATTTTTACATAAAACCCCCTCAAGTTATACTAAATTACAATAAGGACCCTAGTAAATATAGGTTTAAGCGGGACCAGTCTCTTGAGCCTCAGGGAGCCGGAGATATGGGTGCTTGCCTATTTAAGGTAGACAACTTAACAAGCGGTGTTATCGACACGGCAATCGTCTTTGAAAAAGACACAAATCCTGACGTCCATGTGCAGCGGTTACCGATAACATCAAAACCTAATTCAGGATTTCAATTTCTTTTCTAATTGTCTGACTCGGACTAAGTCTCATTATAAATAATCTGACTTGAATATGATTCAAGTACAAATTACAATTCAATATGAATCCATATATTCAATCTATCAATCTATACAACTTGACCGAACCGAACCATGGATATACATCCATCTACATGATTCTCCAGTTATATCCATTTACTGATATCATGGTTTCGGCAAGTCATCCATCTATACAATTCAATTACAAGACAATACAATACAAACAATATGTAGGGTTACTAGGCACTCTAATGAAGTTCTACAAGGCATCAACCATGCCGGATTAAAATTTTAGCCGTGCCGAATAACTCTAAACAAGATCATTGCTAGAAAATTAGGGTTTCACATGCAAGTTAAACTCTTTAACTCTAAGTGAATACGAAATACAACCTTTGTAGATCGGTCCTTCACTTCATATGCTCCTTGATGTAGTCCCTTCACTGCGATCATCCAACTCCCGGACTCTCGAACGGCTCCATGAGAAGAGGCAACGGTATTGCTTGAAGTCTTCAAGGCCGAAGATGATCTACGTCGAGGGAATACGGACTCAAGCTTTTACTTCACTAACCAAAGAATTAGTGAAGCAAACACCCTAAACTAAAGTGCTAGTCTAGTAGAGGATGGTGAAATAGGAAATGGGTACACTTTAGAATTTGATTTCTCACTTTGGTTCTCTCTCTTTTTCAAACCCTAGCATGAATATGAAGGAGGAAGAAGGTGAACTCAAAAATGAGAAAGGATAATGATCAAGAGAGAGCATGAGCTAACCATGGTGAGTGAGTATCATATACTAACTCATGTAGAGACGTTACCATAGGTAATCATAGTGGTTAGGTTAACTAATATCTTAAGTAAAACAAAACTAGTGGACTAAGTCAAATTCAAACAAAAGCTTCATGAAGCTTCATGCATTTGTGCTCATTATCCATTTGTTTTAGAATTACTTTAAATATAAAAACCTAACAAATATAATTAGTATGGTATAAGTCTTCTACACCCATGATAGTTGTATCAACAACCATGATACAATTTGTGCACTAATAAATATATATCACATATATATTAACTTGTGCACAAGTGAGAAAATCAAATGCTTAAGTGAACCAATGTTAGTTGATGTAAATTAGTATATCATATATACAATTATACACTAAATTATTAAATCAACACTTGACTTAATAATCCGGTTATATCACATATAACCGACTAATATCCAATGTATCGACTTATCGAATCAACACTTGATTTGATAACTTGGTTATATTGCATATAACCGATCGACACAAACATCGAGAGAATAGAATACGGTATCACATACACGTATTATTCTCGGTCCCGCACATATCACATATGCGCTCCTATTTCGTTTTGCCTGAGCCAGTACAACCTCTATATAGGACTCTAAAGACTTGTCAATACGCCGGCAGTAGGTGATGATCATATCAATCACCCACAAGCCATCAGCGATACTGGCTGGACGTAACGGCTACCCGGGTATTGAGCGATCAGAAGATCAGCAAGCAAGCCCGCTCAAACTCCTGCAAAAAGCCTGACAGTGACACTACCGTACAGTCCGGTCTCCTCATCTGATATGTCGCATATCAAGTCTAGGGGTGGTAAAACGTCAGACCCCAATAACCGATAAGTCATATCGATATGAGGCTCATAACGGGTCGAGAAACTACTGGTAACACTTACCAGTAAATCTCTAAACCAGCCCTGGCCAGGGAATTCCCTGTTATGGCCAATCGAGCATAGTGCAACATCAACCTCCAATACCGGAAGAGACGAAACCCCTCCTATCGCTCATTGCCTCCATGTGACTCGGGACTGTACCCAAAAACCACCGTTTTGCACGCCCTCTTGGACGTGGTAAGGTGGAAATCAAAGCACAGTGGGAATCACACAAGACTCTATGACGATCTCGGGTCTACAGACTAACATGTACCAGTGTCACCAGAGAACTGCCATCTGACGTAAGGTATAATACCATCTGGGAGTTCTCGGCGAGTTCGTCCAGTGTACCCAGTCTCTACTGAGTACCCGTATATCATCTCTGATGTCAAACACCAATGGATATGGGATCATCCATCGCCCATCTACATGGGTCGAGAAGGTATACGCTAGTCTACTCTGGTATATCGATGCCCCGTCTCGATACACCCACGACTAAGGACCTTGAAGGATGTACTTATGGACTACCATGTCCCCACTAGTATGATCCGCATCATAGTCCAGGTAGTCAAGTACACATCCTAAGGGCTTTACCAACATGTAACAAAGAGACAATCAGTGTACACGTTAAGGTAAAGAGTAATCAGATAGCATACTATCATGTCGAGCAAGAAAGTCCTCCCTATATAAGTCCAAGCATCCACTAAAATATACATCTCATGTATAGTAATGGCCTCTAGGGCATACATATAACTAACAATCTCCCACTTGCACTAGGGCCATCTGATAACAGTGGTTGTAGTATCTCATACTCAACTATCCCATAAAAGTCTCTCTCTGGGAAAAGGCCTTTGTGAGTGGATCCGCCGTGTTGTCCTCTGAGTCTACTCTCCTAATCTCGATCCCCTGAAAATCAAACATCTCCATGATCAGGTGATACTGCCTTAGAATATGTCTGGATCACTGATGGAACGGGCGTTCCTTGGCACAAGCCACAACTCCATTGTCACACAATGGTAGGAACGAAGTTCATCTCTTGAACTAATATACACCCAGACTTCCTCTTTGGTAGCATCTTTGGTAGCGATGTATCTAGCCTTTATCGTCTAGAATGTCACGGTATCTAGCTTGGAACTCCTCCAACATACCGTCCCTCCACTGAGGGTAAAGACAATGCCTGCGACTGACATTCAGTCATCCTTATCACCCTGGAACCTTTCCAGTGATTCTTCCCAGGATCGATTGATACGATTTCACTACAACTAGTGAGAATCCTAACATCCAATTACATCTATCTCATAGATCAAAACTCAGGATTTAGGAGGTATCATTTTGATCCTATATGGAGAATCAGTGTGATAAGCGGAGATTGATCGAGCGTAGCATAGGAAACTCCTTCCCCATCAAGAGCATGTCATCCACGTACTCTACGAGGATCACCACCATACTCCCTAGTACATTTTTGTATATACAAGGTTCATCTACCATTTTGATGATGTCAAACTCTTTGACTAATACATCAAAACAGACATTCCAACTCTGCGATGCCTGCTTTATCACATAAAACATCTTGCACACGTTTCCGCTGCTCGCACTGTCTACGAGGCCCTCTGGCTGTGTACTTATAGACTCTATCTTCTAAAACATCATTTAGAAAGCAGTCATGACACCCAACCGCCAGATATCGTAGTCATGGTATGTAGCCGTGGCAAGTAGGATCTGGATGGACTTAAGCATAAGTAATTAGAAAAGGTTTCATCATAATCCATACCTGGTCAATGATGCAAACCTTTAACAAGTCTAGCTTTGAAAGTCTCAACTTTTCCATGTACACCAAGTAACTTCTCAAGATATACTTGCTTCTGATGGGAATTTAACCCTTCAGATAAAGCAACCAAAGTCCATACTTTGTTGGTGTATAAGGATTCCGTCTCAGATCGCTAAGCATCCAGCCATTCTTACAGAGTCCCCACTCTTGATGGCCTGCTCGAAACCAGATGGGTCATCATCTCATGATGCAATCCTCGCTCCCACTGTCATAGAGAAACCAAAGTATCTCTCAGGTGGGTGAGGAACCCTACTAGATCGGGGGAGAGGCTGAGGTTCGTTAGAAACTATTGAATCCTTTGTTTCTACCAAATCATCAGCTGCAGTTTGTATAGCTGGAACTCCTTCCAGTTCTACCTCATGACCAATAATTTCTTCACAAGAAATTTCCTTTCACAAAGGTGGCATGCTGAGAAACAAAACATCTTTTGTTCCTCGGTTTGGTAGAAGATATTCCCTTGCGAATGCTTGGGATATCCAACAAACTTCAACAGAACTGACTTTGCCTCGAGCTTGTCCGGATTATGCTTTTAGACATAGGCTGGACAACCCTAAATCTTAACAAACTTAAGATATGGGCTCTTCCCTTTCCATATCTCATATGAAATGGTAGGCAACTGATTTGATCGGAACCGTATTCAATAGTTATGCAACTTCTCAAGTGCATAACTCCCTAAAAGGAAATAGGCAACTCTGTAATACTCATCATAGAGCACACCTTATCACATAGGGTGTGATTGCTCTGCCCCGATACACTGACGTGCTGTGGTGTATACGCAGGAGTAATGCTGAGAGAGAATCTCATTCTCCTTTAGAATAATCCAGGAATTCCGTGCTCAGGTATTCTTCTCCTTGATCACATCAAAGGATATAATACTTATACCCATTTTGGTTCTCTACTTCTAACTTATATTCTGTGAATATCTCAAAAGTTTCGGACTTGTGTTTCAACAGGAACATATGTCTGAATCTTGAGAGATCATCAGAGAATGTAATGAAGTACAAAGAACCGGTCTTAGCATGTGTAGACAGGGGACCTTCATACATCAACATGTATCATCCCAAGAGTTCACTAACTCTTTCTCTGCTTCCAATAAACAGAGCTATGGTCATCTTATCTCTGTGACAAGACTGGAAAGTTTCACAAGATGTAAATTCAAACTAATTTAAATATGCATCTTTATGTAACTTCAGCTAGTCGGGTCGCATTGATATGACCTAGTCTACAATACCTCAAGAAGGATTCGTTCATTTCTGAACTCTTCCTCTTGTGTGTGTTCTGTATACTAAGAACTGTAGTTTGATTTAGAACGTTAATGCTTTTAGATAACGTGCCTGAACCGACCAACTTTTGATATAGGAAATATTCAAAACATTATCCAACAATACAAAATTATATCCTTTCTTTACTAATAAAGAAACTGATATGATGTTGTATATCAGGTTCGGTATCTAACAACATTTGTTCAGAATCAATGTATTCAGGTAATACAGGGTGATAGTGACCAACAGATTTGGCTGCAACACTTGCACCGTTTTCTATCTCATGAAACTTATCACCCGTTCTCAGTTCTCTACCTATCTGTAGCCCATGTAACAAATTACATATGTGGGATCCTGATCCGGTATCTCATACTCAGGACGTAAAGGATACTGAGAAACAGTTCTCTGTAATGAACACAACCGAAGATGATGCATCAGCATGCAGTTTCTTCGTTTGGGCGGCACGGGAATTCTGGTAATCCCCAATTTCTGCTCTGTCCTATAACAATTATAAGTTGGAGCGGGACCAACGTTCCCCAGCTCAGTATAACAAGCGGGTTGGGTCAATTCATCCGAATTATTATCTTGATTAAGGCGTGACGTGGTCGCTACCTGGAGAGAGAGAGAAGAAAACACTCTGCGTGTGCTCTTGCAAGATCAGATTGGTTATTATTTTATCTAATCAGGATGGCTCCCATTGTTTTTATCAAATCTTCCTTCAAGCCCTAAAAGGAAAGACTAGCCGGTATTAATTACACCCTACAACTTCGTCAATCTTTCAGCCAGGCCAGTGTCGGTACTTTGAGGGAGGTTCCCCGTGCTTTCGCACGGACCTAATTAAAGTAAACCTCGTTTTCCCAGAGGCGTAATCTCGTTGACACCTTTCTAGACACCTACTTGATCGGCTAATTGTAATGTGTAAAACTCTCCCAGGAGTAACAATTACTCACAGTGGGTATCGGGATCCAACTATCTCATAGAAGGTATGCAATCTCATTGCAAATTCCAACACTTGAAATTCCCGATAATATTTTGCGCCTAACCTCCTATGACCTTGACAAAGGCCAACAAACCATAGGATGCTAGTCAAGTTCAACCCATCATTTCTTGATTGAATTAAACCCACCCGCACGACCCTTGACAAAGGCCAACAAGTTCGTACGACTACCCTAACCCAATCTGCATCATATACATAAGCAGATAAGCACTAGTCAGCTACCGCACACTACGCCTTGACAAAGGCCAACAAACGCAGCACGAATACTAACTACTACTTATCTGAAATGACGGAGGGCTACGACAGGTTTTTCTGAAAACCTATTGCGTAATGAACTCGATATCGTTGTAGAATCAAATAATTTTAAAATGGAGTGTTTTTTAGGCTTTTGCTAGTTTCGCTAAAGAGGTCACTCCCGGTGAAGGGTCTCGGCTCTTTCCTCGTCGAATGAGGTGCAGAATATATCTTATATATCACTGTGCAAAGCAAGAATAGAAAAGCAATCAAAAGACAAAACCGAGGGGTGCAGCATCTGCCAGTCATTACTAAAGGGGTCACTCCCGGTGAAGGGATCTCGGCCCTTTCCTTATCGAATAAGGTGCAGGATGTTCTACAAGGAACACCGCGATGCAAAGCAAGAACTGTAGCTACCAGTTTTTGAAAATTTGATTCCACAACATCTTTTAGGTTTCTTTTCTTTCATTAATCACATTAATGAAGTCCCATCATTTAAGTCACCTAAACATCACAGATAAATACGACGTACACTTATGCCATCCGCATTCGCTTCGATGTCCTCTCGTGCACCGTTAGGTTAGGTAACTAACGGCAGAGCGGGGCAGGGCTAGCGCGGGTGTAAAACATAAGTAACGTCTATATAATATATCATATATACTATATGCAGTATTTATCACAGCATATCAAATGACCACATCACAGATATCGCAGCAGAAGAAACATATGAAACATTGGATATACTAGGACGTCCGTGTTTTATTTTGAGCCTCTATAAAACACAGATTCCACGGTCGCGATGAATAGCCAAACCCACACCCCTAGACCCCTACGAGAGCGGCAAGCAACCCTTCCAATTCTAGAGTTAGGAGACCCGGACTCGACTCCTCGAGTTGGTCTCCCACTGGACTCCAGAACCCGGTTACTTGTGCTCTTCTCCTTGGGTCTAACCTGGTGCAGAAAAATAAATAATATACAAATGGTGACATCAACCTCATCCCGGAAGTGCCCCAATAAAAGAATATTATATACATTGAATTTTACATGAATGAAAATAAAAACTCTCATCTCACATAAAAAAAACCCGGCTATTCAAAACGCGGCGATCCAATATAACATATCCAGCAACACATAACATCACATGTCATCAACGTAAGTAAATATGCGCATCCCAATTGTCGTTGACATATAGCAACGAAATCGGCGATATCACATATTACACTTACGGTCGCAGAAAAGAAAGTGTAAAACTACAACAGTTGGAATCCGCAACCTCCTTAGATATCGCATGCCTAACAGTTATAAACCCCGCATTTTAGTCTCTATATCGAAAACACTTTTCAATATCTAGTCGGGCAATTCAACAAGATTCCCAATATGTGATCGAATGCTCGTCGCAAACTTTAGTAGACGGCCGCACCCCCGGATGCCATCGACGAAGTGCACTAAGGCGGAACACCGCTGCCGCGAGCACCCGAACGGATGCTTTTGGCGACGGGGTTCTTCTATAGTCACTTGGTCGGGGCTATGGGGCATGGCTGTCTATTAAGTTTACCCGGCGAGTATCCGCGTACGCTACGTGATTGCGACGGACTTTTGATCGCATCAAAATTCCGTGGCAACCGATCATTTGAGACTAAACTGCTATGTTTATAACATTCAAATTAGTTATCTCATAACTACTTATGGATTCCAAATATTGTATCACATTCCAGATAAATAGACAATGTTAAACTTTCCGATCGAATGATCAAACACCCAAGTTTTCCCAAATAGTTCTCAACACTTGAGGGGAGTATAAAAATATCTATCACATGCTACAGTACCAATGGTCCAGCCATAGAAGGAGCCAACGCCTCACATGTGGCAACGCCGTACTCCCCCAAATCCTAAGGTTCAAAAGGCAGTTCAAGACGGTTACATAATCGAGTTAAGATTTGTTGTCTTCTAGAGGGTCCATCGCGTAACTTGCACGATCTAGACGTTCTTAAACAAACGGAAAAATCCAACACTTGGAAATTTTCCGGGTCGGGAAAAAGTGAGTTATTGATATCCGTCCGAACTTTTTAATACTTTCTAAATATCCGGAAAAACACATAGACGAAGTTAAACTTTCCGATCGAATCAATGAGCTCCCAATAAAACCTAGAAAACTCAACACTTGAGTATAAATTAAAAATACTCAGAAACATCAGGAAATTAAATAGGAACTTTACTGTGCAAAAAGACAAGTGTGACATCACCATATGGCCGCGGAAACGCCGCGGGAGCCGTTAAAACTCCGGAATCCCCCGATTTTACCCCTCTCTGGACATTTTCTGAAAATGTGTTTTTTTTTTCAAATTAAAAATGCTTAAAAAAATCAAGTTCCGCGGCTTGTTCGGAGTTTTAACTTCATATACACGTCGCCTAATGCTCTAGCTAGGCTCTGATACCACTGTAGGGTTACTAGGCACTCTAATGAAGTTCTACAAGACATCAACTATGCCGGATTAAAATTTTAGCCGTGCCGAATAACTCTAAACAAGATCGTTGCTAGAAAATTAGGGTTTCACATGCAAGTTAAACTCTTTAACCCTAAGTGAATACGAAATACAACCTTTGTAGATCGGTCCTTCACTTCATATGCTCCTTGATGTAGTCCCTTCGCTGCGATCATCCAACTCCCGGACTCTCGGACGGCTCCATGAGAAGAGGCAACGGTATTGCTTGAAGTCTTCGAGGCCGAAGATGATCTACGTCGAGGGAATACGGACTCAAGCTTCTACTTCACTAACCAAAAAATTAGTGAAGCAAACACCCTAAACTAAAGTGCTAGTCTAGTAGAGGATGGTAAAATAGGAAATGGGTACACTTTAGAATTTGATTTCTCACTTTGATTCTCTCTCTTTTTCAAACCCTAGCATGAATATGAAGGAGGAAGAAGATGAACTCAAAAATGAGAAAGGATAATGATCAAGAAAGAGCATGAGCTAACCATGGTGAGTGAGTATCATATACTAACTCATGTAGAGACGTTACCATAGGTAATCATAGTGGTTAGGTTAACTAATATCTTAAATAAAACAAAACTAGTGGACTAAGTCAAATGCAAACAAAAGCTTCATGAAGCTTCATGCATTTGTTCTCATTATCCATTTGTTTTAGAATTACTTTAAATATAAAAACCTAACAAATATAATTAGTATGGTATAAGTCTTCTACACCCATGATAGTTGTATCAACAACCATGATACAATTTGTGCACTAATAAATATATATCACATATATATTAACTTGTGCACAAGTGAGAAAATCAAATGCTTAAATGAACCAATGTTAGTTAATGTAAATTAGTATATCACATATACAATTATACACTAAATTATTAAATCAACACTTGACTTAATAATCCGATTATATCATATATAACCGACTAATATCCAATGTATCAACTTATCGAATCAACACTTGATTCGATAACTTGGTTATATTGCATATAACCGATCGACACAAACATAGCGAGAATAGAATACGGTATCACATACACGTATTATTCTCGGTCCCGCACATATCACATATGCGCTCCTATTTCGTTTTGCCTGAGCCAGTACAACCTCTATATAGGACTCTAAAGACTCATCAATACGCCGGCAGTAGGTGATGATCATATCAAGCACCCACAAGCCATCAGCGATACTGGCTGGACGTAACGGCTACCCGGGTATTGAGCGATCAGAAGATCAGCAAGCAAGCCCGCTCCAACTCCTGCAAAAAGCCTGACAGTGACACTACCGTACAGTCCGGCCTTCTAGTCTGATATGTCGCATATCAAGTCTAGGGGTGGTAAAACGTCAGACCCTAATAACCGATAAGTCATGCCGATATGAGGCTCATAACGGGTCGAGAAACTACTGGTAACACTTACCAGTAAATCTCTAAATCAGCCCTGGCCAGGGACTTCCCTGTTATGGCCAATCGAGCATAGTGCAACATCAACCCCCAATACCGGGAGAGACGAAACCCCTCCTATCGCTCATTGCCTCCATGTGCCTCGGGACTGTACCCAAAAACTACCGTTTTGCACGCCCTCTTGGACGTGGTAAGGTGGAAATCAAAGCACAGTGGGAATCACACAAGACTCTATGACGATCTCGGGTCTACAGACTAACCTGTACCGGTGTCACCAGAGAACTGCCATCTAACGTAAGGTATAATACCATCTGGGAGTTCTCGGCGAGTCCGTCCAGTATACCCAGTCTCTACTGAGCACCCGTATATCATCTCTGATGTCAAACACCAATGGATATGGGATCATCCATCGCCCATCTACATGGGTCGAGAAGGTATACGCTAGTCTACTCTTGTATATCGATGCCCCGTCTCGATACACCCATGACTAGGGACCTTGAAAGATGTACTTATGGACTACCATGTCTCCACTAGTATGATCCGCATCATAGTCCAGGTAGTCAAGTACACATCCTAAAGGCTTTACCAACATCTAACAGAGAGACAATCAGTGTACACGTTAAGGTAAAGAGTAACCAGATATCATACTATCATGTCGAGCAAGAAAGTCCTCCCTATATATGTCTAAGCATCCACTACAATATACATCTCATGTATAGTAATGGCCTCTAGGGCATACATATAACTAACACAATACAATTAAGATATCGCGGGGTTTATAAGGGGTAGATTGGTAAAGAAGGTGTTAGAAGTGGCAGGAGACTGCAACCATTAAGACACCTAACATGTATTCCATTGCCGTTGTGCCGAGGCTGAACGGTTCTTTGTACTCCTGATACCTTAGTCTCCGGGGCAAGTGAGAATCCTCTCGTATACACTTGCCTCTTTTGTACCAAGCAACAAACAACAGTGTTAACACTAATTACAACATTATAACAATATTATATAACTTTAAAAGACACACTCTCTCTCTCTGTCTATTCTACGACGCCATTTGATTAGTAGAGTTTTACGATCACCAAAAATATTTTACCGCAATCAGAAACGGCGTCGCTTTGCAGCTAGCCGGTGAATACGGGTCGGTCCACAGGGATGTGTAATTTTCCTAAGTGTTTTTACGAGCTGATTCCAATGGTTGTTTGGTCTTTTAATTGAATCTAAAAACTAAGTTTTACGATGATCAAGAATCTTGCTAGGATTAGGTCTAAGGTGAGTTTGATAAGATTAATATTAACACCTCTTTCAATGCCCTCAATTAAATCTTTTTAGAAGTTATAACAATTATTAGTAAAAGGGATTAGGATGATTGGGAAGAAACGAAGTTTTCTTCCTCTAGATCTTTGTCCGTCCTTTCCTACTAATTGTTCTAACCTTCATGGAAGTCATGCATGTCCAGTCTTTTATACTACGGTTTCACCGTTACCTCGTGGGTAGGGTGCCGTAGGGAGCGGATCATGCATGCATGGATGAAGTTCTAGTTATTACAAATTATTGGGCATGAAAGAGATGAGAGATATTCATCTCTCAATCCCTCCCTTATTCCTAACCCTAACAAGCAAGGAAATTACTCGCTCATTAGGGGATCTTTTAAAAATAATATTTTAAAATTACTTACCTACTGCAGATTAAGAAAGACTACACTAGATTAAACTAGGGCAATGGAAGGATTTATCTATGGCAAGAATTAATTCAGAATACTACTGCAGAAAATAAAAGATACTTACAAGAATGATGCTCTTAATCTTCCAAGGAATCTGAATTTTTATTTATTGAAAAGAGGCATACCTTTTACAGTATTTTGATTACATATTTATAAGGAAATAGGAAAACTAGGGTTACAAATTCTCGCGCATGTGCTATTACAGATATGCCCACGAAAAATCCCAACCTACGCACCGACGCACCTCCGGGAGAAATTTGCACCGACACGTGCGTCAGATGGACGCGGAACCGCGGCATTAGTGGGGGTAGGGCCGCGGTTCCGCGGCCCTTTGATGAGTTCATCTGGTGAATTTTTCTTGGCTCATTCTTGATGCTTTGGGCTTTTTATTTCTATAGTTCTTTTCTCCATTTGGCTTCTGGGTCTTCTCCAGATCTTCAGTGAAACTTGTAGTGGTCTTTTAACTGTTCACTTTGACATTTTTGATCTTGCGTTGCCTTGTAAAATTGTGAACTGTTCTTTACCTAGGCTTGACTAGGATCCTTCTACTTGTTGGTCAAAAGTCCCACTTTTGTTTCATCTTTTGTCTTTTTCACTGTCTTCGCTCCAAGAACCTGTATCATGTAATATGTAGCAGACATGCGTCAAAAGCACCTGTTTATTTATAAAACGAATAAGAATGGAAAATATAATAATGCAAGATTATGGTATGAACAGTGCACAAAACGCGCGCGACATCGCCACAAACCACAACTAGGGGTTGTTATGCGTAGCAAACACCAATCCTAAAATCTAATCGTACTAATCGCGCATTCACATCACGCTAATAATTTTGGGAAATAGGTTGTAGATCATCACAACCTCAAACTCAACTAAAACCTATTTCTTTTAAAAATCTAGTAAGCAACATTAAGCCATTTTAGTGCAAAACTTGATGGATTAGCAAGCCTATTAGTCGTAAATTACACTTAATATCCTAATCGAGCCATACAAACATTAACTAAATTTAATCTCACATTTACACACAAAACATGCAATTAAATTGCATAAACACTTAATTAGGGCAATTAAAAAGTAGAGATTAGCAAGTTAACAACTAGATTAGATTTGATAAAACCATTAGATGTTAACTACACTTAGCTACCTTAATTAAGTGATAAAAACCTTAACTTTAACCCAAATCCTTCTCTTCAAAACTCTATCTTGAAATTAAAGCCATATTAACACCTAATAAAATTTAGATTAAGGCAATAATTAACAAAGTAACAATTTGATTAGGTTATATACCTCAAAATGGTTTGGAAAGAGATCCAAACATGCCAACAAAGATGGAGACTTGAGCCAAGAACCATGCTAAGAATAGGCAAAGGAATTTTTGTGATTATTTTACAAGAAATTAGTTGCTGATTTGTGGAGTTTTGATAAGGAAATAAGGGTTTTTCAAATGAAATGAAGTTGAAGAAGTGGAGAGGGGGGCTACTGCTGCCTCAGGGCGAGAATAAGGGAAAAAGAGTGAGGGTGGGGGTAAGGTTACCTCCACACACACACCATGCTCCATTATACATGCACCATACCTCATTAATGTTTCCATGTTCTTTTTATTTTATTCCATTAAAAAAAACTAGCACCTCTTTTCTTTTCATTTCTCATTTAAAAACATGTTTCATTTGTGTTTAATTTGTCATGGTGCACAAACAAGTATTAACGCATATTAAATTTACAATTAACACTAATCTAGTGTGTAAGTGCATGATTAAAATAATTATTATAAATAAATAAATAAGGAAAATAATTAAGTAAACTAGCAATTTAAATAAGTAACTAATTAAACACTCATACATAAGAAATTACATAATTAAAATAGGTATATTTATGTCTATGTGGAAAAATAATTATAATTAGGTTTTACGGAAAACACATGTTGTATTACTAATTATCAAACAATTAACCTAAACGATTTTTAAATTGTTACAATCTCCCTCCTTAAAGAAATTCGGTTCCCGAATTTAAAATTTAACTACGCATACCTTCGAAAAGATGGGAATACTTCTTCCGCATCTCGCCCTCGGCTTCCCAGGTGACCTCTTCACTGCTCGGGCCACGCCAAAGAATTTTTGAAGGCAAAAAACTAAATTTCGAAAGAGAATTAAATTCTGAGTAAAAAGAAAACTCAACGAAAAAGATGAACAAACAATAGTCACTTTAGAGCCAAAGGCTCTTTTTATAGGACATGATAGGATCGGTTCAACTTTCCCATTTCCCTAGGTAGTCCAACGGCCATAAGGCTGGCACCGTTGCACTCACGTGCAAGACACGTAAGAGCAACGTTAGAGGGCATTTGTTCCCTTATAAAAAAAGAAGGAAAAGATGAAACGAAACCCTCCCACGTATTTAACACGTGAACGCTCACATGCAAAGTGTGTGACCTCCAGCTTCAAGAAGAATTAAATCCTATGACGAGTTGTCCGAAGCGGAGCGTCAATATCCCAAATATGACTAACGATTCTTGGATCAAACCGAAATATCCCGTGAATTGATGGACCTCGTTTATATGAGATCTGCGTCCTAGGTCCAAAACCATAAATCTAATATACAATTTGGACTAATCCGCGCCTTACGGACGATGATATTTATTAGTCTCCGTACACAATCTAAGGGCGGCCTCATATAAACAAATATAACACGATACGAAATGATCTGTCTGGAGCAGGTAAAAGTTGTTATCGCAACACGATGGTGTAATTAACCGCAGGGGCTTGCGCCTGCAGGAAAGAGCATACCCACAATCAAAAAAACCTCATATATGAGGGGGAATCTGACAAGCCACGCTACAACGGTCGTATCTATCCAAACCTCCGATATACGATACCATAAATCAACTTGGCATTTTTGGAGAGGTGGATGGATTTCTTCCATATAACATCTACTTCCAAATTCAAGCTAAATGCCTCCGCGTCTCAGTCTAGTCTTCGGCGGTAAACAGTTCTCGTCTTTTAGATCGGACATATCCCAAACTAGTAGCTTCCGTCTTTCCATTAGGCTGGACTCTATGAGTCCATGGCACTTCCCAGATTCTTTTGTAAAACTAGGCTTCCTGAACGGTTTATTTGAAGGGTATTCCTTGATATGGGACATATCCCAAACGAGTTCAAGAAGAGCTAATCGGGTATAGGAACTTCTTTGATATGGGTGAAAGGGATGTACATGTGGAAGAAATTCGAGATCTAAAATCCCAGCTGCAGTATTACATTGACTCTTCTTCAATGTTGACCTGAGCTCAAAGTTCTTTACGGCTTTTGACTAACTCTATCGAACCCATTTCAACTCCGATTGATAAAACTCCAGAGTCATCTAAAGAACGCATTGATGAAAAACGAGGAGAGACGCTGTTGGACTGAAACAGAGATCAAACGGGTTTCTCTTTCAGAAGAGCTCAGATGTGAACTTGAAGTAAACCGATCTCTAGCTGAGAAAAGAAAGCTTGAACTTGAATCCGAGAAAAAAATGCACTGAAGAGCTTAAGGAGGCATTGCAAATGGCAATGCAGGGTCATGCACGGATTTTGGAGCAGAACGCTGATCTCCAAGAGAAGCATATTGCTTTGCTTGGAAGGCATCGGCAGATGATGGGTGTCATTGATGATGTGAAAAAATCCGCAGCGAAAGCAGCGGTTAAGGATGCAGAATCGAGATTTATTAAATCCATTGCTGCCGAGATTACAGCTTTAAAGGCTGAGAGAGAAAAGGAGAGGTGTAGCTGGAGAGATGAGAGGAAAGGGCTTCAGGCTCAACTCAGAGATACTGCTGAAGCTGTGCAGGCTGCTGGAGAATTGCTTGTGCGATTAAAGGAGGCAGAAGAAGCTGCAGTTGCTGCTAAGGCAAGCACTTGTAGCAGTACTTTATTGGTATGTCGATTTATTTATTTAATATATTGTTTGCATAATAAGGTGAATATTCCCAATCTCAGTCCTAGATAGGTGACAAAATTTTTCATACCTGCACTATTTTTATCACATACCAGTTTCTGAACCATCAAATCTGTGCCATTTGGTACATAAGATGTGTGTGATTTTTGGCTTTTGACTCTAAAAAATGTTTGCCGACTTATTGTTGCGGAATGTGGATTTTAATTTAGATGTTTGGCCATCGAATTTGAAGCAAAGGGTCCAAAGTCTTCCTATTGAAAATCAATGATAAACAGCATTGCTAATTTCTGTTGAAGTTGCGCTACATTATTTAGACTGTCTAAAAACTAAAAAACAAATACACTGTAGATGTTATTTGCTTTGGCTAAGTTTGGCTGTCCATTTCCTTTTTTCTATTTGACACAAAAGAAAAACGTAAAACTAGGTTATTTAATTTTCAGACACTAAACGACGTGAATCAACTTGAACAGAATAAATTTATCGTTTTGATGGCCAATCATTGTGCCAGAATGGACAATCATTTCAAAAATATCAAAGCCTCTCACTTACACAGACACACACTAATATATGTGTACATGTCTGTGTGCGCTCTAAGATTTTTCTGTCTTTATCTCTTTTCTGTTGAAACTTGGCAAAGGCCCTGGTGTCTGTAATTGCTCCAGTCTGTTTTCATGGCAGTTGCATGTATCTCATAAAACTTTCATATAAACTAGTACGATTATTTCCTTGCATTATATGTTTATCACGTGGTTCCACCATTTTTGCTTGATCAATCTATATACTCTAGAAATCTTTCATACAATAATTAATTCATCTTCCTCACTTGCAGAAACGAACGTTAAAGGCGGATTAGAGACAGAGAAGGCCAACCAAGAGATAGGCAAGCTGAAGAAAAATTACGATCAGCAAATCATGGCGCGGAATCAGTTTCTTGCTGAGTCACACTTGCCAAAAGAAGCTCTAATAAAACCTTCATTTAATAATCACTCTGTTACAGTTAAATGCGTCGAAGACGAGAGTATAAGTGATCAGCACTGGAGAGAAGAGTTTGCGCCTTTTAATGATGCCGAACATGAATTCTCAAGAGGGACCAAGCCCCATTCGTGGTTTTCAGATTACGATCGTTGCAACATTTAGAGATCAGGGAGAAGGTGTTTCTTTTAAATGAAGATGTATGTTACAATAGTAAAATGTTTGTTGTACAAGCTTTAGAAATAATCAAATGGTTCTCATTCACTATGAGATGTAATCCTGCTTTGTATATTGGTTAGAGGGACCTAGTGGATAGTTTCTGCACTTTAATACTTTTTCTAATTGAATGTATGTTGATTTTGTTGGTTTGGAGTTATAACTTGATCTCTATATGTTTGACATGTTATTGTAATTGTTATGTTTGACATGATACAATAGTGAAAACTTCTCTATATATTCATAGTGATGGAGGTCCTTTTCGGATCTCCGTCAGATGTTGTCTTCCGTTGATCTCCCGGTAGACTTTATTGATTATCTCCTGTTGCGTGTGGGTCTCAATGGGTTTTTGGAGAAAGAAGTGGAATGAGGAGTTTGATACCGAGTTCCTGCAAAGAAGTCCCGGGATGGTTTGGTACCACCAAGGACCCTCCGACGATCAAGTTAGTGATGGGATCCGAGCATAGTAACGGCTTAGAAGAGTAAAGAATGGCTTACTTGACCCCTCTGTGATAGGGGTTTATATAACGGTGGCGGCACGCAGCAACAGGCGCGAGAATCTCGCGGACAGTTACGCTCCCGACGTCACGTCCGCGTAGAGAGCGGATCGCCCATTAATGGGGATCGTGATGGCGTGGAACGTGGAACGTTGCTGGCATAAAATCCGCGCATGGCGAGATTTGCGGAACGGCGGTTACACCTGGGAGTGGTGGAGTTGGTCGGAGGGCCGAGGAAGACGGCCTCGGCAGGAGCTCGGGGACGAGCGAGGAGGCCGAGGAGTCTTGGTCCTATGGCAGCTCGAGACGAGCTGAGGGGCCGAGGAGGCTAATTTGCAGGGAACCCCGAGGAGGGCTAGCTTGTACTTGCAGGTCGGGCGTAGGGTGGCCTGGTCGGCCCCCGTGGGCCCTTTCTTCTGGGTCTTGAGACACGTCATCTGCCACGTGTCTTGATCCTGGAAATTGCCGATATTGAGCATCATCATTAGCCCCCCACTCTTGTCCCGGCCAACTAGCGGGTCGGGCCAGGAGTAGACTGCCGGGCCTCCCGAGGTGAGTTCCTTTCTAGGGCTTTGTCGAGACGAGTCCTCGGGCCGTCGGTTGTCTTTTCCGCTAGCGAATCAAGGCGAGATCTCTGCATTTAAAGAAGGTGCGCCGGTTCGTGCACTCTGCAACTGAAGCGACGGCCCACGTGTCGAGCGCCGATTGGCTGATGCGACGTATGCAGGCCCGCGGCGTCTGATGGAACGCGGTCCAGCGCAGAACTGACACGTGGAGCGATCGGAGCCGCTGGGCGTGAGGAGCCATTTCGGCGGGAGATGACGGGCGCCGTTGGATGAGGCCGTATGCAGCAATAAACATGGGTGGGGTCCGCTCTAGGGCCCTTACTCCTTCACATTTTCCTCTCTCAAGTCTTGGTTGCTCGGCGCTCGTCTCCCTTCTCCCGTTTTCAACCCTTGAAGATTTTCTTTTCCAAGGTTAGATGTCTTCCTCTGTAAAATCAGTAGACGTTGTAGGAGTAGGTGCTAGGGTTCCTTTAGCTGTGTCTGAGTCTCCTCGGAGAGCAGGGGTTGGATCCTCTCCCCGGGATCGTGAAGCGGGGGCCGCCTCCAGGAAGGAGGAGGCAGATGTGGCCCCTAGCACCTCGTGCTGGGTGAGGCATGAAGACGAGCTCGCCATTGCTCAGGCTTGCTTCCACATCCCCTCGCGCTACACGCTTCGACTGGCCAAGGAGGGGGAAAGGGCAGATCAGGTACGGGGCAGGGAGATCGCCCTGTATTTGAAAGCTTTTTGGGGCGGAATGCGCCTGCCCTTCTCTCATGAGGTCGTCGCCGCGCTGGATTTCTTCGGTTTGGCCCCCGGCTAGTTGGTGCCGAACTCATGGAGGATCCTTCTTGGGTTCTTGATCCGCCTGAAGTTACAGGCGGTTCCCTTCAGCCTTCCCCTTCTCGATTCCTCCCTCGTCTTCAAGAGTCGCCCTGGTGGTCGAGCGGGCGACCCAAGATGGGTTTATCTTACCTTCAGGAAGCGGCCGGGGGCACTGCCGGGACCGGGGTCTTAGCCTTGCCCTCCTCCATCCATGATTGGAAAAAGAAATTTTTCTTCGTTTCCCCTCCCGAGGGCGAGGACTGACCCGTGCCTACCAAGTGGTCGAGGGAGAAATGTCTGCCAGGGAACCAGTCCAATGACCCCGCCGTGGTGAGAGTGGCGTCGTGGGAGCCCATCCCCCAACCTGACGTGCTGCTGTCCGAGAGGGTCTTGAGCTGGGCCGGGCTTAGCCCCGTCGAGTTCGTCGGTAAGTTAGGCTTGCTTTTGGGTTTGTGTTTTACTCATGTCGCTGATTTGTTGGGTGTTTGTTTCGTTCAGGATCCATAGACTTTGTCTCCCTCCGAGCTTCCATGCGCCAGCCGAGGCAGCCTACTAGGGTCGGGGGCGCCAGTTCTTCTCGGGCGAAGCCCGCCTCGGCTCCGACCGCTCCGGCGGCGGCGTCCCGTGAGCGCCCGGGGGCGGTTCCCTCCCCGGGCCCCATAAGAATATCGGGCCGAAAGCGGGCCCTGATCCAGGAGGACCCAGCCTCGGAAGAGAAGATCGGCTCTCCCTCGGAGCCGCTCAAAAGGAACTCTCGAAGGCCCTCCCAGGATCGGTCCTCACCGACCATTGTGGAGGAAGGAGGCCTCCGGTTTGCGGTGCCATCGGGGCTGTCATTGGCGGACAGCCTTCTGCACGAGATAGAGACCTCGGCAGGGGGTAGAGTCCCCAGGGGGACCTTCAGGGTTCAGCTGGTGTCTATCGTCCAGGAGTCCGTGCAGGTAAGTTCTTTTTGGTTCATTATGAGATTCGGTGCTTCCTTCATCTTTCTGATTTTTCCGTGTTTTCCAGGTTCTCCAACATGTAGCCCTCGCCCTGCGCATGGAGGCCGAGGTGGTAGCCCCGACGCTGGAGGCTGCGGATCAGTTCGCCTCGCTGCAAGAGAGCTCCAAGCGGGAGCTGGAGGCGATGATGGCGAGGGTCGCCGCCCCGGAAGGCGAGGTGGAGGCCGAAAAACGGGAGGTGGCCCGGCACCGCGAGGCTGCAGTGATTGCCGAGGTCACGCTCGAGAACGCCCAGGTGCTCGCCGGCAACCTGAAGAGGATGGTGAAGGACCTCTGGAAGGAGATGGGGGCGGCGGCTGAGGTGGCCAAGTCGACAGACTTCTATGACGACTTGGCCATGGCTACGACCCGCATTTGGCACGACGCCCTCGATGCCGTTAAGTCCCGGATGCCGGAGTTCGCCGATGCAGATCTCTGGGCCGAGTTCCCCTTCGTGGGCGCCGACGAGCAAGGGGAAGAGGTTCCTGGCGAGGAGGTCGCCGAGGACCCAGCGCGCCACGTGGTGGAGGTCGAGGACCTCAAGGTCGTACCTGGCCCCGAGGTGTAGAGCCCACGTTCTCCTCCTTTTATTTTGTTTTCTTGAATTTTGTAAGGCTGGGGAGCCCAAAAAATATCCTTTGTAAAACTTTTGTCTTTGGTGGTAATAAAGTTTTTCTTCGACTCCATAGAATTGCGCTCTACCATCTGTTTATGAAGAATGCTTGTAAGATATCTTTGCTTGTACCGTTGTGCTTTTATGTCAAGTTGGCCATCTGTCTGGCGATCGTCTGTCAAGTTGACTTTAATCACTGGCCGATGAGTGTGCCAAGCGCTGCCGAGGAGGTATCCCTCTAGGCCCCGGAGTCGAGGGGAGATCGTTTAGACTTGGATAGACCTGACGCCCTTCACTGGAGTCTCGGATCCTCCGCAGGCCACAGGACATCTTTGATTTCGAGCATTGACCACCATCCGAGGGTGACTGGGCAGGGTAGCTGCCCAGTCGCCTCTTGCAAGGGCTTTCTGGTCCCTGGCGTTGTAGTAGGGGAGCTACCCGCCAGGGATGGCCGAGCAAGGACTCGACTGCCCCTGGGAGGACTTGGGTCCTTAGCACTGGAGGGGCTGTAAGAAGCCCACTAAGGATGACCGGACAGTGAAGCTGCGCGGTTGCCTCTTGGCGAGGGCTTTGATCTCTGGCGTCGTGGGTAGGCAACTACCAGCCGGGGATGAACGAGCGGGGTAGCCGCTCTGGTGCCTCTTGTGAGGGCTTTTGATCCCTGGCATCGAGGGTAGGGAGCTACCAGCCGGAGTTGACCGAGCAGGGTAGCTGCTCGGTTGCCTCTTGTGAGGGCTTTGATCCCTCAGGATGGGGACCGAGCATGGTTACTGCCCAGTGCCTCTTGGCGAGGACTTTGATTCCTGTCGGTTGTGGTAGGAAGCTACCAGCCGGGGATAGCCGAGCAAGGACTCGACTGCCTCTGGAAGTACTTTGGTCCTTAGCGCGGGAGGGGATGTAGAAGCCTACCAAGGACCCTTGGCCGGGCAGGGTTACTGCCTGGTGCCTCTTGGTGAGGGCTTTTGTCCTGAAGGATAGCCGAGCGAGAGATCCTCGGGCTCGACTGCCTCTGGGAGGACTTTTTGATCCCTGACGTTGTGGCAGGGAAGCTTCCCGTTGGGGATAGCCGAGCGAGGGATCCTCGGACTCGACTGCCTCTGGGAAGGCTTTTTGATCCCCGGCGTTGTGGCAGGGAAGCTGCCCACTGGGGATGACCGAGCAGGGTAGCTGCCAAGTTGAATCTTGACGAGGTGTAGCCTAACCGTCCAGCTGTAGGTGCGGGGAATGGGAACGGTCAGGGCAACGGCGCGTGTAGCCAGTGCATTGAATGCGGGGGAGGTGAAGCGCTAGGGGCGCGTCGCTTCGATTCCACCGGAGAAGGCTTAATGGCTGCCACGTGGCGGCGACTCCCTGGGTGAAAGCGGGCGACTGTTGGGCTGCACGGTGGGCTATATAAGGCTGAAGGAGTACTGGTCCTTCCATCCTTCGTAAACAGGTCGTCGAGAATGCAGGACTTCCCGTTTACCATCCCCGACATCGTCCGCTTTGAAGATGTGTACCTTTACGACTCGTACTGAACCGAGGACACGGTGCAGCTGGTCTACGGGAGCATTGAGGACCATTTCGGCCGGTTGCTCCCCAGACGCTCCTCTCTGCTGCAGCTGCTGATGTACTCCATCTGGAGGGCATCGCCGGGGCTTTACAACCCCCTGTATGAGCTGCTCTATGATGAGGCCGTGGGCAAGCTGCAGTCTTTGAGGCGCTTCGGCCTAATCTCCGCGAACCGGCTGGCCCGCCAGAGGCTGTCACGCCCCGCTTCTGAGAGTACGCTAAATTGGGCATGTGACATAGCCAACCATGCTACCTGTGGGTAGGAAGTATCCATCCACGGTCACATTACGGCTGTAGAGATATCAAGAATCAAAATAGAACTATCTAATACATGTCCATAAGCCAAGATAACACGAGTCAAGAATAATAAAAGTGCAGAAGCAAAAGATCCAATACAAAATAACTGGAATGTATGTCCCATAATGCGGGCTCACATCAGGAATAAAATGCAGAAAATAAAAGAACTAACTACCACTGAAACCTCACTGCTCAGCCTGCTGGCTGAAGTACTCCTGCTCGGACTGCAGCAAAGGTACAGAATCTGGGCCATGCAAAACCCAGATGTCAGCGCGTCATGTCATCAAGTAATAAAGTATAAACAGGTAACAGGCAATGCAAATATAATCATGAATGATAAAGCAGGTGTAACGGTAATATAAATCAGGGCAGTGAAGGGTAGTGTGCAGTGAGTAAACTAAACTGTTCTATTGGGTTTTCTACTCTCAAGTCTTTGAAATCAATTTGATGAATTATCGATGTAACTCAATAGTATCCCGTGCATGCCCGGGACCACGGTCTAAGACTCTCGAGCTGAAACTGAGACGTGCCGCTAGGCACTAACAGGAAAGAGTACAGACCAACGATGCCAGCAGCATTGTCACGAGGCGGGCCTAGCCTCTAAAACTGATCGGTAAAAGCAAGCAACTGTCGAGTTACAAGTCAGGATTACATCATTGATTTCTCCATACCCCCAAGTTATGTATGTCAAGTCAGGTATTCAGTAATCAAGAACTAATGCCAACACAGGATCAGGTAGGAGCAGGTTTGTCTGGATAGACAATAGGAACGGTCCGTGAGGACTACATGTCAGGTTTGTTGGCATTAGACACAAGATCAGGTAACAGGTCAAGCCATGGTACATCAGGTCAGGTCAAGTAATGTACGGTACCATGTCGGGTCAAGAAATATGTGTGTAGCAAGTCATGTCAGGGTGTAAAAGATATCACGTGGGTGCTCATAATCAGTTAGCATAATCATGGTTATAAATAATCAAGCATGGGTATCAACAACATAATAAATCGGCACATGTAATAGGTAAATCAATAAATGCAGATTTAACTAATTAGCCGTACGGTTATCAGTTGTGTTTAAGCGATGGTGTCAGCATTATATGAATACAGTATGACAGATGCGAATGCTAAAACCAGGTTGATAAGTATTGAGTAATCTAGGGATGCGACGACATGTATAATATGGATGCAATTGTAACTAACCGGTTAAAGATGCACACGGATGTTTGATTGGTTAATACTAGAGAAAAGGGGTATCATGGCTATAAAACAATTATGATCATGTGGTCTAATATTTACAGGTGATTACTAGGTATAATTAATTAGATGCAACAATTAAGTTTCAAGTTCGAGATCATAAAATATGTAACGGAACTTTATACGGTTAACTTGAAATCCAATACTTTCGATTCTATTTAGAGATTTAATAGGAAATAAATAAATCAGCATAAGAATAGTTTAAATAGCATGTAGCAAGTTTCACTTGCCTCGACAGGTCGCGATACGGAAAACGGAACGTTACTCGTCGGCGGGGAAAAATCGCGGCGCGCGCATGGTTCACGGAAAGAGCCCAAACGACGAACAGTGGAGTCACACGGGTCGCAGGTCCTCGCTGGGTCGTCGGGAAACGTCGCCGACACGGTCGGATTCCGGCGAACCAGAACAGTGAACATCAAGATTTCAAGAACTGTATGAATGAGAAAAAGAGAAGAAGAGAAGGAGAATGAAGGGGAGGAGGCTTACAATGGTCTTGAGAGGGATCGTGAGGGTCGACGGTGTCGATGGAGCTCCGACGAGGTACCTGCAGCGACCATCGGCCATCAAAAACAGAATTGAAAGAAAGGAAAAGAAAAGAAGGAGAAGGAGAAGGAAGGAGAAGAAGAAGAGGAAGGGAAGCCGTGCTCACAGAGGGGTGCACGAGGTCCAGGGACAAGGAACAAGATCACCGGCGGCGATCCCACGGTGTACAGCAGTGTGCAAGGGTGCGCGGTTGCTTGGTGCAGTGTGCTGGGGAGAGAAGGAAGGAGGAAGAAGAAAAGGTGGAGGTGACGGGGGTGAGAAGCGGCGATAAATGGCGACGATGGCGTCGGCGCTAGGGCAACGGCGAGAGGGGGAATGGCGGCTAGGGTTCTTTCAGGGGATGGGTTTCTGTGTTGAAGAAGAAAGAAAATATAAAGAGAAGAAGAAGAGAGAGAGAGAGAGAGAGAGAGAGACGCGGGGGGGGGGGGGAGAGAGACACGGGGGGGAGAGAGAGATTCGCGAGAGGGGAGAGAAGAAGAGAGAGATCGAGAGGAGAGAGAAAAGAAAGAGGAGAAAGAAAATTGTCGTTATGCAGAGATAGAAAGATAGAAAGAGAGAGGAGAGAGAAAGAGAATGAGAAAGGAGAGAGAGAGAGAGAAACAGAAGGTAGGGTCGCCAGGAAAGGAGGCTCGCGATTGGCTCGTGGTGAATAAAAAATAAGAAGGAGAAGAAAAAGTGATTTTCTGATTGGTGAAAGAAAGAGGCAAAGAAAATTAAAAGAATTGTGATGCCCGGTGTTAAACAAAGAAGGATTGTAATTGGCTGGATAAAATATGAAAGGATTTTCTAACGATTTCTGGATGATAACAATGATCTTGTTGGTTTAAAAAATTTATGATCGGTTGAAAAAATATTTATTTGGCTGATAAAAGCTTTAGAATAAATAGGATTTGGCGGAAATACAAAATAATTCATAATTGCGTCCGGGTCGGGTCCAAAAATTTGAATTTGAAATATGAAATTTATTGGCAGGTTCCAAAAATTAAAATGAAGGATTTTATAATTAAAAAGCATACCCCCAAGAACGGACGCACGTACGTGCGCGTAGCCATCCAAACACGTCCGTTTCACTGAACGGGACGAGAACACGATGCAAGGACGCTACCACAGGGTTAGGGGTGTCAAGCAGGCCATGTCAAATATTTTTAATTTATTTTTAAAAGACCTAAATTGTTATATGCAGAATATGACATGTCAGTGTAAATTATAACTAGTAACAGCCAAAGCCTGATAAATAAAATAAATACCACACACCACACATACGGTAAAAGAAATGTGTAGAACCGGACTCGGTTGTTACAGAGGCGCTCGTCCGCGAATGCTACGAGCTGAGGCTCGGGATCTGTCACGCCCCGCTTCCCAGAGTACGCAAGATTTGGGCACGTGACACAGCCAACCATGCTACCTGTGGGTAGGAAGTATCCATCCACAGTCACATTACGGTTGTAAAGATATCAAGAACAGAAAAAATAAACTAAACTAATACATGTCCAAATCCATAATAACAAGAATCAATAAACAATAAGTGCGGAAGCTAAAGATCCAATACAATGAATAAACAGTATGTCCCATAATGCGGGCTCACATCTGGAAATGAAATGACATAAATAAACTAAACTCTCAAGAACTCACAGTTCAGCCTGCTGGCTGAAGTACTCCTGCCCGGTCGACGTCAAGGGCACGGAATCTGGGCCATGCAAAACCCAGACGTCAGCGCGTCATGATATCAAGTATATAGCATAAACACGGTAATAAACAATGCAAGCATGAACATGAATAAAGCAATAATAAGAAGTCATGAACAGGGTAATGTGCAGTAGTGACTAAACTGTCCTATCAGGTTTTCTACTCTATAGTCTTTGAAACCAATTGATGAATCGTCGATGTAACTCAATAGTATCCCGTGCGTGCCCGGGACCACGGTCATAATTCTCGGGGCTGAATCCGAGACGTGCCGCTAAGCAGTAAAAGGTAGTAGGATAGATGAGTGATGTCAGCATCAACACTCCGGAGCTGGCCAAGCCCGTAAGACTGATCAGAACAATGTATCGAACTGTTGAGTTACAAGTCGGTTTCACCTTTGATTTCCCCATACCCCCAAACGATGTATGTCAGTCAGGTATTCAGTAGTCAAGGACTAATGCCAACACAAGTCAAGTAAAGGTAGGTCTGTCTGGATCGACAGCAGGAATGGTTAGGTTTGTCGGCATTAGGCATGAGATCAGGTAACAGGTCAGGTTACTTTCAACAGGTAGAGTCGATATGTACAGGGTGTTGTGTCCGGTGTATCAGTACATGTGTCAGGTGTATCAAGATCGGTCAATATGTAATGCAATCAGGTATATGATGATAACATGTATAGTAACAAGTAATGAACAGTAGCATGAAACAGTAAGTAGCAATTATTATTCTATGTGAACACAGTGATGTTTGTATTTTCATATTAATCCGGTTCACGCACCTTTGAGGTGCAAAGCCACAATATAAAACAATATCGATAGTATACATAATGGAGTTACAAGAATGTGAACTAGGTATAATATTTGCCTCATGAGTGGCTTTAACCAATGAAGTGAGGATGATCTAGCAATTTCGGCAAGGATGTGCCAATTGGTTAATTAGTTAAGGTGTTGATTAAAAACATACCGATTAACTACAAGTAACTACTACAATGGTTTAACATTACGGATGATTGTAATTGTCAACAAGTCGTGTGATTATAACAGATAACATGATTATTAAGTTTGTAGCATGTTAAAGCAAGTATTCGGATACTTGCCTCGGCGGTTCCGCAAACCGAAACACGGATGCGATGTCGGCAGAAACAGCGATATGGAAGCACGGGCCACGGATCGAGTCCCAACAGAGGTCAACGGGATCACACGGACCAGGGGACTTCGCTGGAGCGTCGGGTTCGTCGGACGGCACGGTCGGATTCCGGCAAAAGTTAACGGCAACAAGTTAGAAATACGAAAAACATACAAGATCAACGGGGTTTGCATCGAAGGAATATAGAGTGATGCTTACAGAGGAGAAACAGGGGTAACTAAGACGGGCCCGACGGCGATGGACCCACCGGCGGTGAACAGGAGGCGTGGCGAGGGTGCTGGAACGGCTGGAAGGCTCGGGGTCGCTGGAAAGGGGTGCTGCGGTGAGTGGGGAGGAGTATGGTCGGCTCTGGTGGTCGTGGGAGAGAGGGAGGTGGTCGGAGGTGGTGTCGACGGGGTCTCCGGCACGTTTTTCCGGCGAACCGCGGGGTAGGCGATGGGTTAGGGCTCGGGTTTACTGTTCCGGCGAGGGAAGGAGGGAACGACGACGAGGTCTCGACGAGGAGGGTGAGAAGGAGTCGTGGGAGGCTTCGAAGGTCGGAGGCGACGTCGACGGCGAGGTCTCGAGGAGATGGAGGCGTCGGGAAGATGGGTTGCAGGCGCGGGAGGAGCGGGAGAACGGGAGGAAGAGGGTAGGTGGGTGCGGTGGAGGTCGCGGTGGTGAGGGCGGCGACGGTGAGGTCTCGAGGAGGTCGGCGACGGGATCGCGAGGGCTAGGGTTAGGGTTCGTGATGGGTTTTCTCGCGAGGAAAGGATGGCGAGGGCGGCTGCATGGTTACGAATATAAAGAGGAAGAGAAAGAGAGAGATTGGAGAGAGAGAAAGAGAGATTTGGTGAGATAGAGAGAGAGAAAGAATGAGGAGAGAGACAGAGATGAGGGAATGGAGGCGGGGCCCACGAGCTCAAAAGGAGCTCGTGATTGGCCACGAGGTTAAATATGTGAAAATTTGAATGATTTGGCAGGGTTTGGTGGTTAAGAATATTAGATTCGTATATAATTATAGTTATATATATTAAATTAAAACGGGCCCTTTTTGGCGCGAAATGAAATATTTCCAAATCGCGCCCGGGTTGCGCCCAAATGTTCCAAATTCAAATTATAGGATTTTAAGCGGGTTCCAAATTTTGAAAAGAGGTGTTTAGTGATTAAAATGCATGCCCCCAAGTCGGACACTTGCACGCGCGCGTAGTCGCCCAAACTGGCCCGTTTAACCAAACGGAACGGAATCTCGACACGCGGACGCTACCACGCGACTAGTGGCGACGAGTAGGCCAACATGGATATCTTAAATTTCATTTTAGGAGTTAAAATTTGTTATGTGCCAAAATGACTCAACCGGGTAAAATTTAGCAATAAACACCAGAAAATCAGGAAAATTGGAATGAGCAATAAATAACCCTCAACTAGTAATGTACATAGCATTATTGGGCTCGGGTGTTACATCATACCCAACTACAAAAGAATTTCGTCCTCGAAATTCCAAGAATACAAGATAACTAACTACTGGAAAAGATGAGGGAAATTCTGCCGGATCTCGTCTTCTCGCTCCCAAGTAGATTCTCCATACGATCGGTTACCCCAAGAAACTAGCACAAGAGGGATAACCTTGTTCTTAAGAACCTTTTCTCTTCGATCCTTGATCTCGACTGGTCGCTCCTCAAAAGTCAGGTCCTCCCGAACGGTCAACTCCGAATGATCCAAGACATGAGTCTCATCACGAACATACCTCCGTAGTTGAGACACATGAAACACATCGTGAACTCCTGCTAATGATGGTGGTAAGGCCAACCGGTACGATACCTCTCCGACACGCTCCAATATCTCGAAGGGTCCAACGAATCGGGGACTAAGCTTTCCCCGACTTCCAAAGCGAATCACCCCTCTAGTCGGTGATATCTTCAGGAATACCAAATCGCCCACGGCGAACTCTAGAGGTCTTCTTGACGTGTCGGCCCAACTCTTCTGTCTGTCTTGAGCTGCCTTCATATGCTTTCTGATCGCATTCACCTTCTCGACTGTCTGCACCACTAAATCTGGTCCTAGTAACCTTCGTTCACCAACATCATCCCAACAAACCGGTGAACGGCACTTACGACCATACAGCGCCTCAAACGGAGCCATCTGAATTGTCGCTTGGAAGCTATTGTTGTACGAAAACTCCACCAGGTGTAGGTGATCCTCCCAAGAACCTTTGAAGTCTAACATGCAAGCCCTCAACATATCTTCAAGGGTCTGGATCGTTCTCTCTGATTGTCCATCGGTCTGGGGATGATAAGCTGTGCTGAACTTCAATCGAGTCCCCAAACTTTCTTGTAAACTCCTCCAAAAGTGTGACAGAAACCGAGTGTCCCGGTCGGACACGATGCTTACCGGCACTCCATGCAATCTGACAATCTCCTGCATGTACCGCTCTGCCAAAGTCTCCGTCGATTGACCAACCCGAAAAGGAATAAAGTGAGCTGCCTTGGTCAACCGATCGACAATCACCCATACAGCATTGTTACCCTTTGGACTCCGCGGTAAATCCGTCACGAAATCCATGGTTATATGCTCCCACTTCCATTGAGGAATCGGAAGTGGTTGTAACAAACCAGCAACCCTTTGGTGTTCAGCCTTGACTTGCTGACACACCAAGCACTTAGCCACGAAGCGAGCGATTTCCCGTTTCATACCTTCCCACCAGAAATGCTGTCGAATATCTCGGTACATCTTTGTCCCTCCTGGATGTACAGAGTAAGCTGAACTGTGTGCCTCCTTCATAAGCTCTTCACGCACATCTCCTTTTGGCACACACACACGGCTACCATATCTCAACGAACCATCTTCATGGATCAGTAGATCGGTTCGTAGTCCGGCTCCAACCTGCTCTCGAAACTTTTGCAGACTAGGATCCTGCGATTGCGCCGCTTTAATCTTCTCAACTAAGGACGATTGTACTTGTAACTGCATCAACTGTCCTGTAGCACGCGGTAGCACGACCTCCAAGTCAAATCTCCGAAACTCCTCAATGATCTCTCTCTGTGCAGTCAATAACTGAATTGCTGGTAACCGACTTAGCGCATCTGGCACGACGTTAACTTTTCCCGGATGGTACTTAAGATCAAGGTCGTAGTCGGCCATCAGCTCCAACCATCTGCGTTGCCTCATGTTCAACTCCTTCTGAGTGAACACATATTTCAAACTCTTGTGATCAGTAAAGACTTCAACTCTCTCGCCCAGAAGGTAGTGTCTCCAAATCTTCAGGGCGAAGATCACGGCTGCAAGCTCCAAGTCGTGAGTCGGATAGTTCTGCTCATGAGTCTTCAGCTGTCTCGATGCGTAAGCGACGACTTTCCCATTCTGCATCAAAACACATCCCAATCCCTTTCCAGATGCGTCGCTGTGAATCACCAGTCCTCCTGAATCGTCCGGTACGGTTAGGATAGGGGCGGTTATCAACTTCTGCTTCAACGTCTCAAAGGCCAATGCACATCCATCTGTCCAAAAAAACGGTACCTCCTTACGCGTAAGCTTGGTTAACGGCTCAGCTACACGAGCGAAGTTCTCCACAAATCTTCTGTAGTAACCGGCGAGTCCAAGGAAACTTCTTATCTCTGCAACATTCTTTGGAACAGGCCAATCTCGAACTGCTGCAATCTTCTCGGGATCAACGGCGATTCCATCGCCCGACACGACATGCCCCAGAAACTTCACTTCTTCCAACCAGAATTCGCACTTACTCATCTTCGCAAATAATTTCTCCTGTCTCAGCGTTTGCAGTGCGATCCTTAAGTGTTCGGCATGCTCCTCCGGACTCTTCGAGTACACCAGAATATCGTCAATGAATACCACAATAAACTGGTCCAAGAACGGTGAAAAGATCCTGTTCATCAAGTCCATGAATATTGCCGGCGCATTAGTCACTCCGAAGGGCATCACTAAATACTCGAAATGCCCATACCGAGTTCGAAACGCCGTCTTGCAAATGTCTTCTGCCTTCACTCGGACCTGATGATATCCTGATCGCAAGTCCAGTTTCGAGAATACCCTCGCGCCACTAAGCTGCTCAAAGAGTTCCCCAATGCGAGGGATCGGGTACTTGTTCTTAATAGTCACCCGGTTCAATTCTCGATAATCGATGCACATTCTTCTCGTGCCATCCTTCTTCTTTACTAAAAGAACTGGAGCTCCCCAAGGTGAGTTGCTGCTTCGAATCCATCCCTTCTCGAGTAATTCACCCACTTGTTTCTTAACTTCTTCCAATTCCACCGGTGCCATTGGATAATAAGATTTTGATACTGGCGCTGCACCAGGAATGAGGTCAATCGCAAACTCCACATCTCGCTTCGGCGGTAGGCCTGAAATATCCTCAAACACATCCATAAAGTCGCGGACAACTGCCGGCTCTTCATTACTATCCGCAACCATAGCCGCAAGAACATTGTTCGTCGGCCTAGCCCTAAACTCGACTGGCCCGACAGAACTGCTTCCTCCGCTGAAAGTAAACTCAGGGTGCCCGGGAATCTGGAAAATTACTTTCCTTGCCCTACAATCAATGTGTGCGTGGAAAGTGCCAAGAAAATCCATTCCCAAGACTACTTCATAACTGCCCGTATCAATCACCAAGAAATCCGCAAAAAGCTCCCGTCCACAAACAACAACAGTACAATCTCTACACTCCCTACTAGCTATGATTTTCCCATTCCCAGTGTGTATGTCCCAAAAACTAGACATGGTCGTGCAGGTGATCGAGTGTGTAGTTATAAACTTTGATGACATAAAACAGTGGGATGCTCCGGAATCAAATAATGCCAAAGCAGGAAAACCACGAACGAGTACAGTACCTGAAACCACTTCTCCTGATGCCTTGGCTTCCTCAGCTGTCAAAGTGAAAGGTCGACCCTGGTTAGGTCCTTGTGTCAGTTGCTTCTGCCCTTGGAATGGTCTCTGCGGAGGCTTCCGTGTATCATCTCTCATGCGAAGCTTCGACGGGCAAGTACCAACTGCGTGATCGGCTGCCCCACAAACCAGACAAAGTCCCAGTCTCCTTCGACAATCCTTCTGTACGTGCCCAGGTAATCGGCAGTAATCACAAATCACGCTCTTCCTTCGATCAACGATCACAGGCTTCTTCATTGGCGCTACACCTCGACGGTCCACTGGAATACCTCTGCGCCCATGATCTCGGTTAGGTACAAATGCAGGCTTCTTGGCCGCAGCTGCTGTCTGGTGAAGGTTCCCTTTCGATCCTGATAAACTCTGCTGCTCTCTGGCTGCCGTAAGAACCTGCGAGAAAGTGGTCAAACCCAGGGAGACAATCTGCCTCTGGATGTCCACATCCAAACTGCGCAAGAACCTTCGCGCCCGGTCTGCCTCCTTGGCGACTAAGGGTCCAGCGAAACGGCTAAGTCTCGTCCACTCCGCTGCATGCACATCCACAGCTGCTCCATTTTGTTTCAGCCCAATAAATCTCTCCTCCATTTCCTCCCGTGCAGTCCGCGGGAAGAACTTTTCCAAGAAACTTTTGGAGAAATCCGCCCAACTGATTGGCTTGGTCAAGCGGGTCTCCTCCACAAGCCACCACTCTCGGGCGTAATCCACCAGCTGAATGTGCACCACATCAACTCTCTTGTCTTCTGGGATCTGCGCCGCAATCAATAAATTTTCTGTGTCCACAAGCCACTGCTCGGCTGGTAACGGCTCCTCCAAGCCAGTGAAAGTAGTAGGACCCAACCGTCTGAAATCTGCTACGGTCCCTACTCGGTCGACTGGCTTCGCTACAGCGGTGTTTACAGACTGCTGCATAGCCTGCAAACCCTCCTGAAATGAATCGGCTTGCTGCTGGATCAGTTCAGTTTGCCTCTTCTGATTTTCCAACATCCCACGTATCACTCCTAACATGGCGGCTTCATCCACACGCCTCTGATACGTCTTGAAATTCTTATCTGCCATGATCCTGAAATCAAAACAAACAACATTAGCATGATGATAGATTCAATATATAAATCAAGGCTAGAACTCCAAGATACTTAAATAGAGTGCTGCATTGTAGCTATGCCGCGGTATCATAGCCGCAATTACTTAACTCTACCCAAGTCGCCTAAGTCCTAGAGATAACAAGAAGTTAGGTTTTCGAATTAACAATGCAAAGTAAGTTTGCATGTCGACATAATCTGGAAGAATGATTCAAGAACGGTAAAACTGTCAAGGTGGCAGGACATGTTTCCTAATCACGGGTATTCTGATTCGTGTATCGGGTGCAATACCCAACTACAAAGAGTCAACCCAAGTAACCTATGTCTCTGATACCATAAAACCATGTCACGCCCCGCTTCCCAGAGTACGCAAGATTTGGGCACGTGACACAGCCAACCATGCTACCTGTGGGTAGGAAGTATCCATCCACAGTCACATTACGGTTGTAAAGATATCAAGAACAGAAAAAATAAACTAAACTAATACATGTCCAAATCCATAATAACAAGAATCAATAAACAATAAGTGCGGAAGCTAAAGATCCAATACAATGAATAAACAGTATGTCCCATAATGCGGGCTCACATCTGGAAATGAAATGACATAAATAAACTAAACTCTCAAGAACTCACAGTTCAGCCTGCTGGCTGAAGTACTCCTGCCCGGTCGACGTCAAGGGCACGGAATCTGGGCCATGCAAAACCCAGACGTCAGCGCGTCATGATATCAAGTATATAGCATAAACACGGTAATAAACAATGCAAGCATGAACATGAATAAAGCAATAATAAGAAGTCATGAACAGGGTAATGTGCAGTAGTGACTAAACTGTCCTATCAGGTTTTCTACTCTATAGTCTTTGAAACCAATTGATGAATCGTCGATGTAACTCAATAGTATCCCGTGCGTGCCCGGGACCACGGTCATAATTCTCGGGGCTGAATCCGAGACGTGCCGCTAAGCAGTAAAAGGTAGTAGGATAGATGAGTGATGTCAGCATCAACACTCCGGAGCTGGCCAAGCCCGTAAGACTGATCAGAACAATGTATCGAACTGTTGAGTTACAAGTCGGTTTCACCTTTGATTTTCCCATACCCCCAAACGATGTATGTCAGTCAGGTATTCAGTAGTCAAGGACTAATGCCAACACAAGTCAAGTAAAGGTAGGTCTGTCTGGATCGACAGCAGGAATGGTTAGGTTTGTCGGCATTAGGCATGAGATCAGGTAACAGGTCAGGTTACTTTCAACAGGTAGAGTCGATATGTACAGGGTGTTGTGTCCGGTGTATCAGTACATGTGTCAGGTGTATCAAGATCGGTCAATATGTAATGCAATCAGGTATATGATGATAACATGTATAGTAACAAGTAATGAACAGTAGCATGAAACAGTAAGTAGCAATTATTATTCTATGTGAACACAGTGATGTTTGTATTTTCATATTAATCCGGTTCACGCACCTTTGAGGTGCAAAGCCACAATATAAAACAATATCGATAGTATACATAATGGAGTTACAAGAATGTGAACTAGGTATAATATTTGCCTCATGAGTGGCTTTAACCAATGAAGTGAGGATGATCTAGCAATTTCGGCAAGGATGTGCCAATTGGTTAATTAGTTAAGGTGTTGATTAAAAACATACCGATTAACTACAAGTAACTACTACAATGGTTTAACATTACGGATGATTGTAATTGTCAACAAGTCGTGTGATTATAACAGATAACATGATTATTAAGTTTGTAGCATGTTAAAGCAAGTATTCGGATACTTGCCTCGGCGGTTCCGCAAACCGAAACACGGATGCGATGTCGGCAGAAACAGCGATATGGAAGCACGGGCCACGGATCGAGTCCCAACAGAGGTCAACGGGATCACACGGACCAGGGGACTTCGCTGGAGCGTCGGGTTCGTCGGACGGCACGGTCGGATTCCGGCAAAAGTTAACGGCAACAAGTTAGAAATACGAAAAACATACAAGATCAACGGGGTTTGCATCGAAGGAATATAGAGTGATGCTTACAGAGGAGAAACAGGGGTAACTAAGACGGGCCCGACGGCGATGGACCCACCGGCGGTGAACAGGAGGCGTGGCGAGGGTGCTGGAACGGCTGGAAGGCTCGGGGTCGCTGGAAAGGGGTGCTGCGGTGAGTGGGGAGGAGTATGGTCGGCTCTGGTGGTCGTGGGAGAGAGGGAGGTGGTCGGAGGTGGTGTCGACGGGGTCTCCGGCACGTTTTTCCGGCGAACCGCGGGGTAGGCGATGGGTTAGGGCTCGGGTTTACTGTTCCGGCGAGGGAAGGAGGGAACGACGACGAGGTCTCGACGAGGAGGGTGAGAAGGAGTCGTGGGAGGCTTCGAAGGTCGGAGGCGACGTCGACGGCGAGGTCTCGAGGAGATGGAGGCGTCGGGAAGATGGGTTGCAGGCGCGGGAGGAGCGGGAGAACGGGAGGAAGAGGGTAGGTGGGTGCGGTGGAGGTCGCGGTGGTGAGGGCGGCGACGGTGAGGTCTCGAGGAGGTCGGCGACGGGATCGCGAGGGCTAGGGTTAGGGTTCGTGATGGGTTTTCTCGCGAGGAAAGGATGGCGAGGGCGGCTGCATGGTTACGAATATAAAGAGGAAGAGAAAGAGAGAGATTGGAGAGAGAGAAAGAGAGATTTGGTGAGATAGAGAGAGAGAAAGAATGAGGAGAGAGACAGAGATGAGGGAATGGAGGCGGGGCCCACGAGCTCAAAAGGAGCTCGTGATTGGCCACGAGGTTAAATATGTGAAAATTTGAATGATTTGGCAGGGTTTGGTGGTTAAGAATATTAGATTCGTATATAATTATAGTTATATATATTAAATTAAAACGGGCCCTTTTTGGCGCGAAATGAAATATTTCCAAATCGGGCCCGGGTTGCGTCCAAATGTTCCAAATTCAAATTATAGGATTTTAAGCGGGTTCCAAATTTTGAAAAGAGGTGTTTAGTGATTAAAATGCATGCCCCCAAGTCGGACACTTGCACGCGCGCGTAGTCGCCCAAACTGGCCCGTTTAACCAAACGGAACGGAATCTCGACACGCGGACGCTACCACGCGACTAGTGGCGACGAGTAGGCCAACATGGATATCTTAAATTTCATTTTAGGAGTTAAAATTTGTTATGTGCCAAAATGACTCAACCGGGTAAAATTTAGCAATAAACACCAGAAAATCAGGAAAATTGGAATGAGCAATAAATAACCCTCAACTAGTAATGTACATAGCATTATTGGGCTCGGGTGTTACATCATACCCAACTACAAAAGAATTTCGTCCTCGAAATTCCAAGAATACAAGATAACTAACTACTGGAAAAGATGAGGGAAATTCTGCCGGATCTCGTCTTCTCGCTCCCAAGTAGATTCTCCATACGATCGGTTACCCCAAGAAACTAGCACAAGAGGGATAACCTTGTTCTTAAGAACCTTTTCTCTTCGATCCTTGATCTCGACTGGTCGCTCCTCAAAAGTCAGGTCCTCCCGAACGGTCAACTCCGAATGATCCAAGACATGAGTCTCATCACGAACATACCTCCGTAGTTGAGACACATGAAACACATCGTGAACTCCTGCTAATGATGGTGGTAAGGCCAACCGGTACGATACCTCTCCGACACGCTCCAATATCTCGAAGGGTCCAACGAATCGGGGACTAAGCTTTCCCCGACTTCCAAAGCGAATCACCCCTCTAGTCGGTGATATCTTCAGGAATACCAAATCGCCCACGGCGAACTCTAGAGGTCTTCTTGACGTGTCGGCCCAACTCTTCTGTCTGTCTTGAGCTGCCTTCATATGCTTTCTGATCGCATTCACCTTCTCGACTGTCTGCACCACTAAATCTGGTCCTAGTAACCTTCGTTCACCAACATCATCCCAACAAACCGGTGAACGGCACTTACGACCATACAGCGCCTCAAACGGAGCCATCTGAATTGTCGCTTGGAAGCTATTGTTGTACGAAAACTCCACCAGGTGTAGGTGATCCTCCCAAGAACCTTTGAAGTCTAACATGCAAGCCCTCAACATATCTTCAAGGGTCTGGATCGTTCTCTCTGATTGTCCATCGGTCTGGGGATGATAAGCTGTGCTGAACTTCAATCGAGTCCCCAAACTTTCTTGTAAACTCCTCCAAAAGTGTGACAGAAACCGAGTGTCCCGGTCGGACACGATGCTTACCGGCACTCCATGCAATCTGACAATCTCCTGCATGTACCGCTCTGCCAAAGTCTCCGTCGATTGACCAACCCGAAAAGGAATAAAGTGAGCTGCCTTGGTCAACCGATCGACAATCACCTATACAGCATTGTTACCCTTTGGACTCCGCGGTAAATCCGTCACGAAATCCATGGTTATATGCTCCCACTTCCATTGAGGAATCGGAAGTGGTTGTAACAAACCAGCAACCCTTTGGTGTTCAGCCTTGACTTGCTGACACACCAAGCACTTAGCCACGAAGCGAGCGATTTCCCGTTTCATACCTTCCCACCAGAAATGCTGTCGAATATCTCGGTACATCTTTGTCCCTCCTGGATGTACAGAGTAAGCTGAACTGTGTGCCTCCTTCATAAGCTCTTCACGCACATCTCCTTTTGGCACACACACACGGCTACCATATCTCAACGAACCATCTTCATGGATCAGTAGATCGGTTCGTAGTCCGGCTCCAACCTGCTCTCGAAACTTTTGCAGACTAGGATCCTGCGATTGCGCCGCTTTAATCTTCTCAACTAAGGACGATTGTACTTGTAACTGCATCAACTGTCCTGTAGCACGCGGTAGCACGACCTCCAAGTCAAATCTCCGAAACTCCTCAATGATCTCTCTCTGTGCAGTCAATAACTGAATTGCTGGTAACCGACTTAGCGCATCTGGCACGACGTTAACTTTTCCCGGATGGTACTTAAGATCAAGGTCGTAGTCGGCCATCAGCTCCAACCATCTGCGTTGCCTCATGTTCAACTCCTTCTGAGTGAACACATATTTCAAACTCTTGTGATCAGTAAAGACTTCAACTCTCTCGCCCAGAAGGTAGTGTCTCCAAATCTTCAGGGCGAAGATCACGGCTGCAAGCTCCAAGTCGTGAGTCGGATAGTTCTGCTCATGAGTCTTCAGCTGTCTCGATGCGTAAGCGACGACTTTCCCATTCTGCATCAAAACACATCCCAATCCCTTTCCAGATGCGTCGCTGTGAATCACCAGTCCTCCTGAATCGTCCGGTACGGTTAGGATAGGGGCGGTTATCAACTTCTGCTTCAACGTCTCAAAGGCCAATGCACATCCATCTGTCCAAAAAAACGGTACCTCCTTACGCGTAAGCTTGGTTAACGGCTCAGCTACACGAGCGAAGTTCTCCACAAATCTTCTGTAGTAACCGGCGAGTCCAAGGAAACTTCTTATCTCTGCAACATTCTTTGGAACAGGCCAATCTCGAACTGCTGCAATCTTCTCGGGATCAACGGCGATTCCATCGCCCGACACGACATGCCCCAGAAACTTCACTTCTTCCAACCAGAATTCGCACTTACTCATCTTCGCAAATAATTTCTCCTGTCTCAGCGTTTGCAGTGCGATCCTTAAGTGTTCGGCATGCTCCTCCGGACTCTTCGAGTACACCAGAATATCGTCAATGAATACCACAATAAACTGGTCCAAGAACGGTGAAAAGATCCTGTTCATCAAGTCCATGAATATTGCCGGCGCATTAGTCACTCCGAAGGGCATCACTAAATACTCGAAATGCCCATACCGAGTTCGAAACGCCGTCTTGCAAATGTCTTCTGCCTTCACTCGGACCTGATGATATCCTGATCGCAAGTCCAGTTTCGAGAATACCCTCGCGCCACTAAGCTGCTCAAAGAGTTCCCCAATGCGAGGGATCGGGTACTTGTTCTTAATAGTCACCCGGTTCAATTCTCGATAATCGATGCACATTCTTCTCGTGCCATCCTTCTTCTTTACTAAAAGAACTGGAGCTCCCCAAGGTGAGTTGCTGCTTCGAATCCATCCCTTCTCGAGTAATTCACCCACTTGTTTCTTAACTTCTTCCAATTCCACCGGTGCCATTGGATAATAAGATTTTGATACTGGCGCTGCACCAGGAATGAGGTCAATCGCAAACTCCACATCTCGCTTCGGCGGTAGGCCTGAAATATCCTCAAACACATCCATAAAGTCGCGGACAACTGCCGGCTCTTCATTACTATCCGCAACCATAGCCGCAAGAACATTGTTCGTCGGCCTAGCCCTAAACTCGACTGGCCCGACAGAACTGCTTCCTCCGCTGAAAGTAAACTCAGGGTGCCCGGGAATCTGGAAAATTACTTTCCTTGCCCTACAATCAATGTGTGCGTGGAAAGTGCCAAGAAAATCCATTCCCAAGACTACTTCATAACTGCCCGTATCAATCACCAAGAAATCCGCAAAAAGCTCCCGTCCACAAACAACAACAGTACAATCTCTACACTCCCTACTAGCTATGATTTTCCCATTCCCAGTGTGTATGTCCCAAAAACTAGACATGGTCGTGCAGGTGATCGAGTGTGTAGTTATAAACTTTGATGACATAAAACAGTGGGATGCTCCGGAATCAAATAATGCCAAAGCAGGAAAACCACGAACGAGTACAGTACCTGAAACCACTTCTCCTGATGCCTTGGCTTCCTCAGCTGTCAAAGTGAAAGGTCGACCCTGGTTAGGTCCTTGTGTCAGTTGCTTCTGCCCTTGGAATGGTCTCTGCGGAGGCTTCCGTGTATCATCTCTCATGCGAAGCTTCGACGGGCAAGTACCAACTGCGTGATCGGCTGCCCCACAAACCAGACAAAGTCCCAGTCTCCTTCGACAATCCTTCTGTACGTGCCCAGGTAATCGGCAGTAATCACAAATCACGCTCTTCCTTCGATCAACGATCACAGGCTTCTTCATTGGCGCTACACCTCGACGGTCCACTGGAATACCTCTGCGCCCATGATCTCGGTTAGGTACAAATGCAGGCTTCCTGGCCGCAGCTGCTGTCTGGTGAAGGTTCCCTTTCGATCCTGATAAACTCTGCTGCTCTCTGGCTGCCGTAAGAACCTGCGAGAAAGTGGTCAAACCCAGGGAGACAATCTGCCTCTGGATGTCCACATCCAAACTGCGCAAGAACCTTCGCGCCCGGTCTGCCTCCTTGGCGACTAAGGGTCCAGCGAAACGGCTAAGTCTCGTCCACTCCGCTGCATGCACATCCACAGCTGCTCCATTTTGTTTCAGCCCAATAAATCTCTCCTCCATTTCCTCCCGTGCAGTCCGCGGGAAGAACTTTTCCAAGAAACTTTTGGAGAAATCCGCCCAACTGATTGGCTTGGTCAAGCGGGTCTCCTCCACAAGCCACCACTCTCGGGCGTAATCCACCAGCTGAATGTGCACCACATCAACTCTCTTGTCTTCTGGGATCTGCGCCGCAATCAATAAATTTTCTGTGTCCACAAGCCACTGCTCGGCTGGTAACGGCTCCTCCAAGCCAGTGAAAGTAGTAGGACCCAACCGTCTGAAATCTGCTACGGTCCCTACTCGGTCGACTGGCTTCGCTACAGCGGTGTTTACAGACTGCTGCATAGCCTGCAAACCCTCCTGAAATGAATCGGCTTGCTGCTGGATCAGTTCAGTTTGCCTCTTCTGATTTTCCAACATCCCACGTATCACTCCTAACATGGCGGCTTCATCCACACGCCTCTGATACGTTTTGAAATTCTTATCTGCCATGATCCTGAAATCAAAACAAACAACATTAGCATGATGATAGATTCAATATATAAATCAAGGCTAGAACTCCAAGATACTTAAATAGAGTGCTGCATTGTAGCTATGCCGCGGTATCATAGCCGCAATTACTTAACTCTACCCAAGTCGCCTAAGTCCTAGAGATAACAAGAAGTTAGGTTTTCGAATTAACAATGCAAAGTAAGTTTGCATGTCGACATAATCTGGAAGAATGATTCAAGAACGGTAAAACTGTCAAGGTGGCAGGACATGTTTCCTAATCACGGGTATTCTGATTCGTGTATCGGGTGCAATACCCAACTACAAAGAGTCAACCCAAGTAACCTATGTCTCTGATACCATAAAACCATGTCACGCCCCGCTTCCCAGAGTACGCAAGATTTGGGCACGTGACACAGCCAACCATGCTACCTGTGGGTAGGAAGTATCCATCCACAGTCACATTACGGTTGTAAAGATATCAAGAACAGAAAAAATAAACTAAACTAATACATGTCCAAATCCATAATAACAAGAATCAATAAACAATAAGTGCGGAAGCTAAAGATCCAATACAATGAATAAACAGTATGTCCCATAATGCGGGCTCACATCTGGAAATGAAATGACATAAATAAACTAAACTCTCAAGAACTCACAGTTCAGCCTGCTGGCTGAAGTACTCCTGCCCGGTCGACGTCAAGGGCACGGAATCTGGGCCATGCAAAACCCAGACGTCAGCGCGTCATGATATCAAGTATATAGCATAAACACGGTAATAAACAATGCAAGCATGAACATGAATAAAGCAATAATAAGAAGTCATGAACAGGGTAATGTGCAGTAGTGACTAAACTGTCCTATCAGGTTTTCTACTCTATAGTCTTTGAAACCAATTGATGAATCGTCGATGTAACTCAATAGTATCCCGTGCGTGCCCGGGACCACGGTCATAATTCTCGGGGCTGAATCCGAGACGTGCCGCTAAGCAGTAAAAGGTAGTAGGATAGATGAGTGATGTCAGCATCAACACTCCGGAGCTGGCCAAGCCCGTAAGACTGATCAGAACAATGTATCGAACTGTTGAGTTACAAGTCGGTTTCACCTTTGATTTTCCCATACCCCCAAACGATGTATGTCAGTCAGGTATTCAGTAGTCAAGGACTAATGCCAACACAAGTCAAGTAAAGGTAGGTCTGTCTGGATCGACAGCAGGAATGGTTAGGTTTGTCGGCATTAGGCATGAGATCAGGTAACAGGTCAGGTTACTTTCAACAGGTAGAGTCGATATGTACAGGGTGTTGTGTCCGGTGTATCAGTACATGTGTCAGGTGTATCAAGATCGGTCAATATGTAATGCAATCAGGTATATGATGATAACATGTATAGTAACAAGTAATGAACAGTAGCATGAAACAGTAAGTAGCAATTATTATTCTATGTGAACACAGTGATGTTTGTATTTTCATATTAATCCGGTTCACGCACCTTTGAGGTGCAAAGCCACAATATAAAACAATATCGATAGTATACATAATGGAGTTACAAGAATGTGAACTAGGTATAATATTTGCCTCATGAGTGGCTTTAACCAATGAAGTGAGGATGATCTAGCAATTTCGGCAAGGATGTGCCAATTGGTTAATTAGTTAAGGTGTTGATTAAAAACATACCGATTAACTACAAGTAACTACTACAATGGTTTAACATTACGGATGATTGTAATTGTCAACAAGTCGTGTGATTATAACAGATAACATGATTATTAAGTTTGTAGCATGTTAAAGCAAGTATTCGGATACTTGCCTCGGCGGTTCCGCAAACCGAAACACGGATGCGATGTCGGCAGAAACAGCGATATGGAAGCACGGGCCACGGATCGAGTCCCAACAGAGGTCAACGGGATCACACGGACCAGGGGACTTCGCTGGAGCGTCGGGTTCGTCGGACGGCACGGTCGGATTCCGGCAAAAGTTAACGGCAACAAGTTAGAAATACGAAAAACATACAAGATCAACGGGGTTTGCATCGAAGGAATATAGAGTGATGCTTACAGAGGAGAAACAGGGGTAACTAAGACGGGCCCGACGGCGATGGACCCACCGGCGGTGAACAGGAGGCGTGGCGAGGGTGCTGGAACGGCTGGAAGGCTCGGGGTCGCTGGAAAGGGGTGCTGCGGTGAGTGGGGAGGAGTATGGTCGGCTCTGGTGGTCGTGGGAGAGAGGGAGGTGGTCGGAGGTGGTGTCGACGGGGTCTCCGGCACGTTTTTCCGGCGAACCGCGGGGTAGGCGATGGGTTAGGGCTCGGGTTTACTGTTCCGGCGAGGGAAGGAGGGAACGACGACGAGGTCTCGACGAGGAGGGTGAGAAGGAGTCGTGGGAGGCTTCGAAGGTCGGAGGCGACGTCGACGGCGAGGTCTCGAGGAGATGGAGGCGTCGGGAAGATGGGTTGCAGGCGCGGGAGGAGCGGGAGAACGGGAGGAAGAGGGTAGGTGGGTGCGGTGGAGGTCGCGGTGGTGAGGGCGGCGACGGTGAGGTCTCGAGGAGGTCGGCGATGGGATCGCGAGGGCTAGGGTTAGGGTTCGTGATGGGTTTTCTCGCGAGGAAAGGATGGCGAGGGCGGCTGCATGGTTACGAATATAAAGAGGAAGAGAAAGAGAGAGATTGGAGAGAGAGAAAGAGAGATTTGGTGAGATAGAGAGAGAGAAAGAATGAGGAGAGAGACAGAGATGAGGGAATGGAGGCGGGGCCCACGAGCTCAAAAGGAGCTCGTGATTGGCCACGAGGTTAAATATGTGAAAATTTGAATGATTTGGCAGGGTTTGGTGGTTAAGAATATTAGATTCGTATATAATTATAGTTATATATATTAAATTAAAACGGGCCCTTTTTGGCGCGAAATGAAATATTTCCAAATCGCGCCCGGGTTGCGCCCAAATGTTCCAAATTCAAATTATAGGATTTTAAGCGGGTTCCAAATTTTGAAAAGAGGTGTTTAGTGATTAAAATGCATGCCCCCAAGTCGGACACTTGCACGCGCGCGTAGTCGCCCAAACTGGCCCGTTTAACCAAACGGAACGGAATCTCGACACGCGGACGCTACCACGCGACTAGTGGCGACGAGTAGGTCAACATGGACATCTTAAATTTCATTTTAGGAGTTAAAATTTGTTATGTGCCAAAATGACTCAACCGGGTAAAATTTAGCAATAAACACCAGAAAATCAGGAAAATTGGAATGAGCAATAAATAACCCTCAACTAGTAATGTACATAGCATTATTGGGCTCGGGTGTTACAGGATCGACGCGCGCGGGGGGAACCGGGGACAGAGGTTGGACCTTGCGAGGCCCCGGTTGGCAGAGATCTTTACCGAGTACCACGAGCAGTGCTCGCCGCACCCCCTTCCCCCACTGTTGTAATTTTCTTTTCTTTTTGCATGTATGGCTGAGGAGCCCATAATACCTTTTGAATAAACAAAGTTTTTCTTCCCTTTTCGCAATGCTCCATTGATCTTTATTAAATTAACAATAGATCCTAGAAAGAATTTACATTGCTTTAAAAGAAAGGTACAGGCTAGTAGATGACTCTATTGGCTTGGGCCGAGCTCCCTGAAGGGTTGTTGGCCTCCGCGCTTGGCCTTGGGTATGGGGCTCCCTGAGCTCCGGGCTGGCCATCCGCTGAAACGAGCATGATCTGACCGATGGTCAGGTCGGCGGGAGGGTGATGCTGCTCTCTGTTGTTGTTGTTGTTCCTCCTTTTTGAATTGGGGTCTAGGGGCCTTTATATAATGCCCATTAATTGGTTAAATTTGTTAAAGAGATCATTCTATGAGTGATTTGGGGAATTTTCCCCACCGTTGGATTTTTGATCCAAGAGCTTCTGTTTTACAAAAGACAATCTTCTTGTTTTAACAAGAACAGAAGGATTTTACTGGAGTTTTAATTCTGTTTGGCGCAAACGCACCAGCTCTTGACACGTGTCGGAGCGCAACTGTGCTTGCGCAACTGCGCTGACGCGTGTCGCGCGGCGCACAGCGCAGCGCAACTGAAGTATTGCTTCCTTTAATTTTGTTTTAAATAGAGCCTTGCTCTGATTGGTCGCGCTGCCTCGGGCGCTGCGCTGACGTATCAGCTTTTGACACGTGGCGCGTTGCGCGCAACGCAAGGGATTTGAAGCGTTGCTTCAATTTTTGAAATTTAAACAGAACTTTGCTCTGATTGGGGGAAACAGACCACGCCTGTGGATAGGAGAGGTGACTGACATCTTCTCAGGGGGATAAGGGTCGTGTAGAGGCTCGGGACGGGGCGTTTTGGCGGCGGATCTTGGTGTGGAGCCGTGAGGCGCCCAGCGGGCCTCAGGGAGCACCGGCTCGGGAGATCGGTGGCCAGGAGTTGTTGCTTGCTGGTGGTCAGCCGTCCAGACGGGGGCAGACCTTCTGGAGGCGGTGGAGCGGCGATCTGGGGCCCAGGCCCGGCCGTTTGGACATGGACGGGGGCCTCCACGAGAGACTACGGCCGATCTATCCGGCCTGCAAGGGCGTTGATGACGGTCATTAGAGGAGGCTCATCCCTGCCTTCGGTGAGTGGAAGGCAGCGGCTGGTACCGGGATCTTCAGGGTGGCTGCTTGCCATTTGGGTGGAGATCGGAAGGCCAACTTTGTGTTTTGTGGAGTGCTTCCCATAAACGGCGCCAACTGATGGAGGTCCTTTTCGGGTCTCCGTCAGATGTTGTCTTCCGTTGATCTCCCGGTGGACTTTGTTGATTATCTCCTGTTGCGTGTGGGTCTCAATGGGTTTTTGGAGGAAGAAATGGAATGAGGAGTTTGGTGCCGAGTACCTGCAAAGAAGTTCCGAGGTGGTTTGGTACCACCAAGGACTCTCCGACGATAATGTTAGTGATGGGATCCGAGCAGAGTAATGGCTTAGAAGAGTAAAGAATGGCTTACTTGACACCTCTGTGATGGGGGTTTATATAACGGTGGCGGCACGCAGTAGCAGGCGTGAGAATCTCGCCGGCAGTTACGCTCCCGACGTCACGCCCGCGTAGAGAGCGGATCGCCCATTAATGGGGATCGTGATGGCGTGGGACGTGGGACGTTGCTGGCGTAAAAACCGCGCATGGCGAGATTCGCGGAGCGGCGGTTACGCCTGAGAGTGGTGGAGTTGGTCGGAGGGCCGAGGAAGACGGCCTCAGCGGGAGCGAGGAGACGAGCGAGGAGGCCGAGGAGTCTCGGTCTAGTGGCAGCTCAAGGCGAGCTGAGGGGCCGAGGAGGCTAATTTGCAGGGAGCCCCGGGAGGGCTAGCTTGTGCTTGCAGGTCGGGCGTAGGGTGGCCTGGTGGGCCCCCGCGGGCCCTTTCTTCTGAGTCTTGGGACACGTCATCTGCTACGTGTCTTGATCCTGGAGATTGCCGATATTGAGCATCATCACATAGTATCATGTGTAACTGCTGCTAATATTCACTTGAATTTTGATGTGGGTATAAACTTGTAAGCTGCAATTTGGAACACGGATGCCATGAAGGAGAGCGATATGCAATAGGTAATTTGGAAAAAAAATCGTCTATTTGATTTTTCTTTATTTCTTTTGGTGGCATCGGATTGGAAACTGGATATTGTGATGTTTATGGAAATAATTATGAATATGCTATGTACCGGATCTTGTTAAACTAAGGGCTTGTTTGACAAATGAAAGGTTATAGAAGAAAGTGAGAAAGTAGAAGAAAAAAAAAGTGGCATTTTCCTTTGTTTGGATATGTGAATTAAAAAGGCAGAAGCTGGATGACACTTTCTTACCACATATGGCTCTTGATTTCACTTTCTAGCATTCGAGCTAGAAGTGAGAAAGAGAGTTTATATCTTAGTTTAAGTTTAGCTATTTTAATCTATACCATGCTGCTATATAATATAAATGGACTTGATTAGAAGCCACCCTCTCCTTTTTATAAAAATACAAAGAAAAAAGTAGAAAAATTCTCCATTCTTAGGGCATCTACATCATCACATAAAGAAACAAAAATAATTAATTGTCATGTTTAAAAAAACAAATCTTAGAATCTCCACGTCATCAAAGAAAAAAACAAAATTAATTAAACTTTCTCACTTTTTGAAAAACAAAGAAAAAAGTAAGTTTGTAGAACTTGAGGCAAAAAAGGAACTTTGTAGAAATTAGTTTGAATTCCAAGTTCAATCTACATTCTACTCAAACTAAAGAAAAAAAAGAAATTTCTAGAATTTATTTTAATTTTATCATTTTCAAATTCTACTTTCATTTACTTATAACTACTTTTTTACTTAAATATAGTTAATAGCATATCATAATATCTTCTAGAATACTCTTGATCTAAGTTACTAAAATTACTATTTTATTCATTTATTATCATTCAAACTAATTTTAAACCAAAAGCCCTCCATTTTATATTTATACATGGGCTCAAGAAAAAAAAATTGCTCTAAATAGGATAACGCTACAAACGGGCATCACACATGCAAAAATGCTAGTTATGCATAGTTTTGATGATATTGAAACATAATGTATGTTTAATTTATTATCACTTAAAAAAATGAGATCCGGTCCGAGATAATAGGTGGAATAAATTAACCACCCCCTTCTCATTAATAGGATGTCCCGGCTTGAATCCGGATCTACCTACCCAAGTCCTATAATTTATTATCATGTAAACTCCAACTTATCATCTTTCCAACTTTATTGCACAAGCTAAATTGAAGGAGCCCCCGTCACTGTTGCCTGTTGTCATGATCATGAAACCCCATCGAAGTCGTTGAGCTCTGGGTTACCCTTCTAATTCTAACACCTTTTTTTTTGTAGGGTACATTTGATCAAGCACCATCAAGTTTTCAAAGTTTTTGAGATGTCACGTTTGATCTTTAAAATTGACATAAACCCCATCTGAATTGAAATTTTGTAAGGTTATTTTTTACAAAAATGACATATTCAATTCATTTTAGGCTATTCATTCCACGTAGAAGATCATTTTGCGGTTATTTAATCCAACGATACAATTTAAAGGATTGAAATAAAATACATTTTCATACAAAGATGGTTTATGACATTTTTTTAAGTTTAACTAATGGTGCAATCTCAAATATTGTGAAAGTTGAGGGTTGGACTAGGATATCGGTCGGTTTGGAGTAGCCCATTGAGAAGATCCGGGATTGAGCCCACAGTCTTCCCATTATAGGAGATGGTTAATTTATTCCACCTGTTATCTCAAAAATACCAACAATGTCAGTTTTATAAATTTACCCTTTTATCTAATTTTCCATTTTGTCTCTCTTACAAAAATACCAACAATCTCTTCTCATAAGAGCTACACATGTCAGTTTTCTTACCAAATTCTCTATCTTATTCCCTTAAGGGCCTGTTTGGTTGCAAGATTATGAAATTTGGATTCCAAAATAGTACGGTTCAAAATTTCTGGATTTGGTAATTTGTTGTTTGGTTGGTTTTGGATTTCTAGTTTTGGATTTGTAGATTCTTGTAATCTTTATTTGGTTGGTGAAAATAAAGTGGGATCTGGATTTTAGGATTTTAGAGAGAGAGATAGAGAGAGAATTATTAAATAAATAAAGTACACGGTTTCCATCTAAAAGCATAATGAATAGTGTCAAATCCTTGAAAATTCTTTAAAAAATTTAGGGCTCAGGAATCTATGTTTTGTGGTGGCCCCTCCATAAAAAACAAAGGAATCCTAGAAATCCAAATGCTCCAACCAAACACAAAATTATGGAATCCTAGGATTCCACGATCCAAATCCTACCGAATCCTCAAACCAAACAGTAGAGTGAAATATTTTGGAGAGAGAACCGGCAAAAATAGGGGGCAAGATAAAGCACTTTATTCAGACAGGGCTTTAAGCTAATCAGGAAAACGTGAAGGGGTTTCCTGAAATTTAGCCAAATAATCATAAACAAATAAATCCCCAAATGCTCACCCTCTCCCGCTTCTTTATAAACGCTCTCGCATCTCAAAACCCTCAGCAACAAAAAAAATCTCTCTTTTTCACCTCGATTTCTTTCAACTCTCAGATTCTTTTCAGGTCTTTGATCGATTCTTGCAAAGAATATGGATGCATACGAGAGCTCCGATTCTGAGATCGATGATGGCCTCGATTCCCCTAAGCTCAAGGTTGGTGAAGAGGCGGAGATCGGAGACCTAGGGCTCAAGAAGAAGCTATTCGGAGAAGGCGAAGGTTGGTCTACTCCCGTAATTGGCGATGAGGTTCAAGGTAGTTTCTTGTTCTTTTTCTTTGAATCTTTTGGTTGATTTTATGGATAACATTTCGAGTATTTGAGATTTTCGATTGCAGTGAACTACGCTGTAGGGCTTCCTGATGGGACTAACTTTGAGTCTAGCCGAGCAAAAGGGGGCCCATACAAGTTCAAGATAGGAAAATGTGAGGCTAAGGGTTTATTTTTTATTTATACAATTTTTGTTTAAGGATTTTTCTATTGATTGCAAATCCCTAGCACTTGAGTTTTGAGGTTGATTCTTGCATCAAATTCATCATCTTCTCCCTTATTTGAGGCCCTTTGTTTGGTCTAGAAGAAATTTGGAGGACGCTAATTGATCGTCCTTAGCAAGGTATCTTGTACATGGGTTTCTTGCCAAGCAATGATGCCATATGCCATGGCACATGATTAATTTCCAAAGGAAGGGGGAAATGATGAAAAGAGAAGAGATTGGGATAGATCGCTATTAGGTTGACAAAGTTTAATGAGTCTTTTGTTCTGAATAAAAAAAGTAGGGAAGTCCCTACTCAAAAAATTATATTAAACTAAAGAAATGTAGTTTAATGGGTCTTAATAGTTGCTCATACCAGAGTTTTCCATGATTGTCCTGTTCAGGATATATTTAGGAGTCATCAACTGTTTGCAAGAAATATTTTTGTATCAAGTATCAAGGTATTGATTTCTTATTCTCCTATTCAAGATATATTTAGTAGCCATCAAGTGTTTGCAAGAATAATTTGTATCGAGTATCAACATTAATGACCTCTACAAAAACTTTTCACTTCCCTGCCATATTCATACAGCTTTTATGCCCAGTTGATAACAGGCATCATGAATCTTTCTACAGAATAGCAATACCATGCCTCTGAATGATAATGTCATTCAAGCTAATTTTTTAAGGATGCCTTATGACAATCTGATTAGAAATTTGCAAACAAATGAAAATTTTGCTTAATTTAGTTTGGGTTCCTTCATTTTGGTTCATAAGCATACACGTCATTCTATATCTATAAGGTCATTGTGTATATAAGAACCTGTACAGTATGCATCGTCTTTTCCCCTAGATGCGACCCTCTTAGGAATCGAACTAGTGATCTCCCACTTTGGAGTGGGATATTTGATCCCTTGGTTTACTAGACTTGTAGCACTTGAATACATGCCCAAATGAAAACCAAAATAATCTATTTGTCAGCACATGTAAATTGCAATAGAATTTATCATCACATAATTTAATATTCTTCGCTTGTGAAAATGAAATTAAAGGATCGTTGAAAAGGAGGATTGATATTTTAAATTCAATTAAGTTGCAAACAGTTCATCTGTATATAAATATTAGTTTTATATGTCTGGAAGTTTCCAAGATGCAAGATAAATGTTCTCATTGCTATAATTCATTCAAATTTTCAACTATAAAGATGTCACATGGGCTTTTATGATCTATTACCATATGTGCTTCTTAGACAATAGACATGTTCAGCAATTGATTGTAGCAATTATAAACCCGTTTCTTACTGAATTTGCATTCTATAAGTAGAGATAAGTAGATAACTATTAGCTCCAATATTAATGTGCAAACCTAACTTTTGATTGAAGAAAAGGAGAGTACTACAGATATACAGTTCAGAAAGTTCTTGTTGCGCTCGAATTAGAGGCCCTTATGAATGACAAATTTAAGAATTTCCCTTTTTAATTCAGATAAATGGATTGTCAAGTGTAAACTACTTGGTGCCACTTCAACAAACACACCATTTTAGGTGGATTTCACTTACTGTTTCATGTCACACATATATCTCTTCCATGTACATATAAAATTTTACGTAATGTGGCAGTTTTATATTTTAGTTCATAGCATGTGCAGATGACTAGTATTAATAAAAGTCTTACCACTGAGTGATGAAGCTCTCATATCATTTCAGGAGCTTGTGTGTGCTTGCTGAAAACTGCAATATTACTATGTTTAGTCTGATGGGTTGATATAATGTGTTATTGATTGCTTTGCTTCTTACTAATCACTCTCCCATGCCGTGTATTTAGGTCATCTCTGAATTGGTATTTTGTATGTGGCATCTTCTCTATTTGTTCAGGCTATACTATAAAGGGATTGGATGAAGGTACCAAGACCATGAAGAAAGGAGAGAAAGCCATTTTCACCGTTCCTCCTGAACTGGCCTATCATGATGTACCTCCGTCATGTATAGCCCATAACGCCACAATAAAACTTCATATTCAGCTCCTCTCATGGTCGACGGACATCTGCAAAGATGGCGGCATAATCAAGAAAATCCTCAACGACGGAAAAGAACGGAAACATCCAAATGACCTTGATGAAGTTTTTGGTTTGAGCTGTTGCCTTTAATCTCGTGCTATATCTATTATTTGTTTGTTTGAATACCACGGGTAATGACATTGTATTATTTGCAGTAAAATACGAGGCTCGACTTGAGGATGGAACAGTGATAGCTAAGTCAGAAGGAGCTGAGTTCGTGGTCAAAGATGGTCGGTATTACTTTTGTAACTAGTTTCATTACTGTTATAATGCAAACCCAAGGGAATTGCTATTTGTATCTATCACTTCCTTGTCCATGCGAAAGTTTGTTTTTACATGCAAAGTACATGCCAAGCAACTTGGGTTACATTACCTATCTTCATGGCTCGCATGCTTTGTCTTCTATGTATTTTGGTTCAGGGTATCTCTGTCCTGCGCTAGCTAAAGCTGTCAAGACAATGACGAAGGGTCAGAGGGTTCTTCTTACCGTGAAACCACAATGTGAGTTATAAGATTGGTGTTTGCTTGATGGAATGTGTTCTCAGTTGGGTTTGTTTGGTACGGAATCATATTCTCGGCAATTTTTTTTGTTGAGAAACAGACGGATTTGGTGAGAAGAGAAGGCCAGCTTTGGGCGACGTAGGTGTTGTGCCTCGGAACACAACCCTGCATGTGGATCTTGAACTTGTCTCTTGGAAGAAAGTTAGAGAGGTTGGTGACGGTGGAAAAGTTCTGAAGAAGATTCTTAAAGAAGGGAAGGGTCATGAACGGCCAGATTACGGAGCGGTCGTGAAAGGTTTGGAATCATCCCTAAAATTATATTGCAAACTGCACATAAAAGAAAAGCTTTACCTTTTATGCCTATGAGCTTTTTAGAATATGTCTATATGCTTCTGTAACAAACTATTTCTATAACCTTTTTTTTTTGGGGGGGGGGGGGCGCATGTAATCATCTAGGTGCAAAAAAAAATTAAAAAATAGGAAGTTTTTATTTCTTTTGTAAGCTTAAAAATTATAGGCTTAATTTTAAATAAACTACCAATAACTGTACTAGTTTTCTCTAAACTAACATAACTTAGTATGTTATGAAAAACTTCCAAAAAGTTTGCATACTATCGGTATCCGTTTCGGTTAAATCATACTTATATTTTACTAAACTGACCTAATGGTGTCAATGTAATTTCTAAAATATTGTTGCATTAGTTTACTGAAAAAGGGGTAGAGTTAATATGTAAGTTTTTAGTTGTTACGTGGAATTTATAAGGCACTTTATTTTAAGACAGGTATTATAGTTGGTTGTTTAGTGGTTTAAGCCAAAATTATAATTTTCTTAAAAACAAGCAATTTCAATATTTTTAATATTACACGTGCAGGAACATTACTGACCACTAGTATCTTTGAACATGTTCATTGTGAGAAATAGTGCTTGGTTCTGTTGAAATTTGATGGCAGTGAAATTAATTGGCAAGCTGCAAGATGGGACTGTTTTCATGAAGAAGGGTCATGACGAGGAGGAGCTATTTGCATGGAAAACAGATGAGGGTGAGCTTGCTTGCTTTTATTTTCAATTATTATGAAAAAAACATAAGCTACTTATGATAAATATTTCTCTTATATTACAGAACAGGTAATCGAGGGACTCGAGCGAGCTGTGATGACCATGAAGGAGGGAGAAGTAGCCTTGGTGACAATTCCACAGGAGCACGCTTTTTCTTCCACTGTACCAAAGCCTGATTTTCTTGTGGTTCCTCCGAACTCAACTGTTGTATATGAAGTTGAACTTGTATCGATTGTAGGGGTATGAATTATATTCTACACTGTACATGCTAAAGTCATCAGATGACAGATCCTATTAGAAATTAAGGTTAATAGCCCAAAAAAAATCTATAGTTTTACCCTAACACTAATAGTTAATCATGATTTATTAACGCAAGCACTCCCTCTGCTCCTCAACCATTAAAATGCTCAAATTCAACTTTAAACTACTTAATAGATGTCATCTCCGAACTAGTTTGTGTTGTTTAAGGTAGAAGTTAAGGGCATGTTTGGGTTTGGAGCTAAGATAACCAGAGCTTATATTAAGTGGAGGTGTTGGTTATTCAAACTCTAATTAGTGAGGCCCTATCTTCGCTTTAAATCTAACTTTGATGGGTTGTTTGGCTTGGAGTTATCTAAACTCAAATAAGGTTGTTTTGGAGTTATCTTGGTGCTTTCTTCTTTCTTTTGGGGTTTAGAAAAAAGATGTTGGATTGGAGTTTAGATAGCTCTTGTTATCTCAAGATAAGTATCTAAACTCCAAATGGAAGCCAAACAATGCATAGGTAGGAAATTGGAGTTAAATTCATATAATTTTATGAAACTCTGGTCAACCTAACTTAACTCCAAAGCCAAACAGGTGTTTTCGAGGGTTTTGATCTATGTAGGCGGTGTCTGCACCAATCAATCACTTGAGGGGGTTAATGTTCTTCAGGGTAAACTACAGGGGGGCTTTGTGCAATTAACCCTAGAAATTAAGATTTGTTGTGTTGTATTTTCAGGAAAAGATTTCATCGGCTATGAATACAGCAGAGAAGATTGAAGCTGCTGATAAGAAGAAGGAAGAAGGGAATGCATTGTTCGAACAGGGGAATTATGCAAAGGCGTTAAAAAAATACGAGAAGGTAAAATAGTGAATATAATTTAAGTCCTATTAAGAGCTTCTTTTGTTTAAATTATGTTTTTTTTTCCTATCTGCTATATTCATTCTCTGAACTTCTAGGGTATCGGCTTTGTGAAGCGGTACAAGGCATCAAGTGAAGAGCAAAAGGAACAGATCAAGTTGCTAAAAGTAACAATCAACCTGTACATTGCAGCTTGTCAGCTGAATCTCAAAGACTACAAAAAGGCAGAGAGATTCTGCACAAAGGTTTGTTTCTTAAACTTTGTTTCTTCCCCTTCAAAATTATGATACTCCCCATCTAGGCCATGCCAAAGTCACAGAAACTAAATATGTAGGTCATCAAGCTTTTACAAAATGATTTCAGCGATTCTTTTTGCATAATTCATCAAGCCCGTCTCACAAAGAAACTCTTCTGTAAAATTTAAGCTTTTATCTTCCATCCTTTGCAACTTCTTTGTTCTTAGTTTCAGTTGATCATGTTTGACTTATCCTTTCTGATCTTTCTATGTATTGTTCATTTAAGGATATGTGAGCCACGCATGAGCCTCAAAGGTGTTAAACAATTGTTCGGCCAATCACTCACTAGTGCATTTCTGGTTATTTACTGACCATATTCTCATGAATAGTAAATGGATTTCTTGTCTCAATGCCAAAGACAGAAATTATCTTTCACGGTGGTTATAAATAGAGGTAAAATTTTTGATCCTTTCCGTAAATTCGATCGAAAAATTATTGGTTTGGATCATGGTAGCTTTAGATTCAGTAGATCAATAGACCTTGCACATAAGGGGACAACAAACTACACCCAAGAATTATCCCAACTGATCCTAGAGCCGATAAATTTTGGACTAAACAAAAATCTGTTGATGGCTTGTGAAATTCCAGATTACAGAGTGTTAACATTGTCCAAGCCATGTAATTGATATTTCTAAAGGCTGAACAAAATCATGCTTTTGACCCAACTTCATATTAGTATAAAGATAACAACAACAACTGAGCCTTTTATCCCAAACATATGGGGTAGGCTACATGAACCAACATGAGAATCACGCCGGGTCCAGCGCATGAATCCTCCGCCTACACTCACTCCTATCGAACAATATACTTTCATCGAGTCCTTTGGCAACCATATCGTTTCGTATCACCTCCATCCATGTTTTCTTCGGTCTTCCTTTTGCCTTTTTGCCATTGCCCATATCTAGAGTATCTATTCGTCGAACCGGTGCTTTCATAGGTCTGCGTCGCACATGACCAAACCATCTTAGCCGGTTTTTCCGCATCTTCTCCTCCACAGGTGCTACACCAACTTTTGCACGAATATCCTCATTTCGCACCTTATCTTTTCTAGTGTTACCGCACATCCAACGAAGCATGCGCATCTCCGTTACGTACATCTTCTGTGTATGATGCTTCTTAGGAGCCCAGCATGTTTATTAGTATAAAGATAAGATCAATAAATAGAAAGATAGATAGATTGAGGTTGCTTTAATTAAATTTTGCAGGTGTTGGAGCTGGAAACCGGAAATGTGAAAGCCTTACACTGCAGGGCTCAAGCCTACATTCATCTACTTGATCTCGATTTGGCCAAGCGCGATCTCAAGGAAGCTCTCGAGATTGATCCTGATAACAGGTTTTTGTAACTGATGAATAATTTGTTCTGCACAAAAATGAACAGCATTATCTATTGTGCCCTGGATCATCCAGGAATGTGAAGCTGGAATACGAGACACTCAAGGTGAAGATGAAGGAATATCACACGTAGAGGGAAAATTCTTCTTTTCTAAGGTGGGCAATCCAGAGGACATGGCATCTAATGCAAGGATCAATTCCCTATCTAGATCCTTGCTTGCTCAAATTTTGCAGCAGCATCTTTTTACTTGTTTATATTTACCGTTGCAGAAAGCTGCAACACCGTGAGCATTGACAGCGCTACTTAAGGCTTTAACTGATAATTTTGGGATAACAAGTCACTTTTGCTTTTCTTTCCGGTGAGGCAATGCTACAAGGTCGGTGAAGTTGATGGTCTGGAGTTACTTTTTTCTTCTTCTCTGGTTATAGTTTAACAACAATATATTGAAAATGTTCATTGAAACAAATACTGAAAAAATAATACGACGAATGTAGGTATATTGAGGGTGTAAAGAGTAAACTTCTGTTTTACCAGCACTTGGTTTAAATGTCTACGTAAACAGTTCTCATACTGTATTAATGTACTCGATGGTAGGTATACATGGAACTTTGTCGTTAATAAGGTGCTAATATAGCAACTGTCGTGTTGCTCAATGGACTAGATACTCGCAATCCATGTGTGTTGAATTTACTCATGTTTGTTTGCCGAGCAGTGTTCATTTTTATGCTTGTTTACATTCGGTTAGCGTTTGTCAAATTTTGTGCCCTCAGTTGTCAGGTTGAGTGCATTCGATTAGCTGACGTCTTGTTGGTTGTGCCATATTTATGCAACTTTCATGGGTTTGTTTACAGGACAAGTTAATGTCGGTTGAAAGTAAAATCAAACAATGGGATTTTAAAGGCAGTCCCACATTGGAAACATTAAGAGAAACACATGGGTATAAGATATAAGATAGGTCAAATCACTTCAGTGTTGGTTGGAATTTGTTAGAGTTTAAAGTTTATTTAAAGTTGACTAAGTGATGAGCTTTTTATAGGTCAATGGCACTGCAGTTCTTTATTATTATGAAATGTTCACATACTCAGAAAAAACACCTGCATGATGTACTCGAACAAATGATTTCACATTTCCGAGGATTGTCTGAAGATAAAGGCTTGTGAAGATGAATCAGTAATATAAATGATTTCACATTTAACTTAGTTCCAGGCTTCCAGCAATGACGCATTCAATGGCACTTCAGTTTTTTATTATTATGAAATGTTCACATACTCAGAAAAAATATAAATATATTTGCAAGATAATTCACATTTAACGTTCATAAAAATACTGTCACGGTACAAGGGAAACACCTTCATGATGTACTCGAACAAATGATTTCACATTTCCAAGGATTGCCTGAAGATAAAGGCTTGTGAAGATGAATCAGTAATAACCAGATTAAATGACGACCTTCAATCTACAGATCATCATCTTCCTCTACCTCTTCAGATTTTCCATTAGAGGACGGTTTTCCATTCACAGCAACTAGTTCTGTATCGAATATTAATGTTGCTCCACCTGAAAATTTTCGGTACCACATCCAATCAGCAATCAAGAATGTTCAATTTAAGAAACTAGCTAGAGATTCCCAAGTTACGAGATTCCCAAGTTACCGAATTGCAAAAGATAGTTTAGTTACAGGTACAACAATGAACAACTAAAGCTATAATTACCGGGGATAGTTGGCGGGGATCCTTGAGCCCCATTGCCAAGCTTTGCAGGTATCTTCAGCTTCCTCTTTTCACCCACACACATCCCCAGAAGCCCTTGGTCCCATCCTGTGATTAGAATTAAGTTTTGCTATTGAGTTGATTATACACTGTAGATGTGAACTGAAACGATAGTTACGATTTTCTCCACCTACCTTTGATTACTTGGCCGCTGCCTAGCGTAAACTCTATTGGATCACCTCTTTCGAAGCTTGAATCAAATACCTTTCCATCAGTGAGAGTTCCCTGAACAGATAAATTGCTACTTTAATGGTGATGAATATATAACCACTGATGGACTGACATATTTAAACATAATAATTATAGTCAAAATCTCAGTCCCATGATGGTTTCATATTTTCAAACTTCAAACTAAAGGGATAGCCAATGTGTACTGGGGGTTTCTATTGTAGGTTATATGGTCAACGTCTTCTTTTATTTTTTGTTCTTTCCTTCTTCCTTTTTCCCCTAAATGAAGATTAATGGGTGACAGATTTAATTAAGAAGAAGTTTAATTATAAGAGAGGGAACGATATTAGCACAATTTGATTTAGTTAAATAAGGGTCTTTAACTACTCTTTATCTTTTTTTCCTTTCAGTACCATATTACAGATGTATTTAATTTTATATTAAATTAATGCCACTACATAATTGGCTTTCTATATTGTATATGTATGCTTTATTAGATTGGTTTCATGCTTACAGCCTTCAGGAAACTTTGAATGTGTTCCATAGACTAACTAGCTGTTCAAGTTATTCTTCAAACTATTGGCCATACTCCAATTCCAAAAAGATAATACATTAAGTTCACACTTAATAGGTTGCTGTATAAAATGTATTTATGTTCTTGTTGATGGATCCTCCAATGGTAACCCCCATCTGGGTAAAGATATATACATGCTGATATGCTATATTGTAAAATAATAACCATAGAATATGAAGGTTAAAACTTTAAACACATGATGGAAATATAAAAGAACACTTAAACAAAAATATATAAGAACTGGCAACGTTTAAAATCTGCATTTTTTATTAAACTATAATGAAGCTCATAAAATAACCGTTATTTCTACTTATTTATTGTAGTTGCATTAATTAAGGATATTAGTATATTACTACTTACACGATAGTGAACTTTAATCTTATCTCCTTTGTGAGCTTGTATGCTGCAGGATTCTGGCTTCTGAAATCACAAAAGAACGAAAATATAAGTGAACTGAATATGATAGTCCAAACAAGCAAAAGAAAACCGACATTGATTCTTAAACAAATATCAATGATGTACACGTATGTATTATAAGTTGTAGCGTGTCTCAGTGAGCCTAATTGCTGTCACAAGATAGATAAAGCAGTGCAAACAAAGAGGATGAGAAAAAGGCTAAATTGTACAAGCATGCATGTTCTAAGACTCTAAGTACATGTGTAAATTAAGTAGAAAGATTTAAGCATGCATAAAATTTAGGGTAAGAATTAAGTAGTAAGCACATCAGGAAAAATAAAATAAGGTCTCCTATGTCCAAATTCCATATACTTGTTGCAATTCATTGAATTTAATAAAAATATTGAATAATGTGATGTAGGCTAAATTTCCTTGGATGATATCTGTCTTGGTAAGCACATCAGAGAAAAAATTAAATTGTAAAAGTAAGGTTTTAAGTATTTCTCATGACTCGTATTAATAAAGATCTGCTTTAACTGAGATAAGAACTGGCTCTATCTTAATGTTTTCATCATCAAATCCAATCTATAATGAAGGTTTTGTTCGGTGCAATCCAGTTCCATACCATTCATAGAAAATTGAAAGAAAAAAGTGCAGAATGTTTTCTTAAGCAGAAAATTGTCCCTGATGGAATAGAAAGAAATATGTCTGTTCCCAATTTAGAATTAAAGCAGCGTTTTAAAAGGCGGTCAAGACGTCTGCCCGGGGGGAAGCGGCATAGGACCATTTCAGCTTTTAATTAAGAAGCAGGTATAGTAGTTTTGGTGCTTAAGCGGGTTGGTCCGCCTAGACACCCGTGTAGGAGTCTAACCCGCCTAGGCGGGCACCAGTGTGGGCGCTTAGGCTGCCGAATCTACTTAAAATTTTGATTTTTTAAAATTGCAAATGGTGGTATATTTTCACTTTTCACAACCTCCCTCCTCTCCTCCTTAAACAAAAAAGTGCATCTCAAGCCCAATTAAATTTCAAATCAATCACTTTCCTCACTAGAAAACCGTATATATTTCTCCACCTCCTAACATTTTTAACTAAATATACTAAAATCACCAAGACTTCATGTGCTCGACCCGGCGTGATTCTCATGTTGGTTCATGTAGCTTACCCCATATGCCTGGGATAAAAGGCTCAGTTGTTGTTGTTGTATACTAAAATCATCTAGGCGTTCGGTAGTACCCAACCGCCTAGCATAGCCTAGCACTTTTAACAACGTCGATCAGAAGATTTGTTTCTGGTATGTACGTTAAGAGTATATGGCGATTAAAGGAGTCTACTAGAAGTAGTAATGTAACACCCGAGTTCAGTTATACCAATTTCAGTTCTGTATTTTACTTATCCGTAGTCTTTTCTTGATTTAGCATGTTTGGGTGCAAATGGTATTTTTTTTACATATTACGTTGCATTCGACCCGACCCGCTTGCTTGAACCTATTTGACTCTTACTTATAAAGTATCTTGACTTGTTGCATGGACCAGTACATCTCATGATTTAGTTTATACCGATATTTTATCTGGCATTGCACCCTTATCATATAACATTTTAAGTCATGTAATATAATTTAAAATTGCATTTCATAACCTGCTTGATACCTCTAACCCTGTGGTAGCGTCCTTGCATCATGTCCTCGTTCCGTTCAGTGAAACGGACGTGTTTGGACGGCTACGCGCACGTCCGTGCGTATGTTCTTGGGGGTATGCATTTTTGTTATTAAATTATTCATTTTGATTTTTGGAACTTACTAATAATTTTCATATTTCAAATTCAAGATTTTGCATCCGACCCGGGCACATTTCTGAATTATTTTGCTTTCCGCCAAATTCTAATTATTTAAATATTTATTATTCATTTAGCGTTCTCTAGCAAAAGATTTGGTAAGATTAAACAGAAGAAAATATTTTATACTGGAAAATCTTTCCTTATCACTGGAATCACTCTTTAGATTATTAAAAATCTTTTTACATATTTCCTGAGCCAATCAGAGCTCTTTATTTTGCTTTGGGCCCCACCGTCGAATCTCTCCCTCTCTTCTATCTTTTCTTCTATCCTTTTTTTTGACCAATCAGAAGTTCCCCCTCAAACCAAAGGGCCCCACGTCTCTCTCTCTTTCTCTCTCTCTCTCCTCCGCAACTCTCTCTCTCCCCCCTTCTCTTTCTCTCTCCTCTCGCATCCACTCTCTCTCCTCTCGCGATCACTATTCCTTTCTTGAGTCCTGTCACCGTGAGGAGATCCCGTCACCTCCCTTCTCTCGTTCTTCTTCTCCCTCGTTCAAAACCCGACCATGAGAAACCCAAAAACTCATCGAACCCTAACCCTAAACTCCTCAACCTTTCGTGTTCGCTTCCTTCACACCATCGCCCTTTCCTTCATCTTCTATTCATTTTGTTTGCCCCGCCTCATCTTCGCCTGCAGCCCACGACTTCTAAACCCGGAGCCGATCGCCACCCAGCGTCGCCCGCGCTCGTCGCCACCACCTTCTCCACTGTCACCTCCATCCCTTTTGACCTCACTTCCTCTCTCTCCCCGCAAACCCACGACGACTACAACCAACGAATCCACCATGAACCCATCTCCTCCTTCATCTGCACCCACCTCCAGCGGCCGTCCCTCGCCGTCACCACCTCAGCCACCTCCTCCTATTCTTGCCTCCGCACCCATGCTTCACACCATCAACTCACCCTCTCTTCCCTCTCTTCAGATCATCACCACCAACACCACCTTACCGACTACACAACCTGACCTCACCGACGCCCACGTCGTCGACTTCCTCTTCTCGACCTCTCTCTCTCTCTGCTCCTTGTAAATCCCAGTAACGTGAACCACAAACCAAAAGTCTTACCCTCTCTCTCCTTCTTCCTCTTCTTCTTCTCCTTTCTCTTCTCTTCCTCTTTCTTGATGTTGTTGTTCCGGTGATCGCCGTCGATGACCCAGCGTCGTCATTCCCTCGCCCTTGCCTCTAACCCCCAGAACAAACTGAGCACCATCCCCTATCCTTCTTCTTCTTCTTCTTATTTATTCTTCTTCTCTTTCTTGTTCCTGGTCTTATTTTGGGTGATTGTCGGAGCTGTACCGTCGCCGACGATCTGGACGACCCAGAAGACGTTCTCGTACAGTGTGGTCACTTCTTGCATTGGTTGGTTCCGCTCCGGGCACGCGTGGATGCATCGCAGCTTTTACCGACATTGTAGGTTGCAGCTATCCGCATCGCGATCCATAAGGCAAGTTAATCTTGCTACATGCTACTATAACATCTATACATATTTATTTCATGTTTAAAACTGTAAATGGAATCTAAGGCTATTAATTTTCATTATTGCATTTCGATGTCAAATTATATCATAGTAGACTCGGATCTTAAATTATAATTTGTTGCATCTCTAGAGTATTTAGTACGTATTAACATGATCTTAACATCCATATGTGTTTTACTGTATTCATGTAATGTTGAAACCATCTATTAAAAACAAACTGATAACTGTGCATCTACATACCTTAATCTGTACCTGATTGTATTTCACGTTATAAGTTCCAGCTTATTGATTCTATTAGTACACATGCTTGTTCTGTATGCCATGATTATGCTAGTTTGATTTTGAGCATCCGCATGATATCTTGTACACTCCTGACATGACATGACACCTTTATACATTACCTGACCCGACATGGTACCGTACACTACTTGACTCGACCTGATGTACCATGGCTTGACCCGTTACTTGATCTCGTGTCTAATGCCAACAAACCTGACATGTAGTCCTCACGGACCGTTCCTGTTGTCTGTCCAGACAAACCTGCTCTTACCTGATCCTGTGTTGGCATTAGTTCTTGATTACTGAATACCTGACCTGACATACACAACTTAGGGGTATGGGGAAATCAAAAGTGTAAACTAAAGTGTAACTTAAATGGGTATTACTTGATCCGTAGTCCCGGGGGGTAACGGGACAGAGCCATTCGTGACTCTTACATATTCTTGATCCGTGGTCCCGGGGGGGGGGTAACGGGACAGAACCGCTCTTGGTTCACATATTCCTGATCCGTGATCCCGGGGGGTAACGGGACATATCCTTTGAGTTACATGGAGGATTACTCAAATTGATTTCAAAGACCTTAGAGTAGAAAACCCAATAGAACAGTTTTGTTTACTCACTGCACAATACCCTGTACTGCCTGATTTATATTACTGTTACACCCGCTTTTCATTCATGCTTATACTTGCATTGCCTGTTACCCTGTTGGTATTTTTTTACTTGATGACATGACGCGCTGACGTCTGGGTTTTGCATAGCCCAGATTCTTCTACCTTGTTGCAGACTGATCAGGAGTATTGCCGCTGTTAGACTGAGCGGTGAAGTTCCTGTCGGTATGTAGTCTTACTTCCAGGTTTCATTACTGTACCTCTTGACTTTCGCACATTGTTATTTCTTGACTCTTTTGCTCTGGCTTATGGACATGTACTAGATAGTTGGTTTATTTTCCTGTTCTTGATATCTCTACAGCCGTAATGTGACTGTGGAGTGATTTTTCCTATCCATGGGTAGCATGGTTGGCTCTATCACGTGCCCATCTTAGCGTACTCTGGGAAGCGGGGCGTGACATGGTTCTTTTGGTATCAGAGCCATAGGTTAGTCGGGTTGATTCTTTTGTAGTTGGGTATTGTACCCAATACACGAATCAGAATACCCGTGTTTAGGAAACATGTCCTGCCACCTTGCCGTTTTACCGTTTTTGAATCAAGTTCTTCCAGATTATATCTTTTACGATGTGAAAACTTCTTTTGCATATCGACTCGAAAACCTGATTCCTTGTTATCTCTAGGACTTGGGCGACTTGGGTGGAGTTATGTAATTGTGCCCATGAACTGCAGCATGGTTACAATGCGGTACTCTATCTAAGTAACTTGGAGTCCTGGTCTTGATTCACTTCCATATTCCATGATCGTTGTACTACCTTGTCCCTCTCGGTTTCATTGCTTACCAGTTATCGTTTCATCGCCAGCTTGAATCATGTTTACTGTGGTTAACCCTCTTTAGTATCTTGACTTCGGATGAAGTCATCTTGATATCTTACTCGTTCATGTTTTTCCCCGCGTTAGGATTATTCAATCCTGGTGCATTTCCTTGTTTGTTGTTGTCTTAGGAATGGGATTTCGCGGCACTTTTCACACTCATATTGATTGTAAAGAAGGGAAGGCGATTCTCCAGATTCCAGGACATTCGGAAGTTGTTTTGCTGGAGGAAGCAGTTCTGTCGGGCCAGTCGAGTTAGGGTTAGGCCGACAAACAAGGTTCTTTCGTCAATGGCAGTGGATAAGGAAGAGGCGCCGGCTATATTTGAGAGTTTCATGGAAGTGTGAAGACATATCAGGTTTACCGCCGAGGCGAGACGTGGAGTTTGCACTTGAACTTGTTCCTGGTGCAGCGCCAATCTCAAAGGGCATATTACCCGATGGCACCAGTGGAGTTGGAAGAAGTCAGGAAGTAGGTTGCTGAATTAGTTGAGAAGGGTTGGTTCGCCGCAGCAACTTAATTAGGGAAGCTTCAGTCCTTCTAGTAAAGAAGAAAGATGACACAGGGAAGGCGTGCGTTGATTATCGAGAATTAAACCGAGTGAGTATTATGGACAAGTACCCGATCCCTCGTATTGGCGAAGTGTTGAGCAGCTTAGTGGCGTGAGGGTATTCTCGAAGCTGGATTGTGGTTTGATGTCATCATGTCCGAGTTAAATCAGAAAATATTTGCAAAACTGCGTTCCGAACTCATTATGGACATTACGGGTATTAGTGATGCCCTTCAGAGTAACGAATACACCGGCAATATTTATGGACTTGATGAACTGAATCTGTTCACCATTCTTGGACCAGTTTTAGTAATGGTCATTAAGGATATTCTGGTCTACTCAAGGAGCATTGAAGAGCATGCAGAACTCTTGAAGATCGCACTGCAGACTTGGAGGCAAGAAAGATTATAGGCAAAGATGAGCAAGTGCAAGTTTTAGCTTGAAGAAGTAAAGTTTTGGGACATATCGTAGCTGGAGATAGAATCGCCGTTTACCCAGGGAAGATTGCAGCAGTTCAAGACCGGCCGATTCCGAAGAACGTTGCAAAGATCAGAAGTTTCTTGGACTTGCAGGATACTATAGAAGGTTCGTGAAGAATTCTGCTCGTTTGGCTGAGCATCTGACCAAGCTAACGCACAAGAAATTACCATTTGTGTAGACAAATAAGTGTGCGTCAGCCTTTGAGGCGTTGGAACAAGAATTGATAACCGCTTTTGTTTTAACCGTACTAGACGGTTCCGAAGGATTGGTGATTCACAGCGACGCATCTGGGAAAGGTTTGGGATGTGGTTCGATACAACATGAGAAGGTTGTAGCTTACGCGTTGAGACAGTTGAAGGCCCATGAGAAGAATTACTCAACTCTTGACTTGGAGCTTGCGGCTGGGATTTTCGCTTGAAATTTTGAGACACTACTTATTGGGCGAAAGGGGTCGAAATATTCACCGGCCACAAAAGCCTAAAGTACGTGTTCGCTCAGAAGGAGCTAATTGTGAGACAGCGAAGATGGTTAAAGCTGATGGCTGACTACGATCTTGATCTTGAGTACCACCCGGGAAAGTTAATGTTGTGCCGGAAGCGCTTAGTCGGTTGCCAGAAATTCTGTTGTTGACTGCACCAAGGGGACTTATTGAAGACTTTCGGAGATTCGAGTTGGAGATCATGGTACCGCGTTCTTTGGGATAGATGATGCAACTGTAAGTACAGTCATCGTTGATCGAGGATATTGAAGCAGTGCAATTGCAGGACCCATGATTGAGAAGTTTCGAGAATAGGTTGAAGTTGGACTTCGAACGGGGCTTAGTGGTTCATGAAGATGGTTCGTTGTGATAGTTGTTTGTGTGTGCCAATGGAGGTATTCGTGAAGAAGTTATGATAGAGGCGCACAGTTACACGTATCTTGTACATCCAGGAGGTACGAAGATGTACCATGATATACGACAGCGTTTTGGTAGGAAAGCATGAAACATGAGATTGCCTGTTTGTGGAAAAGTGCTTGGTGTGTCAGCAAGTTAAGGTTGAGCATCGAAGTATTACCGGTTTATTGCAACCACTTCCGATTCCCCAGTAGAAGTGAGAACACATAACCATAGATTAGTGAAGGCTTTACCGCGGAGTCCAAAGGGCAATAGTGCAGTCGGGTGATTGATGATTGTTGGTTAATCAACGGAAGCGTTAGCAGAGCGGTCCAAACAGGAGATTGTAAGATTGCATAGAGTACCGGTGAGCATCGTGCCCGACCATGACGCTTGTTTCTTATCACACTTTTGGAGGAGCTTAAAGGGGAGTTTGGGGACTCGATTGAGAATAGTACGGCTTACCATCCTCAAACTGATGTCCAGGCTGGAAGAACGATTCAAACTCTTGGAAGTATGCCGAGAGTTTGCAAGTTGGACTTCAGGGTTCATATGAGGATCATTTACATTGGGTGGAGTGTTCTTACAGCAACAGTTTCCAAGTGACCATACAGATGGCTCCATTCGAAGCTTTTTATGGTCGCAAGTGTCGTTCCCCTGTTGTTGGGACGATATTGGTGAACGAAGTTTGGTGGGATCAGATTTGGTTGTGCAGACAGTTGAGAAGGTTAATAGATTCTGGAATCATATTAATGCAGCACGGGGCCGACAAAGAGTTGGGCAGTTACATCGAGTAGACCTCTGGAGTTCACTGATGGTGATTTAGTATTTTTGAAGATGTCACCGACTAGAGGGGTGATCCGTTACAGAAGTCGAGGAAAGTTTAGTCCTCGATTCGTTGGACCTTTAAGATTTTAGGGCGTATTGGAGAAGTGGCGCATTGTTTGGGTGTTACCGCAATCTTTGGAGAATGTTCATGACGAGTTTCTTGTATCTCAACCCGTAGGTATGCTCGAGATGAAATACATGTATTGGATCTTTCGGAGATGACTGTACGAGAAGATTTAACCTTTGAAGAGCGACCGATATCAATTGCGGATCGAAAAGAAAAGGTTCTTAAAAACGAGGTCATCACTATTGTACTTGTTTTCTTGAAGTAATCTCTCACATGGAGAATCAACTTGGGAACGAAGAGTTAAAGTCCGACAGAAAATTTCTTATCTATCTTTGTAGTTTCTTGATCATTTATCCTTTCTTGTTCTTAGAATTTCGAGGACGAAATTCTTTTTGTAGTTGGGTATAATGTAACACCTGAGTTCAGTTATACCAATTCCAGTTCCGTATTTTACTTATCCGTGGTCTTTTCTTGATTTAGCATGTTTGTGTGCAAATGATATTTTTTTACATATCACGTTGCATTCGACCCGACCCGCTTGCTTGAACCTGTTTGACTCTTACTTATAAAGTATCTTGACTTGTTGCATGGACTAGTACATCTCATGATTTAGTTTATACCGATATTTTATCTGGAATTGCACCCTTATCATATAACATTTTAAGTCACGTAATATAATTTAAAATTGCATTTCATAACCTGCTTGATACCCCTAACCCTGTGGTAGCGTCCTTGCATCGTGTCCTCGTCCCGTTCAGTGAAACGGACGTGTTTGGACGGCTACGCGCACGTCCGTGCGTATGTTCTTGGGGGTATGCATTTTTGTTATTAAATTATTCATTTTGATTTTTGGAACTTGCTAATAATTTTCATATTTCAAATTCAAGATTTTGGACCCGACCCGGACGCATTTCTGAATTATTTTGCTTTCCGCCAAATTCTAATTATTTAAATATTTATTATTCATTTAGCGTTCTCCAGCAAAAGATTTGGTAAGATTAAACAGAAGAAAATATTTTACACTGGAAAATCTTTCCTTGTCACTGGAATCACTCTTTAGATTATTAAAAATCTTTTTACATGTTTCCTGAGCCAATCAGAGCTCTTTATTTTGCTTTGGGCCCCACCGTCGAATCTCTCCATTGTTCCCCCAATCAGAGCAAGGCTCTGCTTGAATTTTAAAAATTCAAAATTGAGAAGCAACGCTTCAGATCCCGTGCGCTGCGCGCAATTTGCCACGTGTCAGAAGTTGACTCGGCAGCACAACGCCCAAGGCAGTGCGTCCAATCAGAGCAAGGCTCTTTAAAAAGCAAAAGCAACGCTCAACTGCGCAAGAGCACCGTTGCGCGACACGTGTTTGCGCAGTTGCGCAAACGCTGTTGCGCAAGTGCACCACAGCGCGACACGTGTCTGCGCAGTTGCGCAAACCCTGTTGCGCAAGTGCACCTCAGCACGACACGTGTCTGCGCAGTTGCGCAAAAGCACAACTGCGCAAACGCACCTCTGCGCGACACGTGTCTGCGCAGTTGCGCAAACACTGTTGCGCAAGTGCACCGTTGAGTGACACGTGTCTGCGCAGTTGCGCAAGCTCAGCTGCGCAAGCGCTTCACTGCGCGACACGTGTCTGCGCAGTTGCGCAAGCACAGCTGCGCAAGCACCTTACTGCGCGACACGTGTCACGCGCTGGTGAGTTGCGCAACAACAGAATGAAAATTTAAGGAAATCTTTTCTGTTCTTGTTAAAACAAGAAGATTTCTTCTGTAAAACAGGGGGCCTTTGGATCAAAGATCCAACGGTGGGAAAAGTTCCCCAAATCACTCAGGAAAAGATTTATTGAACAAATTTAAATAATTTTTTAGCACTATAAAAAGGACCCCAAAACTCATTTAAAAGGAGAATCTGGTTTTTAAAAAAAAAAGAAGAAAGAAGAGAACTCTTGAGAATTTCTGGAGAACACAAAAAGAAGGTAAAAAAACCTTTGAGATAAGAGAAGATTCTCTTGAAGAATAGATCATTGATCTAGAAAACAAGATCAGTGATCTTCAATAAATAGATAAATAAATAAATAAATAAAAATAATAAAAATAGTGCCTTGCACTTGCTGTGAGCCTCTGGTTCTCTGAAACAGAAAGAAAGAAAAGATTTCTTTCTTTTCTTTGATCTAAATTAGGATCAAGAAATTAAAAAGTGCTCTGCACTTCTTTTCCTGAATCTAAAAGATTCTTGGTGCTTTGCACAAATGCAATGCATTATTTGAAGGGCTAGGCCCAAGTCAAAAAGACCTAGCAGGTCAGAATGAATTGCAAAGCAATAAAAGGGCTGGGCCCAAATAAAATTGATGCTCTGCATCCCTTTTGGGCAAAGCCCAAATAAAAGCAAAAGAAATGCAAAAGCAATGGACTTAGCCCAATCGTGGCCATAAGTCCTTAAATTAAATTGACTGAGCAAAATGGCTCTCCTAAATCAATTTACGTCCGGTTCGAGGGTACATCTCCGAACTCCTTTGACATCTATCGTTGTAATTCCTCAACGACGTCAAAGAGGTGACGGGTCCCAACGACCACACACCTATATGGACTGCGGGGTCTTTAAACTCGTGGACCGAAACGTCCTTAAACTAATATTGGACCGAAACGTCCTTAAACTAATATTGGACCGAGACGTCCTTAAACTAATATCGGACCGAGACGTCCCTAAACTAATGTCGGACCACTACGTCCCTAAACTGGAATACAGACCACCACGTCTCTAAACTGGAACAATAGAGCCTCCAAATGCTCTTTTGCCGGATCTCAACGGCCCCGTCTAAGTCGATCTTAGCCCCAAATACGGCTAACGTATCCTTAGATATTTAAGTAAACGATAAAACCCCAAATCAACCTTGGTTCAAGGGTACATCTCTGAACTCCTCTGACACCTGTCGCTGTAATCCCTCAACGACGTCATAGAGGTGACGAGCCCCGACGACCAGATATTAAATCGATCACTACGTCAAGTCAATCTTAGTCCAAAACAGGATTAACGTATCCTTGACGAACGTTTAAGTTGATCTTAGCCGCAACGCGACTAATGCATCCTTAAACTAAAACACCAAACCCAAATCTAAGCAAACACGGATTTGGACTAATCCACGTCCTACGGGCGACGGTATTATTCAGTCTCCGTATACAATCCACGGGCAACCACAAACAAAACAAACACACACGACACGAAGTGAAATCCTGGAGAAGGAGAAAGTTGTTACCGCGATGCGGTAGCGTAATTAACTGCAGGGGCTTGCGCCTGCAGGGAAGAGCGTCCCCACAATCAAAAACCCCTCAAGCGAGGGGGAATCTGACGAAGTCTGCTACATCGGCCGCATCCGTCTAAACCTCTGATACACGGTGCCATAAATCAACTTGGCATCTTCGGAGAGATAGACGGATAAAACCAAATAGCATCTGCCCCGAACCTCAGGCACAGACGTCCTAACGTCTCGGCCACCGTTCGGAGGGGAACAGATTCTGGCACGTCCGGTGGGACCTTTTCCTCTTTCCACTCCACACTTCGTGTGTCGTCTTCGCGAACCAATCGCGGTTTGTTAAATGGTTGCCTTTGGATTTCAAGTTGCTAAGATTTGGTCTTTTGTCTGGTGCAGAACTCAAGCATCCATGGATTTTAACTGCACCAAATGCGCGAAGCACCACTGCAACGGACGCTCCACCTCACCGAGAGGTGTAACATATTGGCCCCAAGCGGCCTCTTTCCTCGCTCTGCCGGCAGAACAGGTGACCCAGGCCACCGCCGGCCTGTTTTTCGGGACCATGGTCCCACCTACAAGCTTCTCTATGCCGATATCCGCACCGGAAGCGAACAAGAAGTCGGTGTTCGACCGGCTCACTGCTACCACGACCCCTGTCAACGGGTCGCCCGCTACTAAACCGACAGCCTCCGTTTTCACCAGGCTAGGTCAGAACTATAAAGTGGCCGTCCCAAAGAGGGCAACGGCCGCTGCTTTGGAAGTCGTTAAAGCGGCTTCTCCCATCAGAGAGTCGGTCTTCACAAGATTGACGGTTCCCACTCCTCCCCCAGCTGGTCAAAAGGCACCAGTCTTCGATAGGCTGACATCGGCAGTTACCCCACACTCAAACAGGGGGCAACAAGAAACCATCTCGATTTCCGAGCCAGTCCCAACGGCTCGTCGTGCGCGACGTCGCCATTGGCAACGAGTAAGGAAAGCAGGGGGCAACTCCCCCTCAGGGCTAACCCCACCTGCTCCAGTGGTGGAGGTCAACGCTGCTGTTCCAACTGGGAACAGCTTTGAATTGCTGAGGAAGGTGAGAAAGAACTCTCCAATTGCTACATTGAAAAGATCTCCTCCGCTTATGGAGAAAGCTCCGGAGACAAAGCAGGAACAGCCCCCTCAACGACTGTCGTCAAAAATTTATAAAGTTTGGCGGAGGGTTCAAGACTCCGTGATTGACCCAGACCACTTTCATCGCCAGAAAAAGGCAAAGGTGGAAAAGGACAAAAACCGCCCCATTAAACAGCAGGGGGCAACAAATGCTAGGATGCCCACTTCAACGGCTCCTTCAACCCCAATGGTCCACAAAAGAAAAAGGCCAGAGAAAGCTACCGTGACACTGACAAAGTTTAAAAGCGGTGAACCTAAACGCCCCAAGTCAGGGGGCATAACAGTTCATATGGTTTATATGGCTTCTGGAAAGGAAGAAAGTCGTACTTCTACGGGTCACCGACCGCTTACCCGATCAGTGACCAAGGCTCAGGAGCAGCAACAAAAGCTCCAGGAGATGATGACTACAATGGCTGCACTCACGGAGCCAAAAGAGAATCCTGTGACGTCCTTAGATGAACGCCAAGAGGAAGAGACCGACGCCGAGTTCCTCCGCCGAGTACTGGAAAATAGAGACAAAGAGGCTGCTGAATAAGCAGCCAATATACAGCGTATGGGCCTCCTCTTCCAGGACATGATAGGGATGATGATACAACAAGATCCCCTGACTGAAGAACCCCCGATTGTCCTTGGGGATGATAGGGGAGAAACATCAAACCCTCAGCCCGTTCTAAATGCTCTGCCACGTGGTAACAATATTAAAAGAAGAGTCCGAGGACATGAACAGCCTTCCTTGGTGCTTTGAAAACGGCAGCGATGAGGTAATCTCAGAATTTCCACCAGCGCCAAAAGAGCTGGAAGATGGAATCCATACTACTGCAGATAACCTCAAGAAAATCGAGTTGGGGACAATAAATGATCCGCGACCGACATTCGTCAGCGAGCTGCTGTCTGAAGAGAGGGTGGCTGCGTTAAAAGACGTCCTTGTGCAGCATAAAGATTGCTTCGCATGGAACTATTCCGAGATGCCGGGACTAGATCCAGAAGTTGCTGTACATAGACTAGCAATATCCCCGAACATCAAGCAAGTCAAACAGGCGCCGAGAAGAATGCGACTCGAGCTTGAGATGAGCATAAATACCGAAGTCAAAAAGTTAATCGACTCTGGCTTCATCCAGGAAGTTCAGTACCCTGAATGGATCGCCAACATCGTCCCAGTGATGAAGAAAAATGGGACAGTGCGCATATGCGTAGACTTCCGGGATCTTAATAAAGCTTACCCGACGGATGATTTCCCAGTGCCAGTCACTGAACTGATGATAGACAATACATCCACTCATGAAGTTTTCTCCTTCATGGACGGCTCATCGGGGTATAACCAGATAAAAATGCATCCAGAAGACCAGAAGCACACAGCCTTGTTCCCCCAATCTGAGCAAGGCTCATTTAAATTTTGAAAATTCAAATTTTCTGAAGCAACGCTTCAAATTCCGTGCGTTGCGTAATGCGCAAGCGGTCCACAGTGCGACACGTGTCTGCGCAGTTGCGCAAGCGCACCGCTGCGCGACACGTGTCTGCGCAGTTGCGCAAGCACTGTTGCGCAAGTGCACAACTGCGCGACACGTGTCTGCGCAGTTGCGCAAGCACTGTTGCGCAAGTCTTCCACTGCGCGACACGTGTCATTCATTGGGGAGTTGCGCAGAAACAGAATGAAAATTTAATGAAATTTTTTCTGTTCTTTCCAAAACCAGAAGATTTTCTTCTGCCTTTGGATCAAAGATCCAGCGGTGGGAAAATTCCCAAAATCACTCAGAAAAGATCTTGTTAACAAATTCAACAAATTTGTGAGCACTATAAATAGGACCCCAGACCTCATTCGATGGGCATCAACTTGGATAATCGACTTCTAGCAAAAAAAAAGAAGAAAAGAGAACTCTTGGAGATTATTCAAGAACAAAAAAAAGAAGAAAGGTAAAAACCCTTTTTTAAGAGAAAAATCTCTGAAGAACAAAGGATTTAAAAAAAAAGGGGAAATAAATGAAAATAAATAAATGGTGCCTTGCACTTGTTGTGAACCCTTGGTTCTGTGAAATCAGGGAAAACAAGAAGAAAAACTTGTTTTCCTTTGATCCAAATTTAGATCAGAAGTGCTATGCACTTTTGTTCTTAAATCTGAAAAATTCTTGATATCCTGCACAAATGCAACCCATTGTTTAAAAGGGCCTGGCCCAAATCAAATTGCAAAATAATAAAGGGGCAGAGCCCTGTTTGGATTGATTTTCTAGTCGGGCAAAGCCCAAAATAAATAAAAAAAATTGGACTTAACCCAATCCTGGCTGTAAGTCCTTAAATTAAATTGATTGAGCAAAATGGCTCTCCTAAACCAATTCACGACCGGTTCGAGGGTTCATCTCCGAACTCCTTTGACATCCCTCGTTGTAATTCCTCAACGACGTCAAAGAGGTGACGGGTCCCAACGACCACACATCCAAATGGACTGCGGGGTCCTTAAACTCGTGGACCGAAATGTCCCTAAACTAATATCGGACCGAAACGTCCCTAAACTAATGACGGACCACTACGTCCTTAAACTGGTGACGGACCGAAACGTCCCTAAACTAATAATGGACCACCACGTCCCTAAACTGGCGATGGACCACCACGTCCTTAAACTGGCGCAATAGAGCCCGAACGCTCTTTTGCCGGATCTAAACGGTCCCGTCTAAGTTGATCTTAGCCCCAAATACGGTTAATGTGTCCTTAGATATTTAAATAAACAATAAAACTCCAAATCAACTTTGGTTCAAGGGTACATCTCTGAACTCCTCTGACGCCTGTCGTTGTAATCCCTCAACGACGTCAGAGAGGTGACGAGTCCCGACGGCCAGATATTAAATCAATCACTACGTCAAGTCGATCTTAGTCCAAAATAGGACTAACGTATCCTTGATGAACGTTTAAGTTGATCTTAGCCGCAACGCGACTAATGTATCCTTAAACCAAAAACACCAAACCCAAATCTAAGTAAATACGGATTTGGACTAATCCACGTCCTACTGGCGACGGCATTACTCAGTCTCCGTATACAATCCACGGGCAACCACAAACAAAACAAACACACACGACACGAAGTGAAACTCTGGAGAAGGAGAAAGTTGTTACCGCGATGCGGTAGCGTAATTAACTGCAGGGGCTTGCGCCTGCAGGGAAGAGCGTCCCCACAATCAAAAACCCCTCACCCTGAGGGGGAATCTGACGAAGTCTGCTACATCGGCCGCATCCGTCTAAACCTCCGATCCACGGTGCCATAAATCAACTTGGCATCTTCGGAGAGGTAGACGGATAAAACCAAATAGCATCTGCCCCGAACTTCAGGCACGGACGCCCCAACGTCCAGGCCGCCGTTTGGAGGGGAACAGATTCTGGCACGCCCGGTGGGACCTCTTCCTCTTTCCACTCCACACTTCGTGTGTCGTCTTCGCGAACCAATCGCGGTTTGTTAAATGGTTGTCTTCGGATTTCAAGGTACTAAGATTTGGTCTTTTGCCTGGCGCAGAATTCAAGATCCAATGGCCACCAGCTGCACCAACTGCTCGAAATGCCACTGCAACAAACGCTCCACTTCACCAGAAGGTGTGACATATGGGCCCCAAGCGGCTTCCTTCCTTACTCTGCCGGTAGACCAGGTGACCCAAGCCACCACCGGCTTGTTCTTCGGGACTATGATCCCACCTGCAAGCTTTTCTGCACCGCTATCCGCACCGGAAGCAAACAAGAAGTCGGTGTTTGACCGGCTCGCTGCTACCACGACCCCTGTCAGCGGGTCGCCCGCTACTAAACCGACGGCCTCCGTTTTCACCAGGCTAGGTCAGAACTATAAAGTGGCCGTCCCAAAGAGGGCAACGGCCGCTGCTTTGGAAGTCGATAAAGCGGCTTCTCCCATCAGAGAGTCGGTCTTCACAAGATTGACGATTCCCACTCCTCCCCCAGCTGGTCAAAAGGCATCAGTCTTTGATAGGCTGACATCGGCAGTTGCCCCACACTCAAACAGGGGGCAACGAGAAACCATCTCGATTTCCGAGCCAGTCCCAACGGCTCGTCGTGCAAGACGTCGCTATTGGCAACGAGTAAGGAAAGCAGGGGGCAACTCCCCCTCAGGGCTAACCCCACCTGCTCCAGTGGTGGAGGTCAACGCTGCTGTTCCAACTGGGAACAGCTTTGAATTGCTGAGAAAGGTGAGAAAGAACTCTTCAATTGCTACATTGAAAAGATCTCCTCCGCCTATGGAAAAAGCTCCGGAGACAAAGCAGGAACAGCCCTCTCAACGGCTGTCATCAAAAATTTATAAAGTTTGGCGGAGGGTTCAAGACTCCGTGATTGACCCAGACCATTTTCATCGCCAGAAAAAGGCAAAGGTGGAAAAGGACAAAAACCGCCCCATTAAGCAGCAGGAGGCAACAAATGCTAGGACGCCCACTCCAACGGCTCCTTTGACCTCGATGGCCCACAAAAGAAGGAAGCCAGAGAAAGCTCCCGCGTCAGCGGCAAAGTTTGAAAGCAGTGAACCTAAACGCCCCAAGTCAGGGGGCATAATTGTTCATACAGTTTATATGGCTTCTGGAAAGGAAGAAAGTCATACTTCTACGGATCACCGACCGCTTACCCGATCAGTAACCAAGGCTCAGGAGCAGCAATAAAAGCTCCAGGAGATGATGACTACAATGGCTGCACTCACGGAGCCAAAAGAGAACCCTGGGACATCCTTAGATGAACGCCAAGAGGAAGAGACCGACGCCGAGTTCCTCCACCGAGTACTGGAAAAGAGAGACAAAGAGGCTGCTGAACAAGCAGCCAATATACAGCGTATGGGCCTCCTCTTCCAGGACATGATAGGGATGATGATACAACAACATCCCCCGACTGAAGAACCCCCGATTGTCCTTGGAGATGATAGGGGAGAGACATCAAACCCTCAGCCCGTTCTATCAACAGCTAAAGAGGATACAATCTCTAAGACTGATCTGGACGAATACATAGCCCAGCAAATAAAGGTTCATCACGCGGCAGAAGCAGCCGGACACGTCGTGAAAACGGGGCGACCGTATCCAGGCTGGTATGACCAAATCAAGTACCCACCGGGTTACACAATTCCCAAGTTTCATGTCTACAAAGGGACCGGCAATCCCCATCAACATGTTGCCCAGTTCAGGGCGCTTTGCGGTAACACCGGCGGCGACGACAAGCTTTTGCTTCGCCAGTTCGTTGGAAGCCTATCAGATACGGCGTTCGAATGGTATTCTGAGCTTCCCAACGACTCTATTAAAACCTTTGCGGAGATGGAGCTGCTCTTCACCCAACGTTTTGCAAGTGCCAGCAAGCGTACCCCGATGACGGCGCTGATTAATGCCAGGGTAAAACTCGGCGAGACATAGGTTCAGTACGCTATACGGTGGCGTAATCTATGGTCTAAGTGTGAACAGCGCATAGAAGAAGCCCCTGCGGTGGGAATGTTTGTTGGAACCCTCGATCCACAAGCAACCATTTCACAGTTTATGATGTTCTTCAAGCCGACTTCCTTCCAGGCTTTGATCGACAAATTAGCGCAAATGGACCAGATGGGCCATAAACCCCCTCTCCCGAAACCGGACTCCCGAAACGATAAAGGAAAGGGAAAAGCGATCATTGTCGCTAATGCCCAACAACAACCGAGCGACTCGAAGCCGGTTGCTCGTCCAAACAATACACGCCCATACGTACCCCTTGAGGACAGGATGGGACGCCCTTACTCTTTCCCCCGCGATAAAACGAGGAGGCTATTCGAGCTGGCGTTGCGCAACAGACTCATAAATCTGCCAGATCCAAAACGTCCGTTGCAACCGAACGACGCCAACGAGCCCAATTACTGCCCTTATCATCGAGTGCTAGGCCATCCGATTGAGGATTGCTACGTTTTCAAGAATTGGCTTGAGAACCAGTACCGTCAGGGCAAATTTGCGCTATCTGACAAATGGAAGGTGAATCCTCCGCAGCCCCACACCTCTAAGGGGACAAATACGCCGGGGGCAACATGCTCCGTCATTGAAGAAGCTCCCTGGGAGGTTGTATTATCAGCCAAAACGAGGAGAATGCTAAATAATCTTCAGACCTGTCCAGCGGTCAAGTGGAAGAACCCCTTGGAACCGCAGGTTATTGAGGGGATGTTGAAGCCACGTCAGACTCCGAGGACCGATGGTGGTAGTTCAAGCGCCCATAGTCAGCCGTCAAAATCTTCGAAAAAGAAGAAGAAGAAATCTAAGAAGCCCGTGAAGCCTGGCGACAAGCGCACGGACTTACAAAAGCAAATCGACGCACTGGATGAGTACAACCAAAAGGCGCGGACTCCCATTACGCTCCAAGATTTCCTTGATCACGTCTTCCAAAAAGAAGATGAGGTAGAAAGTTCATCGGATGAATCCGAGGAATATGTGGCGAGCTGTCATATGATCTCCCATTCGACCACGAACGATGAAGGGACTTCTGGCACTGAAACGCTGGGGGCAAATGCCGAATCAAGAGCCCCAGGGTTATCAGTTGAAATGATTGGCGCGTTTCTTAATGAAGCTCGATTGAAAAGCAAAGCTGATCGAGAACGCGAGACGGCTATATTCGAAAGGGCCAAGCGCCAGCGACTTGAGGAAGGAGCTGAGATGATCCCGCTGGAGCAAAATGCCTCCACCGCTGACAAAAGCCAATTCAAGATAAAAAAGAAGTTTGCTAAGGCCATATCGATGGGCATGAAGCTACCACCCTCTGAAGAAAAAGTTACTGGCGTGGTAGAAATGCACCCCTCTTATTGCTTATATCATCAGAAGGTCTCGCATTCCACCCAAGATTGCAAAGCTTTCAATGGATGGTGGCAAGGATACGTCGCCAATCGACAACGCTTTAAACGGGAAAAGCGTAAAATTCGTCGGGAGCAAAGAAACACGACCAAAGAGCTTGAAAGAACTGCCGGCAATTGTCACATGGTTAACACTACCGGGTCACAAGTGCCTACATTTGGGAGCGATTCCGATGAGGAGCTAGAGCTTGGTCCCCTCTTCAAAGAATCCACTTCGGGAAAAGAAGAAGAACCGAAGGCTTGCGAAAATATACAGCTACGCAATCGGACGCTACCTGAAAAGAATCTCGGACCCTTAAACAAGAAAAACAAAGGGAAAGAGAAGGTCTTTGAAGACATCGCTTTGGATGACCAAGTCGCGGAAGAGTTAACCGCCAAGAACCCGCCAAAGAGGAGTAAAGTGGATTACAATGTCTTGGCGCATCTGAGAAAGCTACCCTCACAACTCAGCATTCTCGATGCCCTATTACTATCAAAAGTGGCGAGGGATTCTTTGATTAAGGCCCTACAAGATCCGGACCAGTTCCAAGCCTTCCTAGCCGAACAAAAGATGAAGGATGAATTGGAAGAGGTGCACACAGCCGACGTTGCTTTCGGCGATGAAGACCTTCTCCTCGGGATATGTGAACACAATCGCCCCCTTTATGTCTCAGGATACTGCCATGACATAAAGATGGTAAAATCTTGGTCGATAACGGATCGTCTGTTAATTTACTCAATGTGCGAGTGTTAAAGGAGATTTGCATGAGTGTCCAACACCTCGCCCGAGACAAAATCACCATCTCCGGTTTCGACTCTCAATCCTCAAAGACTCTTGGATCTGTGATATTGACGCTACGCTTCGGGTTGCTCGTCACAGACATCAAATTCCATGTTATAGATGCCAAGACGTGCTACAATGCTCTGCTCGGCCAACCATGGCTACACGAGTACAATATCATCCCTTCTACACAGCATCAGTGCATGAAGTATTCTAGGGATGGCCCTGAGTACACTGTGGCGGGAGAGTTGAATCCGTTTTCCGTGAACGAAGTTCGCAAGTATGAAGATGCCAAGTACTTCTTACCGAGTTTCGAAGACACGGAAAGGTGTCACAAACCGGAGAACAAAACTAACGCCACCATCCCTGTCTTCGGCAGTGACACTGAGGAGGAGGAGGATATAATTTATTCAGGTCCATCCCAGTCCACCAAGCCGGGACCATCCGTTCCTTCATTGATCTTCGGTAGTGATTCAGAGGATGAAGTTCATGCTGTATTCCCTGCTCGGCCTTTAATACAGGTTTCCGCTGATGAAGAGCGAAGTCTGCAGATAACCATGGTGCCGCTTGAACATTACAAAGAACTGGATGCACTCGACACCAACAGCGTAGAAGAATTGCAGACATTCTATATCCCTCCCGGACGAAAAGGCGAGAAGGCAATCCTATTCTACCGTTATGAAGAAAACAAGGTGGAAAAAGAAATTTGGCATGGCGCGGATCCCACGCTCGACAGGCTTCAGCCTATCCGTCTTCCCAGATATTATACCGAAGGTTTGAAGAAACTGCTGAAACGCCAGGGGATATCCTTTACACAGACCGTTAGAAAAGCCAAATTCTATGATAAGGTCTGGAACATTCCCGGGACTTAATGCAAACTGCCTAACGGGAGAATAGAAACAAAAGGGCTTGGGTACATCCGGTCAAAGAAACGGGAGCTAGTAAACAGCTGTTATGTCATGTATGACTTCGATGAAGAGGCGGGCGCTCAATAGGAGGACGCTAATCCTGAGCCAGCAAAAGCTCCTGATGCAAAACCGCCCAGTCCATCATTTGAAGACCAGATGGGCAAACTTATAAGGAATGCGGGTCAAAAAGCCCGAGATGATCACAATCGTGAAATGGCAATCTATGAGAAAGCCAAGACACAGCGCCTCCTTCAACAGGCGGTGAAGGATGAAAATGCCGCTCCTTGTCAACCTGCTACAAAAAAGGTTCGACGCGAAAGCAAAAACAAGTCGAAAGGCAAGAAAGACGCTCGACAACCACAAAGCAGAGCTAAGAAGCCACGCATCCGAGAGTCGAGCGTTATTGACCTAGCCCTCATGAAGAAAATGGGTCGAGCATACTCATTTCCTCGGAACAAAACAAGGAAAATACTTGATCTTGCTCTAAAACATCAAATGCTTACACTGCCAGAGTCTAAACACCCTGAGCAAGCGGGCGAAGTCTCCAACCCAAATTATTGCTCTTACCATCGAGTAGTAGGGCATCCGCTTGAAGATTGCTTCGCCTTTAAGAATTGGATTGAGGACCAATATCGGCTTGGCAAATTCGCGTTGTCTGACAACTGGAGGGTAGCGCCGCCGCAAAAGCACGAATCCAAAAACACAAGGATAGAACCAACTCCGCATTGGGATTGGCGGAAAATTCGCACTTGCCACGTGGTAACAATATTAAAAGAAGAGTCCGAGGACATGAACAGCCTTCCTTGGTGCTTTGAAAACGACAGCGACGAGGTAATCTCAGAATTTCCACCAGCACCAAAAGAGCTGGAAGATGGAATCCATAATACTGCAGATAATCTCAAGAAAATTGAGTTGGGGACAATAAATGATCCGCGACCGACATTCGTCAGCGAGCTGCTGTCTGAAGAGAGGGTGGCTGCGTTAAAAGACGTCCTTGTGCAGCATAAAGATTGCTTCGCATGGAACTATTCCGAGATGCCGGGACTAGATCCAGAAGTTACTGTACATAGACTAGAAATATCCCCGAACATCAAGCCAGTCAAACAGGCGCCGAGAAGAATGCGACTTGAGCTTGAGATGAGCATAAATACCGAAGTCAAAAAGTTAATCAACTCTGGCTTCATCCAGGAAGTTCAATACCCTGAATGGATCGCCAACATCATCCCAGTGATGAAGAAAAGTGGGACAGTGCGCGTATGCGTAGACTTCCGGGATCTTAATAAAGCTTGCCCGAAGGATGATTTCCCAGTACCAGTCACTGAACTGATGATAGACAATACATCCACTCATGAGGTTTTCTCATTAATGGACGGCTCGTCAGGGTATAATCAAATAAAAATGCATCCAGAAGACCAGAAGCACACGGCCTTCAGGACTCCTCTTGGTATATTTTGTTATAAAGTGATGCCCTTCGGTTTGAAGAACGCCGGTGCTACTTATCAGAGGGCCATGACAAAGATCTTCGATGACCTCATACACGAAATCGTTGAATGCTATATCGACGATCTCGTGGTTAAAAGCAAATCATACGAAGAACATCTCGAGCATCTGAAGACTGTATTTCAACGCCTTCGACAATACAACTTGAAGATGAATCCTCTTAAATGTGCGTTCGGGGTTTCCTCGGGCAAATTCCTGGGATTCGTTGTTCGACACCGAGGTATTGAAATAGATCCGTCAAAGATTAATGCGATCATGGAAATGCCTCCGCCGAAGACTCTCAAACAGCTGCGGTCTCTCCAAGGGAAACTCGCATACATACGGCGATTTATAGCCAACCTTTCAGGAAAGTGTCGTCCTTATAGTCACCTGATGAAGAAGGGAACCCCATTCGTTTGGGATCAAAAATGCCAAGGCGCACTGGATGAGATCAAGCAATACCTGCAGAACCCGCCGGTGTTGGCTGCTCCGGTTAAGGGGAAGCCTCTCATTCTTTATACAACCGCCCTCGAAGGTTCCTTAGGCGCATTATGGGCATAAGAGAATGATCAAGGGAAAGAAAGAGCACTCTACTACTTAAGTCGAGTTCTGCTGGGGGCAGAAAGCAACTACTCTCCCATTGAAAAACACTGCCTGGCGTTGATCTTCGCAATAACAAAGCTTAGGCACTATGCGTTGGCGCACGAAGTCCGTCTTATTTCAAAACGAGAACTCTCTTATGGGACCCTCACGGCTCATAGGATTTGAAAGTCTTAAGTCACAGAGACCTAAACCTGTGCTTAAGCAAACCCCCACAAACTTTTCCCTTGTATACAATCCACGGGAGCCTACAAGTGGCTCAGTATTGACCCTTGTATACAATCCACGGGCGCGAATAAACATTTCCCTAGCCAAATTTCATCCGTAACTGGGAATACGTTCGCATGGTAAACAACCCTTATAAATCCCCTCGATTTATGAGGAGAAAACCCTCCTGTAGGATCCTTACGACTTACAGAGGAACAAAACACTTAGGAACCCTCACGATTCCTAAGGAGAAAATACACCTACAAGATCCCCACGACTTGTAGGGAGAAACACCTTTATGAGACCCTTACGGCTCATGAAATCAAAAGCCTTAGTCGACAGCACCCTAACCCTGATCGCTAAGCCTCCTTTGTTTGACAACGACAGAGGCAAATGATGATTCGCTCCCGGCAATATCCCAGTTGTAGCGATGCTGATGCCGAAATCGGTGTCCAATTTCAGGTTTACAGCGAAAAGCCAGTAGGCCGCGCATGCATACGAGATAGCCGAAATGATGGGGCGACTTGCAATAAAAAAGCAGCAAGTAAAAATGTATGCATGCAAAATAGCCGAAATGATTGGGCAACTCGTAATAAAAAGCAACGAGTAAAGATAAAATAAATAGCCGAAATGATTGGGCACCGCGAAAAATAGCCGAAATGATTGGGCAATCGCGACCTTCGCGATATAAAAGCTGAAATGATAGAGCATCGCGGAAATAAAATAAAATAAAAAGAAGAAATGATAAAACTTTGGCCCTACAGTTAAGATCGCATCGATCCCTGTATACAATCCAAGGGCGTAAACAAAGAATGAACCATACTTTCCCAGCGGATTCCGTCAGACGACGAACCCCAAACCTCACCGGTTCATCTCAACCGAAGAAGCCAGTGACTTCAACAAAAAATTCCTCGACTCACGGATACAAACACTCCTTGACGAGAGCCTTCTGATCCGCGTCGACCCGCAGAGCCACCAGTGCCTCTGTAGGAACCCTCGACTCGTTTCAAACCCCAAGGAAACAAATAATCCTTGGCGCTTGGGAAACAAATAATCCCAGCAAACTCCTCAACTCACGGATACAAACTCTCCTTGACGAGAGCCTTCTGATCCGCGTCGACCCGCAGAGCCACCAGTGCCTCCGTAGGAACCCTCGACTCGTTTCAAACCCTAAGGAAACAAATAATCCTTGGCGCTTGGGAAACAAATAATCCTTGGCGCTTGGGAAACTCCTCAACTCACGGATACAAACACTCCTTGACGAGAGCCTTCTGATACGCGTCGACCCGCAGAGCCACCAGTGCCTCCGTAGGAACCCTCGACTCATTTCAAACCCCAAGGAAACAAATAATCCTTGGCGCTTGGGAAACAAATAATCCCAGCAAACTCCTCGACTCACGGATACAAACACTCCTTGACGAGAGCTTCCTGATCCGCGTCGACCCGCAGAGCCACCAGTGCCTCCGTAGGAACCCTCGACTCATTTCAAACCCCAAGGAAACAAATAATCCTTGGCGCTTGGGAAACAAATAATCCCAGCAAACTCCTCAACTCACGGATACAAACACTCCTTGACGAGAGCCTTCTGATCCGCGTCGACCCGCAGAGCCACCAGTGCCTCCGTAGGAACCCTCGACTCGTTTCAAACCCTAAGGAAACAAATAATCCTTGGCGCTTGGGAAACAAATAATCCCAGCAAACTCCTCGACTCACGGATACAAACACTCCTTGACGAGAGCCTTCTGATCCGCGTCGACCCGCAGAGCCACCAGTGCCTCCGTAGGAACCCTCGACTCGTTTCAAACCCCAAGGAAACAAATAATCCTTGGCGCTTAGGAAACAAATAATCCCAGCAAACTCCTCAACTCACGGATACAAACACTCCTTGACGAGAGCCTTCTGATCCGCGTCGACCCGTAGAGCCACCAGTGCCTCCGTAGGAACCCTCGACTCATTTCAAACCCCAAGGAAACAAATAATCCTTGGCGCTTGGGAAACAAATAATCCCAGCAAACTCCTCGACTCACGGATACAAACACTCCTTGACGAGAGCCTTCTGATCCGCGTCGACCCGCAGAGCCACCAGTGCCTCCGTAGGAACCCTCGACTCATTTCAAACCCCAAGGAAACAAATAATCCTTGGCGCTTGGGAAACAAATAATCCCAGCAAACTCCTTGACTCACGGATACAAACACTCCTTGACGAGAGCTTCCTGATCCGCGTCGACCCGCAGAGCCACCAGTGCCTCCGTAGGAACCCTCGACTCGTTTCAAACCCCAAGGAAACAAATAATCCTTAGCGCTTGGGAAACAAATAATCCCAGCAATTCCCTCGACTCACGGATACAAACACTCCTTGACGAGAGCCTCCTGATCCGCGTCGACTCCCAGAGCCACCAGCGCCTCCGTGGGAACCCTCGACTCGTTTCAAACCCCAAGGACACAAATAATCCTTGGCGCTTGGGAAACAAATAATCCCTCGCAAAATCCTCGACTCACGGATACAAACACTCCTTGACGAGAGCCTTCTGATCCGCGTCGACTCGCAGAGCCACCAGCGCCTCCGTGGGAACCATCGACTCGTTTCAAACCCCAAGGACACAAATAATCCTTGGCGCTTGGGAAACAAATAATCCCTCGCAAAACTTCTCAACTCACGGATACAAACACTCCGTGACGAGAGCCTCTTTGACTCACATCTCGGGCAGTAAGGATTCAAAAGCTTGCTTCCTGAACAATAGGACCCTGCAAGTCAATCCTAAATGGTCTCTTGCATACTATTCACGGGTCTCACTCTCTGAAGTCGATTCTCGACGAAGAGGGAAACAACCGCTTACGAGCCCTCTCGACTCGTAAGAGGGAGAAATTCTCTTATAGGATCCTTTCGACTTATGAGAGAAAACCACACTTGGGAATCCTCACGATTCCTAAGGAGAAAATCCACTTACGAGATCCTCTCGATCCGTAGGGAGAAAAGTCTCTGTGAGACCCTCACGGCTCATAGAGTTGAAAAGCCTTAGGCGGCAGACCTGAACCTGCAACCTAAGCCATCGCTACCTCTCGGAGAAGTTAAGTAGCCCGCCGATCAGGTTCATCAAAAACACCATAACAAAAAGGGAAAAAGCGAAGAAATAGTACCAGACATTGCAAGAAAGAATGTGTCTTTATTCATAAATTCAATCAAAATACAAGGCGGATCGTATAAAGAATAAAGAATGCGTATATGCTATATACAAATTACAGGTGTGTAAACGATACAAAAATATTCAGGAAGAAGGAAGCTTCTTGAACAACTCTATCAATTGCTCGCGTACTTCCTTCCACGCCTTCTCCTGATCAACTACCACTGCCAGTTCAGCCTCTACTTGAGCCCGCTGCTGCGTGAAGGATGCGAGCTGTTCCCCAACAACCTGCTGAGCTGCTTCTTGGCCTCGGGCATCGCGCTCAGCGGCATCAAGCTTCCGCTTCAGTGCTAGCCCATTAGATATACGCTTGAGAAGACCTTCAAAGACGACTTTCACTTCAGCAGCATTCGTCCTAACTTCAGCACGAAGGCGAGTGGTCGCGTTTGAAGATTCCCGATGCGTCTTTAGCCGTAAAGCTGCCTCCTGCTCCAAATGGCGGAGATAAGAAACGCTTTGCTCAAGCCAAGCTGTCCGTTGGGCGCTCGCGGCCAAAACCTCGGGAGAAGGGCGCGTCGACTCCAACCGATGCAGGCGAGCCTCGATCTCTCTGCAGTGGTTAACCCACGATTCGACGACGCCTTCGTTATGAAAAGTTACGAGCGCCGCCAACATTGGATTAACATCCACAGCGAAATCTACGGCAGAAGGGAGAGCATCCATGTTGAGCTCTTCGATGTACCCGCTCAGCATGCCCAGACTCATCACAGCACCCTTTGAAGACGGGCGTCTTAAGAAAGGGCCTGCCGGTAGAGGGACGCAAGACTCAAAAGGGACCGGAGCCGGAACAATAGCTGCAAAACAGAACATGGTTAAACGATGGTTCAAGAGATATTTAAGGATTACCAAAAAAAAGGAATTTGCTATACCAGCAGCAACGGACGGCAGAGTCGGAAGGGCCGGTAGCGTGGCAGGTCTGGCATCCCCTCCTTCGATTTGTGGCACTGCAGTAAAGAAAGGGAGAAGTCAGAAATCATTCGATTGCTAGAAAAAGGGGATGAACAAAGATATTGTATTGAACGTATACTCACCAGCGCCACTAGAGGGAGAAGCAAGCTCGGATGGGAAGGAGAAGTGTGGGAGCAACACTTGGTATAGATGATCGAAGAGCACTCCTGAAAAGAGCATAGTGGTATAACGTTAGTACATAAGCTACACGTTAAAAGATTAATGCATAAGTCGTAAATTCATACCTTCCAACATCCGCGATGGCACAAGGGAAGGCTGAGGAGCGACCACCGCCAAAGCAGTAGTTGACGGTGTGCCTTCAGGCAATGGAGCATCGACACTAGCCGCACCTGCGTTTAAAACAAAGACAAACTGGTTAAAAGAGATTGTGAGGTATATATAAACGAAGAACATTGGTCATTCAAAATTTACCCGACAAGCTGCCAGCAGAAACGGAGGCAATCCCTTCCTCCACTGACGGAAGGCCACCGCCTGTAGCTTCATCACCCGACTCGAGGGGAACCGTTGTTATGCTCGCAAGCTCTACAGGCGGCGGGGGACCATAGGCAGGGAGGGCTATGATAGGAACATTGCCAGATTCCTGAGAAGGAGCGCCTAGCCCGTCTTCAGGAATCATGGCCGCCTCACCCGCTGCTCCCTCAGGATCGGCGGTCGCAGCTGCCTCGTCCATCGGCACCACGAGGTCCCCAGCCTCAAGGACCTCGCCCTCTACCGCCTTCGGCTCGGTTGAGACAATCATCTCATCTGCCGCCACTTCAGGTGCGACATCAATGACCCTCTCCGCGGCATGTCCCTCAATCTCGGCTCTAGGCCCCATGACCCCGACAACGTTGCTCACTGACGGTTCGGGTTCAGCAAGTACCGCTTCCTCCGCTCCCCTGGGTTCGACGGTCGTCTCCGCCTCCCCCTCAGTTGGACTTGGCCCTGCAAGATGGAATACGTATGAGCCAATAGCTTTACAATTCGTACAACAAGGTTCTGAAAGGAGTACTACCTGAAGCAGATTTATCATTGGCGCTCCGAACCGCGCGCGCCACTTGCCGACGAGCAGTAGATTGAGCAACAGGGGGCTCTTCGGAAGGAGTACTAGCGCGAGGAATGGTGCTAGGGCCCGCTCCCGTGGCCAAAGCAGCTTTCCGCGCCTTTGCTTCACGTCTCAACCACTTCCGCTCCTCCCGAGCCGTTGAGACGGATGCCACTAGGGCGGCCTTAATTGAAGCATCCTCATCCGTATAGAGGGATGCCTCCAGATTTTTCAGAGCATCCCTCTTCGTTGCGTCAAGCCGGGGCTCTTGCGGCAGCTTCGACGGAGCCGGGGCTTCGGTGGCAAGCTCGGGAAGGATCCCCGCATCAACTGATATAGCCCCTGCAAAGAAACAAAAGAAGGTTAAATTGACTACCAGAAGAAATAACAAACTTTCCCTATAAAAAAAAAGAAAAGGGGTGGAGCATACCAACACCTGCCAGGGCACGCCTCTCCTCCTCTTCCTGGAAGGTTTTCAGGGAGTCAGCAATAGCCTCTTCGGTAGAAACACCTGTTGAAAAGGGAGCAAATATCAGTTAAAGGTAATGATAAAAAATGCAATGAAATGACAAATAAAGCGGCTGATGATTACCCGACTCAGCGAGTTTGCTTAACATCGCTTCAAGCCTCGCCGATCGCTCCGAAGCTGCGATGGCGGCAGCTAAATTGGTGTCCTCAGGGTCCACCACAAAGCCCTCATTGCTGCCGTACTCGCATATGGCCTCGGCAGGAGAAGCCGCAGGCTTTGAGCTGAGGATCGCATCGAGGGATAGGGTGGACTTCTTCTTCTTCTGTCCGCCAGCTTTAGATCCACTCGGAACAGCTTTGCGCTTGGCAGTCACTTTCGGACGGCGATTCCCGATATCCGCTCCTGCGCCCGACTCTGGCGATACCACTTTAACCGTCTTTGTCGGAGCACGGGGCGCCGTTGGTGCACCACCGTAGTAGACAGTGGCAATCCACGCGGAGGGGCCAACACGCGTGGTCGGTCAGCTCCGGCATCTTTTATCGGGAGGGTGACCTGGGTCCTTGGCTGCAAGGGAGCCTTGCGATCACCGCCAGGAGGCGCACCCCTACGGTCAACCAGCAGGCCACATATGAATTAAGCATCTTAGGGACACAGCTGGGTTCACTAATGAAGAAATAGGAACCCGTGTTAAGCCGTATAAAGTGATGCATCGCATTCTTTATCCCCTCTGGGCCAACCACGGGCGTTTCCAAGAAGGCTTCCATCGGGATCCCTTGGTTGTAGCTTGATTGCTGGGCAAATCGATGCGGATTATACCTCATAAACAAAGCCGTCTCATTCTGCCGAAACACTAGGTAGCCCGGCCGAATGGAGTAGAGATGGAGGATTTCCCGAGCCTTCAGTATAGAAGCCCCGCCCTTAAACTCGTCACGTAAGGGCACCACCGACTTAGTAGTCTCCGAGCCTATGGTGATAACCTTATCCACGAAAGAAATCGTCGCTCCGACCAAATGTGGGCGCAGGAGGAGTCCCCTAGAATCCCGCGGGGATGCAAACACAATTGAAGCCCCGACTAACCGTATGACTCTCGGGAGTCTGTACTTCTCGAAGAATGGAGGAGTCTTGTGGGCGCCAAACACCCCTCGCACGTGCATCTCCATCCAAGAAACGAAGTAATGCATCGGGAAGTTAGCAGGCTGTGCCCCAGGATCATTGGCGTCCGCCGCTATGCTGAGTCCATGATAAAGGTAAGCTAACCCAGCAATTCCTACCGACAACTGCAGACCGGCCACCATCCGATGCGCCGGGTAAAAGACAGAGGGCCACATGAAGAGCGGGTGCATGGGGAGCGCAAAGTTGCATAACCACAAGCCTAAGAACCCAATAAAGAAGGTTTCCTCATCCATGCCGGGGACGGCGATTTCCGAGAAAGCGACGATGGCAGCATTGGGGAGATAGAAATCCCTCTGGTTATTTTCCGATACGGGTCGGCGATCCAAACCGAAACCAAAGGGGTCGTCAAGCTGAGCGAACTTCTTGCCCTGCTCTGATAAGAACTCCGGGCGGATAAAACGAGCAATGAAAGCTGCGAAACTGACGCCCCTGTCGCCCGATTCCAAATGGAGTTCCTCATAGATCTCCAACACTTTCACCAAACCCGGATGCTGATGCTGAATGGCATTCTCCGGGGTTAAGTCAAATACCAGCTGCTTGGTGGCAAAGACATACTCATCAGAAGGAAGCAACTCCTCGTAGTGCTCTCCCCTCATTGGCAGACCTGAAATTTCGGCAAATTCCTCCAAAGAGATAGAGACTTCCTTATCCGCCATCAGGAAGGTATGGGTGGAGATATTCCATTGTTCAACGAAGGCCTTTATCCACCACGTTGGAGGAGAGGGTACTCGAAAAGCGAGACGAAGACGGCCGAGTATAGACCAATCTTCGTTAGGTGGGTCCTCTTCGCCGATAGAATGTACCGGGCCCACTACAAATATCCGGCGGGGGGTCGCGGGATCATTCCAATGTTATAAGCCTGTCCCCAAGGGCGTGCTTCGCCCTGACAGATTCGCCTCCCCAGAATATCTATCGCCGGCGGCGGCTGCACGGGGATGGCGCCGATTGCAGGCTGAAGGAGGTCATCGGAATTCCAATTCCTAACCTCCACGGCATACTTCACCGGGGGTTCGTCCGCATAAGGGATCGTAATTATGGGCTCAGAGGGCGCGGCGGAATTAAAACTGCGACGGCCTTGGATGATCTGGCTATACCACCTTCCCCATAAGTGAAGTCTCTTGCACTCAGGATCGTGATCTTTGATCAGAGCAAACACCACCCGGTCCACTGGTGCATGTGGGAACCCTCCTTCCGAGCGAACGAAGGGAAAGACAAGTCGTCAGACATGTTTTCTGTGGAAAGACAAAAAAATATATATCATTAGTGGCCTAACGCTTGGCATTTTAAAAAAAAAAAAAAATCTTGCTCCACACTGTGATGCAGTGGATAGGGGACCAAAGGGGGACCCACAAAATCTGGATGAGGTGCATCATTTAATAAGACAATCCCATCATTATATGGGACTGTCAATTCATAAAAAGTTCCCAATAGGATACACCCATTGGTGGGGAAGTCCCTAGAGACAAAGAGAAAATCTCCTCTTTTAGAGCAAAGCTCTGTCACAGAGTGACATTTGTCAAACTCTAGTCTCAGGGGAACAAGATTCCTTAAAAGAGCATGGCTCTGTGGTAATAATCGAAAATCCATCAACACTTAGAAGAAATGAAGTTTTTGAATCCTGAAAAATCCATGAAAACTCATAAAAAAAATTTCAGTTCATCCAAGAGCAAAGCTCGGTTCATGGGTCAAAACCCATGAACAGAACCTCTGTAAATCTTGAGAGCAAGGCTCTGGTGAAGAAGCCCCAATGGGGTTTTCTTTAGATCAAAGATCCCAAGAGCAAGGCTCTGTTGAAGAAACCCCAAAGGGGTTTTCTTTAGATCCAAGATCTACAAGAGCAAGGCTCTGTCAATTAAATTTAATTTGAATTAATCTGATTTTTTACCTAGAAATTCTAAGTTCTGAACTTGAAAGTTCTTGAGAGAAATCAAGAGCAAGGTTCTGAAAAATTTTAAGCAAGAGCAAGGCTCTGAGAGTTAAAATTCTTGAAGATGGTAAGAAAAAATTACCAAGGACCAAGGGTCCTATTTATAGGCGCCTGCGCCCCTTCAACTGACCCCCCTTGATCCAACGGCTAAGATCTCGCCACCGTTGCACTCACGTCGCGCCACGTAAGCACAACGGTGGGGGGGCATTTATTCCCCCAATCTGAGCAAGGCTCATTTGAATTTTGAAAATTCAAATTTTCTGAAGCAACGCTTCAAATTCCGTGCGTTGCGCAATGCGCAAGCGGTCCACAGCGCGACACGTGTCTGCGCAGTTGCGCAAGCGCACCGCTGCGCGACACGTGTCTGCGCAGTTGCGCAAGCACTGTTGCACAAGTGCACCGCTGCGCGACACGTGTCTGCGCAGTTGCGCAAGCACTGTTGCGCAAGCCTTTCACTGCGCGACACGTGTCATTCATTAGGGAGTTGCGCAGAAACAGAATGAAAATTTAATGAAATCTTTTCTGTTCTTTCCAAAACCAGAACATTTTCTTCTGCCTTTGGATCAAAGATCCAGCGGTGGGAAAATTCCCAAAATCACTCAGAAAAGATCTTGTTAACAAATTCAACAAATTTGTGAGCACTATAAATAGGACCCCAGACCTCATTCGATGGGCATCAACTTGGATAATCGACTTCTAGCAAAAAAAAAGAAGAAAAGAGAACTCTTGGAGGTTATTCAAGAACAAAAAAAAAAGAAAGGTAAAAACCCTTTTTTAAGAGAAAAATCTCTGAAGAACAAAGGATTTAAAAAAAGGGGGGGAAATAAATGAAAATAAATAAATAGTGCCTTGCACTTGTTGTGAACCCTTGGTTCTGTGAAATCAGGGAAAACAAGAAGAAAAACTTGTTTTCCTTTGATCCAAATTTAGATCAGAAGTGCTATGCACTTTTGTTCTTAAATCTGAAAAATTCTTGATATCCTGCACAAATGCAACCCATTGTTTAAAAGGGCCTGGCCTAAATCAAATTGCAAAATAATAAAGGGGCAGAGCCCTGTTTGGATTGATCTTCTAGTCGGGTAAAGCCCAAAATAAATAAAAAAAAATTGGACTTAACCCAATCCTGGCTGTAAGTCCTTAAATTAAATTGATTGAGCAAAATGGCTCTCCTAAACCAATTCACGACCGGTTCGAGGGTTCATCTCCGAACTCCTTTGACATCCCTCGTTGTAATTCCTCAACGACGTCAAAGAGGTGACGGGTCCCAACGACCACACATCCAAATGGACTGCGGGGTCCTTAAACTCGTGGACCGAAACGTCCCTAAACTAATATCGGACCGAAACGTCCCTAAACTAATGACGGACCACTACGTCCTTAAACTGGCGACGGACCGAAACGTCCCTAAACTAATAATGGACCACCACGTCCCTAAACTGGCGATGGACCACCACGTCCTTAAACTGGCGCAATAGAGCCCGAACGCTCTTTTGCCGGATCTAAACGGTCCCGTCTAAGTTGATCTTAGCCCCAAATACGGTTAATGTGTCCTTAGATATTTAAATAAACAATAAAACTCCAAATCAACTTTGGTTCAAGGGTACATCTCTGAACTCCTCTGACGCCTGTCGTTATAATCCCTTAACGACGTCAGAGAGGTGACGAGTCCCGACGGCCAGATATTAAATCAATCACTACGTCAAGTCGATCTTAGTCCAAAACAGGACTAACGTATCCTTGATGAACGTTTAAGTTGATCTTAGCCGCAACGCGACTAATGTATCCTTAAACCAAAAACACCAAACCCAAATCTAAGTAAATACGGATTTGGACTAATCCACGTCCTACGGGCGACGGCATTACTCAGTCTCCGTATACAATCCACGGGAAACCACAAACAAAACAAACACACACGACACGAAGTGAAACTCTGGAGAAGGAGAAAGTTGTTACCGCGATGCGGTAGCGTAATTAACTGCAGGGGCTTGCGCCTGCAGGGAAGAGCGTCCCCACAATCAAAAACCCCTCACCCTGAGGGGGAATCTGACGAAGTCTGCTACATCGGCCGTATCCGTCTAAACCTCCGATCCACGGTGCCATAAATCAACTTGGCATCTTCGGAGAGGTAGACTGATAAAACCAAATAGCATCTGCCCCGAACTTCAGGCACGGATGCCCTAACGTCCAGGCCGCCGTTCGGAGGGGAACAAGCCTTCAGGACTCCTCTTGGTATATTTTGTTATAAAGTGATGCCCTTCGGTTTGAAGAACGCCGGTGCTACTTATCAGAGGGCCATGACAAAGATCTTCGACGACCTTATACATGAAATCGTTGAATGCTATATCGACAATCTCATGGTTAAAAGCAAATCATACGAGGAACATCTCGAGCATCTGAAGACTGTATTTCAACGCCTTCGGCAATACAAATTGAAGATGAATCCTCTTAAATGTGCGTTCGGGGTTTCCTCGGGCAAATTCCTGGGATTCGTTGTTCGACACCGAGGAAATGCCTCCGCCGAGGACTCTCATTCAGCTGCGGTCTCTCCAAGGGAAACTCGCATACATACGGCGATTTATAGCCAACCTTTCAGGAAAGTGCCGTCCTTATAGTCACCTGATGAAGAAGGGAACCCCATTCGTTTGGGATCAAAAATGCCAAGGCGCACTGGACGAGATCAAGCAATACCTGCAGAACCCGCCAGTGTTGGCTGCTTCGGTTAAGGGGAAGCCTCTCATTCTTTATACAACCGCCCTCGAAGGTTCCTTAGGCGCATTATGGGCATAAGAGAACGATCAAGGGAAAGAAAGAGCACTCTACTACTTAAGTCGAGTTCTGCTGGGGGCAGAAAGCAACTACTCTCCCATTGAAAAACACTGCCTGGCGTTGATCTTCGCAATAACAAAGCTTAGGCACTATGCGTTGGCGCACGAAGTCCGTCTTATTTCAAAAGTGGACCCTCTCAAATATCTAATGTCAAAAGCCATATTGACAGGGCGACTCGCTAAATGGGCCCTGCTCTTGATGGAATTTTCGATAACATATCAACCTCTCAGGGCAGTAAAAGGCCAGGCCATCGCCGACTTCCTTGCTGAGCATCCCATACCTGCCGATTCTCCTTTAAATTGCGATTTGCCAGACAGACATGCGTTTGACGCAATCGACAGTGGTGATACCCGTTGGGAGCTTTATTTCGATGGAGCATCTTCCATGAAGAAGCACAAACAAAGTACGCCAATGATCAAATCGGGGGTAGGACTCATCTTTGTGACTCCACAAGGAGGAATAATGCGCTTCGCCTTCTCCTTAACAGAGCCGAGAACGAATAATGAAGCTGAATATAAAGCTTTGATAGCAGGCCTCGAGATCGCTATGATATGGGAATTGAAAGCCTCCTCATATACGGGGACTCCCAACTGGTCGTCAATCAAGTGAACGACGATTACCAAACATGCAAACCGGAATTGGTAAAATACGGTGAAAAAGTGCAGCAACTGCTAACCCAAATTCCCTCCTACACGTTGGAAAGTATACCGCGCGCGGAAAATAGCAAAGCGGACGCACTGGCCAAACTTGCTAAAGAATTGGCTGACGAGAACCTCGATGACGTTAGAATCGTGATACAAAGCCGTCGAGTGCTCGCCCCAGCAGAAATACCTCCAGAATCATATAAAGAAAAGAGAGCAACTGTGCAGGCGACCCTACAAAAAAAAGACCATGAGAAGACCGAAGACTGGAGAGAAGTCTTCATAGATTACTTCAAGTTCCACCGAATGCCTGAAGAAGCGTCCATAAGACATCAGCTCGTGAAACGAGCACTGTCTTTCGCCTTCGTCAACGATACTCTATACAAGAGGTCATTCGATTCTCTGTGGCTGAGATGCCTAGGACCTGACGAAGCGAGAAGGGTCTTCCAAGAAGTTCACGACGGACTCTGCGGTTCCCACCAAGCAGGCCCTAAGATGAAGTTGAAGATAAAACGGATGGGCTACTACTGGCCCACGATGATGCAGGATTGCCTGGAATACGCGAGGCAATGTCATTCATGCCAAATTCATGGGGACTTCATCCATCAGCATCCCAATCCATTGCATCCAACAGTGGCTAGTTGGCCATTCGAAATGTGGGGAACTGACATAGTCGGCCCCATCGAACCAGCATCGTCCAAGGGACATCGTTTCATCTTGGCGACAACTGATTACTTCTCCAAATGGGCAGAGGCGGTACTGTTGAGGGAAGTGAAGACGGAGAACATCCTCCATTTCTTCAAAACGCATGTCATATACGGGTTTAGAACCCCGAGAAGAATCATCTCTGATAATGGGCCAGCCTACCGAAGTCATAAAATTAGCCGCTTCGCACAGCAGCACAATATAGACTGGAGATATTCCTCAGTTTATAATCCGCGAGCTAACGGTCTAGCTGAGGCCTTCAACAAGACCTTGACGAGGATCATGAAGAAAACAGTGTCACGAAATAAGAGAGATTGGCACGAAAGATTGCAAGAGGCTCTTTGGGCATATCGAACTACATTTAAAACGGCCACAAACACAACGCCATACGCGTTGGTATTTGGGACGGAAGCAGTACTCCCTCTCGAGATAGAATTACCCTCTCTACGAGTGGCAGTCCACTACGAGCTGACAGACGAAGAAAATGCTCACCTTCGGTTTGAAGAGCTTGACGCCCTTGATGAAATCCGGCTTCTAGCACAACAAAATCTGGAAGCTTATAAAGCAAAGATGACGCGCTCATACGAAAGATTGACCCGACCGAGGACATTTCGTCAAGGCGAACTCGTGCTAGTGGTCAAAAGGCCTATGATCCCCAATCGCGCCAAGCGGGGAAAATTCGAGCCAAACTATGAAAGCCCGTACGTCATAGATAAAGTTTACCAGGGTGGGGCCTATCTACTCATGGACATGCACGGTGAAAGGCCTTTCAGGCCGATAAACGGTCGCTTCCTAAAGAAATATTACGCTTAATGAGCCACAGCCTAGGTCAATGATGGATGACGACGACTAAGTCCGCTCGCTATCTTCCTAAGCTCAAGCTTCATAAAGAATAGCCAACCTTCTCGACAATGGACCGAAATGTCCTTAAACTAATAACAGACCGAAACGTCTTTAAACTAATACCGCAATATCCTTAGGCTGACGAGATATAAAAAAAAACATATAAATAAAATAAAATAAACAGTATGTTCATAAGCAAAAAGGGGCACGGATGAAAACCCGAAAGGGCTTCGTGAGTAAAAACAGCAGGGCTGCCGGCGAGTGTTCGTGAAAACCCGAAAGGGCGCGACCTCATAAAAAAAAAGAGAGAAAAAGAAAATAAGAAGAAAGAAAAACGGTATGTCCATAAGCAAAATGGGCACGGATGAAAACCCGAAAGGGCTCCGTGAGTAAAAACAGCAGGACTACCGGCGAATGTTTATGAAAACCCGAAAGGGCGCAACTTCGTTAAAGAACCCTTCTAGGGTCCTCTCGACCTTATAAGGAGAAACCACCCGCGTGAGATCCTTACGACTCACAAGGGAGCAACACACTTAGGAATCCCCACGATTCCTAAGGAGAAAATACACTTGCGAGATCCTCACGACTCGTAAGGAGAACTCTCTTATGGGACCCTCACGGCTCATAAGATTTGAAAGTCTTAAGTTACAGAGATCTAAACCTGTGCTTAAGCAACCCCCACAACTTTCGACATTGCCCTACAAGTGGTCCAATATTGGCCCTTGTATACAATCCACGGGCGCGAATAAACATTTCCCTAACTTAGTTCCATCCGAGGCTAGGGATATGTTTGTATGGTGAACAACCCTTGTAAATCCTCTCGATTTATGAGGAGGAAACCCTCCTGTAGGATCCTTACGACTTACAGAGGAACAAAACACTTAGGAACCCTCACGATTCCTAAGGAGAAAATACACCTACAAGATCCTCACGACTTGTAGGGAGAAATACCTTTATGAGACCCTTACGGCTCATGAAATCAAAAGCCTTAGTCGACAGGACCCTAACCCTGGTCGCTAAGCCTCCTTTGTTCGACAACGACAGAGGCAAATGATGATTCGCTCCTGGCAATATCCCAGTTGCAGCGGTGCTGATGCCAAAATCGGTGTCCAATTTCAGGTTTACGGCGAAAAGCCAGTAGGCCGCACATGCATGCTAAATAGCCGAAATGATGGGGCAACTTGCAATAAAAAGCAGCAAGTAAAAATGTATGCATGCTAAATAGCCGAAATGATTGGGCAACTCGTAATAAAAAGCAACGAGTAAAAATAAAAAAAAAACAAATAGCCGAAATGATTGGGCACCGCGAAAAATAGCCGAAATGATCGGGCAATCGCGACCTTCGCGATATAAAAGCTGAAATGATAGAGCATCGCGGAAATAAAATAAAATAAAAAGAAGAAATGATAAAACTTTGGCCCTACAGTTAAGATCACATCGATCCCTGTATACAATCCAAGAGCGTAAACAAAGAATGAACCATACTTTCCCAGCGGATTCCGTCAGACGACGAACCCCAAACCTCACCGGTTCATTTCAACCGAAGAAGCCAGTGATTTCAGCAAAATTCCTCGACTCATGGATACAAACACTCCTTGATGAGAGCCTCCTGATCCGCGTCGACCCGCAGAGCCACCAGCGCCCCCGTGGGAATCCTCGACTCGTTTCAAACCCCAAGGAAACAAATAATCCTTGGCGCTTGGGAAACAAATAATCCCTAGCAAACTCCTCGACTCACGGATACAAACACTCCTTGACGAGGGCCCCCTGAGCCGCGTCGACCCGCAGAGCCACCAGTGCCCCCATGGGAATCCTCGACTCGTTTCAAACCCCAAGGAAACAAATAATCCTTGGCGCTTGGGAAACAAATAATCCCTAGCAAACTCCTCGACTCACGGATACAAACACTCCTTGACGAGAGCCTTCTGATACGCGTCGACCCGCAGAGCCACCAGTGCCCCCGTGGGAATCCTCGACTCGTTTCAAACCCCAAGGAAACAAATAATCCTTGGCGCTTGGGAAACAAATAATCCCTAGCAAACTCCTCGACTCACGGATACAAACACTCCTTGACGAGAGCCCCCTGAGCCGCGTCGACCCGCAGAGCCACCAGTGCCCCCGTGGGAATCTTCGACTCGTTTCAAACCCCAAGGAAACAAATAATCCTTGGCGCTTGGGAAACAAATAATCCCTAGCAAACTCCTCGACTCACGGATACAAACACTCCTTGACGAGAGCCCCCTGAGCCGCGTCGACCCGCAGAGCCACCAGTGCCCCCGTGGGAATCCTCGACTCGTTTCAAACCCCAAGGAAACAAATAATCCTTGGCGCTTGGGAAACAAATAATCCCTAGCAAAATCCTCGACTCACGGATACAAACACTCCTTGACGAGAGCCTCCTGATTCGCGTCGGCTCGCAGAGAAACCATTGTCTCCGCGAGAAACTCCCGATTCGTCTCAACTTGCAAATGAAGCCTCAGGCAGCAGGGACTAAAAAACTTGCTTCCTGAACAATGGGACCCTGCAAGTCAATCCAAAATGGTCTCTTGCATACTATTTACGGGTCTCACTCTCCAAAGTCGAGTTTCGACGAGGAAGGAAGCAACCACTTACGGGTCCTCTCGATTCGATAAGAGGGAAAAATTCTCTTATAGGATCCTTACGACCTATGAGAGAAAACCACACTTTGGAATCCTCACGATTCCTAAGGAGAAAATCCACCTACAAGATCCTCTCGATCCGTAGGGAGAAAAGTCTCTATGAAACCCTCACGGCTTATAGAGTTGAAAAGTCTTAGGCAGCAGATCTGAACCCGCGGCCTAAGCCATCGCTATTTCTTAAGAAGGTCAGGGATACTCGTCCTAATCATCCGTCAATCATGGTTACTAAGGTGGCATATAGATAATAAAAGAAAGAAAAGACGGAGAAATGACACAAGACATTACAAAAATGTGCATCTTTTATTCATAAATGTTGATCGAGTACAGGATACATTGTGCTAAAGAATAAAAAATATATACATGTACTTTACAAAGACAAATGATACAAGGAGAATTATTGGGAAGGAAGCGTCTTGCATAGATGTAGCAATCGCTCGCATATGTCCTTCCATGCTTTCTCTTGGTCAGCTACCACCGCCAGCTCTGCCTCCACTTGGGCTCGTTGCTGCAGGACCGACGCAAGCTGCTCTCTGATGACCTGATAGGCAGCTTCCCGACTTGGGATATTGCGCTCAGCTACGTCAAGCTTCCGCTGCAAGTTTAGCCCGTGGGAGATGCGCTCCAAGAGACCCTCAAAGATAGTCTTCACTTGGGCAGCATTTGCCTCAACCTCAGCGCGCAGATGGGCCGTTTCGTTCGAGGTCTTCTGGCATTCCCTTAGTCTTAAAGCTGCTTCTTGCTCCAAGTGGCGGGAGTGCGAAGTGCTTTGCTCGAGCCAAGCTGTACGTTGGGTGCTCAGGGCTAAAACTTCGGAAGAAGGGCGCGTCGACTCCAGCCGGTATAGACAGGCCTCGATCTCCCTGCAGTGATTAACCCAAGATCCGACGACGCCTTCGTTATGAAAATTTACGAGCACCGCCAACATTGGATTAACCTCCACAGCGAAATCTACGGCAGAAGGGAGAGCGTCCATGTTGAGCTCTTCGATGTACCCGCTCAGCATGCCCAAACTCATCACAGCACCCTTTGAAGACGGGCGTTTCAAGAAAGGGCCTGCCGGTGGAAGGACGCGAGACTCAAAAGAGACCGGAGCCGGAACAATAGCTGCAAAACAAAACATGGTTAAACAATGGTTCAAGAGATGTTTAAGGGTTACCAAAAAAAGGAATTTGCTATACCAGCAGCAGACGGCAAAGCCGGAAGGGCCGGTAGCGCGGCAGGTCTTGCATCCCCTCCTTCGATTTGTGGCACTGCGATAAAGAAAGGGAAAAGTCAGAAATCATTCAATTACTTGAAAAAAGGGGATGAACAAAGATATTGTAGTGAACGTACACTCACCAGCGCCACTAGAGGGAGAAGCAAGTTCGGATGGGAAGGAGAAGTGTGGGAGCAACACTTGATATAGATGATCAAAGAGCACTCCTAAAAAGATGCGGTGGTATGGCGTTAGTTCATGAACTACACGTTTAAAAGATTAACTTGTGAGTTGCAAATCCATACCTTCCAACATCCGCGATGGCACGAGGGAAGACGGGGAAGTGACCACCGCCAAAGCAGTAGTTGACGGTGCTCCCTCAAGCAATGGAGCGCCGGGACTGGCCGCACCTGCAAAGACAAGCTTGTTAGAAGAGATCACAAGATATATAAAAAAGGGGGGAAACGATAGTAACCCGAAACTTACCCGACGAACTGCCAGCCGAGACTGAGGCAATTCCTTCCTCCATTGACATCAGTCCACCATCCGTAGCCTCGTCACCCGACTCGATGGGAACCGTTGTTGTGCTCGCAAGCCCTGGAGACGGTAAGGAACCATACGCGGGGAGGGCTATGATTGGAGTATTGCCAGATTCCAGAGAAGGAGCGGCTGGCTCGTCCTCAGGAATCGTGGCCACCTCACCCGCTACTCCGTCGGGTCCTGCGGTCACAGTTGTCTCGTCCACCGTCACCGCGAGGTCTCCAGCCTCAAGCACCTCCCCCTCTACTGCCTTCGGCTCGGTTAACACAATCATCTCATCTGCCGCCACTTCAGGTGCGGCATCAATGACCCTCTCGGTGGCGGACCCTTCATCTTCTGTTTCAGGTACCATAGCCCTGACGACGGTGCTCATTGTCGGCTCGGGTTCGGCAAGTGTCGTTTCCTCCATTCTCCTGGGTTCGACGGTCTCCGCCTCCCCCTCAGTCGGACTAGGCCCTGCCAGATGAAACGCATATGAGCCAATGGCTTTATAATTCTTACAACAAAGCTCTGAAAGAAGTACTACCTGAAGAAGATTTATCATTTGCACTTCGGGCCGCGCGCGCCACTCGCCTATAAGCAGTAGATAGGGCGACAGGGGCCTCTTCAGAAGGAGTGTCAGCACGAGGAATGGTACTAGGACTCGCTCCCGCAGCCAAAGCAGCTCTACGCGCCTTTGCTGCAGGTCTCAACCGCTTCCGCTCCTCTCGAGCCGTTGAGACGGATGCCACTAGAGCTTCCCTAATTAAGCTGTCCTCGTCCGTGAATAGGGAGGCCTCCAGGTTTTTCAGGGCATCCCTCGTCGTTTTGTCAAGCTGAAGCTCTTGCGGCAACTTCGACGAAGCTGGGACTTCGGTAACAGGCTCAGGAAGGATCCCCGCGTCAACTGATATAACCTCTGCAAAGAAACAAAAGAAGGTTAGGTTGACCATCAGAGAAGATGACAAACTTTCATTATGAAAGGGAAAAGGGTAGGACATACCAACGCCTGCTGGGACACGCTTCTCCTCCTCCTCCTGGAAGGTCTTCAAAGAGGCAGCAATGGCCTCTTCAGTAGAAATGCCTGTTGAGAACTAAGCAAATATTAGCTAAAAGATAATAATGGAATTGCAGTAAAATGACAAATAAAGCGTCTGATGATTACCTGACTCAGCGAGTTTGCTTAACATCGCTTCAAGCCTCGCCGATCGCTCCGAAGCTGCAATGGCGGCAGCTAAATTGGTGTCCTCAGGGTCCACCACAAAGCCCTCATTGCTGCCATACTCACATATGGCCTCGGCAGGAGAAGCCGCAGGCTTTGAGCTGGGGATCGCATCGAGGGAAAGGGCGGACTTCTTCTTTTTCTGTTGTCCACCAGCTTTAGATCCACCCGGAGCGGATTTGCGCTTGGCAGCCACTTTAGGGCGGCGAGTCCCGATCTCTGCCCCTCCACCAGATCCTGGCGATACCACATTAACCGTCTTCGTGGGAGCATGGGGCGCCAGCGGTGCATCCACCGTAGTGGGCAATGGCAATCCACGCGGGGGGCTCAACACGCGCGGTCGGTCGACTCTGGCATCTTTTATCGGGGGGATGACCTGGATCCTTGGCTGCAAGGGAGCCTTGCGATCACTGCCAGGAGGCGCAGCCCTACGGTCGACCAGTAGGCGTTTCTCCATTAAGATGATTGGGCCCATAGCATGCGCATACCAGGCTACATACGGATGGATTATTTTAGGGACACAGCTAGGCTCACTGATAAAAAAAATAGGAGCCTGTATTGAGCCGGGTGAAATGATGCATCGCATTCCTTACCCCCTCTGGGCCGACTGCGGGTGTTTCCAGAAAGGCTTCCAACGGGATCCCTTGATTGTAGCTCGATTGTCGGGCAAATCGATGCGGGTTATACCTCATAAAGAGAGCCGTCTCATTCTGCCTAAATACTAGGTAACCCGGCCGAATGGAGTAAACATGGAGGATTTCCCGAGCCTTCAGTACAGAAGCCCCGCCTTTAAAGTCATCACGCAGAGGCACCGCTGATTTGGTGGTCTCTGAGCCTATGGTGATGACCTTATCCACAAAGGAAACCTTCGCTCCGACCAGATATGGACGAAGGAGCAACCCTCTAGACTCCCACGGGGCTGGAACCACAATTGAAGCCCCAACCAACCGCATGACTCTCGGGAGTCTGTATTTCTCGAAGAGCGGAGGAGTCTTGTGGGCACCAAACACTCCTCGCACGTGCATCTCCATCCAAGAAATAAAATAGTGCATCGAGAAGTTGGCAGGCTGTACCCCAGGCTCACTAGCGTCCGCCGCTACGCTAAGTCCATTGTAAAGGTAAGCCAATCCGGCGATCCCTACCGATAACTGCAAACCGGCCACCATTCGATGCGCCGGGTAAAAGACGGAGGACCGCATGAGGCGTGGGTGCATGGGAAGCGTGAAGCTGCATAGCCATAGACCCAAGAACCCTATGAAAAAAGTCTCCTCATCCATGCCAGGAACGGCGATCTCTGAGAAAGGGACACTGGCAGTGCCGGGGAGATAAAAATCCCGCTGCTCATTTTCCGATGAAGGTCGGCAGTCCAAGCCGAAACCAAAGGGGTCAGCAAGCTGAGCAAACTTCTCGCCCTGCTCTGATAGGAACTCTGGGCGGATAAAACGAGCAATGAAATCCGCGAAACTGACGCCCCGGTCGCCCGATTCCAAATGGAGTTCCTCATAAATCTCCAACACCTTCACCAAGCCCGGGTGCTGATGCTGAATGGCATTTTCCGGAGTTAAGTCAAATACAACCTGCTTGGTGGCAAAGACGTACTCCTCAGGAGGAAGCAGCTCTTCGTAGTGCTCCCCCCTCACTGGTAGACCTGAAATCTCAACAAATTCTTCCAAAGAGATGGAGACTTCCCTATCCGCTGTCAAGAAGGTGTGGGTGGGGATATTCCATTGTTCAATAAAGGCCTTTATCCACCACGTTGGAGGAGAGGGATACTCGAAAAGCGAAACGTAAACGAACGAGTATAAACCAATCTTCGTCAGATGATTCCTTTTCGCCGCTAAGATGTAACGGGCCCAGGGCAAATATCCAGCAAGCGGTCGCGGGATCAGTCCAATGTTATAAGCCTGTCCCCAAGGGCGTGCTTCACCCTGACAGATTCGCCTCCCCAAAATATCTATAGCCGGCGGCGGCTGCACCGGAATGGCGCCAATGGCAGGCTGGAGGAGATCGTCAGAATTCCAATTTTTAACCTCCACGGCATACTCCACCGGGGGCTTGTCCGCATAAGGGATCGTAACTGTAGGCTCAGAGGGCGAAGCGGAGCTGAAGCTGCGGCGGCCTTGGATGATTTGGCTGTACCACCTTCCCCACAGGTGAAGTCTCTTGCACTCAGGATCGTGATCTCTAATCAAGGCGAACACCACCCGGTCCACTGGTGCATGTGGGAACCCTCCTTCTGAGCGAACAAAAGGGAAAGACAAATCTTCAGACATGTTTCCTGTAGACAAAAAAAAACATAACCGTTAGTGTTCCAATGCTTCACATTTCAAAGGCCTACATCACACTACAATGCAGTGGGTAGGAGACCAAAGGGGGATCCACAAAATCAAGATGACGGCGCATCATTTGATAAGACAGTCCCATCATTGGATGAGACTGTCAGTCAACAAAAAAGACCCCCAAGAGAATATCCTCATTGGGGGGAATCCCTAGAGACAAGGAGAAAATCTCCTCTTTTTAGAGCAAAGCTCTGTCACAGAGGGACATTTGTCAAACTCTGGTCTCAAAGGAATAAAACTTCTTAAAAAAGAGCCTAGCTCTGTAGTAGTAATGAAAAATTATAACTCCTAAGAATTAAAATTTTTGGGATCTTAAAGATCCATGAAAACTTTTAAAAGTTTTCAAGTTGATCTATGAGCAGGGCTCTGTTCATGGATTAAAACCCAGGAACAAGATCTCTGTAAATTTTTGAGAGCAAGGCTCTGTGGATGAAACCCCAAAGGGGTTTTCTTTAGATCAAAGATCTATGAGAGCAAGGCTCTGTTGAAGAAACCCCAAAGGGGTTTTTCTTAGATCAAAGATCTGTAAGAGCAAGGCTCTGTTAATTTAATTTAATTTAATTTAATTTTTACCTAGAATGATTCTAAGTTTCGAACTTTAAAGTTCTTAGGAAGAAGCAAGAGCAAGGCTCTGTGAGTTTTTAAGCAAGAGTAAGGCTCTGAAGTAAAAGTTCTTGAAACAGTAAAAAATTTTAAGGACCAAGGGTCCCATTTATAGACGCCTGCGTCTCTTCACCTGACCTCCATGATCCAATGGTCGGGATCTTGCCACCGCTGCACTCACGTGGGCGCCACGTGAGCGCAACGGTGGGGGGCATTTGTTCCCCCAATCAGAGCAAGGCTCTGCTTGAATTTTGAAAATTCAAAATTGAGAAGCAACGCTTCAGATCCCGTGCGCTGCGCGCAATTTGCCACGTGTCAGAAGTTGACTCGGCAGCACAACGCCCAAGGCAGTGCGTCCAATCAGAGCAAGGCTCTTTAAAAAGCAAAAGCAACGCTCAACTGCGCAAGAGCACCGTTGCGCGACACGTGTGTGCGCAGTTGCGCAAACGCTGTTGCGCAAGTGCACCACAGCACGACACGTGTCTGCGCAGTTGCGCAAACGCTGTTGCGCAAGTGCACCTCAGCGCGCCACGTGTCTGCGCAGTTGCGCAAAAGCACAACTGCGCAAACGCACCTCTGCGCGACACGTGTCTGTGCAGTTGCACAAACACTGTTGCGCAAGTGCACCGTTGAGTGACACGTGTCTGCGCAGTTGCGCAAGCTCAGCTGCGCAAGCGCTTCACTGCGCGACACGTGTCTGCGCAGTTGCGCAAGCACAGCTGCGCAAGCGCCTTACTGCGCGACACGTGTCACGCGCTGGTGAGTTGCGCAACAACAGAATGAAAATTTAAGGAAATCTTTTCTGTTCTTGTTAAAACAAGAAGATTTCTTCTGTAAAACAGGGGGCCTTTGGATCAAAGATCCAACGGTGGGAAAAATTCCCCAAATCACTCAGGAAAAGATTTATTGAACAAATTTAACTAATTTTTTAGCACTATAAAAAGGACCCCAAAACTCATTTAAAAGGAGAATCTGGTTTTAAAAAAAAAAAGAAGAAGAAAGAAGAGAACTCTTGAGAATTTCTGGAGAACACAAAAAGAAGGTAAAAAAACCTTTGAGATAAGAGAAGATTCTCTTGAAGAATAGATCATTGATCTAGAAAAAAAGATCAGTGATCTTCAATAAATAGATAAATAAATAAATAAAAATAATAAAAATAGTGCCTTGCACTTGCTGTGAGCCTCTGATTCTCTGAAACAGAAAGAAAGAAAAGATTTCTTTCTTTTCTTTGATCTAAATTAGGATCAAGAAATTAAAAAGTGCTCTGCACTTCTTTTCCTGAATCTAAAAGATTCTTGGTGCTTTGCACAAATGCAATGCATTATTTGAAGGGCTAGGCCCAAGTCAAAAAGACCTAGCAGGTCAAAATGAACTGCAAAGCAATAAAAGGGCTGGGCCCAAATAAAATTGATGCTCTGCATCCCTTTTGGGCAAAGCCCAAATAAAAGCAAAAGAAATGCAAAAGCAATGGACTTAGCCCAATCGTGGCCATAAGTCCTTAAATTAAATTGACTGAGCAAAATGGCTCTCCTAAATCAATTTACGTCCGGTTCGAGGGTACATCTCCGAACTCCTTTGACATCTATCGTTGTAATTCCTCAACGACGTCAAAGAGGTGACGGGTTCCAACGACCACACACCTATATGGACTGCGGGGTCTTTAAACTCGTGGACCGAAACGTCCCTAAACTAATATCGGACCGAGACGTCCCTAAACTAATATCGGACCGAGACGTCCCTAAACTAATGTCGGACCACTACGTCCCTAAACTGGAATACAGACCACCACGTCTCTAAACTGGAACAATAGAGCCTCCAAATGCTCTTTTGCCGGATCTCAACGGCCCCGTCTAAGTCGATCTTAGCCCCAAATACGGCTAACGTATCCTTAGATATTTAAGTAAACGATAAAACCCCAAATCAACCTTAGTTCAAGGGTACATCTCTGAACTCCTCTGACACCTGTCGCTGTAATCCCTCAACGACGTCAGAGAGGTGACGAGCCCCGACGACCAGATATTAAATCGATCACTACGTCAAGTCGATCTTAGTCCAAAACAGGATTAACGTATCCTTGACGAACGTTTAAGTTGATCTTAGCCGCAACGCGACTAATGCATCCTTAAACTAAAACACCAAACCCAAATCTAAGCAAACACGGATTTGGACTAATCCACGTCCTACGGGCGACGGTATTATTCAGTCTCCGTATACAATCCACGGGCAACCATAAACAAAACAAACACACACGACCACACACGACGCGAAGTGAAATCCTGGAGAAGGAGAAAGTTGTTACCGCGATGCGGTAGCGTAATTAACTGCAGGGGCTTGCGCCTGCAGGGAAGGGCGTCCCCACAATCAAAAACCCCTCAAGCGAGGGGGAATCTGACGAAGTCTGCTACATAGGCCGCATCCGTCTAAACCTCCGATACACGGTGCCATAAATCAACTAGGCATCTTCGGAGAGATAGACGGATAAAATCAAATAGCATCTGCCCCGAACCTCAGGCACAGACGTCCTAACGTCTCGGCCGCCGTTCGGAGGGGAACATCCGTCTCTTCTATCTTTTCTTCTATCCTTCTTTTTAACCAATCAGAAGTTCCCCCTTAAACCAAAGGGCCCCACGTCTCTCTCTCTCTCTCTCTTTCTTTCTCCTTCTCCTTTTCTCTCCTCCGCAGCTCTCTCTCTCTCTCCCCTTCTCTTTCTCTCTCCTCTCGCACCCACTCTCTCTCCTCTCGCGATCACTATTCCTTTCTCGAGTCCTGTCACCTCGAGGAGATCCCGTCACCTCCCTTCTCTCGTTATTCTTCTCCCTCGTTCAAAACCCAACCACGAGAAAGCCAAAACCTCATCGAACCCTAACCCTAAACTCCTCAACCCCTCGTGCTCGCCTCCTTCACACCATCGCCCTCTCCTTCATCTTTTATTCATTTTGTTTGCCCCGCCTTATCTTCGCCTGCAGCCTACGACTTCTAACCCCGGAGCCGATCGCCACCCAGCGTCGCCCGCGCTCGTCGCCACCACCTTCTCCACTGTCACCTCCATCCCTTTTGACCTCACTTCCTCTCTCTCCCCGCAAACCCACGACGACTACAACCAACTAATCCACCATGAACCCATCTCCTCCTTCATCTGCACCCACCTCCAGCGGTCGTCCCTCGACGTCACCACCTCGGCCACCTCCTCCTATTCTTGCCTCCTCACCCCTGCTTCACACCATCAACTCACCATCTCTTCCCTCTCTTCAGATCATCACTACCAACACCACCTTGTCGACTACACAACCTGACCTCACCGACGCCCACGTCGTCGACTTCCTCTCCTCGACCTCTCTCTCTCTCTCTCTGCTCCTTGTAAATCCCAGTAACGTGAACCACAAACCAAGAGCCTTACCCTTTCTCTCCTTCTTCCTCTTCTTCTTCTCCTTTCTCTTCTCTTCCTCTTTCTTGATGTTGTTGTTCCGGCGTTCGCCATCGATGACCCAGCGTCGTCATTCCTTCGCCCTTGCCTCTGACCCCCAGAACAAACTGAGCACCATCCCCTATCCTTCTTCTTCTTCTTCTTCTTATTTATTCTTATTCTCTTTCTTATTCCCGATCTTGTTTTGGGTGATTGCCGGAGCTGTATTGTCGCCGACGATCCGGACGACCCGGAAGACGTTCTCGTACAGTGTGGTCACTTCTTGCATTGGCTGGTTCCGCTCCGGGCATGCGTGGATGCATCGCAGCTTTTACCGACATTGTACGTTGCAGCTATCCGCATCGCGATCCATAAGGCAAGTTAATCTTGCTACATGCTACTATAACATCTATACATATTTATTTCATATTTAAAACTGTAAATGGAATCTAAGGCTATTAATTTTCATTATTGCATTTCGATGTCAGATTATATCATGGTAGACTCGGATCTTAAATTATAATTTGTTGCATGTTAGAGCACCATATCGTATACCCACCTCCGTGTTTAAATTGCCGACTAATTAACTGCATAACTCATAGCACCGTTAAAAGGTTTCTACCCCGAATACCCAGTGGCATCTATTGAACGTATTTTATATATCATTGCATCTCTAGAGTATTTAGTACGTATTAACATGATCTTAACATCCATATGTGTTTTACTGTATTCATGTAATGTTGAAACCATCTATTAAATACAAACTGATAACTGTGCATCTACATACCTTAATCTGTACCTGATTGCATTTCACGTTATAAGTTCCAGCTTGTTGATTCTATTAGTACACATGCTTGTTCTGTATGCCATGATTATGCTAGTTTGATTTTGAGCACCCACATGATATCTTGTACACTCCTGACATGACATGACACCTTTATACATTACCTGACCCGACATGGTACCGTACACTACTTGACTCGACCTGATGTACCATGGCTTGACCCGTTACTTGATCTCGTGTCTAATGCCAACAAACCTGACATGTAGTCCTCACGGACCGTTCCTGTTGTCTGTCCAGACAAACCTGCTCTTACCTGATCCTGTGTTGGCATTAGTTCTTGATTACTGAATACCTGACCTGACATACACAACTTAGGGGTATGGGGAAATCAAAAGTGTAAACTAAAGTGTAACTTAAAAGGGTATTACTTGATCCGTAGTCCCGTAGGGTAACGGGACAGAGCCATTCGTGACTCTTACATATTCTTGATCTGTGGTCCCGGGGGGTAACGGGACAGAACCGCTCTTCGTTCACATATTCCTGATCCGTGGTCCCGGGGGGTAACGGGACATATCCTTTGAGTTACATGGAGGATTACTCAAATTGATTTCAAAGACCTTAGAGTAGAAAACCCAATAGAACAGTTTAGTTTACTCACTGCACAATACCCTGTACTACCTGATTTATATTACTGTTACACCTACTTTTCATTCATGCTTATACTTGCATTGCCTGTTACCCTGTTGGTATTTTTTTACTTAATGACATGACACGCTGACTTCTGGGTTTTGCATGGCCCAGATTCTTCTACCTTGTTGCAGAATGATCAGGAGTATTGCCGCTGTTAGACTGAGCGGTGAAGTTCTTGTCGGTATGTAGTCTTACTTCCAGGTTTCATTACTGTACCTCTTGGCTTCCGCACATTGTTATTTCTTGACTCTTTTGCTCTGGCTTATGGACATGTACTAGATAGTTGGTTTATTTTCCTGTTCTTGATATCTCTACAGCCGTAATGCGACTGTGGAGGGATTTTTCCTATCCACGGGTAGCATGGTTGGCTATATCACGAGCCCATCTTAGCGTACTCTGGGAAGCGGGGCGTGACAAGTAAAGTTTTCTTAATTGATCGTATATGAGTACGGAAAACAGGAACATGTATATCTTTACTGGTACAATGCAAAACACAAGCGGGCATATGCCACTTCCAATTTCAATTCATAGGAAAACTCAGAGAAATTGCGGGGGAAATGTTCCCCTCCGAACGACGGCGCGACGCGTGGTCGTCTCGCCTGAGGCTCGGGGCAGAAGCTAATTGGTGTTATCCGTCTACCTCTCCGAAGATGCCAAGTTGATTTATGGCACCGCATATCGAAGGTTTAAACGGATGCGTCCGATGTAGCAGACTTCGTCAGATTCCCCCTCGCTTGAGGGGTTTTTGATTGTGGGGACGCTCTTCCCTGCAGGCGCAAGCCCCTGCAGTTAATTACGCTACCGCATCGCAGTAACCACTTTCTCCTTCTCCAGATGGCCACTTCGTGTCGTGTGTGTTTATTTTATGTTTAGTTGCCCGTGGATTGTATACGGAGACTGAGTTATGTCGTCGCCCGTAGGGCGTGGACTAGTCCAAATCCGTATTATCTTATATTTGGGTTTGGGGGTTTGGGTTTAAGGATACGTTAGCCTCATTTGAGACTAAGATCGACTTAAACGTTTGTTAAGGATACGTTAGTCTAGTTTTTAGACTAAGATCAACCTAACGGGATTGTTTAGATCCAACAAGAGAGCAATAAAAGGGGGGGCTCTGTTGTTTAGTTTAGTGACATTACGGTCGGTAGGTAGTTTAAGGACATTGCGGTCCATGGGTAGTTTAAGGACATTGCGGTCCAATGTTAGTTTTAAGACGTTGCGGTCAAGGTTAAGGACCTCATAGTCCATGGATTTAAGGACTCCACAGTCCGTAGTTAGTTTTAAGACATCCCGGTCAAGGTTAAGGACGTCATAGTCCGTGGATTTAGGGACTCCACAGCCCGATGTTAGTTTTAAGACATCACGGTCAAGGTTAAGGACCTCATAGTCCGTGGATTTAGGGACTCCACAGTCCGTTGTTAGTTTTAAGACATCACGGTCAAGGTTAAGGACCTCATAGTCCGTGGATTTAGGGACTCCACAGTCCGATGTTAGTTTTAAGACATCACGGTCAAGATTAAGGACCTCATAGTCCGTGGATTTAGGGACTCCACAGTCCGTTGTTATTTTTAAGACATCACGGTCAAGGTTAATGACCTCGTAGTCCGTGGATTTAGGGACTCCACAATCCGTTGTTAGTTTTAAGAAATCACGGTCAAGGTTAAGGACTTCATAGTCCGTGGATTTAGGGACTCCACAGTCCGTATCAATATGTGGTCATCGGGACCCGTCACCTCTTTGAAGACGTTGAGGAATTACAACGCCACGTATCAAAGGAGTGAAGAGATGTACCTTGAACCGAGGTAGATTAAATAATCTTTGGCCCAATTTGGAACCAAGACCAATTAATTATATTATGAGCCCGTTGGCTCAGTTGAATTTGAATTGAGAACTTATGGCCAGCTTGGGCTAAGTCCAATCATGTTTAGGATATTGGCCCTCTGTTGGTCCATTAGAGGAGAGGCTTTGCCTCTGGATATTTAGCCAATTGGGCTGAAATTAGTGTTAAACGCTAGCAACAGGGGGTTCAAATTAGTGTTAAACACTATGGCAAGTCAGTGTTAGACACTAGCAACAGGGATCTCAAATTAGTGTTAAACACTAAAATAATCTGTACTAAACACTGGTGGCAGAGATTTTAATTTGGTGTCGAACACTAAGAAAATTAATGTTAAACTCTGTCAACAGAGATTTAATTTAGTATTAAACACTAAGAAATTCAGTGTTAAACACTGCAAGAAAGCTCTTTAATTAGTGTTGAACACTAAGGCAAAACAGTGTTTAACACTGGGCTCAGGAGTTCCAATTTAGTGTTAAACACTAAGGCAAGAGGGGTCACGTGGTAACACGTGAGGGCGCCTTCCCTTTATTTTATTCTGTCAAAAGCATTGAATACTTTGGAGCATCACGTGCTGTCACGTGATGGGCATCTTGGTGCTTGTATGTTAAAGCTTCCGCCAAGGGTCACGTGGGTCACGTGAGGCACTGCCTCAAAGGGTCTTTTCTGTGGATCTTTTCGGGGGTTACGTGGTAGCACGTGACCCTGCCTCTTTGTATGTTTTTCTGTTAATCCCTTTAAGAATTAAATTCTTCGCAAGGTTGAACCCTAACAATAATTTTTTGAGGAATTAAATTCCTATTTCCTTCTGAAGATTTATATTCTGGGATAGAGTTGAACTCTGAATTTTCTGTAGGAATTAAATTCCTCATATATGTGAAGAATTGCATTCTATCATAGGGTTAAACCCTAATAACAGCTTTAAGGAATTAAATTCCCACTCTCTTTTAGAGAATTATTCTGAGGAATGAGATTCTGTCATAGGGTGAAACCCTAATTTCTTCTTTCTTAAGGGAATTAAATTCCTGTTATTTTAACAGAACTAAGTTCTTAACTAGGGTTAAACCCTGATTAAATTCCCATAACATAGGGTTAAACCCTAATTTTATTTTAAAGAAATTAAATTCCTGTAGTTCTGTGAGAATTAAATTCTCAAGCTTTCATTCTCTCTCTATGCTTTGGATCTGCATGGCAGGATCTCAACCCAATGAGAATTAAATTCTCAATTCAAGGGGAGATGTGCACTTTACAGATCCTCCACTAAAGAGAGAACTATGTTCTTCTGTTTAATATCAGAGTTAAACTCTGTTGAGAATTAAATTCTCTTTTAAGGCCTTCCCTTTCTTACCTAAGATTTTTTTTTGCAGAAGATCCAAATTCCTCCCAAGTATCAAGGCTCTATTTTTCTCTCTATGTTATCGATCCCTCTGCCTATATCCCTCTGTGTGTCTCTTGGCTCCTATTTATAGGAGAAGCAACAGAATCAATTAGTTTTTGATGAATCTTTCATCGAGAGATTTGATTTGTATTCACCATTCGTTTGGGCCTTTGGATTATTATGTGAATTTTATTCACCATTGGATTTTAAATCCAGAGATTTTCCTTTGTTATTTCGGTTAGATTTTAAGGGGAAATCTTTCCAAATTCAAGATTTTTCCATAGATATGTGATATTTAATCACCTTTAAATTTTTAATTCAATCGGTTCCAAATAATCATTTTCCTTTGGAAAGATTTGAGTGATCTCTTCAGAATTTGATTCTGTTAAATAAATAGGCTTTGAAAGCCGGTCACGTGTGGGCATGTGACCCCTTGGAATGAGCCCTCTTCTTCTTTTTGCGCTCTGCCTTCTTCCGCTGCTTAGCCGTCACGTGCCACCACGTGACCCCTGCTCACGTGTGAGCACGTGACCCTCGTCTGGAGCCTTTTTCTTGATTTAATCAGAGAATGAGTCCGCTGCTTTTAAATGTCACGTGCCAACACGTGACCCCTGGCCACGTGTGAGCACGTGACCTCTTCTGAAGCCTTTTCCTTGATTTGATCAGGGAACTGATGTGCCTTTGAAGCCGCTTTTAAATGTCGCGTGCCAACACGTGACCGCTGGTCACGTGTTCGTACGTGATGCCTCTTCTGTAGGCTTTCCTGATTTTAAATCAGGAAACAAATGCCCCCACAGCATTGTTCTCACGTGTCTGCACGTGAGTGCAACGCTGTCACCTTTTGCGACCGTTGGATTCCTCTAGGGATTTGGGGAGATGAAGCATTTCCATCACCTCCTATAAATATTGGGGTCATTTCAGAAGAGCCTCCACTTTGCTTATCTTCCTCCTTACAAACTTTTTCTGAGAATTTAATTCTCTTCTTCCAGAGCTTAGTTCTCTGCCTTGAAACTATTTTCAGAGTTTAACTCTGTTTGAAAAGAATTCTTTTCCTCAGGTAATGTCCTTGAACAAACGCTGAACTTTCACATTCCTCTGGATTTTAAATCCAAAACAAGGGTTTTTACCCTTTAAACACGAACCCATGAAACCAATTAATCTTCAGCAGTAAATCTTTTTTAGGGTTCATCTGATCCTCTAATGAGATGATGATGACAGTTCGAATCCATGGAGTTTAACTCCGTTCACAGAAAAAAGTTTCTGGGGATTTAATTCCCCTTTCCAAAAGGAATTCAATTCCTGTGAAGAACTGAGTTCTTCCCCCATAGAGGCTTCTTGGGGTTTCCTTTGCTCCAGGTTGTCCTTCTGTGATCAGTGAAGAAGACGGTCGCAATGATGTCTTTTGTGGGAATTTAATTCTCCTGATCCTGTTTGATTTGTTATGGAGCCCGAGGCAGATTTATCTTCCAAGAGATGTATAGGGTCACTTGAAACCCACTCCTCATTTAATGAGGATATCCCCTTTGTCTTATTATAACTGCTTGGCCTCATTATTAACAAGCCGCCATCCTGATTCTGTGGGGCCCAATGGCTCCATAAAAGAGTCTGCTGTTGCTTTCTTTAACTAGTCTTCATGTTCATGCATGTGTATATACTGTTGACTTTGCTTTTTACAGTCTTCTTTTATTCGATTTCAGGTGCGATGGCTTCTGTTCCGTGTTTTCCCTTTACTCGTTCGGAGGCCGCTTTTCCTCAATCACCATCTGACGAGGAAGCAATGGCGATGATCCGGGCCCATGACCCGAACTGCACCAACTTGCTTCTGTGGGGAACTTGGTACAGCCATATTATCCAGGGTCGCCAGAGTTTCCTCTGTGCAGTACCAACAGAGCCTACTTTCCCATTCTTGCCGATGGACCCTCCGAGAACGGTTTTTGCTGTGGAGATGCCCAACTGGACTCCAACGGGGAGGCTCGAGCCTTCGACGACCGGTATCCCGAACCATCTGATCCCGGCTATAGATATCTTGGGGCGGCGTATTTGCCAGGGTGAGGCCCACCCATGGGGGCAAATTTATAAGATGGGGCTCACTCCTCGACACCCTACGGGCTACCTCCTCTGGGCTCGCTACATCCTTTCTGCCTATCGTGCGCGACTGCAGAAGGTCGGGCTTTATCAGGCAATATACGTGTCACTCTTCCATTATAAGTCCCCGCACGTCTGGTGGGTTAGGGCGTTCTTGAAGCAATGGAATCTCCCCACCAACACTTTTATTTTAAGAGATCACGAGGTTTCGATTTCTCTGGCAGAATTTTATGAAATCTCGGGATTGCCAATCAGGGGTGCACTGTATAAGGAGTTGTTGCCTCCTGACGAGTATGTCTTCGAACCCGAGCCTGCACCGGTTGACGGCTTGTCTGTTGAGAACGCCGTCCGCCACAAGCGTCCCAGTTTGATCAAGGCGCTAGGTATCTTCGACCGATTGTTCACCGAATCTGAGGAGCAGGGCGTTATTTTTAAGAGTTTCATTGCATGCTTCCTTCGCGAAGATGTCGTGTCGAAAACAGCTCCAAAGTTTGCCAACGTCAAAGACCCCTTTGGGTTTGGTCCGAAGAAGCTGCCGACCACTGAATCGGATCTACCCCAGTACTACATCCCTATTATGTCGCCGACGCCTTTTGAATCCATTGCTGCTCCCGGCATGGACGAGGAGACGTTCTTCGTGGGGTTTGTTAGTGTCTGGCTCAGTTGGTTTGTCATTCCCATGCATCGTCACTTTATGAGAGCTTCGGTTATCTACCCGGCTCATCGTATTGCTGAGGGGACGCGATTGGCTATCGGCATCCCGGCGCTGGCGCATCTTTATCATGGGTTGGGCACCGCAGCTAATACCTCTACTCCCGGCGTGAATGTAGTAAACTTTTCGCTTCATTATTTCACGTCCTGGATCGAAATGCACGTGTTGGGGGCTTTTACCATGCATGATAGGCCCTCATTTTACGATGCTTACCCCTTCCCACGACTTATGCGATTAGCGGATGCTTCTGCCGCCGACCCGACGCAATTTGGGGCTATTCGGGTGCTGATTTCTCCTTACGCTGCCGCTGGCGGGCTGTTTTTTAATGATCGGGTCTTGTCTACTCCCTCAGGTCCAGTTCAACAACTCTGGGACCAGTCGAAAGACAACACACCTTCTTTGAAGCCCCGAGAGGCCGCGCACTTGTATACAATTAGACCGGGCTACTTGGTGTTTCGCCAGGACAGTGCGGCCCTTTTCATGCGGTACAACCCGCATCGATTCGCCCGACAGCTTGGATACGACCAGGGCGTTCCCTTTGAAGCTTTCATCATTGCGCCGGTCCCTTCACTTGATGCCGTTCGCGATGCCGCACATCATTTCATGAGGTTGAACACCGGCTCCAATTTTATGATCCCTGAAGCTGAGCATATGCCCCGGTGTGTGGGGGCATTTACGGGATGGTATCTCCATCGGGTGAACCCGATTATTCTTGAGGAAAGAAGGGTGCTTCTTGGTCATGATGCCCCTCCTCAGGCTCTGGGAGCTAAGTTGCGACCGAGGGCTCCTGTCCGCTTCCCTCTGAGGGAGATTGGCACCGCGCTCATTCCGGGGGAGTCAGGGGTAGACCTTACTCCAACAGCTGGTATGCCCTTGGGTTCCCGATCGCGGGGTAAACGGGCCCCAGTAGCAGCACCACCGCCGGTGGCGGCACCACCCCCCGTGGCGTCGACAATGGCGGTGTCATCCTCGGTTGTGGCACTGAGCGAGAGTAATAGGGATGAGGGTGTCGATGGCGATGTGGGCCGGCGCCGCCCTAAGGCTTCGCGAGGGAGGAAGCGGTCATCCTCGGCGACCGGCTCTGGGTCTAAGCGGCGGAGGAAAGCGGCCACCAACCTGCTCGATTCTTTGGCGGAGTCTGAGCCTATTCTTGAAGACGAACCATTGGCCCTGCAAGAGTCAGACGCTGGACTTCTCTTCCCGAGTTTGGCCGATGAGGAGGCCGCACAGTTGGCTGAGGCCATACGGCGTTCCAAAGACGTGTCTCATAACGCCAGGGTTCCGAAGAAGTCCTATCCCGCTGTAATTTTTTACGAAGACCCTTCGTGGATTCGGCGGCGATTTATCGGTCCTTTGGAGGAATGGGGGGAAAGGACTCTGAAGCAGGCCGTTTCAGAAGATGCAGCGGACGCACTTTCTTTATGGACCGGCGGCCATGAGTCTACCCTTGAACCCCGGCGAGCCCACCTCCTTGAGAAGGAGCAGCGGCTTGAAGAAGCCATATTGAGGGCTTCTTTGCGCATCGGTACGTTGTGGTTCTTTTTATAGTTCTTCAGATTATTTATGCCCGTGCATATGTATCCTTATTCTTATTTGAATCGTGCAGAATCTTCAACGCTGGGGAGCTCCCTACGGGCTCATTAAAGCTAAAGCCCGCCAAAATTCTCGATGAAGCCTCGCTTGATGTGGAGGGGGCTGATGAGGCTGCTCCTCTCATGGTAGAGCCTCCAGCGGCGGTTCTTGGTCAGGGAGTGCTTGCTCCTTTGGGGGAGGCTCCTTTGGAGGTTGCTGCTCCAACGGCTCTTCCCGAAGGCGGCCCAGAGGCTGAGATGGAGGTAGTGGGGACTACCCTCCCTCTGTTGGAGCCCGAGGTTCCGGCAGAGGCTGTCGAAGCCGCTATCCCCCCGACTCAGAACGGGAGAAGTGTTGAAGGTAACCCTCTGCATTTAAACTTAGCAACCCTTCCATGGTCTAAACTCTTCTATCTTTCCCAGAATTGCGCGGTTTGGCGGCCACTATCGCTGATCTGTCGTCTCGGCAGTCATTTCAGCGTTTATTGGAGATGGCAGCTCCGCATGCGATCTCCCCTCAGCGCATTGTCCTTTCCTCCGGGCAGAGTTAGCGTCATTCGCCATTTTTTATTATAGCATTGTCGCCATTTTTTTTTTTTGCGAAATGACGTTGATGTCTCTTATATAGTTTTGGAAGCTGACGACGAGGTCGAGGTCGTTGAAGGGCCAGGGGAACCTTCAGCTCCTACTTGCATGACTATCGGTAAGCGACATTTCATCATAATCCTGTTTGTTCTGTGCTTAAGAATTTTATTAACATCTTTCAAATTTGAACAGCCCTGCCAATCTCCATGGCGTTGGAATCGCGCATCATGATGCCGCCCGGCCCTTATGCTTTGCGGGCTTCAGAACGCTTGGCACAATTAAGCCTTGTCTCCCTGTCGTCTTTGATCGAGGAGCTTCGTGCTGGTAGTGCAACCACAGCTGAAGCATTTGCTGCCGAGGCTAACGGTTCTCTTCCTTTTCTTGCCACCTACCATAGCGAAGAGGTGGTGCGAGTCTGGGTGGGGTTCTGTCGGCAGGTGGAGGCTTGCTTGCACGCACATGAATGTTCCCGTCTTTCCTCGGAGGTCATGGCTGTAAAGGCGGACTTGCGGTTGCTGATAGCGCGGTGCGCAGCAAACATGACGTCGTGCGAGAAGAGGCTCGGCCGTAAATTCTCGGAGAGGGAGTTGGCTTCTAAGGCGCTGAGCGAGCTTCAGGCCAGCCTCACAGCCAAAGCCAAGAAAGCATACGAACTCTGGCGGGTGCTTCAGGAGTCCATAAAAGAGGTGGTGGCTCTCGATAAAGCTGTCACGTTCACTCGTGAAAGGATCGAGGCCCATAAAGCCACCGAGAAAGAGCTTGAAGCTCGGCTTGCTTCATATCAGGCCCAGCAAGCTCAGGCGGAGGCCAGTCTTTTGGCGATCTTAAATTATGAGACCGTGGCCCGACAAAAGCAGGATGAGCTGACCAAGCTGCTAAATCGCCCGTGTTCCCCCAATCAGAGCAAGGCTCTGTTTGAATTTTGAAAATTCAAATTTTGGAAGCAACGCTTCAAATTCCGAGCATTACGCGCAACGCGCCGCGTGTCAGAAGTTGATACGTCAACGCAACGCCCGAGGCAGTGTGTCCAATCAGAGCAAGGCTCTCTTAAAAAATAGAAGTATGCAACGTTCAGATTGCGCAAGCGCTGCATTGCGCGACACGTGTCTGCGCAGTTGCGCAAACCCAACTGCGCAAGCACATTTTGCGCAAGTGCCGCACGGCGCGACACGTGTCTGCGCGGTTGCGCAAACGCTGCTGCGCAAGCGCTGCGCGACACGTGTCTGCGCGGTTGCGCAAGCACAATTGCGCAAGTGCCGCACGGCGCGACACGTGTCTGCGCGGTTGCGCAAGCACAATTGCGCAAGTGCCGCGCTGCGCGACACGTGTCTGCGCAACTGCGCAAGCACAGATGCGCAAGCGCTGCGTTGCGCGACACGTGTCACACACTGGGGAGTTGCGCAAAAAACAGAATAAAGATTTAAAGAAATCCTTTCTGTTCTTGATTAAAACAAGAAAATCTTCTTCTGTAAAACAGGGGCCTTGGATCAAAGATCCAACGGTGGGGAAAATTCCCCAAACCACTCAGAAAAAGATCTCTTTAACAAATTTAACTAATTTATGAGCACTATAAAAAGGACCCCAGACCTCATTTCAAAGGGAGGATCATCTGGCAAAAAAAAAAGGAAGAAAGAGAACTCTGGAGAATTCTTGAAGAACACAAAAAAGAAGGTAAAACCTTTAAAAGAGAAAATTCTCTTGGGAACAGATCATTGATCTAAGAACAAGATTATGGATCTTCAATAAATAAATAAATAAGTAAATACAATAAAATAAAGTAGTGCCTTGCACTTGTTATGAACCCTTGGTTCTCTGAAATAAGGAAAAACAAGAAAAGAAGAAAAAAACTTGTTTTTCTTTAGATCAAAGGATTAAAAAGTGCTCTGCACTTCTGTTTCTTGAAGATTCTCAATGCAATGCATTGTTTGAAGGGCACGCCCAAATCAAAAAGACCTAACAGGCCAAAATAAATTGCAGAGCAATAAAAGGGAGAGCCCAAATGAAATTGATGCTCTGCATCATTTATAAAGGGCAGAGCCCAAAATAAATTGATGCTCTGCATCTTTTCTGGGCAAAGCCCAAATAAAAATAAAAACAAATGCAAATAAAATATTGGACATTTTTTTAACTGGACTTAGCCCAATCGTGGCCATAAGTCCTTAAACTAAAGTAACTGAGCAAAATGACTCTCCTAAATCAATCTACATCCGGTTCGAGGGTACATCTCCGAACTCCTTTGACATCCATCGTTGTAATTTCTCAACGACGTCAAAGAGGTGACGGGTCCCAACGACCATACATCAATATGGACTGCGGGGTCCTTAAACTCGTGGACCGAAACGTCCTTAAACTAATATCGGACCGAGACGTCCCTAAACTAATATCGGACCGAGACGTCCTTAAACTAATATCGGACCACCATGTCCCTAAACTGGAAAATAGACCACTACGTCCCTAAACTGGAACAATAGAGCTCTCAAATGCTCTTTTGTCGGATCTAAACGATCTCGTTAAGTTGATCTTAGTCTCAAACTGGACTAACGTATCCTTAACAAACGTTTGAGTTGATCTTAGCCTCAAATACGGTTAATGTATCCTCAAACCAAAACCCAAAAACCCAAATCTAAGAAAATACGGATTTGGACTAATCCACGTCCTACGGGCGACAAAATAAATAGTCTCCGTATGCAATCCACAGGCAACCACAAACAAAACAAATACACAAGACACGAAGTGAAATTCTGGAGAAGGAGAAAGTGGCTACCGCGATGCGGTAACGTAATTAACTGCAGGGGCTTGCGCCTGCAGGGAAGAGCGTCCCCACAATCAAAAACCCCTCTAGCGAGGGGGAATCTGACGAAGTCTGCTACATCGGCCGCATCCATCTAAACCTCCGATACACGGTGCCATAAATCAACTTGGCATTTTCGGAGAGGTGGACGGATAAAACCATATAGCATCTGCCCCGAATCTCAGTGCCAAGACTTCGCAGTCTTGTGCGCCGCCATTCGGAGGGGAACAGATTCTGGCACGCCCGGTGGGACCTTTTCCTCTTTCCACTCCACACTTCGTGTGTCGTCTTCGCGAACCAATCGCGGTTTGTTAATGGTTGCATTCGGATTTTAAGTCACTAAGATTTGGTTTTTTTGCCTGGCGCAGAACTCAAGATTCAATGGCCTTCAACTGCACCAACTGCTCGAAATGCCACTGCAACGGACGCTCCACCTCACCAGGAGGTGTGGCATATGGACCTCAAGCGGCTTCCGTCCTCGCTCTGCCGGTAGACCAGGTGACCTAGGCCACCACTGGCCTGTTCTTCGGGACCATGATCCCACCTACAAGCTTCTCTGCACCAATGCCTGCACCGGAAGTGAACAAAAAGTCGGTTTTTGACCGGCTCACTGCTATGACGGCCCCTGTCAACGGGTCGCCCATTGCCGAACCAACAGCCTCTGTTTTCACCAGGCTAGATCAGAACTCTAAATTGGCTATCCCAAAGAGGGCAACGGCCGCTGTTCCGGAAGTCGTTAAGGCGGCTTCTCCCGCCGAAGAGTCAGTCTTTTCAAGACTGATGATTCCTGCTCCTGCCCCTACACGAAGATCTGTCTTTGACAGATTGGATATTACCCCGCAAGGAACAACCTCAGTTTTTAAAAGGTTAACACCGGCGGTGCCTCATTTAGACAGGGGGCAAAAAGAATCTATCTCTATCTCTGAGCCAGTCCCAACAGCTTGTCGTGCTCGACGTCGCCATTGGCAACAAGTGAGGAAGGCAGGGGGAAACTCCCCCTCAGGGCTAACTCCACCGACTCCAGTGGTGGAAGTCAACGCTGCTGTTCCAACTGGGAACAGCTTTGAATTGCTGAGGAGGGTACAGAAGAACTCTCCAACCGCTACATTGAAGAGATCTCCTCCACCTGCGGAGAGAGTTCCAGAAACGAAACGAGAACAGCCCCCTCAACGGTTGTCTTCAAAAATTTATAAAGTTTGGCGAAGGGTTCAAGACTCTATGATTGACCCAGGTCACTCTCGTTGCCAGAAAAAGGCGAAGGTGGATAAAGACAAGGATTGTCCCATTAAACAGCAGGGGACAGTAGCTGCTAGGGTGCCCCCTTCAATGGTTCCTTCAACCTCAACGGCCTATAAAAGAAGGAGGCCAGAGAAAATCCCGCGTCAGCGGCAAAAGTTAAAAATGGTGAACCTAAACGCCCCAAGTCAGGGGGCATAACAGTTCATACGGTTTACATGGCATCGGGAAAAGAAGATAGTCGTACATCCACGAGTCATAGACCGCTTACACGATCAGTGACCAAGGCTCAGGAGCAGCAACAGAAGCTCCAGGAGATGATGAACGCTATGGCCGCGCTTACAGGACCGAAAGAAACCCCGGAAACATCCTCAGAAGAACGTCAAGAACAAGAAACGGACGCCGAATTCCTTCGGCGCGTGTTAGATAAGAAAGATAAAGAAGCTGCGGAGCAGGCAGCCAACATAAAGAAAATGGCCCTCCTGTTCCAGGATATAGTGGGTATGATATTTCAACAAGATCCGCCTGCTGGAGATCCCCCGATCATTCTTGAAGACGATAAGGGAGAGACATCGAATCCTCCACCGGCACTATCCGCAGCTAAAGAGGATACCATATCAAAAGCTGATTTGGATGAATACACCGCCCAGCAAATACGGGTGCATCAGGCGACTGAAGCAGCCGGTCAGGTCGTAAAGACGGGGCGGCCATATCCGAGTTGGTACGATCAGATTAAGTACCCGCCAGGTTATACAATTCCTAAGTTCCATGTCTACAAGGGGACGGGCAATCCTCATCAGTATGTTGCCCAGTTCAGGGCGCTCTGCGGCAACACCGGCAGTGACGACAAGCTGTTGCTTCGCCAGTTTGTTGGAAGCTTATCAGATACGGCGTTCGAGTGGTATTCTGAACTCCTAAATGACTCTATTAAAACCTTCGCGGAGATGGAGCTGCTGTTCACTCAGCGTTTTGCAAGTGCCAGTGAGCGTACCCCGATGACGGCACTGATTAACGCCAGGGTAAAACCCGGTGAGACGTGAGTTCAGTACCCTATACGATGGCGGAATTTATGGTCAAAGTGTGAGCAGCGCATTGAAGAAGCTCCCGTAGTGGGTATGTTTGTGGGAACCCTCGATCCACAAGCAACCATCTCACAATTTATGATATTTTTCAAGCCAACTACCTTCCAGGCGTTGATTGACAAACTAGCGCAAATGGATCAAATGGGCCATAAACCTCCTCTTCCAAGGCCGGACTCCCGAAATGACAAAGGGAAGGGAAAAGCGATCGTCGTCGCTAATGCTCAACAACAACCAAGCGACTCGAAGCCAGTGGCTCGTCAAAATAATATGCGCCCGTACGTACCCCTTGAGGATAGATGGGACGTCCTTATTCCTTTCCCCGCGATAAAACGAAGAGGTTATTCGAGCTGGTGTTGCGCAACAGACTCATAAATCTGCCGGATCCAAAACGTCCATTGCAGCCAAGTGACGTCAACGAGCCCAACTACTGTCCTTATCATCGAGTACTAGGCCATCCGATCGAAGATTGCTACGTTTTCAAGAATTGGCTTGAAAACCAGTACCGACAGGGCAAGTTCGCGTTATCTGATAAATGGAAGGTGAATCCCCCGCAGCCCCACACCTCTAAGGGGACGAATACGCCGGGGGCAACATGCTCCGTCATTGAAGAAGCTCCTTGGGAGGTTGTATTATCAGCCAAGACAAAGAGAATGCTAAACAATCTTCAGGCATGTCCAGCGATCAAGTGGAAGAACCCATTGGAGCCGCAAATTATGGAGGGAATGCTAAAACCTCGTCCAACTCCAAAGACCGATGGTGGCGGTTCAAGCACTTGCAGCCAGCCGTCAAAATCTTCGAAAAAGAAGAAGAAGAAATCTAAGAAGCCCGTGAAGCCTGGCGACAAGCGCACGGACCTACAAAAGCAAATTGACGCGCTGGATGAATATAACCAAAAGGCACGGACTCCCATTACGCTTCAAGAGTTCCTCAATCACGTCTTTCAAGAAGAAGATGAGGGAAAAAGTTCATCGGATGAACCCGAGGAATATGTGGCGAGCTGTCATATGATCTTCCATTCGATCGCGAACGATAAGGAGACTCCTGGCACTAAAACGCTGGGGGCAAGTACCGAATAAAAAATTCCGGAGCTATCAGTTGAAATGATTGACGCATTCCTTGACGAAGCTCGATTGAAAAGTAAAGCTGATCGAGTGCGCGAGACGGCTATATTTGGAAGGGCCAAGTGCCAGCGACTTGATGAAAGAGCTGAGACGATCCCGCTGGAGCCAAATACCTCCACTACCGACAAAACCCAATTCAAGATAAAGAAAAGGTTTGCTAAGGCCATATCAATGGGCATGAAGCTACCATCCTCTAAAGGAAAAATTACCGGTGAAATAGAAATGCACCCCTCCTATTGCTTATATCATCAGAAGGTCTCTCACCCCACTCAAGAGTGCAAAGCTTTCGATAAATGGTGGCAAGGATACGTCGCTCATCGACAACAGTTTAAGCGGGAAAAGCGCAAGACTCGCCGAGAGCAGAACGGAACGATCAAAGGCCTTAACAGAGCTACCGGTGATTATCGCGTAGTTAACACCTGCGGGTCACAAGTGCCTACATTCGGAAGTGATTCTGATGAAGAGCCAGAACTTGCCCCTCTCTTTAAAGAGTCCACTTCGAGAAAAGAAGAAGAGCTGAAGGTCTGCGAAAATATCCGGCTGCGGAATCGAACGCTGCCTGAAAAGAACCTCGGACCCTTGAGCAGAAAAGATAAAGGGAAAGAAAAGGCCTCTGAAGATATCGTCTTAGATGACCAAGTGGTGGAAGAGCTAAGTGCCAACAACCCGCCGAAGAAGAATAAAGTGGATTACAACGTCTTAGCATATCTGAGAATGCTGCCCTCACAGCTCAGCATTCTTGACGCCCTTTTGCTATCAAAAGAGGCGAGAGATTCATTGATTAAGGCGCTCCAAGACCCGGAACAATTCCAAGCATGCCTGGCCGAGGAAAAGATGAAGGATGAATTAGAGGAAGTGCACACGGCCGATATTACTTTTGGCGATGAAGACCTTCTACTCGGGACGTGCGAACACAATCGCCCTCTCTATGTCTCGGGATACTGCCATGATATAAAGATAGGCAAAATCCTGATCGATAACGGGTCGTCTGTTAACCTACTCAACGTGCGGGTGTTGAAGGAAATCTGCATGAACGTCCAGCACCTTGCTCGGGACAAGATCACCATCTCCGGGTTTGACTCCCAATCGTCAAAGACTCTTGGATCTGTGATACTGATGCTACGCTTTGGGCTACTCGTCACGGACATTAAGTTCCATGTCATAGACGCCAAGACATGCTACAACGCTTTGCTCGGCCGACCATGGTTACACGAGTACAACATCATCCCTTCTACACAGCATCAGTGTATGAAGTATTTTAAGGATGGTTTCGAGTATACCGTGACGGGCGAACTGAACCCGTTCTCTGTGAACGAGGTCCGCAAATACGAAGACACCAAATACTTCTTACCGGATTTCGAAGACACGGAGAAGTGTCATAAGCCGGAGAACAAAACTAACGCAACCATCCCTGTCTTCGGTAGCGATACCGAGGAGGAGGAGGATATAGTTTATTCGGGTCCGCCCCAATACACCGAGCCAGGACCATCCGCCCCTTCACTGATCTTTGGTAGTGATTCGGAGGACGAAATCCATGCTGTATTCCCTGCTCGGCTTTCAATACGAGCTTCTGCTGATGAAGAACGAAGTCTGCAGATAGCCATGGTGCCGCTTGAACATTATAAAGAACTGGATGCACTCGACACCGACAGCGTGGAAGAATTGCAGACATTTTATATCCCTCCCGGATGAAAAGGCGAGAGGGCAATCCTATTCTACCGTTCCGAAGAAACCAGGGTAGAAAAAGAAATCTGGCATGGCGCGGATTCTACGCTCGACAGGCTTCAGCCTATCCGTCTCCCTAGATATTATACAGAAGGTTTGAAAAAGCTGCTGAAACGCCAGGGGATATCCTTCAAGCAGACCGTTCGAAAAGCCAAATTCTATGACAGGGTCTGGAACGTTCCCGGGACTCAACGCAAGCTGCCTAACGGGAGAATGGAAATAAAAAGGCTTGGATACATCCGGTCAAAGAAGCGAGAGTTACTACCTGGCTGTTACGTCGTGTATGACCTTGACGAAGAAGCGGATGCTCGATGGGAGGACGTTAATCCTAAGCCAGTGAAAGTTCCAGATGCAAAGGAGCCCAGTCCGTCGTTCGAGGAACAAATGGGCAAACTCATAAGGGAAGCGGGTCAAAAAGTTCGAGATGATCACAATCGTGAAATGGCAATCTATGAGAAAGCCAAAACGCAGCGCCTCCTTCAACAGGCAGTAAAAGACGAAGATGCTGCCCTATGTCAACCTGATACAAAAAGGGCTCGACGCGGAGGCAGAAACAAGTCGAAAGGCCAAAGAGGCGCTCAACAGCAACAAAGCAGGGCTAAGAAGCCACGCAAATGGGAATCGAGCGTTATTGATCTATCCCTCATGAAGAAAATGGGTCGAGCATACTCGTTTCCTCGGGAAAAGACGAAGAAGATACTCGATCTTGCCCTAAAGCATCAAATGCTTACATTGCCGGAGTCTAAACACCCCGAACAAGCGGGCAAAGCCTCACACCCGGACTATTGCTCTTACCATCGAGTGATAGGTCATTCTCTTGAAGATTGCTTCACCTTCAAGAATTGGGTCGAAGATCAGTACCAGCTTGGTAAATTCGCTCTGTCCGACAACTGGAGGGTAGCACCACCACAAAAGCACGAACCCAAGGCCACGAAAGAAAAACCAGTTCCACATTGGGACTGGAAGCAAATTCGTACCTGTCACATGATAACAATACTAAAAGGAGAACCCGAGAACATGGACAGCCTTCCTTGGTGCCTCGAAAACAGCAATGATGAGGTAATCTCAGAATTTCCCCCAGCTCCGAAAGAACTGGAGGATGGAATACATACCACTGCAGATAACCTCAAGAAAATCGAGTTGGGGACGGTAAACGATCCGCGACCGACATTCGTCAGCGAGCTGCTGTCTGAAGAGAGGGCGGCTGGGTTAAAGGACGTCCTGGTGCAGCATAAAGATTGCTTCGCATGGAACTATTTCGAGATGCCGGGACTAGATCCAGAAGTTGCTGTACATAGACTAGCAATATCCCCGAATATCAAGCCAGTCAAACAGGCGCCGAGAAGAATGCGACTCGAGCTTGAGATGAGCATCAATACCGAGGTCAAAAAGTTAATCGACTCTGGCTTCATCCAGGAAGTTCAATACCCTGAATGGATCGCCAACATCATCCCAGTGATGAAGAAAAATGGGACAGTGCGCATATGCGTAGACTTCCGGGATCTTAATAAAGCTTGCCCGAAGGATGATTTCCCAATGCCAGTCACCGAACTGATGATAGACAATACATCCACTGATGAGGTTTTCTCCTTCATGGATGGCTCATCAGGGTATAATCAGATAAAGATGCATCCCGAAGACCAGAAACACACCGCCTTCAGGACCCCTCTAGGTATATTCTGTTATAACGTGATGCCCTTCGGTTTAAAGAATGCCGGTGCCACTTATTAAAGGGCCATGACAAAGATCTTCGATGACCTTATACACGAAATCGTCGAATGCTATATCGATGATCTCGTGGTTAAAAGCAAATCATACGAAGAACATCTCGAGCATTTGAAGACCGTATTTCAACGCCTTCGGCAATACAATTTGAAGATGAATCCTCTTAAATGTGTGTTCGGGGTTTCCTCGGGCAAATTCCTGGGATTCATCGTCCGACACCGAGGTATTGAGATAGATCCGTCTAAAATCAAGGCGATCATGGAAATGCCTCCGCCAAGAACTCTTAAACAGCTGCGATCTCTCCAAGGAAAGCTCGCATACATTCGGCGGTTTATCGCTAATCTTTCAGGAAAGTGCCGTCCTTACAGTCACCTGATGAAGAAGGGAACCCCATTCGTTTGGGATCACAAATGCCAAGGCGCACTGGACGAGATCAAGCAGTATCTGCAAAACCCTCCAGTGTTGGCTGCTCCAGTTAAGGGAAAGCCTCTCATTCTTTACACGGCCGCCCTTGAAGGTTCTTTAGGCGCATTATGGGCACAAGAGAATGACCAGGGGAAAGAAAGAGCGCTCTACTACTTAATTCGGGTTCTGCTGGGGGCAGAAAGCAATTACTCCCCCATTGAAAAACACTGCCTGGCGTTGATCTTCGCAATAACAAAGCTTAGACATTACGCATTAGCGCATGAAGTCCATCTCATTTCAAAGGTGGACCCTCTCAAATATCTAATGTCAAAGGCCATATTGACGGGACGACTCGCTAAATGGGCCCTGCTCTTAATGGAGTTCTCGATAACGTATCGACCCCTCAAGGCAGTGAAGGGTCAGGCCATAGCCGACTTTCTTGCTGAGCACCTGATACCTGCCGATTCTCCCCTGAATTGCGATTTGCCAGACAAGCATGCGATTGACGCAATCGATGGTGGTGATACCCGTTGGGAGCTTTATTTCGATGGAGCATCTTCCATGAAAAAGCACAAACAAAGTACGTCAATGATCAAATCGGGAGTAGGCCTTATCTTCGTGACCCCACAAGGAGGAATAATGCGCTTCGCCTTCTCTTTAACAGAGCCGAGAACGAATAATGAAGCTGAATATGAAGCTTTGATAGCAGGCCTCGAGATCGCCATTGACATGGGAATTGAAAGCCTCCTCATATATGGGGACTCCCAGCTAGTCGTCAGTCAAGTGAACGGCGATTACCAAACATGCAAACCGGAATTGGTAAAATACGGTGAAAAGGTGCAACAACTGCTAACCCAAATTCCCTCCTATACTTTGGAGAGCATACCGCGCACGGAAAACAGCAAAGCGGACGCACCGGCCAAACTTGCTAAAGAATTGGCTGACGAGAACCTCGATGACATTAGAATCGTGGTACAAAGCCGTCGAGTGTTTGCCCCAGCAGAAATATCTCTGGAATCATCCGAAGAAAAAGAAGCGAACGAGCAGACAACCCTGCAAGTAAAAGATTGGGAAAATACCAAGGATTGGAGAGAAATCTTCATAGATTACTTCAAGTCCCACCGAATGCCTGAAGAAGCGTCCACAAGACATCAGCTCGTGAAACGAGCCCTGTCTTTCGCCTTCGTCAACGATACTCTGTACAATAGGTCATTTGATTCTTTGTGGTTGAGATGCTTAGGACCTTACGAAGCGAAAAGAGTCGTCCAGGAAGTTCACGACGGACTCTGCGGTTCTCATCAAGCAGGCCCTAAGATGAAGTTGAAGATAAAACGGATGGGCTACTACTGGCCCACGATGATTCAGGACTGCATCGAATATGCGAAGCAATGCCACTCATGCCAAATTCATGGGGACTTCATCCACCAGCACCCAAATCCACTACATCCAACGGTGGCTAGCTGGCCATTCGAAATGTGGGGGACTGACATAGTTGGCCCTATCGAACCAGCATCGTCTAGGGGACATCGTTTCATCTTGGCGACGACTGACTACTTCTCTAAATGGGCAGAAGCAGTACCGTTAAGAGAGGTGAAGACGGAAAATATCCTCCACTTCTTCAAGACGCATGTCATATATCGATTTGGAACTCCGCGACGGATCATCTCCGATAACGGGCCAGCTTACAGAAGCCACAAGATCAGTCGCTTTGCGCAACAGCATAATATAGACTGGAAATATTCCTCGGTTTATAACCCGCGAGCCAATGGACTAGCTGAAGCCTTCAACAAGACATTGACAAAAATCATAAAGAAAACGGTGTCCCGAAATAAGAAAGATTGGCACGAAAGACTGCAAGAAGCTCTTTGGGCATATCGAACTACATTCAAGACGGCCACGAACACAACGCCGTACGCGTTGGTGTTCGGTACAGAAGCAGTACTCCCCCTCGAGATTGAGTTACCCTCTCTACGAGTGGCAGTCCACTACGAGCTGACGGACGAAGAAAATGCTCACCTTCGGCTTGAGGAGCTTGACGCCCTTGATGAAACCCGGCTCATAGCACAGCAAAATCTAGAAGCTTATAAAGCAAAGATGACGTGCTCATACGAAAGATTGACCCGACCGAGGACATTCCGCCAAGGCGAACTCGTGCTAGTGGTCAAAAGGCCTATGATCCCCAATCGCGCCAAGCGGGGAAAATTCGAGCCAAACTATGAAGGCCCGTACATCATAGATAAAGTTTACCAGGGTGGGGCCTATCTATTCATGGACATGCACGGTAAAAGGCCTTTCAGGCCGATAAACGGTCGCTTCCTAAAGAAATACTACGCTTAATGTGCCACAGCCTAGGTCAATGATAGATGACGACGACTATGTCCGCTCGCTGTCTTCCTAAGCTCAAGCTTTATAAAAGTAGCCGACCTTCTCAGCGACGGACCGAAATGTCCTTAAACTAATAGCAGACCGAAACGTCTTTAAACTACTACAGCAGTATCTTTAGGCTGACGAGATATATAAAAAAATATATAAAAATAAAAAGAATAATAAAAAAAAGGTATGTCCATAAGCAAAATGGGCACGGATGAAAACCTGAAAGGGCTCCGTGAGTAAAAACAGCAGGACTACCGGCGAGTGTTTATGAAAACCCGAAAGGGCGCAACCTCGTTAAAAGACACTTATAGGGTCCTCTCGACCTTGTAAGGAGAAACCACCTGCGTGAGATCCTTACGACTCACAAGGGAACAACACACTTAGGTATCCCCACGATTCCTAAGGAGAAAATACACTTGCGAGATCCTCACGACTCGTAAGAAGAACTCTCTTATGCGACCCTCACGGCTCATAAGAGTTGAAAGTCTTAAGTCACAGAGACCTAAACCTGTGCTTAGGCAACCCCCACAACTTCCGATACTGCCCTACAAGTGGATCAATACTGACCCTTGTATACAATCCACGGGCGCGAATAAACATTTCCCTAACTAAGTCCCATCCGAGACTAGGGATATGTTTGCATGGCAAACAACCCTTGTAAATCCTCTCGACTTACAAGGAGAAAACCCTCCTGTAGGATCCTTACGACTTACAGCTGAACAATACACTTAGGAACCCTCATGATTCCTAGGGAGAAAATACACCTATAAGATCCTCACGACTTGTAGGGAGAAATAGCTTTGTGAGACCCTTACGGATCATAAGGTCAAAAGCCTTAGCCGACAAAACCCTAACCCTGGTCGCTAAGCCTCCTTTGTTCGACAATGACAGAGGCAAATGATGATTCGCTCCTGGCGATATCCCAGTTGTAGCGGTGCTGATGCCGAAATCAGTGTCTAATTTCTGGTTTACGGCGAAAAGCCGATAGGCCGCACATGCATACGAAATGGCCGAAATGATAGGGCAACTTGCAATAAAAAGCAGCAAGTAAAAATGTATGCATGCAAAATAGCCAAAATGATAGGGCAGCTCGCAATAAAAAGCAGCGAGTAAAAATAAAATAAATAGCCGAAATGATTGGGCACCGCGAAAAATAGCCGAAATGATTGGGCAGTCGCGACCTTCGCGATATAAAAGCTGAAATGATAGAGCATCGCGGAAATAAAATAAAATAAAAAGAAGAAATGATAAAACTTTGGCCCTACAGTTAAGATCACATCGATCCCTGTATACAATCCAAGGGCGTAAACAAAGAAGGAACCATACTTTCCCAGCGGACTCCGTCAGACGACGAAGCCAAACCTCAACGGTTCATTTCAACCGAAGAAGCCAGTGACTTCAGCAAAACTCCTCGACTCAAGGATACAAACACTCCTTGACGAGAGCCTTCTGATTCGCGTCGACTCGCAGAGCCACCAGAGCCTCTGTGGGAACCCTCGACTCGTTTCAAACCCCAATGAAACAAATAATCCTTGGCGCTTGGGAAACAAATAATCCCTAGCAAACTCCTCGACTCACGGATACAAACACTCCTTGACGAGAGCCTTCTGATTCGCGTCGACTCGCAGAGCCACCAGAGCCTTTGTGGGAACCCTCGACTCATTTCAAACCCTAAGGAAATAAATAATCCTTGGCGCTTGGGAAACAAATAATCCCTAGCAAACTTCTCGACTCACGGATACAAACACTCCTTGTTGAGAGCCTTCTGATTCGCGTCGACTCGCAGAGCCACCAGAGCCTCTGTGGGAACCATCGACTCGTTTCAAACCCCAAGGAAACAAATAATCCTTGGTGCTTGGGAAACAAATAATCCCTAGCAAACTCCTCGACTCACGGATACAAACACTCCTTGACGAGAGCCTTCTGATTCGCGTCGACTCGCAGAGCCACCAATGCCTCCGTGGGAACCCTCGACTCGTTTCAAACCCCAAGGAAACAAATAATCCTTGGCGCTTGGGAAATAAATAATCCCTAGCAAATTCCTCGACTCACGGATACAAACACTCCGTGACGAGAGCCTCCCGACCTACGTCAACTCGCAGAGCCACCACTGTCTCCGCGGGAGAATTCCCGCTTCGTCCCACCTTGCAAGATGAAGTCTCGGGCAGCAAAGATTGAAAAACTTGCTTCCTGAACAATGGGGCCCTGCAAGTCAATCCAAAATGGTCTCTTGCATACTATTCACGGGTCTCACTCTCCGAAGTCAATTTTCGACAAGGAGGGAAACAACCGCTTACGGGTCCTCTCGACTCGTAAGAGGGAAAAATTCTCTTATAGGATCCTTACGACTTGTAAGAGAAAACACACTTAGGAATCCTCACGATTCCTAAGGAGAAAATCCACCTATGAGATCCTCTCGATCCGTAGGGAGAAAAGTCTCTGTGAGACCCTCACGGCTCATAGAACTGAAAAGTCTTAGGCGGCAGATCTGAACCTGCGGCCTAAGCCATCACTATCTCTCGGAGAAGTTAAGTTATCCGCCAATCAAGTTCATCGAAAACATCATAATGAAAAGGGAGAAAGCAAAGAAATAGTACCAGCATCGCAAGAAGGAATGTGTACCTTTATTCATAAATTCAATCAAAATACAAGGCGGATCGTATAAAAAAAAAAAGGGAATGTGTATACATTATATACAAATTACAAATGTGTAAATGATACAAGATATTCAGGGAGAAGGAAGTTTCTTGAACAGCTCTATCAACTGCCCGCGTACTTCCTTCCACGCCTTCTCCTGATCAGCTGCCACCGCCAGTTCGGCCTCTACTTGAGCCCGCTGCTGCGTGAAGGATGCGAGCTGTTCCCCAACAACCTGCTGAGCTGCTTCTTGGCCTCGAGCATCACGCTCAGCGGCATCAAGCTTCCGCCTCAGTGCTAGCCCATTAGAGATACGCTCCACAAGGCCTTCAAAGACGGCTTTCACTTCAGCAGCATTCGTCCTAACTTCAGCGCGCAGGCGAGCGGTTGCACTTGAAGATTCCCGACGCTCCTTCAACCGTAAAGCTGCTTCCTACTCCAAATGGAGGAGATAAGAAGCGCTTTGCTCGAGCCAGGCTGTCCGTTCGGTGCTCATGGCCAAAACTTCGGGAGAAGGGCGCGTCGTCTCCAACCGATGCAAGCAGGCCTCAATCTCTCTGCAGTGGTTAACCCAAGATTCGACGACGCCTTCATTATGAAAGTTTACGAGCGCCGCCAACATCGGGTTAACCTCCATTGCGAAATCCACGGAAGAAGGGAGAGCGTCCATGTTAAGCTCTTCGATATACCCGCTCAGCATGCCCAAACTCATCACGGCACCTTTTGAAGATGGACGTTTCAAGAAAGGGCCCGCTGGTGAAAGAACACGAGACTCAAGAGGGATCGGAGCTGGAACAATAGCTGCAAAACGAAACATGGTTAAACAATGATTCGAAAAGATGTTGAAGGATCATATAAAAAGGGGGGAGGAATATACTGTACCAGCTGCAACGGACGGCAAAGCCGGAAGGGCCGGTGGCGTGGCAGGTCTTGCGTCCCCTCCTTTGATTTGTGGCACTGCAATAAGGAAGAGGAAAAGTCAGAAATCATCCCATTGCTAAAAAAAAGGGGAGTAAACAAAGACATCAAAGTGAAAATGTACTCACCGGCACCACTAGAGGGAGAAGCGAGTTCGGACGGGAAGGAGAAGTGTGGGAGCAACACTTGGTATAGATGATCAAAGAGCACTCCTGAAAGGACACAGTGGTATGACGTTAGTCCATAAGCTACACGTTTAAAAGATTAACTTGTGAGTCGCAAATCCATACCTTCCAACATCCGCGATGGCACAAGGGAAGGCGGGGAAGTGACCACCGCCAAAGCAGTAGTTGACGGTGCTCCTTCAAGCAGTGGAGCATCGGCACTGGCCGCACCTGCATTAAAAACAGATGCAAACTTGTTAGAAAAGATTGCAAGATAAAAAAAAGAAGAGAGAAAATGATAGTAACTCGAAATTTACCCGACGAAGTGCCAGCCGAGACTGAGGCAATTCCTTCCCCCATTAACATCAGGCCACCGCCCGTGGCCTCGTCACCTGACTCAATGGGAACCGTTGTTGCACTCGCAAGCCCTGGAGAAGGCGGGGGAATATAGGCGGGGAGGGCTATGATTGGAGCATTGCCAGATTCCTGAGAAAGAGCAGCTGGCTCGTCCTCAGGAATCGTAGCCACCTCACCTGCTACTCCTTCGGGTCCTGCGGTCACGGTTGTCTCGTCCACCGTCGCCGCGAGGTCTCCAGCCTCAAACGCCTCACCTATCATTACCCTCAGCTCGCTTATGACGATCATTTCATCTGCCGCCACTTCAGGGTCGACATCCATGACCCTCTCGGCTGCAGATCCCCCAACCTCTGCTTCGGGTCCCGTGGCCCCAACAACGCGCCTCACCGTCGGCTCGGGTTCGGCAGGCACCGCTTCCGCCGTTTCCCTGGGTTCAACGGTCTCCGCCTCCCCCTCAGTCGGACTAGGCCCTGCAAGATGGAATGCATATGAGCCAATGGCTTTATAATTCTTACAACTAGGCTCTGAAAGAAATGCTACCTGAAGAGGATTTATCGTTCGCACTTTGGGCCGCACGCGCCACTTGCCTATAAGCAGTAGATAGGGCGACAGGGGCCTCTTCAGAAGGAGTGTCGGCGCGAGGAATAGTGCTAGGGCCCGCTCCCGTGGCCAAAGCAGCTCGGCGCGCCTTCGCTTCGCGTCTCAGCCGCTTCCGCTTCTCCCGAGCCGTTGAGACGGATGCCACTAAGGCTTCTCTAATTAAGGCGTCCTCGTCCGTGAATAGGGATGCCTCCAGATTTTTCAGGGCATCCCTCGTCGTCTTGTCAAGTCGAGGCCCCTCTAGCAGCCTCGATGAGACCGGGACTTCAGTAACAGGCTCAGGAAGGATCCCCGCATCAACTGATATAACCCCTGCAAAAAAACGAAAGAAGGTTAGGTTGACCATCAGAAAAGATGACAAACTTTCCTTATAAAATAGAAAGGGGTGGGACATACCAACGCCTGCTAGAGCGCGCTTCTCCTTCTCCTCTTGGAAGGTTTTCAAAGAGGCAGCAATAGCCTCTTCGGAAGAGACACCTGTTGAAAATCGGGCGAATATTAGTTAAAAATAATAATAAAAAGTGCAATAAAATGACGAAGAAAGTGGCTGATGATTACCTGACTCAGCGAGTTTACTTAACATCGCTTCGAGCCTCGCCGATCGCTCCGAAGCTGCAATGGCGGCAGCCAAGTTAGTGTCTGCAGGGTCTACCAAGAAGCCCTCGTTGCTGCCATATTCACTTATGCCTTCTTTAGGAGGAGCCGCAAGCTCTAGGCTAAGGATCGCATCAAGGGAAAGGGCGGACTTTTTCTTCTTCTGTCCGCCAGCTTTAGATCCACCCGGAATAGATTTGCGCTTGGCAGTTATTTTAAGGCGGCGGGTCCCAATATCTGCTCCTACGCCAGACTCTGGCGATACTACATTAGCCGCCTTCGTGGAAGCACGGGGCGCCGGTGGTACATCCACCGTAGAAGGCAGTGGCAATCCACGCGGGGGGCTCAACACGCGTGGTCGATCAACTCCGGCATCTTTTATCGGGAGAATGACCTGGAGCCTTGGCTGCAAGGGAGCCTTGCGATCACCACCGGGAGGCGCACCCCTACGGTCAACCAGCATACGCTTCTCCGTTAAGATGATTGGGCCCAGCATGCGCATACCAGGCTACATATGAATGGAGTATCTTAGGGGCACAGCTAGGTGCACTGATAAAGAAATAGGAACCTGTATTAAGCCGTATGAAATGATGCATCGCATTCCTTATCCCCTCTTGGTTGGCCACGGGTGTTTCCAGAAAAGCTTCCATCGGGATCCCTTGGTTGTAACTCGATTGCCGGGCAAATCGGTGTGGGTTGTACCTCAAAAACAAAGCTGTCTCATTCTGCCTAAACACTAGATAGCCCGGCCGAATGGAGTAGAGGTGAAGGATTTCCCGAGCCTTCAGTACAGAAGCCCCGCCCTTAAAATCATCACGTAGTGGCACCACTGACTTAGTGGTCTCTGAGCCTATGGTGATGACCTTATCCACAAAAGAAATCTTCGCTCCGACCAGATGTGGACGCAGGAGCAGTCCTCTAGAATCCCGCGGGGATGCAACCACAATTGAAGCCCCGACCAACCGCATGATTCTCGGAAGTCTGCATTTCTCAAAGAACGGAGGAGTCTTATGGGCACCAAACACCCCTTGCACGTGCATCTCCATCCAAGAAGTGAAATAGTGCATCGGGAAGTTGGCAGGCTGTACTCCAGGCTCACTAGCGTCCGCCGCTACGCTAAGTCCATTATAGAGGTAAGCCAGCCCGGCGATCCCTACCGATAACTGCAAACCAGCCACCATTCGATGCGCTGGGTAAAAGACGGAGGGCCGCATGAGGCGTGGGTGCGTGGGAAGCGCGAAGCTGCATAACCATAAACCTAAGAACCCTATAAAAAAGGTCTCCTCGTCCATGCCAGGAACGGCGATCTCTGAGAAAGGGACGTTGGTAATGCCGTGGAGATAAAAATCCCGCTGGTCATTTTCCGATATAGGTCGGCGGTCCAAGCCGAAACCAAAAAGGTCAGCAAGCTGAGCGAACTTCTCGCCCTGCTCTGATAGGAACTCCGGGCGAATAAAGCGAGCAATAAAATCTGCGAAACTGACGCCCCGCTCGTCCGATCCCAAATGGAGTTCCTCATAGATCTCCAACACCTTCACCAAGCCCGGATACTGATGCTGAATGGCATTTTCCGGAGTTAAGTCAAACACCAGCTGCTTGGTGGCAAAGACGTACTCGTCAGGAGGAAGCAGCTCCTCGTAGTGCTCTCCCCTCATTGGTAGACCCGAAATCTCAGCGAATTCCTCCAAGGAGATAGAGACTTCCCTATCCGTCATCAGGAAAGTGTGAGTGGGGATATTCCATTGTTCAATAAAGGCCTTGACCCACCACGTTGGAGGAGAGGGATACTCGAAAAGCGAAACGTAGATGGCTGAATATAAACCAATCCTCGTTAGATGAGTCCTTTTCGCCGATAAGATGTACCGGGCCCATTGCAAATATCCGGCCGGGGGTCGCGGGATCAGTCCAATATTGTAAGCCTGTCCCCAAGGGCGTGCTTCACCCTGACAGATTCGCCTCCCCAGAATATCTATTGCCGGCGGCAGCTGCACGGGGATGGCACCGATCGCAGGCTGGAGGAGGTCATCAGAATTCCAGTTTTTAACCCCACGGCATACTTCACCGGGGGTTCGTCTGCATAGGGGATCGGGACTGTAGGCTCAGACGGCGAAGCGGAACTGAAGCTGCGACGGCCTTGGATGATCTGGCTGTACCACCTTCCCCACATGTGGAGCTTTTTGCACTCAGGGTCATGATCTTTAATGAGAGCGAACGCCACCCGGTCCACCGGCGAATGGGGGAACCCTCCTTCCGAGCGAACAAAGGGGAAAGACAAGTTGTCGGACATGTTTCCTGTAGAAAGACAAAAATAACCGTTAGCGTTCTGACACTTGGCATTTTGAAATATTACTCCACACTGTGATGTAATGGGTGGGGGACAAAAAGGGGGACCCACAAAATCTGGATGACGGTACATCATTTAATAAGACAACCCTATCATTAGATGAGACTGTCAATTAATGAAAAGGTCCCCAAAAGAATATCCTCACTGATGGGAAATCCCTAGAGACAAAGAGAAATATTCTCTTTCAGAGCAAAGCTCTGTCACAGAGTGACATTTGTCAAACTCTGGTCTCAGGGGAACAAGATTCCTTAAAAGAGCATAGCTCTATGGTAATGGTGGAAAGATCCATCAATTTTATCTAAAAGAATTAGAGTTTTGGAATCTTGAAAAATCCATGAAAACTTATAAAACAAAAATTTTCTCCGTTTCTCAGATCTAAAAAGATCTACATTTGATCTAAGAGCAATGCTCTGTTCATGGGTTAAAACCCATGGATCAGATCTCTGTAAATCTGTAAATGTTTGAGAGCAAGGCTCTGTTGAAGAAACTCCAAAAGGGTTTTTCTTTAGATCAAAGATCTATAAGATCAAGGCTCTGTTAATTAAATTTAATTTAATTAATTTTACCTAGAGTGATTCTAAGACTGGAACTTTGAAGTTCTTGGGGAAATCACAAGATCAAGGCTCTGGAAGTTCTTAAGCAAGAGCAAGGCTCTGAAATTCAAATTTTTGAAAATGGTAAAGAATTACCAAGGACCAAGAGTCCTATTTATAGGCGCCTGCGCCTTTTCACCTGACCCCTTTGATCCGACGGTCAGGATCTCGCCACCGCTGCACTCACGTGCGCGCCACGTGAGCGCAACGGTGGGGGGGCATTTGTTCCTCTAATCAGAGCAAGGCTCTGTTTGAATTTTGAAAATTCAAATTTTGGAAGCAACGCTTCAAATTCCGAGCATTGCGCGCAACGCGCCGCGTGTCAGAAGTTGATACGTCAACGCAACGCCCGAGGCAGTGTGTCCAATCAGAGCAAGGCTCTCTTAAAAAATAAAAGTATGCAACGTTCAGATTGCGCAAGCGCTGCATTGCGCGACACGTGTCTGCGCAGTTGCGCAAACCCAACCGCGCAAGCACATTTTGCGCAAGTGCCGCACGGCACGACACGTGTCTGCGCAGTTGCGCAAACGCTGCTGCGCAAGCGCTGCGCTGCGCGACACGTGTCTGCGCAGTTGCGCAAGCACAATTGCGCAAGTGCCGCACGGCGCGACACGTGTCTGCGCAGTTGCGCAAACGCTGCTGCGCAAGCGCTGCGCTGCGCTACACGTGTCTGCGCAACTGCGCAAGCACAGATGCGCAAGCGCTGCGCTGCGCGACACGTGTCACACACTGGGGAGTTGCGCAAAAAACAGAATAAAGATTTAAAGAAATCCTTTCTGTTCTTGATTAAAACAAGAAAATCTTCTTCTGTAAAACAGGGGCCTTGGATCAATGATCCAACGGTGGGGAAAATTCCCCAAACCACTCAGAAAAAGATCTCTTTAACAAATTTAACTAATTTATGAGCACTATAAAAAGGACCCCAGACCTCATTTCAAATGGAGGATCATCTGGCAAAAAAAAAGGGAAGAAAGAGAACTCTGGAGAATTCTTGAAGAACACAAAAAAGAAGGTAAAACCTTTAAAAGAGAAAATTCTCTTGGGAACAGATCATTGATCTAAGAACAAGATCATGGATCTTCAATAAATAAATAAATAAGTAAATACAATAAAAAAAAGTAGTGCCTTGCACTTGTTATGAACCCTTGGTTCTCTGAAATAAGGAAAAACAAGAAAAGAAGAAAAAAACTTGTTTTTCTTTAGATCAAAGGATTAAAAAGTGCTCTGCACTTCTGTTTCTTGAAGATTCTCAATGCAATGCATTGCTTGAAGGGCCAGGCCCAAATCAAAAAGACCTAACAGGCCAAAATAAATTGCAGAGTAATAAAAGGGAGAGCCCAAATGAAATTAATGCTCTGCATCATTTATAAAGGGAAGAGCCCAAAACAAATTGATGCTCTGCATCTTTTCTGGGCAAAGCCCAAATAAAAATAAAAACAAATGCAAATAAAATATTGGACATTTTTTTAACTGGACTTAGCCCAATCGTGGCCATAAGTCCTTAAACTAAAGTAACTGAGCAAAATGACTCTCCTAAATCAATCTACATCCGGTTCGAGGGTACATCTCCGAACTCCTTTGACATCCATCGTTGTAATTCCTCAACGACGTCAAAGAGGTGACGGGTCCCAACGACCATACATCAATATGGACTGCGGGCCTTAAACTAATATCGGACCGAGACGTCCCTAAACTAATATCGGACCGAGACGTCCCTAAACTAATATCGGACCACCACGTCCCTAAACTGGAAAATGGACCACTACGTCCCTAAACTGGAACAATAGAGCTCTCAAATGCTCTTTTATCGGATCTAAACGATCCCGTTAAGTTGATCTTAGTCTCAAACTGGACTAACGTATCCTTAACAAACGTTTGAGTTGATCTTAACCTCAAATACGGTTAACGTATCCTCAAACCAAAACCCAAAAACCCAAATCTAAGAAAATACGGATTTGGACTAATCCACGTCCTACGGGCGACGAAATAAATAGTCTCCGTATACAATCCACGGGCAACCACAAACAAAACAAATACACACGACACGAAGTGAAATTCTGGAGAAGGAGAAAGTGGCTACCGCGATGCGGTAACGTAATTAACTGCAGGGACTTGCGCCTGCAGGGAAGAGCGTCCCCACAATCAAAAACCCCTCTAGCGAGGGGGAATCTGACGAAGTCTGCTATATCGGCCGCATCCGTCTAAACCTCCGGTACACGGTGCCATAAATCAACTTGGCATCTTCGGAGAGGTAGACGGATAAAACCATATGCATCTGCCCCGAATCTCAGTGCCAAGACTTCTCAGTCTTGTGCGCCGCCATTCGGAGGGGAACAGCCCGCCGGCTTGAAACATTTGTATCTTTCCCTGCCTTCCTGTATATACTCATAGATGATAGTATTTTCTTTTGTTCTTTCATGAATTGTACTTTGTATCCATTTTGGTTTATGAATAAAAGATAAATCTCTCTTCTCAATGATGCGTCTCCTTTTTGTTGAATGTGTTTTGCGGACAATTTATCTTGATCTCCTTGCAGGACAGCGATGGCTTATGATTCAGGGTTAAGATCTGCTTTCTAAGACTTTTGCACTTTATGAGCCACGAGGGTCTCATAAAGAGTTTTTTCTCCCCATGGGTCGAGAGGACCCCATAGGTGTAAGTTCTTCTTAAAAATCGTGAGGATTCTTAAGCGGGTTGTCCCTTGAGAGTTGTAAGGATCTCACAAGAGAGTTTTTCTTCCTTACAGGTCGTGAGGACCTGCAAGTGCTGGATGTGGTCACCCTTATTCGTGTTTCACGGAGTCAGGGGTTTCTCGAGGCATCGTAGTTTAAAGACGTCGCGGTCAAGGTTAAGGACCTCATAGTCCATGGATTTAAGGACTCCACAGTCCGATGTTAGTTTTAAGACATTACGGTCAAGGTTAAGGACCTCATAGTCCGCGGATTTAAGGACTCCACAGTCCGATGTTAGTTTTAAGACATCACGGTCAAGGTTAAGGACCTCATAGTCCGTGGATTTAGGGACTCCACAGTCCGATGTTAGTTTTAAGACATCACGGTCAAGGTTAAGGACCTCATAGTCCGTGGATTTAGGGACTCCATAGTACGATGTTAGTTTTAAGACTTCACGGTCAAGGTTAAAGACCTCATAGTCCGTGGATTTAGGGACTCCAGAGTCCGATGTTAGTTTTAAGACATCACGGTCAAGGTTAAGGACCTCATAGTCCGTGGATTTAGGGACTCCACAGTCCGATATTAGTTTTAAGACATCACGGTCAAGGTTAAGGACCTCATAGTCCGTGGATTTAGGGACTCCACAGTCCGATGTTAGTTTTAAGACATCACGGTCAAGGTTAAGGACCTCATAGTCCGTGGATTTAAGGACTCCACAGTCCGATGTTTGGTTGCAGGGACCCGTCACCTCTTTGAAGACGTTGAGGAATTACAACGCCAGGTATCAAAGGAGTGAAGAGATGTACCCTTAAACCAAGGCAGAATCCGTAGGGAATCGGGGTGGTTGATTGTTAGTTTTAAGACATTACGGTCGAGGTTAAGGACATCATAGTCTGTGGATTTTAGGGACTCCACAGTCCGGTGTTTGCTCTGGATGCTTCACACGGGTTCACTGCCGTGCTTGGCGAGGACCAGGCTCCGCTCTGGGCGTTTTCCGTGGGGTCAAAGAGTGACGTTATCCGCATTCCACGTAACCAGGAATTTTGCACTAGATGCTTCACACGGGTTCACTGCCATGCTCGACGAGGACTAGGCTCCACTCTGGATGCTTCACACGGGTTCACTGCCGTGCTCCGCGAGTACCAGGATCTGCTCTGGACGTTCTCCACGGGGTCAAAGAGTGACGTTATCCGCATTCCACATAACCAGGAATTTTGCACTAGATGCTTCACACGGGTTCACTGCCGTGCTCGGCGAGGACTAGGCTCCGCTCTGGATGCTTCACACGGGTTCACTGCCATGCTCTGCGAGGACCAGGATCCGCTCTGGACGTTTTCCACGGGGTCAAAGAGTGACGTTATCCGTGTTCCACGTAACCAGGGATTTTGCACTAGATGCTTCACACGGGTTCACTGCCGTGCTCGACGAGGACTAGGCTCCGCTCTGGATGCTTCACACGGTTCACTGTCGTGCTCCGCGAGGACCAGGATCCGCTCTGGACGTTTTCCACGGGGTCAAAAAGTGACGTTATCCGCGTTCCACGTAACCAGGAATTTCGCACTAGATGCTTCACACGGGTTCACTGCCGTGCTCGGCGAGGACTAGGCTCCGCTCTGGATGCTTCACACGGGTTCACTGCCGTGCTCCGCGAGGACCGGGATCCGCTCTGGACGTTTTCCACGGGGTCAAAGAGTGACGTTATCCGCGTTCCACGTAACCAGGAATTTTGCACTAGATGCTTCACACGGGTTCACTGCCGTGCTCGGCGAGGACTAGGCTCCGCTCTAGATGCTTCACACGGGTTCACTGCCGTGCTCTGCGAGGACCAGGATCCGCTCTGGACGTTTTCCATGGGGTCAAAGAGTGACGTTATCCGCGTTCCACGTAACCAGGAATTTTGCACTAGATGCTTCACACGGGTTCACTGCCGTGCTTGGCGAGGACTAGGCTCCGCTCTGGATGCTTCATACGGGTTCACTGCCGTGCTCCGCGAGGACCAGGATCCGCTCTGGACGTTTTCCACGGGGTCAAAGAGTGACGTTATCCGCGTTCCACGTAACCAGGGATTTTGCACTAGATGCTCCACACGGGTTCACTGCCGTGCTCGGCAAGGACTAGGCTCCGCTCTGAATGCTTCACACGGGTTCACTGCCGTGCTCCGCGAGGACCAGGATCCGCTCTGGACGTTTTCCACGGGGTCAAAGAGTGACGTTATCCGCGTTCCACGTAACCAGGAATTTTGCTGATTGTATCCGCATTTCACGGGATGGAGGTTTGGCTGTTAGCGATATGTATATCACCGAGCCATGGAACTGGGAGTTGCCGCTGTTCCGCTTAGCTTAGAGTTATGTCCGTTGTTACGAGACGAGTGCTGAGATGATCTCTAAGTCATTCGCGGCCCGTCGAGATTTTGCTTCTTCTTATGATGAAACTTGGAGGAGAAGTATGATCCCTTTTTTGTTTACGCCCTTGGATTGTATACAGGGTGTGATGGAACATCACCTGTAGTGCATAAATTAAAACTTTTTTTTTATCTCTCTTTCCGCAATGCTCTATCATTTCAGCTTTTATATCGCGAAGGTCGCGATTACCCCATCATTTCGGCTATTTTTCGCGGTGCCCAATCATTTTGGCTATTTATTTATTTTCTACTCGCTGCTTTTTATTGCGAGTTGCCCCATCATTTCGGCTATTTTTCATGCATACATTTTTACTTGCTGCTTTTTATTGCAAGTTGCCCCATCATTTCGGCTATTTTGTAGGCATGTGTGGCTTGCTAGTTTTTTCGCTGCAAGCTTGGGTTTTAGACGCCTCTTTCGGCATCAGCATCGCTACCACTGGGATATTGCCAGGAGCGAATTATCATTTGCCTCTGTCGATGTTGAACAAAGGTGGCTTAGCAAACAGGGTTAGGGTCCTGTCGACTAAGGCTTTTGACTTCATAAGCCGTAAAGGTCCTCTGTTGCGTACTGCCAGCTCGAATAACCGTTTCGTCTTGTCCCGTGGGAACGAGTAGGGACGCTTCATTTTTTCATTATAATACCGGCGTCTTTCTTCCAATTGATCCGCCAGCTTTGGGGCATTGGGTTGCTGTTGGGCATTTGCGACGAAGGTTGCCTTTCCTTTACCCTTGTCACTCCGAGGCTCGGGCTTCGGGGGAGACGGTCTATGACCCATTTGGTCCATCTGGGCCAACTTGTCGATTAGAGCCTGGAATGTGGTTGGCTTAAAGAACATCATAAACTGGGAGATAGTTGCGTGAGGGTCTAGGGTTCCCACGAACATGCCCACCGCGGGCGCTTCCTCAATGCGTTGCTCGCATTTCGACCATAAATTTCGCCAGCGTATAGCATACTGGACCCATGTTTCGCCTGATTTCACCCTGGCATTAATCAATGCCGTTATTGGAGTGCGTTCGCTGGCGCTCGCGAACCGCTGAGTGAATAGCAACTCCATTTCAGCGAACGTCTTGATAGAATCGTTCGGGAGTTCCGAATACCATTCGAACGCTGTTTCTGATAAGCTGCCCACGAACTGGCGAAGCAACAGTTTATCATCACCGCCGGTGTTACCGTAAAGGGCCCTGAACTGGGCAACATGTTGATGGGGATTGCCGGTCCCCTTATACACGTGGAATTTTGGTATTGTATAACCCGGCGGATATTTGATTTGGTCGTACCAGCTTGGATACGGCCGCCCCGTTTTTACGACTTGACCAGCTGCCTCAGTCGCATAATGAACCCGGATTTGCTGGACTATATAGTCGTCCAAGTCAGCTTTAGAGATTGTCTCCTCCTTGGCCGTTGAGAGGGCCGGCGAAGGATTCGACGTTTCTCCCCTATCGTCTTCAAGTATGGTCGGGGGATCTTCAGCGGGAGGATCTTTTTGGATCATCATCCCAACCATGTCTTGGAATAAGTGGGCTATCTGCTTTATATTGGCCGCTTGTTCCGCAGCCTCTTTATCCTTCTTTTCCAATATCCTCCGGAGGAACTCGGCGACGGTTTCCTGTTCTTGTTACTGATCCGAGGAAGCCTCGGGGCTTTCTTTCGGCCCAGTAAGTGCGGCCATTGCAATCATCATTTCTTAGAGCTTTTGCTGTTGCTCCTGAGCTTTGGTTACTGACCGTGTAAGCGGTCTATGGCCTGTAGACGCACGGCTGTCTTCCTTCCCCGACGCCATGTATACAGGATGGACCATCCTGCCCCCAGCCTTAGGACGTCTGGGTTCAGCGCTTTTAGCTCTCGTTGCAGGCCCGGGGATCTTCTCTGGCCTCCTCTTTTTATGAGCAGTGGAAGTTGAGGGGGCCGTTGAGGTGGGCACCCAGACAGCTTTTCGTAGCTTAACCTGGTGACTGGCTTCCTGTTGGATTTTCAGCTTCTTGTGCTGGCGGGAGAAGTTTGGATCGATCATCGAGTCTCGGGCCTGCCGCCAGACTTTATAGATTCGGGAGGATAGCCGTTGAGGAGATTGGGGCTGTTCTGTTTTTACTTCTATAGCTCTTTTCAGCGGATGGGAAGATTTCTTTAGCGCCGCGGTAGGAGAATTCCTACGCACCTTATTTAGCATCTCAAAGCTGTTCCCAGTCGGAACAGCACCATTAACTTCTGCCATCGGGGCTGGTGGAGTTAGCCCAGAGGGAGAGTTGCCCCCAGCCTTCCTCATTCGGCGCCAGTAACGACGTCGAGCGCGTCGTGCTGATGGAACCGGCTTGGTGAGGGCGATGGCTTTGTCTTGCCTCCTGTCCAGGTGAGGGGCTGCTGGTGTCAGCCTGTCAAAGACCGATGTCCTTTGGGTAGCAGGAGCGGGAGCTGGAGCCGTCAATCTTGTAAAGACCGACTTTTTGGCAGGGGAAGCCGCCTTGACGACTTCAGGAGCAGGACTGGTGACTTTCTTAGAAGCAGCCTTCTCTGGGATTGTAGGCCCCATTGTGGGTCCACAGGAGTTCTGGCCAAATCTAGAGAAAACCGAGGCGCTGGTGTTGGGCGACCCGTTGAGAGGGGCTGCGGCAGGGGTAAGACGATCAAAGACCGACTTCTTGGGAGCTTCCTTTGTCAGCACCGGAGCGGTGAAGCTTGTCGGCGGGAGCATGGTCCCAAAAAACAATCCTGTGGTGGCTCGCGTGACTTGTTCCACGGGCATTGTGAATAGCGAAGCAGCTTGGGGTCCGTAGGCTATACCTCCTGGCGAGGCAGAGCGTTGGTTGCAATTGCAGTCCGAGCAATTGGAGCATTTCACACAAATAGAAGCCATCGATTCTTTGCTTTCTGCAATAAGCAAGACGCCAAGTCTTAGTACCTTGAAACCCAAGGGCAACCATTAGCGAACCACGATTGGTTCGCGAATCACGACACACGAAGTGTGGAGTGGAAAGAGGAAAAGGTCCCACCGGGCGTGCCAGAATCTGTTCCCCTCCGAACGGCGGCCGAGACGCATGTTCGTCTCGCCTGAGGCTCGGGGCAGATGCTAATTGGTGCTATCCATCTACCTCTCCGAAGATGCCAAGTTGATTTATGGCACCGTATATCGAAGGTTTAAACGGATGCGTCCGATGTAGCAGACTTCGTCAGATTCCCCCTCGCTTGAGGGGTTTTTGATTGTGGGAACGCTCTTCCCTGCAGGCGCAAGCCCCTGCAGTTAATTACGCTACCGCATCGCGGTAACCACTTTCTCCTTCTCCAGATGGTCACTTCGTGTCGTGTGTGTTTATTTTATGTTTAGTTGCCCGTGGATTGTATACGGAGACTGAGTTATGTCGTCGCCCGTAGGGCGTGGACTAGTCCAAATCCGTATTATCTTAGATTTAGGTTTGGGGGTTTGGGTTTAAGGATACGTTAGCCTCATTTGAGACTAAGATCGACTTAAACGTTTGTTAAGGATACGTTGGTCTAGTTTTTAGACTAAGATCAACCTAACGGGATCGTTTAGATCCAACAAGAGAGCAATAAAAGGGGGGGCTCTGTTGTTTAGTTTAGTGACATTACGGTCGGTAGGTAGTTTAAGGACATTGCGGTCCATGGGTAGTTTAAGGACATTGCGGTCCAATGTTAGTTTTAAGACGTTGCGGTCAAGGTTAAGGACCTCATAGTCCGTGGATTTAAGGACTCCACAGTCCGTAGTTAGTTTTAAGACATCCCGGTCAAGGTTAAGGACGTCATAGTCCGTGGATTTAGGGACTCCACAGTCCGATGTTAGTTTTAAGACATCACGGTCAAGGTTAAGGACCTCATAGTCCGTGGATTTAGGGACTCCACAGTCCGTTGTTAGTTTTAAGACATCACGGTCAAGGTTAAGGACCTCATAGTCCGTGGATTTAGGGACTCCACAGTCCGATGTTAGTTTTAAGACATCACGGTCAAGGTTAAGGACCTCATAGTCCGTGGATTTAGGGACTCCACAGTCCGTATCAATATGTGGTCATCGGGACCCGTCACCTCTTTGAATACGTTGAGGAATTACAACGCCACGTATCAAAGGAGTGAAGAGATGTACCCTTGAACCGAGGTAGATTAAATAATCTTTGGCCCAATTTCGAACCAAGACCAATTAATTATATTATGAGCCCGTTGGCTCAGTTGAATTTGAATTGAGGACTTATGGCCAGCTTGGGCTAAGTCCAATAATGTTTAGGATATTGGCCCTCTGTTGGTCCATTAGAGGAGAGGCTTTGCCTCTGGATATTTAGCCAATTGGGCTGAAATTAGTGTTAAACGCTAGCAACAGGGGGTTCAAATTAGTGTTAAACACTAGGGCAAGTCAGTGTTAGACACTAGCAACAGGGATCTCAAATTAGTGTTAAACACTAAGATAATCAGTGCTAAACACTGGTGGCAGAGATTTTAATTTGGTGTCGAACACTAAGAAAATTAATGTTAAACTCTGTCAACAGAGATTTAATTTAGTATTAAACACTAAGAAATTCAGTGTTAAACACTGCAAGAAAGCTCTTTAATTAGTGTTGAACACTAAGGCAAAACGGTGTTTAACACTGGGCTCAGGGGTTCCAATTTAGTGTTAAACACTAAGGCAAGAGGAGTCACGTGGTAACACGTGAGGGCACCCTCCCTTTATTTTATTCTGTCAAAAGCATTGAATACTTTGGAGCATCACGTGCTGTCATATGATGGGCATCTTGGTGCTTGTATGTTAAAGCTTCCGCCAAGGGTCACGTGGGTCACGTGAGGCACTGCCTCAAAGGGCATTTTCTGTGGATCTTTTCGGGGGTCACGTGGTAGCACGTGACCCTGCCTCTTTGTATGTTTTTCTGTTAATCCCTTTAAGAATTAAATTCTTCGCAAGGTTGAAACCTAACAATAATTTTTTGAGGAATTAAATTCCTATTTTCTTCTGAAGATTTATATTCTGGGATAGAGTTGAACTCTGAATTTTCTGTAGGAATTAAATTTTTCATATATGTGAAGAACTGCATTCTATCATAGGGTTAAACCCTAATAACAGCTTTAAGGAATTAAATTCCCACTCTCTTTTAGAGAATTATTCTGAGGAATGAGATTCTGTCATAGGGTGAAACCCTAATTTCTTCTTTCTTAAGGGAATTAAATTCCTGTTATTTTAACAGAACTAAGTTCTTAACTAGGGTTAAACCCTGATTAAATTCCCATAATATAGGGTTAAACCCTAATTTTATTTTAAAGAAATTAAATTCCTATAGTTCTGTGAGAATTAAATTCTCAAGCTTTCATTCCCTCTCTATGCCTTGGATCTGCATGACAGGATCTCAACCCAATGAGAATTAAATTCTCAATTCAAGGGGAGATGTGCACTTTACAGATCCTCCACTAAAGAGAGAACTATGTTCTTCTGTTTAATATCAGAGTTAAACTCTGTTGAGAATTAAATTCTCTTTTAAGGCCTTCCCTTCCTTACCTAAGATTTTCTTTTGCAGAAGATCCAAATTCCTCCCAAGTATCAAGGCTCTATTTTTCTCTCTATGTTATCGATCCCTCTGCCTATATGTCCCTCTGTGTCTCTTGGCTCCTATTTATAGGAGAAGCAGCAGAATCAATTAGTTTTTGATGAATCTTTCATCGAGAGATTTGATTTGTATTCACCATTTGTTTGGGCCTTTGGATTATTAAGTGAATTTTATTCACCATTGGATTTTAAATCCAGAGATTTTCCTTTATTATTTTGGTTAGATTTTAAGGGGAAATCTTCCCGAATTCAAGATTTTTCCATAGATAGGTGATATTTAATCACCTTTAAATTTTTAATTCAATCGGTTCCAAATAATCATTTTCCTTTGGAAAGATTTGAGTGATCTCTTCAGAATTTGATTCTGTTAAATAAATAGGCTTTGAAAGCCGGTCACGTGTGGCCACGTGACCCCTTGGAATGAGCCCTCTTCTTCTTTTTGCACTCTGCCTTTTTCCGCTGCTTAGCCGTCACATGCCACCACGTGACCCCTGGTCGCGTGTGAGCACGTGACCCTCGTCTGGAGCATTTTTCTTGATTTAATCAGAGAATGAGTCCGCTGCTTTTAAATGTCGCGTGCCAACACGTGACCCCTGGCCACGTGTGAGCACGTGACCTCTTCTGAAGCATTTTCCTTGATTTGATCAGGGAACTGATGTGCCTCTGAAGCCGCTTTTAAATGCCACGTGCCAACACGTAACCGCCGGTCACGTGTTCGCACGTGATGCCTCTTCTGTAGGCTTTCCTGATTTTAAATCAAGAAACAGGAAATTTGAAAGAAATTATTAATTCTTACACATTACACATCAATCATCACCATAACTTCTTTAAAATTCTTAAAATTAGTAAATAACCACTATGTGCTTATGACCATGTGCATTGCATGTGCCAAAACAATGGCACCGCATCTATCATTTATTAATCTAACAACATCAAAATCCAATTTTGATCCAAAATATTTCTAGATCTGGCATGAATATTTACCTTAACGTTGATCTGGCGGATTTCTTTACAACAACTTCACAGTGAAAATTTGGAGAATTTTTTTACAAAAATAGGATTAATCTACATACAGTTTATATGCAAAAATTTTAAGAAAAATAATTATAGAGAGAGATAGATTGTTTACCAAGTACAGCTAAGGGCCTGTTTGGTTGTAGGGTTATGAAAATATTGGATTGTGGAATCCAAAATTTTAAGAGAATTCCACAATTTCGTATTTGGTTGTGGGATTTGGATTTGTAGGATTCCTTTGTTTTTTATGGGAAGCCACCATAAAACTAGGATCCTAGGATCCTAAAAAAAATTGGAGAATTTGCAAGAATTTAGCACTATTTGTTGTATTTTTAGATGGGACCGGGAACTTTATTTATTTAATAATCCTCTCTCTATTTATTTAATGGTCCATCCCAGTTCATTTTCGTTTCCGGCGGAAAACAATCATATCTAAAGGTTTAACCCTTCTCAAAAGACTTAGTTTTTTCTCTGGGTCTGAGATCCACAAGTCAAGTCTCGCACAAGTTGAGAATTTAATTCTAATCGGGAAGATCTTGTTCTTGAGAATCAAAGATTCAGGGACTTAGATCTAAAAATACAAAGAACAAGGTTGAACATGAATAACATGGAGTCCATGATGCTTTAGGAACTTAGGTCCTTTAAATCAAGAACTTAGTTCTTAAAGAAACCGATCTAAGATCATCAAAATAATGATCTTAGTGACCGTTAATGGTCAAAATAACATTAACTATGATTTAAGTTCTAAAAAAATATCAACAGAGATTAAATCTCCAAAAGAACTCAGCGCCTCACGTGAAAAGCACATGAGCGCTCAAGGCCAAGTTATACAACGCCTGACGTAAAACACACGTGAGCGCCGGGAAAAATTAGTGCTTAGCACTAGTGGAACGCCTCACGTGAAATACACGTGAGCACCACAAAAGTTAGTGCTTAGCACTATTGGAGCGCCTCACGTGATATACACGTGAGCGCTATATGCAGTTAAGTGTTTAGTACTGCTGGGTGTTAAAAAAACACAATCTTAGTCCAAATTGGCTAAGCTTATATTCATAATATCCAAACTGATATTAGTTTTAAACATGACTAATGATCTCTCATTAATAATATCCAAAATGATATTCATCACATATCTCCTAAGATAATCTTAGTCTCAGATATGACTAACGATTCTTAGGTCTATCAGCTCATTTCCCTCAAATACGGGTTTTGGTTCAAGGATACATCTCTCCACACCTCTGATATATGTCGTCGTAATTCCTCAACGTCTTCAGAGAGATGGCGGGTCCTGACAACCAACAACTCTTTTCTCGCCCCCGCTTGATGTAAAACTGCATCAAGATTGGAAATGATATATTCCACGTTGATGCACTTCCAAATTGACGTGTACACCTCAAATCGGATCGCACTCCAAACTAGATGCATTCCATGTTACCATCGTTCACTCCACCACATAACAAATACACGTGCGCACAAATTGAATGTTAGACCGAAATGTCCTTAAACTAATATTCGTTCCCAAAATGGAAATGTTGGACCGAAATATTTTTAAACTAATTTTCGTCTCCAAACACGGCGATAATGGATCATAATGTCCTTAAACTAATCTTCATTCCAAACAGGAAAATGTTCTTAAACTAATATTCATCCCAAACAGGGAATGTTGGACCGCGACGTTCTTAAACTAATATGTTTTGCCCTGCGGACTGTCTCTATAATGACTACCGTATGCTATTCATAGGGCTATTAATATATGATCTAATGATCAGTTGAGCCCATATGCTCACTGCTCATAAATTGATCTTACTCTCAAATATGGCTAATGATTTTTAGATCAAACCAAAATATCTCCTGAACCGATGGACCTCACAAATGTGAGATCTGCGTCATAAGATCATTCCCGTTGGCAAACCAAGCTACCAACGTGGGTCCCGTCAAGCAAAATTCTTGACCTAAGCTAGTCAATCCTCACGATTTATTTAATAATCCTCTCTCTCTAAAATTCTCAAATCCAAATCCCATTTTCTTTCCACCAGTCAAACAAAAATTACAAGGATCTACAAATTCAATATTAGGAATCCAATACCAACCAAACAACAAATTACAAAATCTAGAGATTTTCAACCATAATATTTTGGAATCCAAATTTCATAATATTGCAACCAAACAGCCCCTAAAGCAGCGACAACTGGGATGAAAATGCACAGTTTCGCCGTGGGATTCTTCAGCCGTCCTCTCACTGGAAAAAATAAAAATAAAAAGATCCCCAAGTAAATGGAGTGGAGTGCAATGTTCCGCTGGAATAGCTTAGTTTTAAACGCATTCCATTGGTTTTTTATCTTATAGCCCTCAGAAAGTTTGCTAATGTGATATAAATACCATCAATGCTTTTATTATTATTACATTATTACTGCCGCTTCTGCTGCTATTTTGGATTGCCAAGAGACTTTTGACTATACAGTACCTCTCTTTTCCATTAATGTTGTAGGGTAAATTGCTAAAAAAACCAAGCATTTTTTCTGTTGTCAAAAACACTCTGGCCTCAAAACGATAGTCAAAACCCTCAGAAATTTTTTCTGCGGTATCCACATAATAACCTATTATATCTAACCAATTCATATAAACTATTTAGATATCATAGTAAACGGTTTAGATATCATATGCAGCTGTTAAGATAGGGTGTGCACGGGTTGGGTTGGGTTAGTTTTTGACCATAAACGAAACCGAACCAGCTATGTCGGGCAGGTTTTCTAGCCACTTTAAACCCGTCTGTTACAATGGGTAGATAAACCCGAACCCAATAGGTTCGGGCTGGTTTCGGGCCCAGGTTCGATTTTAATTAATTCGGAAGAGTTAAACGCTGTTTCGGATAATAACAGGTTTAACATACTAAATTTAATATATAATTTATATTAAATAAAACAATGAACCATAAAACCCTAATTTTCTCACATTTTTTATCGTGAAATTATAGTTTTCTATAATCTTTTGATTTTAGAAATTGAAACCGTAGTTTTCTTCACTGAATCCTATGACCAAGAACTAATAATAATTTAAGAAGATAGAAATAGATGAGAAGAAATAATAGATTAAAAAAGGATGAGCCTCAATTAAATTTTAGAGTTTAAATATCTTATTTATGTTTAGGATTTAATCTTAGCCTAAAATTAAGCTTATCAACGGCTCAAATGTTAATGAAGCCAGCAGATTCAGATCGGTTGCGGGCCGATAAGGGTTGTGGGCGGTGCGGGTCCGGGTCCGGGTCCAGACGGGTTATAAAAAATTTAAAACCCACTCTATTCAAATGCGGACGGGTTCGGGTTTTGAACCCGTCAAATTTCGGACGGGTTTTGCACAATCATTTTACCCGTCAAAAGCGGACGGGTAACGGCTCTAACCCGAACCGCTAAACACCCCTATACTAAAATATTGCCGGCCGCTGCTTAGTTATCGCAGGAAACTAAAAATAGTAGGCAACTATTAGATAACACAAGCAAGGGTTTTTTTGACACCTAAGAACTCTTTTGGGCCATGGGGTTGTTGACCACAAAACAAAGTGCTTGGTTGGTTGTTTTTGTTTTTTTTTGACAATTTACCCTTTTTAATATAAATGCAATCTTCATGCATCAAGTTTATAGAAGTATTATATAATTGAGGTAACGGATGTGCTGTATGTCGCAACTACTTAGCCACAACCTGCAGACCCAAAGGGAGTCAAACTAGGAGGCCGAGTCTATTCAGTTTAAGTTGGGCTGGGCTCATCCTCGGTTTTTCGCTAAGGCAGTGTGGGTATTTGCTATATAATCATGTTTGATATAAATCTAAACATTTTTCAAGCATAGAAATACCACAACCTTCCAAAGAATTCCATATAAATACTTTAAGTTTTCAACAGTATGCAATTCCGTGTCATATAACAAGTGGTCTTTAATTTCATACTAATACCAACAATTTTCAACTGAAAACCCGCTTTAGAATTTCAAATTAAAAAATCAACAAATATGGACATTTCATGGTATTATCGACAGCTGACGAATTTTATTTGTTTATTAGGAATTTGCTGAAAATTTTGAAGGATTGCCTTTTTTTCGGACGAGAAGGATAGATAGAAATTGTTGTATCGATTGTAGGATAGCGCCAGGTGAGAATGTAACCATTCAATATAGACTTTTAGTTCTAGATTTTCGATTTATAAGAGGATCCGGAAAGATTAGACGTAAGGTAGAATCTAGAATTAAGTGGTGACAGCTAAAAAAAGGTAACCAAAAGACTTTTATAGATCGTATAGTTCTAGAGATGGATTGGCAGTTTGAAGATAATTCAGACAGAACAACAAGATGGCTAGTTGTATCAAGAGAGTAGTTAGAGATCTACTTGGTGAGTCGAGAGATAGTGCTTCACCATCTAAGGACACATCATGGTGGAACGAAAAAGTAAATACTACCATTAAAATCAAGAAAGATTCTTATAAAAATTTGAAGAAATGCGGAGAGATTTGAAAAATATAAAATGGATAAAAAAGAAGTTAAGAAAACTGTTCAGGAAGTTAAAACTAAGGTTTATAAGGAGGTGTGCGAAAAATTTGATGTTGAGAATGCTGAAAATGATATATAATGGATTGCTCGGATGCGGGAAAAGAAAACCAAAGACTTACGTCCAATGAAGTGTGTCAAAAATGAAGACCAGAAGGTTTTAGTTCAAAATGAGAATATTAAGGAATGATGGAGAGATTGTTTTGACAAATTATTCAATAAGAGTTTTACTAAGAATTTGGATGAACCTGTCATTCAATCTCAAGATGTAAACCATGATTTCATGCGTAAAATAAGAATACCGGAGGTTAAAGAGACTTTGAAGATAATGGGATCAAGAAAAGTGGTTGGTCTAGATGGGATTCCTATCGAAATTGGAGATACTTAGGAGAAATAGACGTTAAATGGCTGGCAAATCTGTTCAATAAAATTAAGCATACCCAAAAAATACTAAATGAGTGAAGAAAAAGTGCCTTTGCACCAATCTACAAGAACAAGGGTGACATTAAAAATTGCTCAAACTATTGTAGAATAAAACGCTCGTGTCACGCCATAAAGTTTTTGGAGAGAGTTATTGAACACAGGTTAAGAAAAGGATATTAAGATAATGGAGATTCAATCCGGGTTCATACCTGGACGATCGATGACAGAGACTATTCATTTGTTTCGTCAACTTGTCGAGCGTTTTCAAGAGAGAGAGAGATTTGTATATGATATTTATTGATTTAGAGAAAACGTACCACAAGATACCAAGAGAGGTATTACGGGGGACAATGATGAAGAAGAGGGTCCCTGTCAAGCACGTTGATATAATCAAGGATATGTACGATGGAGCAACGGCAAATGTTAGAACCTGTGACGGCCTAACAAGTGACTTTCTGATTACAACTGGTTAAATTAAGGATCCGCATTAAGTTCATTCCTGTTTATCATCGAGATGAACGAGCTTACTGAAACTATCCAAGATGAGCTACCTTGGTGTATGCCATTCGTTGATAATATTGTTCTGGTAAATGAGACGAAAACATGGGTAAATTCCAAATTGGAGTTATGGAGGCAAACGTTGGAATCTCGAGAGTTTAGATTGAGCAGGTCCAAGACAGCATATATGCATTACAAATTCAACAAACAAAGAAGTTAAGACCACATTGGTATAACACAGGAAGGACAAGAGATATCACCGAGCGATCGGTTTAGATATGTCACGCCCCGCTTCCCAAAATACGGAAAACGAGGGATGACTAGGCCAGCCATGCTCCTACGGTCAAGCAATAATCCCGCCGTAGTCACACTTCGGCTTCTAGCATTACATGGTAATCAGTAAATAAAGCACAGTAATAAAGGAATTACATTACTAAATTATTACATTAAAATCCATTGTTCACAAATTACAAATAAACATGAAGAGTTACTAACCAAGTTCAATTACACGATCACTTTTATGGAAAGCAGAAAAGAAAAAGAAGTACTCCAGACTAGATCTCCGTGAGCTCGAAAGGTAAATCCGTCTCCTGCGCTGGTTCTTCCACGGAATCTGAGCATGCATACTCAGGCCGTCAGAGCGACACAATGGCAATATTATTATAATGAGGTGAAACATGTAAATGAGGTAATAACAGTGAAAGTACAATGTGTGTTGTTCATCACAGAATATTGCATTTTATACCGCCCATTCTTACGCTCGGTTGTTTATAGGTAGGTGCTTTTAATCCGTGTTTGCTACATATTTACAGAATACAGGTTTCCGGTACAAATACTGCAAATCAACACTAAATCTCCACAGTTACGTCAAAATACAGAACATCTGTCACAGCAGATAAAAGTCGGGTTTCTGTCATCCGCATCCGTCTAGTACCGCTTACCAGTTCAAAAGTGCAGGATGAAAACAGTCGTCATTTCTGGTCAAGCGTGGGGCCCACAGAAGATATTCAAAGATGCGTGGGGCCCACTGAAGATATTCAAAGATGTGTGGGACCCGAGAGAGTTGAATTCAAAGGTGTTGAAAAGTAAAGCCAACATTGTTGACTATTGGAACCTGAAGCAATTATAGAAGAATTCTGCAATTCTGTACATATTTACCAGATGAAAACAGCAACACCAAGCCACCAGAGAAAGACGACAACCCAAGCCCACCACATGGCCGTAGAACCGCGGCCAATAGGGGGTATTGGCCGCGGATCCGCGGACCTTTAGGCTCCGTGATTGATGAAATTTTGGTGGTTGTTGGCACAGTGTATTTGGGTTGAAAATCTTGCCCCAGGGCTTCAGAAATCCTCCTATAAATACCCCAGTTCGAACCAGAACAGATATAGAGAGAATAGGATAGAAGTTAGTGTTATTTTCTTGTTTTCTTAGTTTAGCTTCTTCTTCTTCATAGTTCCTCCATGCAAAATTGTAGTGAGAGCTTTTTGAGTGGAAGATCAATAAAGATGAGGGTTTTTCTTATCTTGTCTCTTTTAATTCTTGTATTGTAATTTTATTATCTTGTATTGTTATTTTAATTCTCGTTGTTAACTAGTTGTTGTTATTTCCTTGCTTGTTCTCTTTTCTTTTCTTCTCTTATCCGTATTTTCAAGCGATGATACTTGTCGGAGTTCCTTGCTAAGGTGAGGACCCAAGAGTTAGCTTGCTTCACTTGTAAAACCGTATTTTTCTCTTTTCCTCCTTCTTATTTTGTTTTGTTTTCTTTTATCATGTGTGAATAATTCCACTCTTGTTAAGGCTAAGGAAGGTGGTATGAGGGACGGAGAAATCCCTTGTGCTTCTCTTCGCCAAATATCTTGAAACGAACCCCGACCAAACAAACGCAACCCCCTCACTTAGGCGCGCTATACGTGACATATAGTCGTGACCTAAGTCGAGAAGTCCTTTAAGCACGCTACAACGTGACATGTAGTTGTGACTTATTTGGATACATGGTTGCGGGTGTTTGGCCGAGGGTTGGAAATAAGCGTATTTAGCGGACGGACAAGGAGCACTATGAATGGATTTAGCGTTGGAAAGCTTGCTTAAACTCGCAAATCACATTCCTATGTCCTCCTAATCCCTGCTACTTCCGATTATCCCAACACCGTCTTAAGAATGGCAAAAGACAAGCACAAGACTAATCCTAACTCTACCAACCGACCTTAACCTTAACAAGCTAACTTGAACATAAATACAAACACATAGGTTAGTTCAAACAAACATATACACAATTCTTTATTGACTCGTCTAAGACAAGAAGGTAAGATAACACCATCTCCCTGTGGACCGACCCGTGCTCAACCGGCTAGCTGCATAGCGACACCGTCCTTGTCATGCCCCGCTTCCCAAAATACGGAATACGAGGGGTAGACAAGGCCAGCCATGCTCCTACGGTCAAGGAAAAGTCCTGCCGTAGTCACACTTCGGCTTCTAGTTTATCATGGTAAGCAGTATAAAATACGCAGGTAATGAGAAATGCAGTAACTGAAGAAAACAATGTAAAGACTGACCTGAGGTGGAACAAATGAATGTAACTCGGGGAGGCAAGTCAAGAAATCTGTGATGCACTGGTCCAGGCTAAATCTTCTCCTCACGCTGAGCATGCATACTCAAGTCGTCAGAGCGACACAATAGCAATGCAATGTATATAATCAAGTAACAGTTCTAACAGTGGTAATGGATATGAATAGCAGTAAATCAATGACAACATGAATATAACTGCGCAGAGATCAATGCAGCGGAATAGTAAAGCAGTATAACGATATGTCACGTATATCAACACAGTATGAGGTATATAAATGCCCGTAACCCTATCCGTCTCTAAGTCTCACTGTACAGGTCAATAAGCCTATCGTCAGTCCAAGTGTGAGAGTCAACCACTCGCGAGTGTCCTCCACCCAAAGGTAGAACCCAAGGGTAAGGGACCGCGGGCCCAACATGTAACGAGTGTATCACGGTGTATATATCACATACCCTGTAAATCTCCATATAACTCCCTAAATATATAAGCCGGCATGGGACTCCCGAGATTCTGTTGAACTCACACTTAAACTACCCCACACCCCGAGGTCTACATCAAACGCTAACCATCAATCTAAATACTAATCGATCCGTGACAAGTCTGCGCGAGAACTGGAGGCAGGACCTCCATCAAGCACGTCCCGATTAATACCTAAGATAAATGGCAGTGTCTGGTGTCTTATCTGTGACACCCGTGCAACGCTTCCATAAATGTCCCATTCCACTTATTAGTCACACGTGCACGCATCTCACAGACGTCGACAATGCAATGAAATAATAGGATCGCTGATTGTGTACCAGTACGTATCACTTTCACTTAATCACGGATACACGAACGATGACGTACTTGCCACAACCACCACTAAAATCTAACACTGGGTAAATGCACGATGTCACTAGGTTATCACTACAATGATTTAGGTATGATATGATGCATGAACAGTATAAGAAGCACAATTAAGGTATCATAAAAACAACAGTCTATCACTTGCACGATTTATCATGAAACATATGTATATAATTTAGCGAAATGATAAACAGGTAGTAATTAATATGTTCAGTTAGCCATCCATCTAATTTGGTTTCAAGCCAAACGGGTTCCAGGATCAATAGTTATAACCATTTCATTTTAAGCGCTCGCGGCTGGAAATCCGGTTTCAGAATCAAATGTCCGTTTCGCAACGCATTTTAACCCCAGTTGGGATCATAATTTAGTGACTCTACAGTTGGATGAATTCTAGGGTTATCAGTAAAGTTTTCGACGCAACAAACGGATCTTCAATCGCGTCTGTACGTTAGGAGTTATAATCTGTTTAATATCAACATGTCAATTCTGATTCTGCTGGGACTGTTATGTGTCCCGATCTTCTAAATTACGGATTAAATATCAAACGGTAACGAAACAGGATGAAATCAATTGTGTTGTCTAGCTAACATATTTATCTATAATAAACAGCGGAGTTCCGCAACCTACTAGTTAAGGAACACTTGTGGTATCCAAAACGGATCAGCAGGTCATAACTGGAGTCGCTCTGGACTGCAGTCCAGAGTCGCACTCCGATCCAATTTTCATCGCGTTTTAAATACAGAAATGTCAGGAACTAATATAGGGTTAAAGTTCATCGAGTTGGCTTCGATTTGAGCCCTCGAACGCACCATTCTAATTTGTATATGATTTATGGTGAATTTAACGGTTTTCAGATGCAACAGAATTACAGTTTTCCGGTTAAACTTGGGGGCAGTTGTTTTAGTCGTTATCGATTACATCATCCAACAAAATTCATACACTATGTTCACAGCCCTACGGGCCAACCTACACCATTGAGTTCCGTCAAATTTGATAATGTTTTCCTAAGGGAACAAGCATCGAACAGTTACGGCACATAATAGTTTTAAACTTGTAATATTATAATTCATGTATTTAACGATTGTAACTTAGGTAAATAGCATGTAAGCAAGTAGAATACTTGCCTGGAGGTGTCTCGGCGGTGCTCGGCAATGATAACGGCACGAACACGCGATGAATGGCGCGTGTGAGGTTTGCGGCCTCAGCTCTTGGATTCGACGATTCGGAATGAGCTCGGTCAGTTCTGGGCAGCGAATAACGGCGCTGGATGGCCGGAGCAGGAGAGAGACGCTGAGGGATACGGAGAGAGAGTTTGTAGAGGGAGAGAGAGAGACAGAGTTAGAGCGAGAAAGAGAGTTAGAGGGAAAGAGTGAAAGAGAGAGAGAGAGAGAAATGAGAGAGAGAGAGTAGGCAGAGAGAGGGGGAGAACTGAGGGAGTGAGAGAGTGAAAGACAGAGAGAGAGAGAGAGGTGTACAGAGAGAAGAACACAGAGAGAGAGAGAGAGAGAGATGCAGGGGGAGAGAAAAGGAGCAGAGAGGGAGAGTTTAACAGAGAGAGAGAGAGAGAATGAGAACAGAGAGAGAGAGAATGAGATGCAGAGTGAGCAAGAGGGGGTGATCCAGATCAGAGAGGGGCAGAGTGAGAGAGGTGGTGACGACGACGCCTTCGACGATGATGATGAAGTCGACGACGTGGTGCAGGGGGTGGGGCTCGGTGTGGCGCTTGGAAGGAAAGGTGACGGAGGCGGCCAAGTGGTCGGAGCTTTGGTGGATGGGAGTGATGATGAAGTCGTCGGTGGTGATGGACGAGGATGGCGAGGTCGGGACTGTGGGTTCGAGGGTGAACAGGAAGGGAAAGAGAGAGAGAAATGATGGGAGTGAGGAGGGGAGACGACAAGGAGGGGTCGAGGCGTGCGTCGTGGGGGTAACGGTGAGCGAGGCGCGGTGCGTGTCGGGCGGCGACGTGGGCGCAACGGCAGGAAACGCGCGCGCAAACTGTGGAGGTAGCCGTTGGGATTTAAGAAGGAGATGAACAGGAGTTGAGTTGGAGGGAAAGGCTGAGGAAAGGAGTTGGGCCAAGAAAATGAGCCAGGAAAATAATCAGAAGAATTAAGAAAAGAATGGGGCCGGGCCAGCGCAGGAATTTCCACCAATTAAAGAATTTGAGGAGGTGGGCTTGGGCAGCGGGCTTAAGCTGTGGGCTGAGGGAGGTTAAATAACTAATTTAATAAAATAGAGGAGAATTGGGCTGGACTGCTGGGCTAGGGAAATCGAAGGGAAATTTAGGAAAACAGATTAGTAAAGATGGGGCCGGCTTAGGAAAAATGGTGCTGGGCTTGGGTAGAAAATTTAAGGATTTTTTTATTTAAACCAATGGGCTGGACTAGGATTAATAGGGAATTAATTGGGACACAGCTAATTAGAATTAGGGTTTGGGGGTTCAAGTGGGGTTTGAGAAATGCAATAAAATATAATGATAAATTTATAAATAAAATAAATACTTCATAATTAAGAATAAAGAGGATACTAAGGTAACAGAAAACAAATTTTGGTATAAAAAGAGCTGGGTATTACAGTCCTGATCGCGGTTACACTTTAATTCTTTGAACATCCGACACGCCATCGGCGTGCGATCAAATGGCGCCGTTGCCGGGGAGACGGTAGCGTATTTTCTTTCTTGTTATTCGGGTTAATATTCTTTTTGTATATACTTATATAAAAAAAAAAGCTTTTTGTTATTTTTGATCATTTTTGTGGGCAAGAGTGCAGATTTTTGCGGATTTGCAAACTACGATTGTGGGGAGCAAAGTGTACATTCAAGGTAAAGGTGATTACGAAGTACAGTGCCAAAGATCCGGGTAGTTTGACCCGCGCAAGCGAACTTTTCAAGCTTACCGGATTTGATTCAACGGGGGTTTCCTAACCCAAAACTTAACGGTACGTACTTTACTAACACCTTCTTCTCCGACGCTTCCAATATACTATTCTTTGCAGGATTCTTTGCAAGTTCGCTAGCAAACGCCAAAATTGACTAACCCGTATTTGTTGCAGTGCTGTGCTAAAAAAAACAATTTTTTGATTCTTTATAGAATTTTTATTGAATTGCGCATTGCATCAATTAATATGGACTTAAGGGCAAGCGAACCCCACAACATACGGTAAAGGATTTCATCACCTTTTCCGTGGCCCACAAATCACGAACTTGAGCATAACGATTACCCGCACAAAATTTAAAAGAAACTAGACTTTAAGCCTTAAGGACTTCGCGCTCACTAGGAGAAGTTAACTGTGTTTAGAACCTCGCTTAACGGTATATTGTTTACGGGGTGTCTAGGAAAGTGTTAACGGCGAAACCGCCAAAAGAGAAAGGGTTATTTAATTAAGGAACTTCGCGAAAGCGTTGGAAAACCTCCCCTTATCTCTGCACTTACCTGGCCTCGTGATCAGTGTATTTTTAAGCCTGTTTCTCGACACAGTTTTACTTCGACAATCAAGTTCTGGAGCAGCTCTAGTTGACCTAGGTGAACCCTAGAACGTTTAAGTGTGTGGTATTTTGTGTCGTGATTATTTTTGTCCATATTCTTTTTGTGTATATTTCATTCTTTTGTTAACAACTAACTAAAAAAAATAAAAAATAAAAAAAAAATTAAAATAAAAAAATAAAAAAATCATTCATTTTCCCCCCTCCTTTTCTCTACCTTTCTCTCTCTCTCTTCATATCATGGGTACTCCACCTCGCAAAACTCTTACCGAACTTTGGTACCCACAACCGGACATTACCTCATACGGTTCTTGCTTTGGCCGAACATCGAACGACCCATCCATGCCCAAAATTTCGTTGAGAGATCGGATAGACGCGTCTAGGACGAACAACTGGACCCCGCAATCCACTTCGTATCAACCGTTTCAAACATTCACCCCTTCTTGCGTTGATACCCCTTTTGAAAATCCAGTTGTAACCCCGAGACCTATGTCTATTGCTGAACATATTGAACAATCTCGTAGCCGATCTTTCACTCCTTTCACCACTTCAAATTCTTTTGATCAACAATTCCTTTCACCTTCTTATCCAACTGTTGATCCTACCCCTGTCCAACCATTAAATTCCTATCCATCCTACCCGACTTTTACGCCTTCCCTAGAATTGCTTCCGAACCGCCATTTGGGAATTTTCAGTATTCAAACAACTTTGAATCTTTTACTGAAACCCCTTCACAACCCATGTCTAGTCTTGAGCAAACTTTGGAAGAATTTCGGGTAGCTTCACGCCAAATGGAGGAAGTAAATGCGTCCATGGCCGCCCTCCTACAATCTTATGAACCGGAAGCTAGTTTTCAACTAGCTCCATATTTTCCAATGTATGATGAGGCGGCAGGACAGGCTGTGAATTTGAGTGGAGAGAGTGAGATATACCCCCTTCCAAATCAAACCTACCCGTCCCAAATTGAATCCCACAACTCCTGTTTTGAAAGTCTATCGAGTATCCCACATGATTTATCAATTGAAGATAGAATGATGAATGAGTTGTGCGACTTCGTAGTGTTTGATTTGCCCGATTATGAAGGGTCCCTTCCAAGTGAAACCATACCTAATCTTTTTGACCTTTGCACCTCCACTTTAGAACCTAAATCGATTGATATCCATGCTTTTGTTGAGGTGTCAGAGAATTTTGATTTTCACTTGATTGAGGATATCGACGCTGGGAATATTTTGGATGATGAACCCATAGATTTGACTGAGTTTTTCTCTTCAAATCATCATCCCGAGTCATTAAATGTTTTTCCCGAACCCCATATGCGTCTGGATTTTGAAGAAAAATGCATGGATGTGCTAAATTTTGAGGAGAATATTGAGGATATTTTTGAGGATGAAACAGTTCTAGATGATGAGTCGGATTTTCCAATTCATCCTGTTCCTTTCACTGACTGTACACACCCTCCACAAGCCTTAACCGATACACTTCCTCAACCACTTCCCTCCATCCTTTCAATCGTTCCGACCTTGCAAGAACCCGTATCATTTTCACTTCCTGTGTCTGGTTTACCAAGTTCGGCGTACCCATGGTTTCTCACGAATCTTGAGGGATTTGACCCAATCTCTCGAGGGGTTAATAGATTAGCACAATCGCTTTTTACACATCGCTCATCACAAATTGTGCTAATCTATTCACTCCATTTCCTCCCTCAAGTTCGTATTCCACTTCTTTTTCCCTTCCGCCATTCTTCTTCTTTTGATATACCGAGACCGTATCCCGCTTCTCTCCGCATACGGTCTCGCGTATTCTCCATCTCTTTTCTCTACGCCTTCTTTCACCAGCCACTGCTTTATCACGATAAAATCTTTGAATGGTTGGTGTTAACTTTTGGCCTGTGTAAGGCCTTGTATAGTTTGATACTGTTCTTTCCCCCCTGATCCTGAACTTCAACACTTAACAGTGGAAACACTGTTTTACTTAAGTTTGGGGGGGACATTTTTTTTGTATATATTTTTGGTTTTCCTTTTTTGTTTTGTATATAATTTGTTTCTAGGAAGCGCCGGCAATTTTGACCCTCTTGGTATAGCCTGACAGTGAGGACACTGTCAAGTTTAAGTTTGGGGGTGTGCTCGGTAAGCTTTCTTCCTTCGCATTCATTTGTATATTTTGCATTTGCATACCTTATTAAAAACCCACAAAAATTAAAAAAATTTCCAAAAATATAAAAACTTTGTCACCAAGTTAGCTAATAGGGTAACTTAGATTTTTATTCTGAAAGTTTAGTTGATATGTTAACAATAACTAAATTCTAGGCTTAGGAATTGAAAACCCTAAAAATAACCCTCATTCTGTCTAACTTTGGTAAGTATGCGTCCTTATAATTTTTGAGTTCAGTTCTTGAGTTAAGTCAAGATGAAGGGAAAGTATTGAAGCTTTACCGGAGGATAAGTCTGAAAAATAGTTTCTTTTCTTGAGTTCAAATTTAGAGAGTATATACCCTACAAACTGCACTTGCACGTACCTTGAAACTTGGGATAGTAGAGGATACCTAGAAATACTCTTGCCTGAAAGCCTAGTATGAAAGAAAAAACGGTATTTGAAGCTAAACACCAAAAGAGCATATTGAAAAAATATATCCGGTCTTGAAAAAGAAAAAAAAGAAAAAGAAAAAGAAAAAAATAGAATAAAGTCAAGACCTGAAAACTGCTATTTACGCTTTAAGTTCACACATTCAGTAATCGGCCATTAGTGCCTCAAGAAGCATTAATAGTCGCATGAAAGGTGTGTGAGCAAAACCGTCCATCCTTAATGAAAAGAAGTTGTATTAGGTATTAGGGTAAGGGTATTATAGCTTGAATTGAATTCTCAAGTGTAGGGGTGCAAATATACACACACGTAGGGGTATACAATCGATGTTTGGATAAAAGATAGAAATGAAGAATAAGACTTGTGTTTTCTGTAAAGTAGATAAAAATCCCTGATTTGAGGCCTCACTTTAGAAGGAAAACTCAGGAGATCTAAGGTTAAATAGACAGGAGGTGTGAAGAATAAGGGTTGAATATTTCTGACTTAGGATGATAGAGTTTCTAACGTTAATACTGAACTGTAGGAGTAGAATCGATGTTAACTTATGACACTAGCTTGACGGGATTTTGTAGGTAGTATCCGCTGAAAACCCTCAGGAGACAACACTCCTTCTACTAGGGACACCTAGAGGTTTAACGGCTTGTTGCACGCGCTCAGTGCAATCGCGTTCCCTGCGAAAGTGCGGTTATCATTTTATTTTTAGGAATAATTGGTTTTGCTCGGGACGAGCAAAATTTAAGTTTGGGGGTATTTGTTCATCACAGAATATTGCATTTTATACCGCCCATTCTTACGCTCGGTTGTTTATAGGTAGGTGCTTTTAATCCGTGTTTGCTACATATTTACAGAATACAGGTTTCCGGTACAAATACTGCAAATCAACACTAAATCTCCACAGTTACGTCAAAATACAGAACATCTGTCACAGCAGATAAAAGCCGGGTTTCTGTCATCCGCATCCGTCTAGTACCGCTTACCAGTTCAAAAGTGCAGGACGAAAACAGTCGTCATTTCTGGTCAAGCGTGGGGCCCACAGAAGATATTCAAAGATGTGTGGGGCCCACTGAAGATATTCAAAGATGTGTGGGACCCGAGAGAGTTGAATTCAAAGGTGTTGAAAAGTAAAGCCAACATTGTTGACTATTGGAACCTGAAGCAATTATAGAAGAATTCTGCAATTCTGTACATATTTACCAGATGAAAACAGCAACACCAAGCCACCAGAGAAAGACGACAACCCAAGCCCACCACATGGCCGCGGAACCGCGGCCAATAGGGGGTATTGGCCGCAGATCCGCGGACCTTTAGGCTCCGTGATTGATGAAATTTTAGTGGTTGTTGGCACAGTGTATTTGGGTTGAAAATCTTGCCCCAGGGCTTCAGAAATCCTCCTATAAATACCCCAGTTAGAACCAGAACAGATATAGAGAGAATAGGATAGAAGTTAGTGTTATTTTCTTGTTTTCTTAGTTTAGCTTCTTCTTCTTCATAGTTCCTCCATGCAAAATTGTAGTGAGAGCTTTTTGAGTGGAAGATCAATGAAGATGAGGGTTTTTCTTATCTTGTCTCTTTTAATTCTTGTATTATAATTTTATTATCTTGTATTGTAATTTTAATTCTCGTTGTTAACTAGTTGTTGTTATTTCCTTGCTTGTTCTCTTTTCTTTTCTTCTCTTATCCGTATTTTCAAGCGATGATACTTGTCGGAGTTCCTTGCTAAGGTGAGGGCCCAAGAGTTAGCTTGCTTCACTTGTAAAACCGTATTTTTCTCTTTTCCTCCTTCTTGTTTTGTTTTGTTTTCTTTTATCATGTGTGAATAATTCCACTCTTGTTAAGGCTAAGGAAGGTGGTATGAGGGACGGAGAAATCCCTTGTGCTTCCCTTCGCCAAACATCTTGAAACGAACCCCGACCAAACAAACGCAACCCCTTCACTTAGGCGCGCTATACGTGACATATAGTCGTGACCTAAGTCGAGAAGTCCTTTAAGCACGCTACAACGTGACATGTAGTTGCGACTTATTTGGATACATGGTTGCGGGTGTTTGGCCGAGGGTTGGAAATAAGCGTATTTAGCGGACGGACAAGGGGCACTATGAATGGATTTAGCGTTGGAAAGCTTGCTTAAACTCGCAAATCACATTCCTATGTCCTCCTAATCCCTGCTACTTCCAATTATCCCAACACCGTCTTAAGAATGGCAAAAAACAAGCACAAGACTAATCCTAACTCTACTAACCGACCTTAACCTTAACAAGCTAACTTGAACATAAATACAAACACATAGGTTAGTTCAAACAAACATATACACAATTCTTTATTGACTCGTCTAAGACAAGAAGGTAAGATAACACTATCTCCCTGTGGAACGACCCGTGCTCAACCGGCTAGCTGCATAGCGACACCGTCCTGATCGCGGTTACACTTTAATTCTTTGAACATCCGACACGCCATCGGCGTGCGATCATGTGTAATCGCTATGTCACTATATGATGCAAAGTATGATCTGTGTCCCTATCAGTCTCTAGGTCGTGTTTGAAATTGTATAGTGGAAAGGAGGATCATGTTTAACAGGAGTCTCGTACATACCCGGGACAACAGCCCACATGCCCGGGACATAACCCTGTCAGCCGGAGCGCTAGATCCTACCTAATATATATATCACTGCTCGAATGATCATCCTCTAAAACACGGTCCCGCTAAATACGATTCTCTTTCCACTTCGATTTCCCTTTTTCCCCCAGGTCTATACTATTTATGATTTTGATTTAGTCGTGTACAAGTATATCAATGGCACGGTTTTATTACTGTTCACTGTATCAATCACTGTCACGGATCATTCACTTTCCATTGGTGTACTCGACACTCCTAAACCAATATCATTCACGCACGATAATGCAATGTCCACTGAACACTAACACGCACTAACACTATGTATATGGCAGATGGGGTAAGATATGTGTATGTATGCCATTAACAAGCCATGTATGTTATGAACCAATATGCACGTCAACAACTTACAAAAATTGCATAAATTCATATGTTCGGAATTCTATGAAATGATGCAAATACGATAATAAGCACACTCTTTCAGAAGTTCATCAAAATTTGTTTCAGTTCGATCGGATTTCCGGTATTCAAGCTACAGCCGTTTCATTTTAAGTGCTCGCGGCTGGAAATTCAGTTTCTGAACTGAACGTCCGTTTCGCGACACGAATTTCACCTAGTTGGGATCAGAATCTAGCAACGCTACAGTTGAATAAAATCTAGGGTTTTCAATAGGGTATTCAACTCAATAGACGGATCCTCAATCGCATCTGTACGTCGAAAGTTATACACTGTTTAACATTAGTATGTCACTTCTGAATCTGTTCTGGACTGTTATACGTCCTGCCCTTTTTATTTACAAATTAAATAGCAAACGACCATGAAACGGAATGAAACCACTTGCATTATTTAGATAACGGATTCACCTTTAGTATTCTGTAGAGTTTCTCAACATACGAGTTCAGAAAACCAAGTGGTACACGTTACGGAACAGTAAACAGTAATCAGAGTCGCTCTGGACTGCAGTCCAGGGTCGCACTCCGATCCAAATATCGTCACAATTTCAGTACAGAAACCATTAGAAACTTGCATAGGGTTAAAGTTCGTCGAATCAGCTTCGATTTAATCCCTCGAACGCATCATTTCAAAGTGTGCGTAATTTACGGTGATTTTAACTATTTTCAGATACGGGAAATTTCTAGTTTTACCGGTATATTTGGGGGTATTCATTTTAGTCACCAACAGTCGTATTTTCCAGTGAGATTTATACAAGATATTCATCACTACATGGGCCAACATAAACAATCTAATTCCGTCAAATTAGGTGAGTATTTTCATTTGGATCATGCATCGAACAGGTATGCCACATAATCTACCGGAAATTGTACATTTGTAATCTATACGATTTAAGTTTGTAACATGAATATATTAGCATGTAGCAAGTAAAATACTTGCCTGGAAACGTTTTGGTTGATGCACGGTGGCGGTAACGTCACGAACGCGCGACGAACGGCGTGAATCGATTTGCGTGACCTTGGCTCGCGATACGGGTTTGACGTCGGAGCTGCCCGGAGACGTTACACGGTCACTGGAAACGGAGGGGTGCTCTGTGGTTCGCCTGGGGAGTGCTGGGGTCGACGACGATCGGCAGCGTCGCTCCGGCGATGTGTACAGTGGGTGTTGAGATGTGGGTTTTGGAGAGAGAGAGGGAGAGGTAGTGGCTCGGGTTTGTATGTTTGGAGGTGTTGGTGATGCTGATGAGGGTGTAGGGGTGTCGACTGAGGAGGTTCAGGGCAGCGGGGGCTCGCCGGCGTTGAGTGTGAGGAAGTGACCGAGATGGGTGCAGGGGAGCTCAGGGCGGCTGAAGGTGCAGGGGCTCGATGAGGGGGTGAGTCAGGGGCGCTGTTGGTGGAGAGGAGCGAGCGAGGGAGGAGGGTGAGGGGTTGTAGTCGTCGCCGTCGGGGGTGAGCGGGTGATGGGAGCTCGAGGCAGTGGGTTGAGGTTGGGCTTTCGAGAGAGAGGTGAGGAGTTTGAGAGACTGTGAGTTTGAGAGAGACGGTCTAGAGGGAGTCGCGAGGGAGTGCGTGACGTGGGGCAAGGGCACGGGCGTGGACGTGGGCGTGAGGCGGAGAAAGTGGATCGCGTGAGCCGGAAAGGAGGGAGACTTTGGGGAAGAGGAAGAGTTAGGGTGTGGGCCGGGTCGGGTTTGTTGGGGGGAAACGGGCTGGGCCGGAGGGATATAAATGTTTAATTCATATTGTTTTCATTTATTTCGTTGGGCCGGGAGAAAGGGTTGGGCTGGGATTTTTGTTTTCTTTTTAAATGTTAATTTAAATTTGATTTTTGTTGTTGGGCTGGGTGTAAGGAAGTTGTGGCTAACGTTTATTTAAATTGCTTTATGTTTAGAAGTTTTGCTTTAATTTAGGTTTGGTCTTGGATTGGTTTACAGGTTTTGGAAAATTAAATATTGAAACTTAAGCAACCAATCATCGCATAAAGTAAGAATACAGGAAAAAATGGGACAGCATTCGGGGACTGGGAAAATAAAGGAAAATACATAGATGGGAACGGGGATTTACAAGATATCTAGGTTCCATCATCCAAAAGGATGGGAAGAGCAGCAGCGGTGTTAATCAAAAGATCCAAGCTGGTTGGTTGAAATGGAGGAGTGCAATATAGATTTTGCGCGATCGTAACTTTACGTTAAGGTTGAAAGGAAATTGTTATCGGAGCGCTATTCGGTCTATTTTATTATATGGCGCAGAATGCTGGGCTCCTAAGAAGTATCATACACAGAAGATGCACGTAGCGGAGATGCGAATATTTCGTTGGATGTGTGGTAACACCAGAAAAGATAAGATGTGAAATGAGGGTATTCGTGCAAAAGCCGGTGTAGCACCTGTGGAGGAAAAGATGCGGGAAAACCGGCTAAGATGGTATGGTCATGTGCGACGCAGACCTATGAAAGTACCGGTTCGACGGATGGATACTATCGATATAGACAATGTCAAAAGGACGAAAGTGAGACCGAAGAAAACATGGATGGAGGTGATACGAAAAGATATGGTTGCTAAAGGCCTCAATAAAAGTATATTGTTTGATAAGAATGAGCGGAGGCGGAGGATTTATGTACTGGACCCGGCGTAATTCTCATGTTGGTTCATGTAGCCTATAAAAGGCTTAGCCGCTGCTGAAATTTTTTGAAAGCGGAGGGTATTTCAGTGAAAAAATTTGCTTCTTCACCTGAAATCAGAAATTGCCCGAAACATCCTATGTCGCTTTGTGCCGCCAAAAACTACACCTCATCACAAAACCCTCTCTCTCTCTCTCTAAAACCTCTCTCAATTCTCAGAACCCTAATATTTTCACAACAAAAATGCAGTTCCCGTTCCCAAAAATACCCCACAATCAACCAAACCCATTCGCCTCCTTCATCGATACCCTAAAATCCCAAGCGACCCAGTTCCTCAACTCCACGCTAAAGCCCCAAACCCTAGGTCCATGGGCCCGCATCTCCACCCCCAAGACCGGTGTCCACAGGCTCGACCTCGCCATGTCGACGCCTCAGATCGAGGAGAGGCTCGCCGGAATTCCGGTGTACGCGCTCAGCAACGCGGCGGAGGAGTTCGTGCTCGTTTCGGGCGCGAGAACGGGGAAGGCTTTGGGGTTGTTTTGTTTCAAGAAGGAGGATGCTGAGGCGTTGCTTGATCAGGTGAGGTCGATGAATCTGGAGATGAGGGAAGGATCGAGAGTTGTCCCTGTGGCGCTCAACAAGGTGAAGAACTTTGATTTTTGAAAAATTTCATACCATTGTTTAGTTTGAGTAATTGTATGCTTAAAATCGATAAATTGAGTGTATTTGGGGTTATCAACACGTACGATCATAGCTTAAGAGTGGGCAAATTGGTATTTTTGTTTTTGTTTATGTTTTAACTAGTATCAGGGATGTGAAGTCGCATGTGTTTGCTTTTAGCCAGAGATCGTTGTGTTGGATGGCATTTGAAATCAGTTTTCAATCTAACCTCTTCCCTGTTCGAGCTAGAATTGTATAGATGGACTCATATCATATGTATCGGGTAGAGCGAAATTTAACGCTTCAATCATCATTGTTTGCTTTGGTTTGAAGCACAATTTTAATATTTGAAGAGGAAATATAGTATAAAATGACTTGGGTATTTGAAATTGGACAGACTTTTATTAGTTACCGCGGACTTAATAGCAAAGATTATCAGTATATACCTTTATATTTTTATCATCATAAGTTTTAGTTAAAATTTAATCTCCATGGCTAAGCAGTTGGTGTATATTTAACTATTTTCTTATTTAATGAATTTCTGTTCTCCCTTTCCCATCTCTCATAATGTGCTTTCTTTATGATTCAGCCCCTAAGCTAACCATTGATAACGAATGGGATGGAAATAGCCTACTTATGATTTATTTTGTAAGAATGGTTTATTTTTAACCTCTTATGAAGGTTTTGATGATTTGACGACTTCCGCTTCGTTGTCGTATTTGTCCTTATTTCTTTCCTTAGCCAGTTGAAGTAGTTTCATCTTCCGGTATATTTGGTTTGTGCTGTCATTTTTCCTCATTTAAGGTTATTGCAGGTCGTCCAGCTTAAAGTTGATGGGGTCGCCTTTAGGTTTATTCCTGATTCCCGTCAGGTTGCAAATGCCATTAAGGTGAGTTCTCTTGCAGCCCTTCTAAGTATTCTTTATAATAGAAAATAAAGCTTTGCTGATTTTCTTCTGAAACTATCATGCGCTCATAAGTTTATATGAATGCCTTTGTTCCAATACAGTAGTGATGATATATTAAGTCATAATTTAATTATTTTTTGTAGAAAAGATATAATCACTCATATTGGATGTTTGGCCTGCAAAACATATAAACTGCTCTTCTATGCGTTTTTCTGATACCTTTTAAATGCATGATCTAGAATATCTATGCCTCACATTCAATTACCTATAACATCATCATTATGCATGCCCCCCTTTATAACTCTCAGGCATTATGTTAAATTCAGATCATGTTGTTATATGAACTATGTTTGCGTGTTAAGACAAGAAAAAGAAAGAAATCCTTGAAATCTGCATCTCAAGCCGTTGGCTATACCGATTTACTTCTCGATGTGTGTGGTAGTACACCTTATAAGTTTTTCTTACCTTTTGAATCATACACATTCCTGTTCATCCAATTTCCTATATTTAAAAAGAAATAAAACCAAAACCATGGATAAAGCTCAGCTGATTTGGTTGTGGTGCCTGAGATGAAATGTTTTGAGCTTGTCATTCGTAGGTCCATCGCTTGGGTCATTTATAATCCTTGTTGTGTTATAATTGGGTTTATGTACTACTGCATGGTCTTTGGAGTTTTTCTTTTCTTGGCTGATATTTTGTTGGCTGTTTGTGAACTATACTAGTTAGAAAGGTCGTAAAAAATTACATGGTTATCCTCAGAAAAATGGACAGAGGAAAATGGTAAAAGGAATCTGTTTTCGTGCTGTAAATTTTTCCATTCAGCTGGGTCTGGCCAGTTCTTTTGTGTAGACTGTAAGGGTAAAACATATGAATCATAGCTTGAGTGAAGGGGGTCATCATAACCCAAAGTGACTTGTAACCTCGACTAAAGCATGACTCTGTCCACCCTCGGTGAGATGTCGCTGACTAAGTAAACATGTATCTAATTTGGGTTTTGTAGGGTTTCCTTCAAGTTTCTCTGAGTGTGTGGCGTAGGGTTTCTAATTTGGGTGATGCAGGGCTTTCTTTTTCAACAGGTTTCACTAATTTTGTTCTGTCAATAAATCCACCAGTCGGAAGAAGTGAACAAATTAAGTTGACCGAGCAATGATGATTAGAGGAAGGCCTAAATGTAGTAATATAGATGGATGGAACTATTAGAAATGATTAGTCAGCTGCCAATGACTCATTGGAGAGCTGAATAGAAGCAAGGGTTCATGCCAAAGTGGGATAACGGCTACTTGTTGCTGTCTAATCTTGCCCTGTCCATTCTGTTTGACTGTGCTTTCAATGCCATTAGTGAAGAAAATAGGGAGAGGGGATTTTAAATTGGGGGCTCCAGTGAAGAGGATGTCGATTGATGATCGATACCCTAGAGGAGATGATCTCCTCTCCATATATAGGCCACTTTCTCTGCCCGCGCCCTCCGAACTGCCCATATATTTTTCCGCGAGATCAAAACCCACGATCCCTCCAACTCCACGATCTTCGCGCTTGTGAACGAGGAATCCCAACGAACGCGGTGCGTTTCTTTCTGGAAAATGGGTCGAGTTAAAGTATTGGGTCATAAGGGCACATTCACTTACATCTCCCATTTGGCCGAAATGACCAAATACTTTTCGAACACACTCCCACTCTTCGTGAGATGTGTCTCAAGATATAATTATACATACCCCACTATTTGTGAGATGTGTTCACTTTTCATTCTTCATGAAAACCGAGTACAACCATTATCCATGGTTGTCTCCTTTCGTTATTCGACTTAGACATTTCAAAGTCCCATCAAACCAACATGTTTTATGCATATTTCTACTGGGATGCTCTTCGTCAAGAGGTCGGCTATCATGTCACTAGTAAGAATATAAGTCATTTTGATTTCTTCCTTCTCCACCATATCACGAATATTGTGATATTGAACTTCAATGTCTTCTTTTCGAACTATTTGCACCGCTATGAATCAAGCTGATGGCTGCTTGATTATCACAGTAAATCTCAATTGGATCATCCACCAAATTGAGATCGAACTCCTCTAGAAACCGTTTAATCCAGACTGCATAAGTAGTGGCCATACTATATGTCATGTACTCAGCTTCTTGTGTGTACCTTACTACACATCTCTGTTTCTTGCTATCCTAAGAAACAACTGCACCTTTAAAGATGAACAAATGTCTCGAAGTAGACTTCCCGTAATCTGTTTCCTCCAAATTCAGTATCGGAGTAACCAAGAACCTCAAGCGAGTTTGCTTGATAAACCAACTTATGATGCACAATACCCTTTAGATACTTTAAAATTCTCTTAACAGCTTCCCAATGTGTTGGATAATGATTATTTTGGTATGTACTAACTAGACACACCGGGTATGCCAAGTCTGGTCTAGTACACAAATTGCATACATCAGGCTTCCAACAGCTTGAGCATATGGGGCATTAAGCGGTTTTTGCTATTCTCCATGACATTGTTCTTTACACAACCGCTTTTCTATAACCAATGGCGTAAGAGCCGGATTGCAATTTTGCATCCCAAATCTTCTAAGTATTATGTGCAAATATGTCTTTCTTGGTTCAAACTTAACATTCTAGACTTTCTATCCCTAAGAATCTGTATACCAAGAATATAGGATGCATCTCTGATGTCGTTCATCTCAAATTCACTACTAAGTGCTGATTTGATCTTGTTCAATACTTCTATATCATTTCCAGTGAGCAAAATAGCATCCACGTATAAGGATAATATTGAAAAATTACTCCAACTCTTCAATACATACACCCAGTTATCCAATTTGTTCGCAACAAAACTAAGATGGATAACATTATTGTGAAATTTGAGGTACGATTGTCTAGATGACCGTTTTAAACCATATAGATACCTTTTCAGTTTATATACCTTATTTTCCTGTCCTTCGACCTGAAATTTCTTAGGCTGTCTCATATATATTACTTCCTTCAACTCTCCCTTGAGGAATGCAGCCTCGCCATTGTTCCCCTCCGAATGGCGGCGCAGACTTTGCGTCTTGCCTGAGATTCGGGGCAGATGCTATTTGGTTTTATCCGTCTACCTCTCCGAAGATACCAAGTTGATTTATGGCACTGTGTATCGGATGTTTAGACGGATGCGGCCGATATAGCAAACTTCGTCAGATTCCCCTTCAGGGTGAGGGTTTTTTGATTGTGGGGACGCTCTTCCCTGCAGGCGCAAGCCCCTGCAGTTAATTACGCTACCGCGTCGCGGTAACAACTTTTTCCTTCTCCAGAATTTCACTTCGTGTCGTGGGTGTTTGTTTTGTTTGTGGTTGCCCGTTGATTGTATACGGAGACTGAGTAATGCCGTCGCCCGTAGGACGTGAATTAGTCCAAATCCGTATTTACTTAGATTTGGGTTTGGTGTTTTTAGTTTAAGGATGCATTAGTCGCGTTGCGGCTAAGATCAACTTAAACGTTCGTTAAGGATATGTTAGTCCTGTTTTAGACTAAGATCAACTTAACGTATTGATTAATATATGGCCGTCAGGACTCGTCACCTCTCTGACGTCGTTGAAGGATTACAATGACAGGTGTCAGAGGAGTTCAGAGATGTACCCTTGAACCAAAATTGATTTGGAGTTTTGTCATTCATTTAAATGTCTAAGGATACGTTAGCCGTATTTGGGGCTAAGATCAACTTAAACGGGACCGTTTGGATTCGGCAAAAGAGCATTTGGAGGCTCTACTGTTCCCGTTTAGGGACATAGTGGTCCATAGGTAGTTTAAGGACGTTGCGGTCCATTGCCAGTTTAGGGACGTGGTGGTCTATGTTTCAGTTTAAGGACGTGGTGGTCCGTATTCCAGTTTAAGGACGTGGTGGTCCGTATTCCAGTTTAAGGACGTGATGGTCCGATATTAGTTTAAGGACGTCTCGGTCCGATATTAGTTTAAGGACGTCTCGGTCCGATATTGATATGTGGTTGTCGGGACCCGTCACCTCTCTGACGTCGTTGAAGGATTACGACGACATGTGTCAGAGAAGTTCAGAGATGTACCCTTGAACCCGTAGTAAATTGATTTAAGAGAGCAATCTTGCCCAGTCAATTTAATTTAAGGACTTATGCCCAAAATTGGGCTAAGTCCAGTTTCAACATTTTTTGTCTTTGGCCTGTGCTAGGGCTTTATCCCCTTTTAGTAATGCACTGCATTATTCTTGTTTTGGTTGGGCTTTGCCCTTTTCTAAATGATGCAGAGCATCTATTTTTTTGTTTGAGCTTTGCCCTCCCTTTTAAAATGCATAGCATTTTTTATTAGGCCTGTAATTGGGCTCTGTCCCTTTTCTTTAATAATGCAGAGCATTAAATACTCTGACAGTGCCCCACGTGGCTTATCAGGCGCTTTGCGCTAAGTAATGAGTGCAAACTCATATGGTGGTGACACGTGTCGCGCTCTGGTGAGCGCAAGCGCAATAGCGCAGTGCGCTAGTGCGCTGCGCTGTTGACACGTGGCGCGCTCTGGTAAGTTGCGCCAATTTCAGAGAGCAAAGCTTTATTTCAAGAGCGCGTAGCGCAAGTGATCCTATAGCTGACACGTGGCGCTCTCTTAAGAGCGCAACAACGCAGTTTGTAAGTGCAGAGCACTAAGAATCTTTTAGATTCAAGAACAGAAGTGCAAAGCACTATTTAATTTCTTGATTTAAATTAGGTCAAAGAAAAATAAATTTTTCTTTTTTGTTTCAAGAACCAGGGGTTCATAAAAGTGCAAAGCACTATTTTTCTTTTGTTTGAAGAACCAGAGGTTCATAAAAGTGCAAATCACTATTTTTTATTTTATTGTTTTCTTATTTTAAAGAACCAGAGGTTCATAAGAAGTGCAAAGCACTGTTTATTATGTAAAGATCATTGATCTTGTTTTTAGATTAATGATCTATTAGAAGAAATTTCTTCTATTTCATGAAGGTTCTTTACCTTTTTTCTTGAAATTTTCTCAGAGTTCTCTCTGTTTGAAGCTCTTGACTTTTTTAAAAAAAAAATGTTCCTCCTCTTTGAATTGAGGCCTAGGGTCCTTTTTATAGTGCCAAAAAATTAGTTAAATTTGTTAAAGAGATCATTCTCTGAGTGATTTGGGGAATTTTCCCCACCGTTGGATCTTTGATCCAAGGGCTTCTGCTTTGCAGAAGAAAATCTTCTTGTTTTAACAAGAACAGAAAAGATTTCTTAGAAATTTAATTCTGTTTGGCGCAAATGCCCCAGCGCGCGACACGTGTCGCGCAGCGCAACTGCGCTGACACATATCGCGCAGCGCAAAGCGCAGCGCATCTGCGCTAGCGCATCTGCGCTGACACGTGTCGCGCAGCGCAGTGCTTGCGCAGCTGAAGCGTTGCTTCATTAAAATAGAGCTTTGCTCTGATTGGGCGCGCCTTCTTGGGCGTTGCGCTGACGTATCAGCGCTTGACATGTGGCGCATTGCGCCCGAGATTTGAAGCGTTGCTTCAAAATTTTGAATTTTGAATTTCAACAGAGCTTTGCTCTGATTGGGCGAAACAAATGCCCCCACCGTTGCGCTCACGTGGCGCACACGTGAGTGCAGCGGTGACAAACTCCTGATCGTTGGATCAAGGGGTGAGCTCAAGGGGCGCAAGCGGCTTATAAATAGGAACTATGGCCCTTTAGAAAACTTCACCATTTTCTAGATTTTGATTCCAGAGCTTTGCTCCTGCCTAGAACTTCAGAGCTTTGCTCTCGTTTCCAGAACTTTAGAGCTTTGCTCTCATTTTCCAAGTTAGAAAACTTTAGATAAAAATTAATTCAAATCAAATTAATTAACCTTAACCAAAGAGCTTTGCTCTCACAGATCTTTTGATCTATAGAGACCCCCATTGGGGTTTCATAAACAGAGCTTTGCTCTCAAACACTTATAGATCTGCAGGGATCTTGTTCATGGGTTCTAACCCATGAACAGAGCTTTGCTCTTGGATCAAATGTGGATCTTTTAGATCTGCAAAGTGAAAAACTTACCATAAGTTTTCATGGATTTTTCAAGGTCCCAAAATTTTTAAAATTTTTAAGTGTTAAAATTTTCTGATGGATCTTTTCCATTATTATCACAGAGCTATGCTCTTTTAAGGAATTTTATTCCTTTGAGACCAGAATTTGACAAGTGTCATTCTGTAACAGAGCTTTGCTCTGAAAGAGGAGATTTTCTCCTTGTTTCAAGGGATTCTTCCCCCCTTTTTTATAAATTGGAATGTTTTCCTGGGGATCAACTGACAATCTCATCCAATGATGAGTTTGTCTTATTAACTGACGTATTGTCATCTAGATTTTGTGGGTCCCTCTTTGGTCTCCTACTCACTGCACTGTTGTGTGGTGTAATTAATTAATTTTAATTTAATTTAATAAATGCATTTTCTTTTTTTATACGCCAAACGTTGGAATTACAACACTAACGGCTAAATTGTTCTTTTACAGCGATCATGTCTTTAGACACTTCATTCCCGTTCGTCCGCTCGGAGGAGGGATTTCCCGAGGCACCCTCGGACCGTGAAGTCCTGACCATGATTAGAGAATACAACCCGGAGTACAAGAAACTCCACCTTTGGGGGTCTTGGTATAACCAGATTATTATGGGTCGACGCAGCTTCACATGCGCAGTGCCGTCTGAGCCCATCAAGGCAATTCACTACGCTACCCCACCTTCAGCGCAGTATGCCGTGGAGATGATAGACTGGACCGCGAACAGCTTTCTTCATCCCGCTATGGATGCGGTTCCGGTTCAGCGTCCTATGGTCTTGGATATCCTAGGACGCCGTATTTGTCAGGGAGAAGCACGGCTATGGGGGCAATCATATAACCTTGGTTTGATTCCCCGTTACCCGATTGGCTATCTGCTGTGGGCCCGATACATCCTGTCGACGAAGAAGTCGCAGTTGATAAGACTAGGACTGTACACCGCGGTCTACGTATCTCTCTTCCAATATCCTACGCTCCCCACCTGGTGGTTCAAGGCTTTCTTGGAGCAATGGAATATTCCCATCCACACTTTCCTTGCCATGGATCGGGAAGTGTCTATCTCTTTGGAGGAATTCGCGGAGGTATCCGGCCTATCGGTCATGGGAGAACATTACGAGGAGCTGCTCCCGACAGATGTGTACGTCTTTGGCGCCAGGCCAGTGGTAAGGGGGTCACGCCGGAGAATGCCGTTCAACACCAATTCCCGAGCTTGATTAAGGTGTTGAACATTTATGAATCTCTCTTTATCGAACGCGGGAGCCGCGGAGTTAATTTTGAGGATTTCATTGCTCAGTTCCTTCATCCAAACGTCCTCTCGGTAGAGACTGCCAAGTCTGCCACCCTTGAGGACCCTTTCGGTCTAGGTTTGGATAACCTGCCAGCGAGAGACATAGACCAAAAGGACTTTTTTCTTCCTAACTCCCCAACCATGTCTTTTGCAGAAATTGCGGCTTCCGGAATGGATGAGAATGCCTTTTTCTTAGGATTTCTCGGACTGTGGCTGAGTTGGTTCGCGATCCCAATGCACTCTCATCGCATGCGGCCTTCTGTCTTTTTCCAGCCCACCGAATGGTCATAGGGGTAAAGGTGGCTGTGGGGATCGCTGGCTTGGCGCACCTATATCATGGCCTCAGCCGAGCAGCGGATGCCAATGAGCCCGGGGTACTCCACGTGGTCTTCCCGATGCACTACTTTGCATCGTGGCTCGAGCTACACACGGTGGGTGTCTTCGGCATGCATAAAAGGCCTTCATTCTTTGACAAGTGCGGTTTTCCTCGCATTATACAGTTGATTGGCTCATCAATCGTGACCCCTTCACCACGGAACGCCAGGGGTTTACTGCTTCGCCCTCACACCGTTGGAGTCGGGATGTCCTTTATTGATAAGGTATTAACCATTGGAAAAGCGTCCACCACTGCGGTGCGACCATTACAGGACTCCTTCAAGGATGGAGCTTCAGTGTTAACGGCCCGGGAGACCCTCCACTTGTATTCTATTAGACCGGGTTTCCTAGTCTTCAGGCAGGGCAGTGCAGCAATCTTCATGAGATATAACCCGCATCGTTTTGCCCAACAACTGGGTTACGATCAAGGGGTACCCTTGGAAGCTTTCTTACTGGAACCTGCTGCCAATGAAGAAGGGATGGAGAACGCGTTACATCACTTCATGCGCCTGAACACGGGTTCTCGTTTTTTCATCAGCACGCCGGCCTGTGCTCCACGACTCCTTAATATATATAAAGATTGGTACAATCATGCGACGGGGGCTGTTATAAAGGAAGAGAGGCGAGTGTTGATCGACCGTAAAGAAGTACCCTCCGGCACCAACCGTAACGCTCCCTTAGTGCCAAGGATCCCGGTGGCTCCTCCTCTAAAAGATGCCGGGGGCAGACCATCACGTGCGCAAAGTCCTCCACGTGAGCTGCCGCTCCCTGATATCACAGATGCACTTCCCGCACCCTGTGCTCCAGTGGAGACAGTGGTTGTACCCTCGCCGGAGTCTGGCGTGGGTGCGGACATCGGGACCCGTCGTCCCAAAGTGGCTGCTAAGCGGAAGTCGATCCCCCGTGAGCCTAGGGTCGGAGGGCAAAAGAAAAAGAAGTCGCTCTTCGCTGCGGACGTCGTGTTCGGTCAGGAACTCCATGCTCCCTATGCTGAGGGTCTGCTCGAATATGGGACTAACGCAGGATTAGTGATGCCGCCGCCGGACGATACAGACTTGGAGGCTGCTCTCAAATCTTCAGCATGGTTGGCGAGGCGTGACGCGTGGTTAGCTAAGTTTGCGCAGTCAGGTAACTACTAGTCGCCTTTCTTTATTGCAATATATCTTCTCCATTGCCTTTGACTAACGCTTTTCTTTCCTTTCTTTCAACAGGCATCACTGATGAAGAATCCATTGCCGCTTCTCTGAAGACTTTCCAGGAGGAGGAACGTCTTAGAGCATCTATGGGCCTTAATAAGTTTAGATTCATCAAGCTTTCATTTTCCTTGTGTTATGGTCGATCTAACCTTCCCCTTTCAATCACAGGAACCTCGATGCCGTTCCTTCCAAGTGACGCAGATGCTCCACCGGCTGCCGATGTTCCCGCTGCCTTTGGGCCACCGCAGAGGGTTCGTCTTGAAGAATCGATGAAAGATGCCTTAAAGGCTCTGGAGGCATCCCTGAACGAGGACGACGACGTCTTGAAAGAGGCGTCACTAAGATCCATCGCGACAGCCCGGAAGGAAAGGAAGCGGTTGAGACGTGAGGCGAAGGCACGCAGGGCTGCCTTGGCTATGGGAGCGGGTCCCAGCACTGCCCCTCGTGCTGATACTCCATCTGAAGAGGCCCCTGTCGCCCTATCCACTGCCCGCAGAGAGGTGGCGTGCGCAGTTCGGAGCGCAAACGGTAAATCCGCTTCAGGTAATGTTCTCTCAGATTTTTTTTGTTATAAGGATTTTAATGTCGTTGGTCCTTATATCTCTTATCTTGCAGGGCCAAGTCCGCTCGAGGGGGAGGCGGAAACCGTTGATTCCAAAGAAACAGAGGAGGCGGTACTTGCCGAACTCGAGCCGACGGTGGGCAACGTCGTTGTGGCTTCGGAGCTTGAGGTGGAAGTCGAGGGGCCTACTGCCGAGAAGGTCATTGATGCCGAACCTGAAGTGGTGGCAGATGATATGATCATTATAACTGAGTCCAGGGTGGTGGCGGATGAGGCGCTCGAGGCCGGCGATCCCCCGGCGATGGTGGACGATACAACCTCGACTACTGAACCTGAGAGAGTAGTGGGTGAGGTGGCCATGATTCCCGAGGACGAGCCAACCGCTCCTTCTCTGGAATCTGGCAATACTCCAATCATAGCCCTTCCCATCTATGGCCCTACGCCGTCCCCAGGTCTTGCTAGCACGACGACGGTCCCCATCGAGTCGGGTGACGAGGCCACGGGCGGTGGTCTCATGTCGATAGAGGAGGGAGTCGCCTCCGTTTCAGCCGGGAGCTCCTCAGGTAAACCCTAAGTGGCTGCTTTTCTTTACTTTACAATCTTTTCTGACAAGTTCACCTTTTCGTAATGCAGGTGCAGCCAGTGCCGATGCCCCACTGCTCGAGGGAGCGCCTTCAACGACTGTCTTGGTGGTGGTCACCTCTCAACCCTCTCTCATACCCTCGAAGATGTTAGAAGGTACGTGTTTACGATTTATTAATCTTGTCTTCCAGACGTATAATTCGTGTACTAAAGTCACACTGTTGTGTTTCCCGGAGTGCTTTTTGATCATGTATATCAGATGTTGCTCCCACACTTTTCTTTCCCATCCGAGCTTGCTTCTTCCTCTGGTGGCGTTGGTGAGTATGATTTCCGTTGACATCCTTCCTCTTTTTTTTTATTGATGGAATTACCTCTAACCTCTTTTTCTCATCTCAACTGCAGTGCTACAGATTGAAGGAGGGGATAAAAGATCAGCTGCGCCACCAGCCCTTCCGACCTTGCCACCTGTCTCAACTGGTACAATGACTATCACATTGGTAACTTTCCTCTCTTTATTTTCTGTACCGTTATCTGATCGCATCCTATTTCTTTTCAGCTGTCGTTCTGGCTTCGGCGTCCTTCGAACCTCGCATTACAATGCCGGCGGGTCCTTATCTGAGGAGTCTGTCTTCAAAAGGCGCCGCGATTAGTCTGCGCATGTTGAGTGACTACGTCGAGGAACTCGACGTTGAAACTCCTACATCTGCCGCAGACTTCGCTATGGTGGTTAACCCGATGCTAGCAATACTCGTGAACTTTCATGATGAGGGCATCATTGCATCCTGGGTTAACCATTGTAAGGAGATCGAGGGTCGCCTATATCAGTTGGAGTCGCTGCGTCCCGCTCCCGAAACCTTGGCTGCCAGTAATCAAAGGACATCGTGGATTGAGCAGAGCGCTCCTTACTTCCGCCATCTCGAACAAGAAGTCATTTTAAGGCGTAAGGAGCGCGGTGAGACTTCGAGCAAGTCTGCTCAACTGCATGCTTGGGTGGAGGCCAACGCCGCACGGCTGAAGGTTATCTTTGAGGGCCTTCTGCAATGTCTCTCCGAAGGGTTATCATTGAGGCAAAAACTCGACGTTGTCGAGCGAGCTGCACCCAGCCAGGAAGCAGCCCAAAAGGCGGCGGAGGAGCAACTTTCATCCTTCTTGCAGCAGCGGGCCCAGGTGGAGGCGGAGGTGGCCGCGGCTGTCACCCGAGAGGAAGCGCTGAAGGAAGTGCGACAGCAGCTTGTGAATTTACTAAAGACACTTCCTCCTCAGTAGCTATCCATCTTTGTATCGTTTGTGCTTGTAGATAAAAGAATGTATATATATATATATATTTTATTCTTTGACATAATGTATCCTGTATCCAATCAAGTTTATGAATAAAAGATACACCTTTTTTATAATGTGTCATTTTCTCCGTCTTTCTTTCTTTCATTATCAGCATGCCACCTTAGTAACCATGGTTGACGAGTATCCTGACCTTCTTAAGAAATAGCGATAGCTTAGGCCGTAGGTTCAGATTTGCTGCCTAAGACTTTTCAACTCCATGAGCCGTGAGGGTCTCAGAGAGACTTTTCTCCCTACGGATCGAGAGGATCTCGTAGGTGGGTTTTTCTCCTTAGGAATCGTGAGGATTCCTGAGTTTGGTTTTCTCTTATAAGTCGTAAGGATCCTATAAAAGAATTTTCCCTCTTACGAGTCGAGAGGACTCGTAAGCGGTTGTTTCCCTCCTTGTCGAAACTCGACCTTGGAGAGTGAGACCCGTGAATAGTATGCAAGAGACCATTTTGGATTGACTTGCAGGGTCCCATTGTTCAGGGTGCAAGTTTTTTAGTCCCTGCTGCCTGAGGCTTCATTTGCAAGTTGAGACGAATCGGGAATTTCCCGCGGAGGCACTGGTTTCTCTGCGAGCCGACGCGAATCAGGAGGCTCTCGTCAAGGAGTGTTTGTATCCGTGAGTCGAGGAATTTGCTAGGGATTATTTGTTTCCCAAGCGTCAAGGATTATTTGTTTCCTTGGGGTTTGAAACGAGTCGAGGATTCCCACGGAGGCATTGGTGGCTCTGCGAGTCGACGCGGATCAGGAGGCTCTCGTCAAGGAGTGTTTGTATCCGTGAGTCGAGAAGTTTGCTAGGGATTATTTGTTTCCCAAGCGCCAAGGATTATTTGTTTCCTTGGGGTTTGAAACGAGTCGAGGATTCCCACGGAGGCACTGGTGGCTCTGCGAGTCGACGCGGATCAGGAGGCTCTCGTCAAGGAGTGTTTGTATCCGTGAGTCGAGGAGTTTGCTAGGGATTATTTGTTTCCCAAGCGCCAAGGATTATTTGTTTCCTTGGGGTTTGAAACGAGTCGAGGATTCCCATGGAGGCACTGGTGGCTCTGCGAGTCGACGCGGATCAGGAGGCTCTCGTCAAGGAGTGTTTGTATCCGTGAGTCGAGGAGTTTGCTAGGGATTATTTGTTTCCCAAGCGCCAAGGATTATTTGATGAAGATACTGGTTTCTTCGGAGTTGGACTGAACCGTCGAGATTTAGCTTCGTCTTCTAGCGGAGCCTGCTGGGAAAGTATGGTTCCCTCTTTGTTTACGCCCTTGAACTGTATACAGGGATCGATGTGATCTTAACTGTAGGGCCAAATTTTTATCATTTCTTCTTTTTATTTTATTTTATTTCCGCGATGCTCTATCATTTCAGCTTTTATATCGCGAAGGTCGCGACTGCCCAATCATTTCGGCTATTTTTCGCGGTGCCCAATCATTTCGGCTATTTATTTTATTTTCACTCGCTGCTTTTTATTGCGAGTTGCCCAATCATTTCGGCCATTTTGCATGCATACATTTTTACTTGCTGCTTTTTATTGCAAGTTGCCCCATCATTTCGGCTATTTCATATGCACGTGCGGCCTACTGGCTTTTCGCCGTAAGCCTGAAATTAAACACCGATTTCGGCATCAGCACCGCTACAACTGGGATATTGCCAGGAGCGAATCATCATTTGCCTCTGTCGATGTCGAACAAAGGTGGCTTAGCGACCAGGGTTAAGGTCCCGTCGACTAAGGCTTTTGACTTCATGAGCCGTAAGGGTTTCACAAAGGTATTTCTCCCTACAAGTCGTGAGGATCTTGTAGGTGTATTTTCTCCTTAGGAGTCGTGAGGATTCCTAAGTGTATGTTCCTCGGTAAGTCGTAAGGATCCTACAAGAGGGTTTTCTCTTTGTAAATCGAGAGGACTTACAAGTGTTGTTCATCATGCGAACATATCCTCAGCCTCGGATGAGACTTGATTAAAGAAATGTTTATTCGCGCCCGTGGATTGTATACAAGGGTCAGTATTGGACCACTTGTAGGGCAATCTCAGAAGTTGTGGGGGTTGCTTAAGCACAGGTTTAGGTCTCTGTAACTTAAGACTTTCAAATCTTATGAGCCGTGAGGGTCCCATAAGAGAGTTCTCCTCACTAGTCGTGAGGATCTCGCGAGTGTATTTTCTCCCTAGGAATCGTGAGGATCCCTAAGTGTGTTGCTCCCTTGTGAGTCGTAAGGATCTCACGCGGGTGGTTTCTCCTTACAAGGTCGAGAGGACCCTATAAGTGTCTTTTAACGAGGTTGCGCCCTTTCGGGTTTTCACAACACTCGCCGGTAGCCCTGCTGTTTTTACTCACGGAGCCCTTTCAGGTTTTCATCTGTGCCCATTTTGCTTATGGACATACCATTTTTTTATTATATTTTTTTTATTTATATTTTTTTATTCATCTCGTCAGCCTAAGGATGCTGCGGTATTAGTTTAAAGACGTTTCGGTCTGCTATTAGTTTAAGGACGTTTCGGTCCGTCGTTAGTTTAAGGACGTTTCGGTCCGTCGTTAGTTTAAGGACGTTTCGGTCCGTCATGGAGAAGGCTGGCCACTGCTTAGAAAGCTTAAGTTTAGGAAGATAGCGAGCGGACATAGTCGTCGTCATCTATCATTGACCTAGGCTGTGGCTCATTAAGCATAGTATTTCTTTAGGAAGCGACCGTTTATTGGCCTGAAAGGCCTTTCACCGTGCATATCCATGAGTAGATAGGCTCCACCATGGTAGACCTTGTCTATGATGTACGGGCCTTCATAGTTTGGCTCGAATTTTCCCCGCTTGGCGCGATTGGGGATCATAGGCCTTTTGACCACTAGCACGAGTTCGCCTTGGCGGAATGTCCTCGGTCGGGTCAATGCCTTGGCGGAATGTCCTCGGTCGGGTCAATCTTTCGTATGAGCGCGTCATCTTTGCTTTATAGGCTTCCAGATTTTGTTGCGCTATGAGCCGGGTTTCATCGAGGGCGTCAAGCTTCTCAAGCCGAAGGTGAGCATTTTCTTCGTCTGTCAGCTCGTAGTGGACTGCCACTCGTAGAGAGGGTAACTCTATCTCGAGGGGGAGTACTGCTTCCGTCCCAAATACCAACGCGTACGGCGTTGTGTTCGTGGCTGTTTTGAACGTAGTTCGATACGCCCAGAGAGCTTCTTGCAGTCTTTCGTGCCAGTCTTTCTTGCTTCGTGACACCGTTTTCTTTATGATCTTTGTTAAGGTCTTGTTGAAAGCTTCGGCTAGACCGTTAGCTCGCGGATTATAAACCGAGGAATATTTCCAGTCAATATTGTGTTGCGCGAAGCGACTGATCTTGTGGCTTCTGTAAGCTGGCCCGTTATCGGAGATGATCCGTCGCGGAGTTCCAAACCGATATATGACGTGCGTCTTGAAGAAGTGGAGGATATTCTCCGTCTTTACTTCCCTCAGCGGTACTGCCTCTGCCCATTTGGAGAAGTAGTCAGTAGTTGCCAGGATGAAACGATGTCCCCTAGACGATGCTGGTTCGATAGGGCCGACTATGTCAGTTCTCCACATTTCGAACGGCCAGCTAGCCACTGTTGGATGTAATGGATTTGGATGCTGATGGATGAAATCCTCATGAATTTGACATGAGTGGCACTGCTTCGCATATTCGAGGCAGTCCTGAATCATCGTGGGCCAGTAGTAGCCCATCCGTTTTATCTTCAACTTCATCTTTGGGCCCGCTTGGTGAGAACCGCAGAGTCCGTCGTGAACTTCCTGAACGACTCTTTTCGCTTCGTCAGGTCCTAAGCATCTCAGCCACAGAGAATCAAATGATCTCTTGTACAGAATATCGTTGACGAAGGCGAAAGACAGAGCTCGTTTCATGAGCTAATGTCTTATGGACGCTTCTTCAGGCATTCGGTGGGACTTAAAGTAATCTATGAAGACTTCCCTCCAATCCTCGGCCTTTTCCGGCTCTTTTATTTGCAGAGCCATTTGCTCAGTCATTTCCTTTTCTTCGGATGATTCCGGCGATGTTTCTGCTGGGGCAAGTACTCGACGGCTTTGTACCACGATTCTAACGTCATCGAGATTCTCGTCAGCCAGTTCTTTAGCAAGTTTAGCCAATGCGTCCGCTTTGCTGTTTTCCGCGCGCGGTATGTTCTCCAAAGTATAAAAGGGAATTTGGGTTAACAGTTGTTGCACCCTTTCACCGTATTTCACAAATTCTGGCTTGCACGTTTGGTAGTCGCCGTTTACTTGACTAACGACAAGTTGAGAATCCCCATATATGAGGAGGTTTTCAATTATCATGTCAATGGCGATCTCAAGGCCTACTATCAAAGCTTCATATTCGGCTTCGTTATTTGTCCTCGGTTCTGTCAGGGAGAACGCGTAGCGCATTATCCCTCCTTGTGGAGTTATAAAGATGAGTCCTACCCCCGATTTGATTATAGGGGTATTTTGTTTGCGCTTTTTCATGGAAGATGCTCCATCGAAATAAAGTTCCCATTGTGTATCACCACCGTCGATCGCATCAAACGCATGTTCGTCTAGAAGATCGCAATTCAGAGGAGAATCGGCCGGTATCGGGTGCTCAGCGAGGAAATCGGCGATGGCCTGGCCTTTCACTGCCTTGAGAGGTTGATACGTTATCGAGAACTCCATCAAGAGCAGGGCCCATTTAGCGAGTCGTCCCGTCAATATGGCTTTTGACATCAAGTATTTAAGGGGGTCCACCTTTGAAATGAGACGGACTTCATGCGCCAACGCATAATGCCTAAGCTTTGTTATCGCAAAGATCAACGCCAGGCAGTGTTTTTCAATGGGGGAGTAGTTGCTTTCTGCCCCCAGCAGAACTCGACTTAAGTAGTAGAGTGCTCTTTCTTTCCCTTGATCGTTCTCTTGTGCCCATAATGCGCCTAAAGAACCTTCGAGGGCGGTTGTATAAAGAATGAGAGGCTTTCCCTTAACCGGAGCAGCCAACACCGGCGGGTTCTGCAGGTATTGCTTGATCTCGTCTAGCGCGCTTTGGCATTTTTGATCCCAGACGAACGGGGTTTCCTTCTTTATCAGGTGACTGTAAGGACGACACTTGCCTGAAAGATTGGCTATAAATCGCCGTATGTATTCGAGCTTCCCTTGGAGAGATCGCAACTGTTTGAGAGTTCTCGGCGGAGGCATTTCCATGATCGTTTTGATCTTTGATGGATCTATTTCAATACCTCGGTGTCGAACAATGAATCCCAGGAATTTGCCTGAGGAAACTCCGAATGCACACTTGAGCGGGTTCATTTTCAAGTTGTATTGCCGAAGGCGTTGAAATACGGTCTTCAGATGCTCGAGATGTTCCTCGTATGATTTGCTTTTAACCACGAGATCGTCGATATAGCATTCGACGATTTCGTGTATAAGGTCATCGAAGATCTTCGTCATGGCCCTTTGGTAGGTGGCACCGGCGTTCTTTAAACCGAATGGCATCACCTTGTAACAAAATATTCCCAGAGGAGTCCTGAAGGCGGTGTGCTTCTGGTCTTCGGGATGCATCTTTATTTGATTATACCCTGATGAGCCGTCCATGAAGGAGAAAACCTCATGAGTGGACGTATTGTCTATCATCAGTTCGGTGACTGGCACTGGGAAATTATCCTTCGGGCAAGCTTTATTGAGATCCCGGAAGTCCACGCATATGCGCACTGTCCCATTTTTCTTCATCACCGGGACAATGTTGGCGATCCATTCAGGGTATTGAACTTCCTGGATGAAGCCAGAGTCGATCAGCTTTTTGACCTCGGTATTGATGCTCATCTCAAGCTCGAGTCGCATTCTTCTCGGCGCCTGTTTGACTGGCTTGATGTTCGAGTATATCGCCAATTTGTGTACAACAATTTCTGGATCTAGTCCCGGCATTTCGGAATAGTTCCACGCGAAGCAATCTCTATGCTGCAGAAGCACATCCTTTAATGCAGCTACCCTTTCTTCAGACAGTAACTCGCTGATGAATGTCGGTCGTGGATCGTTTGCCGTCCCCAACTCAATCTTCATGAGGTTATCTGCAGTGGTATGGATTCCATCTTCCAGCTCTTTTGGCGCTGGTGGGAATTCTGAGATTATCTCGTCGCTGCTGTTTTCGAAGCACCAAGGAAGGCTGTCCATGTTCTCTGGCTCTTCTTTTAATATCGTTATCACGTAACAAGTACGAATTCGCTTCCAATCCCAATGCGGAACTGGTTCTTCTTTCGTGGCCTTGGGCTCGTGCTTTTGTGGTGGCGTTACCCTCCAGTTGTCGGATAGAGCGAACTTGCCAAGCTGGTACTGAATTTCGACCCAATTCTTGAAGGTGAAGCAATCTTCGAGAGGATGCCCTATTACTCGGTGATAAGAGCAATAGTCTGGATGTGAGACTTCGCCTGCTTGTTCGGGGTGTTTGGACTCCGGCAGTGTAAGCATCTGATGTTTTAGAGCGAGGTCAAGTATCTTCTTCGTCTTGTCCTGAGGAAACGAGTATGCTCGACCCATTTTCTTCATAAGGGATAGATCAATAGCGCTCGACTCCTGTTTGCGTGGCTTCTTAGCCCTGCTTTGTTGTTGTTGAGCGCCTTTTTAGCCTTTCGACTTATTTCTGCTTTTGCGCTGAGTCTTCTTTATAACAGGTCGACAGGGAGCAGCCTTTTCATCTTTCACGGCTTGTTGGAGAAGGCGTTGAGTTCTGGCTTTCTCGTAGATGACCATTTCGCGGTTATGGTCGTCTCGGACTTTTTGACCCGCTTCCCTTATAAGCTTGTCCATTTGTTCTTCGAACGACGGACTGAGTTCCTTTGCATCTGGCACTTTTATTGGCTTAGGATTAGCGTCCTCCCATTGAGCATCCGCTTCTTCATCGAAGTCATATATGACATAGCAGCTGTTTAATAGCTCTCGTTTCTTTGACCGGATGTATCCGAGCCCGATCGTCTCCATCCTCCCATTAGGTAGCTTGTGTTGAGTTCCGGGGACGTTCCAAACCCTGTCATAGAATTGGCCTTCCTAACAGTCTGTTCGAAGGGTATCCCTTGGCGCTTTAACAGTCGTTTCAAGCCTTCTGTATAATATCTGGGTAGACGAATGGGTTGAAGCCTGTCCAGCGTTGGATCTGCTCCATACCAGATCTCTTTCTCTACTTTATTTTCTTCAGAGCGGTAAAGCATAATTGCTTTCTCTCTCTTTCTCCTGGGAGGGATATAGAATGTCCGCAACTTTTCTACATTGTAGATATTAAGTGCATCCAGTTCTTTATGGTGTCTAGGCGGCACCATGGCTATCTGTAGACTTCGCTCTTCATCAGCAGAGGTTCGTATTGACAGCCGAGCAGGGAATACCGCATGAACTTCATCCTCCGAATCACTACCGAAGATCAATGAAGGAACGGATGGTCCCGGCTTGGTGTATTGGGGCGAACCCGAATAAGTTATATCCTCTTCCTCCTCGGTATCGCTGCCGAAGACAGGGATGGTGGCGTTAGTTTTGTTCTCAGGCTTGTGACACCTTTCCGTGTCTTCGAAACTCGGCAAGAAGTATTTGGCATCTTCATACTTACGAACTTCATTCACGGAAAACGGATTCAATTCTCCTGCCACAGTGTACTCGAGACCATCCTTGCAATATTTCATACACTGATGCTGTGTAGAAGGGATGATATTGTACTCGTGTAACCATGGTCGACCGAGCAGAGCATTGTAGCATGTCTTGGCATCTATGACATGGAATTTAATATCTGTGACGAGCAACCCGAAGCGTAACGTCAATATCACAGATCCAAGAGTTTTTGATGATTGGGAGTCGAACCCGGAGATGGTGATCTTGTCTCGGGCGAGGTGTTGGACACTCATGCAAACTTCTTTTAACACCCGTACATTGAGTAAATTAACAGACGATCCGTTATCGACCAAGATTTTACTTATCTTTATGTCATGGCAATATCTTGAGACATAAAGGGGACGATTGTGTTCGCACGTCCCGAGGAGAAGGTCTTCATCGCCAAAAGCAACGTCGGCCGTGTGCACCTCTTCCAACTCATTCTTCATCTTTTCTTCGGCCAGGAAGGCTTGGAACTGGTTCGGATCTTGTAGCGCCTTAATCAAAGAATCCCTCGCCTCTTTTGATAGTAACAGGGCATCAAGAATGCTGAGTTGTGAGGGCAGCTTCCTCAGATGCGCCAAGACATTGTAATCCACCTTATTTCTCTTCGGCGGATTCTTGGCGGTTAGCTCTTCCGCAACTTGGTCATCTAGAGTAATATCCTCAGAGACATTTTCTTTCCCTTTATCTTTCTTGTTTAAGGGTTCGAGATTCTTTTCAGGTAGCGTCGGATTGCGTAGCTGGATATTTTCGCAAACCTTTGGCTCTTCTTCTTTTCCCGAAGTTGACTCTTTAAAGAGGGGCGAGTTCCAGCTCCTCGTCAGAATCGCTCCCGAATGTAGGCACTTGCGACCTGCCAGTGTTAACCATGCGACAATCGCCGGTAGTTCTTTCAAGCCCTTCAGTCGTATTTCTTTGCTCTCGACGAGTTTTACGCTTTTCCCGCTTGAAGCGTTGTCGACGAGCAACATATCCTTGCCACCATTTATCGAAAGCTTTGCATTCTTGAGTGGGGTGCGAAACCTTCTGATGATATAAGCAAAAGGAGGGGTGCATTTCTATTTCATCAGTAATTTTTCCTTCAGAGGATGGTAGCTTCATGCCCATTGATGTGGCCTTAGCAAACCTTTTTTTTTATCTTGAATTGGCTTTTGTCGGTAGCGAAGGTATTTTGCTCCAGCGGGATCGTCTCAGCTCTTTCATCAAGTCGCTGGCGTTTGGCCTTTTCAAATATAGCCATCTCGCGTTCTCGATCAGCTTTACTTTTCAGTCGAGCTTCGTTAAGGAACGCGTCAATCATTTCGACTGATAGCTCCGGAATTTTTGATTCGGTATCTGCCCCCAGCGTTTTAGTGCCAGAAGTCTTCTCATCGTTCGTGATCGAATGGGAGATAATATGACAGCTCGCTATATATTCCTCGGATTCATCCGATGAACTTTCTCCCTCATCTTCTTCTTGAAAGACGTGATTGAGGAACTCTTGGAGCGTAATGGGAGTCCGTGCCTTTTGGTTGTATTCATCCAGCGCGTCAATTTGCTTTTGTAAGTCCGTGCGCTTGTCGCCAGGCTTCACGGGCTTCTTAGATTTCTTTTTCTTCTTTTTTGAAGATTTTGACGGCTTGCTGCGAGTGTTTGAGCCACCACCATCGGTCTTTGGAGTTGTACGCAGTTTCAACATCCCTTCAATGACCTGTGGTTCCAACGGGTTCTTCCACTTGATCGCTGGACATGTCTGAAGGTCGTTTAGCATCCTTTTCGTCTTGGCTGATAATACAACCTCCCAAGGAGCTTCTTCAATGACGGAGCATGTTGCCCCCGGCGTATTCGTCCCTTTAGAGGTGTGGGGCTGCGGGGGATTCACCTTCCATTTGTCAGATAACGCGAACTTGCCCTGTCGGTATTGGTTTTCAAGCCAATTCTTGAAAACGTAGCAATCTTCGATCGGATGGCCTAGTACTCGATGATAAGGACAGTAGTTGGGCTCGTTGACGTCACTTGGTTGCAACGGACGTTTTGGATCCGGCAGATTTATGAGTCTGTTGCGCAACGCCAGCTCGAATAATCTCCTCGTTTTATCGCGGGGAAAGGAATAAGGACGTCCTATCCTATCCTCAAGGGGTACGTACGGGCGCATATTATTTTGACGAGCTACTGGCTTCGGGTCGCTCGGTTGTTGTTGAGCATTAGCGACGACGATCGCTTTTCCCTTCCCTTTGTCATTTCGGGAGTCCGGCCTTGGAAGAGGAGGTTTATGGCCCATCTGATCCATCTGTGCTAGTTTGTCGATCAAGGCTTGGAAGGTAGTCGGCTTGAAAAACATCATAAACTGCGAGATGGTTGCTTGTGGATTGAGGGTTCCCACAAACATACCCACTGCGGGAGCTTCTTCAATGCGTTGCTCGCACTTCGACCATAAATTCCGCCATCGTATAGCGTACTGAACCCACGTCTCACCGGGTTTTACCCTGGCATTAATCAGGGCCGTCATCGGGGTACGCTCACTGGCACTTGCAAAACGCTGAGTAAACAGTAGCTCCATCTCCGCGAAGGTTTTGATAGAGTCATTCGGGAGTTCAGAGTACCACTCAAACGCCGTATCCGATAAACTTCCAACAAACTGGCGCAGTAAAAGCTTGTCATCACCACCGGTATTGCCGCAGAGTGTCCTGAACTGGGCAACATGCTGATGAGGATTGCCCGTCCCCTTGTAGACATGGAACTTAGGAATTGTATAACCTGGCGGGTACTTGATTTGATCGTACCAACTTGGGTATGGCCGCCCCGTTTTTACGACCTGACCGGCCACTTCGGTCGCATGATGCACCCGTATTTGCTGGGCGATGTATTCATCCAAATCAGCTTTTGAGATGGTACCCTCTTTAGCTGTGGATAGAGCCGGTGGAGGATTCGACGTCTCTCCCCTATCGTCTTCAAGAATGATCGGGGGATCTTCAGCAGGTGGATCTTGTTGAATCATCATACCCACCATATCCTGGAACAGGAGGGCCATTTTATTTATGTTGTCTGCCTGCTCCGCAGCTTCTTTATCTTTCTTCTCTAGTACGCGCCGAAGGAATTCGGCGTCCGTTTCTTGTTCTTGACGTTCCTCTGAGGATGTTTCCGGGGTTTCTTTTGGCTCCGTAAGTGCGGCCATAGCGTTCATCATTTCTTGGAGCTTCTGCTGCTGCTCCTGAGCCTTGGTCACTGACCTCGTGTGCGGTCTATGACCTGTTGAAATGCGGCTATCTTCTTTTCCCGATGCCATGTAAACGTATGAATTGTTATGCCCCCTGACTTGGGGCGTTTAAGTTCATCACCTCTGGTGTTTGTCGCCGGTGCGGGGGTTTTCTCCGGCCTTCTTCTTTTGTGGGCCGTTGAAGTTAAAGGGGCCGTGGAAGTGGGTACCCTAGCGATCGTTGTCCCCTGCTGTTTAATAGGGCGGTCTTTTTCTTTCTGCACCTTCATTTTCTTTCGTTGACGGGAGTGATCCGTGTCGATCACGGAGTCTTGAACCTTCCTCCAAACTTTATAAATTGTTGAGGACAGCCGTTGAGGGGCTGTTCTTGCTTTGTTTCTGGAACTCTCTCCGCAGGCGGAGGAGATCTTTTCAATGTAGCGGTTGGAGAGTTCTTTCGTACCTTCCTCAGCAGTTCAAAGCTGTTCCCGGTTGGAACGGCAGCGTTGACTTCCACCACTGGAGCCGGTGGAGTTAGCCCTGAGGGGGAATTGCCCCCTGCCTTCCTCACTCGTCGCCAATGGCGACGTCGAGCATGACGAGCCGTTGGGACTGGCTCGGAGATTGAGACATCTTCTTTTTGCCCCCTGTCTGAATGAGGCGCCGCCGGTGTTAACCTCTTAAAGACTGAGGTTGTCTTCTGAGGTGTGATATCCAACCTATCGAAGACAGATCTTCGAGCAGGGACAGGAGCAGGAATCGTCAGTCTTGAAAAGACTGATTCTTTGACAGGGGAAGCCGCCTTGACGACTTCTGGAGCAGCAGTCGTTGCCTTCGTTGGGACAGCCAGTTTGGAGTTTTGATCCAGCCTGGCGAAAACTGAGGCTGTTGGTTTGGTAGTGGGTGACCCGTTGACAGGGGCCGTCATGGCAGTGAGCCGGTCGAAGACCGACTTCTTGTTCACTTCCGGTGCAGGTATTGGCATAGAGAAGCTTGTAGGTGGGATCATGGTCCCGAAAAATAGGCCGGTGGTGGCCTGGGTCACCTGGTCTACCGGCAGAGCGAGGAAGGAAGCCACTTGGGGCCCATATGCTACACCTCCGGGGGAGGTGGAGCGTCTATTGCAGTGGCACTTCGAGCAGTTGGTGCAGTTAAAGGCCATTGAATCTTGAGTTCTGCGCCAGGCAAAAGACCGAATCTTAGTAACTTGAAATCCGAAGGCAACCATTTAAAAAACTACGATTGGTTCGCGAGGACGACACACGAAGTGTGGAGTGGAAAGAGGAAAAGGTCCCACCGGGCGTGCCAGAATCTGTTCCCCTCCGAATGGCGGCGCAGACTTTGCGTCTTGCCTGAGATTCGGGGCAGATGCTATTTGGTTTTATCCGTCTACCTCTCCGAAGATGCCAAGTTGATTTATGGCACTGTGTATCGGATGTTTAGACGGATGCGGCCGATGTAGCAAACTTCGTCAGATTCCCCCTCAGGGTGAGGGGTTTTTGATTGTGGGGACGCTCTTCCCTGCAGGCGCAAGCCCCTGCAGTTAATTACGCTACCGCGTCGCGGTAACAACTTTCTCCTTCTCCAGAATTTCACTTCGTGTCGTGGGTGTTTGTTTTGTTTGTGGTTGCCCGTGGATTGTATACGGAGACTGAGTAATGTCGTCGCCCGTAGGACGTGAATTAGTCCAAATCCGTATTTACTTAGATTTGGGTTTGGTGTTTTTAGTTTAAGGATACATTAGTCGCGTTGCGGCTAAGATCAACTTAAACGTTCGTTAAGGATACGTTAGTCCTGTTTTAGACTAAGATCAACTTAACGTATTGATTAATATATGGCCGTCAGGACTCGTCACCTCTCTGACGTCGTTGAAGGATTACAACGACAGGTGTCAGAGGAGTTCAGAGATGTACCGTTGAACCAAAGTTGATTTGGAGTTTTGTCATTCATTTAAATGTCTAAGGATACGTTAGCCGTATTTGGGGCTAAGATCAACTTAAACGGGACCGTTTGGATTCGGCAAAAGAGCATTTGGAGGCTCTACTGTTCCCGTTTAGGGACATAGTGGTCCATAGGTAGTTTAAGGACGTTGCGGTCCATTGCCAGTTTAGGGACGTGGTGGTCTATGTTCCAGTTTAAGGACGTGGTGGTCCGTATTCCAGTTTAAAGACGTGGTGGTCCATGTTCCAGTTTAAGGACGTGATGGTCCGATATTAGTTTAAGGACGTCTCGGTCCTATATTAGTTTAAGGACGTCTCGGTCCGATATTAGTTTAAGGACGTCTCGGTCCGATATTGATATGTGGTTGTCGGGACCCGTCACCTCTCTGACGTCGTTGAAGGATTACGACGACATGTGTCAGAGGAGTTCAGAGATGTACCCTTGAACCCGTAGTAAATTGATTTAAGAGAGCAATCTTGCTCAGTCAATTTAATTTAAGGACTTATGGCCAAAATTGGGCTAAGTCCAGTTTCAACATTTTTTGTCTTTGGCCTGTGCTAGGGCTTTATCCCTTTTTAGTAATGCACTGCATTATTCTTGTTTTGGTTGGGCTTTGCCCTTTTCTAAATGATGCAGAGCATCTATTTTTTTGTTTGGGCTTTGCCCTCCCTTTTAAAATGCATAGCATTTTTTATTAGGCCTGTTAGGCCTTTTAATTGGGCTCTGTCCCTTTTCTTTAATAATGCAGAGCATTAAATACTCTGACAGTGCCCCGCGTGGCTTATCAGGCGCTTTGCGCTAAGTAATGAGCGCAAACTCATATGGTGGTGACACGTGTCGCGCTCTGGTGAGCGCAAGCGCAATAGCGCAGTGCGCTAGTGACACGTGGCGCGCTCTGGTAAGTTGCGCCAATTCCAGAGAGTAAAGCTCTATTTCAAGAGCGCGTAGCGCAAGTGGTCCTATAGCTGACACGTGGCGCTCTCTTAAGAGCGCAACAGCGCAGTTTGTAAGTGCAGAGCACTAAGAATCTTTTAGCTCAACAGCGCAGTTTGTAAGTGGTTCTATAGCTGACACGTGTCGCGCAGCGCAGTGCTTGCGCAGCTGAAGTGTTGCTTCATTAAAATAGAGCTTTGCTTTGATTGGGCGCGTCTTCTTGGGCGCTGCGCTGACGTATCAGCGCTTGACATGTGGCGCATTGCGCCCGAGATTTGAAGCGTTGCTTCAAAATTTTGAATTTTGAATTTCAACATAGCAAAGCTCTGATTGGGCGAAACAGCCATCCATTAGGAAAAGTTTCAAGTCAAGATATGCAACAATCACAAAGATTATTCAAACAGGTTCAAACTTGGCCTCCAGAGAGCAAGTCCTTGGTAATTTATACCTGCCTTTTGAGTAAAGCATTTGGCAATTAATCGGGCCTTAAATGTATCAATAGACTTATCATCTTGATATTTCTTCTTCAACACCCATTTGCATCTTATGGACTTCCCATTTTCTGGTAAGTCACATAGCTCCCCTACTTTGTCTCTCTATTGAGTCAAGCTTTATTCCATTGCTTCCCGCCATTGATCCGATTCATGTATTCATCGCATCCTCATAATTCATAGGATCAGTTAGCTTATCCACATCAATATCTACCGACAAACAAAATGGTCCACATGAATATAGATGGTAGTCATCCATCCGTGTAGGTGTTCTAGGTCTTTTGTTGCCACTGACGTTTGCAGCTTAGACAGGTTCAGCTGGTTGATTTTATTCTCATTTAAAAATTCATCTTCCATAACCGGATGATTAACTTCATCCACTATATCTAGGTCATCTCTGGAAACATCATCTAAGTCTTGTAGATGCGGTACATCCTCTTGAAGTTCTCTTTTCTCTAGATTTTTTTAGAAAAGTAACATCTTTACTTTTAATGACCTCTTTTTCTTCATGAAAGAACCTATATCTCTTGGATTTTTCAGAATAACCTATGATTCTACACTTCAAGATTTTGAGATCCAGTTTATCTCTAACCTGATATGGAATGAAAACATGTGCTACCCAACCCCATTTTCTTAAATGACTCAAATTGGGTTTGTGTCTATTCCAAATCTCATAAGGTGTTTGACTCGACTGATTTTGTGGGAATTCTATTCAAAACATAATTTACAGTTAATATTGCTTCTCCCCAGAAATCCTTGGAAAGACCAGAATGAGACAACATATATTTTATTGCATTCATCAATGTTCTATTTTTCCTTTCAGCCACACCGTTTTGTCGTGGCATATAAAGTATAGTGGTTTGTTTCTTGATACCATACTGAATACGGTAGTCATCAAATTCTTTTGAGTTGAATTCCCCATCCCTATCAGTTCTTAATATCTTAATGTACTTTCCAAGTTTTCTTTTTTACTTCTGTCTTATATCTTTTAAAACATTCAAATACTTCTGATTTTCTGTTTAAAAAATATACAAAACTAAATTTGGAATAGCAGGCTATAAATTATTCCTTGTTACCACGCATTTTTACATTTAATGGTCCACAAATGTCAAAATGAACTAATTCTAAAAGTTCACCCGCCCTTTGACCTTCCAGAAATGACTTTCTAGTTATTTTCCCGGTCAAGCAATGTTCACAGGGCAATGCCCTTACTTCAGTTAGATTTGGTAACAAGCTCATCTTAATTACCCGATCTATCTTATTGTCACCAGGATGTCCTAATCTCATATGCCAAAAATCAAAATCAGATAAAAGACAGAATAATTCAAATCAGAATTCTTATTGAATGAATTAGGTTTTACAAGAGACAAAATAAATCATGTTCGGGTACAAACTTACTCATAGCAAAAACTTCTTGTCTTTTTCAATATAAACTCTATTGTTATGAAACCTAACTTCAAGACTCCTTTTCAGTAAGGCGGGAACAGAGATCAAATTACGTCTTATGCCAGGTGCATAAAACACACCCTCGAGAACTATAATGATGTCCCGTCCAATCTGTATGAACCAATACTCACTACGTCCAGATAGGTATCGTTCCTCATGTAGATCTTTTGTTCCCTCTTCTTCAGCTCTCGGAAATCTGTGATCCCTTCTTTGCAATATGCCGCGTGGCTCCCGAGTCAATCACCATCCAACAGTATCGGTAGTTGCAACATTGTACTCGATTACACCGATGAACTCGCGCTTGCCGGTTGTTCTGGGAGTTTGGGATAGCCTTTAATCTTGGCCTGTGGATAGCTGGTTTTGAAGTGGCAAAACTTCCCACAGATATAGCAGGCTCCATGAGGTCTTTTCTTGCTCTGAGCGTGCTATTAGCTAGGCCTTTGAAGGATGGCTTGGAGGGTCCAATGTGATGACTCCTTTGTGCTCCTGCACCTTCCGATACTGCACAATATTTATTTCTTCCTGTTGCATAAGGTTTACATTTGAACTTCTCCTCCTGGCTAGTATATCCCGTTCCATTGCTAAATGGGCTGGCAAGTCGGTAACGTGCATAATGGTTTAATTCAATTTAAGGGTTGTGGAAACCATATCTAGTGAAGGTGACAAACTATTTAAAATAGTTGCCACTTGCAGTTTTTCAGGAATTTCTGATTCTACAGAAGCCATGTCTTTAGTCATGACAATCATTTTATTCACATGTTCAGCGACATTGTCACCTTCTTGCATGCAGTATGAATTAAATTTGTGCATTAAGAGTTGTATGTTCACCTCAGAAGTGGTGTCATATTTTTTTAATTGCATGTCACATATCATTTGCAGCATTATAGTTTTCAAATACCTTGATAAGATTATCTTCCATGAACATAAGTATCAGGCTTCAGCCTTTTTGTCATTGAGTTGCCATTTATCAAACTTTGTTTTCTGAATGTATGTGGGATGATTATTAAGAGTTGGAGCAGTGACGTCAAGGATACTATCTAGATTGTCATGGATAAGCTTATATTTAATCTTCCTATACCACATATCGTAGTTGGTACCATTAAGACGTTCTATTTTTACCAGTTTAGAAGTAATGAGTTTACTAGCCATGTCGGTTAAGTACTGTATGACGGTTCAAAAAAGGAATGAATATGGGTTGATGAAAAACTAATTGTTAAAAAAATATAAATTTTTTTATATTCAAACCATTAAACAGTTTAAGCATGAAGTTAAATTTAAAAAATATTAATATGCAATATTTAATTGATCGAAAAATATCAAGCAGCATGTAAATAATTACACCATGTTAAACCAATTTATTTAAAAGTTATATTAATGGACAACATGCAAAAAAAGTTGATCTCAAAATTACAAAATCTATAACATGTAAGCAACAAAATCTTTGATCTACGTTTTTTACTAATAATCAGGTAGAATTAATTGGCAATCTAAAAATTGCAACTTATAAAAAAATACTTATAGACGAGGTATTAAAAAAATTGGCAACTATTTTAAATTAACATGTCCATAGGTAACAGATCTAAAGTATTGATTATAACATGAAGCACGAACATGAGTTTGAATCAGCAAAATTATTAAACAAGCATAACAATCGCAATAATTACAAGCTGCGAGTATAACAATTCAAGTTCTATTTCAGGTAGCGACTATGTTTTAAAAAAAATTATGTTCGAAAACTGATCTTTTTAACTTCAGGCTATTTTTTTATTATAGTATTATGCACTGCCAAACAGGGTTGAGCTTGGAACTTTGTGATAAATACCATTGTTCAACTCTCAACAGAAGCTATGAGACCTAGATGAAAAAAATTGAGAACCGGGAAATATAAACTAATGGGTTTACTAAGCCTAGAGAAAAAGAATTACCCGAGAGGAAAACTAGAGCATGGAGGTGGATCGAGATGGGCTCTAGTGCGTTGGAATTAAGAGATAGGGTCGCAGCGGGGGTCAGGAGATTGAGTACAAGGAAGATCTCGTCGGAAATGGGGAACGGCGGGTACCAGGGGAGATCTAGGCGGTTGACTGCAGAAGAGCTCAAAAGGATCAAGGGAGGAAGAGCTGAGCAGACCGGTGGCGGCGGCAGAGCTTTTAAGATGGTGCGGTGTGCAATGGAGGATCCCGAGCTCTGATACTTGTAAAGAAAATAGAGGGGGGTTTGGGGGCTTTGGTGAAGAGGATGTCAATTGATGATCGATACCCTAGAGGAGATCTCCTCTCCATATATAGGCCACGTCCTTCCGAACTGCCCAGATATTTCTCCGCGATATCAAAACCTGCGATCCCTCCATCTCCGCGATCTTCGCGCTTGACGCGCTCGTGAACAAGGAATCCCAACGAACGCGGTGCGTTTCTTTCTGGAAAATGGGCCGAGTTTAAAGTATTGAGCCATAAGGCCACATTAACTTACAATTAGGTTGTGGTCTGATTCACCACTGATTCTTAAATGTCCCAATGAGTCTTAAATAAGTCATAGTCTATTAAGAGCTAAAGAAGGTTTGTTTGGATAGGCATAAACGGTTTCTCCTTTAACAGAAGATGGGTGAATAACCAGATTAACTGTGCTTCTCTGTATACTTTCAAGCAACATCATCTGATTCTTAGGGTGTTCTGACCTGTTTGACATCGACTGTTGCCATTCAATAAAGATGCATATTTCTTTCCCAATTAGTGAGCCTTTTCAGGCCTTACGTTTCTTGTATCACCCAAACACGTGGACGCCTCATCAGTGATAAAGTTGTATTTTTTTTCCATTTTAGATTTTTTTTCCACTCATTTTTTGTTTGATATGTCTAATTATACGGCCAGCGATGCTTCATCCCTTTTTGTATGCCAATTAGGAGAGCATTATTCCAGATGTTCTCCTCTAAAGAAAGAAATCTACAGATTGTTCAAACCCACTGCTCGACCTTCTCTAACACCTTTAATACAAGATAAAACAATTTCAAACTTGTACTTCTTGTTTTATCAGAACTCAAAGTGCCTTGTTTATGAAATTTTCGTGAATGCACTCACATTAAGTTGGTTTTTCAGTTTGTTATGTGTCGTCTTCTTTTAAGGCTCATAGCAACTGTCTTATATGCTCCATTTGAATCATGACAATTATTATACAGGAAAAGGAGAGGGTTGGTGACAATGTTGAGGATTTTCCAGGAGTACCAGTTTTCCAGGTTCTCTCACCTTACTTATTTCATAAATTATTTTAGCAGATGTGTTATTTAAAGAGAATTTGTTTGTAATAGCAAGAATTTTTTTTGGTTCCAAAGTTCTTTACTGCATAGCTTGTTGGTCTCTGTAGTTAGTTGAGTTACTGATTTTCTTACACTATTTGTATAATTCCATTGAAAGAATATCGTATATGTTCATGTAAAACAAATATCTTGGCAAAACAGCTTCAATTTCATCCGAGATTTCAGGTTAATGATGCTTGTTAATTGTTTGGTGTTGTTTTGGAAACTCATAAACTTGAGTTGATTATTTATTTATCCATCTTGTGGTAAGTGGTGGTGGGGGTTTTGGGGGGGGGGGTGTGTTGAGAATTTTAATGCGATTGGCTACATATTTTTCAGATCATACGGTTTAACTTGCATCTGTCACAGTTCGGTTATGCTTTCCTACCTTTTAAACCTTCATGAGATTCAGTTTACGTTTGATGTTTCATATTCAGTTGATTAACTGTTGTTGGTTCAAGTTGAATAATTTGATGCATTCGCCACCCCGAATTAACTCTAATTTCAGGCATGATTTTCATGCGACTTTACATTAACTCTTTTGACTGCATGAGATTTGATGTGAATTTTATATTATATTTAGTTCATAATAAGTTCCTTACAATTTGTTTGAAGATCGAAGGAATTTGTAGCATCACTAGCATAAATTTTGCCCGTTACATTATAATCTAAGTTTAGTTTGTGAGTTGACCCATTTTTTTCTTTTAGATCTTAGAGCAATCAATCATTGCTCCTCTGTATTTTGTGCTATATGTATTCATCAGCAGTTGACAATTCCAAAATTACATTAGTGATAATGTACTCTCTTTGGGATTTCAGTCCAGGAGTTTGGTCTTGAGGAGCCAGAATAAGAAATATCGCCCCGTTTTCTTCAGAAAGGTTTGCAGAGCTTACAAATACTTTATGATACCTACAATAGATGTCTCAATCTGCCTTCTTCTTACATTCACTCCATTAATTCTGAAGGAGGATCTTGAAGACTCGCTTCTTAGAGCTTCTCGAGAGCAGAATAAATTAAATCCTGCCTTCAGAAGAGGAGACATTCAGGTATAGTATAATCAGATTAGGATCATTATTTAATGGTCATCGAAAATGTGTTTAACGCTATTTGTTTCTTCTAGGTTTCTGTTTTAGAGGAAATAATTAGCTCAATGAAGGTAGAGTGACTCTTTCATATTGGTTAATTTACAAGTTTGTTGAGAGATTGCATCGGTGCTAATTAACTTGGGAAAACATTTAATTACAGGATACCTCCTCATCGAAGTGGGATGATGTTGTGTTCATTCCTCCAGGTCTCAATGTCTCAGCTGGTGAGCAGGGAGGCGTTGCGAAAGCTTAGGTGGTGATGCATTTAAGATAGTACATGGGAAAGAGACTAGTTTTGCTGAGGCCTGCAAATTATTTGCTTATTGTATTTATTCGGTTGAATGCTCAATGTTACTTTTCATATTGGCTTCAGTATTGGGATCTTTCTTTTCTTTTGCAATTGTTTACACATGGATTTTTTGAAATATTGTTTTTAACTATAATGTGATATTTGGCTTAAAAGCGTTTTATGAGCCATGCTATTTTTTCTTTGTATATATTCGTTGGGTGAATAGCTATCTTGAGTTTTTCATAAGCTTTTTTGTAAAAGCTTTCTATGCTGTTTATCAAAGTGGTGGAAGAACATGGTATTTTAGTATGATTTACCATTTAATCAATATAGTTTTTGGAATAGTTCATATCGGCAAGGGCTGTTCACCGGGTCGGGTTGGACTGGTTACCCGTCTGTTTTAGGTGGGTAAAAAACCTATTCTAAACCCGTTACCCGTCCGTTTTAGGCGGGTAAAATACCAACTCTAAACCTGTCTGTGAAGTTCACGGGGCCAAAACCCAAACCAGCCCGCTATTAAATAGACCAAATTTCTTATAACCTGTTCTTCTAATAAATATCTAAATCATTGATAGAATTAGTTCTACGGTTAAGATTTAAATTCTATTTCTATACAAGTTATCTATAATATATTCTTGCTTATCAGGTTTGAAGCTCAACTGAATCACATCCTTTTGTAGTCTCCTCCCTCTTATTCTTAGATTTAATATCATATATTTTTGTTCTGGTTGTAACATCCAGTGGAGAAATATATCGTATCAAATATTAAGAGAATGAGATGACAGAAAGCTAGGATCTCCACATAAAAAAAAGATGGGAGAAACCGAGGATCTTATGATTCATTGTTTTTCATATAAAAATAAGCATCAAGTTTCATACATCAAGTTTAGCAGGTGAAACCCCTTATTAGATGAAACCATATAAAATAAACATCAAGTTTCCTACATCAAGTTTAGTACCATTAGTAGCCGAAACCATGTTTATCCCGTTTAAACTTGGTAAATCCGAACCAGAGCCTGAAACTTCGGGTTTATCTATTCTTTCTAGTAGTTGGGTTTAAAGTGGTGGAAAACCCGCTCAACCCGATCCATGCACAACACTAGTTTCAGGTTCACATGACTTAAGAATTAAGAAGTGGTGTGCAAAAAGGCAAAAAAGTTTCAAACAAATGCATAAAAAGCAATTGATTGAAAATGTTATTAATTAATAATAATATTCGCGTTTTATTAAATGACAACATGGACTTATGGAAGTTTTAAATTGAGCAAGATTCAAACGTTTTGATCCCCCAGAGCCAATTATCTCCAGGCTTTCAGACCAAAAATGATGCTGTTAAGTAATGTGACCCAAAGCGAGAATCATACCACTAGACCAAATGCCCTTTTCTGATAAGCATTTCTCATAATTTGTTATATATCTAATATTTTCCAACATCAACAAAGTTTAATAGCTAGTTTTAATGAGTTAAACTATATGAGCTTATTTAGGCGAACAACTATATGATTTCTTTCACTGGTACATCATGTGGCAACTTTCTTAGTTTTGCTTCAACCTCTTCTATGTAGTTTTCTTTCTTGCAAATGGGATTTGAGCCCAAGCCTCAACTTTACCACTGTACCATAAAGGCACTCTACAAGCTGTTGACAGTCCTCGTATCGATGTCAAGGAATATGACTTTCTTTTAGTTTCTATTTTTTTTATGGTTCCATCATTTTTATAGTTCTTCCAAATTGTTTCATCACGTTTCTTACAAATTAAGACAATCCTTGTATCTATGACAAGGAATATGGCTTTTATTTCACTTCAAACATGGAGTTCCAAATTGTACCCTAAAAATGCAATTAATAAAGACTATATAAAATCAAATTAAACTCAGAATGTTAACATTCTGAGTTTAATTAAAGTTATACTCTCTTAATAAGCGTGCTTGAGATTAAAAAAAAAACTAGTATTTAGCATACTTAATGCTACATATAAACCAATTTCACATAATTCGTGAATAATTCGGCGAATTCGTGAATCGGAAGATTAATTTTCCGATTTAATCGCCACTGATGAATATTTCGAATAATTCGTGAATTATTCAAATAAACAGTAAATAATGCAAAAAAACAGCGAATAATTCGCAGTATCAAAACCCAGCGCCTCGTATATTAATTTCTTGCTCGAAATACTTCCGGAACATTTTTCGAATATTTACCGAATCTTTTCCGAATACCTGCAGATTTTTTCTGACTAGTTTCCCGAATCCGAATTTTATGACTCGCCAAATAATCCCCGAACGGGAGGAATATGTGAGTATGATTTCAGCTGCGTAAACATGCAAGGCTTTTGGTCAGGCATGAAACAATATTTCTCCTTTCTGAATCATCCTCAACAGAATATATTCGCTCAACAGAATATATTAAGCATCACTTGCAGTAAAAATAATGGCAGTAGCCGCCCTCCGCCGCCGCCTCTTCGGTCGTCGCCGCCTCGCCTGTCATCGCCGCTCCTCTGCCATCAGCAACAGCAACCTACTGCCTCTCCTCTCCTCTCTCCTCCAGCAGCAGCAGCACATCAACGGCGACATCTTCATCAGAAAGAAAACCGCCGCCAGATCCCTGATACCGGCCCCACCGGCGCCGTTCAAGCGGCGATGCCGCAGATTGTTCGGCCGCCGCCGCTCCACACAGCCCTCTTCTGAACTGGCAAGGGAGGATCGTTCTTCAGGAGGAGGAGGAGGAGGAGGAAGGAGATGGGGACTTCAAGCTCAATCCTTGGCTCTCTGCTGTTTCCTTTCTTGGTAAAATTCTGGTCGATTTCATTTATTTATGCTTTTTAAATTTAAAAGAAAAAGTTATAAGAAAGAAAGTTGTTAGAGATGAATGCTGTGGTGGGGAAGGGAAACGCTGGGATAGTTCGACCAAGAACGGAGCGGTGGGCTCCGATTCCTGCGCCGAAAGTGAGCGCCAGGACGAAGATAGAACCCTCGGCCCGGGACGAAAAAGGAAAGAGGTTGAAGGTTGTCGAACACTTGATCATAGACCCGTGTCTACATCGCCGGCGAGACCGAACTCGAGGGAGACTGCTACGGGACTACACCTTACAACGTCTTCGACGGGGGAGGCAAGACACCCACTTCGGGGGGTGTTTCATCATCTCCAACAAGGAAGTAATCATGGGGGACCTCCACGCGCCGCCTCCGGCGGAGTCGGGGGAGTTTACGGATCTGCGACGAGAGGTGGCTTCTTTAGATCTAGGAACTGCTCGATGGGGAACTTCGATAAAGGGAAGGCGGTGATGGAGGATTGTCAACTGAAAACTGAGTCTGAGAGGAGGGTTTTAAGAACACCGGTGACAGAGAGACTTAACATCGGCAAGGTTACGAACACTGACGAGCAGGGATGGATCCAATCTAAGTGTTAGCCATTGGCCTAATATTCGCACATCCGAATGGGCATCCACTATATTTATAAAAGAAGATTAGGGTTTCATGCGGGATATATAAAAAACTAGATTGTTGTCGTCTGGTTACATATCCTCTTCTATTTTGGGTTGGTTTGTGGGATGATCAAATGAGGATTCTTTCTTTCTACTAAAGTGTGGTTTCCCTCCGGCCGATGCTTAGAGTCGATAAACATCAGATCTTGGACGAGAAACGATCCAACTAATCGGATCAGGTATATCGTTAACTTTTAAGATAGATACATGTATTTCCATTGTGCATAATTACTTGTTATGTATCTACGTCACATAAAATATACATTAGTATCAGAGGCATTCATCCCAAGTTCGTAGAATTATAAATCTGTGATGTTTAAAATATTTACAACTCAAAAGTTGCGCTTTTTTTTATCTAAACCTAAATCAAATTTTTTATTTTTATTTTTTAATAACAGATCTATAATATTAGGGTCATCGTTTTGATGGATTTTAATTTTGCATCATATTGTCACCATAAATTATATTTATTTTTATGACGTTTTGAAGTAGTTCTTTAGTTCGTTGATGTGAAATAACTCGTGGAACAAAGATGAGATAAGTTTTTGTAAAGATTGGATCTTTTGAGTGAAAATAAAATTAAATTTTCTCTCTTTTGGGTAGCATTAATGGCGGTAAAGTGGTATTTTTTTCCTAAACCCAAAGCCTATTTTTTTTATGAAAGAAAACTTGTTGGATATATTTTTAGCGAGTTTGGTTGGACCAATTTTTTTTTTTTAATTTAAATTTTTGGTTGGAACAAAAAGATTTTTGGATTTTGATTTGGCACCAAATATTTTTTTTTTGGATTTTTGGTTTGGAACCAAATATTATTTTTTTTGGGATTTGTGGTTGGATTTTATGTTATAAACCAAAATTATTTTTCTTGGGATACCATTTTTTTATTTTGGTAGGGGCCAAATATTTTTTAACCAAAAAATAATTTATGAAAAATTTATTTATTTTTATTTTATTTTAAAAAGAAGAAAATTTTATTGTTTTAAAAAAAAAGCATTTAAAAAAAATAGGGGACCGGCTTCTAGGCCCGAGCTGAGCTCGGGCCAGGCCCAGGCCCCTGGGCCAAGCCGGCCCGAGTTGGGCTGGAGCCGAGCCGGGCGACTCGGCTTTCCGAGCCGGTTTCATTTTTTTTAATTTAAAAAAAAAATCTAGAAAAATCCTAAAAAAATTCAAGAAAATTATTTTATGAGTTTTCCTATATTTGGAGAGTTTCCCACTCAAGTTTTGGATTAGTTAAGGGTTTTGTTGTTAACTCTGCGAGTTATATTTTTCGAAAATTTTGTTTGCTTTCTAAAAGTTTTAAATTTTTATTCTTATATAAAATTTTGGAGATGTAACGACTCTGAATTTACTGTACGAAATTTTTCAGTTTAATGTACAGAATGGAGTTTACAAGTCTGAGTACAATTTATATGTATATTTTGTTTAAGAATAGCAAAAAACAACTTGTAGCTCACTGGTAAAGCCTTGCACTGATGTGACGTAGCCCCTGTGTTTAAATCCCATCAGACACATTTGTTTTTTGGGGAAGCCCAAAAGTTTACATGTGCAATATACATAAAAATGAAAAGACAGAAAAATCAAACACGTGTAAAATGGAGTTAACACTGGCGTGAGCACGTGGCATCAATCCATCACCCCAACTCCCCCATTCAATTGGCCAAACCAAGAAAAAACCCAGCCTCGACGGTTGGATTTTTGCCAATGAGCTCCGTGCTTTGCACATAAGTCCTTTCACCTATCCCTAATACCCCTACAGTCTGCAATCAAACAGAGACTTTTAATTTCACATTTAAACCAAATTTTAATGCATTTTAATCCACCGTTTTAATTCCAAAACCCTAATTTCCATACTATAAATACTACCCCATGCCTTAGCCCTTCATCATCCTGAAAATTATAGCTAAAGCTCTCAAAATTTCTCAAGTACAAGCGGAGTAGAAGATGAGTTAGCAAGCGATAAAGTTCCGGCGAGGATCGAAGCAAATTCTGGAGATTCCGCGACGCCACGACGACAACCCTCCCTTATTCTACCTTCTCTTAACCTAACCAGCTTGCAAGTCCTTTCCAATCCCCATTTCCCCTTCTTTAAATGTTCATTTTCAAAACATATGTCGGAAGTGGAGTTAAAATCGACATCTTCTTCTAAAACTTTATAATTCCACTTTTTCTTACATATTCTTCATTCATATTTCTACACTATGCTTGTTAACAAAAAACCAATGCTTAGAACCAACTTTTAATCAAAAATATCATGCAAAATAACTTTAACTTAACATTTACATTAAAATACCATGAAGTTTGTATGTATCATTTTTATTTGTTTTGCTTAAACATACCTTTAGAGAAATTCACGAGGTAACGACCTAACTCTTACATACACACATGGTTCCATAGCACGATACTCTTTGAACGTATTTTTTTGTTACGAATACAATATTACAAGAAAATACTATTTACTATAAAACTGGATTTCTTTTAAATTGTATTTTAATTTCCTTTGCAAATATGCCTCTGCAATCCTTTTTAGGAGACCCATTATTAGATGGTGCGGATTATCGCATATCGTTGGGCTAGTAGAGCGAGATGCAGACCTGCTCACAGAGCATTCAATCTCAAAAGGTTTTAAATACAGTTTTCAAGAAAAACGCATTTTCTAATTTAATAAAACTTAATTTTTTATAATTATATAAATACTACAAATCCATATATTTTCAAAATATAATAAACTTACTTTTTTCTAAAAGATGAAAATTTACGAGTTTCATCAAAATACCATCAAGATACTAATAAAAGATAAGTTTTACAATAAAATACCATGAACTATTCAAGGTAAATAATTATCACTAAAATACCTCAAATCCTTAAAATTCACATCCATGAAAACCCTAAATAAAATAAATAAATTCTCGAGATTATTTTGAAACTATATTAAAATATTTTTCATAAACCCCCTCGAGTTATATAAATCAATATTTAAGGACTTTAGTAAATATATATTTAAGCGGGATCAATTCTTTTGAGTCTCAGAGAGCCGGAGAAAGAGTCCTTGTCTATTTAAGCTAGAAAACTTAACAGTGTTATCAATGGTAATTGTCTTGGAAAAATACACAAATCCTGCCATCCATGTGCAGCAGTTACCGATAACTCCCGAACTTAATTCAGGATCCAAAACAGTTATAAGTGTCTGACTCAAGTCTGAGTCTAAATCAAACCTGAATCCAAACTCAAAACCTGAATCCAACTCAAACACGAATCCAAAGTCTAACATACATACTTGAACATGAACCAGAATACCTGAATTCAAACACAAATATCAACATGAATATATGACTTTACTTGACCGAACCATAGTTATAACTTGACATGACTACAAGATTACATTCTGAACCTGACTACTTGAACAACTTGTATCCATGATTTAGGCAAGACTTGTAATATAACCTATAGGATACATTATGCGGCGATAACGGGGTAGATTTGTACTGAATGTATTAACGTGGCACGAGATGGTCACTTAAAAGACTCCTACATGAACTCTCATGCCGTTGTCCCGTGGGTTTTGACGGGGCCTTGTACTACATGTTACCATAGTCCACGGGGGTAAGATGGACTCCTCTCGTATACACAAATACCTTCTGTACCAAGCTATAAATAATTACGTTAGAATAACAATCTGATAACTGTACAACTTACCAGTTCAATTCTCATTACTTGTTCTATTCCTTTATTTCTTTTGGGACTTACCGAGCGTTAGTTCGCTGACGACATTCCTATCTATTTTCTCTCTTTGGAATGTTCGTCAGGAGGACCAGACTTTCAGGAGATCGAGCCGAGCCAGGAGGACTTGGACCAGTTCACTGCCCAGCCGGACTTCTAGTTCATCTTGTACTTATTTCAGTTTGCATGCCACTGTTTAGACATTGCTTATTATCATTGCATCTTTCCTCTTCAAAGCAGTTGTATTGTAAAGATGAATGTTAATAAAATTTGCTGTTTATTTTATATCTCTTGTCATTCTTGTGCATTTTTACATATATTGCTTAATTACACTTAACGTATTTATTTCTTAGTAAATATGTTGCAGGCTTGCCACGTCTCCATTTCCGTTGTAGGGATACTAGGCACTAGAACAAGGTTCTACAAGGCATTAACCATGCCAAATCAAATTTTTCAAGTGCCGAACAACCCTAACCAAGATCTTAGACTAGAGATTAGGCGAAACAAAGAGCAAGTAAACAACTTTACTTCTAAGAGTTTGGGATTACAACCTTTGTAGTCCGTTCTATCGCTTCATAAGCTCCGTGTTGAGGTCCCTTCGCTGCGATCATCATGTGTCCGGACTCTAGAGAGGCTCCATGAAGAGAAAGATGCAAGCTTGCTTCCGATCTTCAATAACTAAGATGATCTACCTTGAAGAAACTCAAACCCAAGCTCTTGCTTTGCTAATCAAGTATTAGCAAAGCAAACGCCATAATCTAAGTGGCAATAATAGATGAGAATGATGAAGTAGGAATTTAGCTCTTATTTGTTTTCAATTCCTCACTCATTTTTGTTGGGGTAAAAATTTACACCCCGGTTGACCAAGTCAAAATCCAAGTCAACCCCAAGTCAAGTGGGCCCAAGCCCAGACCCAGTGGGCCCATGCCCGAGTCGAGCCCGAACATGAAGCGGCCGGCCTCCTCCACGCCAAGATAAAATTTTTGTAATAAATAATCTTGTTGCATTTTCTTTTATTTTATTTTATGGATAAATGTAAGAAAATGGGCATAAAGCCAAATTTTTGTAAAGCCCATGGCTTATGTGCAAAAAGAAATGGCACATGAGCCATGAAATAGGCAAAATGCCATTTTGTGAAGCCCAAGGGGCTATGTGTAAAATGTATGGCCTATAAAGGCAAAGATAATGAAAATATCTCACAACTTTTTCTCTCTCCAGAAATTTCTAGATCTGAGATCTCTTTCTCCTTCTTCAAGGTTCCAAGACCTTCTTCTTTTTCTTGAATTAAATCAAGAGTTCTACTCTCCTTTTTATAAAACAAATTAGTTTCTCACCACAAAACCCATCAAGGGGAACTCAGATCTTCCATTAAATCTCAAAAGGAAGAGATTTTTAAAAATCCCACATCTCTTGATCTTCAAGATCCGGCTAACAGAGGAGGAAGAAGGAGCACCCCTTTCACTAAACCCAACAAAAAAAAAACACTCAGGAGTCTAACTCCTCTTTGATTTCTCTTCAGAGAAATCTTTTTAGGCTAAAAGCCTCTTGTGCCTCTCCGGCGCGCGCGCTTGCGCACCTGCGCAAGTGCGCAAGGCGCCCGCGTGCCGACACGTGGCGCGTGCGCTTGCGCACCTGCGCATCCCTTGGATGTCTTTTCCTCCTCTTTTTGTGTACATACATACATATATACATATGTATACAAATTTATACATACACGTACTCCACGACACTGTCCCTGTTAGAAAAAAATTTCTAACGGGGCGCTGCCCCGTACCCCGCAAGGGGGCTGCTAGCCCCCTTGACCCCCAGCCCGCTATCCGGGTAGCGGGACCCCCGTAAAAACTCTGCGTGGCTCCCGATATATCCAAAACCCCCTTTCAAAACACACGCACACTGCACATTGAGTTCGCATGACCAGTTTAACCCGTTAATCGGAGGTTCCCTCGCCCCAAAGGCAATGGGTAATTAACGGCAGCTTAGTCCGCGGCTGCCGGAGATTCGGATCCCCACAATCATTAAACCCCGGCCTACCCTAGGCAGGGGGAATCTGTAGTACGCCTGACAAGCGTGCGCGTATTCCCATCTCACTGGGGTGACGAAAAACACCCTACAGATTCTGGCACGCCCGGTGGGACCAATCTCTCCTCCCATATTTCGGGTTAAACGTTCATGCGAACTCAATCAATATACATACCTGTATTTATACTAAGAATAGTGCTTTTTCATGCAGATTTTCAAGCAATCAACCTTCGACGACAATGTCTCCCCAGACGAATTCAGCTTCCAACGTGACCCCGATTCCGTACGTGGTCAAGATCAATGCTTGTGTGGTTCTCCCCGCAAGCCTCAGTCGACAGTGGGAGGAACCGCCCCGCCAGTTCGGCTCCGTCATCATCTACCCTGCCGGAAGCGCTCATCTGGCGGAGATCCCGGAGGAACAGGTGGCCAAGCCGGTCTCAAGGGGAAAGAGGCCGAATGTCGTGATCGCCAAGGCACCACAACCGAAACTCAAGACGCTATCTGAACGACTCCCTGGCGCTCTAGCTGGGGGCAAGACTTCCGATGCGAAGGGCAACATCAAATGTCGTGGACGAGCTCAGGCGATGACTCTAACAAATGCACAATCGGGCGTATCTCCAAGGCCCTCCATCAACCGGTCTGCGGCATCTTCCCAAAAAGTCGAAGTCTGCCAGGTGCTTAGAACAGAAAAGTTAAGGCAGAAGCGGCTCAGGTATCGAGCCAACAAGAGGGCCAAGGCTTCGGCTAAATGGAATCGTGTGAAGTTCCAAGTGCAGGGTTGCCCGGCGACGACGGCCGAGTCGGACGTAAGAATCAGCAATTCCTTCGAGCCTCTGAAGTGGGTTCAGAAAAACGCCATGACCGCCAGAATCAAGAAGACAGCGGTCCGAACAGTGCCACAAAGAGACGTGTCCCGGCCCCAACAGAAAAAGTATGACACTGTCTCTTCAAGAGTCTATCAAGCACTCTGTGCCGCGCGAAAGCAGCGGGGCAAACCCAGAAAAGAAGCGCCAGCACCATTCAAGAACCTGGTTAGGCCGGCCGCCTTCAATCGACTACCATCTACCGAAACAAGGGGGTCAAGACAGCGATCCACGAAATCAACTGCCAATGATAGAAAGACGGCCGGATATATCATCCATACGGTCTATATGGCGGGCGGGCGCCCCAGCGACAACCTTCGCAGCAAAAGCAAGGACGGGGCCACCACATCCCAAGCCCAATCTAGCCTGAATGTGGTTGCCGCCGCCCAAGAACAGCCGCCCCTGCTGGATGAAGAAAACCCTCTCGATGAGGATGATAGGCAGAAAGACCCCTCGGTCCATGCAGAGTCAAGCTCGGACAGCGAGGAAGAGCCGACTTTCCGCCCCAGGACTGCGGAGCAAGAGCTGCTTCAAGAGCTTCGAAAACAGCTCAGGAGCAAAGATAAAGAGATGGCCAAGCTCTATTCGAAGATTGACGACTTAACGAATGTGGTGATGCAGCTTACGGCTCAAATTGCTCGAGTGCCTCCTAATCAAGCACAAGCCGCTACTAATCAGCCGGGTGAGGACAATCCGAGGCAGCCAATGCCTGTTCCTTTGGGACCAAGACTGGTCGAGCCAAATGAAAGCCGGCTACATTCCGCTTCTGGGGACGCCTTGGCCCCAGATAGCACCATCCCGCTAACACAGGATCGGATAATGGATTTGGTCACCAGCAAGGTTAAAACATTGGTGGCCGAAGCTGAAGCTCAGAAAGAAATCGGCAGTAGTGGGCGGCCATATCCCGCGCAGTACGATCTGATTGAGTTCCCAAGCGGCTACGTCATTCCTAAGTTCGGAAGATTTGATGGAGCGGGAAATGCAAACCAGCACGTCGTCCACTTCAAAGCATCGTGCGGAAATACAGGGGGCAATGACGCGCTCCTTCTTCGTCAGTTTGTCAACAGCCTGACCGGCGTCGCCTTCGACTGGTATGCGAGTATACCGGACGGGTCCGTCATTACCTTTGCCCAAATGGAGTCCCTGTTTCGGCAAAGGTTCATGAGTGTCAGTGATAAAATCTCCATTGCCGACCTTGTGAGGACTAAGCCGGGGAAGAATGAAAGCAACACCGACTTTATCGCCCGATGGCGTAATCTCACAGTCAAATGCGAACCGCCGCTGGAGCAGGACCAGTCCGTCAGGCTTCTCATTGGGAACCTCAGCAATTGGATGGTCCCATTCTTGTGTACAGCGGGCCTCAAGACATTTCAGGAGCTAACCAAGAAAGTTCAAATGCTAGAACGCTCGAAGCAAGAGTCCCCGCCGGACTCTCAGAGAGACAAAACCTGGAAAAGCAAGCGGGACGACAACCGTAGAAGCGGGAGTTCCAGCAGTACCAATGTCTTCAATGCGTCCGATAATGAAGAAAAGCGAAGGGCGGGCGAATCCAAAACCAACCGGTCTCGAAAGCCATTGCTGGGAGGAGATGGGCCTTCCCTAGAGGAGAAAAAGAACAAGGTTTACTCTTTCAGAAGGGACAAGGTCCGCAAGATATTTAAAGATGCCTTGAACAATGGCCTACAACTGCCGGAGTCGAAAAGACCCCAAGAAGCAAAAATGACCGACAATCCCTTGTATTGCCCGTATCACCGAGTAGTGAGCCATGCGATCGAGGATTGCTATATCTTCAAAGACTGGGTCGAGAAGCAGTACAAGGCCGGAGAGATCGAGCTGTCCAAAAGCGTGTTGGTGAACAATCAAGTTGCAACCGCCAACTTTATACAGACGGAAGCTGAAGCCTTCTGGGAGCAGACAGCCGAACCCGCTGCCCTGACAAACGAAACTGACTCATCGCGGCCTCCGTGGAGTACGCACATATCTAATAAGACGAAGAAGATGCTAAAGCTACTTCAGAAAGAGCCCAGGATGGAATGGGAAGGACAGAAGAAGCCTACCAGTCCAGCTGCCTATGCGGCTCCATCAGGCTCAAAATCCAAGAAGCTCAAGAAGAAGAAAAGTGCAGCTCGGCGCGAAAAAGAGTCTGCAGGGAGATCGACCATTCAAAAGTATATCGATTCCCTCGAAGAATATGAGCAAAAGGAAAGAACATTGATTCAATTGAAGGAGTTCTTCCCTGTACAAGCGGCTGAAATTCTGGAGGAGTTAGAAGAAGACCCTAATGAAGAAATTCCAGTAGTGACCTGCTACGCCATCCATCTTGGCAGCGAATCTGAGGATGATCTCTGTTTTCCGGAAGAGGACGAGGAGCTCACCACAAAGGCCAATCAAATCCAGCTCAGAAGCGGCAGGGCTCTACCGCAAAATCAGGGCAACGCCCCAAAAGGGAAGGAAAAACAAGTCGCTAATGAAGAAGATGGCAGAGAACCGGCTGATGAAAACATAAGTCCTTCCTCGGTGGACTATAATGTCTTGGCGCATCTCCGGAAGCTTCCGTCTCTCCTGAGCATCTACGACGCCTTGGTCCTATCTAAGGAGCTTAGAGATGTTCTCATCCACGCTCTGCAAAACCCCGAGCGGTATCAGGCTCACTTTGCGGAAATTAACATGAAAGAAGCCCAGCATGCTTTGTATGCCGCCGCAGTCACATTTAAGGATGAAGACTTGCTACTGGGAACGGCTGAGCATAATCGGCCGCTTTACGTGACCGGGTACAGCGACGGAGATCGAATTAATCGCATATTGATTGATCCGGGGTCCTCAGTGAACATCATGAACTTGCGAACTCTGAAGAGTTTGTCAATGGACGTCCGACACCTGTCAAGGGAAAGGATTGTCATTCAAGGCTTCAACCAAAATTGCCAGCAAGTTCTGGGGTCTATAGCTCTGCCAATCAAATTTGAGGATCTGCAAACTGAAGCTAAGATATACGTGATCGACGCCGACACGTCTTATAAGATTCTCTTGAGGCGGCCGTGGCTCCACGATTACGGCATCATTCCGTCAACTCTCCATCAATGCATGAAGTACACTAAAAATGGCGAAGAAAGACGCATTGACGGAGACATCCAGCCGTTCGGTGTGCATGAAGTCCGATATGAAGATTCTCGGTACTTTACGAACCACCAAAATGCTAAGCCACGACTGACTGAGGATAGAACGGCCCCAAGCCTCAAAAGCAGATCTGCGCCGGCTATCACTTTCAAAAGCAAAAATACCCAAGTGCGCCCGCATTTCGGCAGCGACTCTGATGAGTCCGACGCCGGAAGCCCGTCCTTCCGCAAAACTCGCCCTCATTTCGGCAGCGATACGGACGAATCTGTTACTGAAGGCCCATTTAGCAGCAAAGTCCGCCCTCATCTTGGCAGTGACACTGAAGAGTCAGAGGAGGAGGACCTGTCGTGCAACAGCGGTGCAGATTGGACCCCCACGCAACAAGCGAAACTACGAGAGACCTTCGAAGTTGCAGAAGGGTCCCTAGCCGTTACAAGGGTACCAGAGCAAATGTGCAAAGAGCTCGATGCATTATCAATCTCCACCGTGGACCAGCTGAAAACTTTCTACGTTCCCGGGAGGAAAAGTGGACAGAAGGGCATCTTGTTTTATGGGTCAAACCCCGTTGTGCACCCGGACGACCTTTCTGTCGCGTGCCTTCCCTATGAGAGGGGCATAAGAGCCGTCCTCAATCCCAGATACTATGCGCCCGAGATGCGGGAATACTTTAAGAAGTGCGGATGCCGGTTATATCAAACGGAGTCCGAAGCAAAGTTTTACGAAGGGCTATGGTATCCGCCCCAGGTCCGAGCACTCATCGATGGACGAATTCCAGATAGACGGGGCATAGGCTACATTCAACCTGATTCTAAAGCATGCTACATGATCTATGTCGGTGAGGCCAGCGAAAGATCAAATGATGATGACGAGATAGCCGAGCCAGAAGAAGCTCCTCAAGAGCTCGAAGATGGCGGACAAGCAACCTTTGATGAGCTAGCCGAGATTGACTTAGGAACGCCCGATAATCCAAGGCCGACCTACATCAGCTCACTCTTGTCGGAGGAAATGAAAGAGCAGATAATTGCCCTGCTGCGTGAGTTCGTCGACTGCTTCGCGTGGACGTACAAAGAAATGCCTGGCCTTTCTCCTGAGGTAGCCGTGCATAAGCTGGCTATATCTCCTGATGCTAAGCCAGTCAAACAAGCTCCTCGAAGAATGAGAAGGGAGTTGGAAGAAAAGGTCATCGAGGAAACCAAGAAACTCATCGATGCCGGCTTTATCAGGGAAGAGAAATATGCAGACTGGATCGCATGCATAGTCCCAGTGAAGAAGAAAAATGGGCAGATCCGAGTTTGTGTCGATTTCAGGGACCTCAACAAGGCATGTCCTAAAGACGACTTCCCGCTACCGGTCATGGAAATGATGGTCGATGACACCTCAAATTACGAGCTGTTCACTTTTATGGATGGCTCGTCTGGATATAATCAGATCAAGATGTCGCCTGAGGATGAGAAGCACACAGCATTTCGAACTCCGATCGGAATATATTGCTACAAGGTGATGCCGTTCGGACTGAAGAACGCAGGTGCTACATATCAAAGGGCAATGACCAATATCTTCGATGACCTAATTCATAAAGTCGTCGAATGTTATGTTGATGATCTGGTCGTTAAGACTGAAACCAAGGCCGATCATATCCAGGATCTTAGGACCGTTCTCACCAGACTGAGGGAATTCGATCTGAAGATGAATCCTCTGAAATGCGCTTTTGGCGTGTCATCGGGAAAATTCCTGGGCTTCATAGTTCGACATCGAGGGATCGAAGTTGACCCATCAAAGATAAAGGCCATCATGGAGATGCCTCCTCCGAAGAGTCTGACGCAGCTAAGATCTTTTCAAGGCAAGCTTGCTTATATACGGAGGTTTATCTCAAATTTATCGGGGAGATGTAGGCCCTTCTCAAAGCTCATGAAGAAAGGAGCTCCTTTTATCTGGGATGCCGAATGTCGAGCAGCGTTCGAAAGCATTAAACAATACTTGTTGCACCCTCCAGTGCTGGCCGCTCCCATTCCGAATAAACCGCTGATTCTCTACACTGCCGCGTTGGACGAGTCACTCGGTGCGCTCCTTGCCCAGAATAATGAGGAAGGAAAAGAAAATGCCCTCTACTACCTCAGTCGAACTCTAGTCGGGGCGGAACACAACTACTCCCCAATCGAAAAGCAATGCCTGGCTCTGATATTTGCTGTGAAGAAGCTGAGGCACTATCTGCTCGCTCATCGGGTTATGCTGATCTCCAAGGTCGACCCGCTCAAACACTTGATGACCAAAGCAAGCCTAGCCGGCAGAATGGCAAGATGGGCTGTCATGCTACTTGAGTTTGACATAGTTTACACTCCTCAGAAAGCAGTAAAAGGGCAAGCTCTTGCAGACTTTCTCGCTGCTCATCCCATACCAGAAGGGTCGCCGCTAAATTGTGAGTTACCCGACGAACAAGTGCTGCATCTCGAGAATGACGAGCCATGTTGGGAGCTCTACTTCGATGGGGCCTCATCGATAAGAACCTCCAGTAAATCAAGCGTCCCGGAGATAAAAGCAGGGATAGGATTGGTGTTTATCACACCATCAATGGGAACCCTACGGCGTTCTTTTGCTCTCACCGAGCCCCGCACAAACAATGAGGCCGAGTATGAAGCTCTGATAGCTGGTTTGGAGCTCGCCATAGAAATGGAAATCCTTCGGCTACGGGTTTACGGTGATTCCCAGCTTGTCGTCAACCAAGTAAGCGGCGACTATAAGATATACAAACCCGAGTTGGCTCGGTACAGAAGCCGGGTGGTGGAACTCATGAAACGGTTCACTCATATCGAACTAACAAGAGTCCCTAGAGCATTGAACGGAAAAGCCGATATACTCGCTCGCCTAGCCAAGGAGCTGGCTGATCCTGACATGGACGAAATTCTGATCACAGTCAGGAGCCGGCAAATTCTACCCCCAGTCTCTCTACGAGAAGAGGAAAGCGCGGAACAGAAGAGCAGTCCTGCGGAAGAAGCTTCGATCATCCAAGACGAGCCCGATTGGAGAGAACCCTTCATAGAGTACCTCCGATACGACAAGCTGCCCGAAGAAAAATCTGCGAGGATTCAGCTGAAGAAAAGAGCTCTCCGATACGTGTTTGTAAATGACACGTTATACCGCAGGTCATATGACCAACTCTGGCTCAGGTGTCTGTCATTGGCCGAAGCCCAAAAGGTCATGAAAGATGTCCACTCGGGCGTTTGCGGTGCTCACCAATCTGGCCCCAAGATGCGACTTCAAATCAAACGGCTTGGGTATTACTGGCCCACCATGATACGGGATTGCGGAGAGCATGCAAAGAAATGTTATATCTGCCAAATTCACGGTGATTTTATTCACAAGCATCCCAACCCATTGCATCCTACAGTGGCGTCGTGGCCCTTCGAAGTTTGGGGCACCGACATTGTTGGCCCAATTGATCCTCCGTCATCTAAAGGCCACCGGTTCATACTGGCCGCGACAGACTACTTCTCCAGGTGGGCTGAAGCTGTCCCGCTAAAAGAAGTCAAGACAAAAGATATTCTGACATTCTTCCAGCATAATATTCTATACCGCTTCGGTACACCAAGAAGAATCATTTCTGACAACGGGCCTTCTTTCAAGAGCTTCAATGTCTCAAGGTTCGCTACTCAGCATAAGATAGACTGGAGATATTCCTCCATCTATAATCCAAGAGCCAACGGGCTAGCCGAAGCCTTCAATAAGACTCTATGCAAGCTCCTGAGGAAAAATGCTTCAGCCAACAAGAGAGACTGGAATCTCAAACTTCACGAGGCGTTGTGGGCATATCGTACCACGCACCGTACTCCAACACAGTCCACTCCATACTCATTGCTCTTCGGAGTGGAAGCGGTCCTCCCCCTCGAAGTCGAAGTCCCAAGCTTAAGAATGGCCGTCCAACATGAGTTGACGGAGGAAGAAAACGTGCTCCTTCGACTTGAAGAACTCGATGCCCTCGAAGAAAAGAGGCTCGCGGTGCAGCAAAATCTGGAGCTATACCGAGCCCAAATGTCACGGGCCTATGACAAGATAACCCGTCTCCGCGCTTTCAAGAAAGGTGAATTAGTGTTGGTCCTCAAAAGACCGATCATCCCCAATTGACATGCCAAGGGAAAATTCGAGCCAAACTGGGAAGGACCATACGTCATCGAGAAAGTGTTCGACGGAGGATCCTACCAACTAATAAGTGCAGAGGGAGAAAGGCCCATGCCACCCATCAATGGACGATATCTCAAGAAATACTACACATGAATGCTCCAAGTCGCAGGCGAATTGAGCACATCAGCCCTACGGTCTGGATCAGACATCCTGCAAAACCGTATACAATCCACGGGCGTAAATGACCCCTATTTCTCCCAAATCCTGCCGGTGAGACTACTTTAAAGTCCCACCAGCGGCCAAAAAAAAAAAAAAAAAAAAGAAGAAGAAGAAATAAACGGTATGTCCACAAGCAAAACGGGCACGGATGAAAACCCGAAAGGGCTCCGTGAGTAAAAACAGCAGGGCTACCGGCGAGTCTGTGAAAACCCGAAAGGGCGCAAACTAGTGAAAAGAGATGAAATACACTCGCAAAGCCCTCTCGACCTTGCAAGGAGAAAACCCCTGCGTGAGATCCTTACGACTCACAAAGGAGCAACACACTTAGGAATCCTCACGATTCCTAAGGAGAAAATACACCTGCGGGATCCTTACGACTCGTAGGGAGAAAATGCTTTTATGGGACCCTCACGGCCCATAAAATTGAAAAGCCTTGGGTGGTAGGGACCCAAACCTATCTCCTAAGCCATCGTTCCCCAACGGGCAAAGGAAAATGATGAGTCGCTCCTGGCATTTCGCTTCAGTGTTAGCGGTGCTGATGCCGACCAAAAACCCAAATCCCAAGTCCTCCCAAGGCAAATGATGAGTTGCTCCTGGCATTATTCCAGTGCAGCAATGCTGATGCCAAACAAGATCCAAATTCCAAGTCCCCAAACGGCGAATGATGAGTCGCTCCTGGTACCATATTCCAGTGCAGCGATGCAGACGCCAACCAAAATCCAATTTCTCAAAGTTCTCCCGGCCCTACGGTTGGTCCCCAAATTGACTACCGTATACAATCCACGGGCTCAAATAATTCTCATCACCCTCAGGCCCCACCGTAATCACCAGTCACGCGGCTGGTCTCTGCCTTTGGAATTATGCTCTATTGAGAAGACCCACTCATGTGTTCTCACGATACATAAGGAGAACAAACCTTCGTGGGATCCTTACGACTCACGAAGGAAAAACACACTTAGGAGTCCCCACGACTCCTAAGGAGAACATACACCTGCGGGATCCTTACGACTCGCAGGGAGAAAATACCGTTATGGGACCCTCACGGCCCATAAAATTGAAAAGTCTTAGGTGGTAGGGATCTAAACTTGTCTCCTAAGCCATCGCTCCCCAATCCCCATGCACCAAGAGGCGAATGATGAGTCGCTCCTGGTACTACATTCCAGTGCAGCGATGCAGACGCCAACCAAATTCCAAATCCCATACCCCAACGGCGAATGATGAGTCGTTCCTGGTACCATATTCCAGTGCAGCGATGCAGACGCCGACAAAGTCCTGAAATTTTTCCGGCCCTACGGTCTGGATCATACATCCTGCAAAACCGTATACAATCCACGGGCGTAAAACAATCCTAATTTCTCCCAAATCCTCTCGGGGCAAATGATGAGTTGCTCCTGGCATTATTCCAGTGTAGCAATGCAGATGCCAAACAAAAACCAAAATCCCAAAATCCTCTCCATGACAGATGATGATTCGCTCCTGGTACCATATTCCAGTATAGCGATGCTGATGTCAACCCAAATCAAAATCAACAAGTCAACTTCCACTCCGACGCCACAGAAAGCGGAGCAAGTCAGAATCCAATCTCGACACCGCAAGAAGCGGAGCAAGTCAAGTCTACCCCTGACACTGCAAGAAGCAGAGCAAGTCAAATCAAGCATCGACCGTCCACGTCGCTAAAATGGCAGCACCGACCGTCCAAGTCGCAAAAAGGGCAGCACCGACCGTCCACGTCGCTAAAAGGGCAGCATCGACCGTCCACGTCGCTAAAATGGCAGCACCGACCGTCCACGTCGCTAAAAGGGCAGCACCGACCGTCCAAGTCGCAAAAAGGGCAGAACCGACCGTCCACGTCGCTAAAAGGGCAGCATCGACCTTCCACGTCGCTAAAAGGGCAGCACCGACCGTCCAAGTCGCAAAAAGGGCAGAACCGACCGTCCACGTCGCTAAAAGGGCAGCACCGACCGTCCACGTCGCTAAAAGGGCAGCACCGACCGTCCACGTCGCTAAAAGGGCAGCACCGACCGTCCACGTCGCGAAAAGGGCAGAACCGACCGTCCACGTCGCTAAAAGGGCAGCACCGACCGTCCATGTCGTAAAAAGGGCAGTGCCAGCTTCCCAAAAGGTGGGAACCAAATCAAGTCGCCTCCACGCGAAAGAAGATCCATCAATTTCATGCACACGACCCACATATGTGGTGTGCATTTATTGATGGGGGGCAATTTGTTGGGGTAAAAATTTACACCCCGGTTGACCAAGTCAAAATCCAAGTCAACCCCAAGTCAAGTGGGCCCAAGCCCAGACCCAGTGGGCCCATGCCCGAGTCGAGCCCGAACATGAAGCGGCCGGCCTCCTCCACGCCAAGATAAAATTTTTGTAATAAATAATCTTGTTGCATTTTCTTTTATTTTATTTTATGGATAAATGTAAGAAAATGGGCATAAAGCCAAATTTTTGTATGCAAAAAGAAATGGCACATGAGCCATGAAATAGGCAAAATGCCATTTTGTGAAGCCCAAGGGGCTATGTGTAAAATGTATGGCCTATAAAGGCAAAGATAATGAAAATATCTCACAACTTTTTCTCTCTCCAGAAATTTCTAGATCTGAGATCTCTTTCTCCTTCTTCAAGGTTCCAAGACCTTCTTCTTTTTCTTGAATTAAATCAAGAGTTCTACTCTCCTTTTTATAAAACAAATTAGTTTCTCACCACAAAACCCATCAAGGGGAACTCAGATCTTCCATTAAATCTCAAAAGGAAGAGATTTTTAAAAATCCCACATCTCTTGATCTTCAAGATCCGGCTAACAGAGGAGGAAGAAGGAGCACCCCTTTCACTAAACCCAACAAAAAAAAAACACTCAGGAGTCTAACTCCTCTTTGATTTCTCTTCAGAGAAATCTTTTTAGGCTAAAAGCCTCTTGTGCCTCTCCGGCGCGCAGCGCAAGTGCGCAAGGCGCCCGCGTGCCGACACGTGGCGCGCGCGCTTGCGCACCTGCGCACCTGCGCAAGTGCGCAAGGCGCCCGCGTGCCGACACGTGGCGCGCGCGCTTGCGCACCTGCGCATCCCTTGGATGTCTTTTCCCCCTCTTTTTGTGTACATACATACATATATACATATGTATACAAATTTATACATACACGTACTCCACGACACTGTCCCTGTTAGAAAAAAATTTCTAACGGGGCGCTGTCCCGCATCCCGCAAGGGGGCTGCTAGCCCCCTTGACCCCCAGCCCGCTATCCGGGTAGCGGGACCCCCGTAAAAACTCTGCGTGGCTCCCGATATATCCAAAACCCCCTTTCAAAACACACGCACACTGCACATTGAGTTCGCATGACCAGTTTAACCCGTTAATCGGAGGTTCCCTCGCCCCAAAGGCAATGGGTAATTAACGGCAGCTTAATCCGCGGCTGCCGGAGATTCGGATCCCCACAATCATTAAACCCCGGCCTACCCTAGGCAGGGGGAATCTGTAGTACGCCTGACAAGCGTGCGCGTATTCCCATCTCACTGGGGTGACGAAAAACACCCTACAATTTTCATCACATATGAAAAAGCTAGAAAGCTTTTCATTAAAAAAAGGAAGAAGAAGAAGAAGCAAATCAATTTGTGATGAATAATGAATCAAGTGTGTGGTTAGAATTGCAACCATGGGTTAAGTATGAAGACTTAACCCATGTAGAGAATTAACTATGGTAAAAGAGTTGGGTTGGGTTAAAGAAGTATCTATGCAAAATATCACAAGTCAAAGTCAAAACTTTAAGAAACTTCTTGAAAGCTTCATGCAAGCTTAACCCTAATCCAAATCCTAACCATATTTAAACTCCACAAAACATGTTGCATTATAACCATAACATGTTACAATATTATATATCACATATATAATATTTATTGTAACAAAATAAAATAATACAATTAACATATATCACATATATATCAATGTATTATCCAAGTGAGAAAAAGAATCTTTAAGTGAGCTAGTATTAGTTAATATAATATAATATATCAAATATATAATTATACATTAAATTATCGAATCAACACTTGATCCGATAATCCGGCTATATCGCATACAACCGACTAATATAATCTGTATCAGTTCATCGAATCAACACTTGATCCGATGACCCGGCTATATCACATATACCCGGCCGATATTTCATATCGCGAGGATCTAATACGGTATCACATACACGTATTATTCTCGGTCTCGCACATATCACATATGTGCTCCTACTCCGTTTTGCCTGAGCCAGGAAACCTCTGTGTAGGACTCTAAAGAATCGTCAATACGCCGGCAGTAGGTGATGATCATATCAAACACCCACAAGCTGCAAGAGGTCAGCTAAACGTAACAGCCACCCAGGTATTGAGCGATCAGAAGATCAACAAGAAAGCCTGTACATTCTCCTGCGAATCCAATCAGTAATACTCTCGTACAGTCCGGTCTCTTCGTCTGATATGTCGCATATCTCGCCTAGGGATGGTAAACGTCAGACCTCAATAGCTTGATAAGTCATGTCGATATGAGATCTATAACAATTCGAGAAACTACTGATAACTCTTACCAGTAAATCTCTGCAACCCTGGCCAGGGATTTCCAGTTAAAGCCAATCGAACACAGCGCAACATCAACTCCCTATACCGGGAGAGACGAATCTCCTCCTATCGCTCATTGTCTCCATGTGATTCGGGACTGTACCCAAAAGCCACCATTTTGCATGCCCTTTTGGACGTGGTTTGATGGAATTCAAAGCACAGTGGGAATCACACAAGACTCTATGACGATCTCGGATCTACAGACTAACCTGTACCAGTGTCACCAGAGAACTGCCATCTGACGTGAGGTATAATACCATCTGGGAGTTCTCGGCGAGTCCGTCCAGTGTACCCAGTCTCCACTGATCACCCGTATACCTTTTCTGATGTCAAACACCAATGGATATAGGTTCATCCATCGCCTATCATATGGGTCAAGAACCGCATACGCTAGTCTACTCTGGAGTATCGATGCCCTGTCTCGGTACTCCCATGACTAGGAACATTTGAAGGATGTACTTAGCGACTACACTGTCCCCACTAGTATGATCTGCATCATAGTCCTGGTAGTCGAGTACTCATCCTAAGGGCTTTATCAACATGTATCATAGAGACAATCAGAGTACATGTTAAGATAAAGAGCGACCAGATAGCATACTATCATGTCGAGCAAGAAAGTCCTCCCTATATATGTCCAAGCATCCACTACAATATACATCGTATATACAGTAATGGCCTCTAGGGCATACATATAACTAACAATCTCCCACTTGCACTAGGGCCATCTGTTTTGGTATCGCATACCCAACAATCAGCTGTGGTTGAAGTATCTCATACTCAACCATCACATAAAAGTCTCTACTGGGAAACAGGCCTTTGTGAGTGGATCCGCGCTGTTGTTCTCTATGTCTACTCTCCTAACCTTGATCTCCCTGGAGATCAACCATCTCGATGATCAGGCGACACTGCCTAAGAATATGTCTGGATCTCTGATGGGACCGGGGTTCCTCGGTATAAGCCACAACTCCATTGTCACACAATGGTAGGAACTAAGTTCATCTCATGAACTATTATATATATCCAGATTGCCTCTTTGGTAGCATCCTTGGTAGTGATTTATCCTGCCTTTATCGTCTAGTATGTCACGGTATCTAGCTTGGAACTCTTCCAACATACCATCCCTTTACTAAGGGTAAAGACAATGCCTGTGACTGACATTCAGTCAACTTTACCACCCTGGAACCATTTCAGCGATTCTCCCCAGGATCGATTGATATCATCTCACTACAACTAGTGAGAATCCTAATATCCAATTAGATCTATCTCATAGATATAAAACCTAGGATTTAGGAGGTATCACATTGATCCTTTACGGAGAATCCATGTGATAAGAGGAGATTGACCGAGCGTAGCATAAGAAACTCCTTTCCTATCAAGAGTATGTCATCCTCGTACAATACGAGGATCACCACCATTCTCCCTACTACGTTTTTGTATATATAAGGTTCATCTTCCATTTTGATGAAGTCAAACACTTTGACTTCCACATCAAAACAGACGTTCCAACTCCGTGATACCTGCTTTATCCCATAAAGCACCTTGCACACGTTTCCACTTCTCCCACTGTCTACGAAGCCCTCTGGCTGTGTACTTATAGACGCTCTCTTTTAAATCACTATTTAGAAAAGCAGTCCTGACACCCAACCGCCAGATATCGTAGTCATGGTATGTAGCAATTGCAAGTAGGATCTGGATGGACTTAAGCATAGCTTTGAAAGTCTCAACTTTTCCATGTACACCAAGTAATATTCTCAAGATATACTTGCTCCTGATGGGGATTTTAATCCTTCAGATAAAGCAACCAAAGTCCATACTTCGTTGGTGTATATGGATTCTATCTCAGATCGCTAAGCATCCAGCCATTCTTACAGAGTCCCACTCCTGATGGCTCTGCTCGAAAACTAGTTGGGTCATCATCTCATGATGCAATCCTCGCTCCCACTGTCATAGAGAAAACCGATGTATCTCTTAGGTGTGTGAGGAACCCTATTAGATCGGCGGAGAGGCTGAGCTTCGTTGGAAACTATTGAATCCTTTGATTCTACCAAATCATCAGCTGTAGTTTGTTTAGCTGGAACTCTTTCCAGTTCTACCTCATGACCACTAATTTCTTCACAAGAAATTCCTTTTCACAAAGGTGGCATGCTGAGAAAACAAAACATCTTTTGTTCCTCAGTTTGGTAGAAGATATTCCCTTGCAAATTCTTGGGATATCCAACAAGCTTCTACAGATCTGACTTTGCCTCGAGCTTTTCCAGATTATGCTTTTAGACATAGGCCGGACAACCCCAAAACTTAACTACCTTAAGAGATGGGCTCTTCCCATACCATATCATATATGGAATGGTAGACAACTGATTTGATTGGAACCCTATTCAATAGGTATACAGCTTCTCAAGTGCATAACTCCCAAAAGGAAATAGGAAACTCAATAGTATTCATCATAGAGTGCACCATATCTAATAGGGTGAGATTGCTCCACCCCTATATACCGACGTGCTGTGGTGTATACGGAGGAGTAACGCCGAGAGAGAATCTTATTCTCCTTTAGAATAGTCCAGGAATCCCATGCTCAAGTATTCTCTTCCCTGATCACATCAAGGGACATAATACTTATACCCATTTTGGTTCTCTACTTCCAACTCATATTCATTGAATTTCTCAAAAGGTTCAGACTTGTGTTTCAACAGGAACACGTGTGCGAATCTTGAGAGACCATCAGTGAATATAATAAAGTACAAAGAATCATTGCTGGCATGTGTAGACATGGGACTTTCATACATCAGCATGTATCAATCCCAAGAGTTCACTAACTCTTTCTCTGTTTCCAATAAACAGAGCTGTGGTCATTTTATATTTGTGACATGACCAGCAAGTTTCACAAGATGTTAATTCAAACAGATTTAAATATGCATCTAAGTGTAACTTCAGCTAGTCGGGTCACATTGATATGACCTAGTCTACAATACTTCAAGAAGGATTCGTTCATTTCTGAACTCTTCCGCTTGTGTGTTGTTCTATACGTTAAGAACTGTGGTTTGATTTAGAACGTCTATGTTTTTAGATAACGTGCCTGAACCGATCAACTCTTGATATAGGAAATGTTCAAAACATTATCCAACAATACAAAATTATATCCTTCTTTATTAAATAAAGATACTGATATGATGTTGTATATCAGGTTCGGTATCTAATAACATTCGTTCAGAATCAATGTATTCTGGTAATACAGGGTGATAACTGCCAACAGACTTGGCTTGTAACAATTGCACCGTTTCTTATCACCCGTTCTCAGTTCTCTACCTATCAGTAGCCCATGTAACATATTACATATGTGGGATCCTGATCCGGTATCTCATACCCAGGACGTAAAGGATACTGAGAAACAGTACTCGGTAATGAACACACCCGAAGAAGATGCATCAGCATGCACTTTATTCGTTTGGGCGGCACGGGAAATCTGGTATTCCCCAATTTCCTGCTCTGTCTTATAACAATTATAAGTTGGAGCGGGACCAACGTTCCCCAGCTCAGTATAATAAGCGGGTTCGGTCAATACATCCGTATTATTATCTTGATTAAGGCATGACATGGTCGCTACCTGGAGAGAGAGAACAAAACACTCAGCGTATGCTCTTGCAAGATTAGATTGGTTATTAATATATCTAATCAGGATGTCTCCCACTGTTTTTGTCAAATTTTCCTTCAAACCCTAAAAGGAAAGACTAGCCGAGATTAATTACACCCTACAAGTTCGCCAATCTTTCAGCCAGGCCAGTGCCGGTACTTTGAGGGAGGTTCCCCATGCTTTTGCACGGACCTAATTAAAATAAACCTCGTTTTCCTACGGGCGTAACCCTATTAACACCTTTCTACACACCTACTTGATCCGCTAATTGTAATGTGTAAAACTCTCCCAGGAGTAACTCTTACTCGCAGTGGGTATCGGGATCCAACTATCTCATAGAAGGTATGCAATCTCATTGCAAATTTCAACACTTGAAATTCCCAAAAATATTTTACCCCTAGCATCCTATGACCTTGACGAAAGCTAACAAACCATAGGGTATTAGTCAAGTTCATCCCGTCATTTCCCGATTGAATTAAACCCACCTGCACGACCCTTGATGAAAGCCAACAAAGTCGTATGACTACCCTAACTCAATCGCATCATATGCTTATACAGATAAGCATAAATAGCTACCGCACACTACGCCTTGACGAAAGCCAACAAACGTAGCACGGATACTATGAAGTACTTATCTGAAATGACGGAGGGCTACGACGGGTTTTTAAGAAAACCCTTTGCGTAATGAACTTGACATCGTTGTAGAATCGAGTGATTTTTGAATGGAGCGTTTTTGAGGCTTTCACTAGTTTCGCTAAAGAGGTCACTCCCGGTGAAGGGATCTCGGCTCTTTCCTTATCGAATAAGGTGCAGGATATTTCACAAATACCACTATGCAAAGCAAAAACTATAAAAGCAATCAAAAAACAAACCGAGTGTGTAGCATCTGCTAGTTTCGCTAAAGAGGTCACTCCCGGTGAAGGAATCTCGGCTCTTTCCTTATCGAATAAGGTGCTGGATTTTCTACAAGGAATACCGCTATGCAAAGCAAGAACTAGAGCTACCAGTTTTTAAACAAGTTTCTACAACATCTTTAGGTTTCTTTTATATCATTAATCTCATTAATGAAGTCCCATTTTATTATGCTTCACAAGCATCACATTTGAAACGAAATCAACAATATACAATATATATCTCATATATATAATATAAACATTCATCTCAGGCAGTAATATGATGTCATCACAGAACATTGCAGCAGAAGATAGCATATGAAATATTGGATATACTAGGAGGTCCGTGTTTTAATACGAGCCTGTATAAAACACGGATTCCACGGTCGCGATGAATAGCCAATCCCACACGCCTAGACCCCTACGAGAGCAGCAAGCAACCCTACCAATTCTAGAGTTAGGAGACCCGGTCTCGACTTCTCGAGACGGTCTCCTACTGGACCCTAGAACCCGGTTACTTGTGCTCCCTGCCTTGGGTCTATCCTAATGCGGAAAAGTAAATAATATACAATGGTGACATCATCCTTAGCCCGGAAGTGCTCCAATAAAAGAATATTACATACAATGAATTTTACATGAATGAAAATGAAAAACTCTCATCTCATATAAAATCCCCGGCTATTCAAAACACGACGATCCAATATAACATATCACAACAACACATAATATCACATATCATTAACGTAAGTAAATATGCGTATCCCAGTTGTCGTTGATGAATATCAACGAAACTGGCGATACACCACATATTACACTTACGGTCGCAGAAAAGAAAGTGTAAAACTACAACAGTTGGAATCCGCAACCTCCTTAGACATCACATGCCTAACCAAAAGAATTCCTTAGACATCGCATGCCTAAAAATTATAAACCCCGCATTTTAGTCTCATTATTGAAAACACTTTTCAATATCTAGTCGGGCAATTCAACAAGATTCCCGACATTCTGATCGAATGCTCGTCGAAAACTATAGTAGATGGCCGCACCCCTGATACTGTCGACGAAGTGCACTAAGGCGGAACACCGCTGCCGCGAGCACCCGAACGGATGCTTTTGGCGATGGGGTTCTCCTACAGTCACTTGGTCGGGGCCTTGGGGCATGGCTGTCTATTAAGTTTACCCGGTGAGTATCCGCGTATGCTACGTGATTGCGACGGACTTTTGATCGCATCAAAATCCCATGGCAACCGATCGTCTGGGACTAAACTGCTAGATTTATAACATTCAAATTAGTTATCTCATAACCACTTGTGGATTCCAAATATTGTAACACATTCCAGATAAATAGACAATGTTAAACTTTCCAATCGAATAAACAAACACTCAAGATTTCCCAAATAGCTCAACACTTGAGCGGAGTTCAAAAATCCCAGAACATGTCACAGCCCTAATGAACCAGCCGTAGAAGGGTCAAACCAACGCCTCACATGTGGCAACGCTAAATTACCACAAACCCTAAGGTTCAAGTGGCAGTTTTGACGGTCACATAATCGAGTTAAGGTTACGTTCTTTTAGAGGGTCCACAGATACGCTTGCATGATTTTCCGGAAGTTTCAAACTCGTGGAAAAATCCAACACCTGAAAATTTTCCGTGTCGGGAAAAAGTGAGTTATTGATATCTGTTGGAACTTTTTAACACGTTCTAAATTACCCGGAAAAACTAAACGATGTTAAATTTTCCGATCGAATCAACGGATACAAAAGATCTCCAGAAAACTCAACACTTGAGTAGAATTAAAAATTCCCAGAAGCATGCAAAAGTACCCAAGAATCATACCCTGAAGTATTATCCTTTGACACCCTAAGTTGGCCGCGGAACCGCCACCAAATGCATGGTTTGGCCGCGGTTCCGCGGTCTCTTGAAGGGGTCATGGGTCCGTACTTCACAGTAATTCTTATAATTCCCCGCTTAATTTTCTGAGTATTTTTAATACAGAAAAATCAACATTTTAAAAAATTTCCAGAGAGAGGGTAAATCTCGATGTTTCGGGATTCGATCGGACTTTAAACTTCGTATAGACTTCACCTAAAGCTCTAGCTTGGCTCTGATACCACTGTAGGGTTACTAGGCACTAGAACAAGGTTCTACAAGGCATCAACCATGCCAAAATCAAAATTTTCAAGTGCCGAACAATCCTAACCAAGATCTTAGACTAGAGATTAGGCGAAACAAATACAAGTAAACAACTTTACTTCTAAGAGTTTGGGATTACAACCTTTGTAGTCCGTTCCATCGCTTCATAAGTTCCGTGTTGAGGTCCCTTCGCTGCGATCATCATGTGTCCGGACTCTAGAGAGGCTCCAAGAAGAGAAAGATGCAAGCTTGCTTCCGATCTTCAATAACTAAGATGATCTAGTTTGAAGAAACTCAAACCTAAACTCTTGCTTTGCTAATCAAGTATTAGCAAAGCAAACATCCTAATCTAAGTGGCAAGAATAGATGAGGATGATTGTTCCCCTCCGAATGACGGCCGAGACATTAGGACGTCTTGCCTGAGATTCGGGGCAGATGCTATATGGTTTTATCCGTCCACCTCTCCGAAGATGCCAAGTTAATTTATGGCACCGTATATCGGAGGTTTAGACGGATGCGGCCGATATAGCAGACTTCGTCAGATTCCCCCTCGCTTGAGGGGTTTTTGATTGTGGGGACGCTCTTCCTTGCAGGCGCAAGCCCCTGCAGTTAATTACGCTACCGCATCGCGGTAACAACTTTCTCCTTCTCCAGAATTTCACTTCGTGTCGTGTGTGTTTGTGGTTGCCCGTGGATTGTATACGGAGACTGAGTAATGCCGTTGCCCGTAGGACGTGGATTGGTCCAAATCCGTATTTACTTAGAATTGGGTTTGGTGTTTTTAGTTTAAGGATACATTAGCCGTGTTGAGGCTAAGATCAACTTAAACGTTCGTTAAGGTTACGTTAGTCCCGTTTGAGACTAAGATCAACTTAACGTGGTGATCCATTTAATATATGGCCATCGGGACTCGTCACCTCTCTGACGTCGTTGAAGGATTACAACGACAGGTGGCAGAGGAGTTCAGAGATGTACCCTTGAACCAAAGTTGATTTTGAGTTTTATAGTCCATTTGAATGTTTAAGGATACGTTAGACGTGTTTGGGGGTTAAGATCAACTTAAACGGGATCGTTTAGATCCGGCAAAAGAGCATTTGGAGGCTCTATTGTTCCAGTTTAGGGACATAGTGGTCCATAGGTAGTTTAGGGACGTTTCGGTCCGATATTAGTTTAAGGACGTTTCGGTCCGACATTAGTTTAAGGACGTTTCGGTCCACGAGTTTAAGGACCCCGCCGTCTAATATACGTGTGTGGGTCGTCGGGACCCGTCACCTCTCTGACGTCGTTGAAGGATTACAACGACAGATGTCAGAGGAGTTCGAAGATGCACCCTCGAACCAGATATAAATTGATTTAGGGAGCAGCCGTGCTCAGTCAATTTAATTTGAGGACTTACGGCCAAAATTGGGCTAAGTCCAGTTGAAAATGTTCAACACCCTTATTTATTTTTGGTCTATTAGACCTGTGCTAGGGCTTTGCCCACACTTAAATAATGCATTGCATTACTTCAGGCCATTTATGCCCATTTTGACTGGGCTCTGCCCTTTTTATTATGATGCAGATCATTTGTTTTGGTCCATTGGACCTTTCAATTGGGCTCTGCCCTTTTAAATAATGCATAGCATTTTATTTATTAAGCATGTTAAGCCTTTTAATTGGGCCTGGCCCTTCAGGAAGTGAAATGCATTGCATTTGTCAGGCGCTTTGCGCCAATCACTGAGCGCAAGCGCTTGTGGTGAGGACACGTGTCATGCTCTGGTGAGCGCAAGCGCAACGGCGCAGTGCGCTGCGCTGTTGCGCTGCTGACACGTGGCGCGCTCTGGTGAGTTGCACCAATTCCAGAGAGCAAAGCTCTATTTCAAGAGCGCGTAGCGCAAGTTGTTCTGTAGCTGACACGTGGCGCTCTCTTAAGAGCGCAACAGCGCAGTTTGGAAGTGCAAAGCACTAAGAATCTTTTAGATTCAAGAACAGAAGTGCAAAGCACTAAGAATCTTTTTAGATTCAAGAACAGAAGTGCAAAGCACTATTTGATTTCTTGATCTAATTTAGATCAAAGAAAAATAAGTTTTTCTTTTTGTTTCAAGAACCAAAGGTTCATAAAAGTGCAAAGCACTATTTTTATTTTGTTGTTTTCTTGTTTTTTAAAGAACCGGTGGTTCATGAGAAGTGCAAAGCACTGTTTATTATGTGAAGAAACATTGATCTGGTTTTTAGATCAATGATTTATTAAAAGAGATTTCTTCTATTTTATGAAGGTTCTTTACCTTTTTCTTGGAATTTTCTCAGAGTTCTCTCTGTTTGAAGCTCTTGACTTTTTTTCAAGAAAATGTTGATGCCTTTGAATTGAGGCCTAGGGTCCTTTTTATAGTACCTATAAATTGGTTAAATTTGTTAAAGAGATCCTTCTCTGAGTGATTTGGGGAATTTTCCCCACCGTTGGATCTTTGATCCAAGGGCTTTTGCTTTGCAGAAGAAAATCTTCTTGTTTTGACAAGAACAGAAAAGATTTCTTAGAAATTTAATTCTGTTTGGCGCAGATGCCCCAGCGCGTGACACGTGTCGCATAGCGCAGAGCGCAGTGCAACTGCGCTAGCGCATCTGCGCTGACACGTGTCGCGCAGCGCAGAGCGCAGCGCAACTGCGCTGACACGTGTCGCGCAGCGCAGTGCTTGCGCAGCTGAAGCGTTGCTTCATTAAAATAGAGCTTTGCTCTGATTGGGCGCGCCTTCTTGGGCGTCACGCTGACGTATCAGCGCCGGACACGTGGCGCGTTGCGCCCGGGATTTGTAGCGTTGCTTCAAAATTTGAATTTTGAATTTCCAGCAGAGCTTTTCTCTGATTGGGGGAAACAAATGCCCCCCCACCGTTGCGCTCACGTGGCGCGCATGTGAGTGCAGCGGTGGCAAGCCCCTGACCGTTGGATCAAGGGGTGAGCTGAAGGGGCGTAAGCGCCTTATAAATAGGACCTATGGCCCTTTAGAAAACTTCACCATTTTCTAGATTTTGATTTCAGAGCTTTGCTCTTGCTTAGAACTTCAGAGCTTTGCTCGTTTCCACAGTTAGAACACTTTTAGGTAAAATTAATTTAAATCAGATTAATTTAAATCAATCTTAATCAAAAGAGCTTTGCTCTTATAGATCTTTTGATCTAAAGAAATTCCCTTTGGGGTTTCACCAACAGAGCTTTGCTCTCATGAATCCATAGATCTATAGAGATCTTGTTCATGGGTTTTAACCCATGAGCAGAGTTTTGCTCATGGATCCAAAAATAGATCTTTTTGATCTAAAAACGAAGAACTTCTAATAGCCTTCAAAAGATTTTAATTTCTTTAGGAGTTTTAAATAAATTTTCTCATCATCATCACAGAGCTAGGCTCTTTTAAGGAATCTCATTCCCCTGAGACCAGAGTTTGACAAGTGTCACTCTGTGACAGAGCTTTGCTCTGAAAGAGGAGATTTTCTCCTTGTCTCTAGGGATTCTTTATTAATGGGAATGTTTTCCTGGGGACCAACTGACAATCTCATCCAATGATGAGATTGTCCTATTAACTGACGTACTGTCATTCAGATTTTGTGGGTCCCCCCTTTGGTCCCTTACTCACTGCATGCTGTGTGGTGTAATTAATTAATTTTGATTTTAATTTAATTAATGCATTTTCTTCTTTAAACGCCAAACGTTGGGATTACAACACTAACGGCTAAATTGTTCTTTTGCAGCGATCATGTCTCTAGACACTTCATTCCCGTTCGTCCGCTCGGAGGAGGGATTTCCCGAGGCGCCCCTGGACCGTGAAGTCCTGGCTATGATCAAGGAGTACGACCCGGAATACAAGAGTCTCCATCTTTGGGGGTCGTGGTACAATCAGATCATCATGGGCCGACGGAGCTTCACCTGCGCGGTGCCGTCAGAACCCATCACGGCAATTCACTACGCTACCCCACCTTCAGTGCAGTATGCCGTGGAGATGATAGACTGGACCACGAACAGCTTTCTTCATCCCGCTATGGATGCGGTTCCGGTTCAGCGTCCCATGGTCTTGGATATCCTAGGACGCCGTATTTGTCAGGGAGAAGCACGGCCGTGGGGGCAATCATATAACCTTGGTTTGATTCCCCGTCACCCGATTGGCTATCTGCCGTGGGACCGGTACATCCTGTCGATGAAGAAGTCACAGTTGATAAGACTATGACTGTACACCGCGGTCTACGTCTCTCTCTTCCAGTATCCCTCGCTCCCCACCTGGTGGTTCAAGGCTTTCTTGGAGCAATGGAATATTCCCACCCACACTTTCCTTGCCATGGATCGGGAAGTGTCCATTTCTTTGGAGGAATTCGCGGAGGTATCCGGCCTACCGGTCATGGGGGAACACTATGAAGAGCTGCTCCTGACAGATGAGTACGTCTTCGGTGCTAAGCCGATGGTAAGGGGGATCACGCCGGAAAATGCCGTTCAACACCAATTCCCGAGCCTGATCAAGGTGTTGAACATCTACGAGTCCTTTTTTATCGAACACGGGAGTCAGGGGGTTAACTTTGAGGACTTCATTGCTCGTTTCCTTCGTCCAAGCGTCATTTCATCGGGATCTGCCAAGTTTGCCACCTTGGATGACCCTTTCGGTTTAGGTTTGGATAACCTGCCAGCGAAAGACATAGACCAAAAGGACTTTTTTCTTCCTAACTCCCCAACCATGTCTTTTGCAGAAATTGCGGCCCCTGGAATGGATGAGGAGGCTTTCTTTTTAGGATTTCTCGGACTGTGGCTGAGTTGGTTCGCGATCCCAATGCACTCTCATCGCATGCGGCCTTCCGTCTTCTACCCAGCCCACCGAATGGTCATCGGGATAAAGGTGGCTGTGGGGATCGCTGGCTTGGCGCACCTATATCATGGCCTCAGCCGAGCAGCGGATGCCAACGAGCCCGGGGTACTGCACGTGGTCTTCCCGATGCACTACTTTGCATCGTGGCTCGAGCTACACACGGCCGGTGTCTTCGGCATGCATAAAAGGCCTTCATTCTTTGACAAGTGCGGTTTTCCTCGCATTTTATAGTTGATTGGCTCATCAATCATGACCCCCTCACCACGGGACGCCAGGGGTTTACTGCTTCGCCCTCACACCGTTGGAGTCGGGATGTCCTTTATTGATAAGGTATTAACCATTGGAAAAGCGTCCACCACTGCGGTGCGACCATTACAGGACTCCTTCAAGGATGGAGCTTCAGTGTTAACGGCCCGGGAGATCCTCCATTTGTATTCTATTAGACCGGGTTTCCAAGTCTTCAGGCAGGGCGGTGCAGCAGTCTTTATGAGATATAACCCGCATCGTTTTGCCCAACAACTGGGTTACGATCAAGGGATACCCTTGGAAGCTTTCTTACTGGAACCTGCTGTCAATGAAGAAGGGATGGAGAACGCGTCACATCACTTCATGCGCCTGAACACGGGTTCTCGTTTTTTCATCAGCACGCCGGCCTGTGCTCCATGACTCCTTAATGTGTATAAAGAGTGGTACAATCATGTGACGGGGGCTGTTATAAAGGAAGAGAGGCGAGTGTTGATCGACCGTAAAGAAGTACCCCCCGACACCAACCGTAACGCTCCCTTAGCGCCAAGGATCCTAGTGGCTCCTCCTCTAAAAGATGCCGGGGGCAGACCATCACGTGCGCAAAGTCCTCCACGTGAGCTGCCGCTCCCTGATATCGCAGATGCACCTCCCGCACCCTGTGCTCCAGTGGAGACAGTGGTTGTACCCTCGCTGGAGTCTGGCGTGGGTGCGGACATCGGGACCCGTCGTCCCAAAGTGGCTGCTAAGCGGAAGTTGATCCCCCGCGAGCCTAGGGTCGGAGGGCAAAAGAAAAAGAAGTCGCTCTTCGCTGCGGACGTCGTGTTCGGCCAGGAACCCCATGCTCCCTATGCTGAAGGTCTGCTCGAATATGGGACTAACGCAGGATTAGTGATGCCGCCGCCGGACGATACAGACTTGGAGGCCGCTCTCAAAGCTTCGGCATGGTTGGCGAGGCGTGACGCGTGGTTAGCTAAGCTTGCGCAGTCAGGTAACTACTAGTCACATTTTCGTTATTACATCATATCTTCCTTATCGCCCTTGATTAACGCTTTTCTCTCCTTTCTTTCAACAGGCATCACTGATGAAGAAGCCATTGCCGCTTCTTTGAAGACTTTCCAAGAGGAGGAACGTCTTAGAGCGTCTATGGGCCTTAGTAAGTTTTAATTCATCAAGTCTCCATCTCCTTCGTGTTATGGTCGATCTAACCTCTCTCTTTTTATTGCAGAAACCTCAATGCCGTTCCTACCAAGCGACACAAATGTTCCGCCAGCCGCCGATATTCCTGCTTCCTCTGGGCCACCGCAGGAGGTTCGTCTTGAAGAGCCGATGAGAGATGCCTTAAAGGCTCTGGAGGCATCCCTGAACGAGGATGACGACGCCTTGAAGGAGGCGTCACAAAGGTCTATCGCGACAGCCCGGGAGGAAAGGAAGAGGCTGAGGCGTGAGGCGAAGGCACGCAGGGCTGCCTTGGCTATGGGAGCGGGTCCCAGCACTGTCCCTCGCGCTGATACTCCATCCGAAGAGGCCCCTGTCGCCCTAGCCACTGCCCGCAGAGAGGTGGCGCGCTCAGTTCGGAGCGCAAACGGTAAATCCACTTCAGGTAATGTTTCTCTCAGAGTTTTTGTTATAAGGATTTTAATGTCATTGGTCCTTATATCTCTTATCTTGCAGGGCCAAGTCCGATCGAGGGGGAGATGGAAACCGCTGATCCCAAAGAAACAGAGGAGGCGGTACCTGCCGAACTCGAGCCGACGGTGGGCAATGTCGTTGTGGCTTTGGAGCCTGAAGTGGAGGTCGAGGGGCCTACCGCCGAGAAGGTCATTGATGCCGAACCTGAAGTGGCGGCAGATGATATGATCATTATAACTGAGTTCAGGGTGGTGGCGGATGAGGCGCTCGAGGCCGGCGATCCCCCGGCGAAGGTGGACGATACAACCGCAACTACTGAACCTGAGAGAGTAGAGGGTGAGGTGGCCATGATTCCCGAGGACGAGCCAACTGCTCCTTCTCTGGAATCTGGCAATACTCCAATCATAGCCCTTCCCGTCTATGGCCCTCCGCCGTCTCCAGGTCTTGCGAGCACGACGACGGTCCCCATCGAGTCGGGTGACGAGGCCACGGGCGGTGGTCTCATGTCGATGAGGAGGGAGTCGCCTCCGTTTCAGCCGGGAGCTCCTCAGGTAAACCCCAAGTGGCTGCTTTTCTTTACTTTACAATCTTTTCTGACAAGTTCACCTTTTCGTAATGCAGGTGCAGCCAGTGCCGATGCCCCACTGCTCGAGGGAGCGCCTTCAACGACTGCCTTGGCGGTGGTCACCTCTCAACCCTCTCTCATACCCTCGAAGATATTGGAAGGTATGTGTTTACGATTTATTAATCTTGTTTTCCAGACATATAATTCGTGTACTAAAGTCACACTGTTGTGTTTTCAGGAGTGCTTTTTGATCATGTATATCAGATGTTGCTCCCACACTTTTCCTTCCCATCGGAGCTTGCTTCTTCCTCTGGTGGCGTTGGTGAGTATGATTTCCGTTGACATCCTTCCTCTCTTTTTTCTTGTTGATGGAATTACCTCTAACCTCTTTTTCTCATCTCAACTGCAGTGCTACAGATTGAAGGAGGGGATAAAAGATCAGCTGCGCTACCAGCCCTTCCGACCTTACCACCTGTCTCAACTGGTACAATGACCATCATATTGGTAACTTTCCTCTCTTTATTTTCTGTACTGTTATCTGATCGCATCCTGTTTCTTTCAGCTGTCGTTCTGGCTTCGGCGTCCTTCGAACCTCGCATCACAATGCCGGCGGGTCCTTATCTGAGGAGTCTGTCTTCAAAAGGCGCCGCGAATAGTCTGCGCATGTTGAGTGACCACGTCGAGGAACTCGACGTTGAAACTCCTACATCTGCCGCATAGTTCGCTATGGTAGTTAACCCGATGCTAGCAATACTCGTGAACTTTCATGATGAGGGCATCATTGCATCCTGGGTTAACCATTGTAAGGAGATCGAGGGTCGCCTATATCAGTTGGAGTCACTGCGTCCCGCTCCCGAGACCGTGGCTGCCAGTAATCAAAGGACAGCGTGGATTGAGCAGAGCGCTCCTCACTTCCGCCATCTTGAACAAGAAGTCATTTCAAGGCGTAAGGAGCGTGGTGAGACTTCGAGCAAGTCTGCTCAACTGCATGCTCGGGTGGGGGCCAACGCCACACGGCTGAAGGTTATCTTTGAGGGCATTTTGCTGTTAGTTATATGTATGCCCTAGAGGCCATTACTGTACATTGGATGTATATTGTAGTGGATACTGGGACATATATAGGTAGGACTTTCTTGCTCGACATGATAGTACGCTATCTGGTTGCTCTTTATCTTAACATGTATACTTTCCGTCTCTCTGTTACATGTTGATAAAGCCCTTAGGATGTGTACTCGACTTCCAGGACTGTGATGCAGATCATACTAGTAGGGCCTGGATAGTCTATGAGTACATCCTTGAAATGTTCCTAGTCGAGGGAATATCGAGACGGGGCATCGATATTCCAGAGTAGACTAGCGTATATCTTCTCGACCCATGCGATGGACGATGGATGATCCCATACCCATTGGTGTTTGACATCAGAAATGGTATACGGGTGCTCAGTGGAGACTGGGTACACTGAACGGACTCGCCGAGAACTCCCAGATGGTATTATACCTCACGTCAGATGGCAGTTCTCTGGTGACACTGGTACAGCTTAGTCTGTTGACCCGAGATCGTCATAGAGTCTTGTGTGTCTCCCACCGTGCTTTGATTTCCACCCTACCACGGCTCTACTGAGTTGTGCAAACAGGTGGTTTTTGGGTACAGTCCCGATTCACATGGAGGCAATGAGCGATAGGAGGGGATTCGTCTCTCCCGGTATTGGGGGTTGATGTTGCGCTATGCTCGACTGGCCATAACAGGAAATCCCTGGCCAGGGTTGCAGTGATATACTGGTAAGAGTTATCAGTAGTTTCACGAATGTTATGGACCTCAAGTCGGCATGACTTATCGAGCTACTGGGGTCTGACGTTTACCACCCCTAGGTGAGATATGCGACATATCAGACGAACAGACCAGACTGTACGGTAAGTGTTACTGGTTGGATTCACAGGAGTGTGAGCGGGCTTGCTCGTCGATCTTCTGATCGCTCAATACCCGGGTGGCCGTTACGTTTAGCAGACCGCTTGCGGCTTGTGGGTGTTTGATATGATCATCATCCGCTGCCGGCGTATTGACGAGTCTTCAGAGTCCTACACAGAGGTTTCCTGGCTCAAGCGAAACGAAATAGGAGCGCATATGAGATATGTGCGGGACCGAGAATAATGCGTGTATATGATACCGTGTTTCATTCTCACGATGAATGTGTCGAATGGTTGTATGCGATATAACCTAGTTATCGAATCAAGGATTGATTCGATAAGCCGATACATTGGATACTAGCCGGTTATATGCGATATAACCGGATCATTGAATCAAGTGTTGATTTAATGATTTAATGTATAATTATATATTTGATATATTACTTTGCATTAACTAGTATTGGTTCACTTTAAATGGATTTACTCACTTGGTTTGTACACATTGTATATGTGATATACTTTTGTGCACAAGATTGTATCATGTTTGATGATACTTGCTCTTTTGGGTTTGTGTAAAGATTAAACCATGTTTAGTGAATGGTTAGGGTTTCTTTTCTCTTATTTATTTATCCATTTATTATTGTTTTGGAAAAGATAAAGAGAAAAAGAAATGGTGGCTTAGTTTGTCTTTTCTTTGAAGCTTCTTGAAGCTTTGAACAAGTCTACCATTCTTGTCTCTTCTTTAACCCTAACCACTCATCTAAACCTTGGTTAAATCTCTACACTAAACCATGGTTGAAGTTATGATAAGTATTCTTTTTATTTTCCTTTTTAAAATAACTTATCATATCTTCTTCTTCTTCATCATCTTCTTCTTCCATGAAGAAGCTTGTCTTCATCAATGGAAAGTTGAGCATATGAGTGAGAAATCCAATTCTAAAGTCTACCCACTTCCTATTTCTTCATCCTCTACCTCTTGCCAAGTAGTATAGGGTGTTTCCTTCACAAGTTTTCAAGGCTTGGTGAAGTTGGAGCTTGTTCTTGTGATGCTTTGACGTAGATCATCTTCGGCATCGAACCGACGATCAAGCCCGCCTATTCTTCGATGATGCCAATGCTAGAGTCAAGGGTTTGATTTGGACAGCGGAGGGAGATCATCGCGGAGCTTAGGAAGTGATGGACCGGATCTACAAAGGTTGTAGTCACTTTCCTTTAGATACATTTCCGTGTACTTGCTTGTTTCGCCTAGATATCTAGTAAACGATCCGTATTAGGGTTTGTAGGCACCCGTAAAATTTGATTTGTGCATGTTTGATCACTTGTGAGACTCCATAAGAGTGCCTAGGAACCCTACATTTGCAATGTCTCTCCGAAAGGTTATCATTGAGGCAAAAACCTGACATTGTCGAGCGAGCTGCACCCAGCCTGGAAGCAGCCCAGAAGGCGGCGGAGGAGCAACTTTCATCCTTCTTGCAGCAGCGGGCCCAGGTGGAGGCGGAGGTGGCCGCGGCTGTCACTCGAGAGGAAGTGCTGAAGGAAGTGCGAGAGCAGCTTGTGAACTTACTAAAGACACTTCTTCCTCAGTAGCTATCCATTTTTGTATCGCTTGTACTTATAGATAAAAGAATGTATATATATATATTTTTTATTCTTTGACATAATGTATCCTGTATCCAATCAAGTTTATGAATAAAAGATACACCTTTTTTGTAATGTGAATCTTTTTTGGTCTTCTCCTTCTTTTATTATCAGCATATCACCTTAGCGAACATGGTTGACGGATAGTAGGGCACGCATCTTGACTTTCCTAAGAATCAGCGATGGCTTAGGCCGCAGGTTCAGATCTGCTGCCTAAGACTTTTCAACTCCATAAGCCGTAAGGGTCTCATAGAGACTTTTCTCCCTACGGATCGAGAGGATCTCGTAGGTGGGTTTTCTCCTTAGGAATCGTGAGGATTCCTAAGTGTGGTTTTCTCTTATAAGTCGTAAGGATCCTATAAGAGAATTTTTCCCTCTTACGGGTCGAGAGGACCCACAAGCGGTTGTTTCCCTCCTCGTCGAAATTCGACTTTGGAGAGTGAGACCCATGAATAGTATGCAAGAGACCATTTTGGATTGACTTGCAGGGTCCCATTGTTCAGGAAGCAAGTTTTTTAGTCCCTGCTGCCTGAGGCTTCATTTGCAAGTTGAGACGAATCGGGAGTTTCCCGTGGAGACAATAGTTTCTCTGCGAGCCGACGCGAATCAGGAGGCTCTCGTCAAGGAGTGTTTGTATCCGTGAGTCGAGGAGTTTGCTAGGGATTATTTGTTTCCCAAGCGCCAAGGATTATTTGTTTCCTTGGGGTTTGAAACGAGTCGAGGATTCCCACGGAGGCACTGGTGGCTCTGCGAGTCGACGCGGATCAGGAGGCTCTCGTCAAGGAGTGTTTGTATCCGTGAGTCGAGGAGTTTGCTAGGGATTATTTGTTTCCCAAGCGCCAAGGATTATTTGTTTTCTTGGGGTTTGAAACGAGTCGAGGATTCCCACGGAGGCACTGGTGGCTCTGCGAGTCGACGCGGATCAGGAGGCTCTCGTCAAGGAGTGTTTGTATCCATGAGTCGAGGAGTTTGCTAGGGATTATTTGTTTCCCAAGCGCCAAGGATTATTTGTTTCTTTGGGGTTTGAAACGATTCGAGGATTCCCACGGAGGCACTGGTGGCTCTGCGAGTCGATGCGATCAGGAGGCTCTCGTCAAGGAGTGTTTGTATCCGTGAGTCGAGGAGTTTGCTAGGGATTATTTGTTTCCCAAGCGCCAAGGATTATTTGTTTCCTTGGGGTTTGAAACGAGTCGAGGATTCCCACGGAGGCACTGGTGGCTCTGCGAGTCGACACGGATCAGGAGGCTCTCGTCAAGGAGTGTTTGTATCCGTGAGTCGAGGAGTTCGCTAGGGATTATTTGTTTCCCAAGCGCCAAGGATTATTCATTTTCTTGGGGTTTGAAACGAGTCGAAGATTCCCACGGAGGCACTGGTGGCTCTGCGAGTCGACGCGGATCAGGAGGTTCTCGTCAAGGAGTGTTTGTATCCGTGAGTCGAGGAATTTGATGAAGATACTGGTTTCTTCGGAGTTGGACTGAACCGTCGAGATTTAGCTTCGTCTTCTGGCGGAGCCTGCTGGGAAAGTATGGTTCCCTCTTTGTTTATGCCCTTGGATTGTATACAAGGATCGATGTGATCTTAACTGTAGGGCCAAAGTTTTATCATCTCTTCTTTTTATTTTATTTTATTTCCGCGATGCTCTATTTTTTCAGCTTTTTATATCGCGAAGGTCGCGACTGCCCAATCATATCGGCTATTTTTTGCGGTGCCCAATCATTTCAGCTATTTATTTTATTTTCACTCGCTGCTTTTTATTGCGAGTTGCCCAATCATTTCGGCCATTTTGCATGCATACATTTTTACTTGCTGCTTTTTATTGCAAGTTGCCCCATCATTTCGGCTATTTCGTATGCATGTGCGGCCTACTGGCTTTTTGCCGTAAGCCTGAAATTAGACACTGATTTTGGCATCAGCACCGCTACAACTGAGATATTGCCAGGAGCGAATCATCATCTGCCTCTGTCGATGTCGAACAAAGGTGGCTTAGCGACCAGGGTTAGGGTCCTGTCGGCTAAGGCTTTTGACTTCATGAGCCGTAAGGGTTTCACGAAGTTATTTCTCCCTACAAGTCGTGAGGATCTTGTAGGTGTATTTTCTCCTTAGGACTCGTGAGGATTCCTAAGTGTTCGTTTTCTCTGTAAGTCGTAAGGATCCTACAGGAGGGTTCTCTCCTCATAAATCGAGAGGATTTACAAGGGTTGTTTACTATGCGAACATATCCCCAGTCACGGATGAGACTTGGTTAGGGAAATGTTTATTCGCGCCCGTGGATTGTATACAAGGGTCAGTATTGAGCCACTTGTAGGGCAATATCGAAGGTTGTGGGGATTGCTTAAGCACAGGTTTAGGTCTCTGTAACTTAAGACTTTCAAATCCTATGAGCCGTGAGGGTCCCATAAGAGAGTTCTCCTTACGAGTCGTGAGGATTTCGCAAGTGTATTTTCTCCTTAGGAATCGTGGGGATTCCTAAGTGTGTTGCTCCTTTGTGAGTCGTAAGGATCTCACGCGGGTGGTTTCTCCTTACAAGGTCGAGAGGACCCTATAAGTTTCCTTTAACGAGGTTGCGCCTGTTCCCCTCCGAAAGGCGGCCTGGACTTTCGTCTAGCCTGAGATTCGGGGCAGATGCTATTTGGTGCTATCCGTCTGCCTCTCCGAAGATGCCAATTTGATTTACGGCACCGTGCATCGGAGGCTTTAGACGGATGCGGCCGATGTAGCAGATTTCGTCAGATTCCCCCTCAGGGTGAGGGGTTTTTGATCGTGGGGACGCTCTTCCCTACAGGCGCAAGCCCCTGCAGTTAATTACGCTACCGCATCGCGGTAACAACTTTCTCCTTCTCCAGAATTTCACTTCGTGTCGTGTGTGTTTGTTTTGTTTGTGGTTGCCCGTGGATTGTATACGGAGACTGAGTAATGCCGTCGCCCGTAGGACGTGGATTAGTCCAAATCCGCATTTTACTTAGATTTGGGTTGGGTGTTTTTAGTTTAAGGATTCGTTAGTCGCGTTGCGACTAAGATCGATTTGAACGTTCGTTAAGGATACGTTAGTCCTGTTTTGGACTAAGATCGACTTGACATAATGATCCATTTGATATATGGTCGTCGGGACTCGTCACCTCTCTGACGTCGTTGAGGGATTACAACGACAGGCGTCAGAGGAGTTCAGAGATGTACCCTTGAACCAAAGTTGATTTGGAGTTTTATAGTCCATTTAAATATCTAAGGATACGTTAACCGTATTTGGGGCTAAGATCAACTTAGATGGGATCGTTTAGATCCGGCAAAAGAGCATTTGGGCCCTATTGTGCCAGTTTAGTGACGTGGCGGTCTATCGCCAGTTTAGGGACGTCTCGGTCCGACATTAGTTTAGGGACGTCTCGGTCCGATATTAGTTTAGGGACGTCTCGGTCCGTCATTAGTTTAAGGACATTCCGGTCCATTATTAGTTTAAGGACATTTCGGTCCAATATTAGTTTAAGGACATTTCGGTCCGTTATTAGTTTAAGGACATTTCGGTCCATATGGGTTCTGGTCGTTGGGACCCGTCACCTCTTTGACGTCGTTGAGGGATTACAACGATGGGTGTCAAAGGAGTTCGGAGATGTACCCTCGAACCGGACGTAGATTGATTTGGGAGAGCCATTTTGCTCAATCAATTTAATTTAAGGACTTATGGCCGCAGTTGGGCTAAGTCCAGTTGAAAATGTCCAACGTTGCTTTTGCATTTCTTTTTACTTTTATTTGGGCTTTGCCCAGAAAGGATGCAGAGCATCAATTTGTTTTGGGCTCTGTTCTTTATAAATGATGCAGAGCATCAATTTTATTTGGGCCCAGCCCTTTTATTGCTTTGCAATTTATTTTGGCCTGCTAGGTCTTTTTGATTTGGGCCTAGCCCTTCAAGTAATGCATTGCATTTATGCAGAGCACCAAGAATCTTTTAGATTCAAGAAAAGAAGTGCAGAGCACTTTTTAATTTCTTGATCTAAATTTAGATCAAAGAAAAGAAAGAAATCTTTTCTTTCTTTCTGTCTCAGAGAACCAGAGGTTCATAACAAGTGCAAGGCACTATTTTTATTATTTTTATTTATTTATTTATTTATTGAAGATCACTGATCTTGTTTTTTAGATCAATGATCTATTCCTTAAGAGAATTTTCTCTTATCTCAAAGGTTTTTACCTTCCTTTTTTTTTCCAGGAGTTCTCAAGAGTTCTCTTCTCTCCTTTTTTTTATCCAATTGCCTATCTCTTTGAAATGGGGTCTGGGGTTCTTTTTATAGTGCTCAAAAATCAGTTAAATTTGTTAAAAAAATCTTTTCTGAGTGATTTGGGGAATTTTCCCCACCGTTGGATCTTTGATCCAAAGGCCCCTATTTTACAGAAGAAATCTTCTTGTTTTAACAAGAACAGAAAAAATTTCCTTAAATCTTCATTCTGTTGTTGCGCAACTCACCAACGCGTGACACGTGTCGCGCAGTAAGGCGCTTGCGCAACTGTGCTTGCTCAACTGCGCAGACACGTGTCGCGCAGTGAAGCGCTTGCGCAACTGAGCTTGCGCAACTGCGCAGACACGTGTCGCTCAACGGTGCACTTGTGCAACAGTGTGTGCGCAACTGCGCAGACACGTGTCGCGCAGAGGTGCGTTTGCGCAGTTGTGCTTGCGCAACTGCGCAGACACGTGTCACGCTGCAGTGCACTTGCGCAACAGTGTGTGCGCAACTGCGCAGACACGTGTCGTGCAGAGGTGCGTTTGCGCAGTTGTGCTTGCGCAACTGCGCAGACACGTGTCACGCTGCAGTGCACTTGCGCAACAGTGTTTGCGCAACTGCGCAGACACGTGTCGCGCAGCGGTGCGCTTGCGCAGTTGTGCTTGCGCAACTGCGCAGACACGTGGCGCGCTGTGGTGCACTTGCGCAACAGCGTTTGTGCAACTGCGCAGACACGTGTCGCGCAGCGGTGCGCTTGAGCAGTTGAGCGTTGCTTTTGCTTTTTAAAGAGCCTTGCTCTGATTGGACGCACTGCCTTGGGCGTTGTGCTGCCGAGTCAACTTCTGACACGTGGCAAATTGCGCGCAGCGCACGGGATCTGAAGCGTTGCTTCAAAATTTTGAAATTTTGAATTTTTGAAATTCAAACAGAGCCTTGCTCTGATTGGGGGAACAAATGCCCCCCCACCGTTGCGCTCACGTGGCGCGCACGTGAGTGCAGCGGTGGCAAGATCCTGACTGTTGGATCATGGGGGTCAGTTGAAAGGGCGCAGGCGCCTATAAATAGGACCTTTGGTCCTTAGAAAATTCTTTACTACTTCAAGAATTTTGACTCAGAGCCTTGCTCTTGCTTAAGAATTTTCAGAGCCTTGCTCTTGATTGATTTTTCAAGAACTCCAGAGTTCATAACCATCTTAGGTATTTAATAAAATTAAATTAACTTAAATTAAAACTGATTAATAGAGCCTTGCTCTTATAGATCTTTGATCTAAAACCCTTTTGGGGTTTCCTCAACAGAGCTTTGCTCTTATAGATCTTTGATCTAAAGGGAACCCCTTTGGGGTTTCTTCAACAGAGCCTTGCTCTCAAAAAAAAATTACAAAGATCTTGTTCCTGGGTTTTAACCTATGAACAGAGCCTTGTTCCTAGATTAAATGTAGATCCCCCCCTTTATATATATATATATATATATATATATATATAAAATGGAGAACTCTCAAAGGTTTTCCTGGATCTTTAGGATCCCAAAATTTTTCTTTTAATCCTTAGGGGTTATAGTTTTCATTACTATTACAGAGCTAGGCTCTTTTTTAAGAAGTTTTATTCCTTTGAGACCAGAGTTTGACAAATGTCACTCTGTGACAGAGCTTTGCTCTAAAAAGAGGAGATTTTCTCCTTGTCTCTAGGGATTCCCCCCCAATGAGGATATTCTCTTGGGGGTCTTTTTCATTGACTGACAGTCTCATCCAATGATGGGACTGTCTTATCAAATGATGCGCCGTCATCTTGGTTTTGTGGGTCCCCCTTTGGTCCCCTACCCACTGCATTGTAGTGTGATATAGGACTTTGAAATGTGAAGCATTGGAACACTAACGGTTATATATATATATTTTTTTTACAGGAAACATGTCTGAAGATTTGTCTTTCCCTTTCGTTCGCTCAGAAGGAGGGTTCCCACATTCGCCAGTAGACCGGGTGGTGTTTGCTCTGATTAAAGATCACGATCCTGAGTGCAAGAAACTTCACTTATGGGGAAGGTGGTATAGCCAGATCATCCAAGGCCGTTGCAGCTTTAGCTCCGCCTCACCCTCTGAGCCCATAGTTACGATCCCTTATGCGGACAAGCCCTCGGTGGAGTATGCTGTGGAGGTTAAAAATTGGAATTCCGACGACCTCCTTCAGCCTGCAATCGGTGCCATTCCGGTGCAGCCGCCGCCGGCTATAGATATCTTGGGGAGGCGAATCTGTCAGGGTGAAACACGCCCTTGGGGACAGGCCTATAACATTGGATTGATCCCGCGGCCGCTTGCCGGATATTTGCAATGGGCCCGTTACATTTTGGCGACGAAGAGGGCTCTCCTGACGACGATTGGCTTATACTCGGCCGTCTACGTCTCGCTTTTCGAGTATCCCTCTCCTCCGACGTGGTGGATAAAGGCCTTCATTGAACAATGAAATATCCCCACCCATACCTTCCTGACAGCGGATAGGGAAGTCTCCATCTCTCTGGAGGAATTTGCTGAGATTTCAGGTCTACTAATGAGGGGAGAACACTATGAGGAGCTGCTTCCTCCTGACGAGTATGTCTTCGCCACCAAGCAGCTAGTATTTGACTTAACTCCGGAAAATGCCATTCAGCATCAGCACCCGGGCTTGGTGAAGGTGTTGGAGATTTATGAGGAACTCCATTTGGAATCGGGCGACCGGGGCGTCAGTTTCGCGGATTTCATTGCTCGTTTTATCCGCCCGGAGTTCCTATCAGAGCAGGGCGAGAAGTTCGCTCAGCTTGCTGACCCCTTTGGTTTCGGCTTGGACCGCCGACCTTCATCGGAAAATGACCAGCGGGATTTTTATCTCCCCGGCACTGCCAGCGTCCCTTTCTTAGAGATCGCCGTTCCTGGCATGGACGAGGAGACTTTTTTCATAGGGTTCTTGGGTCTATGGCTATGCAGCTTTGCGCTTCCCATGCATCCACGCCTCATGCGGTTCTCCGTCTTTTACCCGGCGCATCGAATGGCGGCTGGTTTGCAGCTATCGGTAGGGATTGCCGGGCTGGCTTACCTTTATAATGGACTTAGCGTAGCGGCGGACGCTAATGAGCCTGGGGTACAGCCTGCTAACTTTCCGATGCACTACTTCACTTCTTGGATGGAGCTGCATGTGCGAGGGGTGTTTGGTGCCCATAAGACTCCTCCGTTCTTTGAGAAATACAGACTCCCAAGAATCATGCGGTTGGTCGGGGCTTCAATTGTGGTTGCATCTCCGCGGGAGTCTAGGGGACTGCTCCTGCGTTCACATCTAGTCGGAGCGAAGACCTCTTTTGTGGATAAGGTCATCACCATAGGCTCCGAGACCGCTAAGTCAGTGGTGTCGCTGCGTGATGACTTTAAGGGCGGGGCTTCTGTACTGAAGGCTCGGGAAATCCTCCACCTTTACTCCATTCGGCCGGGCTACCTAGTATTTTGGCAGAATAAGACGGCTCTCTTTATGAGGTATAACCCACATCGATTTGCCCGACAATCGAGTTACAATCAAGGGATCCCGATGGAAGCCTTTCTGGAAACACCCGCGGTCGGCCCAGAGGGGATAAGGAATGCGATGCATCATTTCGTCCGGCTTAATACAGGATCCTATTTTTTTATCAGTGAGCCTAGCTGTGCCCCTAAAATAATCCATCCGTATGTAGCCTGGTATGCGCATGCTATGGGCCCAATCATTTTAATGGAGAAACGTCTGCTGGTTGACGCCTCCTGGCGGCGATCGCAAGGCTCCCTTGCAGCCAAGGATCCAGGTCATCCCCCCGATAAAAGATGCCGGAGCTGACCGACCGCGCGTGTTGAGCCCCCCGCGTGGATTGCCATTGCCCACTACGGTGGATGCACCGCCGGCGCCCCGTGCTCCCACGAAGACGGTTAATGTGGTATCACCAGGGTCTGGCGGAGGGGCAGAGATCGGGACTCGCCGCCCTAAAGTGACTGCCAAGCGCAAGGCTATTCCGAGTGGATCTAAAGCTGGCGGACAGAAGAAGAAGAAGTCCACCCTATCCCTCGACGCGATCCTTAACTTAAAGCCTGCGGCTCCTCCTGCCGAGGCCATATGTGAGTATGGCAGCAATGAGGGCTTTGTGGTGGACCCTGAGGACACCAATTTAGCTGCCGCCATTGCAGCTTCGGAGCGATCGGCGAGGCTTGAAGCGATGTTAAGAAAACTCGCTGAGTCCGGTAATCATCAGACGCTTTATTTGTCATTTTACTGCATTTTTATTATTATCTTTAGCTAATATTTGCTTCATTCTCAACAGGTATTTCTACTGAAGAGGCCATTGCTGCCTCTTTGAAGACCTTCCAGGAGGAGGAGAAGAAGCGTGTCCCAGCAGGCATTGGTACGTCCCACCCTTTTCCCTTTCATAAGGAAAGTTTGTCATCTTCTCTGATGGTCAACCTAACCTTCTTTTGTTTCTTTGCAGAGGTTATATCAGTTGACGCGGGGATCCTTCCCGAGCCCGTTACCGAAGTCCCGGCTTCGTCGAAGTTGCCGCAAGAGCCTCGGCTTGACAAAACGACGAGGGATGCCCTGAAAAACCTAGAGGCTTCCCTATTCACGGACGAGGACACCTCAATTAGGGAAGCTCTAGTGGCATCCGTCTCAACGGCTCGGGAGGAGCGGAAGCGGTTGAGACGCGAAGCAAAGGCGCGTAGAGCTGCTTTGGCCGCGGGAGCGGGTCCCAGTACCATTCCTCGCGCTGACACTCCTTCTAAAGAGGCCCCTGTCGCCCTATCTACTGCTTATAGGCGAGCGGCGCGCGCGGCCCAAAGTGCAAATGATAAATCCTCTTCAGGTAGTATTTCTTTCAGAGCTTTGTTGTAAGAATTATAAAGCCATTGGCTCATATGCGTTTCATCTTGCAGGGCCTAGTCTGACTGAGGGGGAGGCGGAGACCGTTGGACCCCAGGAAACGGCGGAAGCGGCGCCTGCCGAACCTGAGCCGACGGTGAGGCACGTCATTGGGGCCATGGGACCTGAAACAGAGGTTGAGGAATCCGCCGCCGAGAGGGTCATTGATACCGCTCCTGACGTGGCGGTAGATGAGATGATTGTCTTAACCGAGGCGAAGGCGGTAGAGGGCGAAGCGCTCGAGGCTGGAGACCTCGCGGTGACGGTGGACGAGACAACCGTGACCGCAGGATCCGTAAGAGTAGCGGCTGAGGTCACCACGATTCCTGAGGACGAGCCAGCTGCTCTTTCTCAGGAATCTGGCAATGCTCCAATCATGGCCCTCTCCGCCTATATTCCCCCGCCTTCTCCAGGGCCTGCAAGTGTAACAACGGTCCCTATTGAGTCGGGTGACGAGGCTACGGGCGGTGGCCTGATGTCAATGGAGGAAGGAATTGCCTCAGTCTCGGCTGGCAGTTCGTCAGGTAAATTTCGAGTTATTATCGTTTTCTCTCTCCCTTTTTTTTTATCTTGCAATCTTCTCTAATAGGTTTGTCTTTGCAGGTGCGGCCAGTGCTGATGCTCCATTGCTTGAAGGAGCACCGTCAACCACTGCTTTGGCGGTGGTCACTTCCCCGTCTTCCCTCGTGCCATCGCGGGTGTTGGAAGGTATGGATTTGCGACTCACAAGTTAATCTTTTAAACGTGTAGTTCATGGACTAACGCCATACCACCACGTCTTTTCAGGAGTGCTCTTCGATCATCTATATCAAGTGTTGCTCCCACACTTCTCCTTCCCATCCGAACTTGCTTCTCCCTCTAGTGGCGCTGGTGAGTATACGTTCACTACAAAGTCTTTATTTACCCCCCCCGTTTTTTTAGCAATGGGATGATTCCTGATTTTTCCTTTTCCTTATTGCAGTGCCACAAATCGAAGGAGGGGATGCAAGACCTGCCGCGCTACCGGCCCTTCCGGCTTTGCCGTCCGTTGCAGCTGGTATAGTAAATTTCCTTTTTGGTAACCCTTCAACATCTCTCGAACCATCGTTTGACCATGTTTTATTTTGCAGCTATTGTTTCGGCTCCGGTCCCTTTTGAGTCTCGCGTCCTTCCACCGGCAGGCCCTTTCTTGAAACGCCCGTCTTCAAAGGGTGCTGTGATGAGTTTGGGCATGCTGAGCGGGTACATCGAAGAGCTCAACATAGACGCTCTCCCTTCTGCCGTAGATTTCGCTGTCGAGGTTAATCCAATGTTGGCGGCGCTCGTAAATTTTCATAACGAAGGCGTCGTCGGATCTTGGGTTAATCACTGCAGGGAGATCGAGGCCTGTCTATATCGGCTGGAGTCGACGCGCCCTTCTCCTGAAGTTTTAGCCCTGAGCACCCAACGCACAACTTGGCTCGAGCAAAGCACTTCGCACTTCCGCCACTTGGAGCAAGAAACAGCTTTAAGACTAAGGGAATGCCAAAAGATCTCGAACGAAACGGCCAATCTGCGCGCTGAGGTTGAGGCAAATGCTGCCCAAGTGAAGACTATCTTTGAGGGTCTCTTGGAGCGCATCTCCCATGGGCTAAACTTGAAGCGGAAGCTTGACGTAGCTGAGCGCAATATCCCAAGTCAGGAAGCTGCCTATCAGGTCGTCAGGGAGCAGCTTGCGTCGGTCTTGCAGCAACGAGCCCAAATGGAGGCAGAGCTGGCGGTGGTAGCCGATCAAGAGAAGGCATGGAAGGACATATGCGAGCAATTGCTACATCTATGCAAGACTCTTCCTTCCCAATAATTCTCCTTGTATCATTTGTATTTGTAAAATATATGTATATATTTTTTTATTCTTTAGCACAATGTATCCTGTACTCGATCAATATTTATGAATAAAAGATGCACATTTTTGTAATGTCTTGTGTCATTTCTCCGTCTTTTCTTTCTTTTATTATCAGTATGCCACCTTAGTAACCATGATTGACGGATGATTAGGACGGGTATCCCGACCTTCTTAAGAAATAGCGATGGCTTAGGCCGCAGGTTCAGATCTGCTGCCTAAGACTTTTCAACTCTATAAGCCGTGAGGGTCTCATAGAGACTTTTCTCCCTACGGATCGAGAGGATCTCGTAGGTGGATTTTCTCCTTAGGAATCGTGAGGATTCCTAAGTGTGGTTTTCTCTCATAGGTCGTAAGGATCCTATAAGAGAATTTTTCCCTCTTACGAGTCGAGAGGACCCGTAAGTGGTTGTTTCCCTCTTTATCGAATCTCGACTTTGGAGAGTGAGACCCGTGTATAGTATACAAGAGACCATTTTAGATCGACTTGTAGGGTCTCATCGTTCAGGAAGTAAGTTTTCCCACCTCTGCTGCCTGAGGCTTTGTCTTGCAAATTGAGAAGCAAATTCGATTTATTAGAGAAATCCCTTTTCTGAATGATCTGGGGGAATTTCCCCTCACCGTCGGATCTTTGATCCAAGGGCTTCTGTTTCACAGAAGAAAATCTTTTTATTTTAAAAAGAGTAGGAACGATTTCTCCAGAATTTTTAATTTTGTTTAGCGCGAATGCTTCAGGGTATGACACGTGTCGCACAGCGCACAGTGCAGCGCAACTGTGTTAGCGCCTCTGCGCTGTGTTGTGTAGCGCACGGCGCAGCGCAGCTGAAGCGTTGCTTCCTTTAATTTTGAAAAGGAGCCTCGCTCTGATTGGGTGCGCTGCTTTGGGCGTTGCGCTGATGCGTCTGCGTCCGCCACGTGGCCCGTTACGCAGCGCAAACAATCTGAAGCGTTGCTTCATTAAATTAATTTTTAAGACAGAGCTTTGCTCTGACTGGGGGAAGATGAAGCGTTGCTTCGTCTCCCGCCTCGGGATTTGAACAGAAGTTCGCTCCGATTAGGGTGAACCGCCGTGACGACTTTTGGAAGTCGAGGAGGCACTTGATGCTTATAAATAGGACCTTTGGTCCCCTCCAGATACTTATCATCTTCCAGATTTCCATTTTCGAAGACTTCGGAGCTTTGTTCTTGCCTTTAAGAACTCCGTTGCTTTGTTTCCCTTTTTTTTTATAAAGTTTTTAGAAAAAAACTTCTTTAGGTAGAATCGATTAACCAGCAGAGCTTTCGTTTGGGGGATTTCATCCTTGAACATAGTCTTGCTCCTCAGGAATTTAGTCCTCTATGTATGTTATTGCTTTTCTATTGCTGATCTTCCTGTAATATTTCCTCCAGGTATAATGGCGGCAGTGCATCTATACAGTTTGCACGAGTTCATAACTTACGACGATATCCGTGCTCAGGGTCGTCAACAAAACCAGGAGTTTACAGATGCTGAATGTGCAGAAGTCATGGGTCGTCTGAACGCAAGCGGTGGTTGGCTGTTGCCTCGTCGTTCGGCTCTTTTGAAAGTAGTGTTGGGAGCCATATGGAGAGCGCTTCCGGGTCTTCATGAGGCCTTACCGCTCAATGCGCTGGACGACACCGAAGACAAGGTGCATTCAGTGTACCTGACAGGGCTGATCTCAAAGAAACGGCGGAACAGCCTCATTGACATCCTACACCAAGTCTTCCAGCAAACGACGATAGTTGCCGCCTATCGAAGGCCAGGGGGCTTGCCGATGATATTGACACAGAGGAGCGCGAAAGACTGCGCATAAGAATAATTAGACAGGCCAGAAGAACTCTGGACGGCCTTACTTTTGAATTCCTCAATCCGTGCCCCGGATCTGAGGTTACTCCATTGTAATAATTTGAATAATGTTTTTTTTTATTTATCTTTCTTATGATTGTAAAAAGGAATTCTCTAGCAGTATGAATGGAAACTCTTCCCTTTTCTATTTCGGCTTGTCTTATTTCTCGTCCTGAGTCTTCTGCCCATGCATAAATGAGTGCGTCACGCACGCCAGATCAAATGTAGATCGGATATTCTTTCTGTCATCTTTTTTTTTAATTGTCAGCAGGCTGTCTTAATAACCATGGTTGATGGATATCCAAAACGAGTATTCTGACTTCCTTAAGAAATAGCGATGACTTAGGCCGCAGGTTCAGGTCTACTGCCTAAGACTTTTCAACTCTATGAGCCGTGAGGGTCCCATAGAGGCTTTTCTCCCTACGGGTCAAGAGGATCCCATAGGTGGATTTTCTCCTTAAGAATCGTGAGGATTCCTAAGTGTGGTTTTCTCTTATAAGTCGTAAGGATCCTATAAGAGAATTTTTCCCTCTTACGAGTCGAGCGGATTCGTAAGCGGTTGTTTCCCTCCTCGTCGAAACTCGACTTTGGAGAGTGAGACCCGTGGATAGTATGCAAGAGACCATTTTGGATTGACTTGCAGGGCCCCATTGTTCAGGAAGCAAGTTTTTTAATCCTTGCTGCCCGAGACTTTATCTTGCAAGGTGGAACGAAACGGGAATTCTCTCACGGAGACTGTGGTGGCTCTGTGAGTTGACGCGGGTTGGGAGGCTCTCGTCACGGAGTGTTTGTATCCGTGAGTCGAGGAGTTTGCCAGGGATTATTTGTTTCCCAAGCGCCAAGGATTATTTGTTTCCTTGGGGTTTGAAATGAGTCGAGGATTCCTACGGAGGCACTGATGGCTCTGCGGGTCGACGCGGATCAGAAGGCTCTCGTCAAGGAGTGTTTGTATCCGTGAGTCGAGGAATTTTGCTAGGGATTATTTGTTTCCCAAGCGCCAAGGATTATTTGTTTCCTTGGGGTTTGAAACGAGTCGAGGATTCCTACGGAGGCACTGGTGGCTCTGCGGGTCGACGCGGATCAGAAGGCTCTCGTCAAGGAGTGTTTGTATCCGTGAGTCGAGGAATTTTGCTAGGGATTATTTGTTTCCCAAGCGCCAAGGATTATTTGTTTCCTTAGGGTTTGAAACGAGTCGAGGATTCCTACGGAGGCACTGGTGGCTCTGCGGGTCGACGCGGATCAGAAGGCTCTCGTCAAGGAGTGTTTGTATCCGTGAGTCGAGGAATTTTGCTAGGGATTATTTGTTTCCCAAGCGCCAAGGATTATTTGTTTCCTTCGGGTTTGAAACGAGTCGAGGATTCCTACGGAAGCACTGGTGGCTCTGCGGGTCGACGCGGATCAGAAGGCTCTCGTCAAGGAGTGTTTGTATCCGTGAGTCGAGGAATTTTGCCAGGGATTATTTGTTTCCCGAGCGCCAAGGATTATTTGTTTCCTTGGGGTTTGAAACGAGTCGAGGATTCCTACGGAAGCACTGGTGGCTCTGCGGGTCGACGCGGATCAGAAGGCTCTCGTCAAGGAGTGTTTGTATCCGTGAGTCGAGGAATTTTGCTGAAGTCACTGGCTTCTTCGGTTGAAATGAACCGTTGAGGTTTGGGGTTCGTCGTCCGACGGAATCCGCTGGGAAAGTATGGTTCATTCTCTGTTTACGCCCTTGGATTGTATACAGAGATCGATGTGATCTTAACTGTAGGGCCAAAGTTTTATCATTTCTTCTTTTTATTTTATTTTATTTCCGCGATGCTCTATCATTTCATCTTTTATATCGCGAAGGTCGCAACTGCCCAATCACTTCGGCTATTTTTCGCGGTGCCCAACCATTTCGGCTATTTGTTTTATTTTTACCCGTTGCTTTTTATTACGGGTTGCCCAATCATTTCGGCTATTTATTTTATTTTTACCCGTTGCTTTTTATTACGGGTTGCCCAATCATTTCGGCTATTTTGCCTGCATGTGCGGCTTACTGGCTTTTCGCCGTAAACCTGAAATTAGACACCGATTTCGGCATCAACACCGCTACAACTGGGATATTGCCAGGAGCGAATCATTATTTGCCTCTGTCGTTGTCGAACAAAGGAGGCTTAGCGACCAGGGTTAGGGTTCCGTCGACTAAGGCTTTTGACTTCATGAGCCGTAAGGGTCTTACAAAGGTATTTCTCCCTACAAGTCGTGAGGATCTCGTTGGTGTATTTTTTTTCCTTAGGAATCGTGAAGGTTCCTAAGTGTTTTATTCCTCTGTAAGTCGTAAGGATCCTACAGGAGGGTTTTCTCCTCATAAATCGAGGGGATTTATAAGGGTTGTTTACCATGCGAACGTATTCCCAGTCACGGATGAGACTTGGTTAGGGAAATGCTTATTCGCGCCCGTGGATTGTATACAAGGGTCAGTATTGAACCACTTGTAGGGCAGTATCGAAAGTTGTAGGAGTCGCTTAAGCACAGGTTTAGGCCTCTGTAACTTAAGACTTTCAAATCTTATGAGCCGTGAGGGTCCCATAAGAGATTTCTCCTCGCGAGTCGTGAGGATCTCGCGAGTGTATTTTCTCCTTAGGAATCGTGGGGATTCCTAAGTGTGTTGTTCCCTTGTAAGTCGTAAGGATCTCACGCGGGTGGTTTCTCCTTACAGGGTCGAGAGGACCCTATAAGTGTTTCTTAACGAGGTTGCGCCCTTTCAGGTTTTCACAAACACTCGCCGGTAGTCCTGCTGTTTTTACTCACGGAGCCCTTTCGGGTTTTCATCCGTGCCCATTTTGCTTGTGGACTTACCGTTTTTTTATTCTTTTTATATTATTTTTTTTATTTTCTTTCTCTTTCTCTTTTTTTTTAAACGAGGTCGCGCCCTTTCGGGTTTTCACGAACACTCGCCGGTAGCCCTGCTGTTTTTACTCACGGAGCCCTTTCGGGTTTTCATCCGTGCCCTTTTTGCTTATGGACATACCGTTTTTTTTTTATATTTTTTTTTATTATATATTTTTTTTATTTTTACTCATCTCGTCAGCCTAAGGATGCTGTGGTAGTAGTTTAAAGATGTTTTTGTCTGCTATTAGTTTTAGGACATTTCGGTCCGTTGTTGAGAAGGTTGGCTATTTTTATGAAGCTTGAGCTTAGGAAGATAGCGAGCGGACATAGTCGTCGTCATCTATCATTGACCTAGGCTGTGGCTCATTAAGCGTAATATTTCTTTAGGAAACGACCGTTTATTGGTCTGAAAGGCCTTTCGCCGTGCATGTCGATGAGTAGATAGGCTCCACCTTGGTAGACTTTATCTATGATGTACGGGACTTCATAGTTTGGCTCAAATTTTCCTCTCTTGACGCGATTGGGGATCATAGGCCTTTTGACCACTAGCACGAGTTCGCCTTGACGGAATGTCCTCGGTCGGGTCAATCTTTCGTATGAGCGCGTCATCTTTGCTTTATAAGCTTCCAGATTTTGCTGTGCTAGGAGCCGGATTTCATCAAGGGCGTCAAGCTCTTCAAACCGAAGGTGAGCATTTTCTTCGTCTGTCAGCTCGTAGTGGACTGCCACTCGTAGAGAGGGTAATTCTATCTCGAGAGGGAGTACTGCTTCCGTCCCAAATACCAACGCGTACGACGTTGTGTTTGTGGCCGTTTTAAATGTAGTTCGATACGCCCAAAGAGCTTCTTGCAATCTTTCGTGCCAATCTCTCTTATTTCGTGACACCGTTTTCTTCATGATCTTCGTCAAGGTCTTGTTGAAGGCCTCAGCTAGACCATTAGCTCGCGGATTATAAACTGAGGAATATCTCCAGTCTATATTATGCTGTTGCGCAAAGCGACTAATCTTGTGGCTTCTGTAGGCTGGCCCGTTATCGGAGATGATCTGTCGCGGAGTTCCAAACCGATATATGACGTGCGTTTTAAAGAAGTGGAGGATATTTTCTGTCTTCACTTATCTTAACGGTATCGCTTCTGCCCACTTAGAGAAGTAGTCAGTCGTCGCTAGGATGAAACGATGTCCCTTAGACGATGCTGGTTCGATAGGGCCAACTATATCAGTCCCCCACATTTCGAATGGCCAGCTAGCCACTGTTGGGTGTAGCGGATTCGGATGTTGATGGATGAAGTCCCCATGAATTTGGCATGAGTGGCATTGCTTCGCATATTCGATGCAGTCCTGAATCATCGTGGGCCAGTAGTAGCCCATCCGTTTTATTTTCAATTTCATCTTAGGGCCTGCTTGATGAGAACCGCAGAGTCCGTCGTGAACTTCCTGGACGACTCTTTTCGCTTCGTCAGGTCCTAAGCATCTCAGCCACAAAGAATCAAATGACCTCTTGTACAGGGTATCGTTGACAAAGGCGAAAGATAGGGCTCGTTTCGCGAGCTGATGTCTTGTGGACGCTTCTTCAGGCACTTGGTGGGTCTTAAAGTAGTCTATGAAGACTTCCCTCCAGTCCTCGGCCTTCTCATGGTCTTTTATTTGTAGGGTCGTCTGCTCAGTCGCTCCCTTTTCTTTATATGATTCTGGAGGTATTTCTGCCGGGGCGAGCACTCGACGGCTTTGTACCACGATTCTAACGTCATCGAGGTTCTCGTCAGCCAATTCTTTAGCAAGTTTGGCTAGTGCGTCCGCTTTGCTGTTTTCCGCGCGCGGTATGCTTTCCAAAATATAGGAGGGAATTTGGGTTAGCAGTTGTTGCACCTTTTCACCGTATTTTATCAATTCCGGTTTGCATGTTTGGTAATCGCCGTTCACTTGACTGACGACTAGCTGGGAGTCCCCATATATGAGGAGGTTTTCAATTCCCTTGTCAATGGCAATCTCCAAGCCTGCTATCAAAGCTTCGTATTCAGCTTCATTATTCATTCTCGGCTCTGTCAAGGAGAAGGCGAAGCGCATTATTCCTCCTTGTAGGGTTACGAAGATAAGGCCTACTCCCGATTTGATCATTGACGTATTTTGTTTGTGCTTTTTCATGGAAGATGCCCCATCGAAATAAAGCTCCCAACGGGTATCACCACCGTCGATTGCGTCAAACGCATGTTTGTCTGGCAAATCGCAATTCAGAGGAGAATCGGCAGGTATCGGGTGCTCAGCAAGGAAGTCGGCTATGGCCTGACCCTTCACTGCCTTGACGGGTCGATATGTTATCGAGAACTCCATTAAGAGCAGAGCCCATTTAGCGAGTCGTCCCGTCAAGATGGCCTTTGACATTAAATATTTGAGAGGGTCCACCTTTGAAATGAGATGGACTTCATGCGCTAATGCGTAATGTCTAAGCTTTGTTATTGCGAAGATCAACGCCAGGCAGTGTTTTTCAATGGGGGAGTAATTGCTTTCTGCCCCCAGCAGAACCCGACTTAAGTAGTAGAGAGCTCTCTCTTTCCCTTGGTCGTTTTCTTGGGCCCATAATGCGCCTAAGGAACCTTCGAGGGCGGCTGTATAAAGGATGAGAGGCTTCCCCTTAACCGGAGCAGCCAACACCGGAGGGTTCTGTAGGTATCGCTTGATCTCATCCAGTGCGCCTTGGCACTTGTGATCCCAAATGAATGGAGTTCCCTTCTTCATCAGGTGACTGTAAGGGCGACATTTGCCGGAGAGGTTGGCTATAAATCGTCGAATATATGCGAGCTTTCCTTGGAGAGACCGCAGCTGTTTGAGAGTTCTCGGTGGAGGCATTTCCATAATCGCCTTAATCTTGGACGGATCTATTTCAATGCCTCGGTGTCAGACGATAAATCCTAGGAATTTGCCCAAGGAAACCCCGAACGCACATTTTAAAGGATTCATCTTCAAATTGTATCGCCGAAGGCGTTGAAATACGGTCTTCAAATGCTCGAGATGCTCTTCGTATGACTTGCTTTTAACCACGAGATCGTCGATATAGCATTCGATGATTTCGTGTATAAGGTCGTCGAAGATCTTTGTCATGGCCCTCTGATAAGTAGCACCGGCGTTCTTCAAACCGAAGGGCATTACTCTATAAAAAAATATACCAAGAGGAGTCCTGAAGGCTGTGTGCTTCTGGTCTTCTGGATGCATTTTTATCTGGTTATACCCCGATGAGCCGTCCATGAAGGAGAAAACCTCATGAGTGGATGTATTGTCTATCATCAGTTCAGTGACTGGCACTGGGAAATCATCCTTCGGGCAAGCTTTATTAAGATCCCGGAAGTCTACGCATATGCGCACTGTCCCATTTTTCTTCATCACTGGGACGATGTTGGCGATCCATTCAGGGTACTGAACTTCCTGGATGAAGCCAGAGTCGATTAACTTTTTGACTTCGGTATTTATGCTCATCTCAAGCTCGAGTCGCATTCTTCTCGGCGTCTGTTTGACTGGTTTGACGTTTGGGGATATTGCTAGTCTATGTACAGCGACCCCTGGATCTAGTCCTGGCATCTCGGAATAGTTCCATGCGAAGCAATCTTTATGCTGCATAAGGACGTCTTTTAACGCAGCCACCCTCTCTTCAGACAGCAGCTCGCTGACGAATATCGGTCGCGGATCATTTACCGTCCCCAACTCGATTTTCTTGAGGTTATCTGCGGTGGTATGTATTCCATCCTCCAGTTCTTTCGGAGCTGGGGGAAATTCTGAGATTACCTCATCATTGCTATTTTCGAGGCACCAAGGGTGGTTGTCCATATTCTCGGGTTCTTCTTTTAATATTGTGATCACATGACAAGTGCGAATTTGCTTCCAGTCCCAATATGGAACTGTTTTTTCTTTCGTGGCCTTTGGCTCGTGCTTTTGTGGTGGCGTTACCCTCCAGTTGTCAGACAGAGCAAACTTGCCGAGCTGGTATTGATCTTCGACCCAATTCTTAAAGGTGAAGCAATCTTCAAGAGGATGCCCTATCACTCGGTGGTAAGAGCAATAGTTTGGGTCAGAGACTTCACCTGCTTGTTCTGGGTGCTTGGACTCCGGCAATGTAAGCATTTGATGTTTCAGGGCAAGCTCAAGTATCTTTTTCGTCTTGTCTCGAGGAAACGAGTATGCTCGACCCATTTTCTTCATGAGGGATTGGTCAATAACGCTCGATTCTCACTTGCGTGGCTTCTTAGCCCTGCTTTGTTGCTGTTGAGCGCCTCTTCGGCCTTTCGACTCGTTTCTGCCTCCGCGTCGAGCCCTTTTTGTATCAGGTTGACATGGGGGAGCATCTTCGTTCTTTACTGCCCGTTGAAGGAGGCGCTGTGTCTTGGCTTTCTCATAGATTGCCATTTCACGATTGTGATCATCTCGGGCTTTTTGACCCGCATCCCTTATAAGTTTGCTCATCTGGTCTTCAAATGATGGACTGGGCGGTTTTGTATCAGGAACTTTTGCTGGTTCAGGCTTAGCGTTTTCCTCTTGAGCATCTGCTTCTTCATCAGAATTGTGCACGACGTAACAGCCGCGGAGCAGCTCTCGTTTCCTGGAGCGAATGTATCCGAGCCCGATCGTCTCCAGCCTCCCATTAGGTAGCTTGCGCTGAGTTCCGGGGACGTTCCAAACCCTGTCATAGAATTTGGCCTTTCTAACGGTTTGTTCGAAAGGTATTCCCTGGCGCTTCAACAATCTCCTCAAGCCTTCCGTATAATATCGGGGTAGACGGATGGGCTGAAGTCTGTCCAGCGTTGGATCCGCACCGTGCCAAAGTTCTTTTTCCACTTTGTTTTCTTCGGAACGGTAGAATAGGATTGCCCTATCGTCTTTTCGTCCGGGAGGGATATAAAATGTCCGCAATTCTTCCACACTATCGTTGGCGAGCGCATCTAGTTCTTTATAATGTTCGAGCGGCACCATGGCTATCTGTAGACTTCGCTCTTCATCAGCAGAAGCTCGTATTGAAAGCCGAGCAGGGAATACAGCATGGACTTCGTCCTCTGAATCACTACCAAAGATCAGTGAAGGGGTGGATGGTCCCGGCTCGGTGTATTGGGGCGGACCCGAATAAATTATATCCTCTTCTTCCTCGGTATCACTGCCGAAGACAGGGATGGTTGCGTTAGTTTTGTTCTTCGGCTTGTGACACCTTTCCGTGTCTTCGAAACTCGGCAAGAAGTATTTGGCATCTTCATACTTGCGAACTTCATTCACGGAAAACGGATTCAATTCTCCGGCCACGGTGTACTCGAGGCCATCCCTACAATACTTCATGCACTGATGCTGTGTAGAAGGGATGATATTGTACTCGTGTAGCCATGGTCGGACGAGCAGAGCATTGTAGCACGTCTTGGCGTCTATAACATGGAATTTGATGTCTGTGACGAGCAACCCGAAGCGTAGTGTCAATACCACAGATCCAAGAGTTTTTGATGATTGGGAGTCGAACCCGGAGATGGTGATTTTGTCTCGGGCGAGGTATTGGACACTCATGCAAATTTCCTTTAACACTCGCATATTGAGTAAATTGACAGACGATCCGTTATCGACCAAGATTTTACCTATCTTTATGTCATGGCAGTATCCTGAGACATAAAGGGGACGATTGTGGTCGCATGTCCCGAGGAGAAGGTCTTCATCACCAAAAGCAACGTCGGCTGTGTGCACTTCTTCTAATTCGTCTTTCATCTTTTCTTCGGCTAGGAAGGCTTGGAACTGGTCCGGATCTTGTAGCGCCTTGATCAAAGAGTCTCTCGCCTCCTTTGATAGTAACAAGGCATCAAGGACGCTGAGTTGAGAGGGTAGCTTCCTCAGATGCGCCAAGATATTGTAATCTACTTTATTCCTCTTTGGGGGATTCTTGGCGGTTAACTCTCCCGCGACTCGGTCATCCAAGGCGATATCTTCAGAGACCTTCTCTTTCCCTTTGTCTTTCTTATTTAAGGGTCCGAGATTCTTTTCGGGTAATGTTCGATTGCGTAGCTGTATATTTTCGCAAGCCTTCGGTTCTTCTTCTTTTTCCGAAGTGGATTCTTTGAAGAGGGGGCCAAGTTCTAGCTCCTCATCAGAGTCGCTCCCAGATGTAGGCACTTGTGACCTGGCAGTGTTAACCATGTGACAATTGCCGGCAGTTCTTTCAAGCTCTTCGGTCGTGTTTCTTTGCTCCCGACGAATTTTACGCTTTTCCCGTTTAAAGCGTTGTTGATTAGCGACGTATCCTTGCCATCATCTATCGAAAGCCTTACACTCTTGAGTGGGATGCGAGACCTTCTGATGATATAAGCAATAAGAGGGGTGCATTTCTACCACACCAGTAATTTTTCCTTCAGAGGATGGTAGCTTCATGCCCATTGATATGGCCTTAGCAAACCTCTTTTTTATCTTGAATTGGCTTTTGTCAGCGGTGGAGGTATTTTGCTCCAGCGGGATCATCTCAGCTCTTTCCTCAAGTCGCTGGCGCTTGGCCCTTTCGAATATAGCCGTCTCGCGTTCTCGATCAGCTTTACTTTTCAATCGAGCTTCACTAAGAAACGCGTCAATCATCTCGATTGATAACTCCGGAACCCTTGACTCAGTATTTGCCCCCAGCGTTTTAGTGCAAGAAGTCCCTTCATCGTTCGTGGTCGAATGGGAGATCATATGACAGCTTGCCACATATTCTTCGGATTCATCCGATGAACTTTCTCCCTCATCTTCTTTTTGAAAGACGTGATCAAGGAAATCTTGGAGCGTAATGGGAGTCCACGCCTTTTGGTTGTATTCATCCAGCGCGTCGATTTGCTTTTGTAAGTCCGTGCGCTTGTCGCCAGGCTTCACGGGCTTCGTAGATTTCTTCTTCTTCTTTTTCGAAGATTTTGACGGCTGGCTATGAACGCTTGAACTACCACCATCGGTCTTCGGAGTCGGACGTGGCTTCAACATCCCCTCAATAACCTGCGGTTCCAAGGGGTTCTTCCACTTGACCGCTGGACAGGTCTGAAGATCGTTTAGCATCCTCTTTGTCTTGGCTGATAATACAACCTCCTAAGGAGCTTCCTCAATGACGGAGCATGTTGCCCCCGGCGTATTCGTCCCCTTAGAGGTATGGGGCTGCGGGGGATTCACCTTCCATTTGTCAGATAGCGCAAATTTGCCCTGACGATACTGGTTCTCAAGCCAATTTTTGAAAACGTAACAATCCTCGATGGGATGGCCTAGCACTCGATGGTAAGGGCAGTAATTGGGCTCGTTGACGTCGTTCAGTTGCAACGGACGTTTTGGATCTGGCAGATTTATGAGTCTGTTGCGCAACGCCAGCTCGAATAGCCTCCTCGTTTTATCGCGGGGGAAGGAGTAAGGACGTCCCATCCTGTCCTCAAGGGGTACGTATGGGCGTGTATTGTTTGGACGAGCAACCGGCTTCGAGTCGCTCGGTTGTTGTTGAGCATTAGCGACAATGATCGCTTTTCCCTTTCCTTTGTCGTTTCGGGAGTCCGGCTTCGGGAGAGGGGGTTTATGGCCCATCTGGTCCATCTGCGCTAGTTTGTCGATCAAAGCCTGGAAGGTAGTCGGCTTGAAGAACATCATGAACTGCGAGATGGTTGCCTGTGGATCAAGGGTTCCAACAAACATTCCCACCGCTGGAGCTTCTTCTATGCGCTGTTCGCACTTTGACCATAGATTACGCCACCGTATAGCGTACTGAACCCATGTCTCGCCGGGTTTTACCCTGGCATTAATCAGTGCCGTCATCGGGGTACGCTCACTGGCACTTGCAAAACGTTGGGTAAAGAGTAGCTCCATCTCCGCAAAGGTTTTAATAGAGTCGTTGGGGAGCTCAGAATACCATTCGAACGCCGTATCTGATAAGCTTCCAACAAACTGGCGAAGCAAAAGCTTGTCGTCGCCGCCGGCGTTACCGCAAAGCGCCCTGAACTGGGCAACATGTTGATGGGGATTGCCGGTCCCTTTGTAGACATGAAACTTGGGAATTGTGTAACCCGGCGGGTACTTGATTTGGTCATACCAGCTTGGATACGGCCGCCCCGTTTTTACGACGTGGCCGGCTGCTTCGGCCGCGTGATGAACCTTTATTTGCTGGGCTATGTATTCGTCCAGATCAGTCTTAGAGATTGTATCCTCTTTAGCTGTTAATAGAGCGGGCTGCGGATTTAATGTCTCTCCCTTATCATCTCCAAGGATGATTAGGGGTTCTTCAGCGGGAGGATTTTGTTGTATCATCATCCCTATCATATCCTGGAAGAGGAGGCCCATCCGCTGTATGTTGGCCGCTTGTTCAGCAGCCTCTTTGTCCCTCTTTTCCAGTACTCGGCGGAGGAACTCGGCGTCGGTCTCTTCCTCTTGGCGTTCATCTAAGGACGTCTCAGGGTTCTCTTTTGGCTCCGTGAGTGCAGCCATTGTAGTCATCATCTCCTGGAGCTTTTGTTGCTGCTCCTGAGCCTTGGTCACTGATCGGGTAAGCGGTCGGTGACCCGTAGAAGTACGGCTTTCTTCCTTTCTAGAAGCCATATAAACCGTATGAACAATTATGCCCCCTGACTTGGGGCGTTTAGGTTCATTGCTTTTAAACTTTGCCGCTGACGCGGGGGCTTTCTCCGGCTTCCTTCTTTTGTGGGCCATCGAGGTTAAAGGAGTCGTTGGAGTGGGCATCCTAGCAACTGTTGCCCCCTGCTGTTTAATGGGGCGGTCCTTGTTCTTTTCCACTTTCGCCTTTTTCTGGCGACGAAATTGGTCTGGGTCAATCACAGAGTCTTGAACCTTCCGCCAGACTTTATAAATTTTTGACGACAGCCATTGAGGGGGCTGTTCTTGCTTAGCCTCCGGAGCTTTCTCCATAGGCGGAGATCTTTTCAATGTAGCTATTGGAGAGTTCTTTCTTACCTTCCTCAGTAATTCAAAGCTGTTCCCGGTTGGAACAGCAGCGTTGACCTCCACCATCAGAGCAGGTGGAGTCAGCCCTGAGGGGGAACTGCCCCCTGCTTTCCTCACTCGTCGCCAATGGCGACGTCGCGCACGACGAGCTGTTGGGACTGGCTCGGAAATCGAGACGGTTTCTTGTTGCCCCCTGTTTGAGCGTGGGGTTACTGCCGATGTCAGCCTATCGAAGACTGATGCCTTTTTACCAGCTGGGGGAGGAGTGGGATCCGTCAATCTTGTGAAGACCGACTCTCTGATGGGAGAAGCCGCTTTAACGACTTCCGGAGCAGCGACCGTTGCCCTCCTTGGGGTGGCCACTTCATGGTTCTGACCTAGCCTGCTGAAAACGGAGGCTGTCGGTTTAGTGACGGGCGACCCGTTGACAGGGGCTGTCGAAACAGTGAGCCGGTTGAAGACCGACTTTTTACCCACTTCCGGTGCAGGTATTGGTGCAGAAAAGCTTGCAGGTGGGATCATAGTTCCGAAGAACAAGCCGGTGGTGGCTTGGGTCACCTGGTCTACCGGCAGAGTAAAGAAGGAAGCCGCTTAGGGCCCATACGTCACCCCTCCTAGTGAAGTGGAGCGTCTGTTGCAGTGGCATTTCGAGCAGTTGGTGTAGTTAGAGGCCATTGAATCTTGAATTCTGCGCCAGGTAAAAGACCAAATCTTAGTAACTTGAAATCCGAAGACAACCATTTAACAAACCGCGATTGGTTCGCGAAGACGACACATGAAGTGTGGAGTGGAAAGAGGAAGAGGTCCCACCGGGCGTGCCAGAATCTGTTCCCCTCCGAAAGGCGGCCTGGACTTTCGTCTAGCCTGAGATTCGGGGCAGATGCTATTTGGTGCTATCCGTCTGCCTCTCCGAAGATGCCAATTTGATTTACGGCACCGTGTATCGGAGGCTTTAGACGGATGCGGCCGATGTAGCAGACTTCGTCAGATTCCCCCTCAGGGTGAGGGGTTTTTGATCGTGGGGACGCTCTTCCCTACAGGCGCAAGCCCCTGCAGTTAATTACGCTACCGCATCGCGGTAACAACTTTCTCCTTCTCCAGAATTTCACTTCGTGTCGTGTGTGTTTGTTTTGTTTGTGGTTGCCCGTGGATTGTATACGGAGACTGAGTAATGCCGTCGCCCGTAGGACGTGGATTAGTCCAAATCCGCATTTTACTTAGATTTGGGTTTGGTGTTTTTAGTTTAAGGATTCGTTAGTCGCGTTGCGACTAAGATCGACTTGAACGTTCGTTAAGGATACGTTACTCCTGTTTTGGACTAAGATCGACTTCACATAATGATCCATTTGATATATGGTCGTCGGGACTCGTCACCTCTCTGACGTCGTTGAGGGATTACAACGACAGGCGTCAGAGGAGTTCAGAGATGTACCCTTGAACCAAAGTTGATTTGGAGTTTTATAGTCCATTTAAATATCTAAGGATAATTTAACCGTATTTGGGGCTAAGATCAACTTAGACGGGATCGTTTAGATCCGGCAAAAGAGCATTTAGGCCCTATTGTGCCAGTTTAGTGACGTGGCGGTCTATCGCCAGTTTAGGGACGTAGGGGTCCGATATTAGTTTAGGGACGTCTCGGTCCGTCATTAGTTTAAGGACATTCCGGTCCATTATTAGTTTAAGGACATTTCGGTCCGTTATTAGTTTAAGGACATTTCGGTCCATATGGGTTCTGGTCGTTGGGACCCGTCACCTCTTTGACGTCGTTGAGGGATTACAACGATGGGTGTCAAAGGAGTTCGGAGATGTACCCTCGAACCGGACGTAGATTGATTTGGGAGAGCCATTTTGCTCAATCAATTTAATTTAAGGACTTATGGCCGCAGTTGGGCTAAGTCCAGTTGAAAATGTCCAACGTTGCTTTTGCATTTCTTTTTACTTTTATTTGGGCTTTGCCCAGAAAGGATGCAGAGCATCAATTTGTTTTGGGCTCTGTTCTTTATAAATAATGCAGAGCATCAATTTTATTTGGGCCCAGCCCTTTTATTGCTTTGCAATTTATTTTGGCCTACTAGGTCTTTTTGATTTGGGCCTAGCCCTTCAAGTAATGCATTGCATTTATGCAGAGCACCAAGAATCTTTTAGATTCAAGAAAAGAAGTGCAGAGCACTTTTTAATTTCTTGATCTAAATTTAGATCAAAGAAAAGAAAGAAATCTTTTCTTTCTTTCTGTCTCAGAGAACCAGAGGTTCATAGCAAGTGCAAGGCACTATTTTTATTATTTTTATTTATTTATTGAAGATCACTGATCTTGTTTTTTAGATCAATGATCTATTCCTTAAGAGAATTTTCTCTTATCTCAAAGGTTTTTACCTTCCTTTTTTTTCCCAGGAGTTCTCAAGAGTTCTCTTCTCTCCTTTTTTTTTATCCAATTGCCTATCTCTTTGAAATGGGGTCTGGGGTTCTTTTTATAGTGCTCAAAAATCAGTTAAATTTGTTAAAAAGATCTTTTCTGAGTGATTTGGGGAATTTTCCCTACCGTTGGATCTTTGATCCAAAGGCCCCTGTTTTACAGAAGAAATCTTCTTGTTTTAACAAGAACAAAAAAAATTTCCTTAAATCTTCATTCTGTTGTTGCGCAACTCACCAGCGCGTGACACGTGTCGCGCAGTAAGGCGCTTGCGCAACTGTGCTTGCGCAACTCACCAGCGCGTGACACGTGTCGCGCAGTGAAGCGCTTGCGCAACTGTGCTTGCGCAACTGCGCAGACACGTGTCGCTCAACGGTGCACTTGTGCAACAGTGTTTGCGCAACTGCGCAGACACGTGTCGCGCAGAGGTGCGCTTGCGCAACAGCGTTTGCGCAACTGCGCAGACACGTGTCGCGCAGCGGTGCGCTTGCGCAACAGCGTTTGCGCAACTGCGCAGACACGTGTCGCGCAGCGGTGTGCTTGCGCAGTTGAGCGTTGCTTTTGCTTTTTAAAGAGCCTTGCTCTGATTGGACGCACTGCCTTGGGCGTTGTGCTGCCGAGTCAACTTCTGACACATGGCAAATTGCGCGCAGCGCACGGGATCTGAAGCGTTGCTTCAAAATTTTGAAATTTTGAATTTTTGAAATTCAAACAGAGCCTTGCTCTGATTGGGGGAACAGCGCCCTTTTAGGTTTTCACAAACACTCGCCGGTAGCCCTCCTGTTTTTACTCACGGAGCCCTTTCGGGTTTTCATCCGTGCCCATTTTGGTTATGGACATACCGTTTTTTATTATTATTATTTTTTAATTTATATATATATATATATTTTTTCTTCGAGGTCGCGCCCTTTCGGGTTTTCACGAACACTCGCCGGTAGCCCTGCTGTTTTTACTCACGGAGCCCTTTCGGGTTTTCATCCGTGCCCTTTTTGCTTATGGACATACCGTTTTTTTATATTTTATTTTTATATGTTTTTTTTATATCTCGTCAGCCTAAAGATGCTGCGGTAGTAGTTTAAAGACGTTTCGGTCTGCTATTAGTTTAAGGACATTTCGGTCCGCTTTGAGAAGGCTGGCTACTGCTGATAGAGTTTGAGCTTAGGAAGATAGCGAGCGGACATAGTCGTCATCTACCATTGACCTAGGCCGTGGCTCATTAAGCATAGTATTTCTTTAGGAAGCGGCCGTTTATCGGCCTGAAAGGCCTTTCACCATGCATGTCCATGAGTAGATAGGCCCCACCCTGGTAAACTTTATCTATGATGTATGGGCCTTCATAGTTTGGCTCGAATTTTCCCCGCTTAGCGCGATTGGGGATCATAGGCCTTTTGACCACTAGCACAAATTCGCCTTGGCGGAATGTCCTCGGTCGGGTCAATCTTTCATATGAGCGCGTCATCTTTGCTTTATAAGCTTCCAGATTTTGCTGTGCTATGAGCCGGGTTTCATCAAGGGCGTCAAGCTCCTCAAGCCGAAGGTGAGAATTTTCTTCGTCCGTTAGCTCGTGGTGAACTGCCACTCGTAGAGAGGGTAACTCTACCTCGAGGGGGCGTACTGCTTCCGTCCCAAATACTAACGCATACGGCGTTGTGTTTGTGGCCGTCTTGAACGTAGTTCGATACGCCCAGAGAGCTTCTTGCAATCTTTCGTGCCAGTCCTTCTTATTTCGGGACACCGTTTTCTTTATGATCTTTGTTAAGGTCTTGTTGAAGGCCTCAGCTAGACCGTTACCTCGCGGATTATAAACCGAGGAATATCTCCAGTCTATATTGTGTTGTTGCGCAAAGCGACTGATTTTGTGACTTCTGTACGCTGGCCCGTTATCGGAGATGATTCGTCTTGGCGTTCCAAACCGATATATGACATGCGTCTTGAAGAAGTGGAGGATATTTTCCGTCTTTACTTCTCTTAACAGTACTGCTTCTGCCCATTTAGAAAAGTAGTCAGTCGTTGCTAGGATGAAACGATGTCCTCTAGACGATGCTGGTTCGATGGGGCCGACTATATCGGTCCCCCACATTTCGAATGGCCAGCTAGCCACCGTTGGATGTAGTGGATTTGGGTGCTGGTGGATGAAGTCCCCATGAATTTGGCATGAGTGGCATTGCTTCGCATATTCGATGCAGTCCTGAATCATCGTGGGCCAGTAGTAGCCCATCCGTTATATCTTCAACTTCATCTTTGGGCCTGCTTGGTGGGAACCGCAGAGTCCGTCGTGAACTTCTTGGACGACCCTTTTCGCTTCGTCAGGTCCTAAGCATCTCAGCCACAGAGAATCAAATGACCTCTTGTATAGAGTATCGTTGACGAAGGTGAAAGACAGAGCTCGTTTCACGAGCTGATGTCTTGTGGACGCTTCTTCAGGCATTCGGTGGAACTTGAAGTAATCTATGAAGACTTCTCTCCAGTCCTCGGTACTTTCCCAATCTTTTACTTGCAGGGTCGTCTGCTCGCTCGCTCCTTTTTCTTCGGATGATTCCGGAGATATTTCTGCTGGGGCAAGCACTCGACGGCTTTGTACCACGATTCTAACGTCATCGAGATTCTCGTCAGCCAGTTCTTTAGCAAGTTTAGCCAATGCGTCCGCTTTGCTGTTTTCCGCGCGCGGTATGTTCTCCAAAGTATAAAAAGGAATTTGGGTCAACAGTTGTTGCACCTTTTCACCGTACTTCACCAACTCCGGTTTGCACGTTTGGTAGTCGCCGTTTACTTGACTAACGACCAGTTGAGAATCCCCGTATATGAGGTGGTTTTCAATTCCCATGTCAATGGCGATCTCGAGGCCTGCTATCAGAGCTTCGTATTTGGCTTCGTTGTTTGTCCTTGGCTCCGTCAGGGAGAAAGCAAAGCGCATTATCCCTCCTTGTGGAGTTACAAAGATGAGTCCTACCCCCGATTTGATTATAGGGGTATTTTGTTTGTGATTTTTCATGGAAGATGCTCCATCGAAATAAAGTTCCCATTGGGTATCACCACCGTTGATCGCATCGAACGCATGTTCGTCTGGCAAATCGCAATTTAGAGGAGAATCGGCGGGTATGGGATGCTCAGCGAGGAAGTCGGCGATGGCCTGGCCTTTCACTGCCTTGAGAGGTTGATACGTTATCGAAAACTCCATCAAGAGTAGGGCCCATTTAGCGAGTCGTCCCGTCAATATGGCCTTTGACATCAAGAATTTAAGGGGGTCCACCTTTGAAATGAGACGGACCTCATGTGCCAACGGATAGTGCCTAAGCTTTGTTATCGCGAAGATCAACGCCAGGCAATGTTTTTCAATGGGGGAGTAGTTGCTTTCTGCCCCCAGTAGAACTCGACTTAAGTAGTAGTGTGCTCTTTCTTTCCCTTGATCGTTCTTTTGTGCCCATAATGCGCCTAAAGAACCTTCGAGGGCGGTTGTATAAAGAATGAGAGGCTTTCCCTTAACTGGAGCAGCCAACACCGGCGGGTTCTGCAGGTATTGCTTGATCTCGTCTAGCGCGCTTTGGCATTTTTGGTCCCAGACGAATGGGGTTCTCTTCTTCATCAGGTGACTGTAAGGACGGCACTTTCTTGAAAGGTTGGCTATAAATCGCCGTATGTATGCGAGCTTCCCTTGGAGAGACCGCAGCTGTTTGAGAGTTCTCGGCGGAGGCATTTCCATGATCGCTTTGATCTTTGACGGATCTATTTCAATACCTCGATGTCGAACAATGAATCGCAGGAATTTGCCTGAGGAAACTCCGAACGCACACTTAAGAGGGTTCATCTTCAAGTTGTATTGTCGAAGGCGTTGAAATACGGTCTTCAGATGCTCGAGATGTTCCTCGTATGATTTGCTTTTAACCACGAGATCATCGATATAGCATTCGACGATTTCGTGTATAAGGTCGTCGAAGATCTTCGTCATGGCCCTCTGATAAGTAGCACCGGCGTTCTTTAAACCGAAGGGCATCACTTTATAACAGAATATTCCTAAAGGGGTCCTGAAGGCTGTGTGCTTCTGGTCTTCTGGATGCATTTTTATCTGGTTATACCCCGATGAGCCGTCCATGAAGGAGAAAACCTCATGAGTGGATGTATTGTCTATCATCAATTCGGTGACTGGCACTGGGAAATCATCCTTCGGGCAAGCTTTATTGAGATCCCGGAAGTCCACGCATATGCGCACTGTCCCATTTTTCTTCATCACCGGGACGATGTTGGCGATCCATTCAGGATATTGAACTTCCTGGATGAAACCAGAGTCGATCAGCTTTTTGACTTCAGCATTGATACTCATCTCAAGCTCGAGCCGCATTCTCCTCGGCACCTATTTGATTGGCTTGATGTTCGGGGATATCGCCAATTTGTGTATAACAATTTCTGGATCTAGTCCCGGCATTTTGGAATAGTTCCACGCGAAGCAATCTTTGTGCTGCATAAGCAGGTCTTTTAACGCAGCCACCCTTTCTTCAGATAGCAGCTCACTGACGAACGTCGACCGTGGGTCACTTGTCGTGGGCACCCAAGTAGCTATCGCCTTTTGTGGATTGATAGGACGGTCCTCTTCCCGCTAAAATTTCACCTTTTTCTGTCGGCGGGGATAATCTTGATCAATTACCGAGTCTTGGACTTGACGCCAGACCTTGTAGATTTTAGAGGACAGCCGTTGAGGGGGATTTTCCGGCTTCACCTTTGTAGCGCTCTCCATAGGTGGAGGAGATATTTTCAGCACAGTGGTCGGAGAGTTATTGTGGACCTTCCTAAGTGGTTCAAAGCTGTTTCCAGTTGGAACAGCAGCATCAATTTCCGCCGTTGGAGTCGGCGGAGTCAGTCTAGAAGGAGAGTTGCCCCCGGTCTTCCTTACTCGGCGCCAGTGGTATATCCCTAGTAGGAGGGGTGTTATCTCCTGAGGGTTTTCAGCGGATTACACCCACAAAATCGTATAATAAAAGAGAGATGGTGAAAGTTATATAAAGATAAGAACTATAAAAGAAAGAACTTGAAAATAAGAGTTTTCAACTCTACCAGCTTTTCAGTTGCTATGAGCCCTATCTTAATAGTCATGAAAAGATGTTAGAAATCACATCATCCCTCAATAAAACATCGCCTTTAGTTTTCATTCCTACCTTTCTTCCAAACATTGATCATATACCCCTACGTGTGTGAACTGGACATCCCTACACTCAGAGAATTCAATTCAAGCAATCATACTCTTGTCCATCTACCTCAGTACTTTTTAATAGATATTTAGATGGAATTTGCTCACACATTCTTCATGCGACCGTTAATACATCTTGAGGTACTAACCGATCGATTACTCATGTGCTTGCTAATTAGGTGTTTTTCCTCGTCTTGCAACACCTAAGGCTTAGCAGTGGCTCCCAAACCAGTTGGTCTAAGGCACTAGGTGATAAAGCACCCTCGCTATATTTTTTTATTGCTGCCTCGGTGATAACAAAACCAGTGTTCATTTTTCTTTTCCCCATTTTATCTTTTATTCTCCACGTTTATTTTCTTCATACTTTGGCTTCTAGACAAGAGCATTTCAAGGTATCCTCTACTATCCCGAGTTTCAAGATGTGTGTAAGTGCGTATAGTAGGGTATCAACGTTCAAATGTTTGGCTTCCAGAATAGAAACTATTTTCAGGCTTATTTTATCCTCAGATTAGTAATTTCCTTCATCTTACTAACCCCTTGGGACAACAGCTCATAACTACTTATTACTAGTTTCATTTAAGAAAACATCTAACTTTCTTGTTTTTCTTAAACTATTCCTATCTTTTAAATATAATTTTTCACTTTCTACTCTTTTATTATCATAATTTTTTTGTGTGCTTATATATAGTATAATGCAAAGTAGGGCGTAAATAAGCACAGGAGCGCTGAAAAACGACTTCTTGGGAGCTTCTTGTGATGGTACAGGAGCGCTGAAGCTCGTTGGCGGGAGCATGGTCCCGAAGAATAGCCCAGTGGTGACTTGAGTTACCTGCTCCACTGGCATAGTGAAAAGGGAGGCCACTTGGGGCCCGTAGGTTACTCCTCCAGATGGGACAGAGCGAGAGTTGCTGTTGCAGTTAGTGCAGTTTGAAGCTATTGATTTCTTGAAGAGCTTGAATATTCTGCCCCCTGCGTTGACCTTAGTCTTTGGCATGTGACAGTTGTTTGAGGACTGATTCCGTCGGCAAGGCCGCTGCTTGGGGAGCCTGCCTGTGGACGACAGACATCCTCTGGGCTTCCTCCATCGGCGTTGAGGCACCGAGGGTGGGAGGTGGGAGCATCGACCCAAAAAGAAGCCCGTTGATTTCTTGAAGTGCCAGATTGCAGAGATTTGAGGCTGCAAGTGACCCATACTTGACTCCGCCAGATATGACAGAGCCTGAGTTGCTAGGGTGGGAGCAAATGCCATTCTTTATAGAGACGAAATGCCGGCTTCAATATCTACTCCGCTAAGGGCAACCAAAAACATACATACCACGATTATTTGATCGCGGGAAAAACATGACACACGAAGTGTGGAGTGGAAAGAGGAAAAGGTCCCACCGGACGTGCCAGAATCTGTTCTCCTCCGAATGACGGCCGAGACATTAGGACGTCTTGCCTGAGATTCGGGGCAGATGCTATATGGTTTTATTCGTCCACCTCTCAGAAGATGCCAAGTTGATTTATGGCACCGTATATCGGAGGTTTAGACGGATGCGGCCGATGTAGCAGACTTCGTCAGATTCCCCCTCGCTTGAGGGGTTTTTGATTGTGGGGACGCTCTTCCCTGCAGGCGCAAGCCCCTGCAGTTAATTATGCTACCGCATCGCGGTAACAACTTTCTCCTTCTCCAGAATTTCACTTCGTGTCGTGTGTGTTTGTTTTGTTTGTGGTTGCCCGTGGATTGTATACGGAGACTGAGTAATGCCGTCGCCCGTAGGACGTGGATTGGTCCAAATCCATATTTACTTAGATTTGGGTTTGGTGTTTTTAGTTTAAGGATACATTAGCCGTGTTGAGGCTAAGATCAACTTAAACGTTCATTGAGGATACGTTAGTCCTGTTTGAGACTAAGATCAACTTAACGTGGTGATCCATTTAATATATGGCCATCGGGACTCGTCACCTTTCTGACGTCGTTGAAGGATTACAACGACAGGTGGCAGAGGAGTTCAGAGATGTACCCTTGAACCAAAGTTGATTTTGAGTTTTATAGTCCATTTGAATGTTTAAGGATACGTTAGCCGTGTTTGGGGGCTAAGATCAACTTAAACGGGATCGTTTAGATCCGGCAAAAGAGCATTTGGAGGCTCTATTGTTCCAGTTTAGGGACATAGTGGTCCATAGGTAGTTTAGGGACGTTTCGGTCCGATATTAGTTTAAGGACGTTTCGGTCCGACATTAGTTTAAGGACGTTTCGGTCCACGAGTTTAAGGACCCCGCAGTCCAATATACGTGTGTGGGTCGTCGGGACCCATCACCTCTCTGACGTCGTTGAAGGATTACAACGACAGATGTCAGAGGAGTTCCGAGATGTACCCTCGAACCAGATATAAATTGATTTAGGGAGCAGCCGTGCTCAGTCAATTTAATTTGAGGACTTACGGCCAAAATTGGGCTAAGTCCAGTTGAAAATGTTCAACACCCTTATTTATTTTTGGTCTATTAGACCTGTGCTAGGGCTTTGCCCACACTTAAATAATGCATTGCATTACTTCAGGCCATTTATGCCCATTTTGACTGGGCTCTGCCCTTTTTATTATGATGCAGATCATTTGTTTTGGTCCATTGGACCTTTCAATTGGGCTCTGCCCTTTTAAATAATGCATAGCATTTTATTTATTAAGCATGTTAAGCCTTTTAATTGGGCCTGGCCCTTCAGGAAGTGAAATGCATTGCATTTGTCAGGCGCTTTGCGCCAATCACTGAGCGCAAGCGCTTGTGGTGAGGACACGTGTCATGCTCTGGTGAACGCAAGCGCAACGGCGCAGTGCGCTGCGCTGTTGCGCTGCTGACACGTGGCGCGCTCTGGTGAGTTGCGCCAATTCCAGAGAGCAAAGCTCTATTTCAAGAGCGCGTAGCGCAAGTTGTTCTGTAGCTGACACGTGGCGCTCTCTTAAGAGCGCAACATCGCAGTTTGGAAGTGCAAAGCACTAAGAATCTTTTAGATTCAAGAACAGAAGTGCAAAGCACTAAGAATCTTTTTAGATTCAAGAACAGAAGTGCAAAGCACTATTTGATTTCTTGATCTAATTTAGATCAAAGAAAAATAAGTTTTTCTTTTTGTTTCAAGAACCAAAGGTTCATAAAAGTGCAAAGCACTATTTTTATTTTGTTGTTTTCTTGTTTTTTAAAGAACCGGTGGTTCATGAGAAGTGCAAAGCACTGTTTATTATGTGAAGAAACATTGATCTGGTTTTTAGATCAATGATTTATTAAAAGAGATTTCTTCTATTTTATGAAGGTTCTTTACCTTTTTCTTGGAATTTTCTCAGAGTTCTCTCTGTTTGAAGCTCTTGACTTTTTTTCAAGAAAATGTTGATGCCTTTGAATTGAGGCCTAGGGTCCTTTTTATAGTGCCCATAAATTAGTTAAATTTGTTAAAGAGATCCTTCTCTGAGTGATTTGGGGAATTTTCCCCACCGTTGGATCTTTGATCTAAGGGCTTCTGCTTTGCAGAAGAAAATCTTCTTGTTTTGACAAGAACAGAAAAGATTTCTTAGAAATTTAATTCTGTTTGGCGCAGATGCCCCAGCGCGTGACACGTGTCGCGCTGCGCAACTGCGCTAGCGCATCTGCGTTGACACGTGTCGCGCAGTGCAGAGCGCAACGCAACTGCGCTAGCGCATCTGCGCTGACACGTGTCGCGCAGCGCAGTGCTTGCGCAGCTGAAGCGTTGCTTCATTAAAATAGAGCTTTGCTCTGATTGGGCGCGCCTTCTTGGGCGCTGCGCTGACGTATCAGCGCCGGACACGTGGCGCGTTGCGCCCGGGATTTGAAGCGTTGCTTTAAAATTTGAATTTTGAATTTCCAGCAGAGCTTTGCTCTGATTGGGGGAAACAATGATGAAGTGGGAATTTAGCTCTCATCTGTTTTCAATTTCTCACTCATTTTCATCACATATGAAAAAGCTAGAAAGCTTTTCATCAAAAAAGGAAGAAGAAGAAGAAGCAAATCAATTTGTGATGAATAATGAATCAAGTGTGTGGTTAGAATTGCAATCATGGGTTAAGTATGAAGACTTAACCCATGTAGAGAATTAACTATGGTAAAAGGGTTGGGTTGGATTAAAGAAATATCTATGCAAAATATCACAAGTCAGAATCAAAGCTTCAAGAAGCTTCTTGAAAGCTTCATGCAAGCTTAACCCTAATCCAAACCCTAACCATATTTAAACTCCACAAAACTTGTTGCATTTATAACCATAACATGTTACAATATTATATATCACATATATAATATTTATTGTAACAAAATAAAATAATACAATTAACATATATCACATACATAGCAATGTATTATCCAAGTGAGAAAAAGAATCTTTAAGTGAGCTAGTATTAGTTAATGTAATATAATATATCAAATATATAATTATACATTAAATTATCGAATCAACACTTGATCCGATAATCCGGCTATATCGCATACAACCGACTAATATAATCTGTATCAGTTCATCGAATCAATACTTGATCCGATGATCCGGCTATATCACATATGCCCGGCCGATATCTCATATCGCGAGAATCTAATACGGTATCAAATACACGTATTATTCTCGGTCCCGCACATATCACATATGTGCTCCTACTCCGTTTTTCCTGAGCCAGGAAACCTCTGTGTAGGACTCTAAAGGATCGTCAATACGCCGGCAGTAGGTGATGATCATATCAAACACCCACAAGCTGCAAGAGGTCAGCTAAACGTAACAACCACCCAGGTATTGAGCGATCAGAAGATCAACAAGCAAGCCTGTACATTCTCCTGCGAATCCAATCAGTAACACTCCCGTACAGTCCGGTCTCTTCGTCTGATATGTCGCATATCTCGCCTAGGGATGGTAAACGCCAGACCCCAATAGCTTGATAAGTCATGTCGATATGAGGTTTACAACAATTCGAGAAACTACTGATAACTCTTACCAGTAAATCTCTGCAACCCTGGCCAGGGATTTCCAGTTATAGCCAATCGAACACAGCGCAACATCAACTCCCTATACCGGGAGAAACGAATCCCCTCTTATCGCTCATTGCCTCCATGTGATTCGGGACTGTACCTAAAAGCCACCGTTTTGCACGCCCTCTTGGACGTGGTCTGATGGAAATCAAATCACAGTGGGAATCACACAAGACTCTATGATGATCTCGGGTCTACAGACTAACCTGTACCAGTGTCACCAGAGAACTGCCATCTGACGTGAGGTATAATACCATCTGGGAGTTCTCGGCGAGTCCGTCCAGTGTACCCAGTCTCCACCGAGCACCCGTATACCTTCTATGACGTCAAACACCAATGGATATGGGATCATCCATCGCCCATCATATGGGTCAAGAAGCGCATACGCTAGTCTACTCTGGAGTATCGATGCCCTGTCTCGGTACTCCCACGACTAGGAACATTTGAAGGATGTACTTAGCGACTACACTGTCCCCACTAGTATGATCTGCATCATAGTCCTAGTAGTCGAGTACTCATCCTAAGGGCTTTATCAACATGTATCATAGAGACAATCAGAGTACATGTTAAGATAAAGAGCGACCAGATAGCATATTATCATGTTGAGCAAGAAAGTCCTCCCTATATATGTCCAAGCATCCACTACAATATACATCGTATGTACAGTAATGACCTCTAGGGCATACATATAACTAACATCCGTATACTGGGAAACGGGGCGTGGCAGGAGATTTGATGGGTGGTTGTTTTAGTGGGAGCGCCTGGGGCGCGTATTTATTTCACGAATAAAACAAAAATTCTAATGAAACAAATAAGATTAAATAGGGCAGTTTAAATGAAAATGAAATTTGTTAGATTGATTGATGCATTTTGTGTTGTGCATAACATATTATATATACAAAAACGCATACTGCATTAATCTGATAAGTTTCAAGTGGGAGATTTTGAGAAGAGATGGGAGTTTTGATTCAATTACCCAATCTACTTAGTTTCTAGGAAATCTATGATCCGTTTTTCAATCATTTTAACAAAATTTTACATTTTATACTTTTGAAGAATGTGGTTAGGTTCATAGGCTTTCTTCTCTTTTTTCGGGGTGTAGTTTTATTATTGTTGTTAATATGGGTTGAAAACGAAGCGTTGGCTGATATATTCCTCGATATACAGTCTTTAAGCTGTTGTTCTAGTAGCCCCGCAACTGTCGTGTCTCTGATCTCTTTGGGTGCTGGACAAGACGTTTTCAAGTAATCTCCTTAGGCTATATGACCGTCGGAAGAGCAAGCGTTAGGAATTTGCCATTTCACTTTTTACTTGAGGTTAGGCTCAATTTGGAGCCCCGGTGAGTCATAACCACTCCGTGCTGGTGTGGGATGATCTCCGATAGTCTCTTAGGCTTTATATGAGTTGCTGTCGAGACCCTGAAGCTGGGAATATGACATTGCTTCATTTTTTGTTTTGACGATGCCGTGCCTTTTCTTTGCTGAAATAGGGTAGACATCTGTAGGACGTCTATTTGTATGTATTGCAGTTGAAGTCCAGAGCTAGGAGTATGCCTTTGCTCCAGTTTGGTTTGGCTATTTGGAGCCTTTGTTGACATTGCGTCTGTAGTAACGAGAAGAATGTCGAGCTGGAGCTGGGATTTTGCCGTCACTCCTTTTTTATTTTGGCTATTTGGAGCCTTTGTTGACATTGCGTCTGCTGTAACGAGAAGAATGTAGAGCTGGAGCTGGGATTTTTCCGTCACTCCTTTTCGATTTAGCTATTTGGAGCCTTTGTTGACATTGCGTTTGCTGCAACAAGAAGAATGTCGAGCTGGAGCTGGGATTTTGCCGTCACTCCTTTTTGATTTGGTTATTTGGAGCCTTTGTTGACATTGCGTCTGCTGTAACGAGAAGAATGTCGGGGTGACCTCTAGGCTGTTGATGTCGCCGTTGAGATTTGGAGCTAGGAGTTTGCTATTGCTCCACTTTTTCTTGGCCCCTTAGAACTTTGTTGACATCGCATCTGCATCCTATTGGAATAAGAAGAACGTCGGGGTGACTTCTAGGTTGTTGATGTCGCCATTAAGATTTGGAGCTAAGAGTTTGCCATTGCTCCTCTTTTGCTAGGCTCCTTGGAGCTTTGCTGACGTCGCATCTGCATCCTGTCAGAATGAGAAGAACGTTGGGGTGACCTCTAGGCTGTTGATGTCGCCATGGAGATTTAGAGCTAGGAGTTTGCCATTGCTCCACTTTTGCTTGGCTCCTTGGAGCTTTGCTGACGCCGTATCTGCATCCTGTCGGAATGAGAAGAACGTCGGGTAGTCTTTAAGTTGTATATGAACTATCAAGATCTGGCTCTCCCCTTTGACGAAGAATGGTGGGAAAACATGTTTCCCCCTTTTTTATTTGTGCTCATGGATTGTATACAGGGGTCAGTGTAAGCTCGTCTGCAGGGCAAATGAAACTTTATTTTATTTTACTTTTTTATTGCCGCGATGCTCTATCTTTTCAGCTTTTCATATCGCGAAAATCGTGATTGCCCAATCATTTCGGCTCTTTTTTTTATATTTTTACTCGTTGCTTTTTATTGCGAGTTGCCAAAACATTTCGGCTGTTTTTTTATATGTATATTTTTTGCTCGCTGATTTTTATTGTGAGTTGCCCTATTATTTTGGCTATTTCATATGTATTTTTTATATTATTTTTTTTACTCGCTGATGTTTTTATTGCGAGTTTGGAATCTGATACCAACCTTGGCATCAGCATCGCTATGAATGGAATATTGCCAGGAGCAAATCATCATTTGCCGTGAAAGGACTTGGAATTTGATACCTGTTTAGGCATCAACATTGCTGCAACTAGGATATTGCTAGGAGCGAATCATCATTTGCCTTGAGAGGACTTGAAGTTTGATACCTTTTTAGGCATCGGTATCGCTACCACTGGAATATCCCAGAAACTTGAAGCAGAGATCTCCTTAAACGGCCGCGGAACTGCGGCCAATCCAGCCCGATCCGCCGCGGATCCACGACCGAGTGGAGTCGTCGGCGTTCAAAATTTTTCTAGAAGCTTACCTATAACTGCCTAGCTTCCTCAAGACGCTCCATTTCCACGTGGTATCTTCTGGAAGGCTCTGCATAACTACCAAGCTTATGAAGGAAGCTTAACTGGGGATCTATAAAAGGGGATCTAGATCTAATTTTGGGGGGTTACTGTTAGATATGTATGCCCTAGAGGCCATTATTGTATAGTACTAGTTTGTATAATACATTTTGGAGGCTTGGGATATATATACGGTTTTACGACAGTCTTGCTCGATATAGTAGTATGCTACTTGGTTTGATCTATCTTAATATGTGTATATGTTTCTTTTAACATATCGCTAAAATATATTGATGGAGCTCTTAGGATCTTTACTTGACTACCGGTGTTGTGATGGCGATCACATTAGTGGGGGCTGGGTAGTCTATAAGCACATCCTTATTTTGGTCCCTAGTCGTAGGATTATCGAGACAGGGCATCGATAATCCAGAGTAGACTGGTGCATACGCTTCTCTTCCCAGCAGGGGAGATGGTTTGTCCCACAGCCATCAGTACGTCGTACTGGAGATAATATGCAGGTGCTCGTTAGGTTACTAGTACACTGGACATGACTCGTCAAGAACTATTGGTTGGTATTATACCTATCGTCAGTTAACAGTTCCCAGGTGACATGAGTACAGCTTAGTCCACTGACTTGACACTGTCACTTCGCCTCAAGTGTGTTCCCACTGTTCTTTGATTACTACCCTACTACGGCTCTACTGAGTCATGCAAACAGGTAGTAGTTGGGTGCAGTCCCGAAGCACTTGGAGGCAGTGACTGTTAGACCGGATTCGTCTCTCCCGGTATTGGGAGTTGATATCGCGTTGTGTCTAGGAGAGCTATTATACATAGTCGTCCCTGGACAGGGCAAGCGAGATATACTAGTGGGTTTCCAGTGTTATCTCAGGGTGTTCTGGGCTACACTCCGACACGACTTGTACCACTATTAGGGGACTGACGTTTACCACCCCCTAGGCCCGCCATGCGATATTCTCAGACGAACAGACCGGACTGTACGGAGATTGTCACATACAGGCTCAGTAGGAGATCAGATGGGTTCACCTCATCAGTCTTCTTATCGACATCTACCTGGGGACCGTTACGTACAGCTAGTGCCGCTTGCGGTCTGTGGTTAAACCCACTGCCAGCGTAGTGTCGAGTCTTTAGAGTTCCACACAGAGAGTTTCACTGCACTGAGCGAAACGTGTAGAGGCCGTATGGTTTTATGGCAAGGCTACGATCACTTACATACACTTGTGTGCGTATGCTGTTCGGGCAGGCAATACTAGTGGGCTTTGGTTTAAGCCGGATCCTAGTATTGTACGGATGGATTTGTTTTGTCTTCTGTGCATTCGCATTCTACGGAATACGGATGCGGGTGTGTATGCACAGTTTTGAGGAGAGAAAAAGGAGGTGCTGGCTCATTAGGGTTTTGACAGTTGATTCGGTCAAAACCATTATGAGCCGGGGACATTATTTACTAATCTTTTTAATAATAATTATGTTATGGCTAATTGCTTTGACCATTTGACCATACTTGACTTTATTGACCGTTTGACCAAAGTTGACTTAGACCTTCATGAGAGGTCTAGAGTATTCTTTGGTTTTCTTTTTGTGATGAAAATGGTCAAGTCAAGCTAACCATCAACTTTATCATGTAAAGATTAGTCATGATGATGTTTATGTATTATTGCAACCATGGTTCTTTTTTCTTTAGCTCATTATTCTTTTCTCATTCTCTCTCTTGAGATGAGAAAGCTCCATGGTTGCTAGTTCTTCTTCCTCCTCTTGAAATTTCCTTTGATCTCATGTGTTGAGAGAAAAAGGATCCAAATAGACAAACACATCCATCTACCTCATCTACACAACCTAGGACATCAAGCTTAGCGATCTTGTTGCCCTAGTTGCCTCGGCTCGAGGTGGAGCTCGGAGCACAACTCTCGGGTGGATCTTTCTTCGGCAAGAGAAGGCGACGAGGAGAACCATCCAACCCATTCCAAGGAGAAGAAGAGAAGGAGTTCAAGACTAGGTATAACCCTCTTACCGAGTAGGTAAAGCTCGTAGTTGTTGCTAGTATGTTGTTTAGCAAAGATCCGGTTTCTAGTCCATGTTACCAAAACCCTAAAAATCGTTTTTCACCGTTTCCGCAACCCCGAAAGAACCGGGACAGGTAACGTGGATCTACCATTGGTATCAGAGCCTAGCTAAACACACACTAGCATATTAGCAAAGTATCTAGAATTTCGATCGGACAAAAAACCGCAAAACACGTCAAAAATGCTAACTTTCTGCCGATTTTTATTTCTGTTCAAAAAATAATTTAACACATACTAAAAATCGGCTCAGGGTTTTTACAGAACACAAAAAAAATTGGTCCAGTGACTCGGTCAGCGCGCCGCGGAACCGCGGCAGGAGCATGCTCCTGCCGCGGATCCGCGGCCGAGTTGACTCGGCCGTGGGTCAATCTTCTTGCAGTGTTCTTATATTGTTGTTTTGTGATTTTTAGGATGGTTTGTTTCTGCCCAGAATTTCCAGAGAACAAAATTTGTTTTTGGGGTGGTTACAAATCCATATTTTGATCGAATTTCTGTAGACTTTGGCTAATGGGTTATATCTGTGATGTGATATATGTATTGAACGTCTGCTAATCGCTATACGTCGATTAGTGGAGGTTACACATATCCGTGATCTGTAATGTTGATGGTTTTTGTATATGAATTCGTTGGATTGTCGTGGATGAATAGCCGGGGGGTTGTGAGATGAGAGTTTTATTTATCTTTCAATTCATGTAATATGTAAATTGATGTAATATTATTTGTATGGCCGCACATCCGGGATGAGTTTGTAGCCGCCATTGTATAATTTCTTTTTATTGTTTTTGCTCCTAGGATAGACCCAAGGAGGGATGCACAAACTACCGGGTATCTCGAAGTGCCGAGTGGCCTACTCACGTTGTTGAGGGAGGTTGCTTCGCTTCGAGTACTTGGCGGGTAGTTTGCCGCACCCGTAGGGTCTAGGGTAGGGTATTGGCTATTCATCGCGACCGTGTAATCCGTTTTTTGTTACGGGCTCGAACGAAACGTGGATTTCTAGTATATCCAATGTGTTAATCTGTGATCTGGAATGGCTATCATTGCATCTAACGAATGTGTATGTATCTATATATGATATCTATTTAGGCGTTTCTTATGTTTTGCATCCGTGCTAGTCCAGCCCCCGCTCTGTCGTTAGTTAAGTAACCTAACGGGTGATGGTGGGTCCCGCGGCGAATGCGGATGGCATAAGCGTACGTCATATTTTCGTTGCTTTCTGCAATGGTAGGATTAAATGATGGGACGCATTAAATTAATGCAAGAAAAAAAACCTAAAAGACGTTGTTGGAACAATTTAAAAAAAAAAACTGTTATTGCAAGGACGTTCTCTTTTGTTTTGCATAGAGGTATTCGGTTATGAATGCCCAGCATCTCATTCGACGAGGCAAGGGCCGAGATCCCTTCATCGGGAGTGACCCCTTGGACAAAATTTTGCGTCAGGGTAATAACTTCACTATAGTCGATTATTCTTGCTTTGCATAGAGGTATTCGGTTATGAATGCCCAGAGGAAAGAGCCGAGATCTCTTCACAGGGAGTGACCTCTTTAGCAAAAGTTATCGCTATTATATTTTCAAAAAAGTCTATCATGTTCCTTCAACTACATCAAGTTCATTACGTTAACGGGTTTTTCGCCAAAAACCCAGCCGTAGCCCTCCGTCGTTTCAGATAATTAATACTTAGTATTCGTGCTGCGTTTGTTGATTATTCGTTAAGACACAGTGAACGGTAGCTAAGTAATAATTCTCTGTTGCACTGATAGATGCGATTGGTTAGGACGGTCGCATGATTTTGTTGATTATTCGTCAAGGATCATGCGGGCGGGTCTAATGCAATCCTGGATAACGACGGGTTGAACTTGACTAGGACCTTTTGATTTGTTGATTATTCGTCAAGATCACTTGGGTCCTAGGGGAAAAAATCCACATCGGGAGTTTCTAAAGAAACCGAAACTTGCAGATTTAGCATACCTTATGGAGTGTGGTGACTAGAGTGGATTCCATCTAGATCAACACACAATGATAGTTGGATCCCGATCCCACTGATGAGTTAGATTACTCTCGGGAGATTATTTCACTTAACAATCAATGCTATAAACCAAGTAGGTGTCTAGAACGGTGTTAGCGGGGCTACGCCTCCAGGGAAAAAAGGTTACTTAATTAAGGAACTTCACGAAAGCGTTGGAAAACCTCCCTCGAAGTACCAACACTAGCCTGGTTGAAAGGTCAAGCAAGTATTGTGACGTGCAATTAATCCCGACTAGTTCTTCTTTTAAAGGTTTGAAGAAGAATTTGAGGAAACAGTAGGAGCCATCCTGGTTAGATAAACTAATAAACCAATCTAATCTTGCAAGAGCGCACGCTGAGTGTTTCTTTTCTCTCTCTCCAGGTAGCAACCATTTCACGCCCTAATCAAGATAATAAAATGTATTGCTTGACCGATCCAAATTTTTATTCGGGGCTGGGAAACGTTGGTTCGGCTCTAACTTGTGACAACAGTCATAAGTTTGAGCAAGGGAAAGAGGATTGTGTGGATTCCAAGGATACCCAGTTGAAGAAGACGCATGGTTTTGCATCTACTTCAGGTGCTCTTGTAATTGAGAACTGCTTTACGGTCAGCCCTACCTCCTGGGTACTTGATACCGGATCAGGATCTCATATCTGTAATTTATTGCAGGGACTGAGAAAAAGTCGGAAAGTTGCACCTGGTGATATGTCGCTCAGAGTAGCGAACGGAGCACAAGTTAATGCTGCAGCCGTCGGTGAATATCACCTAGTGTTGCCAAATGGCAATATTGTGATTTTGAACGATTGCTACTATGTACCTTCCATGGTTTGGAACATCATATCAGTTTCTTTACTCGATAAAGATGGATATAATTTTGTTCTTGATAGAAATATCATGAACATTTACCTTCATAAAGTACTGGTTGCAGAAGGTACACTGTGTAATGGTATCTACGTTCTAAATCAGAATACAGTTCTCAATGTACAAAACACACGCAAGAGGAAGAATTCAAATACGAATGAATCCTACTTGTGGTATTGTAGACTTGGTCATATCGGAGAGAAAAGACTAAGTAAGTTGCATAAAGATGGACTCTTGAATACGTTCGAGTTTTCATCTTATGAAACTTGTCATTCTTGTCTCAAAGGGAAGATGACCAAATCTCCGTTCACCGGACATGGAGAAAGAGCAACAGAGCTCTTGGGACTCATACACAGTGATGTATGTGGTCCGATGTCTATACATGCAAGGGGTGGGTTCTCGTACTTCATCACATTCACTGACGATCTCTCTAGATTCGGATATGTGTATCTTATGAAACACAAATCTGAAGCTTTTGAGAAATTCAAGGAATTCAGAAACGAAGTAGAGAACCAGACTGGTAAAAGTATCAAGATCCTCCGGTCTGATAGAGGAGGGGAGTACTTAAGCACGGAATTCCTAGATTACTTAAAAGAGAATGGTATTCTCTCTCAGCTTACTCCCCCTTATACACCACAGCACAACGGTGTATCAGAGCGGAGGAATCGTACCCTATTGGATATGGTTCGCTCCATGATGAGTAGTACTGAGTTACCTCTTTCATTCTGGGGACATGCGCTTCAGACAGCGGCATACCTTTTGAATCACGTTCCGTCCAAATCTGTGCCTAAAACTCCGTATGAAATATGGAGCAGTAAGAAACCATGTCTTAAATTTATTAAGATATGGGGTTGTCCGGCCTATGTGAAAACACAGAAACCGGACAAGCTAGAGGCACGGTCAGTTCTGTGAAAATTTGTGGGATATCCTAAAGACTCACTAGGATATCTGTTCTACCACACCGAGGAACAGAAGGTGTTTGTATCTCGCCATGCTACTGTTTCCCCAATCAGAGCAAGGTGTAGGGTGTTTTTCGTCACCCCATTGAGATGGGAATACGCGCACGCGTCTCAGGCGTACTACAGATTCCCCCTGCCTAGGGTAGGCCGGGGTTTAATGATTGTGGGGATCCGAATCTCCGGCAGCCGCGGACTAAGCTGCCGTTAATTACCCCCCGCCTTTGAGGCGAGGGAACCTCCGATTGACGGGTCAAACTGGTCATGTGAACTCAATGTGCAGTGTGTGTGTGTTTTGTTTTGAAAGGGGGTTTTGGATATATCGGGAGCCACGCAGAGTTTTTACGGGGGTCCCACTACCCGGATAGCGGGCTGGGGGTCAAGAGGGCAAGCAGCCCCCTTGCGGGGTGTGGGGCAGCGCCCCGGCCCAAAAATTTTTTTTGAGGAGGACAGTATTGTGGAGTGTGTGCGTATCTATACATGTGTATGCATATGTTATATATAAAAAAAAGGAAAAGGCATCCAAAGGATGCGTGGGGCAGCACCTTGGGCGCTGTGCACTTAGGTGCTGTGCGCTCAGGCGCAGGCGCGCCACGTGTCGGCACGTGGGCGCTTTGCGCATGAGCGCTGCGCGCAGGAGCGCAAGCGCGCGCGCCACATGTCGGCACGTGGGCGCTTTGCGCATGAGCGCTGCACGCTGGTGCGCAAGCGCGCGCGCCACGTGTCGGCACGTCGGCGCTTTGCGCATGAACGCTGCGTGCTGGAGCGCAAGTGCACTGGAGCGCAAGCGCGCGCGCTACGTGTCGGCACGTGGGCGCTTTGCGCATGAACGCTGTGCGCTGGAGCGCAAGCGCACTGGAGCGCAAGCGCGCACGCCACGTGGACGCTTTGCGCATGAGTGCTGCGCGCTGGAGCGCAAGCGCGCACGCCACGTGTCGGCACGTGGGCGCTTTGCGCTCGGGCGCAATGCGCTGGAGAGGAAAAGAGGGCTTTTAGCCCCAAAAACTCTCGCAAGAGAAATTAGTGGAGTTAAACTCCTGAAAAAAAGAAGAATGTTTTGGTTGGGGAAATGGGTTCTTCTTCTTCCTCCTCTGTTGGCTGGCTCAAGAGATGTGAGATCTAAAAATCTCTTCTTTTTGAGATCTAATGATAGATCCAAGTTCCCCTTTGTGAGTTTTGTGGTGAAAAACTAATTTGTTTTATATAAAGAAGAGAAACTCTTGATTTAATTCAAGAGAAAGAAGAAGGTTTTGGAACCTTGAAGAAGAAGGAAAGATCTCAAATCTGGAAAATTTTTAGAGAGAGAAAAAAGTTGTTTGGATATTTCATTATCCTTGCCTTTATAGGCCATACATTTTACACATAGCCCCTTGGGCTTCACAAAATGACATTTTGCCTATCCCATGGCTCATGTGCCATTTCTTTTTGCACATAAGCCACGGGCTTTACAAAAATTTGGCTTTATGCCTATTTTTCTTACATTTATCCGAAAATAAAATAAAAGAAATACAACAAAATTATTTATTACAAAATTTTTATCTTGGCATGGGGGGAGGCTGGCCGCTTCATGTTCGGGCTCGACCCGGGCATGGGCCCACTGGATCTGGGCTTGGGCCCACTTGGCTTGGGGTTGACTTTGATTTTGACTTGGTCAACCGGGGTGTAAATTTTTACCCCAACAAATTGCCCCCCATCAATAAATGCATACCGCATATGTGGGTCGTGTGCATGAAATTGATGGATCTTCTTTCACGTGGAGGCGACTTCACGTGGAGGCGACTTGATTTGGTTCCCGCTTTTGGGAAGCTGGCATTGGCCTTTTTACGACATGGACGGTCGTTGCTTGACATGTCTCCGAGACGGAGTGTCCGTGATAGACGTTTTCCCTGGCCCGGAGTTATCTGGTTCCCGCTTTGTAGGAATCCTGCGCTGCCCTTTTTGCGACTTGGACGGTCGGTGCTGCCCTTTTAGCGACGTGGACGGTCAGTTCTGCCCTTTTTGCGACTTGGACGGTCGATGCTGCCCTTTTAGCTACGTGGACGGTCGGTTCTGCCCTTTTTGCGACTTGGACGGTCGGTGCTGTCCTTTTAGCGACGTGGACGGTCGGTTCTGCCCTTTTTGCGACTTGGACGGTCGGTGCTGCCATTTTAGCGACGTGGACGGTCGATGCTGCCCTTTTAGCGACGTGGATGGTCGATTCTGCCCTTTTTGCGACTTGGACGGTCGGTGCTGCCATTTTAGCGACGTGGACGGTCGGTGCTGCCATTTTAGCGACGTGGACGGTCGTTGCTGCCATTTTAGCGACTTGGACGGTCGATGCTGCCCTTTTAGCGACGTGGACGGTCGGTTCTGCCCTTTTTGCGACATGATTGCGACGTGGACGGTCGGTGCTGCCCTTTTAGCGACGTGGACGGTCGGTGCTGCCCTTTTTGCGACTTGGACGGTCGGTGCTGCCCTTTTAGCAACGTGGACGGTCGGTGCTGCCCTTTTTGCGACGTGGACGGTCGGTGCTGCCCTTTTTGCGACTTGGACGGTCGGTGCTGCCCTTTTAGCGACGTGGACGGTCGATGCTGCCCTTTTAGCGACGTGGACGGTCGATGCTGCCCTTTCAGCGACGTGGACGGTCGGTTCTGCCATTTTTGCGACTTGGACGGTCGGTGCTGCCATTTTAGCGACTTGGACGGTCGTTGCTGCCCTTTTAGCGACGTGGACGGTCGGTGCTGCCCTTTTAGCGACTTGGACGGTCCGTGCTGCCCTTTTAGCGACTTGGACGGTCGGTTCTTGATTTGACTTGCTCTGCTTCTTGCAGTGTCAGGGATAGACTTGACTTGCTCCGCTTCTTGCGGTGTCGAGATTGGATTCTGACTTGCTCCGCTTTCTGCGGTGTCGGAGTGGAAGTTGACTTGTTGATTTTGATTTGGGTTGACATCAGCATCGCTATACTGGAATATGGTACCAGGAGCGAATCATCATCTGTCATTGAGAGGATTCTGGGATTTTGGTTTTTGTTTGGCAACTGCATTGCTGCACTGGAATAATGCCAGGAGCAACTCATCATTTGCCCCGAGAGAATTTGAGAATTGATGGCTTAGGAGGCAGGTTTAACTCCCTATCACCTAAGACTTTTCAATTTTATGGGCCGTGAGGGTCCTATAAAAGCATTTTCTCCCTACGAGTCGAAAGGATCTCGTAGGTGTATTTTCTCCATAGGAGTCGTGGGGACTCCTAAGTGTGTTGCTCCTTTGTGAGTCGTAAGGATCTCACGCGGGAATTTTCTCCTCTCAAAGTCGAGAGGACTTTGAGAGTGCATTTCATCTCCTTTTCACGAGTTTGCGCCCTTTCAGGTTTTCACAAACTCGTCGGCAGTCCTGCTGTTTTTACTCACGGAGCCCTTTCGGGCTTTCCTCCGTGCCCATTTTGCTTGTGGACATACCCCTTTTTTTATTATATTTTTTTAGTGGGACTTTGAATGTGGTCTCACCGGTAGGACTTAGGAGAGATTGGGATTGTTTTACGCCCGTGGATTGTATACGGTTTTGCAGGATGTATGATCCAGACCGTAGGGCCGGAAAGATTTCAGGGATTTGTTGGCGTCTGCATCGCTGCACTGGAATGTGGTACCAGGAGCGACTCATCATTCGCCGTTGGGGTATGGGATTTGGAATTTGGTTGGCGTCTGCATCGCTACACTGGAATATGATACCAGGAGCGACTCATCATTCGCCGTTTGGGATATGGGATTTGGAATTTGGTTGGCGTCTGCATCGCTACACTGGAATATGATACCAGGAGCGACTCATCATTCGCCGTTTGGGGTATGGGGTTTGGAATTTGGTTGGCGTCTGCATCGCTACACTGGAATATGATACCAGGAGTAACTCATCATTCGCCGTTTGGGGACTTGGAATTTGGGTTTTTGGTCGGCATCAGCACCGCTAACACTGAAGCGAAATGCCAGGAGCGACTCATCATTTGCCGTTGCCCGTTGGGGAACGATGGCTTAGGAGATAGGTTTGGGTCCCTACCATCTAAGGCTTTTCAGTTTTATGGGCCGTGAGGGTCCCATAAAAGCATTTTCTCCCTACGAGTCGTAAGGATCCCGCAGGTGTATTTTCTCCTTAGGAATCGTGAGGATTCCTAAGTGTGTTGCTCCTTTGTGAGTCGTAAGGATCTCACGCAGGGGTTTTCTCCTCACAAGGTCGAGAGGACTTTGCGAGTGTATTTCATCACTTTTCACGAGTTTGCACCCCTTTCGGGTTTTCACAGACTCGCCGGTAGTCCTGCTGTCTTTACTCACGGAGCCCTTTTGGGTTTTCGTCCGTACCCGTTTTGCTTGAGGACATACCGTTTATTTCTTCTTTTTTTTTCTTTTCTCTTTTTTTTGCCGCTGGTGGGACTTTTAAAAGTAGTCTCACTGGCAGGATTTGGGAGAAATAGGGGTCATTTACACCCGTGGATTGTATACGGTTTTGCAGGATGTCTGATCCAGACCGTAGGGCTGATGTGCTCAATTCGCCTGCGACTTGGAGCATTCATGTGTAGTATTTCTTGAGATATCGGCCATTGATGGGTGGCATGGGCCTTTCTCCCTCGGCACTTATTAGTTGGTAGGATCCTCCGTCGAACACTTTCTCGATGACGTATAGTCCTTCCCAGTTCGGCTCGAATTTTCCCTTGGCATGTCGATTGGGGATGATCGGTCTTTTGAGGACCAGCACCAATTCACCTTTCTTGAAAGCGTGGAGACGGGTTATCTTGTCATAGGCCCGTGACATTTGGGCTCGGTATAGCTCCAGATTTTGCTGCACCGCGAGCCTCTTTTCTTCGAGGGCATCGAGTTCTTCAAGTCGAAGGAGCACGTTTTCCTCTTCTGTCAACTCATGCTGAACGGCCATTCTTAAGCTTGGAACTTCGACTTCGAAGGGGAGGATTGCCTCCACTCCGAAGAGCAATGAGTATGGAGTGGACTGAGTTGGAGTACGGTGCATAGTACGATATGCCCACAATGCCTCGTGAAGCTTGAGATTCCAGTCTCTCTTGTTGGCTGAAGCATTTTTCCTCAGGAGCTTGCATAGAGTCTTATTGAAGGCTTCGGCTAGCCCATTGGCTCTTGGATTATAGATGGAGGAATATCTCCAGTCTATCTTGTGCTGAGTAGCGAAACTTGAGACATTGAAGCTCTTGAAAGAAGGCCCGTTGTCAGAAATAATTCTTCTTGGTGTACCGAAGCGGTATAGAATATTATGCTGGAAGAACGTCAGAATATCTTTTGTCTTGACTTCTTTTAGCGGGACAGCTTCAGCCCACCTGGAGAAGTAGTCTGTCGCGGCCAGTATGAACCGGTGGCCTTTAGATGACGGAGGATCAATTGGGCCAACAATGTCGGTGCCCCAGACTTCGAAGGGCCACGACGCCACCATAGGATGCAATGGATTGGGATGCTTGTGAATAAAATCACCGTGAATTTGGCAGATATAACATTTCTTTGCATGCTCTCCACAATCCCGTATCATGGTGGGCCAGTAATACCCAAGCCGTTTGATTTGAAGTCGCATCTTGGGGCCAGATTGGTGAGCACCACAAACGCCCGAGTGGACATCTTTCATGACCTTTTGGGCTTCGGCCAATGACAGACACCTAAGCCAGAGTTGGTCATATGACCTCCGGTATAACGTGTCATTTACAAACACGTATCGGAGAGCTCTTTTCTTCAGCTGAATTCTCGCAGATTTTTCTTTGGGCAGCTTTTCGTATCGGAGGTACTCTATGAAGGGTTCTCTCCAATCGGGCTTGTCTTGGATGATAGAAGCTTCTTCCACCGGACTGCTCTTCTGTTCCGCGCTTTCCACTTCTCATAGAGAGACTGGGGGTAGAATTTGCCGGCTCCTGACTGTGATCAGAATTTCGTCCATGTCAGGATCAGCCAGCTCCTTGGCCAAGCGAACGAGTACATCAGCCTTTCCGCTCAACGCTCTAGGGACTCTCGTTAGTTCAATATGAGTGAACCGTTTCATGAGTTCCACCACTCGACCTCTGTACCGAGCTAACTCGGGTTTGTATATCTTATAGTCGCCGCTTACTTGGTTGACGACAAGCTGGGAGTCACCGTAGACTCGTAGCCGACGGATTTCCATTTCTACGGCAAGCTCCAAACCAGCTATCAGAGCTTCATACTCAGCTTCATTGTTTGTCCGAGGCTCGGTGAGAGCAAAAGAACGCCGTAGGGTTCCCATTGATGGTGTGATAAACACCAATCCTATCCCTGCTTTTATCTCCGGGACGCTTGATTTACTGGAGGTCCTTATTGACGAGGCTCCATTGAAGTAGAGCTCCCAACATGGCTCATCTTCCTCGAGGTGCAGCACTTGTTCATCGGGTAACTCAAAATTTAGCGGCGAACCTTCTGGTATGGAATGAGCGGCGAGAAAGTCTGCAATAGCTTGCCCTTTTACTGCTTTCTGAGGGGTATAAACTATGTCAAACTCAAGTAGCATGACAGCCCATCTCGCCATTCTGCCGGCTAGGCTTGCTTTGGTCATCAAATGTTTGAGCGGGTCGACCTTGGAGATCAGCATAACTCGATGAGCGAGCAAATAGTGCCTCAGCTTCTTCACAGCAAATATTAGAGCCAGGCATTGCTTTTCGATCGGGGAGTAGTTGTGTTCCGCCCCGACTAGAGTTCGACTGAGGTAGTAGAGGGCATTTTCTTTTCCTTCCTCGTTATTTTGGGCAAGGAGCGCACCGAGTGACTTGTCCAGTGCGGCAGTGTAGAGAATCAACGGTTTATTTGGAATGGGAGCGGCCAGCACTGGAGGGTGCAGCAAGTATTGTTTGATGCTTTCGAACGCTGCTTGACATTCGGCATCCCAGATAAAAGGAGCTCCTTTCTTCATGAGCTTTGAGAAGGGCCTACATCTCCCTGATAAATTTGAGATAAACCTCCGTATATAAGCAAGCTTGCCTTGAAAAGATCTTAGCTGCGTCAGACTCTTCGGAGGGGGCATCTCCATGATGGCCTTTATCTTTGATGGGTCAACTTCGATCCCTCGATGTCGGACTATGAAGCCCAGGAATCTTCCCGATGACACGCCAAAAGCGCACTTCAGAGGATTCATCTTCAGATCGTATTCCCTCAGTCTGGTGAGAACGGTCCTGAGATCTTGGATATGATCAGTCTTGGCTTTAGTCTTGACGACCAGATCATCAACATAGCATTCGATGACTTTATGGATTAGGTCATCAAAGATATTAGTCATCGCCCTTTGATATGTAGCACCTGCGTTCTTCAGTCCAAATGGCATTACCTTGTAGCAATATATTCCGATCGGGGTTCGAAATGCTGTGTGCTTCTCATCCTCAGGCGACATCTTGATCTGATTATATCCAGACGAGCCGTCCATAAAGGTGAACAGTTTATAATTTGAGGTGTCATCGACCATCATTTCCATGACCGGTAGCGGGAAGTTGTCTTTATGACATGCCTTATTGAGGTCCCTGAAATCGACACAAACTCGGATCTGCCCATTTTTCTTCTTCACTGGGACTATGCATGCGATCCAGTCTGCATATTTCTCTTCCCTGATGAAGCCGGCATCGATGAGTTTCTTGGTTTCCTCGATGACCTTTTCTTCCAACTCCCTTCTCATTCTTCGAGGAGCTTGTTTGACTGGCTTAGCATCAGGAGATATAGCCATCTTATGCACGACTACCTCAGGGGAAAGGCCAGGCATTTCTTTGTACGTCCACGCGAAGCAGTCGACGAACTCACACAGCAGGGCAATTATCTGCTCTTTCATTTCCTCCGACAAGAGTGAGCTGATGTAGGTCGGCCTTGGATTATCGGGCGTTCCTAAGTCAATCTCGGTTAGCTCATCAAAGGTTGCTTGTCCGCCATCTTCGAGCTCTTGAGGAGCTTCTTCTGCCTCGGCTATCTCGTCATCATCACTTGATCTTTCGCTGGCCTCACCAACATGGATCATGTAGCACACTTTGGAATCAGGTTGAATGTAGCCTATGCCCCGTCTATCTGGAATTCGTCCATCGATGAGTGCTCGGACCTAGGGCGGATACCATAGCCCTTCGTAAAACTTTGCTTCGGACTCCGTTTGATATAACCGGCATCCGCACTTCTTAAAGTATTCCCGCATCTCGGGCGCATAGTATCTGGGATTGAGGACGGCTCTTATGCCTTTCTCATAGGGAAGGCACACGACAGAAAGGTCGTCCGGGTGCACAACGGGGTTTGACCTGTAAAACAGGATGCCCTTCTGTCCATTTTTCCTCCCGGGCACGTAGAAAGTTTTCAGCTGGTCCACGGTAGAGACTGACAATGCGTCGAGCTCTTTGCACATCCGTTCCGGCACCCTTGTGATGGCCAGGGACCCTTCTGCGACTTTGAAGGTCTCTCGTAGTTTCGCTTGCTGCATAGGGGCTGATCTGCACAGCTGTTGCACGGCAGGTCCTCTTCTTCTGACTCTTCAGTGTCACTGCCAAGATGAGGGCGGACTTTGCTGCTAGATGGGCCTTCAGTAACAGATTCGTCCGTATCGCTGCCGAAATGAGGGCGAGTTTTGCGGAAAGACGGGCTTCCAGCGTCGGACTCATCAGTGTCGCTGCCGAAATGCGGGCGCACTTGGGTATTTTTGCTTTTGAAAGTGATAGACGGCGCAGATTTGCTTTTGAGTCTTGGGGCCGTTCTATCCTTAGTCAGTTGTGGCTTAGCATTTTGGTGGTTCGTAAAGTACCGAGAATCTTCATATCGGACTTCATGCACACCGAACGGCTGGATGTCTCCGTCAATGTGTCTTTCTTCGCCATTTTTAGTATACTTCATGCATTGATGGAGAGTTGACGGAATAATGCCGTAATCGTGAAGCCACGGCCGCCGCAAGAGAATCTTATAAGATGTGTTGGCGTCGATCACGTATATCTTAGCTTCAGTTTGCAGATCCCCAAATTTGATTGGCAAAGCTATAGACCCCAGAACTTGCTGGCAATTTTGGTTGAAGCTTGAATGACAATCCTTTCCCTTGACAGGTGTCGGACGTCCATTGACAAACTATTCAGAGTTCGCAAGTTCATGATGTTCACTGAGGACCCCGGATCAATCAATATACGATTAATTCGATCTCCGTCGCTGTACCCGGTCACGTAAAGCGGCCGATTATGCTCTGCCGTTCCCAGTAGCAAGTCTTCATCCTTAAATGTGACTGCGGCGGCATGCAAAGCGTGCTGGGCTTCTTTCATATTAATTTCCATAAAGTGAGCTTGATACCGCTCGGGGTTTTGTAGAGCGTGAATGAGAACATCTCTAAGCTCTTTAGATAGGACCAGGGCATCGTAGATGCTCAGGAGAGACGGAAGCTTCCGGAGATGTGCCAAGACATTATTGTAACCCCCAGCCCTTTTTATACCAATATCTGTACTCTTTTTCACTTGTAAGATTTATTTAGAATTTTACTTATAATTATTTATTAATTTATTTATTTTAAAACTCCTTTTAAACCCAAATCCAAACTATAATTACTTTTCTCCAAGCCCACTTCATTTTCTATGGCCTATTTCCCTTTTCCCAATTTCTTTTCCTATTTATTTCTGGCCCACGTTCCCTCACAGCCCAAGCTATTTTCAGTTATAAATTAATGGATTTTTAAAACTTTCCTAGTCCGTTTCTTTTCATTCAAATCAATTCCCTATAATTCACTTTTTCTATTTGAGCCAGGTTCCCAACAAAGCCCGGTCCCCCATATTAATTATTTTGTTTCTTTTATTTTTCTCCAACCGGCCTTTTCCTTTTTATTCATTTTTATTTTACTTGGCCCAATCTCTTAGCCCAACCCACTTCATTCCTCAGCCTTGCAACCGAGCTCACTCCTCATTTCTTTTATTTGCGCGGCCCGTTCATGAATTTCCCCTTATTATTTAATCGGCCCGGCCTTTTACCCCCACAATTCTTTATTTTATTTTTCCCCCAAGCCCAGAATCCTTTCTATTCTTTATTAATCCTTCTCGCCGGCCCGCGCCCGCTTCAGCCCACGTCTCGAATCCTGTTCATCTCCTTTAAAATCCCAACGGTCACTCCCCTTCACTCGCGCGCGATCCGCCTTCTTCGCCGCGTCTCGCGCCCGCTCCTGCCGTTACACCCATGCCTTCAATCCCGTTCTCTTCTCTCACACCTCATCTCTCTTTCCCCATCTCCACTTTTTCCACTCGCCTGCAAACCCAACCGAGCCCCTGTATCCTCGAAACCCACGGCACCCCTCGGGTTTCCTCACCTCCGACGACGACGACCCATCTGCGAACCCCATACTCCCTCCCTCACACTACTCACTTCTCACGAATCCTTGCACCCACCAATCGACTTCATTGCACTCCTAACCCACGTCACCCGATCTCGACCCCCATCGACGCTCGACGTCGACGAGCTCCTCACTGCCCCACTGCGCCGTCATCGACCCCATCATCAACATCATCGTCGTCGTCTCTCCCAGCATATCTCTCACTGCAGTCTCTCCCTCACTGCTCCTTCCCTCTCTCTGGCTCTCTCCAACTCTCAGCCTCTCTCACTCTGTAACCCTCTCTCCCCCTCTGTCTCTCGTTTCCCTCTCTCTCTCTCTCTCTCTGAGCCTACTCTTTCTCTCTCTCTCACTCACTCTCTCTCCCTCTCAGTTTTCTCTCTCTCTCACTTCCCTCCCTCTCTTACTGCTCCTCTCCCCCTCTCTCTAAAACCTCTCTCTCTCTCCTCCTTCCTACGTCTCACTTCAAACACCATTGTTATTTCCCTTGCCGTCGTCACTTCTCTTTCGACAACGGCCAGCCGCACCCACGAGCCTCCTTGTGCATTCGCATCACATCAAACGCAGACTCGAGCCAGGATCGAGGCTTTTGTCACTCGGAGCCATAGCCGTCGCGCGTTCGTGACTTTACCACTGCCGTGCATCGCCTAGACACCTCCCAGGCAAGTATTCTACTTGCTTACATGCTATTTATCTAAGTTACAATCGTTAAATACATGAATTAAAATGTTACAAGTTTAAAACTATTATGTGCCGTAACTGTTCGATGCTTGTTCCCTTAGGAAAACATTACCAAATTTGACGGAATTCAATGGTGTAGGTTGGCCCGTAGGGCTGTGAACATGGTGTGTGAATTTTGTTGGATGAAGTAATCGATAATGACTAAAACAACTGCCCCCAAGTTTAACCGTAAAACTGTAAACCTGTTGCACCTGAAAACCGTTAAATTCACCATAAATCATATACATATTATAATGGTGCGTTCGAGAGCTAAAATCGAAGCTAACTCGACGAACTTTAATCCTATACTAGCTTCCAGACATTTCTGTATTTAAACTGTGATGATATTCGGATCGGAGTACAACTCTGGACTGCAGTCCAGAGCGACTCCAGTCATGCTTGCTGTTCCGTATTGGATACCATAGGGTTTTTCTTAACTCGTAGATTGCGGAACTCCATTGTTTATTATAGATAAATCTGTTATCTAGACAACACAATTGAATTCATCCTGTTTCGTTACCGTTTGATATTTAATATGTAATTTAGAAGATCGGGACGCATAACAGTCCCAACAGAATCAGAATTGACATGTTAATAGTCAACAGATTATAACTCCTAACGTACAGATGCGATTGACTATCCGTCTATTGCGTTGAAAACCTTACTGAAAACCCTAGAATTCATCCAACTGTAGTGTCGCTAAAATCCGATCTCAACTGGGATTAAAATGCGTTGCGAAATGGACTTCTGATTCTGAAATTGGATTTCCAGCCGCGAGCGCTTAAAATGAAATGGTTATAACTAATGATCCTGAAACCCGATTGGCTCGAAACCAAATTAGATGGATAGCTAACTGAACATATTAATTACTACCTGTTTATCATTTCGCTAAATTATATACATATGTTTCATGATAAATCGTGCAAGTGATAGACTGTTGTTTTTATGATACCTTAGTTGTGCTTCTTATACTGTTCATGCATCATATCATACCTATATCATTGTAGTGATAACCTAGTGACATCGTGCATTTACCCAGTGTTAGATTTTAGTGGTGATTGTGGCAAGTACATCAGTGTTCGTGCATCCGTGATTAAGTGAAAGTGATACGTACTTGTGCACAATCAGTGTCCCTTTTATTCTATTGCATTGTCGACGTCTGTGGGATGCGTGTACGTGTGACTATAAGTGGTATGGGACACTTATGGAAGCGCTTTCACGGGTGTCACAGATAAGGCATCCGACACTGCCATTTATCTTAGGTATTAGTCGGGACGTGCTTGATGGAGGTCCTGCCTCCAGTTCTCGCGCAGACTTATCACGGATCGATTAGTATTTATGGTGGTGGTTAGCGTTTGATGTAGACCACGGGGTGTGGGGTAGTTTAAGTGTGAGTTCAACAGAATCTCGGGAGTCCCATGCCGGCTTATATATTTAGGGAGTTATATGGAGATTTACAGGGTACGTGATATATACACTGTGATATTCTTGTTACATGTTGGGCCCGTGGTCCCTTGCCCTTGGGTTCTACCCTTGGGTGGAGGACACTCGCGAGTGGTTGACTCTCACACTTGGACTGACGTTAGGCTTAGTGACCTGTACAGTGAGACTTAGAGACTGATAGGGATACTGACATTTATATTACTTTTATATTGTGTTGACATATGTGACATATCGTTATACTGCTTTACTGTTCCGCTGCGTTGATTACTGCACATGCATATTCATGATGTTATTTATTTACTGCTTTACATACCTATTATCACTGTTAGAACTGTCACTTGATTTTATACATATTATATTGCTATTGTGTCGCTCTGACGACCTGAGTATGCATGCTCAGTGTGAGAAGACGATTTAGCCTGGACTAGTGCATCACAGACTTCCTGACTTGCCGTTCCTAGTTACATCCGTTTGTTCCACTTCAGGTCAGTTTACATTATTGTATCTTTCAGTTACTGCATTTCTCATTACCTGCGCATCGTTTACTGTTTACCATGATAAACTAGAAGCCGAAGTGTGACTACGGCAGGACTTTTCCTTGACCGTAGGAGCATGACTGGCCTTGTCTACCCCTCGTATTCCGTATTTTGGGAAGCGGGGCGTGACATGGTTTAGTTGGTATCAGAGCCAGGTTTTGCATCGATTGGGATTGCAGTTTTCCGTGTATAGTTTGGCAATCTGAGACATCACTCGGTCTAGGTTGTAAACTTGTCACTCTTGATCCATATTCACATCGTGTGTTCAGCTATCCATTCACTATGGTTTCGGGTGACTTGACAAGGGTACGTGGTGGCAATTGCACTACCGTACTCTATTCAAGTGACTTAAAGTGATACAGTTGATTCTCCACTTGTAATGATATTCATCATCTCTGATATTCTTGAATCCTTGTTCTATCCATATCATATTTTGATTCATTTAGCGTGTGACTCATATCATTCTCGAAATTGTTGTTTCAGGATCATGTCTTCCAACGACTCTTCATCTTTATCCGCTCCCCAGAATCAGACTGTTGAGATTCTGAGTGTACTGCAAGGTTTAAGGAAAGCCCAGGAGCGGACAAACGACTTATTAGCTGAAGGATTGAGAAGACAGGTGAATCAGGCACCAGCGGGAGTCTCCTATCATAAAGGGATCCCTATTGGACGAGGAAAAGAGAAGAAGATGAAGCGTCAACAGAAGCATCAGAAGAACCCTTGCTGTGGATATTGTAAGAGGCCAGGACACCTTCAGAGGGATTATCGCCGCGTCCAAGGGAAATGTCTGATATGCGGGTCCAACAAACATCTTATCAACGGTTGCCCTGAAAGGAAGGAGCTAAAAAGAGGAGACTCGTCCACACTCTCCACTGATGCCAAGTGAGGATTACTGCGTAGTTCGAATTTCGAGGATAAAGCGGACCCAACCCAAGATTCAACTCGCATGACGATGATGCAGCGTTCTGGCAATCGAAGAAGAATTCTATGATTTCCAATTTCAATAATAATGTTGTCATCTTTTATGAATATTTTCTTCCATTTGAACCTTTGTATCCGTCGAACTTTAGTTGAATGAAATAAAATTTGAATCATAATATGTGTATCATTCTCATGCTTTCTCTATGTCAAATTCTATTCATTATCACAGTATTTTCATTCTGATCTTTCAGTTCCTGCAACCGCATATTTTCCTATATTTCGTACCCTGAGCTTTTCTTGATATAATCCACTGTCTAATCATGACTTCTCTTTTCAGGCCATGGCCCATCCTGGAGCAGCGCCACAACTAGACGAGGATGCACAGTCTTGCGTTTCCTTAGACCACGCGTTGATGAGTTCTGAAGATGAGATCAGCGGTCCCCAGGTCAATTTCAGAAACAACGATTCAGAGGACGAAGGAGTAGCCGTCCCAGAGTTTGACATGATAGTTGATTCCGACGAAGAAGAAGGAGATCCTGAAGAGAACCCGATAGAGGAAGATCCCGATGAAGACCCGATAGAAGAAAATCCAGTGGAGGGAGACCCCATGGAAAAGAACCCAGAAGGAGAGGATCACATGGAATCAGATATCGATGAAGAAGCTCTATCCGAGGAAGAAGGACCAGAAGATCAAGATCCTATGGTGGAAGGACTTCCAATAAAGATACCTGCAAGGCACTATGGAAATGGATGCCCCTATCTGAGCGCGCGAGCCTACCGCAACCTGCTGAACCTCCACAACCGTGACTGACGGAATATCTTTTGATGTTGTCTTCTGGCCAAATAAAGTGTGTATAGTTTAGGGCCACTTTCCGTCTTTGAGAATGCCTTGTTTCAAATTTTCTTGAATGAAATAAATCTTCTGAATTCGTAAACCTTTTGATTATTGGTTCGCTTGATACTTGTTTATTACCCCTATCCATTTATTTTTCTGCTGAGATTCCTAACCATCCACCCCTACTTATTGTATAGTTTTCACCCTCGTTTCGATTAGAAAGTACCGCACTCTGATCCTTGGAATAAGCCACCCTTCATTCCTCGTCTGTGCCCCGTTTGAGACTCTTCTGGGAGAACACTTCCTGTGAAATTTCTGAGTTAGCCAACTCTTCAAATTTTGATTCGTGGGTTGTACCGACTGTTGTTTACCCCACACTTTTCCTTTTGTATTTCTTTGTTTCTCATCCTTCTTTCCTGTGCTGACCCTATCCCAATCTCCTTAACATTCAACCTAAAACCGCCACACTCCGACCTTCTGATTGAGCCACACCTTCTTGGGATCACTACCCTAGCTAGCCAATTCATATTGTTGATTTCTCTATTACCCCAAATATATTTAGAGACATTATTATTCAAGATTTAGTTTTCATTATTTTAAATTTATCAGAGAGTATGTGTTATTGATTACTCTGTTTTACGTATTTTAAGTACACTATTAGTATTCTCACTTTCAGTAGCGCACCCTTACACCGCGCAGATGTTGTTCCATATCCCTTATTTTCACTATACGAGTTCCTAAATTATTTAAAACCGAATCTATCGATACCTTTCCTAAAATGGTTTAACCTACCGACTAAACTTCCACTACTTTATTCTCGTTATTTTATTTTCGGGTTGTGTGACTATGATTCCTATTATAAATGATTGTGTCTTATACTTAGTTTTTCTGTCGTACTACCTTTAATATACTTATACGTGCACATGTTTATATTTCGATTTTATTGAATACGCTTTGATTATTCTTGTTCATCATTGCTATCTATGTTCTCATGTGCTTGTAGGTTGCTCATATAGTTATTCCTACTTTATACCTATTTAGGATTATCTTCCGTATGCTGTTCCTGTATGTTTATGCCTTCAAATTTCTTCGTCCACGGATTTCTAATAAATGTTAGTTTGCAAAATAATAACTTTAGCATATGTTTATATAACTTATCTTTTATTTTAAATTTCGAGGACGAAATTTTTCGTAAGGGTGGTATGATGTAACCCCCAGCCCTTTTTATACCAATATCTGTACTCTTTTTCACTTGTAAGATTTATTTAGAATTTTACTTATAATTATTTATTAATTTATTTATTTTAAAACTCCTTTTAAACCCAAATCCAAACTATAATTACTTTTCTCCAAGCCCACTTCATTTTCTATGGCCTATTTCCCTTTTCCCAATTTCTTTTCCTATTTATTTCTGGCCCACGTTCCCTCACAGCCCAAGCTATTTTCAGTTATAAATTAATGGATTTTTAAAACTTTCCTAGTCCGTTTCTTTTCATTCAAATCAATTCCCTATAATTCACTTTTTCTATTTGAGCCAGGTTCCCAACAAAGCCCGGTCCCCCATATTAATTATTTTGTTTCTTTTATTTTTCTCCAACCGGCCTTTTCCTTTTTATTCATTTTTATTTTACTTGGCCCAATCTCTTAGCCCAACCCACTTCATTCTTCAGCCTTGCAACCGAGCTCACTCCTCATTTCTTTTATTTGCGCGGCCCGTTCATGAATTTCCCCTTATTATTTAATCGGCCCGGCCTTTTACCCCCACAATTCTTTATTTTATTTTTCCCCCAAGCCCAGAATCCTTTCTATTCTTTATTAATCCTTCTCGCCGGCCCGCGCCCGCTTCAGCCCACGTCTCGAATCCTGTTCATCTCCTTTAAAATCCCAACGGTCACTCCCCTTCACTCGCGCGCGATCCGCCTTCTTCGCCGCGCCTCGCGCCCGCTCCTGCCGTTACACCCATGCCTTCAATCCCGTTCTCTTCCCTCACACCTCATCTCTCTTTCCCCATCTCCACTTTTTCCACTCGCCTGCAAACCCAACCGAGCCCCTGTATCCTCGAAACCCACGGCACCCCTCGGGTTTCCTCACCTCCGACGACGTCGACCCATCTGCGAACCCCATACTCCCTCCCTCACACTACTCACTTCTCACGAATCCTTGCACCCACCAATCGACTTCATTGCACTCCTAACCCACTTCACCCGATCTCGACCCCCATCGACGCTCGACGTCGACGAGCTCCTCACTGCCCCACTGCGCCGTCATCGACCCCATCATCAACATCATCGTCGTCGTCTCTCCCAGCATATCTCTCACTGTAGTCTCTCCCTCACTGCTCCTTCCCTCTCTCTGGCTCTCTCCAACTCTCAGCCTCTCTCACTCTGTAACCCTCTCTCCCCCTCTGTCTCTCGTTTCCCTCTCTCTCTCTTTCTGAGCCTACTCTTTCTCTCTCTCTCACTCACTCTCTCTCCCTCTCAGTTTTCTCTCTCTCTCACTTCCCTCCCTCTCTTACTGCTCCTCTCCCCCTCTCTCTAAAACCTCTCTCTCTCTCCTCCTTCCTACGTCTCACTTCAAACACCATTGTTATTTCCTTTGCCGTCGTCACTTCTCTTTCGACAACGGCCAGCCGCACCCACGAGCCTCCTTGTGCATTCGCATCACATCAAACCCAGGCTCGAGCCAGGATCGAGGCTTTTGTCACTCGGAGCCGTAGCCGTCGCGCGTTCGTGACTTTACCACTGCCGTGCATCGCCTAGACACCTCCCAGGCAAGTATTCTACTTGCTTACATGCTATTTATCTAAGTTACAATCGTTAAATACATGAATTAAAATGTTACAAGTTTAAAACTATTATGTGCCGTAACTGTTCGATGCTTGTTCTCTTAGGAAAACATTACCAAATTTGACGGAATTCAATGGTGTAGGTTGGCCCGTAGGGTTGTGAACATGGTGTGTGAATTTTGTTGGATGAAGTAATCGATAATGACTAAAACAACTGCCCCCAAGTTTAACCGTAAAACTGTAAACCTGTTGCACCTGAAAACCGTTAAATTCACCATAAATCATATACATATTATAATGGTGCGTTCGAGAGCTAAAATCGAAGCTAACTCGACGAACTTTAATCCTATACTAGCTTCCAGACATTTCTGTATTTAAACTGTGATGATATTCGGATCGGAGTACGACTCTGGACTGCAGTCCAGAGCGACTCCAGTCATGCTTGCTGTTCCGTATTGGATACCATAGGGTTTTTCTTAACTCGTAGATTGCGGAACTCCATTTTTTATTATAGATAAATCTGTTAGCTAGACAACACAATTGAATTCATCCTGTTTCGTTACCGTTTGATATTTAATATGTAATTTAGAAGATCGGGACGCATAACAGTCCCAACAGAATCAGAATTGACATGTTAATAGTCAACAGATTATAACTCCTAACGTACAGATGCGATTGACTATCCGTCTATTGCGTTGAAAACCTTACTGAAAACCCTAGAATTCATCCAACTGTAGCGTCGCTAAAATCCGATCTCAACTGGGATTAAAATGCGTTGCGAAATGGACTTCTGATTCTGAAATTGGATTTCCAGCCGCGAGCGCTTAAAATGAAATGGTTATAACTAATGATCCTGAAACCCGATTGGCTCGAAACAAAATTAGATGGATAGCTAACTGAACATATTAATTACTACCTGTTTATCATTTCGCTAAATTATATACATATGTTTCATGATAAATCGTGCAAGTGATAGACTGTTGTTTTTATGATACCTTAGTTGTGCTTCTTATACTGTTCATACATCATATCATACCTATATCATTGTAGTGATAACCTAGTGACATCGTGCATTTACCCAGTGTTAGATTTTAGTGGTGATTGTGGCAAGTACATCAGTGTTCGTGCATCCGTGATTAAGTGAAAGTGATACGTACTTGTGCACAATCAGTGTCCCTTTTATTCTATTGCATTGTCGACGTCTGTGGGATGCGTGTACGTGTGACTATAAGTGGTATGGGACACTTATGGAAGCGCTTGCATGGGTGTCACAGATAAGGCATCCGACACTGCCATTTATCTTAGGTATTAGTCGGGACGTGCTTGATGGAGATCCTGCCTCCAGTTCTCGTGCAGACTTGTCACGGATCGATTAGTATTTAGGGTGGTGGTTAGCGTTTGATGTAGACCACGGGGTGTGGGGTAGTTTAAGTGTGAGTTCAACAGAATCTCGGGAGTCCCATGCCGGCTTATATATTTAGGGAGTTATATGGAGATTTACAGGGTACGTGATATATACACTGTGATATTCTTGTTACATGTTGGGCCCGTGGTCCCTTGCCCTTGGGTTCTACCCTTGGGTGGAGGACACTCGCGAGTGGTTGACTCTCACACTTGGACTGACGTTAGGCTTAGTGACCTGTACAGTGAGACTTAGAGACTGATAGGGATACTGACATTTATATTACTTTTATATTGTGTTGACATATGTGACATATCGTTATACTGCTTTACTGTTCCGCTGCGTTGATTACTGCACATGCATATTCATGATGTTATTTATTTACTGCTTTACATACCTATTATCACTGTTAGAACTGTCACTTGATTTTATACATATTATATTGCTATTGTGTCGCTCTGACGACCTGAGTATGCATGCTCAGTGTGAGAAGACGATTTAGCCTGGACTAGTGCATCACAGACTTCCTGACATGCCGTTCCTAGTTACATCCGTTTGTTCCACTTCAGGTCAGTTTACATTATTGTATCTTTCAGTTACTGCATTTCTCATTACCTGCGCATCGTTTACTGTTTACCATGATAAACTAGAAGCCGAAGTGTGACTACGGCAGGACTTTTCCTTGACCGTAGGAGCATGGCTGGCCTTGTCTACCCCTCGTATTCCGTATTTTGGGAAGCGGGGCGTGACAATTATAGTCTACCGAGGAAGGACTTATGTTTTCATCAGCCGGTTCTCTGCCATCTTCTTCATTAGCGACTTGTTTTTCCTTCCCTTTTGGGGCGTTGCCCTGATTTTGCGGTAGAGCCCTGCCGCTTCTGAGCTGGATTTGGTTGGCCTTCGTGGTGATCTCCTCGTCCTCTTCGGGAAAACAGAGCTCATCCTCGGAGTCGCTGCCAAGATGGATGGCGTAGCAGGTCACTACTGGGATCTCTTCGTTGGAGTCTTCTTCTAACTCCTCCAGGATTTCAGCCGCTTGTACAGGGAAGAACTCCTTCAATTGAATCAATGTTCTTTCCTTTTGTTCATATTCTTCGAGAGAATCGATATATTTTTGAATGGTCGATCTCCCTGCAGACTCTTTTTCGCGCCTAGCTGCACTTTTCTTCTTCTTGAGCTTCTTGGATTTTGAGCCTGATGGAGCCGCATTGGCAGCTGGACTGGTAGGCTTCTTCTGCCCTTCCCGTTCCGTCCTGGGTTCTTTTCGAAGTAGCTTTATCATCTTCTTCGTCTTATTAGATATGTGCGTACTCCACGAAGGCCGTGATGAGTCAGTTTCGTTCGTCAGGGAAGCAGGTTCAGCTGTCTGCTCCCAAAAGGCTTCAACTTCTGTTTGTATAAAGTTGGCGGTTGCAACTTGATTGTTCACCAACACGCTTTTGGACAACTCGATCTCTCCAGCTTTGTACTGCTTCTCGACCCAGTCTTTGAAGATATAGCAATCCTCGATCGCATGGCTCACTACTCGATGGTACGGGCAATACAGAGGATTGTCGGTCATCTTTGCTTCTTGGGGTCTTTTCAACTCCGGCAATTGTAGGCCGTTGTTCAAGGCATCTTTAAATATCTTGCGGACCTTGTCCCTTCTGAAAGAGTAAACCTTGTTCTTTTTCTCCTCTAGGGAAGGCCCATCTCCTCCCAGCAATGGCTTTCGAGACCGGTTGGTTTTGGATTCGCCCGCCCTTCGCTTTTATTCATTGTCGGACGCATTGAAGACATTGGTATTGCTGGAACTCCCGCTTCTACGGTTGTCGTCCCGCTTGCTTTTCCAGGTTTTGTCTCTCTGAGAGTCCGGCGGGGATTCTTGCTTCGAGCGTTCTAGCATTTGGACTTTCTTGGTTAGCTCCTGAAATGTCTTGAGGCCCGCTGTACACAAGAATGGGACCATCCAATTGCTGAGGTTTCCAATGAGAAGGCTGACGGACTGGTCCTGCTCCAGCGGCGGTTCGCACTTGACTGTGAGATTACGCCATTGGGTGATAAAGTCGGTATTGCTTTCATTCTTCCCCGGCTTGGTCCTCACAAGGTCGGCAATGGAGATTTTATCACTGACACTCATGAACCTTTGCCGGAACAGAGACTCCATTTGGGCAAAGGTAATGACGGACCCATCTGGTATGCTCGCGTACCAGTCGAAAGCGACACCGGTCAGGCTGTTGACAAACTGACGAAGAAGGAGCGCGTCATTGCCCCCTGTATTTCCGCACGATGCTTTGAAGTGGGCGACGTGCTGGTTTGCATTCCCCGTTCCATCAAATCTTCCGAACTTAGGAATGACGTAGCCACTTGGGAACTCAATCAGATCGTACTGCGCGGGATATGGCCGTCCACTACTACCGATTTCTTTCTGAGCTTCAGCTTCGGCCACCAATGTTTTAACCTTGCTGGTGACCAAATCCATTATCCGATCCTGTGTTAGCGGGATAGTGCTATCTGGGGCCAAGGCGTCCCCAGAAGCGGAATGTAGCCGGCTTTCATTCGGCTCGACCAGTCTTGGTCCCAAAGGAACAGGCATTGGCTGCCTCGGATTGTCATCACCCGGCTGATTAGTAGCGGTTTGTGTGTGATTGGGAGGCGCTCGAGCAATTTGAGCCGTAAGCTGCATCACCACGTTTGTTAAGTCGTCAATCTTTGAATAGAGCTTGGCCATCTCTTTATCTTTGCTCCTGAGCTGTTTTCGAAGCTTTTGAAGCAGCTCTTGCTCCGCAGTCCTGGGGCGGAAAGTCGGCTCTTCCTCGCTGTCCGAGCTTGACTCTGCATGGATCGAGGGGTCTATCTGCCTATCATCCTCATCAAGAGGGTTTTCTTCATCCAGCAGGGGCGGCTGTTCTTGGGCGGCGGCAACCACATTCAGGCTAGATTGGGCTTGGGATGTGGTGGCCCCGCCCTTGCTTTTGCTGCGAAGGTTGTCGCTAGGGCGCCCTCCCGCCATATAGACCGTATGGGTGATATATCCGGCCGTCTTTCTATCATTGGCAGCTGATTTCACGGATCGCTGTCTTGACCCCCTTGTTTCGGTAGATGGTAGTCGATTGAAAGAGGCCGGCCTAACCAGGTTCTTGAATGGTGCTGGCGCATCTTTCCTGGGTTTGCCTCGCTGCTTTCGTGCGGCACAGAGTGCTTGATAGACTCTTGAAGAGATAGTGTCGTACTTTTTCTGTTGGGGCTGGGACACGTCTCTTTGTGGCACTGTTCGGACTGCTGTCTTCTTGATTCTGGCGGTCATGAAATTTTTCTGAACCCACTTTAGAGGCTCGAAGGAATTGCTAATTCTTACGTCCGACTCAGCCGTCGTCGCGGGGCAACCCTGCACTTGGAACTTCACACGATTCCATTTGGCCGAAGCCTTGGCCCTCTTGTTGGCTCGATACCTGAGACGCTTCTGCCTTAAATTTTCTGTTCTAAACACCTGGCAGACTTCGGCTCTTTGGGAAGACGCCACAGACCGGTCGATAGAGGGCCTTGGAGATACGCTCGATTGTGCATTTGTTGGAGTCATCGCCTGAGCTCATCCGCAACATTTGATGTTGCCCTTCGCATTGGAAGTCTTGCCTCCAGTTAGAGCGCCAGGGAGTCGTTCAGACACCATCTTAAGTTTCGGTTGTGGTGCCTTAGCAATCACAACATTCGGCCTCTTGCCCCTTGGGACCGGCTTGACCACCTGTTCCGCCGGGATGTCCGCCAGATGAGCGCTTCCGGCAGGGTAGATGATGACGGAACCAAACTGGCGGGGTGGTTCCTCCCACTGTCAACTGAGGCTCGCGGGGAGAACCACACGAGCGTTGATCTTGACCACGTACGGAATCAGGGTCGCATTGGAAGTTGAATTCGTCTGGGGAGACATTGTCATCGAAGGTTGATTGCTGCACGGAAAAAAACATCATTTCAGTATAAGCAATCGATATGTATATTGATTGAGTTCGCATGAACGTTTAACCCGAAATATGGGAGGAGAGATTGGTCCCACTGGGCGTGCCAGAATCTGTAGGGTGTTTTTCGTCATCCCATTAAGATGGGAATACGCGCACGCGTCTCAGGCGTACTATAGATTCCCCCTGTCTAGGGTAGGCCGGGGTTTAATGATTGTGGGGATCCGAATCTCCAGCAGCCGCGAACTAAGCTGCCGTTAATTACCCCCCGCCTTTGAGGCGAGAGAACCTCCGATTGACGGGTCAAACTGGTCATGCGAACTCAATGTGCAGTGTGCGTGTGTTTTGTTTTGAAAGGGGGTTTTGGATATATCGGGAGCCACGCAGAGTTTTTACGGGGGTCCCGCTACCCGGATAGCGGGCTGGGGGTCAAGGGGGCTAGCAGCCTCCTTGCGGGGTGCGGGGCAGCGCCCCGGCCCAAATTTTTTTTTGAGGAGGACAGTATTGTGGAGTGTATGCGTATCTATACATGTGTATGCATATGTTATATATAAAAAAAAGGAAAAGGCATCCAAAGGACGCGTGGGGCAGCACCTTGGGCGCTGTGCGCTTAGGTGCTGTGCACTCAGGCGCAAGCGCGCCACGTGTCGGCACGTGGGCGCTTTGCGCATGAGCGCTGCGCGCAGGAGCGCAAGCGCGCGCGCCACGTGTCGGCACGTGGGCGCTTTGCGCATGAGCGCTGGAGCGCAAGCGCGCGCGCCACGTGTCGGCACGTGGGTGCTTTGCGCATGAGCGCTGCGCGCTGGTGCGCAAGCGTGCACGCCACGTGTCGGCACGTGGGCGCTTTGCGCATGAACGCTACGCGCTGTAGCGCAAGCGCAGTGGAGCGCAAGCGCGCGCGCCACGTGTCGGCACGTGGACGCTTTGCGCATGAACGCTGCGCGCTGGAGCGCAAGCGCACTGGAGCGCAAGCGCGCGCGCCACGTGTCGGCACGTGGCCACTTGGCGCATGAGTGCTGCATGCTGGAGCGCAAGCGTGCACGCCACGTGTCGGCACGTGGGCGCTTTGCGCTCGGGCGCAATGCGCTGGAGAGGAAAAGAGGGCTTTTAGCCCCAAAAACTCTCGAAAGAGAAATTAGTGGAGTTAAACTCCTGAAAAAAAGAAGAATGTTCTGGTTGGGGAAATGGGTTCTTCTTCTTCCTCCTCTGTTGGCTGGCTCAAGAGATGTGAGATCTAAAAATCTCTTCTTTTTGAGATCTAATGATAGATCCAAGTTCCCCTTTGTGGGTTTTGTGGTGAAAAACTAATTTGTTTTATATAAAGAAGAGTAAAACTCTTGATTTAATTCAAGAGAAAGAAGAAGGTTTTGGAACCTTGAAGAAGATGGAAAGATCTCAGATCTGGAAAATTTTTAGAGAGAGAAAAAAGTTGTTGGGATATTTCATTATCCTTGCCTTTATAGGCCATACATTTTTTACATAGCCCCTTGGGCTTTACAAAATGACATTTTGCCTATCCCATGGCTCATGTGCCATTTCTTTTTGCACATAAGCCATGGGCTTTACAAAAATTTGGCTTTATGCCTATTTTTCTTACATTTATCCGAAAATAAAATAAAAGAAATACAACAAAATTATTTATTACAAAATTTTTATCTTGGCATGGGGGGAGGCCGGCCGCTTCATGTTCGGGCTCGACCCGGGCATGGGCCCACTGGATCTGGGCTTGGGCCCACTTGGCTTGGGGTTGACTTTGATTTTGACTTGGTCAACCGGGGTGTAAATTTTTACCCCAACACAAGGCTCTGTTTGAATTTCAAAAAATTCAAATTTTGAAGCAACGCTTCAAATCCCGTGCGCTGCGCGCAACGCGCCACGTGTCAGAAGTTGATACGACAGCGCAACGCCCAAGGCGGTGCATCCAATCAGAGCAGGGCTCTTTTAAAAACTAAAAGTAAAAGAAATAACTTTCAGTTGCACGCGCTGGGGGAGTTGCGCAAAACAGAATAAATCTTTTCTGTTCTTGTTAAAACAAGAAGATTTTCTTCTGTAAAGCAGGGGCCTTTGGATCAAAGATCCAACGGTGGGGAAAATTCCCCAAATCACTCAGAGAAAGATTCTTTTAACAAATCTAACTAATTTATGGGCACTATAAAAAGGACCCCAGACCTCATTTAAGAGGAGGAGGAACATTTTTTTAAAATAAAAAAAAGAGAGAAAGAGGACTCTGAATAACTCCTCAAGAATAAAAAAGGTAAAAGCCTTTGAAAGAAGAGAAATTTCTCTTATGAACAGATCAGTGATCTAAGAACAAGATCATGGATCTTCAATAAATAAATAAACAAATAAAATAAAAATAAAAATAGTGCCTTGCACTTGTTATGAACCTTTGGTTCTTTGAAACAAAAAAAAAACTTGTTTAGATCAAGGGATCAAAAAGTGCTTTGCACTTCTGTTTTGAATCTAAAAAGATTCTTAGTGCTTTGCACAAATGCAGTGCATTACTTAAAGGGCCAGGCCCAAGTTAAAAAGGCCTAATAGGTCTAATAAAATGCAATGCATTGTTTTTAAAAATGGGGCAGAGCCCAAACTAAAATAGATGCCCTGCATCATAAATAAAGGGTCAGAGCCCAAATCAAAAGCCTAGCAGGCCAGAATAGAATGCAGTGCATTATTAAATATGGGCAAAGCCCTAGCACAGGCCTAATAGGCCAAAGATCAAGAAAAATGTTGAATATTCTCAACTGGACTTAACCCAATTTTGGCCGTAAGTCCTTAAATTAAATTGACTGAGCAAGATTGCTCTCTTAAATCAATTTACTACCGGTTCGAGGGTACATCTCCGAACTCCTCTGACATCTATCGTTGTAATCCTTCAACGACGTCAGAAAGGCGACGGGTCCCAACAACCACACATGAATATGGACTGTGGGGTCCTTAAACTCGCGGACCGAGACGTCCTTAAACTAATATTGGACCGAAACGTCCTTAAACTAATATCGGACCGAGACGTCCCTAAACTAATATCGGACCGAGACGTCCCTAAACTAATATCGGACCGAGACGTTCCTAAACTAATATCGGACCGAGACGTCCGTAAACTAATATCGGACCGAGACGTCCTTAAACTAATATCGGACCGAGACGTCCTTAAACTAATATCGGACCGAGACGTCCCTAAACTAATGTCGGACCGAGACGTCCCTAAACTGGCGATGGACCACCACATCCCTAAACTGGAAAATGGACCACCATGTCCCTAAACTGGAACAATAGAGCCTCCAAATGCTCTTTTGCCGGATCTAAACGGCCCCGTATCCTTAGACATTTAAATGAATGATAAAACTCCAAATCAACTTCGGCTCAAGGGTACATCTCTGAACTCCTCTGACACCTGTCGTTGTAATCCTTCAATGACGTCAGAGAGGTGACGAGTCCTGACGGCCATATATTAATCACTACGTTAAGTTGATCTTAGTCTAAAACAGGACTAACGTATCCTTAACGAACGTTTAAGTTGATCTTGGCCGCAACGCGACTAATGCATCCTTAAACTAAAAACACCAAACCCAAATCTAAGTAAATACGGATTTGGACTAAACCACGTCCTACGGGCGACGGCATTACTCAGTCTCCGTATACAATCCACGGGCAACCGCAAACAAAACAAACACACATGACACGAAGTGAAATTCTGGAGAAGGAGAAAGTTGTTACCGCGACGCGGTAGTATAATTAACTGCAGGGGCTTACGCCTGCAGGGAAGAGCGTCCCCACAATCAAAAACCCCTCAAGCGAGGGGGAATCTGACGAAGTCTACTACATCGGCCGCATCCGTCTAAACCTCCGATACACGGTGCCATAAATCAACTTGGTATCTTCGGAGAGGTAGACGGATAAAACCACATAGCATCTGCCCCGAATCTCAGGCAAGACGCAAAGTCTAGGCCGCCATTCGGAGGGGAACAGATTCTGGCACGCCCGCTGGGACCTTTTCCTCTTTCCACTCCACACTTCGTGTGTTGTCTTCGCGAACCAATTGCGGTTTGTTAACGGTTGCCTTTGGATTTCCAAGTTACTAAGATTTGGTCTTTTATCTGGCGTAGAACTCAAGCATCCATGGATTCTAACTGCACCAACTGCGCGAAGTGCCACTGCAACGGACGCTCCACCTCACCTAGAGGTGTAGCATATGGGCCCCAAGCGGTCTCTTTCCTCGCTCTGCCGGTAGAACAGGTGACCCAGGCCACCACCGGATTGTTTTTCGGGACCATGGTCCCACCTACAAGCTTCTCTATGCCGATACCTGTACCGGAAGTGAACAAGAAGTCGGTGTTCGACCGGCTCACTGCTACCACGACCCCTGTCAACGGGTCGCCCACCACCAAGCCAACAGCCTCTGTCTTTGCGAGGCTGGATCAAAACTCTGAAGGGCCCGCTAAGAAGCCCAGGAACTCTAAAATGGCTGTCCCAAGGAGGGCAACGGCCGCTGCTCCGGAAGACGTTAAGGCGGCTTCTCCCGTCAAAGAGTCAGTCTTTTCAAGACCGACGATTCCCGTTCCTGCCCCTACACGAAGATCTGTCTTTGACAGATTGGATATTACCCCGCAAGGAACAACCTCAGTTTTTAAAAGGTTAACACCGGCGGTGTCTCATTCAGACAGGGGGCAAAAAGAAGCCATCTCTATCTCTGAGCCATTCCCAACGGCTCGTCGTGCTCGACGTCGCCATTGGCGATGAGTGAGGAAGACAGGGGGCAACTCCCCCTCAGGGCTAACTCCACCGGCTCCAGTGGTGGAAGTCAACGCTGCTGTTCCAACCGGGAACAGCTTTGAACTGCTGAGGAGGGTACGAAAGAACTCTCCAACCGCTACATTGAAAAGATCTCCTCCGCCTGCGGAGAGAGTTCCAGAAATAAAGTAAGAACAGCCCCCTCAACGGCTGTCCTCAACAATTTATAAAGTTTGAAGGAGGGTTCAAGACTCCGTGATCGACACGGATCACTCCCGTCAACGAAAGAAGATAAAGGTGCAGAAAGAAAAAGACCGCCCTATTAAATAGCAGGGGACAACGATCGCTAGGGTATCCACTTCTACGGCCCCTTTAACTTCAACGGCCCACAAAAGAAGAAGGCCGGAGAAAACCCCCGCACCGGCGACAAACACCAGAGGTGATGAACTTAAATGCCCCAAGTCAGGGGGCATAACAGTTCATACGGTTTACATGGCATCGGGAAAAGAAGATAGCCGCATTTCAACAGGTCATAAACCACACACGAGGTCAGTGACCAAGGCTCAGGAGCAGCAGCAGAAGCTCCAAGAAATGATGAACGCTATGGACGCACTTACAGGGCCAAAAGAAACCCCGGAAACATCCTCAGACGAGCGTCAAGAACAAGAAACGGACGCCGAATTCCTTCGCCGCGTACTAGAGAAGAAAGATAAAGAAGCTGCGGAGCAGGCATCCAACATAAAGAAAATGGCCCTCCTGTTCCAGGATATGGTGGGTATGATGATTCAACAAGATCCACCTGCTGAAGATCCCCCGATCATTCTTGAAGACGATAGGGGAGAGACGTCGAATCCTCCACCGGCTCTATCCACAGCTAAAGAGGATACCATCTCAAAAGCTGATTTGGATGAATACATCGCCCAGCAAATACGGGTGCATCATGCGACCGAAGCGGCCGGTCAGATCGTAAAAACGGGACGGCCATACCCAAGTTGGTACGATCAAATCAAGTACCCGCCAGGTTATACAATTCCTAAGTTCCATGTCTACAAGGGGACGGGCAATCCTCATCAGCATGTTGCCCAGTTCAGGGCACTCTGCGGCAATACCGGTGGTGATGACAAGCTGTTGCTTCGCCAGTTTGTTGGAAGCTTATCAGATACGGCATTCGAGTGGTATTCTGAACTCCCAAACGACTCTATTAAAACCTTCGCAGAGATGGAGCTGCTGTTTACTCAACGTTTTGCAAGTGCCAGTGAACGTACCCCGATGACGGCACTGATTAACGCCAGGGTAAAACCCGGCGAGACGTGGGTTCAGTACGCTATACGATGGCGGAATTTATGGTCAAAGTGTGAGCAGCGTATTGAAGAAGCTCCCGCAGTTGGTATGTTTGTGGGAACCCTCGATCCACAAGCAACCATCTCGCAGTTTATGATGTTTTTCAAGCCAACTACCTTCCAGGCCTTGATCGACAAATTAGCACAGATGGATCAGATGGGCCATAAACCTCCTCTTCCAAGGCCGGACTCCCGAAATGACAAAGGGAAGGGAAAAGCGATCGTTGTCGCTAATGCTCAACAACAACCAAGCGACCCGAAGCCAGTGGCTCGTCAAAATAATATGCGCCCGTACGTACCCCTTCAGGATAGGATGGGACGTCCTTATTCCTTTCCCCGCGATAAAACGAGGAGGTTATTCGAGCTGGCGTTGCGCAACAGACTCATAAATCTGCCAGATCCAAAACGTCCGTTGCAACCAAGTGATGTCAACGAGCCCAACTACTGTCCTTATCATCGAGTACTGGGCCATCCGATCGAAGATTGCTACGTTTTCAAGAATTGGCTTGAAAACCAGTACCGACAAGGCAAGTTCGCGTTATCTGACAAATGGAAGGTGAATCCCCCGCAGCCCCACACCTCTAAGGGGACGAATATGCCGGGGGCAACATGCTCCGTCATTGAAGAAGCTCCTTGGGAGGTTGTATTATCAGCCAAGACAAAGAGGATGCTAAACGACCTTCAGGCATGTCCAGCGATCAAGTGGAAGAACCCATTGGAACCGCAGGTCATTGAAGGGATGTTGAAGCCACGTCCAACCCCAAAGACCGATGGTGGTGGCTCAAACACTCGCAACCAGCCGTCAAAATCTTCGAAAAAGAAGAAGAATAAATCTAAGAAACCCGTGAAGCCTGGCGACAAGCGCACGGACTTACAAAAGCAAATTGATGCACTAGATGAATACAACCAAAAGGCACGGACTCCCATTACGCTCCAAGAGTTCCTTAATCACGTCTTTCAAGAGGAAGACGAGGGAGAAAGTTCATCGGATGAATCCGAGGAAAATGTAGCGAGCTGTCATATGATCTCCCATTCGATCACGAACGATGAAGAGACTTCTGGCACTAAAACGCTGGGGGCGGATACCGAATCAAGAATTCCGGAGCTATCAGTCGAAATGATTGACGCGTTCCTTAACGAAGCTCGACTGAAAAGTAAAGCTGATCGAGAACGCGAGATGACTATATTTGAAAGGGCCAAGCGCTAGCGACTTGATGAAAGAGCTGAGACGATCCCGCTGGAGCAAAATACCTTCGCTACCGACAAAAGCCAATTCAAGATAAAGAAAAGGTTTGCTAAGGCCACATCAATGGGCATGAAGCTACCATCCTCTGAAGGAAAAATTACTGGTGAAATAGAAATGCACCCCTCCTTTTGCTTATATCATCAGAAGGTTTCGCACCCCACTCAAGAATGCAAAGCTTTCGATAAATGGTGGCAAGGATATGTTGCTCGTCGACAACGCTTCAAGCGGGAAAAGCGTAAAACTCGTCGAGAGCAAAGAAATACGACCGAAGGGCTTGAAAGAACTACCGGCGATTGTCGCATGGTTAACACTGGCGGGTCACAAGTGCCTACATTCGGGAGCGATTCTGATGAGGAGCTGGAACTCGTCCCTCTCTTTAAAGAGTCAACTTCGGGAAAAGAAGAAGAGCCAAAGGTTTGCGAAAATATCCAGCTTTGCAATCGGACGCTACCTGAAAAGAATCTCGGACCCTTAAACAAGAAAGATAAAGGGAAAGAAAAGGTCTCTGAGGATATTACTCTAGATGACCAAGTTGCGGAAGAGCTAACCGCCAAGAATCCGCCGAAGAGAAATAAGATGGATTACAATGTCTTGGCGCATCTGAGGAAGCTGCCCTCACAACTCAGCATTCTTGATGCCCTGTTACTATCAAAAGAGGCGAGGGATTCTTTGATTAAAGCGCTACAAGATCCGGACCAGTTCCAAGCCTTCCTGGCCGAAGAAAAGATAAAGAATGAGTTGGAAGAGGTGCACACGGCCGACGTTGCTTTTGGCGATGAAGACCTTCTCCTTGGGACGTGCGAACACAATCGCCCTCTCTATATCCCAGGATATTGCCATGATATAAAGATAGGCAAAATCCTGATCGATAATGGATCGTCTGTTAATCTCCTCAACGTGCGAGTGTTGAAAGAAATCTGCATGAGCGTCCAGCACCTTGCTCGGGACAAGATCACCATCTCCGGGTTCGACTCCAAATCGTCAAAGACTCTTGGATCTGTGATATTAACGTTACGCTTCGGGTTGCTCGTCACAGATATTAAATTCCATGTCATAGATGCCAAGACATGCTACAATGCTCTGCTCGTTCGACCATGGTTACACGAGTACAATATATCCCTTCTACACAGCATCAGTGTATGAAATATTGCAAGGATGGTCTCGAGTACACTGTGGCAGGAGAATTGAATCCATTTTCTGTGAATGAAGTTCGGAAGTATGAAGATGCCAAATACTTCTTGCCGAGTTTTGAAGACACGGAAAGGTGTCACAAGCCTGAGAACAAAACTAACGCCACCATCCCTGTCTTCGGCAGCGATACCGAGGAGGAAGAGGATATAACTTATTCGGGTCCGCCCCAATACACCAAGCTGGGACCATCCGTTCCTTCATTGATCTTCGGTAGTGATTCGGAGGATGAAGTTCATGCGGTATTCCCTACTCGGCTGTCAATACGAACCTCTGCTGATGAAGAGCGAAGTCTACAGATAGCCATGGTGCCGCCTAGACACCATAAAGAACTGGATGCACTTAATATCTACAGTGTAGAAGAGTTGCGGACATTCTATATCCCTCCCAGGAGAAAGAGAGAGAAAGCAATTCTGCTTTACCGCAATGAAGAAAATAAAGTGGAGAAAGAGATCTGGTATGGAGCAGATCCAACGCTGGACAGGCTTCAACCCATTCGTCTACCCAGATATTATACAGAAGGCTTGAAACGACTGTTAAAGCGCCAGGGGATACCCTTTGAACAGACTGTTAGGAAGGCCAAATTCTATGACAGGGTTTGGAACGTCCCCGGAACTCAACACAAGCTACCTAATGGGAGGAAGGAGACGATCGGGCTCGGATACATCCGGTCAAAGAAACGAGAGCTATTAAACAGCTGCTATGTCATATATGACTTCGATGAAGAAGCGGATGCTCAATGGGAGGACGCTAATCCTGAGCTAATAAAAGTGCCAGATGCAAAGGAACCCAGTCCATCGTTCGAAGAACAAATGGACAAGCTTATAAGGGAAGCGGGTCAAAAGGTCCGAGACGACCATAACCGCGAAATGGTCATCTACGAGAAAGCCAAAACGCAACGCCTTCTCCAACAAGTCGTGAAGGATGAAAAGGCTGCTCCCTGTCAACCTGTTATAAAGAAGGCTCAGCGCAAAAGCAGAAATAAGTCGAAAGGCCAAAAAGAAGCTCAACAACAACAAAGCAGGGCTAAGAAGCCACGCAAACGGGAGTCGAGCGCTATTGATCTATCCCTTATGAAGAAAATGGGTCGAGCATACTCGTTTCCTCGGGACAAAACAAAGAAGATACTTGACCTCGCTCTAAAACATCAGATGCTTACACTGCCGGAGTCCAAACACCCCGAACAAGCAGGCGAAGTCTCACACCCAGACTATTGCTCTTATCACCGAGTAATAGGGCATCCTCTCGAAGATTGCTTCACCTTCAAGAATTGGGTCGAAGATCAGTACCAGCTTGGCAAATTCGCTCTGTCCGATAACTGGAGGGTAACGCCACCACAAAAGCACAAGCCCAAGGCCACGAAAGAAGAACCAGTTCCGCATTGGGATTGGAAGCGAATTCGCACCTGTCACATGATTACTATATTAAAAGAAGAGCCCGAGGACATAGATGGGCTCCCATGGTGCTTCGAAAACAGCAGCGACGAGATAATCTCAGAATTCCCACCAGCGCCAAAAGAGCTGGAAGATGGAATCCATACCACTGCAGATAATCTGTCACGACCCGAGAGTTTCGACTCGTGACCGGCACTTAACCACGCAACGTCTACAGGCGTAACGCGGCTAAGTAAGCCGAACCCAGAAATCAAACCAATAAATATAGAGTGATTTAAAACATTTCGTAAAAACAGTCATGCGTGTCCGAAAAACATCTTATCAATTTAGTAGAAATCCTTTTAAATTCAAGAGTTATAACTTTTATAATTTTGGTAACATTTCCTTTTTGAACATTTGCCCCGCAAGTCGGGTAAAAGCAAGGTGTAGCAGAAATAACAAGTGAAATGAATAAAGCATCCCGATATGATATACGACACCGTAGCGAAGAATACACAGTAAAGCAAGGACAATATAGCAAAGGTAAGACTGCATAACATAAAGTCGGCTCACATGCGAGCTCGACACCAGAGTACCAAATCATACACATCGTCCTCACAACTGTCTCTAAGTCAATACAGAAAGGTAGATGGAGAGTACTAGATACATCAATATACAACTGAAAAATAACAGATACCGTACAAAACCCACCTAACAGCAAATGGCTAACTCGCCTCAGCAATGGTATCTGTGCCAAAAGATGCGGTAACAGCCAGCCGTGACTACTCCCAAGGGCAATCTGCAAATACTGTGGCACAACGGGGGTGAGTTGCCAACTCGTGAATAGAGATAACATATAAAGGTGATCGCGAGCATGCACATATAGCGTGGCTCTACTAATGCCAGCAGATGATATCGATGCATGCCAAACAGTGGATGCAATAGTAATGCAAGTGCTCTATCAGGTAAGCGCTACAGGATGAGGTATATAGTAATCAATACTGAGCATGGGATAAATAACATCTACATGGAATATGTCAACAGGGAAAATACTAGACGGTGCCTCAGGCTGCACCCAAATCCCAAATACACTCAGGCGCCGGCACACCCATCGGCCCTCAAATCCTGTACATCTCTGAGAAATCACGAGTGCCCAACATCGGCAACCAAAATATCATAAAATACTCGTGTCCAGCATCGACATGCAAATCCTCATATATCGGGCTCCGTCAGTCCGGATCGGCCCCACGGGGTCCGTCTGCGGTATCGGCCCTCGGCCCCGGCAGTACGGATCATCCCGCATCCATCTCTCGACTCTGGTCAGTATCCTCCGGACAACTGCCAGGTCCAACCAATCACCGGTAGGTACTCACCCGCCTCCAGGCTCAATCGGCAAAACCCATTGATCATCTCGCCGAGGGGAACCATACCGGGTCCACCACGAACCCGCAAACGGATCATCACTCCTCGAATCGGGTTTCAAGCACACGTCTCAGCACCGAGAAAACGCGTGGTGGACACACCAAAATATCATATCACGAGGTACCGGATTTTTCAAAAAAGTACATCTTTCCTTAAATAATTCCACGGTCCTCAAAACCAGAAATCACATGAAAATCCATCACTAATAAATAAATCCAATGCGAGGTACAATGTAATCAATCCATGGTAGGTGTATAAGGGAAAAACCGCTTTTTAAAATAGTTTCCGTTTTTAAAGATGTCATGCGGCTCTCAATTTCTAGGAAATCATAATCAATCACATGTAAGATGAACTACAGCAATATACAACAGTATAATCATGGCAGTTCTACAGTGAGTGTGGCATGGCAATTACTAACGGTGTGTGTGTAGCATGCAAAATAGTGCCCGTGCAACATAAACCGTTAGTAATAGTGCGGTGTTCTATCAGTTCTAAGCAATGTATATATATGGCAGGGAATGCAATATGCGATGACAATCCATGGTATGGTATATGCAGTATATAACAATTAGGTCCTATCAGCCCTGACGCATAACGCCATGCGGGCGATATCCCCGTAGATGTGAAATCTACTCACAGTGTCTCGCGCTAAGTGTATCCAACCACTTGCTTGACCTTCTTCGCAGCGTCCGTCTCACTGGCCTGCGAACCTAGAATCACATAACACATATCACACATAAGCTCAATTCACAAAAACGCGACATTACGGTCCAACTAGAAACTCGTGTCGCAAACCAGTCGCGCGTGTGCGCGATACGCTAAAACGTGTGATCACGCGCCTGAAACTACCCCGACGCGCCGCGATACGCAGAAACCCAAACCTACTCACGTATCACGCATGTCGCGAAGGTTTAGAAAAACGACAAAATAGGTATTTGGTCCCAGATTTTTCTACAGAACTAAACTTAAAAAAATATATATATCACAGCACTCTACACACTAGCAGACACCTATAGGACCAAGCACCACCCAAAACCCCACCCATCTGGCCGCAATTTGCGGCCAGAAAGGGAAAATCGGCGGCCTACTGTAGCAATTAGGGGGTCGGGTTAAATCTAGGGTATCAGCAAATCACAACTATACTGCAGTCTTCTCAATTTCATTCTGAACTCACCGGGTCAAAAGCAGTTCCAGAAAGCTCAAATTTTGCACAAATACGATAAATTGCATCAATTAGGGAAACTGGTGGTATTTTAGTGTAATTGGGGTTAAACTAGGTTAATATGGCCTCAATAACTCACTAACAACCTACTGAAACCATAACACATCACATTAGCACAAAGTTCCCACTAAACACCCCATATCGCACTAAAACGCACTAAAATCCATTAACCGATGCAAATCTACACTAACCAAGCAAACTAGGGAAGAAAGTTAGGAAGTATACCTCATACTTAACCTTAGGTAGCTGAAGGAAGAAGAAGAAGTGAAGGGGAGAAGCTGCAGTTGCTGCTGTTGCTGTTGTGTTTGCTGCTGCTACTGCTGTGAAGCTTGTTGCTGCTGCTGCTACTTCTCTCTGCTGCTGCTGTTGCTTCTAGCTCCTGCTGCTGCTGTTGCTTCAGTTGATTGAGTGTGAAGAGGTAAGTGTGTGTGTGTGTCTGAGTGTGTGGGCGTGTGAGAATTGAGAGAAAAGTAAAGAAATGAGAGGAAACAACCATGACCTAATTGTCAACCCTCCTCTCTCTCTCTTCATTAATGGCAAGCATGGCTTGAGCCATGATGCCTACTCCCTCTCTCTCACAAGTCAACACCTAACCAATTCAAATTAAAGTAACTTTTAATTAACTAATTAAACCCACATAAAACCCAAAAGGCTTAATCCCATGATTAACCCACCATGGTTAATAATCATGGTATTAACTCAATTTAAAAACCCTATTTTACATGCACATGTGTGTGCAAGCCTAGGAAAATTTTGGAAAAATATTTATTAAATTAGGAAAAATATTTAAAACACAATTTGGTAAACTTTTTTGTTAAAAACCATTATTTAAGTATAATTATTCGCTAAGCACATCCTAAGGTGTTACAATCTCTCCCCCTTATAGAAATTCGTCCCCGAATTTCAAAAAAAAAATAAATCTAACTACACGTACCTTCAAAAAGATGGGGATACGTCTTCATCATCTCGCCTTCGGTCTCCCAAGTGACCTCCTCACGGTTCTGGCCACGCCAAAGTACCTTAACTGATGGAATGTCCTTCGATCTCAGTTTCTTCACTTGTCGATCCAAGATCATCACCGGCTGCTCTGCATAGGAAAGGTCGCGCTCAAGCTGGATCGTCGGATGCTGAATCGCATGCGAAGGATCATGAAAATATCTGCGGAGCATCGAGACATGAAATACGAGATGCACATCTGGAAATCTGGGCGGAAGGGCTAAACGGTAGGCTACTGCACCAACACGCTCGAGGATCTCGAAGGGGCCCACATATCTGGGACTGAGCTTCCCCTTCTTCCCAAACCTCATCACACCCTTCATTGGGGAGACCCTCAAGAAAATATGATCACCAACAGAAAACTCAAGTCTGCGTCGTCGACGGTCTGCATAAGATCTCTGCCTACTCTGCGCTGCTCTCATCCTATCGCGAATCAACTGGATCTTCGCTGTCGTCTCCTCAACAATCTGTGGCCCTAAGATACTGCTCTCACTGAGCTCTGTCCAACAAGTGGGCGACCTGCATCTCCTCCCATAAAGAGCCTCAAATGGTGCCATCTGAATGGTCTCCTGGTAGCTGTTATTGTAGGAGAACTCTACTAAGGGCAAATGATGATCCCAGCTACCTCCGAAATCTAATACACAAGCTCTGAGCATGTCCTCGAGAGTCTGGATGGTCCGCTCTGACTGGCCATCGGTCTGCGGATGAAACGCAGTACTGAAACTCAAGCGAGTGCCCAAAGCCTCCTGAAGCCTCTGCCATAGTCTACTAGTAAACTGGGTGCCTCTGTCGGACACAATGCACGTCGGGACTCCGTGTAGTCGCACTATCTCGTCGATGTAGATCTGGGCATACTGAGTAAATCCGAAGGTCATCTTCACCGGTAGGAAGTGAGCCGCTTTCGTCAAACGATCCACGATCACCCAGATAGAGTCATACCCCCGACTAGTCCTGGGTAGACCCACCACGAAATCCATCGAAATCTGCTCCCACTTCCACTCCGGAATGGGTAGCGGCTGTAGCTCTCCCGCGGGCCTCTGGTGCTCAGCCTTGACTTGCTGACAAGTCAGGCATCTCGACACAAAATCTGCGATGTCCCTCTTCATGCCGTCCCACCAATAAACATCTCTCATATCATGATACATCTTGGTGGAACCGGGATGAACGCTATATACTGATCGATGTGCCTCTTCAAGAATCTCGCGTCTCAGTCCCTCAGCATCTGGTACGCACAGTCTGACTCCAAATCGTAGTATCCCCTGACCATCGATCACGAACTCGGAAAATCTGCCCTATCCAATCTGTGCCATGATCTCTGAACATCGGTCATCACTGAGCTGTGCCTCACGTATACGATCGATCAACTGTGGCCGTGCACGGACATGCGCTATCTGTCCTCCAATCGGCGTGAACTCGAACTGTACTCGGCTGTCGCATAATATCTGCCAATCTGTGGATGACTGCCCCTGTACAGCGCTCAAACAAGATAGACTACTCCCGGGCCTCCTGCTCAAAGCATCCGCCACCACATTTGCCTTGCCTGGGTGATATAAGATCTCGCAGTCGTAATCCTTCACTAACTCCATCCATCGACGCTGTCGAAGGTTCAGGTCCCGTTGCTGAAATATGTATTTCAGACTCTTGTGATCCGTAAATATCTGGCACGACTCGCCGTATAGGTAATGTCGCCAGATCTTAAGTGCGAAGACCACTGCAGCCATCTCCAAGTCATGAGTGGGGTAGTTTTGTTCATGTTTCTTCAATTGTCGCGAAGCATACGCGATCACCCTGTCGTGCTGCATCAGTACGCACCCTAGCCCCACTCGAGAGGCATCACAAAAGACCACAAATCCGCCCGATCCGGAAGGTAAAGATAACACCGGTGCCGTCGTCAGCCGTGTCCGTAACTGCTGGAAACTGTGCTCGCACTCCTCCGTCCAATCGAAAGGAACTCCCTTCCGGGTCAACCCGGTCAGCGGTGTAGCAATACGTGAGAAGTCCTGCACAAAACGCCTGTAGTAACCGGCCAACCCCAAAAAGCTGCGAATCTCCGTCACCGATGTGGGTCTGGGCCAACGCTGAACGGCCTCGATCTTCCTCGGGTCTACACATATACCGTCTCGTGAAATCACGTGCCCCAAGAAATCTACGCTGTCCAGCCAAAAAGCACACTTGGAAAATTTCGCATAAAGCTGGTGCTCCTTCAAGGTCTGCAATATAATCCGCAGGTGCTGCTCGTGCTCCTCACTGCTCCGGGAATACACCAAGATATCGTCGATGAAGACTATAATGAACAGATCCAAGTAAGGCCGGAAAATGCGGTTCATCAAGTCCATGAAGGCTGCTGGCGCATTGGTGAGTCCGAACGACATCACCAAAAACTCGTAATGGCCGTAGCGCGTACGGAAAGCTGTCCTGGGAATGTCCTCTTGTCGAACCCGCAGCTGATGATAGCCCGATCGTAAATCGATCCTCGAAAAGTACCCTGCCCCCTGAAGCTGGTCGAACAAATCGTCGATACGCGGCAAAGGATACCTGTTCCGCACTGTCACCCTGTTCAGCTGCCGGTAGTCGATACACAGACGCAAACTGCCGTCCTTCTTCTTGACGAACAGGACTGGAGCACCCCAAGGAGAAACACTGGGTCGAATAAGTCTCTTGTCCAGCAAGTCTTGCAACTGACCCTTCAACTCTCGAAGTTCCGCCGAGGCCATCCGATAAGGCGGTATGGAAATAGGCCCCGAGCCAGGAACCAAATCAATACAGAAGGAAATGTCACGCTCGGGCGGCAACCCAGGAAGCTCGTCAGGGAACACATCAGGAAACTCGCTAACAACCGGAACCTGATCCAATGGAACCTGTGTAGCACTAGCATCGCAAACATAGGCGAGAAATCCCTGACATCCCTTCCTCAAAAGCTGTCCAGCGCGAAAAGAAGAAATCACACTGTGAGGGGCGGCACTACGGTCCCTCAACACAACAAAAACCGACTTGCCGGGAAAGCAGAATCTAACTATCTTCTCACGACAGTCCACAGAAGCATAGCACGTGGCTAACCAATCCATGCCCAAAAGAACGTCGAAGTCCAACATCTCCAGAAGGATCAAGTCGATAGGCAACTCTCTCTCGCCAATACAGACGGTACAGGATCGGAACACGTGCCTAGCAACAAACGACTCTCCCACAGGAGTAGTCACCACAAGCGGCTGATCAAGCAAGCCAGACTCTCTACCCAGACTCGGCACAAAGTGTGTGGATACGTACGAGTGTGTAGATCCGGGATCGAACAGTACATATGCATCAACTGAACATACAGGAAGGATACCTGAAACCACTGCATTGGACGCCTTCACGTCCTGATGTGTCAAAGCAAAAACCCTCGCCTGTCCACCACCTGCGACTGACTGCCCTCTGCCTCGGTCATCTCGCCCCCTCTGAGCAACTCCTCCACGCCCACGACCTCGCTGTGTATGAGTCTGGCGCGGAGCAACGGTAGGTACAACGGGCAACGCCCTCTGGGGTGGTGAAGGTGGTAAAGTAACATGCGGTGCTGCCGCCTCCTTCCGGTGTGTCTCTGGACAATCTCGAACGAGGTGAAGTAGGCTGCCACATCTGAAGCAACCCCGCGGCGACTGCTGACTTTCCTGAGGATACGAACTAAACATCTGGCTCCGTCCCGAATCTCTGCTACTCCTCGTACCAGAACGATACCTGTCGCGGCGTCTGAATGACTGCCTCCGTGCGGAAATACTGGTACGAACTCTCTTCGGCTCTGGAACTACCGAAGTCTCAGCAAGGTGCTCCTCGACTACTAGGGCTGCGTCTACAGCTGCTGCATAGGTCTCGTAGTGCTGCGTCAGCGAGGAACAGTGGTGTAAGCAAGCCTCGAACAAATCTCCTGACTCGCAACTCTTCGGTAGCCACTAAATATGGGGCATAGACTGCTAGCTCTGTAAACAGCACATCATACTCTGCCACTGTCATCCCTGGCGTCTGGCGCAAGGACTCAAATCTGCGTGCTTGGGCATCCCTAACACTCTGGGGAAGGAAACGGGCTAGAAATATGGTCACGAACTCCATCCAGGTCATAGGAGGAAGACCTGCTGCTCTGCCCTTCTCAACTGAGTCACACCACTTCTGCGCAAGACCTTCTAGGCGAAAGCTCGCGAACTTGACCCACCTCGCATCTGCGCATATGAGGGAACGGCATATCCTGGCCATTCTGTCGATGAAAGACTGGGGGTCCTCGGCTGTATCGGTGCCTGTGAATACCGGAGGCTTCAGCCTCATGAACTCTGATAGCGATACTGTGATCACCTCCGTGGCTGCAGGGGCAACTGGCTGTGCGGTAGGTACCATCGCGGTCGCTGGAACAGGTGGAGCTACCTCTGGTCGCTGCGCTCGAAGCGTCTCAACTAGCGATCCTATCATCTGGCGCATCTCCTGCATGCTAGATCCCACCGTCTGGCGCATCTCCTGCATACCAGCCCCTAGCATGGCGATCTGCTCTGTCACGGCAGGAACAGCCTGCTCGGGTACAACCGGCGTACTGCCCGGATCAGTCCTCGTCTCGGACGAGTCAACTCGAATCTCGGCCCTCGCGGCCGCTCTCTGTGCCCTCGTAGTCTTAGGCGGCATAATGGCTGAAAGAAAAATTTGGATTCGATAAGAACACGGAAATCGAATCGCAAGAATATAAGGTGGGATCAAATCAATAAGTCCTAAGGTCGCGTAGGCGGAGTACCGTGTCGTGAGTATGCCGCGGAACATACACACGCTACGCTACCCGGCTGCAGCTACCTACTCCATCATACCAGGGTCATCCTACACTCCGAAGGTAAAACCTACGCTCTGATACCAACTTTGTCACGACCCGAGAGTTTCGACTCGTGACCGGCACTTAACCACGCAACGTCTACAGGCGTAACGCGGCTAAGTAAGCCGAACCCAGAAATCAAACCAATAAATATAGAGTGATTTAAAACATTTCGTAAAAACAGTCATGCGTGTCCGAAAAACATCTTATCAATTTAGTAGAAATCCTTTTAAATTCAAGAGTTATAACTTTTATAATTTTGGTAACATTTCCTTTTTGAACATTTGCCCCGCAAGTCGGGTAAAAGCAAGGTGTAGCAGAAATAACAAGTGAAATGAATAAAGCATCCCGATATGATATACGACGCCGTAGCGAAGAATACACAGTAAAGCAAGGACAATATAGCAAAGGTAAGACTGCATAACATAAAGTCGGCTCACATGCGAGCTCGACACCAGAGTACCAAATCATACACATCGTCCTCACAACTGTCTCTAAGTCAATACAGAAAGGTAGATGGAGAGTACTAGATACATCAATATACAACTGAAAAATAACAGATACCGTACAAAACCCACCTAACAGCAAAAGGCTAACTCGCCTCAGCAATGGTATCTGTGCCAAAAGATGCGGTAACAGCCAGCCGCGACTACTCCCAAGGGCAACCTGCAAATACTGTGGCACAACGGGGGTGAGTTGCCAACTCGTGAATAGAGATAACATATAAAGGTGATCGCGAGCATGCACATATAGCGTGGCTCTACTAATGCCAGCAGATGATATCGATGCATGCCAAACAGTGGATGCAATAGTAATGCAAGTGCTCTATCAGGTAAGCGCTACAGGATGAGGTATATAGTAATCAATACTGAGCATGGGATAAATAACATCTACATGGAATATGTCAACATGGAAAATACTAGACGGTGCCTCATGCTGCACCCAAATCCCAAATACACTCAGGCGCCGGCACACCCATCGGCCCTCAAATCCTGTACATCTCTGAGAAATCACGAGTGCCCAACATCGGCACCCAAAATATCATAAAATACTCATGTCCAGCATCGACACGCAAATCCTCATATATCGGGCTCCGTCAGTCCGGATCGGCCCCACGGGGTCCGTCTGCGGTATCGGCCCTCGGCCCCGGCAGTACGGATCATCCCGCATCCATCTCTCGACTCTGGTCAGTATCCTCCGGACAACTGCCAGGTCCAACCAATCACCGGTAGGTACTCGCCTGCCTCCAGGCTCAATCGGCAAAACCCATCGATCATCTCGCCGAGGGGAACCATACCGGGTCCACCACGAACCCGCAAACGGATCATCACTCCTCGAATCGGGTTTCAAGCACACGTCTCAGCACCGAGAAAACGCGTGGTGGACACACCAAAATATCATATCACGAGGTACCGGGTTTTTCAAAATAGTACATCTTTCCTTAAATAATTCCACGGTCCTCAAAACCAGAAATCACATGAAAATCCATCACTAATAAATAAATCCAATGCGAGGTATAATGTAATCAATCCATGGTAGGTGTATAAGGGAAAAACCGCTTTTTAAAATAGTTTCCGTTTTTAAAGATGTCATGCGGCTCTCAATTTCTAGGAAATCATAATCAATCACATGTAAGATGAACTACAGCAATATACAACAGTATAATCATGGCAGTTCTACAGTGAGTGTGGCATGGCAATTACTAACGGTGTGTGTGTAGCATGCAAAATAGTGCCCGTGCAACATAAACCGTTAGTAATAGTGCGGTGTTCTATCAGTTCTAAGCAATGTATATATATGGCAGGGAATGCAATATACGATGACAATCCATGGTATGGTATATGCAGTATATAACAATAAGGTTCTATCAGTCCTGACGCATAACGCCATGCGGGCGATATCCCCGTAGATGTGAAATCTACTCACAGTGTCTCGCGCTAAGTGTATCCAACCACTTGCTTGCCCTTCTTCGCAGCGTCCGTCTCACTGGCCTGCGAACCTAGAATCACATAACACATATCACACATAAGCTCAATTCACAAAAACGCGACATTACGGTCCAACTAGAAACTCGTGTCGCAAACCAATCGCGCGTGTGCGCGATACGCTAAAACGTGTGATCACGCGCCTGAAACTACCCCGACGCGCCGCGATACGCAGAAACCCAAACCTACTCACGTATCACGCGTGTCGCGAAGGTTTAGAAAAACGGCAAAATAGGTATTTGGTCCCAGATTTTTCTACAGAACTAAACTTACAAAAATATATATATCACAGCACTCTACACACTAGCAGACACCTATAGGACCAAGCACCACCCAAAACCCCACCCATCTGGCCACAATTTGCGGCCAGAAAGAGAAAATCGGCGGCCTACTGTAGCAATTAGGGGGTCGGGTTAAATCTAGGGTATCAGCACATCACCACTATACTGCAGTCTTCTCAATTTCATTCTGAACTCACCGGGTCAAAAGCAGTTCCAGAAAGCTCAAATTTTGCACAAATATGATAAATTGCATCAATTAGGGAAACTGGTGGTATTTTAGTGTAATTGGGGTTAAACTAGGTTAATATGGCCTCAATAACTCACTAACAACCTACTGAAACCATAACACATCACATTAGCACAAAGTTCCCACTAAACACCCCATATCGCACTAAAACGCACTAAAATCCATTAACCGATGCAAATCTACACTAACCAAGCAAACTAGGGAAGCAAGTTAGGAAGTATACCTCATACTTAACCCTAGGTAGCTGAAGGAAGAAGAAGAAGTGAAGGGGAGAAGCTGCAGTTGCTGCTGTTGCTGTTGTGTTTGCTGCTGCTACTGCTGTGAAGCTTGTTGTTGCTGCTGCTACTTCTCTCTGCTGCTGCTGTTGCTTCTAGCTCCTGCTGCTGCTGTTGCTTCAGTTGATGGAGTGTGAAGAGGTAAGTGTGTGTGTGTGTGAGTGTGTGGGTGTGTGAGAATTGAGAGAAAAGTAAAGAAATGAGAGGAAACAACCATGACCCAATTGTCAACCCTCCTCTCTCTCTCTTCATTAATGGCAAGCATGGCTTGAGCCATGATGCCTACTCCCTCTCTCTCACAAGTCAACACCTAACCAATTCAAATTAAAGTAACTTTTAATTAACTAATTAACCCACTTAAAACCCAAAAGGCTTAATCCCATGATTAACCCACCATGGTTAATAATCATGGTATTAACTCAATTTAAAAACCTTATTTTACATGCACATGTGTGTGCAAGCCTAGGAAAATTTTGGAAAAATATTTATTAAATTAGGAAAAATATTTAAAACACAATTTGGTAAACTTTTTTGTTAAAAACCATTATTTAAGTATAATTATTCACTAAACACATCCTAAGGTGTTACATAATCTCAAGAAAATTGAGTTGGGGACGGCAAATGACCCGCGGCCAACATTCATCAGCGAGCTGCTATCTGAAGAAAGGGTGGCTGCGTTAAAGGATGTGCTTCTACAGCATAAAGATTGCTTCGCATGGAACTATTCCGAAATGCCGGGACTAGATCCAGAAATTGCTGTGTAAAGATTGGCGATATCTCCGAACGTCAAACCAGTCAAACAGGCGCCGAGAAGAATGCGGCTCGAGCTTGAGATGAGTATCAATGCCGAGGTCAAGAAGCAGATCGACTCTGGTTTCATCCAGGAAGTTCAATACCTTGAATGGATCGCCAACATCGTCCCGGTGATGAAGAAAAATGGGACAGTGCGTATATGCGTAGACTTCCGGGATCTTAATAAAACTTGCCCGAAGGATGATTTCCCAGTGCCAGTCACCGAACTGATGATAGACAATACATCCACTCATGAGGTTTTCTTCTTCATGGACGGCTCATCGGGGTAGAACCAGATAAAGATGCATCCCGAAGACCAGAAGCATACAGCCTTCAGGACCCCTCTAGGTATATTCTGTTATAAGGTGATGCCCTTCGGTTTAAAGAACGCCGGTGCCACCTATCAAAGGGCCATGACAAAGATCTTCGATGACCTTATAGACGAAATCGTCGAATGCTATATCGACGATCTCGTGGTTAAAAGCAAGTCATATGAGGAACATCTCGAACATCTGAAGACCGTATTTCAACGCCTTCGACAATACAACTTGAAAATGAACCCGCTCAAGTGTGCATTTGGAGTTTTCTCAGGCAAATTCCTGGGATTCATTGTTCGACACCGAGGTATTGAAATAGATCCGTCAAAGATCAAAGCGATCATGGAAATGCCTCCGCCGAGAACTCTCAAACAGTTGCGATCTCTCCAAGGGAAGCTCGCATACATACGGCGATCTATAGCCAACCTTTCAGGCAAGTGTCGTCCCTATAGCCACTTGATGAAGAAGGGAACCCCGTTTGTCTGGGACCAAAAATGCCAAAGCTTACTAGACGAGATCAAGCAATACCTGCAGAACCCGCCGGTGTTGGCTGCTCCGGTCAAGGGAAAACCCCTTATTCTTTATACAACTGCCCTCGAAGGTTCCTTAGGCGCATTATGGGCACAAGAGAATGATCAAGGGAAAGAAAGAGCACTCTACTACTTAAGTCGAGTTCTGCTGGGGGCAGAAAGCAACTACTCCCCCATTGAGAAACACTGCCTGGCGTTGATCTTTGCGATAACAAAGCTCAGGCACTATGCGTTGGCGCATGAAGTCCGTCTTATTTCAAAGGTGGACCCCCTTAAATATTTGATGTCGAAGGCCATATTGACGGGATGACTTGCTAAATGGGCCCTGTTCTTGATGGAGTTCTCGATAACGTATCAACCTCTCAGGGCAGTGAAAGGCCAGGCCATCTCCGACTTCCTTGCTGAGCATCCGATACCGGCCGACTCTCCTCTGAATTGCGATCTTCCAGACGAACATGCGTTTGATGCGATCGACGGTGATGATACCCGATGGGAGCTTTATTTCGACGGAGCATCTTCCGTGAAGAAGCGCAAACAAAGTACCCCTATAATTAAATCGGGGGTAGGACTCATTTTTATAACTCCACAAGGAGGGATAATGCGCTATGCGTTCTCCCTGACGGAGCCGAGGACAAACAACGAAGCCGAATACGAAGCTCTGATAGCAGGCCTCGAGATCGCTATTGACATGGGAATTGAAGACCTCCTCATATACGGGGATTCTCAACTGGTCGTTAGTCAAGTAAACGGCGACTACCAAACGTGCAAGCCTGAATTGGTAAAGTACGGCGAAAAAGTGCAACAACTGTTGACCCAAATTCCCTCCTATACTTTGGAGAACATACCGCGCGCGGAAAACAGCAAAGCAGACGCGCTGGCCAAACTTGCTAAAGAACTGGCTGACGAGAACCTCGATGACGTTAGAATCGTGGTACAAAGCCGTCGGGTGCTTTCCCTAGCAGAAATATCTCCGGAATCATCCGAAGAAAAAGGAGCGAGCAGACGATCCTGCAAGTAAAAGATTGGGAAAATACCGAGGATCGGAGAGAAGTCTTCATAGATTACTTCAAGTCCCACTGATTGCCCAAAGAAGCGTCCACGAAACATCATCTCATAAAACGAGCTCTGTCTTTCGCCTTCGTCAATGATACTCTGTACAAAAGGTCATTTGATTCTCTGTGGCTGAGATGCTTAGGACTTGACGAAGCGAAAAGAGTCGTCTAAGAAGTTCACGATGGACTCTGTGGTTCTCATCAAGCAGGCCCTAAGATGAAGTTGAAGGTCAAACGGATGGGCTACTATTGGCCCACAATGATTCAGGACTGCCTCGAATATGCGAAGCAATGCCACTCATGCCAAATTCATGGGGACTTCATCCACCAGCATCCAAATCCACTACATCCAACGGTGGCTAGCTGGCCATTCAAGATGTGGGGGACTGATATAGTCGGCCCCATCGAACCAGCATCGCATAAGGGACATCGTTTCATCTTAGCGACGACTGACTACTTCTCCAAATGGGCAGAAGCAGTACCGTTAAGAGAAGTTAAGACGGAGAATATCCTCCATTTCTTCAAGACGCACGTCATATATCGGTTTGGAACTCCGCGACGAATCATCTCCGATAACGGGCCAGCTTACAGAAGCCACAAGATCAGTCGCTTCGCGCAACAGCATAATATAGACTGGAGATATTCCTCGGTTTACAATCCGCGAGCCAACGGACTAGCTGAAGCCTTCAACAAGACCTTAACAAAGATTATAAAGAAAACGGTGTCCCGAAATAAGAAAGACTGGCACGAAAGACTGCAAGAAGCTCTTTGGGCATATCGAACTACGTTCAAGACGGCCACAAACACAACGCCGTACGCGTTGGTGTTCGGTACAGAAGCAGTACTCCCCCTCGAGATAGAGTTACCCTCTCTACGAGTGGCAGTCCACTACGAGCTGACGGACGAAGAAAATGCTCACCTTCGGCTTGAGGAGCTTGACGCCCTTGATGAAACCCGGCTCATAGCGCAACAAAATCTGGAGGCTTATAAAGCAAAGATGACGCGCTCGTATGAAAGATTGACCCGACCGAGGACATTCCGCCAAGGCGAGCTTGTGCTAGTGGTCAAAAGGCCTATGATCCCCAATCGCGCCAAGCGGGGAAAATTCGAGCCAAACTATGAAGGCCCGTACATCATAGATAAAGTCTACCAGGGTGGAGCCTATCTACTCATGGATATGCACGGTGAAAGGCCTTTCAGGCCAATAAACGGTCGCTTCCTAAAGAAATACTACGCTTAATGAGTTACGGCCTAGGTCAATGATAGATGACGACGACTATGTCCGCTCCCTGTCTTCCTAAGCTCAAGCTCTATAAGCAGTACCCAGCCTTCTTAACGACGGACCGAAATGTCCTTAAACTAATAGCAGACCGAAACGTTTTTAAACTACTACCGCAGCATCTTTTAGGCTGACGAGATAAAAAAACATATAAAAATAAAATAAAATAAAAACGGTATGTCCATAAGCAAAAAGGGCACGGATGAAAACCCGAAAGGGCTCCGTGAGTAAAAACAGCAGGGCTATCGGCGAGTGTTCGTAAAAACCCGAAAAGGGCGCGACCTCGTAAAAAAAAAGAGAAGAAGAAAATAAATAAAAAAATATATAAAATAAAAACGGTATGTCCATAAGCAAAATGGGCACGGATGAAAACCCGAAAGGGTTCCGTGAGTAAAAACAGCAGGACTACCGGTGAGTGTTTGTGAAAACCCGAAAGGGCGCAACCTCGTTAAAGGGCACTTATAGGGTCCTCTCGACCTTATAAGGAGAAACCATCCACGTGAGATCCTTACGACTCACAAGGGAGCAACACACTTAGAAATCCCCACGATTCCTAAGGAGAAAATACACTTGCGAGATCCTCACGACTCGTAAGGAGAACTCTCTTATGGGACCCTCACGGCTCATAAGAGTTGAAAGTCTTAAGTTACAGAGACCTAAACCTGTGCTTAAGCAACCCCCACAACTTACGATATTGCCCTACAAGTGGCTCAATACTGACCCTTGTATACAATCCACGGGCGCGAATAAACATTTCCCTAACCAAGTTCCATCCGAGACTGGGGATATGTTCACATAGTGAATGACCCTTGTAAATCCTTTCGATTTACAATGAGAAAACCCTCCTGTAGGATCCTTACGACTTACAGAGGAACATACACTTAGAAATCCTCACGATTCCTAAGGAGAAAATACACCTACAAGATCCTCACGACTTGTAGGGAGAAATAACTTTGTGAGACCCTTACGGCTCATGAAGCCAAAAGCCTTAGCCGACAGAACCTTAACCCTGTTCGCTAAGCTACCTTTGTTCGACATCGACAGAGGCAAATGATGATTCACTCCTGGCAATATCCCAGTTGTAGCGGTGCTGATGCCGAAATCGGTGTCTAATTTCAGGTTTACGGTGAAAAGCCGGTAGGTCACACATGCATGCGAAAAATAGCCGAAATGATGGGGCAGCTTGCAACAAAAAAACAGCGAGTAAAGAAAATGTATGCATGGGAAATAGCCGAAATGATTGGGCACCGCGAAAAATAGCCGAAATGATTGGGCAATCGCGACCTTCACGATATAAAAGCTGAAATGATAGAGCATCGCGGAAATAAAATAAAATAAAAAGAAAAAATGATAAAACTTGGCCCTACAGTTAAGATCACATCGATCCCTGTATACAATTCAAGGGCGTAAACAAAGAGGGAACCGGACTTTCCCAGCAGGCTCCGCTAGAAGACGAAGCTAAATCTCGACGGTTCAGTCCAACTCCGAAGAAACCAGTATCTTCATCAAATTCCTCGACTCACGGATACAAACACTCCTTGACGAGAGCCTCCTGATCTGCGTCGACTCGCAGAGCCACCGGTGCCTCCGTGGGAATCCTCGACTCGTTTTCAAACCCCAAGGAAACAAATAATCCTTGGCGCTTGGGAAACAAATAATCCCTAGCAAACTCCTCGACTCACGGATACAAACACTCCTTGACCAGAGCCTCCTGATCCGCATCGACTCGCAGAGCCACCAGTGCCTCCGTGGGAATCCTCGACTCGTTTCAAACCCCAAGGAAACAAATAATCCTTGGCGCTTGGGAAACAAATAATCCCTAGCAAACTCCTCGACTCACGGATACAAACACTCCTTGACGAGAGCCTCCTGATCCGCGTCGACTCGCAGAGCCATCAGTGCCTCCGTGGGAATCCTCGACTCGTTTCAAATCCCAAGGAAACAAATAATCCTTGGCGCTTGGGAAATAAATAATCCCTAGGAAACTCCTCGACTCACGGATACAAACACTCCTTGACGAGAGCCTCCTGATCCGCGTCGACTCGCAGAGCCACCAGTGCCTCCGTGGGAATCCTCGACTCGTTTCAAACCCCAAGGAAACAAATAATCCTTGGCGCTTGGGAAACAAATAATCCCTAGCAAACTCCTCGACTCATGGATACAAACACTCCTTGACGAGAGCCTCCTGATCCGCGTCGACTCGCAGAGCCACCAGTGCCTCCGTGGTAATCCTCGACTCGTTTCAAACCCCAAGGAAACAAATAATCCTTGGCGCTTGGGAAACAAATAATCCCTAGCAAACTCCTCGACTCACGGATACAAACACTCCTTGACGAGAGCCTCCCGATCCGCGTCGACTCGCAGAGCCACCAGTGCCTCCGTGGGAATCCTCGACTCGTTCCAAACCCCAAGGAAACAAATAATCCTTGGCGCTTGGGAAACAAATAATCCCTAGCAAATTCCTCGACTCACGGATACAAACACTCCTTGACGAGAGCCTCCTGATTCGCGTCGGCTCGCAGAGAAACCAGTGCCTCCGCGGGAAATTCCCGATTCGTCTCAACTTGCAAATGAAGCCTCAGCCAGCAGGGACTAAAAAACTTGCTCCCTGAACAATGGGACCCTGCAAGTCAATCCGAAATGGTCTCTTACATACTATTCACGGGTCTCACTCTCCAAGGTCGAGTTTTGACAAGGAGGGAAACAACCGCTTACGAGTCCTCTCAACTCGTAAGAGGGAAAATTCTTTTATAGGATCCCTACGAGTTATAAGAGAAAACCACACTTAGGAATCCTCACGATTCCTAAGGAGAAAAACCCACCTACGAAATCCTCTCGATCAGTAGGGAGAAAAGTCTCTCTGAGACCCTCACGGCTCATGGAGTTGAAAAGTCTTAGGCAGCAGATCTGAACCTGCGGCCTAAGCCATCACTATTTCTTAAGAAAGTCAAGATGCATGCCCTATTATCCGTCAATCATGGTTACTAAGGTGGCACGCTGACAACGAAAGAAAGAAAAGGGCGGAGAAATGACACAAGACGTTACAAAAAAAATGTGTATCTTTTATTCATAGACTTGATTGAGTACAAGATACATTGTGCTAAAGAATAAAAAATATGCATATACATTTTTAATTTATTTACAAGTACAAACGATACAAGGAGAGTTACTGAGAAGGAAGCCTCTTGAATAGTTCTATCAATCGCTCGCGTACTTCCTTCCACGCCTTCTCTTGATTAGCCGCCATCGTCAGTTCGGCCTCTACTTGAGCCCGCTGCTGCATGAAGGAGGCAAGCTGTTCCCCAACGACCTGCTGAGCTGCTTCACGGCCTTGGGCATCACGCTCGGCGGCATCAAGCTTTTGCTTCAGTGCTAGCCCATTAGAAATACGCTCCAGAAGTCCTTCAATGACGACTTTCACCTCAGCAGCATTCGCCCTAACTTCAGCGCGTAGGCGAGCAGCTGCGCTTGAAGATTCCTGACGTTCCTTCAACCGTAAAGATGCTTCTTGCTCCAAATGACGGAAATAAGAAGTGCTTTGCTCGAACCAAGCTGTCCGTTGGGTGCTTATGGCCAAAACTTCAGGAGAAGGACGCGTCGACTCCAGCCGATGTAGGCAGGCCTCGACCTCCCTGCAGTGGTTAACCCAAGATTCGACGACGCCTTCATTGTGAAAGTTTACGAGCGCCGCCAACATTGGGTTGACTTCCACAGCGAAATCTGCGGCAGAAGGGAGAGCGTCCACGTCAAGCTCTTTGATATACCCGCTCAGCATGCCCAAACTCATCACGGCACCCTTTGAAGATGGACGTTTCAAGAAAGGGCCTGCCGGTGAAAGGACGCGAGACTCAAGAGGGATCGGAGCCGGAATGATAGCTGCAAAATAAAACATGGTTAGACGATGGTTCAAGAGATGTTAAAGAATCGTCAAAAAAGGAAATTTACTATACCAGCTGCAACAGATGGTAAAGCTGGAAGAGCCGGTAGCGTGGCAGGTCTTGCATCCCCTCCTTCAATTCGTGGCACTACAATAAGGAAGAGGAAAAGTCAGAAATCGTCCCATTGCTAAAAAGGGGGGGGGGGAAATAAAGACATCGAAATGAAAGTATACTCACCGGCACCACTAGAAGGAGAAGCGAATTCGCAAGGGAAGGAGAAGTGTGGGAGCAACACTTGGTATAGATGATCAAAGAGCACTCCTGAAAGGGCATAGTGGTATAACGTTAGTACATAAGCTACACGTTTAAAAGACTAACTCATGAGTCGTAAATCCATACCTTCCAGCATCCGCGATGGCATAAGGGAAGGCTGGGAGATGACCACCGCCAGAGCAGTAGTTGACGGTGCTCCTTCGAGCAATGGAGCATCAGCACTGGCCGCGCCTGCGTTAAAAACAAAGACAGAATTGTTAGAAAAGATCGCAAGATATGTAAAAAAAAGAGGGAATGATGGTAACTCGAAGTTTACCCGACGAGCTGCCAGCCGAAACTGAGGCAATTCCCTCCTCCATCGACATGAGGCCACCACCCGTAACCTCATCACCCGACTCGATAGGGACCGTCGTCGTGCTCGCGCGACCAGGAGACGGCAGAAGATCGTAGACGGGAAGGGCAATGATTGGAGCATTGCCAGACTCTTGGAAGGAAGCGGCTGACTCTTCCCCAAGAGTCATACCCATCTCACCCGCTACTTCCTCGGGCTCCGCTGTCTCCATCGGCTCATCTACCGTCACCACGAGGTCGCCAGCCTCAAGTGCCTCATCCGCCATCACCCCGGACTCAGTTGTAATGATCGTTTCATCTGCCGCCACTTCAGGCTCAGCATCAACGACCTTCTCGGCTATAGGCCCCTCAACCTCCGCATCAGGCTCCATGGCCTCAACGATGTTGCCCACTGTCGGCTCGAGTTCGGCAGGCACCGCCTCCTCTATTCCCCTGGGTTCAACGGTCCCCGCCTCACCCTCGGTCGGACTTGGCCCTGCAAAATAATAGATATAAGAACCGTCGGCATTATAACTCTCATAATAAAAATTCTGAAAGAAATGTTACCTGAAGCGGACTTATCATTTGCACTTCGAACGGCGCGCGCCACTTGTCTGCGAGCAGTGGATAGGGCGACAGGGGCCTCTCCGGAAGGAGTATCTGCCCGAGGGACGGTGCTTGGGCCCGCTCCCATAGCCAAAGCAGTCCGGCGCGCCTTCGCCTCGCGCCTCAACCGCTTTCTCTCCTCCTGGGCCGTTGAGACGGACCTCACCAGAGCCTCTCTCATTGAGGCGTCTTCGTCCGTGAGTAGGGATGCCTCCAAGTTTTTCAGGGCATCCCTCGTCGTTTTGTCAAGTCGAGGCTCTTGCAGCAGCCCCGATGAGACCGGGACTTCAGTAACAGGCTTGAGGAGGATCCCCGCATCAACTGATATAGCTCCTACAAAGAAACAAAGGAAGAAGGTTAGGTTGACCATCAGAAGAGATAACAATTTTTTTTTCTTATAAAAGAAAAGGGGGTGGGATGCACCAACGCCTGCCAGAGCACGTTTCTCCTCCTCCTCTTGGAAAGTTTTCAAAGAGGCAGCAATAGCTTCTTCAGTAGAGACACCTGTTGAAAATGGGAAAAGTATTAATCAAGAATAATGATAAAAAAATGTGATGAAATGATGAGGAAAGCGGCTAATGATCACCTGACTCCGTGAGTTTGCTTAACATCGCTTCGAGCCTTGCTGATCGCTCAGAAGCTGCAATAGCGGCCGCCAAATTGGTATCTGCAGGGTCTACCAAGAAGCCCTTATTGCTACCATATTCACTTATTCCTTTGGTAAGAGGGGCTTCAGACTCTAAATTGAGGATTGCGTCGAGAGAAAGGATCGACTTCTTCTTCTTTTGCCCGCCAGCTTTAGATGCACCTAGAATTGATTTGCGTTTGGTAGTCACCTTAGGGCGGCGGGTCCCGATATCCGCTCCTACGCCGGACTCTGGCGATATTATATCAACCGTCTTCGTGGGAACACGGGGCGCCTGTGGTGCATTCACCGTAGCAGACAGCGGCAATCCACGCGGGGGGCTCAACACGCGTGGTCGGTCGACTCCGGCATCTTTCAACGGAGGAATGACCGGGATCCTTGGTTGCAAGGGGGCTTTGCGATCACCGCCAAGAGGCGCACCCCTACGGTCAACCAGTATACGCTTCTCCGTTAAGATAATTAGGCCCATCGCATGCGCATACCAAGCCACGTACGTGTTAAGCATCTTAGGGACACAGCTGGGTTCACTAATGAAGAAATAGGAACCCGTGTTAAGCCGTGTGAAATGGTGCATTGCGTTCTTCATCCCCTCTCGGTTGACCACAGGCTTTTCCAAGAAAGCTTCCATCGGGATCCCTTGGTTATAGCTCGATTGCTGAGCAAACCGGTGCGGGTTGTACCTCATGAAAAATGCGGTCTCATTCTGCCTAAACACTAGATAGCCCGGCCGAATGGAGTAGAGGTGGAGGATTTCCCAAGCCTTCAATACGGAAGCCCCGTCCTTGAAATCATCGCGCAGTGGCACTACTGACTTAGCAGTCTCTGAGCCTATGGTTATAACCTTATCCACAAAGGAAATCTTCGCTCCGACCAGATGTGGACGAAGGAGCAGCCCCCTAGACTCCCGTGGGGATGCAAACACAATTGAAGCGCCGACCAACCGCATGACTCTCGGGAGTCTGCATTTCTCGAAGAACGGAGGAATCTTATGGACACCAAACACCCCTTGCACATGCATTTCTATCCAGGAGGTGAAATAATGCGTCGGGAAGTTAGCGGGCTGTATCCCCGGCTCACTAGCGTCCGCCGCTACGCTAAGTCCTTTATAAAGGTAGGCCAGCCCGGCGACTCCTACCGATAACTGTAAACCAGCCACCATCCGATGCGCTGGGTAAAAGACGGAGGGCCGCATGTGACGCGGGTGCATGGGGAGCGCAAAGCTGCATAGCCACAAACCCAAGAACCCAATAAAAAAGGTCTCCTCATCCATGCCCGGGACGACAATTTCTGAGAAAGGGACGACGGCAGCGCCAGGGAGATAAAAATCACTTTGATCATTCTCCGATACAGGTCGGCGGTCTAAGCCGAAGCCGAAAGGGTCATCGAGCTGAGCAAACTTCTCACTCCGCTCTGATAGGAGCTCCGGGCGAATGAAGCGGGCAATAAAATCTGCGAAACTGACACCCCGGTCGCCCAATTCCAGATGGAGTCCTTCGTAGATCTCCAACATCTTCACCAGGCCCGGATACTGATGCTGGACGACGTTTTCCGGAGTTAGGTCAAACACCAGCGGCTTGGTGACAAAGACGTATTCGTCAGGAGGTAGCAACTCCTCGTAATGCTCTCCTCTCATCGGTAAACCCGAGAGCTCGGCAAACTCCTCCAAGAAAATTGAGACCTCCCTATCCGCCATCAGGAAAGTGTAGGTAGGGATATTCCATTGTTCAATGAAAGCTTTGATCCACCACGTTGGAGGAGAGGGATACTCGAAGAGCGAGACGTAGATGGCTGAATACAACTCAATCTTCATGAGATGAGTCCTTTTCGCCGATAAGATGTATCGGGCCCACTGCAAGTATCCGGCGGGCGGTCGCGGCACCAATCCGATATTATAGGCCTGTCCCCAAGGGCGTGCTTCACCCTGACAGATTCGCCTTCCTAAAATATCTATTGCCGGCGGCGGCTGCACGGGAATAGCACCAATTGCGGGTTAAAGGAGGTCATCCGAATTCCAATTTTTAACCTCCACGGCATACTTCGCCGGGGGTTCGTCCGCATAGGGGATTGGAGTTATGGGTTCAGACGGCGTGGCAAAACTGAAATTGCGGCGACCCTGGATGATCTGGCTGTACCACCTCCCCCACAGTTGGAGTTTTTTGTACTCGGGGTCATGATCCTTAATAAGAGCGAGCGCCACCCGGTCCACTGGCGAATGAGGGAACCCTCCTTCCGAGCGAACAAAGGGGAAATACAAATCGTCAGACATGTTTCATGTGGAACGACAAAAATAACCGTTTAGTGTTCTAACGCTTGGCAGTTTAAAATCTTACTCCACACTGTGATGCAGTGGGTAGGGGATCAAAGGGGGACCCATAAAATCTGGATGACGGTGCATCATTTAATAAGACAATCCTATCATGAGACTGTCAATTCATGGAAAAAGTTCCACAAAAGAATATCCTCATTGATAGGAAATCCCTAGAGACAAGGAGAAAATCTCCTCTTTTAGAGCAAAGCTCTGTCACAGAGTGACATTTGTCAAACTCTGGTCTCAGGGGAACAAGATTCCTCAAAAGAGCATAGCTCTGTGGTAATAATGGAAAGGTCCATCAATTTTTTTTGTTAACACTTAAAGGAATTAAAATTTTAAAACCTTGAAAAATCCATGAAAACTTATAAATTTTTTTTTCATTTTTCAGATCTAAAAAGATCTACATTTGATCCAAGAGCAAAGCTCTGTTCATGGGTTAAAACCCATGGACCAGATCTCTGTAAATCTATGAGTTCTTGAGAGCAAGGCTCTGTTGAAGAAACTCCAAAGGGGTTTTCTTTAGATCAAAGATCTATAAGAGCAAGGCTCTGTGAATTAAAATTTAATTTAAATTAATTTAATTTTCTTACCTAGGGTGATTCTAACTTCTGAACTTTAAAATTCTTGGGAAGAAGCAAGAGCAAGGCTCTGAGAGTTCTTAAGTAAGAGCAAGGCTCTGAGTTAAAATTCTTGAATTGGTAAAGAAATTAAAAGACCAAGGGTCCTATTTCTAGGCGCCTGCGCCCCTTCAACTTACCCCGTTTGATCCAACGGCCAGGATCTTGCCACCGCTGCACTCACGTGCGCGCCACGTGAGCGCAACGGTGGGGGGGCATTTGTTTCCCCAATCAGAGCAAGGCTCTATTTGAATTTAAAAAAATTCAAATTTTGAAGCAACGCTTCAAATCCCGTGCGCTGCGCGCAACGCGCTACGTGTCAGAAGTTGATACGACAGCGCAACGCCCAAGGCGGTGCGTCCAATCAGAGCAGGGCTCTTTTAAAAACTAAAAGTAAAAGAAACAACTTTCAGTTGCGCAAGCACTGCGCTGCGCGACACGTGTCTGCGCAGTTGCGCAAGCACAGCTGCGCAAGTGCTGCGCTGCGCGACACGTGTCTGCGCAGTTGCACAAGCACAGCTGCGCAAGCGCTGCGCTGCGCGACACGTGTCACGCGCTGGGGGAGTTGCGCAAAACAGAATAAATCTTTTCTGTTCTTGTTAAAACAAGAAGATTTTCTTCTGTAAAGCAGGGGCCTTTGGATCAAAGATCCAACGGTGGGGAAAATTCCCCAAATCACTCAGAGAAAGATTCTTTTAACAAATCTAACTAATTTATGGGCACTATAAAAAGGACCCCAGACCTCATTTAAGAGGAGGAGGAACATTTTTTTTTAAAAAAATGTGAGAGAAAGAGGACTCTGAAGAACTCCTCAAGAATAAAAAAGGTAAAAGCCTTTGAAAGGGTCGGTCTTCCAAGCGAAGGAGTAGCAATCGGTGCAAAAGAAACTAGTGGGAGTACGGGAGAACTGGGAGAAATCCATGAACCACAAAATGTAACTGAAAATTTGGAGGAACCACTGGATTCAATAAACCCAGACGAACCTCAGCCACTCCGCAGATCTGGTAGGATTTCTCATCCGCCCGAGAGATACTACGGTTTTCTCTTAGACGGGGATCGAGAGGATTGCATCTTAGAAGAAGATGACCCTACCAGTTTCTGGCAGGCCATTATCAGTAGGGATTCTGATAAGTGGCTGGAAGTAATGCAATCCGAAATGGAGTCCATGTACACCAATAAAGTGTGGACCTTTGATATTGCTCCACCTGGGGTAAAACCCGTTGGATGCAAATGGATCTACAAAAGGAAACTTGGTGTAGATGGGCAGGTGGAAACCTATAAAGCTAGACTCGTTGCAAAAGGTTTTCGTCAGAGATATGGTGTGGACTATGACGAAAATTTTTCTCCAGTGGCTATACTTAAATCCATTCGGATCCTACTTGCCATTGCTGCCATCCATGACTATGAAATCTGGCAGATGGATGTTAAAACGGCTTTTCTGAACGGCTGTTTGGAAGAGTGCGTCTACATGAATTAGCCAGAAGGTTTTGTAGACAGTGGGAGCAGCGGGAAGGTGTGCAAGTTGCTTAAATCCATTTATGGATTAAAGCAGGCATCGCGGAGCTGGAACATCTGTTTTGATGAGGCAATCAAGGAATTTGATTTCATCAAGAACGAAGATGAACCTTGTGTCTATAAGAAGATTGTAGGACGAACTGTCGTGTTCCTAGTCTTGTACGTAGACGACATTCTTTTGATAGGAAATGACATTCCTATGCTACAGTCGGTCAAGCTATTCTTGTCACAACGGTTCTCCATGAAGGACCTGGGTGATGCCTCGTACATTCTGGGGATCAAGATCTACAGAGATAGATCCAAGAGACTACTGGGACTTTCGCAGTTCAGGTACATAGAGACCGTACTAAAGAGATTTAGTATGGAAGATTCCAAGCGCGGTAATATACCCGCATTGCACGGAATCACCCTCTCCAAGAAGATTTCTCCTAAGACTGACGAGGAGTGGGTTCGCATGAGCACTATACCCTACGCTTCGGCGGTAGGATCTATAATGTATGCGATGCTATGTACAAGACCGGATGTAGCTTACGCGCTGAGCTTGGTGAGCTGGTATCAGTCAGACCCAGGTGAGGACCACTGGACGTCAGTGAAGAACATTCTCAAGTACCTGAGAAGGACTAAGGAGATGTTCCTGGTTTACGGTAATGGAGACTTCAGGGTTGAGTCCTTTACCGATTCAAGGTTCCAGAGTGACAAAGATGACAGCAAATCTGTCTCGGGTTTTGTGTTTACCCTCAACGGAGGGACGGTGTGTTGGAGGAGTTCCAAACAGAATACCGTCGCAGACTCGACGATGGAGGCTGAATACATTGCTGCAAGCGATGCCGCAAAAGAGGCGGTCTGGATGAAGAAGTTCAATAGTGAACTTCAGGTGGTTCCGTCCATTGTTGATCCAATACTTTTGTATTGCGGTAACAATGGGGCTATAGCTTTAGCGAAGGAACCAAGGTCCCATCAGAAATCCAGACACATCTTAAGGCGGTATCACCTGATCAGGGAGATCATTGATTGCCAGGAGATCGAGGTACGGAGAGTGGACACAAAAGACAACACGGCGGATCCATTCACAAAGGCCCTCCCTCAAACACAGTTCGAGCGACTTTTTGAGCTATTGGGTATGCGGTACGCCAGCAGCTGGCCCTAGTGCAGACGTTGGGTATGCGGTACACCAATTACCGGCCTTTAGTGCAAGTAGGAGATTGTTAGATATGTATGCCCTAGAGGCCATTATTGTATAGTACTAGTTTGTATAATACATTTTGGAGGCTTGGGATATATATACGGTTTTACGAAAGTCTTGTTCGATATAGTAGTATGCTACTTGGTTTGTTTCTATCTTAATATGTGTATATGTTTCTTTTAACATATCGCTAAAATATATTGATGGAGCCCTTAGGATCTTTGCTTGACTACCGGCGTTGCGATGGCGATCACACTAGTGGGAGCTGGGTAGTCTATAAGCACATCCTTATTTTGGTCCCTAGTCATAGGATTATCGAGACAGGACATCGATACTCCAGAGTAGACTGGTGCATACGCTTCTCTTCCCAGCAGGGGAGATGGTCTGTCCCACAGCCATCACTACGTCGAACTGGAGATAGTATGCAGGTGCTCGTTAGGTTACGAGTACATGTTCATATCGGATTTTTGCATTTTCATACCGCCCAATTTTTATCACATTGCATATCGGTAGATACTCTTGAGCCGTGTTTGCTAGTCAATTGCAGGATACAGGTTCTCGGTTCTAAAACGGTGAAATTCATGGAAAACACGACAAAATCCGGGTTCCTGCCAACCACAGATAAAACACGGATCTCCGCTCTTTATCCGTCTGTTGCCACACACCAGTTTAAGAGACAAAATGTCAAATCAATGTCGTTTTCATGCACAAGGCTCAATGGCAGCACAAGATCCAAGAAATCTACGCGGAGCTCGAGGAAATCATGACAAAAAGTCCACATCAAATCACCTTTCCCTCAACAGAAATTCTGGAAAAATCGTGAAGACAATCTGAGAAAATACATATACCAGAATAAAGGGTACAAAATACCAGGAGTTTCCACCAAATTTGGTGAGCCAATTCCCCAAGTAGGCCGCGGAACCGCGGCCTAAGCATGCTTAGGCCGCGGAACCGCGGCCGTACGGCCTCCACAGAGAATCAATTTTTGGGGGTGTTTTGGTCTTTTCATTTTAGTTCTGAATGTTGCCCTAGGTTTTCATTTTCCAGCTTATAAATACCCTAGAACCCTGTGAAGCCAAGGGTGCATAATCTTGTATTTTTTTCTCTAGGTTTTAGAATACATGTTCTTCTTCCTCTTCTTATCTCTTCTCCATTAAAACTTGTAGTGAGCTTTTGTGAGTGAAGAATGATGAATAAAGAAGTTCCGTTTATTATTATGCTTGTCTTGTTCTCTTGTTAATTGTTATAATTTTCATTTGTTAACTTAGTTGTTGTTATTTCTTGTTGTTTCTTTCTTCTCTCTTTTTCTTTATCTTTAAAACAACCATGATGCTTACGCTTGATCCTTGCCAAGGTGAGGTCGCAAATAGCTAGTTGTTATCTTCTAATCTCCTTCTTTCTATCTTCCTCTTTTGTTTTATTTTTCCGTATTATGGGTGAGTAGTTTCACACTTGTTAGGGTAGGATAAGGGAAGTTTGAGAGAAGGAAATCTCTCTCACTCTTTCCTTGCCCAACAACTTAATTCGACTCCCGTTAATTGAACCACAATCCGCTCCTTACGGCACCCTATCCTACATGATAGCGGTGATTCCGTAGTGAGACCGGTTGTGGTTGAATTAACCGGAGGTTATGGCTAAGAGCCAAGAACGGACGGACAAGCACCAAAAGGAAGAACTTATGCGTTGGAAAGCCTAGCTTATACTCGCAAGTTCCTTCCTAGTCGTGCTAATCCCCGTTGTTGCCGATTACCGTAACACCGATATTAAGAGGGGCAACGAAATAAGTGGGAGACTCCTAACTCAAACTAACCTAATCCTAACCCTAACAAGCTCTCTTTAAATATCATTTTAACACTTAGATAATCACAAACAACTCTGGACTCTCGGACTTAACTCGTTAAAATACATAGAAAAAGATTCCCATCTCCCTGCGGACGACCCGTACTCAACCGGCTAGCTACGAGCGAAACCGTCTTGATTGCGGTAATTAACTAAAACTTGAACACGCAGAATCCCTAACAATCAAATGGCGCCGTTGCCAGGGAGACGGTAGTTTATTTCTTTGTGTAATTTCGGGTTAATTTGTGAATATAAAGCTAACCGAAAAAAATATACTTTGTAAAAAAAATCATCTTGTTATTTTTGATTAGTTTTTGTGCAAGTATGCAGGATAATACGGTGTTCAAGTTCAGTACCAAAGACGTGGGAAGATAGACCCATATTTCGCGGCTACACCGCGACGGATCCAAACGGAACAAACGGTCTACTGTCAAGATCTGGAGCAGGTACAGTGAGCAAATAAAAATTCAGAAAATCCAGACAAGCAGAGGACAAACACAGGAGCTCACACCAGAAACCCAGAAGCCCAAGTCTCAGTTCCTGCCGCGGAACCGCGGCAAAAGAGGGCTTAGGCCGCGGAACCGCGGCCACTTGGTGGCTTCGTCGACTCAAAATCTCTGTAAGTCTTTCTTGCTTCCTCCCCACTCCTCTGGACTCCAATAAATTGTGTTTTCTGCAACATTCTTTGCGCAAACTCTCTTCCCCCTTCCAATAAATTGTTCTTGTGCAGGATTCTTTGCGCTGCGCTCAAAATAAAAATTGTTTGCAGTTGATTTGTTATCGCTTTGCATTCATTAATACGGACTTAAGGGGCTTGAAACCAATTCAGATTGGGTGGGGATTTCATCACCCTTCCCAGGACCCCAAAAATCACAAAAAGCATATGCATTAACCATTGTTAAAAATTAAAAAATACTAGACTCCGCCCTAAGGACTTCGCGCTCAATAGGACAGAGGACTAGTTACAGGCATCGGTCGTTTATCCTATCTGACTTTTGCGGTGCCTAGGCAAGTGTGACGAAGGAAAGTGGTTATTTAATTAAGGAACTTCGCGAAAGCGTTGGACAACCTCCCACTTACCTGGCACTTATCTGGCCGCATTAGACGGAGAAGAGGCGGTTTGAGGTCCTTTTTCTAGCCCTCTGGAATAGTTAGGAGCAGGTCTAGTTGACCTAGGCGACCCTAGATCTAGGTGAGATTGTGCATATCTTATTTGTGATTGCTTAAAGCCGTAAGTCCGTACATATTTCTGTAAAGCTCTTTCTAAAAAAAACAAAAACTTTTATAAAAACTTGCCCTTTGTCGCCAAATCCATTTTTTACCCTCTACCCATCGTTTTCTCCATTGACGTTTTCTTACCCTCACCTTCTCCGCTTTGACTCTACTAAACTCGTTTAGTGTATGTCCGCTTGGACTCGGGACACTAGCGCCCGTCTAGTCCGCGTTACGTTAGTCGCTACCGACTACGCGATCGACTCAGACGTCGATACTCCGTCCACTCCTCTTTCACCCTTACCTTTGCCGGCCAACTCCGACGTTGACCGGAATTCTGTTCATACATCTTCACCTTCACCTTCACCAACCTCTTCTTCCGCGATGTCAGGATTTAATCCGAACATCTTTTTGACTACCCCTGGATTGGCTCCACCTCCTACGGAGACCAATATCCCACCACCACCGCCTGTTGTAGCGCCGCAGCGAATCGCGCTCCAGGATCGTTTCTATCCCACCCGTTCTGCACTTCCCACCTGCCTTTCTCTTCCTCCGGCCAATGGGGACAACTTTGAAATTAAGCCCCACTTCATCAACATGCTTCCACGATTTCATGGGCTTGAATCTGAAGATGCCTATATCTTCATCAACAAATTTCAAAACGTCTGTGCCATGATGAAAAATACCCAACCGTCGAACGATGCTATACGTCTACGGGTCATTCTGTTCACTTTATGCGATCTTGCTGAAAAATGGCTGTATAGCACCGCTTCCCACTCCATAACCAGTTGGGACGAGTTTGTAAAAGCGTTTCTAAAGAAATTTTATCCGAATCATAAAACCGCAAGGATTCGAAATGAAATCAACCAATTCTCTCAGCTTCCTTCTGAATCCTTCTGGAAGTGCTTTGACCGGTACAAAGACCTTCTTGTTCAGTGTCCTCATCACGGTATAGAGAAATGGCAACTTTGCCAAACCTTATACGAGGGCCTGAACCCAGCAACGAAGCAGTTGTTGGAAACCATCTGCCAGGGCCACTTCCTATCGAAATCTGACGAGGAAGCATGGTAGTTCTTTGACGACCTTGCGGAGCAAACGCTACAATGGGAGAGCACCAGACCGACTTCTTCTTCTTCTACCTCCACTTCTACCGGTCAGTCTAGGGTAGGAATTCACCAACTTGATGTCTCTATTGCGATGAAAGCTGAAATGGCTGCAATAACAAGAAAGCTTGAAGCGATAGAGAGCAAAGTTTCTTCTCCTGCTCCTGCCCCTGCCCCTGTTCTCCCCCTTCGTACCATCTGCGCTTGTTGTTCCGATCCTTCTCACTTGACCGAAGAGTGTCCTTACAATCCACCATCGCAAGGACAGGATCAGGTTAATGCTGCATTCCAGCAAAGACCGAGGAATGATCCATACTCTTCCACCTACAATCTCGGTTGGAGGAACCACCCCAATTTCGCCTGGAATCAGAATCAGAATCAATTCCAAGACAACAATTTCCAAAGGGCCCCTTCGCCGCAACAACAAGCGCAACAACAAACTCAGTATCAGCAGCCCTTCCAACCCCAACCTTTTCAAAATCAGACGAACAACTTTGCACCCAACAATTCTTTTCCACCAAACAACTTTGTTCCGTCAAACAACGATAAGGTTTCCTCGCTCGAACGAAGTCTGGAGGCGTTCGTTAAACAATCGACTCAGTCCACCGCCAACATCTAGTCTTCCATTCAGTCCTTAGTGCAACACACTGCCGCTCACGGGCAAAGCATCAAGACCATCGAGGCCCAGATTGCACAGTTGAACGCGGCCTTAAGCGAGCGAGAGAAGGGGAAGCTCCCGTCCCAGCCACTCCCAAATCCCGGTCACCCACATAATGCACATGTTGCTCTTGAACAACAGAACCATAATGTGAGTGCCGTGACCACACTGAGATTGGGAAGGATGCTGCAAAACAACATTGGCAAACGGATCAACGATGACACCCCGGCCGCTGCTTCTTCTTCTTCTTCTTCTTCTTCTTCCTCGTCTTCTGAGCCTATTATCCGTTCTTCACAAGACTCTCCTTCCTCTTCTTCTGCTCTGAATGGACCCACTTCTCACTCCACGAAAACACCTGTTCTGGGATCCGTTCCAACTCCACAATCTCCTCCTCCAGCATTAGACTCAACCAATTTTCAAAATGTTTCATTTCCAAACCGGTTGAGGTCTAATAAACAAAATCCTCAAATGGAGAAGATTCTGGAGTTATTCAAGCAGGTTAATATTAACATTCCTCTTTTAGATGCTGTCCAACAAGTCCCATCCTACGTGAAAATCTTAAAGGACTTGTGCACGAAAAAGAGGAAGTCTCAGGTACCCAAGAAAGTTTTCTTGGCTAGTGCTGTGAGTGATGCCCTTACCCAATCTTTACCACAAAAACGGAAGGACCCTGGCTGTCCTACGATTTCAATTACCATTGGGGATAAGAACATCAACCACGCACTATTAGATCTTGGTGCCAGTGTTAACCTGCTTCCGTACTCAGTATACGAGCAATTAGGCGTAGGAGAGCTGAAACCCATGCACTGCACTCTCCAAATGGCCGACCGATCGATCACCCATCCTAGGGGTGAGCTAGAGGATGTGTTAATAAAAGTCGGGGACTTCATATTCCCCGTTGACTTCATTGTATTAGACACACAGCCTGTAGCTAACCCCCGGAATCAAATTCCGGTGATACTCGGTCGCCCATTTCTTGCAACCTCAAATGCTGTGATCAATTGTCGCAATGGTTCGATGAACCTCTCTTTTGGAAACATGACGATTGAACTCAACATTTTTAGGTTGGGGAATCAGCCCGCCGAACCTAATGCTCATATACTGGACGTCTGCTCGATCCAGGAGATCACCCCAGAAGAGTGTGAATTCGAGGAGTTTCTGTTTGATCACGATAATCTTGACGCCACTAGTGCGTTTCTCTTCGAACCTGCTGCTATTTCTGCGCCCGACAACGACTACGAGTGTTTCACGTTCTTGAACGATCTTAGCCGCGCACAACCCGAGTTTGAATCTTTCGAATTTCCGGATGAGTTACCTGAACCATCCGACTCGGTCGCCTACACTCGTTACGAACCTTTGCTGGAGTCCTTTGAGTTCGAGACCTCTGCACCAATCTTGCCTTCCATCGTTTCACCTCCAACGCTCGAACTCAAGCCTTTGCCGTCTCACCTTAAGTATGCTTACTTAGATGAAAACGAGACCCTCCCTGTCATCATTTCGGCTTCTCTAGCTCCCGAGCAAGAGAAAGCCCTTCTCGCGGTCTTGCACAGCAACAGGCAAGCTTTTGGTTGGTCCATGGCGGACATCAAGGGGATTAGTCCCCTGATCGTTGAGCATCACATTCATCTGATGGATGATGCCAAACCAGCCCGGGATCCACAAAGACGTCTCAATCCAGTCATGAAAGAGGCTGTGAAGAAGGAGATCGTAAAATGTCTAGATAGTGGTATCATTTACCCTATCTCTGATAGCCAGTGGGTTAGCCCCATTCATGTTGTCCCTAAGAAGTCGGGCATCACGGTCATAACCAACGAGGCGAACGAGTTAATCCCTACTCGCACCCAAACTGGGTGGCGAGTATGCATTGATTACAGAAAACTCAACGCCGCAACGTGGAAAGACCACTTTCCGCTACCTTTCATTGACCAGATGCTTGAACGATTGGCCGGACACGAGTACTACTGCTTTCTTGATGGCTACTCCGGCTATAATCAGATTCCCATCGCTGAAAAAGACCAGGACAAGACCACATTCAGTTGTCCTTTCGGCACGTTTGCATATCGTCGCATGCCCTTTGGGTTATGCAATGCGCCCGCTACCTTTCAGCGGTGTATGATGGGAATTTTCTCAGACATGGTGGAAAAATTTCTGGAGATTTTCATGGATGACTTTTCCATCTTCGGCGATTCCTTCAACGAGTATTTGCTGCATCTTGACGCTGTCCTTACCCGATGTAAGGACAAGAATCTCACTTTGAACTGGGAGAAATGACACTTCATGGTGCGCGAAGGTATTGTCTTAGGACATATCATCTCGCAAAATGGCATAGAGGTTGACAAAGTAAAGATTGAGGTCATTTCCAATCTGCCTCCTCCCCGATGCGTCAGAGATATCCGAGCCTTCCTTGGCCATGCCGGTTTCTATAGACGGTTCATCAAGGACTTTAGCAAGATTGCTAGGCCCTTGACTCTTTTGCTGGCCAAGGATACGCCATTCGACTTCAACTCGAGCTGTGTGACTGCATTCGAGTCATTGAAACGCTCACTCACTTCTGCTCCCGTTCTTTCTTCACCTGACTGGACGCACCCATTTGAGATTATGTGCGATGCATCCGACTTTGCCATTGGTGCTGTCCTTGGACAACACATCAACAAGATGCCACACGTAATCTATTATGCGAGCCGAACCCTGAATGACACCCAACTCAACTATACAACAACTGAGAAGGAATTCTTAGCTGTTGTATTTGCTTTAGAAAAGTTCAGGCCCTACCTCATCGGCTATCCAGTCATTGTCTACACAGACCATTCTGCTCTGCGCCATCTTTTTGCGAAGGAAGATGCAAAATCTCGGTTAATACGTTGGATCCTCTTGCTTTAAGAGTTTGACCTTGTCATTAAGGACAAACGAGGATGTGAAAACGTAGTTGCCGACCATCTCTCACGACTTCCTTCTTCGCCTTCGCTTCCAATTCCGATCAACGACGTTTTCCCGGATGAACAACTCTTGACAGTATCTTGCGAACCCTGGTTCGCAGATATTGTGAACTATTTGGCCACAGGATTACTACCAACTGAATGGTCAAGTCAGGACAGACTTCGCTTCTTATCCCAAGTAAAGCACTTTTACTGGGACGGACCCTATTTGTTCAAGTACTGTCCTGACCAGATTATTCGTCGGTGTGTCCCTGACGAGGAATTCAAGAGTGTGCTGTCGTTTTGCCACGATCAAGCATGTGGCGGGCATTTTGGCCCCAGAAAGACAGCTGAGAAGATCTTGCAATGTGGTTTCTACTGGCCACAACTCTTCAAAGACGCTCATGACTATTGCAAGACTTGCTCCCGGTGCCAACACATGGGCCGGATATCCCGGAGGAACGAGATGCCGCTCCAACCGATCTTGGTTGTGGAGATTTTCGATGTTTGGGGGATAGATTTCATGGGGCCGTTTCCCAGCTCTTTTAGGAACTTGTACATCCTTCTCGCTGTTGATTACGTCTCTAAATGGGTCGAGGCTGTGCCCAGCCGGACTAATTCCTTAAAGAAAACATTTTCTCCCGGTTGGGCACCCCCGAGCGATCATTAGCGACAATGGAAGTCATTTCTGCAACAAGACTTTCGAGGCCTTGATGCGGAAATACTCCATTAATCATAAGCTATCCACGCCCTACCACCCCCAAACCTGCGGGCAGGCCGAAGTTTCAAATCGGCAAATCAAGCAGATACTGGAGAAGACGGTTTCCAAGAACCGTAAGGATTGGTCGCTGAAACTCACTGATGCCCTTTGGGCATTTCGAACCGCTTATAAGACCGACCTTGGCATGTCTCCCTATCGGCTTGTGTACGGAAAAGCCTGCCACCTACCTGTCGAAATAGAGCATTGCGCATTTTGGGCAATAAAGGAGCTGAATCTGTCTCTTGAAGATGCGGGCAGCCATCGGAAGCTGCAGTTGAACGAACTTAGCGAGCTTAGGGATGAGGCTTACGATAACGCGGTTGTCGTTAAGAACCGAACGAAGGTGTTTCACGATAAGCACCTTTTGCGCAAAACCTTCGTACCTGGTCAGCAGGTACTGCTTTACGACACCCGACTTCACTTCCATCCTGGAAAGCTCAGATCTCGCTGGAAAGGGCCGTATTTTGTGCGGAATGTGTATCCGCAGGGCGCTGTGGATTTGGAAAATCCAAAGGACGGTTCATTTTTCAAAGTGAACGGACACCGACTAAAACCGTACCTTAGCGCCGAACCAACAGAGGAGCTCCTGTTCTTACAGGAGCCAGTTTACCCTGCATAATCTTCCTCTGCCTACCACCAAACTTCGGTTATCCAGCCAAGAACAGTGGACATCGTTCCAAATAAGTTTGGGGGTATGTACAAACCATTTTGTATATATTCTTTTTCTTTTCTTTAAAAAGCAAAAACAAATAAAAATTGTGTATCGCTAACCGACAATTTTGACCCTTCAAATGATCTCTTCATGCAATGACAGTGAGGACACTGTCCAGTTTAAGTTTGGGGGTACGCTCGGTACGCATTTCTTACCCTCGCATTCATATGTATATTTTGCATCTGCATATTAAAATCCATAAAATCCATAAAAATCTGAAAATTTTCTAAAAACATAAAAACTTTTCTGTCAAGTTAGCTAGTGGGAGGACTCTGATTCAACATTTCGACGGTTTTGTTTGATAAAATAAGAATAACTAAATCTTATGTTTAGATTTTGAAAACCTGAAAGATAACTCTCCTTTGAAGTTAACTATAGCTGATATACGTCTTTACATCACACTACACGTGTCGTGAGTTTTTGGGAATTAGATGACAAGTCTTTTATGTCGAAAAACTTTTAAATGGATCAATGATTTTCTGAGGATCAAATAGGTTTGTTCTGAAATAAGTAATGTCAAGAATAGTTTATGAAGTAAAGCGAATATGAAGGAATGTTATTGATGCCGTAATTGGAACTAAGTCTGAAAAATAACCCATCTGAAACTTGATTGGAATGATTACACACCGAACCCACAAAACACGTCTTTTATCCAAAAAAATAATTGAACTGCCGGTTATATCTCCGTTCGTATTAAATCATCATGATTGTCACGCCAAACTGTCTTTTATTTTTGGACCTAGGTAACTTGAGTAATTAAGTCCGCTGGGGTGTTTCTACACCTAATGCCCTAAAGCCAACTGGTTTGGGTGCATTGGCCCAAAGCTCGCTAAGAAGCCTAGAAAGTCCAGATTAAAACAAAGTCAAGCAAGTGTTCTCTCCGAGTTAAAATTCCTAACGGTTCTTTGTGTGAGAATAATCTTGATAAAAGACAGGCTTTTATAAAAAAAATTTTTAGCGGAGATATGAAGGTTTTACTCTATGATAAAGACTATTGTACGTTCACAGAGGTGTGTATGAAATGAAAACAGGAAAAAGGTGGAGTGAAAAATAAGACCTAGTTTCCTATTAAGGAAGATAGAAATTCTGAAGTTGAAACCTTGCTGGAAAACGAAACTTGAAAAATGCTTAACTCTTTATAAAACTTATGTGATCCTTTCAAAATTCTTATCCGGGATTTATTATGAGGACTTTATTCGACCTTTCTGGAACTTAACGATACTATTTGCACTGCACGTAAAGACATATAAAAGCTGTAGTTAAATAAGAAGTGAGGTGTGAAAAATAAAGATTCGATAGTCTAGACTTAGGATTATAGAATTGTTATTTTCTGAAACAAAACTTTAGGGTTTGAATCTTAGTTATTTTACAAAACCAACTTGACCGGATTTTGTGGATAGTATCCGCTGAAAACCCTCAGGAGACAACACTCCTCCTACTAGGGACACCTAGAGGTTTAACGGCTTGTTGCACATGCTCAGTGCAATCGCGTTCCCTGCGAAAGTGAGGTTAGGAAATTTTTTATGAATAAATTGGTTTTGCTCGGGACGAGCAAATGATAAGTTTGGGGTATTTGTTCATATCAGATTTTTGCATTTTCATACCGTCCAATTTTTATCACATTGCATATCGGTAAATACTCTTGAGCCGTATTTGCTAGTCAATTGCAGGATACAGGTTCTCGATTCTAAAACGGTGAAATTCATGGAAAACACGACAAAATCCGGGTTCCTGCCAACCACAGATGATCTCCGCTCTTTATCCGTCTGTTGCCACACACCAGTTTAAGAGACAAAATGTCAAATCAATGTCGTTTTCATGCACAAGGCTCAATGGCAGCACAAGATCCAAGAAATCTACACGGAGCTCGAGGAAATCATGACAAAAAGTCCACATCAAATCACCTTTCCCTCAACAGAAATTCTGAAAAAATCGTGAAGACAATTTGAAAAAATACATATACCAGAATAAAGGGCACAAAATACCAGGAGTTTCCACCAAATTTGGTGAGCCAATTCCCCAAGTAGGCCGCGGAACCGCGGCCGTACGGCCTCCGCAGAGAATCAATTTTTGGGGGTGTTTTGGTCTTTTCATTTTAGTTCTGAATGTTGCCCTAGGTTTTCATTTTCCAGCCTATAAATACCCCAGAACCTTGTGAAGCCAAGGGTGCATAATCTTTATTTTTTTCTCTAGGTTTTAGAATACATGTTCTTCTTCCTCTTCTCATCTCTTCTCCATTAAAACTTGTAGTGAGCTTTTGTGAGTGAAGAATGATGAATAAAGAAGTTCCGTTTATTATTATGCTTGTCTTGTTCTCTTGTTAATTGTTGTAATTTTCATTTGTTAATTTAGTTGTTGTTATTTCTTGTTGTTTCTTTCTTCTCTCTTTTTCTTTATCCTTAAAACAACCATGATGCTTACGCTTGATCCTTGCCAAGGTGAGGTCGCAAATAGCTAGTTGTTATCTTCTAATCTCCTTCTTTCTATCTTCCTCTTTTGTTTTATTTTTCCGTATTATGGGTGAGTAGTTTCATACTTGTTAGGGTAGGATAAGGGAAGTTTGAGAGAAGGAAATCTCTCTCACTTTTTTCTTGCCCAACAACTTAATTCGACTCCCGTTAATTGAACCACAATCCGCTCCTTACGGCACCCTATCCTACATGATAGCGGTGATTCCGTAGTGAGACCGGTTGTGGTTGAATTAACCGGAGATTATGGTTAAGAGCCAAGAACGGACGGACAAGCACCAAAAGGAAGAACTTATGCGTTGGAAAGCCTAGCTTATACTCGCAAGTTCCTTCCTAGTCGTGCTAATCCCCGTTGTTGCCGATTACCGTAACACCGATATTAAGAGGGGCAACGAAATAAGTGGGAGACTCCTAACTCAAACTAACCTAATCCTAACCCTAACAAGCTCTCTTTAAATATCATTTTAACACTTAGATAATCACAAACAACTCTGGACTCTCGGACTTAACTCGTTAAAATACATAGAAAAAGATTTCCATCTCCCTGCGGACGACCCGTGTTCAACCGGCTAGCTACGAGCGAAACCGTCTTGATTGCGGTAATTAACTAAAACTTGAACACGCAGAATCCCTAACAATCAGTACACTGGACATGACTCGTCGGGAATTGTTGGGTGGTATTATACCTATCGTCAGTTAACAGTTCCCAGGTGATATGAGTACAGCTTAGTCCGCTGACTTGACACTGTCACTTCGCCTCAAGTGTGTTCCCACTGTTCTTTGATTACTACCCTACCACGGCTCTACTGAGTCGTGCAAACAGGTAGTAGTTGGATGCAGTCCCGAAGCACTTGGAGGCAGTGACGGTTAGACAGGATTCGTCTCTCCCGGTATTGGGAGTTGATATCGCGCTGTGTCTAGGAGAGCCATTACACATAGTTGATGCTGGCCAGGGCAAGCAAGATATACTGGTGGGTTTCCAGTGTTATCTCAGGGTGTTCTGGGCTACACTCCGACACGACTTGTACCGCTATTAGGGGACTGACGTTTACCACCCCTAGGCCCGCCATGCGATATTCTCAGACGAACAGACCGGACTGTACGGAGATTGTCACATACAGGCTCAGTAAGAGTTCGGATGGGTTCACCTCATCAGTCTTCTTATTGACATTTACCTGGGGACCGTTACGTACAGCTTGTGCCGCTTGCGGTCTGTGGTTAAACCCATTGCCAGCATAGTGTCGAGTCTTTAGAGTCCCACACAGAGTGTTTCACTGCACTGAGCGAAACGTGTAGAGGCCGTATGGTTTTACGGCAAGGCTACGATCACTTACGTACACTTGTGTGCGTATGCTGTTCGGGCAGGCAATACTAGTGGGCTTTGGTTTAAGCCGGATCCTAGTATTGTACGGATGGATTTGTTTTGTCTTCTGTGCATTCGCATTCTACGGAATACGGATGCGGGTGTGTATGCACAGTTTTGAGGAGAGAAGAAGGAGGTGCTGGCTCATTAGGGTTTTGACAGTTGATTCGGTCAAAACCATTATGAGCCGGGGACATTATTTACTAATCTTTTTAATAATAATTATGTTATGGCTAATTGCTTTGACCATTTGACCATACTTGATTTTGTTGAACGTTTGACCAAAGTTGAATTGGACCTTCATGAGAGGTCTAAAGTATTCTTTGGTTTTCTTTTTCTTTTTGTGATGAAAATGGTCAAGTCAAGCTAACCATCAAATTTATCATGAAAAGATTAGTCATGATGATGTTTATGTATTATTGCAACCATGATTCTTTTTTCTTTAGCTCATTATTCTTTTCTCGTTCTCTCTCTTGAGATGAGAAAGCTCCATGGTTGCTAGTTCTTCTTCCTCCTCTTGAAATTTCCTTTGATCTCATGTGTTGAGAGAAAAAGGATCCAAATAGACAAACACATCCATCTACCTCATCTACACAACCTAGGACATCAAGCTTAGCGATCTTGTTGCCCTAGTTGCCTCGGCTCGAGGTGGAGCTCGGAGCACAACTCTCGGGTGGATTTTTCATCGGCAAGAGAAGGCGACGAGGAGAACCATCCAACCCATTCCAAGGAGAAGAAGAGAAGGAGTTCAAGACTAGGTATAACCCTCTTACCGAGTAGGTAAAGCTTGTAGTTGTTGCTAGTATGCTGTTTAGCAAAGATCCGGTTTCTAGTCCATGTTACAAAACCCTAAAAATCGTTTTTCACCGTTTCCGCAACCCCGAAAGAACCGGGACAGGTAACGTGGATCTAAAAGTTACTCATTATTAGCCAATTAGTTACACAATTCAAATTCAAGTTGAGTGACACAACTTGTGATCCAATCAAATCAAGATTCATTGAGAGCAAAATCAAGCGAAAATCGAAGATCCTTTATCGCAACGCCGATCATCATCAAGAGCAAGAGATTTGCGACGATCCACGTCTCACGGCGATCGAGCCGAGCGAAGATCGACAACAAATTCCCTTTCAAAGGAGCGATCGAGAGCTAGTCTTGTAAACTCGAATAGAGAGGTGTAATTTGAAGGAGATTTAATAAAGGTGATAATTGTAATTCTCGCTTTCTTTATATTCTTGCATTATGAAATTTCTCGTTCTTGATTCTTTAATTTATATGATGTGTCAGTGAAATCTCCGCTTGTAAAGGAATCGAGAGAATCGGTAGATCTAATGATGATGAAATCCTAAAACTAATCTTAAGTCTTATGAGATTTGTGAACTCTAGGAAAAAGAATCATCAATGACCTAATTTGGAGCGAGATCAAGTTCTTGATTATTTCGTTGCAAATTAGGGATCAAACGATTGATGATTTTCTTTGCTAGAGGCTAGATTCGAATGATGATCAATGAAAATATAAGGGATAGAGAAGGAGAAACCCTAGTTTTTTCAATAGATCCCTAATCTTCATTCATCGTCATCAATCTAGCGACAATTCATCAATTGATAAGATTCGTAATTTTTAGTATTCATCATTGCTACTAACTCGATCGATTCCTACAAGCTATTCTACACAATCTTGATAATTCACATTGACATTTGACACTTTCTTGATTTTTAATTCTTGAATGTATTTTTGATTTTCTTGAAATGACAACTCAATTAAATCTCAATTTACTTTCTTGAATTTTCTTTTATATTTTCATTTCGACTCATCTAAAGCAAGATCGATCAAATACATGAATCTCTGTGGACGATCCATATTCATTAACGAAACTACATCGACACCGTTTATTGATTGCGGTTATAAATTCTTTGGTTGTGATTACATTTCAAAACACGATCCGAAATTTTATAATCAATCAAATGGCGCTGTTGCCAGGGATGCGTGCGTAATTTGTTCTTTCTTGCTATCTGAGTTGAAAAATTATTATTCCATAAAATTTTCATCCAAGAATCGCTTCAAGTGCTTAACGATTAGTGTTTGAATTTTTGCGAGAGAATCTGGAATCATTTTAGCAGTGAGATCAAGATTCAAGGAAGATTTACAGATTCCAGAGGAGTACAGGAAGCAACAGAAAAATTTTGAAACCCTAATTCCCACTGTGAACCGCGGATCCACAGCTAATGGCCGGTTTTTGCGGCGGTTCCGCCGCCGTTTAAGCGTTTCAGTGTTCCAAACTTCTGTGGTTCTCTCATCTTCTCTCTGATCTTGTCCAATAACTATTTTCTGCAGGATTCTTTGCAAAAATTCGCAGCGCTGCTAAAAAAATAAAATCTTGTTGCGTTTCTTGAAATTGGTTGTTTTGTGCATATTTTAATTCGGAAATTAAGGGGCAAAGACCAAATTTAGATTAGGTAGGGATTTCATTACCCTTCCTAAGCCCCAAAAATCACAAAACTAGCATCCACATCACCCTTCATTAACTAAAAAATATCTAGACAAGACTCTAAGGACCGTCGCGCTCAATTAGGACAGAAGAATGTCGTGGGTAATCTATTGCTTATCCGCATTTCTTTTATGGTGTCTAATGCAAGTGTGTCTAAGGAAAGTAGTTACTTAGTTAGGCCCGCTACTTACGTAGCGGATAACCTCCCACTTACCTGGCACTTACCTGGCCACAGGAGGGATAAAGAGGCAGTAGAGGATTCATCCTGCGATTTGTCTTCTGGAAGTCTAGGAGCGGTCTAGAGAATTGACCTAGGTGACCATTAGATTCAGGGTTGCTTGTGCATTTTTGTGTGAATTTTCATAAATCCGTTTTTTTTCAAAACAAACCAATTATTTTCTCTCCTTTTTACTTTTTTCCCCTCTTCTCTTCCTATAATGGGTAACCCAAACAAACGAACTCTTGCCGAGGTTTGCTATCCACAACCAGATAATTCTTGTCTTCGTAATCTCTTCGGTATACCATCTGACTCTTCCATGTCTTTAAGAGATTGGATAGCGAAAGCGGATAGAAACAGTTGGCCACCTCAGTTCAGGTCTTATCAACCATATCCTAATTCTACATTTGTTTCAATTGATACTCCGAGTGAGGATGCCCCTAGATGCATGTCCATTGCTGAGCATATAGCTAGGGCTAAAGGCCAAAGTTTCAATCCGGACCAATATCAACCATCACCTCCACTTTCTCAAGAAGAATTTCATAATCGGTTTGTGGCATATATGATATATATTGAAAATAGTCCATCAACCAACCAATATCAATATTCTTCTATCACAATGTTGACCCTACCCCTACCCAGTTTTCACAACCATTCAATTCCTATCAATTCTATCCGACTTCTACACCTTCCCTAGACACTCATTCTAACCAATCATTTGGGAGTTTTAATTGTCCACAAGAATTTCAATTTTATACTGAAACTCCTTATCAACCCAAGTTTAGTCTTGAGCAGACATTAGAAAAATATTTGGAAATGTCGAACCAAATTAGGAAGGAACTAACAGAGTGGACGCAAGAAAAAAATTTCAAACCAGCCCAAAATTTTTCAGTATATAATTCGGGCATAAGACAAAGTGAGAATTTGGGTAGTGAGCGAGAACTATACACCTTTCCTAATCAATCTGAAATCCACAACTCCAGTTTCACAGATTCATCGAGTACACTAAATAATCCACCGATTGATAAGTTGTGTGACTTTGAAGTGTTTGATTTACCTGACTGTGAAGGGTTCATTTCGAGTGAAACCATACCAAACCCTTATGATCTCTACACCTCCACTCTTGAACCAAAATTGATTGAAAACCATACTTTTAATGAGGTGTTTGAGAATTTTAACCTTCACTTGAATGGGGCGATTGATGTTGGGGATATATTGATTGATGAACCCGAAATTTTGGACAAGTTTGTCCCACCAATTCATCAGGTCCTTTCACTTCCTTGTGGTCATCATCTTGAGCCTTTAATTATTCTTTCTGAACCCCAAATGCGTCTTTAAGTTGATGATAATCGTATAACCGAAGAGCAGATCGAAATTCAGCCTCCATCTCTCACATCTGGTTTAGTGATCCTTGATACACCAATTTGTTTACCCATTTCACCTTCTACTTTCTCAGGTTCTTCTTCTATTCTTCCTATAATTTTAATGAGTGCTGATGAATCACAATCCGATAATTCAAGCTCGATAATACCAGAAAGTCAACTTGATTTGGATACTTTTGAATATGAGGTAGCTGGGTTTTTCGAGCCTCCTACCTCCATAATTTTTGACAAATCAAGTATGATAAATTCTAGCACAAAACTTATTGACAGCAAAATGTTCAATCATACCATTTATGAAGGTTTTGAAGAACTTTTTGCTGACGAACTTGCATTCTTAAACAATACGGATTTTGTGATTAATCAACCTCCACCTATAGAAGTTGAACCGCCACTACTCTTTCTTCTAAGATACGAGAATGAAAATGTTCCGCTCATTCCTAATCATTCACATTCTCGTTGTCATTCATCCTCATTCTTTCATTTTTATAATTTAAAACTCAAATCCTTTCCATCACACCACTTATCTCTTTCCCACTTCTTCTGGGCTACAGACAACATGTTCTGCCACCAACCGGGTCGTTAAATTTATAAATTCTTTGAATGGTGGTATTAATTTTTGGTCTTTGTAAAGGCTTATATTGACCAAATAACTTTACCCCCTTTTAAAAAGCTTAATATTGTTTAACTCAAGTTTGGGAGGGGGGGATATATTTTGGCTCTTGAAAATAAAAGTTGTCCTCAAAATTGTGAGCCAAAAATAATTTTGGGGGAGATTTTCACGATCATATTTCATGTCCCCGTTAATAAATTTTTCCTCCCAAGTTTACAGGTTTTTGAGATTTAACAGATGATAACAGTGAGGACACTGATGTAAACAAGTTTGGGGGAGGTTTGTGTTTATTTACGCATCACTTTGCATCATACTTTGCATAAGCACAAAACATATAATAAAAAAATGTATACATAAATAAGATAATAAAAGATTAGAAAGTGAAAAATTACATTTAAAAGATTAGAAAAATTTAAGAAAACCAAGAAAGTTAGATGTTTTCTTGAACGAACTAGTAATAAGTAGTTATGAGCCGTTGTCCCAAGGGTTAGTAAGATGAAAGAAGTCACTGATTTGCGGATAAAAATAAGTCTGAAAAATAGTTCCTATTCTGGAAGCCAAACATTTGAATGTTGATACCCTACTATACACACTTACACACGTCTTGAAACTCGGGATAGTAAAGGATACCTTGAAATGCTCTTGTCCAAAAAACCTAAGTATGAAATAAAAAAATGAAGAATAAAATATAAAATGGTGTAGAAAAATGAACACTGGTTTTGTAAACACTAAGGCAGCAATAAAAAAATATAGCGAGGGTGCTTCATTACCTAGTACTTTAGACCAACTGGTTTGGGAGTCACTGCTAAGCCTTAGGTGTTGCAAGACGAGGAAAATACTATTTACGCCTAATCAGCAAGCACATGAGTAATCGGTCGGTTAGTACCTCAAGAAGTATTAACGATCGTATGAAAAATGTGTGAGCAAATCCATCTAAATATTCACCGACTAAAAAAATACTGAGGTAGATGAACAAGAGTATGATAGCTTGAATTGAATTCTCCGAGTGTAGGGATGTCTTGTACACACATGTAGGGGTATATGATTAGTGTTTAGAAGAAAGGTAGGAATGAAGAATAAAGACGGTGTTTTATTGAGGGATGATGTGATTTCTAATATCTTTTCATGACTATTAAGATAAGGCTCATGATAACTGAAAAGCTAGTGTAGTTGGAAACTCTGATTTTCAAAGTCTTTATTTTATGGTTCTTATTTTTATATGTAAATTTCACAGTCTTCCTTTTATTATAGGATTTTGTGGGTGCAATCTGCTGAAAACCCTCAGGAGACAACACTCCTCCTACTAGGGACACCTAGAGGTTTAAAGGCTTGTTGCACATGCTCAATGCAATCGTATTGCCTACGAAAGTGTGCTAGTTAGTTTTTATTTTTCTTAATAAAATTTTCTCCTTCTCTTGAATAAAAGATGTTTGCTCGAGACGACCAAAATTAAGTTTGGGGGAATTTGATCAGTCGAAAATATTGCATTCTTAATACGACAATTTCCTTACTCTTTCTAACCATCTAAAGGTATTTGGTATAAATATAGCACATATTAGCAATTCGCCTGCAAAATATCAAATAACATGTGTTATACATTATAACCGGTATTATGAAGGAAATTGCGTGTAAATATTTCACGTATAATATTTTGTATCTCAACATTCTTCCTTGAGCTTGTGTGTAGAAAATTATTCAGGTCAAAGAACGGGAATCACAAATTTGCCGATAAAATGCAGCAAGTTAAAAACTTAAAATCTGGCAGAGATTCAGAAGAGATTAAATGATTCCAGACATCAAAAGAACACCCAAAGACCAACATCAAATCACCCCAGAAACTTGAAGCAGAGATCTCCTTAAAAGGCCGCGTAACCGCGGCCGATCTAGCCCGATCCGCCACGGATCCGCGGCCGAGTGGAGTCGTCGGCGTTCGAAAATTTTCTAGAAGCTTACCTATAACCGCCTAGCTTCCTTAAAACGCTCCATTTCCATGTGGCATCTTCTGGAAGGCTCTGCATAACTACCAAGCTTATGAAGGAAGCTTAACCGGGGATCTATAAAAGGGGATCTAGATCTAATTTTGGGGGGGTTACTCATTATTAGCCAATTAGTTACACAATCACAATTCAAATTCAAGTTGAGTGACACAACTTAAGATCCAATCAAATCAAGATTCATTGAGAGCAAAATCAAGCGAAAATCGAAGATCCTTTATCGCAATGCCGATCATCATCAAGAGCAAGAGATCCGTGACGATCCACCTCTCACGGAAATCGAGCCGAGCGAACAACAAATTCCCTTTCAAAGGAGCGATCGAGAGCTAGTCTTGTAAACTCGAATAGAGAGGTGTAATTTGAAGGAGATTTAATAAAGGTGATAATTGTAATTCTCGCTTTCTTTATATTCTTGCATTATGAAATTTCTCGTTCTTGATTCTTTAATATTCATGATGTGTGAGTGAAATCTCCGCTTGTAAAGGAATCGAGAGAATCGGTAGATCTAATGATGATGAAATCCTAAAACTAATCTTAAGTCTTATGCGATTTGTGAACTCTAGGAAAAAGGATCATCAATGACCTAATTTGGAGCGAGATCAAGTTCTTGATTATTTCGTTACAAATTAGGGATCAAACGATTGATGATTATCTTTGCTAGAGGCTAGATTCGAATGATGATCAATGAAAAGACAAGGGATAGAGAAGGAGAAACCCTAGTTTCTTCAATAGATCCCTAATTTTCATTCATCGTCATCAATCTAGCTATAATTCATCAATAGATAAGATTCATAATTTTTAGTATTCATCATTGCTACTAACTCGATCGGTTCCTACAAGCTATTCTACATAATCTTGATAATTCACATTGACATTGGACACTTTCTTGATTTTTAATTCTTGAATGTATTTTTTATTTTCTTGAAATGACAACTCAATTAAATCTCAAATTAATTTCTTGAATTTTCTTTTATATTTTCATTTCGACTCACCTAAAGCAAGATCGATCAAATACACGAATCTCTGTGGATGATCCGTATTCATTAACGAAACTACATCGACACCGTTAATTGATTGCAGTTATAGATTCTTTGGTTGTGATTACATTTCAAAACACGATCCGAAATTTTAGAATCAATCAGTTGGCTATGAACCGCCGGATATACACGAGCTTTCCTTAGAGAGACCGCAGTTGTTTGAAAGTCCTCGGCGTGTGCATTTCCGTAATTGCTTTGATCTTTGATGGGTCTATTTCGATACTTCGGTGTCGTATGATGAATCCTTGGAATTTTCCAGAAGAGACTCCAAACGCACATTTTAAAGGATTCATCTTCAGATTGTATTTCCAAAGTCGTTGAAACACCATGTTCAAATGTTCCCAGTGTTTCTCGTACGACTTGCTTTTCACCACAAGGTCATCAATATAGCATTCGACAATCTCGTGTATGAGGTCATTGAAGATCTTCGTCATGACCCTCTGATAGGTAGCGCCGGCGTTCATCAGACCGAAAGGCATTACCCTGTAGCAGAATATGCCCAACGGAGTCCGAAAGGCGTATGCTTTCGGTCTTCACGATACATTTTTATTTGGTTATACCCTGAAGATCATACATGAAGGAGAAGACCTCATGGGTAGACATGTTATCTATCATCAGCTCGGTAACTGGTACTGGGAAGTCATCCTTTGGGTAAGCTTTGTTGAGATCCCAAAAGTCTATTCAGATGCGCACCGTCCCATTTTTCTTCATTTCTGAACAATGTTGGCAATCCAGTCGGGATATTGAACTTCTTGTATGAAACCAGAGTCTATTAGTTTCTTGACCTCGGCGTTGATACTCTTCTCAAGTTCGAGCCGCATTCTTCTTATCGCCTGTTTGACTGGATTGACGTCCGGTGATATAGCCAGTTTATGCACCGCTATTTTTGGATCTAATCCCGGCATCTCAGAATAGTTTCATACGAAGAAGTTTTTATATTGCATAAGCATGTCCTTTAGTGTGGCCACCTGTATTTTAGACAACAGCTCATTGACGAACGTGGGCCTTGGCTCATTTTCCGTCCCTAAGTCAATTCTTCTTAGGTTGTCCGCCGTGGTATGTATCATATATTTCAGCTCTTTTGGTGCTGGTGAAAACTCTGAGATCACCTCCTCCTCGTCCTCATTTGCGTAGCACTTGAAGAAGTCGTCCATATTCTCATGCTCTCCCTCCTTTGATAGTGTTATCATGTGGCAAGTATGAGTTTGCTTCCACTCTTGGTGTTGAGCTGCTCCCACCTTCGCGATATAGGTTTTCTTTAGCTTATGCTTTTGCGGTGGGGTCACCCTCCAGCTGTCAGATAGAGCGAACTTGTCTTGTTGATATTGGTCTTCGACTTAATCTTTGAAGGTAAAGCAGTCTTCAAGGGGATGGCCTATTGCTCGGTGATAGGAGCAATAATCCGGATGATGGACCTCGTTTATTTGTTCAGGGTACCGATGCTCCGGGAGCATCATCATTTGATACTTTATGACAAGGTTGAATATTTTCCTTGTCTTGTCTTGAGGGAAAGAGTACTCCCGACCCATCTTCTTCATAAAAGACGGATTCCAGCTCACCTTTTCTTGATTGCGTGACTTCTTGGATCCGCTTCGCTGTTTCCGAACGTCCTTTTCGTTCTTCACCTTGTTTTTGCCCCTGTTTAGGGCTTTTCTCTTATCACGAGAACGTATAGCGGGCTGAGGGTGAAGGGCATCGTAATCTTCTCTTTCCGCAGACTGCTGATTGAGATGCTGCTTCATGGCCTTTTCGTAAATAGCCATTTCGCGGTTGTGATCATCCCGAACCTTTTGACCGGCTTCTCTCATTAGATTGTCAACTTGCGATTCGAATGACGGAGTTGACGTTCTTATAGCGGGATCTTGATCCAATTCAATATTATGACCATTCGGAAAAGCGTTCCCTTCTTCCCCAGAGCCATTTATGACGTGGCAGTTGTGGAATCGCCCCCGTTTATTTGACTGAACGTATCCGAGCCCAGTCATCTCTATCTTCCCGTTGGGCATCTTTCGCTGAGTTCCGGGAATGTCCCAAATCTTGTCTTGTCGAGTGGTTTGTTTGAAGGGTACGCCTTGGCATCTTAATAGCCTTTTCAATCCCTCTGCGTAATATCTGGGCAGACGGATCGGTTGAAGTCTGTCAAGTGCAAAATCGGCACCATGCCAGACTTCTTTCTCCACTCTGGTCTCTGTAGATTGATAGAAAAGGATCGCCTTTTCACCTCTTCGCCTGTGAGGGACATAGAAAGTCTGCAGCTCTTGTACGCTGTATGTATCAAGCGCATCAAGTTCTTTGTAATGCCGTGGCGGAACCATGGTTATTTGTAAACTCTGATCAGCTCCGGTAATGGCTTGTGTTGACGGGCGAGTGGAGAACACGGCATTGGCCTCGTCCTCAGAGTCACTGCCAAAGACCAAAATAGGAGTAGATGGTCCGGGCCTATTGCAGTGGGGTTGCCCTGAGTAGACTATTTCCTCATCTTCCTCGGTATCGCTCCCAAAGATCGGGATGGTGGCAACGTACTTCCGTTTATCCTCCGGCTTATGACATCTTTCCGTATCTTTGAAGTCTGGTAGGAAGTACTTTGCGTCTTCATATTTTCGGACTTCGTTTACGGAGAATGGATTTAGCTCCCCCGTAACAATGTACTCGAGGCCGTCTTTGAAATACTTCATACACTGGTGTTATGTAGAAGGGATGACATTGTACTCGTGTAACCAATGCCTGCTGAGCAGAGCGTTGTAGCAAGTCTTGGCGTCAATGACATGAAATTTGATATCGGTGACGAGTAACCCGAAGCGTAACATCAGTATTACGGACCCGAGCGTCCGTGACGATTGTGAATCGAACCCGGAGATGGTGATTTTGTCCCGAGCCAGGTGATGAACGTTCATGCAAATCTCCTTTAGCACCTTCACATTGAGGAGGTTGACAGAAGACCCATTGTTGACAAGGATTTTGCCTATCTTGATATCGTGGCAGTACCCAGTGACGTATAATGGGTGGTTATGCTTGCACGTTTCAAGGAGGAGATCCTCATCGCTGAATGTGATGTCAGTTCTGTGACCCTCTGCCGGTTCGTCCTTCATCCTTTCTTTAGCTAAGAAAGCTTGGAATTGCTCAGGATTTTGCAATGCCTTGATCAGAGAATCTCGTGTCTCTTTGGACAGGAGAAGAGCATCCGGTATACTCAGTTGTGAGGGTATCTTACTCAGATGTGCTAGGACATTGTAATTTACATTGTTTTTCCTAGGTGGGTCCTTGGCTGCGAGCTCTTTAACGACTCCATCATCAAGGGTGATTTCCTCAGGGACCTTTCCTTTTCCTTTGTCTCTTTTGATCGAACCTTTGTTTGTAGGTCCGAGGTTTTTCTCAGGCAGCGTGCGACTACGCAGCTGAATGTTCTCACGGTTCTCCTCCTCCTCTTCTTTTTCGGAAGTGGAGTTCTTGAAGAGAGGGCTGAGGGTCATTTCTTACTCAGAATCGCTCCCGAAGGTGAGAACTTGGAGTTTTACGCTTTCCCGACTGGTATCAACCATATGAATGTTGCCAGTCGTTTTCTCAAGCGCACTTGTCGAACTTCTTTGATTTCGACGAGCTTCGTATTTCATCCTCTTGAAGTGTTATTGATGGGCAACGTATCCTTGCCACCACTTCTTGAAGGCACTGCATTCCTCGGTGGGGTGGTTAACCTTCCGATGATATAGGCAGTCGTTCGGATATGAGTCCTCTCCATCGAGGCTTATGACCCCGGGCATGTTTCCTTTGAGAGGTGGCAGCTTCATTCCCACCGACTGGGCTTTGGCGAACCGCTTCTCTGCTTTGATCCTGTTCTTATTTGTGGAATGTGTGCTTCGGATTGGTTGAATTACTTTACGACTCATCCTTGCCACAGCTTCTTCATTCTGATGTTGACGCTTAGCCTTTTCATATATGGTTGTTTCGCGTTCTCGGTCAGCTTTGCTTTTTCAAAAGGCTTCGTTTAATAGCCTATCGATTGGGTCTTCCGACAGTTCCAGGGATTTTAGCGCCGATCCTGCCCCCTGTTGCTCTGTGTTGGTTTCTGACGCTGAGGGAGATTTTTCGCCATTTAACGACGAATGGGAGACCATGTGGCAACTTGCTACATAGTCATCGGTTTCTTCTGATGAGTTGTTTTCCTCATCGTTGTCACGATCTTCGTTCTCAAGAATATGCTTGAGGAACTCTTCGAGAGTAACTGGTGTCTGCGCCTTCTGGTTGTACTCCTCCTATCGAGTCGATGTACTTTTGTATGTTTGTGCGCTTGTCGTCATATTCGGCAGGCTGCACGGGCTTCTTGGTATTCTTCCTTTTCTTCGAAGACTTTGAAGGCTTAACTTCGGGATTTTTCCCTTTGTCAACTGTTTTCGGTACGGGACGCGGTTTCAGCACCCCTTTGATGATTTCGGGCTCAAGTGGACTTTTCTACCTAACTGCCGGACATGCCTGCAGATCCTTCAGCATTCTTTTGGTTTTAGCTGAAAGAACAATTTCCCATGGGGTTTCTTCCACCAACGGGCATGATTCCCCCGGCGTATCCATCTTTTTAGGAGCGTGCTTCTGTGGTGGATTCACCCTCCAGTTCTCAGACAGCGTGCACTTTTCCTATTGATACTGATCCTCGGCCATGTTTTTGAAGACGTAGCAATCCTCAATTGGGTGGCTTACCATTCTGTGATAGGAGCAGTAGTTGGGGTTATTGATGTCGCCAGGTAGTGGTGGACGTCGTGGGTCTGGAAATGTAATAAGTTTGTTGCTCACTGCCAGTTCGAACAGTCTCCTCGTCTTGTCACGGGGAAACGAGTAAGCGCGTCCTAGCCTTTCTTCCAGGGATAGGCGTGGACGCATGTTGTTTTAGCGAGCAACCGGTTTCGGGTCACTCGGTTGCTGTTGAGTGTTGGAAACAAAGGTCGCTTTCCCTTTACCCTTGGCATTTCGAAGGTCCATTTTTGAGGAGGAAGGCCCGCCGTCCATCTGGTCCATTTGGGCCAGTTTATCGATCAGAGCCTGGAAGGTGGTTGGCTTGAAGAACATCATGAACTAGGATACAATCGTTTGCGGATCTAGGGTCTCGATGAACATGCCTACGGCGGGAGATTCTTCGATGCGCTGTTCACATTTTGACCATAGGTTCCGCCATCGGATCGCGTATTGGACCCAGGTTTCTCCCGGCTTTACCCTGGCATTGATTAAAGTAGCGATCAGGGTGCGCTCACTTGCGCTGGAGAACCGTTGTGTGAACAACAGTTCCATCTCTGCGAATATTTTGACGGAGTCATTCAGGAACTTCGAATACCATTCAAAGGCTGTCTCCGACAGGCTACCAATGAACTGGCGAAGCAGCAGTTTGTCGTCGCCTCCAGTGTTGCCACACAAAGCTCTGAACTGCGTGATGTGTTGGTGTGGGTTTCCTGTCCCCTTTTACACATGGAACTTGGGGATCGTATATCCCGGCGGGTACTTGATTTGATCATACCAGCCTGGATACGGTCGCCCAGTTCTAACAGTTTGGCCAGCCGCTTCACTAGCTTGATGAGCTCATATTTTTTGATCTATATAGTCATCAAGAGCGGCCTTGGAGATTGTTTCCTCTTTAGCCGTTGATAGAGCCGACAGAGGGCTTGATGTTTCCCCTCTGTCATCCTCGATGATGATCGGTGGATTTTCAGCTGGAGGTTCTGGCTAGATCATCATTCCAACCATATCTTGGAACAAGAGCGTCGTCTGCTTTATGTTAGCGGCTTGCTCAGTATCTTCCTTATCTTTTCTTTCAAGCACCCTTCGCAGGAACTCTGTATCGGTCTACTACTCCTGGCACCGTTCAGATGCCGAATCCGGAATTTCTTTTTGCCCTGTGAATGCTGACATTTTGATCAGCATTTCCTGAAGCTTTTTTTGTTTCTCCTGGGCTTTTGTCAACGACCGAGTTTGCTGTCGATGATCCACGGAAGCACGGCTTTCCTCTTTCCCGGAAGCCATGTAAATCGTGTGTACGATCATGCCCCTAGACTTGGGGCGTTTGGGTCCGTCGCCTTTGAAATTTGCCGCGGGTAGTGGGATTTTCTCCGGCCTTCTCCTTTTGTGGGAGGTCGAAGTTGAAGGAGCTGTTGTATCAGGCGCCTGTGTTGAAGACATCCCTCGCTGTATGACGGAGGGATGGTCTTCCTCTTGCCGAGCCTTCGATTTCTTCAGTCAGCGAGAGTATTCATTATCGATTACAAAGTCTTGGACTTTCTGCCAGACCCTATGAATTTGGGAAGAGAGTCGTTGGTAGGACTGCTCCGATTTTGTCTGCATTATGGCTTCTGCAGGCGGGAGCGATTTCTTCAGTACCACTGTGGGGGAGTTTTTGCGCACTCTCTTCAACGGTTCAAAGCTGTTCCCGGTTGGAACAGCAGCATCGACTTCCACCATTGGAGCTGATGGGGTAAATCCATAAGGGAAGTTTCCCCCGGCTTCCCTTATTCGGCGCCAGTGGCGATGTCGAGTGTGCCTTACAGATGGGATTGCCTCAGTTATGGAAGCAGCTCCTTCGTGCCCCTTGCTTTGGTGAGGGGTTGCTGTTGTTGTCAATCGGTTGAAGACCGACATCCTTTGAGAAGGAACGACCAACCTTTCAAAGACCGGTCTTTTGGTAGGAGAAGCACCTTTGACGGTTTCACCATTAGTAGGAGTTGGAACATCTATCCATTTTGGGATAGCTTCTTCAGGTATCGCGAGCCTCGTTGCGGGCCTACTTGAGCTTTGGCTCAGCCTGTTGAAGACCGAGTTGCCAGACTCGGACGACCCGTTGAGAGGGGCCATGGAGGTTGCAAGTCGATCGAAAACCGACTTCCTTAGAGATTCCTTTTGCGGCGCTGGGGCATTGAAGCTCGTTGGCGGGACCATAGTCCCGAAGAACAATCCAGTGGTGAATTGAGTTACTTGCCCCACCGGCATTGAAAAGATGGTGGACGCATTGGGCCCGTATGTCACTCCTCCAGTTGGGACGGAGCGGGTGTTGCTGTTGCAATTTGTGCAGCTGGAAGCCATTGATTTTATCTTCTTCTTCTGCCCAGGAACAAGACACCAAATCTTAGTACCTCGAATCCAAAGGCAACCATAGCAAACCGCGATTTTGTTCGCGAAACACGACACACGAAGTGTGGAGTGGAAAGAGGAAAAGGTCCCACTGGGCGTGCCAGAATCTGTTTACCGCTGAAAATGAGGACGAACTGGGATGGATCTTCTTGCCTGAGTTCTGGGAGCAGATGCAATTTGATTTATCCGTCCACCTCTCCGAAGACGCCAAGTTGATTTATGGCACCGTATATCGGAGGTTTGGACGGATGCGGCCGTTGTAGCAGACTTTGTCAGATTCCCCCTCGTTTTGCGAGGGGTTTTTGATTATGGGGATGCTCTTCCCTGCAGGCGCAAGCCCTTGCAGTTAATTACGCTACCGCATCGCGACAACCACTTTCTCCTGCTCCTGAAGTTCACTTCGTGTCGTGTGTGTTTTTGTTTGTTTAGATTGTACGTGGATTGTATACGGAGACTAATTTATGTCATCGCCCGTAGGGTGTGGATTAGTCCAAATCCTTATATTTTAAATTTGGGGTTTTTATTTAAAGGCCGTTAATCTATTTTGATATTAAGATCGACTTAAATGTATGTGAGTATTTGGGGCTCGATTTGTTTTTGGTAAGGATACATTAGTCCAATTTGAGACTAAGATCCACTTAACAAATTTTAGGATCGTTTCTATTTCAGACCCAACAAAAGAGAATTTAGGCTCTATTGTTTCAGTTTAAGGACGTTTCGGTCCATTGTCGCCATTTTGGAGGCGAATATTAGTTTAGGGACGTTTTGGTCCGTTATCGCCATTTTGGAGGCGAATATTTGTTTAGAGACATTTCGGTCATTTACCAGTTTAAGAACGTAGTGGTCCTTTGCTAGTTTAAGGACGTAGTGGTCCATTGTGTTCATCATGCATGCACGTGTATTTGTTACATGGTGGAATGAACGATGATGATATGAAATGTGCCCAATTTGGGGCACGATCCAATTTGAGGCATGCACATCAATTTGGAAGTGCATTAAGAGGAGTTGTTGGTCGTCGGGACCCGTCACCTCTCTGAAGAGTTGAGAAATTGCAACGACATATATCAGAGGTGTGAAGAGATGTGCCCTTAAACCGAATCCCATATTTGAGCAAAAAGGGGGGTTGTTATGGACCTAAGAATCATTAGTCATTTTTTAGACTAATATTATCTTAGGAGATATGGGATGAATATCATTTGGATATCATTAGTTGAAGAATCATTAGTCAAGTTTAGGACTAAGATCAGTTTGGGGAATCATGAGCACAGGGGGGCTCAGTTGATTGGAAATCGAAAAGGTTTTGACCTTGGGAAAACTTAGCCAATTTGGGCTAGGTCTGGGTCTCCACAATTAACTAATAGTGCTAAGCACTGGTATATGCAGCACTCACGTGTATCTCACGCGAGACGCTGGATCAGTGTTAAACCCGAGCCCCAGCTTGTTGTCACCGTGTCGTGATCGTGCTCATGCCTGTGCCAGGCCCGTGCCCACTTCGAGCCACCTGCGTGCCCACGATTGCACCACCGCCGTGCCAGCCTCGTATCGCCTATGTGCCCAGACGTGCCCCGGCTCGTGCCCGCTTCGTGCCCAGCACCATGTTCAGTAGCGTCCAGTGTCGTGTTGCACCGTGTCATGCCCGCACTACGCACCAAGTCAATACCGTGCCTAGTATCGTATCACGCCCACGTCATCACCACGCCACTACCGTATGACGCCCGCGTCGCCACCGTGTCCAGTACCGGGTCACCGCTCATCGCGCCCGAGTCACGCACCATGTCCAGCAACGCACCGTCTCGTGTGTCGAGACGGATCACGCATGTGGTGTTGCTTCTATATTAACCGACCGAAGGCAAGTGAACACCCTTCACTTATGAAATTATGCTATATACATAAATATTAATTCAACTTGATAAATGATAATTATATAGGAGTAACAAGTGTTCGATACGAATACCGGACTTAAAACCTCAATGATAGTAAACTTTTCCTAATCAATGGTTCATTTTACTGTTAATATGTAGTGTATAAAAAGTTAGGATCGAAACAATTAAATTTCGCATATGAAACGACGTCCCCAGGATACGTCGTAAAATCTGATTTCTGCCGTGCATGCTACATTGTAAAATTCATATTAAATTGAATATGATCCGAAATGAAACGTTTCATGGCTCGTATCGAAGCCAATAGATAAACCTACAGTACCACATAGTTGATCTCTTAATTTTAATAAGTTATGATAATAAAAACTGAGGCGATTCATGGCTCTGAATTGCAGTCCATAGCAAGAATCTCTACCTTTGCTTGTTTTAGAACGCATGTTTCTCGCTGTTAAAGTGAGCAAGTGTGCGGAACCATGCATGAAAGCATAGAGAATTGAATTAGCTTTCTAATGGTACTGGTCTCTTTGCATTCCATTATCATTTGATATTTATAACACCTTTTAAACCGTCGATGTAAACTGCAATTCCATGCAGAGACAGAATGTATACCTTAACCTTAGACAGTGCATATCTCCTTGCGTACAACGGATATTATTGATCCGTCTGGTGCGTATCTGCCTGCGTACAGTGGATATTATTGATGCTTCTGGTGCGTTGGAAACATAACAGATAAATCTAAATATTATCTAACTGTAGTGTCGCTTAATTATGATCCCAACAGAGAGTAAACTGTGTTACGAAATAGACTTCCAGTTCAGGAATTGGATTTCCAGCAGAGAACACTTAAAATGGAATGACCGTAACCCGCAGACCTAAAACCTAATTGACTCGAAACTAATTTTGCTGTAGAGATAATTAAATATACTGCTTACTCTTTTTATATTGTTTTGCTCAATTCTGCACGTGTGATTTATAGTGAATTTTGCAAGTTGTATGACACCGGCTGCTATATTTTTATTCGTATCATAGTTGATTGCATTCTTATCATATCATGTAGTGGTTATAACCTCATTGAATAGTGGTTGTATACATTGATAACCTGGTGATCGTGTTACATTACCAAATGACAAGTGTTAGTGATTGGATTGTGGCAAGTACGTTAGTATAAAGGCGTGATTGAATAGTGGAAGTGGCACGTACTTGTACATAATCAGCGGAACCATTTAGTTATTGCATTGTTGACGCCTATGGGGCATATATAAGTGTAACTATAACTAGTATGGGATGGGTATGGAAGCACTTATATTAGTGTCATAGGTAAGACATCGAGGACTATCCACACATCTTGGAAACTAGTCGAGACATGCTTGATGGAGACCTTGTCTCCAATTCTCGTGTAGACTTGTCATGGAGCGACTAGTATTTAGATTCGTGGTCGGTGTTTGATGTAGATCGTGGGTGTTGGGGTAGTTTGAGTGCGAGTTCGTTCAACGGAATCTTAGGAGTCCCATTGCCGGCATATTTCGTGATTTCATGATATTGTTATCGATCGTATATTGGTTCTTACTGATCATGATTCGGGCCCGTGTTTCCTTGCCCTGGGGCTTACCCTTGGGTTGGAAATACTCCTGCGGTGGTTGACGCTCACACTCGGACTGACGATAGGTTTAGTAACTTGGGCCTTGAGATTTTGAGACTGATAGAATATTACATTGATTATTGATTTGACATACCTGCTTTACCGTTACATATACAGGTTATTTCATGCTCATGTCATTACTCTATTCTTACTGCTTTATGTTTATCATCATTGCACATCATATATGTATATATTGTTGTTGTGTCGCTCTGACGACCTAAGTTTGAATGCTCAGAGTGGAAGAAGTGGACCCGTCGTGGATATTTAGACCAGTGAGCCAGCCTTATCGTTCCTTTCATTATAATAGTTAGTTGATGTATTTGATGCGCTCGGTTTCCTTTCCACCTGATAGTTTTAGTGACTGTATTATCTAGTCATCTGTGTTATATTACTGCTACCATGTACTGCCAGAAACCGAAGTGTGACTACGGAAGGATATTTCCTTGACTGTAAGAGCATGGATGGCCTTGTCACCCCTCGTGTTCCGTATTTTGGAAAGCGGGACGTGACATGGTTTTGTTGGTATCGGAGCCAGGGTTTGGAATGAGATTACAGTTCAGTCTATGGATCCCTTGATTCATATCCAGTTATATTGCTCTTCACTTCCATATAATCCTCATTATATCATCGTTCAAAGTCTTGTCTTACCACTTGATCTTACTTTCAGTTATTAATCCGATACCCTATCTTGAATCTTATACCTTATGCCGTCCGAAAATTTATTGTTTCAGGACCATGGTTTCCAAAGACTCTTCTTCCACCTCCACTTCCCAGAGTCAGACCGTTGAGATTTTGGGTGTACTACAAGGCTTGATGGAAGCCCAGGAGCGAACGAACGATCTCTTGGCTGGAGGATTGAGAAGACAAATGGTTTGGGCATCAGAAGGAGTCGCCGATCATGGAGGAATCCCTGTTAAACAAAGAGGAGGTGTGTAGATGAAGCGCCTATTTGTTCCTCAGCAACAGAAGCAGAAGAGAACCCAAAATTGTGGTTATTGCAAGATGCCAGGACACCTTCAGAGGGACTGTCGCCGGGCAAAAGGACAGTGCTTGATCTGTGGATCCGGCGAGCATCTTGTCAATAGTTGCCCTAGAAGAAAAGAGCTGTAAGGAGAAGATTCGTCAATGCCTTCCACATCTATTTGAGTAACTCGGTTGTTTTCATTGTTTTGTACTTTGAATTTCAAGGATGATATGGTCCCAACACATGATTCAGACTCGCTTTACGAGATCGCAGAAACCTAGATATCAATGCGGAGTTATCACCTTTCCCACTTCTAATAAAGACATCGTTATTTTATTTAGTAATCGTTTCTTTTCGTCTGAACCTTATATTTTGTTGAACCCCTTGGTTTAAATGAAAAAAATTGTGGGTTGTGATTTGTATATCGTTTCCTTACCATTCACTTTCATATACTACTTACTGCATCATCACTCAAGTTTATGATTTTAGATTTTATCCACCTTATATTTTCCATGTGCACTTTTGTGTGTTCCACTATCTAATCATGACTCTCTCTTTTCAGGCCATGGCCAACCCTGGCGAAGAGCCGCCTCTCGATGAGGACACCCGGTCCTGCGTTTCTTTTGACTGCATACTAGTGAGTTTAGATGACAAGGTCGATGGCCCACAGTTTATTTTCGACAACAGCGATCCGGAGGATGAAGGATTCGCAGACACAACTCCAGAAGTTAATATGATTAGTGACTCTGACGATGAAGAATATGACCCCGAAGAAGACCCAGTAGAAGAGGATCCTGAGGAGAACCCAGTGGAAGAGAATCCAGATGAAAATCCCGAAGAGGAAGATCCTGAGGAGGACCCAGTGGAAGAGGATCCAGAAAGGGATCCAGAAGATACAGATTATGTGGAACAGGGCCCCGATGAGGAAGCTCCTGCCGAAGAGGAAGGGCCAGGAGAAGAAAACCCCATGGGAGAAGAGTCCAAAAACGAGGCTTCAGCCGTGAAAGAGTCGGAGGATGAAATCTCGAGTGAGGAGGAACTCGAGACTGAAGAACCTCCAGCAGCAATCCCTGCAAGGCACTATGCGGATGGACACCCCTATCTTAGCGCGAGAGCTTATCGTAACTTGTTGAATTTCCACAATCGCGACTGACATGACTTATTTTTCTTTTCTTCTGGCCAAATAAAAACAATGTATAGCTTAGGGCTACGTTAATCTCTCAATTGTGCTCTGTCAAAATTTTCTGGATAATAAATTTCGGTTCGAGCAAATTTTTCCCTGAGTATCGTACCTTTAAGGTCCGCATGATGCATTGATTGTTCCTCCTTCCAATAATTTCTTTCCCCCTTGAGATTCATTATCGTTATCTCATTCTTGAACCTTGTAGTAACCTGACCTCCAGTGTCGTTGACACTATAGCTTAGCACCACTTTCCTGACTCCATCTTTCGATTAGGTCGTATTTTACCACAATTCATGCCCTGGTTAGTTTACTATACGTTACCAGTATTATTTTCTATTATTATAGTTATATATTTAGTGGCGTTTGAAACTTAGTTTTCTCTATTTTTGTGTTTTCTAAAAAGTGTGCATTATTAATTACTTTCGTTATTTCAAATGATCTACTATCCTTCAAATTTTTAATAGTACAACCTTACGCCGTATATTCTATTTCTAGTAAATTGTTCCTGCAAATGCTCTTCATGTTATCGTCCTTTTAATACGTAATTCTGTTTTTCATACTTTTTATTTTAATTTCCTCTGCTTTTAACTACGGATGTCACTTCGGGTTATCTTCTACTTTATATTTTTCTTTAAGGATATACTGTTTATTATGGTGTTATCACCCACATTCGTTCGTATGTTGGTATTCTTTTGTTTAACTCTCAAAATTCATATCCTCTTTTCCTTGCTCATATTTATGCTAACTACCTTTTATTTTCGTATTTACGTTTACTTGCGTATACTAGTGCTCCAATCGATTTAGATTTTCTATTTACGGTAAAATGAAATATGGTTTTCTTGTATGTTGATACATTTTATTTACTTGAACATGTCATCACTATCTCGGTATTATCTTGAGTTCCTTTTGTGTTATATTATCTCCGCACTTTTGCATATGTAGTTTAGTCATGACCTTTACGTTAATTGTTGATACATGCTTTGGTTATTGTAACAACTCCAATTTCAATGTATAGAAAATTGTTTAAAAGTTAATGTACAATTGGGGTATTTGCAATCCTGTGTACACTATAAGTATTTGTTTTACTTTTGAACAAGCTCACTGGTAAAGCCTTGCACTGTTGTGGCGTAGCCCCTGTGATCGAATCCCCCCAGCCACATTATCTTTTTAATTAATTTTCTTTTAATTTTTTAGAAGCCTAAGAATTTGCACATGCACTACACGTAATATTTTAAGTTAGAGATTAAATAAACATGTGCACGATGGAATATGAGACGACGGGGACACGTGGCGATGATTTAACCCAATTCCACCAGAATTGGACCAGCGAAAATCACTAAAAGACCGGCACCGCCGGTTCCCCCCGTAGGTAATGCTCTGATATTTTTGCCCGAGCACCCCTTGGCCTACCCCACTACCCCCATATTATTTGTTTACTCTGCATTCATCCAGAGAACAATAAAATGCCCTTTAAATCAATTTTTAATGCATTCTTTAACCCTCTAAACTAATTTTCCCTATAAATACCACACTCCATTTCACACATCCTCACTCAGAAATTCCTTACCAAAACTCTAAAAAATTCTCAAGTCCTTTTAGTGTGCAGGTGGAGTTAGCGAAGGGCGAAGTTCCGGCGACGTTCCAAGGAGATTCCCGCGATGAAACGACGCCCCGACACTTCCCTAGTCTTCCTCTCTGCTTTCTCTTTTTCAATAGCCAGTAATTCCCCTCTCCCCCTCTCTTCTACTATCTTAAAAACTTTAATTTCTAAAACCCGACGGAAGCGGAGTTAATCCGACATCCGATTCGGTTTTCTTTAAAAAATCTATTTTTCTTAAACAAGAAAATACCATACTCTCATATATTATTTAACAAACATTAACAAATATATTAAAACAATTTTCATTTCAAAAGAATCATTTATGCGACTTTTATAGTATTTTTACGGTAAAATACCTCATACTTTAGTTTCGACATACAACAGCATAATACTTGTATTACCATTAGAAAACTCACGAGGTAACGACCTATCTCATCACAAAACACATCATTGACATAGCACGATGAGATTTTGGGAGTATAGTTATGGGATAATACGGCATTACTAATAAATACCATTAACTTGCAAAAGCATTTCTTTAAAAAGTGTATTAAACAATTCCTTGCAATTGTGCCTCTACAACCCACTTTTGGGGACCCCGTTCGGGATGGTGTGGGTTATCGCACATCATCGGTCCTAGTAGAGCGAGATGCAGATCTCCGAAAGGAGCATTCGATCTCGATGGAATTTTAATGCATTTTTCTTTAGAAAGAGAGATTTCTACAAGAAATAAATAAAATTTATTTTTATTAAATATATATGTATATAACTATTATCAAAATATCTATTTTAATTATATTACATAAATATTCTAAGTTTTCTAAATCAAACGAATCACCATTACATGAAAATACCATCCAAATACAAAACAATACCGATATTTCAATAAAATACTCTATACTATGAAAACTGTGTTCTGCTCACTAGAAATTTCACTTTTATAAAATATACATCTATGAAAATCCTAAAGACAATAATTAAATACTTGAGATGTATTTTGAAATTATACCAAAATTGTTTTTACATAAAAACCCCTCAAGTTATACTAAATTACAATAAGGACTCTAGTAAACATAGGTTTAAGCGGGACCAGTTCTCTTGAGCCTCAGGGAGCCGGAGAATATGGGTGCTTGCCTATCTAAGTTAGACAATTTAAGAAACGGTGTTATCAACACGGTAATTGTCTTGAAAAAAGACACAAATCCTGCCGCCCATGTGTAGCTGTTACGGATAATATCAAAACTAATTCAGGATTTCAAGTTCTTTTCAAAAGTGTGTGACACAGACTGAGTCTCAATTTAATCAATCTGACTTGAATGTGATTCATGTATAAACTACAATACAACATGAATTCATGAATCCATCTATTCAATCTATATCAATCTATATTGACCGAACCGAACCATGGATATACTCCGTTTACATGACTCTCCATTTATATCCATTCCATCTACTAATATCATGGTTTTGACAACTCATCCATATATATAACAAAACAATACAATCAATACAAAAGGCATCGCGGGGTTTATAAGTGGTAGATTGGTACGGAAAGTGTTAGAAGTGGCACAGGACTGTAATCTTAATACACCAAACCTGAATAGCCATTGCCGTTGTACCGTGGTGTTCCCCTCCGAATGGCGGCGGAGACGACGTGAGGACGTCTTGCCTGAGATTCGGGACAGATGCTATATGGTTTTATCCGTCTACCTCTCCGAAGATGCCAAGTTGATTTATGGCACCGTGTATCGGAGGTTTAGACGGATGCGGCCGATGTAGCAGACTTCGTCAGATTCCCCCTCGCTTGAGGGGTTTTTGATTGTGGGGACGCTCTTCCCTGCAGGCGCAAGCCCCTGCAGTTAATTACACTACCGCATCACGGTAGCCACTTTCTCCTTCTCCAGAATTTCACTTCGTGTCGTGTGTGTTTGTTTCGTTTGTGGTTGCCCGTGGATTGTATACGGAGACTGAGTAATGCCGTCGCCCGTAGGACGTGGATTAGTCCAAATCCGTATTTACTTAGATTTGGGTTTGGTGTTTTTTAGTTTAAGGATACGTTAGCCGTGCTTGGGGCTAAGATCAACTTAAACGGGACCGTTTAGATCCGGCAAAAGAGCATTTGGAGGCTCTATTGTTCCAGTTTAGGGACGTAGTGGTCCATAGGTAGTTTAAGGACGTTGCGGTCCATATTCTAGTTTAGGGACGTGGTGGTCCATCATTAGTTTAAGGACGTTTCGGTCCGATATTAGTTTAAAGACGTTTCGGTCCGATATTAGTTTAAGGACGTCTCGGTCCAATATTAGTTTAAGGACGTTTCGGTCCACGAGTTTAAGGACCCCGCAGTCCAACATTAGTTTAAGGACGTTTCGGTCCAATATTAGTTTAAGGACGTTTCGGTCCACGAGTTTAAGGACCCCGCAGTCCATATTGATGTATGTGGTCGTCGGGACCTGTCACCTTTCTAACGATGTTGAATGATTACAACGACATGTGTCAGAGGAGTTCGGAGATGTACCCTCGAACCGGATATAAATTGATTTAAGAGAGCAATCTTGCTCAGTCAATTTAATTTGAGGACTTACGACCAAAATTGGGCTAAGTCCAGTTGAAAATGTTCACATTTTGTTTGCATTTGGCCTGTTAGGCCTTTGTTTGGGCTTTCCCCTTTTTAAAATAATGCATAGCATTACTTCAGGCCATTTATGCCTATTTTGACTGGGCTCTGCCATTTTTATTATAATGCAGAGCATTTGTTTTGGTCCATTGGACCTCTCAATTGGGCTCTGCCCTTTAAATAATGCATAGCATTATTTACTCTGGCAGTGCCCCATGTGGCTTGTCAGGCGTTCTGCGCCAATTAATGAGCGCAAGCGCTCGTGGAGGTGACACGTGTCACGTTCTGGTGAACGCAAGCGCAACAGTGCAGTGCGCTGTGTCAGTGCGCTGCGCTGTTGCACTGCTGACACGTGGCGCTTCCTGGCGGTTTGCACAATAGTGCAGTTTTGGCAAGTGCTGGGCATTGTTCTTATTCTTTTGGATCAATTTAGATCAAAGAAAACAAGTTTTTTTTCCTTATTTTTTAAAGAACCAGTGGTTCATAAGTGGTTCATAAAAGGTGCAAGGCACTGTTATCTTGAGAATCTTTTAGATTCAGAACCAATGGTTCATAAAAAGAAGTGCAAGGCACTGTTTATTATTTATTTTTCTTTTCATTAGAGATCCTTGATCTTGTTCTCAGATCAATGATCTGTTCATAAGAGAATTTTCTCTTTTTCTAAAGGTTTTTTACCTTTTTCTTGTTCTTGAGGATTTCACTCCAATTCTTCAGAGTTCTTTCTGTTTAATTTCTCACAAAATGTTGATGCCTTTGAGTTGAGGTTTGGGTTCCTTTTTATAGTGCCCATAAATTAGTTAAATTTGTTAAAGAGATCTTTCTCTGAGTGATTTGGGGAATTTTCCCCACCGTTGGATCTTTGATCCAAAGGCCTCTGTTTTACAGAAGAAAATCTTCTTGTTTTAACAAGAACAGAAAAGATTTCTTTAAAATCTTAATTCTGTTTTGCGCAAACGTCTCAGCGCGTGACACGTGTCGTGCAGCGCAGCGCTTGCGCAGCTGTGCTTGCGCAACTGCGCAGACACGTGTCGTGCAGAGCGCTTGCGCAGCTGTGCTTGCGCAGCTGCGCAGACACGTGTCACGCAGCGCAGCGTTTGCGCAACTGAAACGTTATTTCCTTTACTTTTTGTTTTAAAAGAGCTTTGCTCTGATTGGACGCACTGCCTCGGGCGCTGTGCTGACGCATCAACTTCTGACACGTGGCGCGTTGCGCGCAGCACACGGGATTTTGAAGCGTTGCTTCAGAAAATTTGAATTTTTGAAATTCAAACAGAGCCTTGCTCTGATTGGGGGAAACAAATGCCCCCCACCGTTGCGCTCACGTGGCGCGCACGTGAGTGCAGCGGTGGCAAGATCCTGGCCGTTGGATCAAAAGGGGTAAGTTGAAGAGGCGCATACGCCTATAAATAGGACCCTTGGTCCTTGGTAAATTCCACCGTTTTCTTGAATCTTGAATCCCAGAGCCTTACTCTTGCTTAAGAACTTTTAGAGTCTTGCTCTTGTTTCTTTTTAAGAACTTTCAAAGTTCAGAACCTAGCACCATCTTAGGTAAATTTTTTTTAAATTAAATTAAATTAAGTTTAATTAACAGAGCCTTGCTCTCATAGATCTTTTGATCTAAAGAAAACCCCTTTGGGGTCTCATTAACAGAGCCTTGCTCTCAAAAATCTACAGATCTATAGAGATCTTGTTCATGGGTTTTAACCCATGAACTGAGCTTTGCTCATAGATCAAATGTAGATCTTTTAGATCTGAACATGGAGAACTTCTAAAGGTTTTCATGGATCTTTAAGATCCCAAATTTTTAATCTTTTAGGAGTTAAAATTTCCTTTCTGATGGATTTTTCCATCATTATTATAGAGCTAGGCTCTTTTTTTAAAATAAACTTTATCCCTTTGAGACCAGAGTTTGACAAATGTCACTCTGTGACAGAGCTTTGCTCTAAAAGAGGAGATTTTCTCTTTGTCTCTAGGGACTTCCCATCAATGAGGATATTCTCTTGGGGATCTTTTCATTAATTGACAGTCTCATTTAATGATGGGATTGTCTTATTAAATGATGCACCGTCATCCAGATTTTGTGGGTCCCCCTTTGGTCCCCTACCCACTGCATTGCAGTGTGGTGTAAGATTTTAAAATGCCAAGCGTTGGAACACTAACGGTTATTTTTGTCTTTCTACAGGAAACATGTCTGCCAACTTGTCTTTCCCATTTGTTCGCTCGGAGGGAGGGTTTCCCCATGCACCAGTGGACCGGGTGGCGCTTGCTCTTATTAAGGATCATGACCCCAAGCACAAAAACCTTCACTTGTGGGGAAGGTGGTACAATGAAATCATCCAGGGTCGTCGCAGTCAGTTCCGCCACGCCGTCTGAGCCCATAATTACGATCCCCTATGCGGACGAACCCCCAGTGAAGTATGCCGTGGAGGTTAAAAATTGGAATTTGGATGACCTCCTCCAGCCTGCAATTGGCGCTATTCCTGTGCAGCTGTAACAACCCTAATTTTCTTATACACTTTTTCCTATACAAATTTTTTCAAATATTTTTAAAAATCCACAAAGGGGTATTTTAGCTTGAGCACAAGATTTAGGTAATTATTTTTGTTTTTAATTACAAGCTACAAGAATGAAATAACTCCATTTTTAGTGTACAAGAAATTACTTTAAAATTTAATGTATACTTGGAGAATTTACTCTTGCTGCTATCATTTTAAGTAATTAAATAACACAATAATTACAAGAAGGAGCTTGTAGCTCATTGGTAATACCTTGCACTGCTGAACCAAGCCACCAGAGTTCGAATCCCATGCCCCACATTGTTTTTAGTTTATTTTTCTTTAAAAATCCTTGGAAGCCCAACAGTCCACAGGCCATAACTCTTAAATATTGAACTGAACCCCAAAAATGAAGTATGCCATAGTCTACGTCAGAGAACCCCGCACCCGACCATGGCCGAACCCGGCCGGGATCGGCCAACTCGGCAGGCCGACCGGCCGAATCGGCCGGCGCCGCCGGCCGGAGTTGGGCCGATGGCCGGGGTCCCAACATGAAAAGTGTGGCTTTTGGCATTCTATAACCCCCTGTTAACTCCAATTTATTTGATCGGTTTTCAAATGTTAAATACAACCAAATTAATACAAATTTTAATATTTTTTATTTAAATTTTTATAATTTTTTTAATAAATAAAACCCTTCACCTATCCTACCCTAGCTACCCTATAAATAGACCCCTACCCCTACCTTCTCATTCTAAAACCATAAAATTACTCTCTTGAAATTTCCACAAGAAAAGTGTGTGTTGAAATCGAGTGCACGGCGAAGCGCTGACGGATTCCGGCGACGTGCTTTGAAGCAACCGGCGATGAAACCACACCTCGGCCTTTCTCCCTAGTTCATCTTTACTCTTTAGAAGAGTTTTAAACCCGTAAGTCCCGTCCTTCTCTCCTTTCTATTTCTAAAAATACGACTTTTTAGAACCCGACGGAAATCGGAACAAACTGATTTCCGATTCGGTTTTTCTACAAAATCCCACTTGTCACCTAATCCATAATACCTAAACATATCCATGATGACTATTAATCACATAGAAACCAATTTAAATAAAGTTTCTCACATGAAATGATAACTTTCTTGTAATATCGTATTCTTTTCATAAAAATACCATAAAGTTTATTTTTCTACTTCTAATCAATTCCCTCATTCCTAAACATGTTCATCTTGATAAATAAACTTGTAAAAATCAATTTGAATGAGTTTTCACACATGAAATGATAACTTTTGTAAATACCGTATTCTTTCACATAAATGCCCTCATGTTTAATTTATCATGTTTAACCCCTAAACATCACAATACCTTAAAATAAGTCACGAGGTAATGACCTACCTCTACACACATGCAAATACAACCTTAATTGATATTCCCAAAATTTAGAATACGAAAATACAAGACTTTACATTAAAATACCATAATCTTCATAAAACCATTCTTAAAGATTTTAGATTTGTTACACTTTTTAGTAAATAGTTTTTACTAGGAAAATACGATAAGTTGTGGACATCGATCGTTTATCTAAACTGACTTTGTGGTGTCTAGGCAAGTGTGTCAAGGCTAGTGGTTTATAATTAGGCCCACTATTGTGGTTCCTTCCCACTTACCTGGCACTTACATGGCCGCAATTGGCGGTGAAGAGGCGATTTGAGGCTTCTAATGACTTGTCGTTTAGACCTTAGAAATAGGCTAGTTGGTTTAGGAAACCCTAGAAACTAAAATATGGAAATCTATACCCTTTTACAAATAAATACCTTATATTTATAAAACCGTTTTTTTCTAAATGAATGGTATTTGTTAAACCTATGCAAAGCGCCACTACAACCCACCTTTGGGGAACCCGTTAGGGATAGTACGGTTCATCGTGCACCCGCGGGCTAGTAGTGCGAGATTCAGACCTCCGCAAGGAGCATTCGGTCTCGAAAGGTTTAAAATACGGCATTTAAGAAAAATGAGATTTTGGAAAATAAAATATTTATTTAAAATTATTCTTGTATTAATATATATATAATTATCATTTAAACACCTGTTTTATCATAAGATAAAGTTTCCATTTTTTTTCTTAAATTTACAAGATTAAAGTTACATTAAAATACCATGAATTTCAAATAAATCAATATTATAAATTAATACTTTTATTAGGATATATTCACTAGTATAACACAAATAAAATCCACACTCATTATAACTATAAAGACGAATAATAAATTCTTGAAGTGTATTTTGAAAACTATACAAAAGTACTTTTTACATAAAACCCCCTCAAGTTCTATAAATTACAATAAGGACCCTAACAATTATAGAACTTCAAATTACTTTTCTTTTAGTCTGACTCAGGTTTGAGTTTGACTATTTCTGACTTGAATATGATTCAAGTCAATCTATATTCTTTAATATTCCAACTCAATATGAATACATGAATCCCTGAATCCAGTTAACAACCTATTCAACTTGACTGAACCGAATCATGGATATATTCCTTTTACATGTTTCCCAGTATTCCATTTATATGACTCTACAGTTATAACCGTTTCCTGATATCATGGTTTCGGTCAGTCAGTCAATCAATCATGCAATCAATACAATTTTACAAGATAACAATACAAACAAGATATCACGGGGTTTAAGGGGTAGATTGGTACGGAAGGTGTTAAAGGTGGCACGAGGCGGTCAGATTAAGACACCTAAGCTATATTCCGTTGCTGTTGTACCGTGGCATAAACGGTTCCTTGAGTTCCTGATACCATAGTCTCCGGGGCAAGTGAGACTCCCCTCGTATACACTGGCATCCTTCTGTACCAAGCTACAAACAACAGCGTTAACACAATACTACAACAATATAACAATATAATACAACTATAATAACAGACATTCTCTCTCTCTCTCTTACTCTCTATCTATTCTCCTCTTATCTTTGAGACTTACCGAGCGACCTGTTCGCTGACGACATTCTATTTCTTTCTTCTTTGAATGTCGTCAGGTGGTCTAGACCCGGCAGAGATCGAGCCATCACAAGAAGACTTGGAGCATTTTACTGAAGACCCTGCAGTATAGTTTCATTGTACACTTTTCTTTCCAGTACTTTACATTTCCTGTTATGCCACTGTTCAGTTGATAAAACTGCACATTTGTATTACATTTTTCCTACCATTTTCATATTAAAAAAGGACTTTATTATAATATATTATACATATGAGGGTTTATGTGTAAAAACATTATTTTCCATGTGTTAATATATTTTAATTATCATTTGGTAGGAAAATGTATGCAAATAAAATTATTGATCAAATCCTAGTAGATCAAAGTCTACTAAATCTTATTTGAGTTGTTGTGCAGAATATTTCCAAGTTGTGCAGAATTTTCCAAGGCTAGAATCAAGCAAATCAAGTTGTTGAAGAAATCTTGCCAAATTAAGAAGCAAACTTGGAGACCAAGTCTGGAAGCAACCGAGAGAAGATTTCTTAATTCTAAAGGTGCCTCGGATTGCCAAATGTCACAATCAGAAAGCCCAAGAAAATTGACAAAGAGATCTCACCCTTTGAGCGCGGATCCGCGGCCCTAGCCACCATTTGCCGCGGATCCGCCGCACTTCCAGGGAGTTAGGGGCAGAGGATTTTTGGGGTGAATCTATGCAATATTTTACCAAGTTTTCAACCAAAAGATTCTGGCTTTGCACTATAAAAAGGCACTGAGAGCCTCTTGGAAAATTTATCAAGCCGAAGAGATCACGAAGCTCCCGACGCTCACGCATCCAGGCTGATCATCGACTGTTCGACTACCTCCTTAGGAAAGATCGAGAAGCAAATCAAGTTTTGTAATCATTTTCTATGGATTAAAAGTGTAGTTTGAAGAAGTTGATTAATAAAGGTAGTTGTTTTATTTAATTGTTTTTTTTTACATTATGTTCTCCCTCTCTTTCTTTTCATCTTCTTCTCCCAACATGCGCGAGTAATTCTCCGCTTGTTAGGGTTCGTAGGATTAGGGTAGGCTAATGGGCGATGAAAATAATTAAATCCTTTTTAAGTCCTATAAAGTTTAGGAACTTTATCAAAAGAATCATTAACATCCTAATCGGGCGCGCTAGTAATTCTTTGCTAGTTCCGACCGCGATTAGAGATTAGATTAATGATTGTTTTGGTAAAGGCTAGATATGAACGGAGTTCCGTGTCGAGATAAGGGTTACGAGTGGGATCCCTTTTCCCTCCAGAAACCCTAATCTACACGCATCACCGTCGTTCTAGTTCTAAATCTATTAATGGATAAAAAGGATAACTTTTAATTAATTGTCCATAACTACTAAATTCTAACGAACCCTACAAGCCCTCTTATTATATTATCTATATCTTTAAAATAATCTAGATCTATATTTTACATTCTTGTTTAACGTAGATCTAGAAATCTTTCTATAAAAATTCTTTATCCCTCCTCTCTTTCTCAACACATCTAAGGTAAAAGAAAAAGTAAAAGGTTCCACGATTCCCAGAGGACGACCCGTACTCATCTCGGTCTAGCTACGCGCGACACTGTTCTGATTGCGGTTAAACTACAAACATACACTCTTTCGTAACAATCAAATGGCGCCGTTGCCGGGGATACGTGCGTAATTTTTTATTTTTACTATTTGTGTTGAATTCTTAGACGATTTATATCATTATTAACACAAAACTGCAAATTGCATATTTAACGATTTGTGCGTGAATTTTGCAAGGAGATCTGGAGTTACAGAATTGAGGAAAACAGAAGACAGAGGCATTCATCGAGATCCAGAGGAGCACAGAGGGCTTGAGAAAAATTTTCATCAATTGTTCCTTCCACCTTGCGGCGGAACCGCGGCAAAAGTACCCTTGGTGCGGCGGAACCGCGGTACAACAGAGGAATTAGGGCTACGGAATTCTCTGGTAAGATTCTCAACTCCTTCTCTCTCTCCTCAAATCCAATAAAATCTATTTTCTGCAGGATTCTTTGCAAAATTGCGCTGCTCAAAAATCTTTTTGCAAAAGTTTTGTGATTGGTTTTGTTTTGCATATTTTAATACGGATTCTAAGGGGCAAAGACCAAATCAAGATTAGGTGGGGATTTCATCACCCTTCCTAAGCCCCACAAATCACAAACCGAGCATATAGATCAACCCTTCATTAATTTAAAAAATATCTAGACCAGACTCTAAGAACTGTCGCGCTCAATAAGGACAGAGGAAGGTCGTGGGTAATCTATCGTTTATCCGCATTACTTCTGTAGTGCCTAGGCAAGTGTGACAAAGGCTAGTGGTTTTTAATTAGGCCCACGACGTGGTTCCTTCCCACTTACCTGGCACTTATCTGGCTACAAGGGTAGTGCGGAAGCGGTAGAGGATTTATCCTGCGGCTTGTCCTTTGGAAGTCTAGGAGCGGTCTAGAGACTGACCTAGGTAACCTTAGTTCTAGGGTTGCTTGTGCATCTTAGGGAGATTTGTCTTGAGTCCCACTTTTTTAAAACAAGCCAATTTTTAAATCACACACACGCTGCCACTTGCACTAAACCCGCTTAGTGCATGCTCGGCTGGACACGGGATCCTAGTGCCCGTCTTGTCCGCGTTCCTGTTATCGACGCCGAAGTCGGTACTTCTTCATCTTCTTTTTCCCCACCACACAACACATCAACCGAGATGGACGGCACTCCATCAGAGTATAACACCACGCTGCCACCGCCCGAAGGTGCGCAGAATCCACCGCGCATCTCTCTCCAAGAGAGATGCTATCCTATTCGTGGTCCCCTTCCTACTTGTCTATCTCTTCCACCACCTAACGGGGATAATTTCGAAATTAAACCCCACTACATCAATCTGCTGCCCAAATTTCACGGGCTTGAGTCGGAAGACGCGTACGTTTTCATCACCAAATTCGAAAACGTATGCCCAATGATGGGTACTTCACAATTGACTTTAGATGCTATGCGCTTACGTCTTCTCCCATTCACATTGTGCGACTTGGCAGAAAAATGGCTTTACAATACTGCCGCACACTCTATCACTAATTGGGATGAATTCGTCGTAGCATTTCTTAAGAAGTTTTACCCAAATCATAAGACTGCACATGTTAGGAGCGAGATCAACCAGTTCACCCAGCTTCCCAATGAACCATTTTGGAAGTGCTTTGAATGTTTCAAAGATCTGCTTGTCCAATGCCCCCATCACGGAATATAAAGATGGGATTTATGTCGGATTATATATGAGGGCATTAATCCAGCGATAAAGCAGATGCTTGAAACAATGTGTCAATGCAATTTCATGTCTAAAGATGACGGTGAAGCTTGGAAATATCTGGAAGACCTTGCTGAACACACGTTGCAGTGGGAAAGCGTAAGACCACCTTCAACTAAGGGAGGTATTCACCAGCTCGACGTTTCCATCGCAGTAAAAGCCGAAATGGAAGCGATGCAAAAGAAACTCGATTCTATTGAGAACAAACTTTCATCAGTCTCCCTAAATCAGGTCACGCTTCCCAAGACTGTCTGTGGTTGCTGTTCGGATCCGTCACATTTAACGGAAGAATGTCCTATGAATGCTTCGTTTCAAGCTAATGTTGCTTTTCAGCAGCGACCTAGAAACGATCCTTATTCTTCCACATACAATCAAGGATGGAGGAATCATCCTAACTTTGCTTGGAATCAAAACCAACAAAGTAATTATCAAAGACCTCCTCCACAGCAACCACAACCACAGAATCAGCCCCCCTTTCAGTCACAGAATTTCCAAAATCCGGCCAACATTTCTACACCACAAGTGGCCGGTACTGACAACTTACTTGCACAAACTTTGGATATGATCATGAAACAATCCATGCAAAATTCGGCTGAGATAAGGTCTTCCATTGATACCCTAACGAAAAACTCCTCCCCCCATGGTGAGAGTATTAAATCAATAGAAAATCAAATCGCACAGTTAAACGCCGCAATGAGTGCGAGAGAGAAAGGGAAACTCCCATCTCAACCCCTACCGAATCCTGGCCATTCACAAAGTCATAATGTGAATGCCGTCACTACGTTGAGATCGGGGAGAATGCTGAATAACCAAGTGGGTGAGCAAATTGATGATAGTGACACATTTGATACCCCTTCTTCTTCTTCTTCTTCCCCTAATTCGTCTAGTCTCCCACCTTCGTCCGAGCCTATTCTCCGTTTTCCCCAAGGCTCAAACATTTCACCAAATCTATCTAAGTTGATTCCCACTCCAATTTTGGGATCGAATCCGTCGCCACAATCTTCTCCACAAACGTTGGACCCAAAACTTATTGATCGAGCTCCATTTCCAAACCGATTAAGGGCCAACCGACCTAACCCGCAAATGGAGAAGATTGTGGAAATGTTTAAGCAAGTTAGCGTGAATATTCCTCTTCTAGATGCTATTCAACAAGTCCCATCTTATGCAAGAATCCTTAAAGACTTGTGCACTAGAAAGAGAAAAACTCAAGTGCCTAAAAAGGTTTTCATGACGAGTAATGTTAGCACAGCTTTTACCCAACAAATACCAAAGAAACGTAAGGACCCCGGCTGTCCTACAATCTCTATTTCTATTGGGGGTAAAAATATAAATCGTGCTTTACTCGATCTAGGCGCTAGCGTCAACTTGCTTCCTTATTCAGTATACGAGCAGTTAGGAATTGGAGAGTTAAAACCCGCCCATTGTACTCTCCAAATGGCTGATCGATCTATCACCAAACCTCGGGGCGAACTAGAGGATGTGTTAATTAAAGTCGGGGAATTCATATTTCCCGTGGACTTTATTGTTTTAGATACACAACCTGTGGCAAACCCACGCAATCAAATCCCGGTGATACTTGGTCGACCCTTCCTAGCAACTTCTAACGCTGTGATTAATTGTCGTAACGGTTCTATGAACTTATCCTTCGGGAAAATGACAATTGAGCTTAATATTTACAAGCTAGGAAGTCAGCCATCAGAACCTTCTGCTCATTTGCTGGATGTTTGTTCCATCCACGAGATAGCTCCGGAAAGCTGCATGGATGAGGAACTTTGCTTTGATGTTCTCGACAACACTAATGAGACATCGTTTGATCTTGCACCACTTTACAGTGAGGATATGTTCAATGAGTCCGACCTTGAGATTGAACCCGTTGACTCATTGCAAAAGTCAGCAGCACTTTCCGAGTCAATATCTTATGCAAGTTTTGAACCTCTTCGGGAGTCCGAATATCATTCGCTTACCCCACCTTCTATAGTCTCTCCGCCAATTCTTGATCTCAAACCGCCACCTTCTCATCTTAAATATGCATATTTAGGAGAGAATGAGACTTTGCCAGTGATTATTTCCGCTTCTCTAGCCATAGAGCAAGAGAATGCACTTTTGGCAGTGTTGAGATCGAATCGGCAAGCATTTGGTTGGACAATGGCCGACATCAAAGGGATTAGTCCCTTAATTGTTGAACATCACATATATTTGATGGATGAAGCCAAACCAACCCGAGACCCCACAAAGACGGTTAAATCCCGTTATGAAGGAGGCGGTAAAGAAAGAAATCGTCAAGTGCCTTGATAGTGGAATAATTTACCCCATATCTGATAGTCAATGGGTAAGTCCAATTCATGTGGTCCCTAAAAAGTCTGGCATCACGGTCATCACTAACGAGGCTAATGAGTTAATCCAAACATGCACCCAAACTGGGTGGCGCGTATGTATCGATTACAGGAAACTCAATGCCGCGACAAGGAAAGATCACTTCCCTCTACCTTTTATTGACCAGATGTTAGAACGATTAGCGGGACACGAATACTACTGTTTCTTGGACGGATACTCTGGTTTTAACCAGGTCCCCATCGCCGAAAAGGATCAAGATAAAACCACTTTTACTTGTCCTTTCGGAACTTTTGCTTATAGACGCATGCCCTTTGGGTTATGCAACGCTCCCGCTACATTTCAGCGGTGCATGATGGGGATATTTTCAGATATGGTGGAAAATTTTCTAGAAATTTTTATGGACGATTTCTCCAATTTTGGGGACTCCTTTGAGGACTGCCTTCGTAATCTTGACGCTGTTCTTACCCGCTGTAAGGATAAGAACTTGACTTTGAATTGGGAAAAATGCCATTTTATGGTCCAAGAAGGTATTGTACTTGGACATATAATTTCACATAAAGGCATTGAGGTTGACAGAGCTAAAATAGATGTCATTCAAAACCTCCCTCGTCCCAATTGTGTCAAAGATATACGATCCTTCCTTGGTCATGCAGGATTTTATAGGAGATTTATTAAGGACTTTAGCAAAATTGCTAGACCCTTAACCCTTCTATTGGCCAAGGACACTACTTTTCACTTTGATTCGGATTGTGAGGCTGCTTTTGAATCGCTTAAAGAATCACTCACTACAGCCTCCGTTCTATCATCTCCGGATTGGAACCACCCGTTCGAGCTTATGTGTGATGCATCAGATTTTGCTATTGGTGCGGTCTTAGGACAGCATATTGATAAGATGCCACATGTAATTTACTATGCAAGTAGGACCCTGAATGATGCACAAATAAATTACACAACTACCGAGAAAGAACTCTTGGCAGTTGTATTTGCATTGGAGAAATTCAGGCCCTACTTGATTGGCTCGCCTATTGTGGTTTACACAGATCACTCCGCCCTACGACATCTTTTATCGAAGAAGGATGCGAAGGTCAGGCTAATACGTTGTATCCTATTGTTACAAGAATTTGATCTTGTCATCAAAGACAAGAGTGGATGTGAAAACGTTGTAGCCGACCATCTTTCACGCATCACTTCTTCGCCAACTGTGACCGTGCCGATAAATGACTCATTTCCCGACGAACAGCTCTTGAATGTATCCTACGAACCTTGGTTCGTGGATATCGTGAACTATCTTGCGACGGGACTTATACCTAGCGAATGGTCGAAACAAGACAAACTTCGGTTTTTATCCCAAGTAAAATATTTTTACTGGGATGAACCATATCTATTCAAGTATTGTTCCGATCAAATCATTCGCAGGTGTGTCCCTAACGATGAATTCAAGAGCGTGTTATCATTTTGTCATGATCAGGCATGCGGCGGTCACTTTGGACCTCGAAAAACGGCGGAGAAAGTTTTGCAATGTGGCTTTTATTGGCCAACATTATTTAAAGATGCATTTGAACATTGCAAAACTTGTCCGCGATGTCAGCATTTGGGTCGGATTTCACGAAGGAACGAGATGCCGCTCCAACCTATATTGGTTGTGGAAATATTTGATATTTGGGGTATTGATTTTATGGGCCCTTTTCCCAACTCCTTTGGGAATCTATATATCTTGTTAGCGGTTGATTATGTCTCGAAGTGGGTGGAAGCTATACCGTGTCGCACTAATGACAACAAAGTTGTCATTAAGTTCCTTAAAGAAAACATCTTCTCGCGATTCGGACACCCTCGCGCTATCATTAGCGACAACGGGACACATTTCTGCAATAGGTCTTTCGAGGCCTTGATGCGGAAATATTCAATCACTCACAAGCTTTCTACGCCCTATCATCCCCAAACAAGCGGGCAGGCTGAGATCTCAAATAGGCAGATCAAACAGATATTGGAGAAGACGGTTTCGAAAAACCGTAAAGATTGGTCAACCAAATTGACGGATGCTCCTTGGGCATTCCGCACCGCTTATAAGACCGATCTTGGTATGTCTCCATACCGCCTTGTGTTTGGGAAGGCATGTCACCTCCCTGTCGAGATTGAACATAAGGCAATGTGGGCTATTAAAGAGCTTAATTTTGATCTTGATCATGCAGGCAGCTATCGGAAGCTGCAATTGAATGAGCTAAGCGAACTCCGCGATGAAGCTTACGATAATGCGGTGATAGTAAAGAATAGGACTAAAGTGTTCCACGATAAAAATCTTTCTAGAAAAACCTTCACATCGGGACAACAAGTCCTTCTTTATGATTCCTGTCTCCATCTTCATCTGGGTAAGCTTAAATCTCGTTGGAAAGGACCTTTTGTGGTGCGGTTTGTACACCCGCACGGGGCGGTTGAAGTCGAAAATTTGAAAAACGGTTCGATTTTTAAAGTAAATGGGCATAAATTAAAACCGTATTTTTCTGCTGACCCCGCGGAGGAGCTCCTGTTTTTACAGGAGCCGCTTTATCAAAACTAAATTTCCTCCGCCTCACCTCCATGTTTTGGTAAAATTTTCTCATTTTAAGAAATGGAGGCGAGTAAAAAATGGATTTGATTGAATATCTGTGCGTGTCAAAGAATAAGTTTGGGGGGATTTTTCAATTAACTATTATTTTACCCCTTATATCTCTCCTTTAGTATACAGGTCCTTGTTCTCAAAAGGCTACATCAGTGAGGACACTGCTGAAAACAGGTTTGGGGGGGAGGTTTGTATTCACTGAATTATCTTTGACACCGGGCATTAAAAATTTTTTTATAACAAAAGAATAAAGTGAAAAATTACATCCAAAAGATTGGAATAGTTTAAGAAAACCAAGAAAATTAGAAGTTTTCTTACACGAACTAGTAATAAGTAGTTATGAGCTGTTGTCCCAAGGGTTAGTAAAATGAAGGAAGTCACTAATCTGAGGATAAAAATAAGTCTGAAAAATAGTTTCTATTCTGGAAGCCAAACATTTGAATGATGATACCCTACAATATGCACCTACACACGTCTTGAAACTCGGGATAGTAGAGGATACCTTGAAATGCTCTTGTCTAAAAGCCAAAGTATGAAGGAAATAAAAAAAATGATGAAGAAAATATAAAAATGGTGAAAAGAAAAATGAACACTGGTTTTGTTATCGCCAAGGCAGTAATAAAAAAAATATAGCGAGGGTGCCTCTTCACCTAGTGCCCTAAGGCCAACTGGTCTGGGAGTCACTGCTAAGCCTTAGGTGGTGCAAGATGAGGAAAGTATTATCACCAAATCAGCAAGCGCATGAGTAATCGGCCGGTTAGTACCTCACGAAGTATTAACGGTCGAATGAAAATGTGTGAGCAAATCTTTAATATTCATCAAATTAAAAAGTACTAAGGTAGATGGACAAGAGTATGATATCTTGAATTGAATTCTCCGAGTGTAGGGATGTTCTTTACACACACGTGGGGTTATATGATCAATGTTTGGATGAAAGGTAGGAATGAAGAATAAAGACAATGTTTTATTGAGGGATGATGTGATTTCTAACATTTTTTCATGACTATTAAGATAGGGCTCATGACAACTGAAAAGCTAGTATAGTTGGAAACTCTTCTTTTCAAAGTATTTCTTTTATGGTTCTTGTCTTTATATGTAAATTTCACCATCTCTCTTTTGTTATAGGATTTTATGGGTGTAATCCGCTGAAAACCCTCAGGAGACAACACTCCTCCTACTAGGGACACCTAGAGGTTTAACGGCTTGTTGCACGTGCTCAGTGCAATCGTGTCTGCCTATGAAAGTGTGCTTAGTTTTCTCCTTTCTTTTTCTCCTCTTAAATAAACTAGTTTGCTCGGGACGATCAAAGATAAGTTTGGGGGTATTTGTTCAGTTGATAAAACTGCACATTTGTATTACATTTTTCCTACCATTTTCATATTTAAAAAGGACTTTATTATAATATATTATACATATGAGGGTTTATGTGTAAAAACATTATTTTCCATGTGTTAATATATTTTAATTATCATTTGGTAGGAAAATGTATGCAAATAAAATCATTGACCAAATCCTAGTAGAACAAAGTCTACTAAAATCTTATTTGAGTTGTTGTGCAGAATATTTCCAAGTTGTGCAGAATTTTCCAAGGCTAGAATCAAGCAAATCAAGTTGTTGAAGAAATCTTGCCAAATTAAGAAGCAAACTTGGAGACCAAGTCTGGAAGCAACCGAGAGAATAATTCTAAAGGTGCCTCGGATTGCCAAATGTCACAATCAGAAAGCCCAAGAAAATTGACAAAGAGATCTCACCCTTTGAGCGCGGATCCGCGGCCCTAGCCACCATTTGCCGCGGATCCGCCGCACTTCCAGGGAGTTAGGGGCAGAGGATTTTTGGGGTGAATCTATGCAATATTTTACCAAGTTTTCAACCAAAAGATTCTGGCTTTGCACTATAAAAAGGCACCGAGAGCCTCTTGGAAAATTTATCAAGCCGAAGAGATCACGAAGCTCCCGACGCTCACGCATCCAGGCTGATCATCGACTGTTCGACTACCTCCTTAGGAAAGATCGAGAAGCAAATCAAGTTTTGTAATCATTTTCTATGGATTAAAAGTGTAGTTTGAAGAAGTTGATTAATAAAGGTAGTTGTTTTATTTAATTGTTTTTTTTACATTATGTTCTCCCTCTCTTTCTTTTCATCTTCTTCTCCCAACATGCGCGAGTAATTCTCCGCTTGTTAAGGTTCGTAGGATTAGGGTAGGCTAATGGGCGATGAAAATAATTAAACCCTTTTTAAGTCCTATAAAGTTTAGGAACTTTATCAAAAGAATCATTAACATCCTAATCGGGCGCGCTAGTAATTCTTTGCTAGTTCCGACCGCGATTAGAGATTAGATTAATGATTGTTTTGGTAAAGGCTAGATATGAACGGAGTTCCGTGTCGAGATAAGGGTTACGAGTGGGATCCCTTTTCCCTCCAGAAACCCTAATCTACACGCATCACCGTCGTTCTAGTTCTAAATCTATTAATGGATAAAAAGGGTAACTTTTAATTAATTGTCCATAACTACTAAATCCTAACGAACCCTATAAGCCCTCTTATTATATTATCTATATCTTTAAAATAATCTAGATCTATATTTTACATTCTTGTTTAACGTAGATCTAGAAATCTTTCTATAAAAATTCTTTATCCCTCCTCTCTTTCTCAACACATCTAAGGTAAAAGTAAAAGGTTCCACGTTTCCGAGAGGACGACCCGTACTCATCTCGGTCTAGCTACGCGCGACACCGTTCTGATTGCGGTTAAACTACAAACATACACTCTTTCGTAACAATCAGCCACTGTTTAGGCATCTTTATTTCAGTTGTATTTCCTTTTCATGTATTGTACAAAGAATGTTAATAAATAAAAGTTGTTGTTCTTTTTATACTCTTGTCTCTTGTGTATTTACTCTATATTGCTTCGCTACGCTTAGCGTATGTACTTCTGAGTACATACGTAGCGGACCTCGCCGTGTCCCCTTCGCCATATACTGGGAAGCGGGGCGTGACAGCAGCCACCGCCGGCAATAGGCATTCTTGGAAGGCGAATCTGTCGGGGTGAAGCACACCCTTGGGGACAGGCTTACAACATTGGATTGGTCCCGCGATCGCCCGCTGGATATTTGCAGTGGGCTCGGTACATCTTATCGGCTAAAAGGACTCATTTGATGAAGATCGGTTTGTATTCGGCCATCTACGTTTCGCTCTTCGAATATCCTTCCCCTCCAACGTGGTGGATTAAAGCTTTTATCGAGCAATGGAATATTCCCACCCACACTTTCTTAATGACGGATAGGGAGGTCTCTATTTCTTTGGAGGAGTTTTCCGAACTCTCGGGTCTGCCGATGATGGGGGAGCATTACGAGGAGTTGCTCCCTCCTGACGAATACATCTTTGCCACCAAGCCGCTGGTGTTTGACCTGATTCCGGAGAACGCCGTTCAGCATCAGTATCCATGCTTGGTGAAGGTGTTGGAGATCTATGAAGGACTCCATCTGGAATCGGGCGACCGGGGTGTCAGTTTCGCAGATTTTATTACCCGCTTCATTCTCCCGGAGTTCCTATCAGAGCGAAGTGAGAAGTTCGCCCAGCTCGATGACCCTTTCGGTTTCGGCTTGGACCGCTGACCCGTATCGGAGAATGATCAAAGGGATTTTTATCTCCCCGGCGCTGCCATCGTCCCTTTCTCAGAAATCGTCGTTCCGGGCATGGATGAGGAGACCTTTTTTATTGGGTTCTTGGGCTTGTGGCTATGCAGCTTTGCGCTCCCCATGCACCCGCGCCACATGCGGCCCTCCGTCTTTTACCCAGCGCATCGGATGGTGGCTGGTTTGCAGTTATCGGTAGGAATCGCCGGGCTGGCTTACCTTTATAATGGACTTAGCGTAGCGGCGGACGCTAGTGAGCCTGGGGTGCAGCTCGCTAACTTCCCGATGCACTATTTCACCTCCTGGATGGAGATGCACGTGCAAGGGGTGTTCGGCGCCCATAAGATTCCTCCGTTCTTTGAGAAATGCAGACTCCCGAGAGTCATGCGGTTGGTCGGCGCTTCAATTGTGGTTGCGTCCCCGCGGGAGTCTAGGGGGCTGCTCCTTCGTCCACATCTGGTCGGAGTGAAGGTTTCCTTTGTGGATAAGGTCATAACCATAGGCTCAGAGACCACTAAGTCAGTAGTGCCACTGCGCGATGATTTTAAGGATGGGGCTTTCATATTGAAGGCTCGGGAAATCCTCCACCTCTACTCCATTCGGCCGGGCTACCTAGTGTTTAGAAAGAATGAGACAGCACTCTTTATGAGGTATAACCCGCACCGGTTTGCTCAGCAATCGAGCTACAACCAAGGGATCCCGATGAAAGCTTTCTTGGAAAAGCCCGTGGTCAGCCAAGAGGGGATAAAGAATGCAATGCACCATTTCACATGGCTTAACACGGGTTCCTATTTCTTTATCAGCGAACCCAGCTGTGTCCCTAAGATGCTCAACACGTACGTGGCTTGGTATGCGCATGCGATGGGCCCAGTTATCTTAACGGAGAAGCGCGTGCTGGTTGATCGTAGGGGTGCGCCTCCTGGCAGTGATCGCAAGGCCCCCTTGAAGCCAAGGATTCCGGTCATTCCTCCGCTAAAAGATGCCGGAGTCGATCGACCACGCGTGTTGAGCCCCCCGCGTGGATTGCCGTTGCCTGCTATGGTGAATGCACCACCGGCGTCCCGTGCTCCCACGAAGACGGTTAATGTAATATCGCTAGAGTCCGGCGCAGGAGCGGATATCGGGACCCGCTGCCCCAAGGTGTCTGCCAAGCACAAATCAATTCCAGGTGCATCTAGAGCTGGCGGGCAAAAGAAGAAGAAGTCGATCCTTTCCCTCGACGTGATCCTCCGTTTAGAGCCTGAGGCCCCTCTCACCGAAGGAATAAGTGAATATGGCAGCAATAAGGGCTTCTTGGTAGACCCCGCAGACACCGATTTGATGGCCGCCATTGCAGCTTCGGAGCGATCAGCGAGGCTCGAAGCGATGTTAAGTAAACTCGCTGAGTCAGGTAACCATTAGCCGCTTTCTTCGTCACTTTATCACACTTTTTATCATTATTTTTTTAAACTAATACTTAACCCCATTTTCAACAGGTGTCTCTACCGAAGAAGCTATTGCTGCCTCTTTGAAAACCTTCCAAGAGGAGGAGGAGAAACGCGCTCTAGCGGGCGCCGGTATGTCCCCCCCCTTTTTTCTTAAAAAAAACAGATTTCGTTATCTTTTTCGATGGTAAACCTAACTTTCTTCCTTTGTTTCTTGGCAGGGGCTACACCAGTTGATGCGGGGATCCTCCCCAAGCCTGTTACTGAAGTTCCAGTCTCGTCGGGGTTGCCGCAAGAGCCTCGACTTGACAAGTCGACGAGGGATGCCTTGAAGAATTTGGAGGCATCTCTGTACACGGACGAGGACGCTTCAATGAAAGATGCTCTGGTGAGGTCCGTCTCAACGGCCCGGGAAGAGAGGAAGCGGCTGAGGTGCGAGGCGAAGGCGCGCCTGGCTGCTTTAGCCACGGGAGCGGGCCCAAGCAGCGTTCCTCATGCAGATTCCCCATCAGAAGAGTCCCCGATCGCCCTGTCTACAGCTCATAGACAGGCGATTCGCGCCAATAGGCAGGCTAACGAGAAGTCCACCTCAGGTAATACTTCTTTCAGAATTTTGTTTGTAAAAATTGTAAACTCGCCGGTTTTTTATGCATCTCATCTTGCAGGGCCAAGTCCGGCCGAGGGGGAGGCGGAGACTGTCGAACCTGAGGGGCTGAGGGGGGAGACATTGGTCGAGCCCGAGTCGGTGGCGGATGACACAGCTGGGATTGCTGGGCCCGAGATAGTGGCTGACGAACCGGTCATGCCCACTATGCCTGAGCAAGCGGTTGTTGCTGAGCCCGAGGTAGCAGCGGGCAGAGTGCCTGAGGCTGATGACCTTGTGGTGACGGTGGACGAGACAACCGTGACTGCTGAACCCGAGAGAGTAGCGGGTGAGGTGGCTACGATTCCTGAGGACGAGCCAACTGCTCCTTCTCAGGAATCTGGCAATGCTCCAGTCATAGCCCTCCCCGCCTATGGTCCCCCGCCGTCTCCAGGTCTTGCGAGCACGACAACGGTTCCCATTGAGTCGGGTGATGAGGCCACGGGCGGTGGCCTCATGTCGATGGAAGAGGGAGTCGCCTCCATTTCGGCCGGCAGCTCATCAGGTAAATCCTAAGTTACTGTCCTTTTTATTTTACGATCTTTTCTGACAAGTTCATATTTGTTCGTAACGCAGGTGCAGCCAGTGCCGATGCACCATTGCTCGAGGGAGCGCCTTCAACTACTGCCTTGGCGGTGGTCACCTCTCAGCCCTCTCTCATACCGTCAAAGATGTTGGAAGGTATGGGTTTGCAATTTATTAATCTTACCTTCCATATGTATAATTTTTGCACTAAAGTCGCATTGTTATGTCTTTTCAGGAGTGCTCTTTGATCATCTATATCAAGTGTTGCTCCCACACTTCTCCTTCCTATCTGAACTCGCTTCTCCCTCTGGTGGCGCTGGTGAGTATAGTTCCCGACTGATATCTTTCTTTTTCGGTGATGGAATTATTTCTGACTCTCCCTTGTCCTGATTGCAGTGCTACAAATCGAAGGAGGAGATGAACGATTGGTCGTGCCACCGGCTTTCCCGGCCTTGCCGCCTGCTACCGCTGGTATAGTAAACTATCCCATCGATGAATTTTTCATATTCCTTGAACCGTCATCTAATCGTATTTTGTTTTTTCAGCTATCGTTCCAATTCCAGCGCCCTTTGAGTCTCACGTTATAATGCCGGCAGGTCCCTTCCTGAGACGTCCGTCTTCAAAGGGTGCCGTAATGAGCTTGGGCATGCTGAGCGGATACGTCGAAGAGCTTGACGCGGATGCTCCCCCATCTGCTACGGATTTCGCTGCGGAGGTTAATCCGATGTTGGCGGCGCTTGTGAATTTCCACGATGGAGGCGTCGTCGAGCTTTGGGTTAATCATTGCAGGGAAATCAAGGTCCGCCTGCATCAATCGGAGTTTATGCGCCCTGCTCCCGAGATCTTAGCCGCAAGCAATCAAAGAGCAGCATGGATCGAGCAAAGCGCTTCTTACTTCCATCACTTGGAACAAGAAGCGGCTTTAAGACTGAGGGAATGCCAAGATACCTCAAATGAGACGGCTCGTCTGCGTGCTGAGGTTGAGGCGAACGCTGCCCAGGTGAAGGCTATCTTCCAGGACCTTCTGGAACGTATCTCAAGTGGGCTAAACCTGAAGCAAAAGCTCGATGCTGCCGAGCGTGATGCCCAAGGTCGTGAAGCAGCTCAGCAGGACGTTGGGGAGCAGCTTGCATCCTTCTTGCGGCAGCGGACTCAAGTGGAAGCGGAACTGGTAGTGGTGGCCGATCAGGAGAAGGCATGGAAGGAAGTGCGCGAACAACTGATAGGGCTATTTAAGACGCTTCCTTCCCAGTAGCTACCCTTGTATCACTATACTTGTAAAAATTTTCTTTTTCGAATAAGATATATCCATTCTTTATTCCTTTGTGCGATTTACCTTGTACTTGATTACATTCAATAAAGATATACATTTTTCTTTGCAATGTCTTGTGCTATTTCTTTGCTTTTTCTTTTCTCTTATTATCAGCATACTGTCCTGATAAACACATTCGACCGATAATAGGGTAAGCATCTAGATTTTTCCGAGAGATAGCGATGGCTTAGGCCGCAGGTTCAGATCTGCTGCCTAAGACTTTTCAACTCTATGAGCCGTGAGGGTCTCATAGAGACTTTTCTCCCTACGGATTGAGAGGATCTCGTAGGTGGGTTTTCTCCTTAGGAATCGTGAGGATTCCTAAGTGTGTTTTCTCTTGTAAGTCATAAGGATCCTATAAGAGAATTTTTCCCTCTTACGAGTCGAGAGGACCCGTAAGCGGTTGTTTCTCTCCTTGTCGGAACTCAACTTCGGAGAGTGAGACCCGTGAATAGTATGCAAGAGACCGTTTTAGATCGACTTGCAGGGTCCCATTGTTCAGGAAGCAAGTTTTTTAGTCCCTGCTGCCTGAGGCTTCATCTTGTAAGTTGAGACGAATCGGGAATTTTCCTGCGGAGACATTGGTTTCTCTGCGAGCCGACACGAATCAGGAGGCTCTTGTCAAGGATTGTTTGTTTCCCTGAGTTGAGCTATTTGCCAAGGATTATTTGTTTCCCCGGTGTTGAAACGAATCGAGAATTTCCCACGGAGGCACTGGTTGCTCTGCGAGTCGACGCGGATCAGGAGGCTCTCGTCAAGGATTGTTTGTTTCCCCTGAGTTGAGGTATTTGCTAAGGATTATTTGTTTCCCTAGCGCCAAGGATTATTTGTTTCCCTGGTGTTGGAACTAGTCGAGGATTTCCCACGGAGGCACTGGTTGCTCTGCGAGTCGACGCGGATCAGGAGGCTCTCGTCAAGGATTGTTTGTTTCCCCGATTTGAGGTATTTGCTAAGGATTATTTGTTTCCCTAGCGCCAAGGATTATTTGTTTCCCTGGTGTTGAAATGAGTCGAGAATTTCCCACGGAGGCACTGGTTGATCTGCGAGTCGACGCGAATCAGGAGGCTCTCGTCAAGGATTGTTTGTTTCCCTGAGTTGAGGTATTTGCTAAGGATTATTTGTTTCCTTAGAGCCAAGGATTATTTGTTTCCCTAGTGTTGAAACGAGTCGAGAATTTCCCACGGAGACACTGGTTGCTCTGCGAGTCGACGCGGATCAGGAGGCTCTCGTCAAGGATTGTTTGTTTCCCTGAGTTGAGGTATTTGCTAAGGATTATTTGTTTCCCTAGCGCCAAGGATTATTTGTTTCCCTGGTGTTGAAACGAGTCGAGAATTTCCCACGGAGGCACTGTTTGCTCTGCGAGTCGACGCGGATCAGGAGGCTCTCGTCAAGGATTGTTTGTTTCCTTGAGTTGAGGTATTTGCTAAGGATTATTTGTTTCCCTAGCGCCAAGGATTATTTGTTTCCCTGGTGTTTTAACGAGTCGAGAATTTCCTACGGAGGCACTGGTTGCTCTGCGAGTCGACGCGGATCAGGAGGCTCTCGTCAAGGATTGTTTGTTTCCTTGAGTTGAGGTATTTGCTAAGGATTATTTGTTTCCCTAGCGCCAAGGATTATTTGTTTCCCTGGTATTGAAACGAGTCGAGAATTTCCCACGGAGGCATTGATTGCTCTGCGAGTCGATGCGGATCAGGAGGCTCTCGTCAAGGATTGTTTATTTCCTTGAGTTGAGGTATTTTCTAAGGATTATTTGTTTCCCTAGCGCCAAGAATTATTTGTTTCCCTGGTGTTGAAACGAGTCGAGAATTTCCCACGGAGGCACTAGTTGCTCTGCGAGTCGACGCGGATCAGGAGGCTCTCGTCAAGGATTGTTTGTTTCCCTGAGCTGAGGTATTTGCCGAAGACACTGGTTTCTTCGGAGTTGGGATGAACAGTCGAGATTTGGCTTCGTTTTCTGGCGGAGCTTGTTGGGAAAGTATGGCTCCCTCTTTTTTTGTGCCCTTGGATTATATATAGGGATCGATGTGATCTCAGCTGTAGGGCGAAAGTTTTATCATCATTTTTTTTATTTCCGCGATGCTCTATCATTTCAGCTTTTACATCGCGAAGGTCGCGATTGCCCAATCATTTCGGCTATTTCTCACGGTGCCCAATCATTTCGGCTATTTTGCATGCATACATTTTACTTGCTGTTTTTTTATTGCAAGTTGCCCCATCATTTCGGCTATTTCGTATGCATGTGCGGCCTACTGGCTTTTCGCCGTAAACCTGGAATTAGACACCGGTTTCGACATCAGCACCGCTACAACTGGGATATTGCCAGGAGCGAATCATCATTTGCCTCCGTCGATGTCGAACAAAGGTTAGCGAACAGGGTTAAGGCGCTGTTGACTAAGGCTTTTAACTTCATGAGCCGTAAGGGTCTCACAAAGGTATTTCTCTCTACAAGTCGTGAGGATCTTGTAGGTGTATTTTCTCCTTAGGAATCATGAGGATTCCTAAGTGCATGTTCCTCTGTAAGTCGTAAGGATCCTACAGGAGGGTTTTCTCCTTGTAAATCGAGAGGATTTATAAGGGTTGTTCATCATGTGCATATATCCCCAGTCACGGATGGGACTTGGTTAGGGAAATGTTTATTCGCGCCCGTGGATTGTATACAAGGGTCAGTATTGGACCACTTGTAGGGCAATCTCAGAAGTTGTGGCGGTTGCTTAAGCACAGGTTTAGGTCTCTGTAACTTAAGACTTTCAAATCTTATGAGCCGTGAGGGTCCCATAGGAGAGTTCTCCTTACGAGTCGTGAGGATCTCGTAAGTGTATTTTCTCCTTAAGAATCGTGGGGATCCCTAAGTGTGTTGCTCCCTTGTGAGTCGTAAGGATCACACACGGGTGGTTTCTCCTTACAAGGTCGAGGGGACCCTGTTAGTGTCTTTTAACGAGGTTGCGCCCTTTCGGGTTTTCACAAACACTCGCCGGTAGTCCTGCTGTTTTTACTCACGGAGCCTTTTCAGGTTTACGTCCGTGCCCATTTTGCTTATGGACATACCCTTTTTTATTCTTTTTATTTTTATTTACTTTTTTTTTACGAGGTTTTGCCCTTTCGGGTTTTCACGAACACTCGCCGGCAGCCCTGCTGTTTTTACTCACGGAGCCCTTTCAGGTTTTCATCCGTGCCCTTTTTTGCTTATGGACATACCGTTTTTATTTATTTATATTTTTTTATTATATTTTTTTTATTTTGTCAGCCTACGGATGCTGCGGTATTAGTTTGAGGACGTTTCAGTCCGCTATTAGTTTAAGGACGTTTCGGTCCGTCATTGAGAAAATTGACTACTGCTTATAAAGCTTGAGCTGAGGAAGATAGCGAGCGGACATAGTCGTCGTCATCTATCATTGACCTAGGCTGTGGCTCATTAAGCATAGTATTTCTTTAGGAAGTGACCGTTTATTGGCCTTAAAGGCCTTTCACCGTGCATGTCCATGAGTAAATAGGCCCCACCCTGGTAGACCTTATCTATGATGTACGGGACTTCATAGTTTGGCTCGAATTTTCCCCGTTTGGCGCGATTGGGAATCATAGGCCTTTTGACCACTAGCACAAGTTCGCCTTGGCAGAATGTCCTCGGTCGGGTCAATCTTTCATATGAGCGCGTCATCTTTGCTTTATAGGCCTCCAGATTTTGCTGCGCCATGAGCCGGGTCTCATCGAGGGCATCGAGCTCCTCAAGCCGAAGGTGAGCATTTTCTTCATCTGTTAGCTCGTAGTGGACTGCCACTCGTAGAGAGGGTAACTTTATCTCGAGGGGGAGTACTGCTTCTGTACCGAATACCAGCGCATATGGCGTTGTGTTTGTGGCTGTCTTGAACGTAGTTCGATACGCCCAAAGAGCTTCTTGCAGCTTCTCATGCCAGTCCTTCTTATTTCGGGACACCGTTTTCTTCATGATTTTCGTCAGGGTCTTGTTGAAGGCTTCAGCTAGACTATTAGCTCGCGGATTGTAAACTGAAGAATATCTCCAGTCTATATTATGCTGCTGTGCGAAGCGACTGACCTTGTGGCTTCTGTAAGCTGGCCCGTTGTCGGAGTTGATCCGGCGCGGAGTTCCAAACCGATATATGACGTGCGTCTTGAAGAAATGGAGGATATTCTTCGTCTTCACTTCCCTCAGTGGTACTGCTTCTGCCCATTTAGAGAAGTAGTCAGTCGTCTCCAGGATGAAACGATGTCCTCTAGACGATGCTGGTTCGATGGGGCCGACTATGTCAGTTCCCCACATTTCGAACGGTCAGCTAGCCACCGTTGGATGCAGTGGATTTGGATGCTGATGGATGAAGTCCCCATGAATTTGGCATGAGTGGCATTGCTTCGCATATTCGAGGCAGTCCTGAATCATCGTGGGCTAGTAATAGCCCATCCGTTTGATCTTCAACTTCATCTTTGGGCCCGCTTGGTGAGAACCGCAGAGTCCGTCATGAACTTCCTGGACGACTCTTTTCGCTTCGTCAGGTCTCAGGCATCTCAACCACAAAGAATCGAACGACCTGTTGTACAGAGTATCGTTGACGAAGGCGAAAGACAGAGCTCGTTTCATGAGCTGATGTCTTGAGGATGCATCTTCGAGCATTCGATAGGACTTAAAGTAGTCTATGAAGACTTCCCTCCAGTCCTCGGTCTTTCCTCGTTCTTTTATTTGTAAGGTCATCTGCTCAGTCACTCCCTTTTCCTCGGATGATTCCGGAGATATTTGCGCTGGGGCGAGCACCCGACGGCTTTGTACTATGATTTTAACGTCATCGAGGTTCTCGTCGGCCAATTCTTTAGCAAGTTTGGCCAACGCGTCTGCTTTGCTGTTTTCCGCGCACGGTATGCTTTCCAAAGTATAGGAGGGAATCTGGGTCAACAGTTGTTGCACCTTTTCGCCGTACTTCACCAACTCCGGTTTGCACGTTTGGTAGTCGTCGTTTACTTGACTAACGACCAGTTGGGAATCTCCATATATGAGGAGGTTTTCAATTCCCATGTCGATGGCGATCTCGAGACCTGCTATCAAGGCTTCATATTCGGCTTTGTTATTCATCCTCGGCTCTGTCAAGGAGAAAGCAAAGCGCATTATCCCTCCTTGTGGAGTCACGAAGATAAGGCCTACCCCCGATTTGATTATAGGGGTACTCTGTTTGCGTTTCTTCATGGAAGATGCTCCATCGAAATAAAGCTCCCATCGGGTATCACCGCCGTCGATCGCATCAAACGCATGTTCGTCTGGAAGATCGCAATTTAAAGGAGAATCGGCGGGTATCGGATGCTCAGCGAGGAAGTCGGCAATGGCCTGGCCTTTCACTGCCTTGAGAGGTTGATATGTCATCGAGAACTCCATCAAGAGCAGGGCCCATTTAGCGAGTCGCCCCATCAATATGGCATTCGAAATTAAATATTTAAGGGGGTCCACCTTCGAAATGAGACAGACTTCATGTGCCAACGCATAATGTCTGAGCTTTGTTATCGCAAAGATCAACGCCAGGCAATGTTTTTCAATGGGGGAGTAGTTGCTTTCTGCCCCCAGCAGAACTTGACTTAAGCAGTAGAGTGCTCTTTCTTTCCCTTGATTGTTCTCTTGCGCCCATAATGCGCCTGTTCCCGCCAAAAATTTCTGCGCAAAAGAGCCCAAGGTATCAAATGGCGGCGATACGCTTAAGAAAATGGGAACCAGTATCTTCCGGGCTGTTTTTTGACAAAGTCCCGAATGAGAAACAGATAAATTCTGATGGTATCGAAAGCGGCTCGAAAAACCCTTCGATTTGATATATTATAGGCCTCGTAATTCATCCGGGATCAAAAGTTATGAGGAATTACGTGTCCACACGTGATGGGCTTTTAAGAACCCGCTGGAGGAGTTAAAAGATACAATAAAAACTCAGAAAAGACCCCAATGGGGCATCACGTGCTCACACGTGACCATGGGTCACGTGCAGACACGTGATGGGCTTTTAAAGCCTCTAAAATAATGAATAGAATTTAATTCTAAAAGTCAGAAAATACCTCAACGAGGTATCACGTGCTTACACGTGACCAATGGTCACGTGTTGACACGTGATGGTTAAAACTGAAACATAAATAAGCGGCTGAGAAAGGAACCCAATTGGAGGTCACGTGCTCACACGTGACCAAAGGTCACGTGCCAGCACGTGACTGGCTTTAAAAAGCATTATAATTTAATAAAATTAAATTCTAAAAGTTTCTGAATCTTTCCAAATGGAAAAGGGTCATGGGGAACCGTTGGATTAAAAATCCAAGGGTGATTAAAAATCACAAATTTATAAAAAACCCTTGGACAAGAAAAGATTTCCCTGAAAATCTCACCAGGATAACAAATAGAATATCTTTTGGATTTAAAATCCACGGTGAATAAAATTCACTGAATGATCTAAAGGCCCAGATTAATGATAAATATAAATCAAATCTCTCAACAATCAAATCAAATATTCCAATGAGAGATTTGCTAAACAAATTAACTCTTTTCCTTCTCCTATAAATAGGAGCCAAGAAAAGAAAAGGGGGGATCTACTTTTTTGGAGAGAAAAACAGAGGGAGGAGAATTTAATTCTCAAGAGAAGAAGAAACAGAGAAAGAAGAATTTAATTCTCTGCAAAAGAAAAACCCTAGGTAAGAAAAGAGAGGATTCAAAAGAGAATTTAATTCTCAAAAGAGTTTAACTCTTATTTAAAGAAAAGAACTTAGTTCTTCTTCTGGTTGAAGATCTGCACAGAGCACATCTCCCCATAAGTTGAGAATTTAATTCTCATCAGGTTGAGATCCTGCCATGCAGATCCTAAACTTAGAAGGGGAATTGAGTTCTGAGAATTTAATTCTCCTAAAACAAAACTAGGGTTTTACCCTAAATAAGAATTTAATTCTTTCAAAATAGGAATTTAATTCCTCCAGAATCAAAATTAGGGTTTTACCCTAAGTAAGAATTTAATTCTTAAAGATAAAGAGACTTAAAAGATCTCTGTGCATGAAAAAGACTAAGGTCACGTGCCCCACGTGACCCCTGAACAGATCCCCCAAAAATGAGAAGAGGAAAGTTTTGAGGCAATGCCTCACGTGTTCCCACGTGACCCTCATTATATATGGAATAAAAGCAAAGGCAGAAACAATTCTGGGCGCTCTCACGTGTTAGCACGTGACCCCTAATAAGTGCTCTAATAAATCAGGGCATGATTATACATCACGTGCCCACACGTGATGGCTATGAAAATTAAAAGTGTTTAACACTTGTTTGCAGAACAAAATAAGGAGGATCTGGCCCCACTTTTTGATGCCATCACGTGCTCCCACGTGACTCCCAAAACGCAGAAAGAAAGATCAATGGAAATGAAGGCTTTGGGCGCTCTCACGTGTTAACCACGTGACCCCTTAGCAAACGTTCTAACGGTCAGCGCATAAATCCCCATCACGTGTCAACACGTGATGCTCGAAATAAAAAGGAAAAGTGTTCAACACTTATTCACAGATTTGAGGAGATCTGGATCCGCATTTAGGGCGCTCTCACGTGTCCACACGTGACCCCTCTCTCCTTAGTGTTTAACACTAATCTGGAGACTTTGTTCCCAGTGTTTAACACTGATTTGCTTTAGTGTTTAGCACTAATTTGAAATCTCTGATTACCAGTGTTTAACACTGATTTGCTTTAGTGTTTAACACTAATTTGAAAGCCCCGTTGCTAGTGTTTAACACTGATTATCTTTTAGTGTTAAACACTAACTTGCTAATCTTAATTCCAGTGTTCAACACTGTTGGTCTTTAGTGTTCAACACTATCTTTAGCCCAATTGGCTAAGTTTCTAGAGGCAAAGCCTCTCCTTCAATAGACCGACAGAGGGCCAATATTTCAAACATAATTGGACTTAGCCCAAACTGGCCGTAAGTCCTCAAATCATATTGAACTGAGCGCATCTGCTCTTTCAACCAACTCATTGGTTCAAGGGTACATCTCGGAACTCCTCTGATATTTGTCGTTGTAATCGTTCAACGTCTTCAGAGAGGTGACGGGTCCCGACAACCACACATCAACACGGACTGTAGGGTCCTTAAACTCATGGACTTATGCGTCCTTAAACCAAGATATGGACTGTGGGGTCCTTAAACCCGCGGACTTATGCGTCCTTAAACCAAGATACGGACTGTGGGGTCCTTAAACCCGCGGACTTATGCGTCCTTAAACTAACGGACTAATGCGTCCTTAAACACACCCATATGGACTGTGGGGTCCTTAAACCCATGGACTTATGCGTCCTTAAACTACCATCTGACTGCAATGTCCTTAAACTACCAATGGACTTAAACTACCAATGGACCACTATGTCCCTAAACTGGAGATGGACCACCACGTCCCTAAATTGGAACATGGACCACTACGTCCCTAAACTGGCAATGGACCATCATGTCCCTAAACTGACGATGGACCACTATGTCCCTAAACTGGAACAATAGAGCCCCAAAATGCTCTTTTGTCGGATCTAAACGATCCCGTTAAGTTGATCTTAGTCCCAAACTGGACTAACGTATCCTTAACAATCGTTTAAGTTGATCTTAGCCTCAAATATGGCTAACGTATCCTTAAACCTTCAAACAGACTTTAGTCCCAAATTGGACTATGAATCCCCCCAATCAGCATTGGTTCAAGGGTACATCTCTGAACTCCTCTGACACCTGTCGTTGTAATCCTTCAACGTCGTCAGAGAGGTGACATTCCCGACGACCATACATGCAATGGACCACCATGTCCCTAAACTGGAACAATAGAGCCCAAACGCTCTTTTGTCGGATCTAAACGATCCTGTTAAGTTGATCTTAGTCTCAAATCGGACTAACGTATCCTTAACAAACGTTTGAGTCGATCTTAGTCTTAAATATGGCTAACGTATCCTCAAACCAAAACCACAAACCCAAATCTAAGTAAACACGGATTTGGATTAATCCACGTCCTACGGGCGACTACATAAATTAGTCTCCGTATACAATCCACGGGCAACCACAAACAAAACAAACACCAACGACACGAAGTGACCAGCTGGAGAAGGAGAAAGTTGTTACCGCGATGCGGTAGCGTAATTAACTGCAGGGGCTTGCGCCTGTAGGGAAGAGCGTCCCCACAATCAAAAACCCCTCAACGAGGGGGAATCTGACGAAGTCTGCTACATCGGTCGCATCCGCTTAAACCTTCGATACATGGTGCCATAAATCAACTTGGCATCTTCGGAGAGGTAGACGGATAACACCAATTAGCATCTGCCCCGAATCTCAGGCAAGGCATTCCATGTCTCGGCCGCCATTCGGAGGGGAACAGATTCTGGCACGTCCGGTGGGACCTTTTCCACTTTCCACTCCACACTTCGTGTGTCGTGTTCGCGAACGAATCGCGGTTTACTGTTGTTGCCTGTGGATTCGAGGTACTAAGATTTGGTGTCTTGCTCCGTGCAGAAAACAGAAGATCAATGGCTTCAAACTGCACTGCCTGCAACTACAACTCTCGCTCGGTCCTTGCTGGAGGAGTGACTTATGGGCCCCAAGTGGCCTTCCTTTTCAAGATGCCAGTGGAGCAGGTAACTCAGGCCACCACTGGATTATTCTTCGGGACCATGCTCCCACCGTTGGGCTTCAATGCCACAATGACGTTGCAAGAAGCCCCAAAGAAGTCGGTCTTTGATCGGCTTACCACTGCCACGACCCCTCTCAACGGGTCGCCCAGCTTCAATACCTCAGTTTTCAACAGACTGGGCCAGAACGTCTGCAAACCCGCGATACCCGAAGCTGCCATCCCAAAGCGGATAGCTATCCCGGCTCAAGCAGACGAAATCATTGGAAAGGCTCCTCCTTCCAAGAAGTCAGTTTTTACGAGGCTGGCCATTCCGGTTGCTGCTCCAGGTGAGGTCCTCAAATCTGCTTCCCCTGCTCAGAGGTCTGTCTTTGACAGATTAGACATTGCTTCTCAATGGGCGTCGGTCTTCGATAGGCTAGCACCAATAACAGTCTCTCCTCAAAGCAGGGGGAATGAAGGAGCTTATCCAACAACGGAGGTGACTCCATCCGCAAGACACGCCCGACGTCGCCACTGGCGTCGAGTAAGAGAGGCTGGGGGCAACTCCCCCTCTGGATTTACGCCACCAGCTCCGACGGTGGGGATCGATGCTGCTGTTCCAACCGGGAACAGCTTTGAATTGCTGAACACGGTGTGTAGAAACTCTCCTACCGCCGTACTAAAAAGATCCCCTCCTCCGGTGGGAAATGTTGCGGAAGCCAAGCCAGAACAGTCCTCTCAACGGTTGTCCTATAAAATTTATAAAGTCTGGCGACAGTTCCAAGGGTTGGTGATTGATGAAAACTATCTCCGCCGACAGAAAAAGATGAAGGTACGGAAGGAGAAGGATTACTCTGTCAAGCCACAAAAAGAAAAAGCTACTTGGGTGCCCACTACAACGGCCCCCTCAACTCCAATCACTCAAAAAAGGAGGCCGCAAAAATCCCCTGTGTCTTTGGCAAATCGCAAAAACACCGAACACAAACGCCCCAAGTCTGGGGGCATGGTGGTGCACACCGTTTATATAGCTTCTGGAAAGGAGGAAAGCCGTGCTTCGACGGGTCACCGACCGCTCACCCGATCTATGACGAAAGCCCAGGAGCAGCAACAGAAGCTTCAGGAGATGATGACTACAGTGGCCGCACTTACCGGGCCAAAAGAAAGCCCGGAGGCATCATCAGAGCAGCGTCATGAACAAGAAACTGACGCTGACTACCTACGCAGAGTCCTCGAAAAGAAGGACAAAGAAGCCGCAGAGCAAGCGGCTAATATAAAACAAATGGCGTTTCTCCTCCAAGATATGGTAGGGATGATGTTACAGCCGGACCCTCCAGCTGATGACCCTCCAATCACTGTTGAAGACGATGGAAGGGAGACATCTAATCCTCCGCCGGCTCTTTCAGCAACCAAAGACGAAACCATTTCTAAGGCCGCGCTGGATGACTATATAGATCAGCAAATACGAACTCATCAGGCGAGTGAAGCGGCTGGGCAAACGGTTAGAACTGGACGACCCTATCCGGGCTGGTATGACCAAATCAGTTACCCGCCGGGATATACGATCCTTAAGTTCCACGTATATAAAGGGACAGGAAATCCACATCAGCACGTCGCTCAATTTAGAGCCATGTGCAGCAACACTGGAGGTAATGATAAATTGTTGCTCCGCCAGTTTGTTGGCAGCCTGTCGGAAACGGCATTTGAGTGGTACTCTGAGCTCCCAAATGACTCTATCAAGACATTTACGGAGATGGAGCTGCTGTTCACTCAACGGTTCACAAGCGCCAGGGAACACACCCCGATAACAGCACTGATGAGTGCCAGGATAAGGCCAGGCGAAACGTGGGTCCAATACGCAACACGATGGCGGAACCTATGGTCGAAATGCGAACAACGCATAGAAGAGGCTCCTGCAGTAGGCATGTTTGTGGGTACCCTTGATCCGAAAACGACCATCTCACAGTTCATGATGTTCTTCAAGCCGACCATCTTCCAGGCCTTGATTGACAAGCTGGCCCAAATGGACCAGATGGGCCATAGGCCTTCCTCTTTAAAGACGGAGCCTTGGAATGAAAAAGGCAAAGGGAAAGCAACCTTCGTCGCCAACGCTCAACAACAACCGAGCAACTTGAAGCCGGTTGTTCGCCAAAACAACGTGCGTCCACGCCCATCCCTCGAGGAGAGACTGGGACGTCCTTACTCGTTTCCCCAGGATAAAACGAGAAGACTGTTCGAGCTGGCAGTGCGCAACAGACTCATCAATCTGCCGAGTCCAAAGCGTCCGTTGCAGCCAGGCGATGTCAACGATCCCAATTATTGTCCTTACCACCAAACGGTAAGTCACCCGATCGAGGATTGCTTCGTCTTTAAAGGATGGATCGAGGATCAGTATCTACAAGGTAAGTTTGCGTTGTCCGAGAAGTGGAAAATAAACCCACCATAACCGCACACTCTAAAGAAGACGGACACACCAGGGGCAACTTGTTCTTTTGTCGAAGAAGCTTCGTGGGAGGTCGTGTTGTCGTCCAAAACCAAAAAGATGCTGAATGATCTTCAGACGTGCCCGGCGATTAAATGGAAGAACCCGTTGGAACCTGAAATCATCAAGGGGATGCTGAAGCCGCGCCCAATTCCAAATATCGGTGGTGATAGCCAAAGCATTCACGCCCAGCCGTCGAAATCTTCGAAAAACAAGAAGAAATCCAAGAAGCCCGTGATGCCCGGCGACAAGCGCACGGATTTGCAGAAACAGATTGACGTGCTGGAAGAGTATAACCAGAAGGCGCGGATTCCAATCACGCTCCAAGAGTTCCTCAGCCACGTCCTCGAGGACGAAAATGATGGAGAAGACTCATCAGATGAATCTGAGGACTACGTAGCAAGTTGTCATGTGATCTCTCACTCATTGATAGATAATAAAGAGACTCCTTGCACCGAGAAACCAGGGGCGGGTCCTGAACCAGAACTTCTGTGGCCGTCAGAAGAGATGATCGATGCCTTCCTGAACGAAGCCCGTCTTAAAAGCAAAGATGATCGAGAGCGCGAGATGGCCATATTCGAGAAAGCCAAACGCCGGCGACTAGATGAAAGGGTCGAAACACTCCCACCGGATGAAAGTACATCCGCCGCAAATAAAAGCAGGATCCAGACAAGGAAACGATTCGCCAAAGCCATAGCAATGGGGATGAGGCCGCCCTCTTTCAGAAAAAATTCTCCTGGTGGTATACATTTTGATGAAACGGACGTACACCATAACTTCTGCTTATATCATCAGAAGATCGTACATCCTACTGAAGACTGCAACTCTTTTAAGTGTTGGTGGCAAGGGTATGTCGCTCACAGGCAACACTTCAACAGGACAAAGCGTGAAGCTCATAGACAGCGAAAAAATACGACAGATGAGCATAAAGGAGTTGCCGGCAATTGTCATAGGGACGAGCCCGGGGGATCACGAGTTCTCACCTTTAGAAGCGATTCTGATGAAGAAGCCGCTCTTAACCCTCTCTTCAAGGAATTCATTTCTAAAACAAAAGAATTGGAGAGTTGTGAGAATGTTCAGCCGTACAATCTCACGCTACCCGGAAAGAATCTCGGACCCGCAAACGACGGAGCAAACGAAATGAGAAAGGAAAAGGAAAAAACGGCCTTTGTTGCCAACACTCAACAACAGCCGAGTAGCCCGAGACCGTTTTGTCGTCAAAACAACAAGCCGCGATACCTCAATGAGAATTTGAAACGTCCTTACTCATTTCCCAAAGATAAAACAAAGAGATTGTTCGAGCTAGCAGTGCGCAGCGGGCTTATCACTCTGCCAGATCCAAAACGTCTATTGCAACCAGGTGACGTTAACAATCCTAACTATTGTCCCTACCACAGATTAATGGGTCACCCACTCGACAATTGCTACGTCTTCAAAAACTGGGTTGAAGACCAATACCAACAGGGCAAGTTCGCGTTACCCGAAAAGTGGAAAGTAAACCCGCCACAACAACATGCTTCGAAAAAGGTGGATATGCCGGGGGCATCATGCTCATTCATAGGGAAGGCCTCCTAGACCGAAAAGTCAGTAAACTAGAAATTCGCCTCAAATACGGCGACGGTAGACCGAAATGTCGTTAAACTAACGATGGACCACTATGTCCTAAAACTGGCGTCGGACCGAAATGTCCTTAAACTAACGGTGGACCGCAATGTCCTAAAACTTGCAAATGACCGAAACGTCGTTAAACTACTATCAACCAGCGGCATCTTCAGGCCGGCGTGGTAAAAAAAAAAGGTATGTCCACAAGCAAAATGGGCACGGATGAAAACCCGAAAGGGCTCCGTGAGTAAAAACAGCAGGGCTACCGGCGAGTGTTTGTGAAAACCCGAAAGGGCGCAACCTCGTTAAAAGACACTTACAGGATCCTCTCGACCTTGTAAGGAGAAACCACCTGCGTGAGATCCTTACGACTCACAAGGGAGCAACACACTTAGGGATCCTCACGATTCCTAAGGAGAAATTACACTTGCGAGATCCTCACGACTCGTAAGGAGAACTCTCTTATGGGACCCTCACGGCTCATAAGATTTGAAAGTCTTAAGTTACAGAAACCTGAACCTGTTCTTAAGCAACCCCCACAACCTTCGATATTGCCCTACAAACGGTTCATATTGACCCTTGTATACAATCCACGGGCACGAATAAATATTTCCCTAACAAAGTCCCATCCATGACTAGGGATATGCTTGTACAGCAAACAACACTTGTAAGTCCTCTCGACTTATAAGGAGAAAACCCTTTTGTAAGATCCTTACGACTTACAGGGGAACATACGCTTAAGAATCCTCACGATCCCTAAGGAAAAAACACACATATGAGATCCTCACGACTTGTAGGGAGAAATACCTTTGTGAGACCCTTACGGCTCATGAAGTCAAAAGCCTTAGCCGACAGGACCCTTAACCCTGTTTACTAAGCCACCTTTGTTCAACATCGACAGAGGCAAATGATGATTCGCTCCTGGCAATATTCCAGTCGCAGCGATGCTGATGCCTAAACCGGTATCAAATTCCAAGCCCTTTTAAGGCAAATGATGATTCTCTCCTGGCAATATCCCGGTTGCAGCGATACTGATGCCTAAACCGGTATCAAATTCCAAGCCCTTTCAAGGCAAATGATGATTCGCTCCTGGCAATATCCCAGTTGTAGCGATGCTGATGCCTAAACCGGTATCAAATTCCAAGTCCTTTCATGGCAAATGATGATTCGCTCCTGGCTATATTCCAGTCGCAACGATGTTGATGCTGAGATTGGCACCAGATTCCAAGTTCCACACTCGCGAGAAAAAATCAGCGAGCCAAAAAAAAATGCATACGAAATAGCCGAAATGATGGGGCAACTTGCAAACAAAATCAGCAAGTAAAAATGTATGCATGAAAAATAGCCGAAATGATTGGGCAACTCGCAATAAAAAGCAGCGAGTAAAAAGAAAAATAGCCGAAATGATTGGGCACCGCGAAAAATAGCCGAAATGATTGGGCAATCGCGATTTTCGCGATATAAAAAGCTGAAATGATAGAGCATCGCGGAAAGAATAAAAAAAATGAAAGAATGAAACTTTTTGCCCTACAGGTGAAATCACATCGATCCCTGTATACAATCCAGGGGCACAGATAAAAAGGGAACCATACCTTCCCAACAGGCTCCATCAGAAAGCGGAGCCAAATCTCGACGGTTAATAGACAACCTAGAGACAATCTCGACATTTATCGCAATATTGCAGACATAATGTCAATAAACGAAGCAAAAAGAAGATCCCGAGCTTCAGGGTCTCGACGTCAACATCGACAACTTAGAGATCACCAACGGCGTTTCTCCTCACTCCAGCCAGATGCAGACGTGACGTCAACAATCGATCTCAGAGTCGCAACGAAACGGAACCATGGCAAAGTCCTTAGTTCCAAATCTCAATGGCCACATCTACAGCCTGGAGACCAACAACGGCGTGCCTCCTCATTCCAGCAGGACACAGATGTTACACCATCAAGCGGAGCGATGGCAAAATCCCAACTCCGCCTTAGCATTCGTCTCATTACAGCAGACGCAATGTTAACAACGGCGTTCCTTCGCAGTCCAGCAGGATGTACATGCAAAGCTAATAAAAGACCCCATGGTCAGCAAAGCGGAGTGACGGCAAAATCCCAGCTCTACCTCAGCACTCGTCTCGTCACAGCGGACACATCATCAAGCAAAGCAGAACAGCGGCAACTCCCAGTTCCATGACTCGACGATGTACTCCCACAGAGAGTCAAATCCCAACTCCGTGAAATGCGGATATAATCAGCAAAATTCCTGGTCACGTGGAACACGGATAACGTCACTCTTTGACCCCGTGGAAAACGTCCAGAGCGGATCCTGGTCCTCGCAGAACATGGCAGTGAACCCGTGTGAAGCATCCAGAGCGGAGCCTAGTCCTCGCCTAACGCGGCAGTGAACCCATGTGAAGCATCTAGTGCAAAATTCCTGGTCACGTGGAACGCGGATAACGTCACTCTTTGACCCCGTGGAAAACGTCCAGAGCGGATCCTGGTCCTCACAGAACACGGCAGTGAACCCGTGCGAAGCATCCAGAGCGGAGCCTAGTCCTCGCCTAACGCGGCAGTGAACCCGTGTGAAGCATCTAGAGCAAAATTCCTGGTCACGTAGAACGCGGATAACGTCACTCTTTGACCCCGTGGAAAATGTCCATAGCGGATCCTGGTCCTCGCAGAGCACGGCAGTGAACCTGTGCGAAGCATCCAGAGTGGAGCCTAGTCCTCGCCGAGCACGGCAGTGAACCCGTGTGAAGCATCTAGCGCAAAATTCCTGGTTACGTGGAACGCGGATAACGTCACTCTTTAACCCCGTGGAAAACGTCCAGAGTGGATCCTGGTCCTCGCAGAGCATGGCAGTGAACCTGTGTGAAGCATCCAGAGCGGAGCCTAGTCCTCGCCGAGCACGGCAGTGAACCCGTGTGAAGCATCTAGTGCAAAATTCCTGGTTACGTGGAACGCGGATAACGTCACTCTTTGACCCCGTGGAAAACGTCCAGAGCGGATCCTGGTCCTCGCAGAACACGGCAGTGAACCCGTGCGAAGCACTCAGAGCGGAGCCTAATCCTCGCCTAACACGGCAGTGAACCCGTGTGAAGCATCTAGTGCAAAATTCCTGGTCACGTGGAACGCGGATAACGTCACTCTTTGATCCCGTGGAAAACGTCCAGAGCGGATCCTGGTCCTCGCAGAACACGGCAGTGAACCCGTGCGAAGCACCCAGAGCGGAGCCTAGTCCTCGCCTAACGCGGCAGTGAACCCGTGTGAAGCATCTAGTGCAAAATTCCTGGTCACGTGGAACGCGGATAACGTCACTCTTTGACCCCGTGGAAAACGTCCAGAGCGGATCCTGGTCCTCGCAGAACACGGCAGTGAACCCGTGCGAAGCATCCAGAGCGGAGCCTAGTCCTCGCCTAACGCGGCAGTGAACCCGTGTGAAGCATCTAGTGCAAAATTCCTGGTCACGTGGAACGCGGATAACGTCACTCTTTGACCCCGTGGAAAACGTCCAGAGCGGATCCTGGTCCTCGCAGAACACGGCAGTGAACCCGTGCGAAGCATCCAGAGCGGAGCCTAGTCCTCGCCTAACGCGGCAGTGAACCCGTGTGAAGCATCTAGTGCAAAATTCCTGGTCACGTGGAACGCGGATAACGTCACTCTTTGACCCCGTGGAAAACGTCCAGAGCGGATCCTGGTCCTCGCAGAACACGGCAGTGAACCCATGCAAAGCATCCAGAGCGGAGCCTAGTCCTCGCCTAACACGGCAGTGAACCCGTGTGAAGCATCTAGAGCAAAATTTCTGGTCATGTGGAACTCGGATAACGTCACTCTTCGACCCCGTGGGAAACGTCCAGAGCGGACCCTGGTCCTCACATCCCACATGGAGTGATCACCACCGCGACATTCGTCTCGATACAGCAGACGCGATACCAGCAAACGAAGCGAAGGCCAAATTCCTAGCTTCAGGGTCTTGACGGCAACTCAAATAAAGCCTGAAAGATAATCAGAGATCATCTCGTACCAGCGCGGAGTGGTCACCACTTCGACGATCGTCTCGATACAGCAGACGAGATGTCAACAACAACGTTCTTCCTCCAACAGGATTAGGACACACCAAGCAAACGAAGCGAAGGCCAAATTCCTAGCTTCAGGGTCTTAACGGCAAGTCATATAAAGCCTGAAAGACCACCGGAGATCATCCCACATGGAGTGGTCACCACCTCGACGTTCGTCTCGATACAGCAGACGCGACATCACCAAAAGGAGCCACGGCAAAATCCCTAGTTCCAAACCTCGACGGTTTATCAGCAACCTAGAGACAACCACGACATTCGTCTTGATACAGAGGACGCAATGCCAGCAAATGAAGTAAAGGCCAAATTCCTAGCTTCAGGGTCTTGACGGCAAGTCATATAAAGCCTGAAAGACTATCGGAGATCATCCCACACCAGCACAGAGTGGTTATGACTCATCGGGGCTCTCTAAAATGAGCCTAACCTCAAGTAAAAAGCGGCATGGCAAATTCCTAGCGCTTGCTCTTCCGACGGTCAAACTGCCAAGGAGGATTGCTTGAAGACGTCTTGTTCAGCCCCCAAAGGGATCAGAGACACGGCAGTCGCAGGGCTACTCGAACAGCACGATTGCCTATCAAGGAATACATCAGCTCATGCGACGGTACGACGGCCAAAACCCTAAGTACCACAGACCCTAACGGACTTCTGTCGTAAAGAGCAGAGGTTAACTGTGACGTTAGGATATTCTTGCGAGATCTGCTCGATTCGTTTCGACTCGTGAGGAAAATGATGTCTTTGCGAGAACTTCTCGATTCGTCTCGACTCGTGAGATAAAGCCTTAGGCAGTAGGGATTAAAAAACCTGTTTCCTAAGCACTGGGATCCTGCAAGTCGGCCTAAAATGGTCTCTTGCATACTATCCACGGGTCTCACTCTCCAAAGTCGAATTTCGACAAGGAGGGGAACAACCGCTTACGGGTCCTCTCGACTCGTAAGAGGGAAAAATTCTCTCATAAGATCCTTACGACTTATAAGAGAAAACACACTTAGGAATCCTCACGACTCCTAAGGAGAAAATACACCTACGAGATCCTCTCGATCTGTAGGGAGAAAAGTCTTTATGAGACCCTCACGGCTCATAAAGTTGAAAAGTCTTAGGTGGCAGATCCTAACCCTGTCTCCTAAGCCATCACTGCCCTGCAAAGAGGTCAAGATGGACCATCTATGAGCCACACTCGCCAAAGCTACATGCCACTGAAATAGAAAAGCTACTCATGAGCATATAAACTACTTCACTCCAGAGTAAGATATAAAGAGATAGAAGGGTGCGGCTCGTGGAGTTAAGGGTTTGGAACTATATCTCTTAAGAGTCGAGATTTGAGTCAATGATAAATGACGACGCTTGTGTCCGCTCGTTATCTTCTCAGATCAAGATTATGAAAGTAATATACCAACCCGAAACTGGTCATACGCTATGCATTACTTTGCACTACTTCACCCACGTAAATACTTACGTGGGCAAACTAGTGGGGGCATTTGTTCCCGCCAAAAATTTCTGCGCAAAAGAGCCCAAGGTATCAAATGGCGGCGATACGCTTAAGAAAATGGGAACCAGTATCTTCCGGGATGTTTTTTGACAAAGTCCCGAATGAGAAACAGATAAATTCTGATGGTATCGAAAGCGGCTCGAAAAACCCTTCGATTTGATATATTATGGGCCTCGTAATTCATCCGGGATCAAAAGTTATGAGGAATTACGTGTCCACACGTGATGGGCTTTTAAGAACCCGCTGGAGGAGTTAAAAGATACAATAAAAACTCAGAAAAGACCCCAATGGGGCATCACATGCTCACACGTGACCATGGATCACGTGCAGACACGTGATGGGCTTTTAAAGCCTCTAAAATAATGAATAGAATTTAATTCTAAAAGTCAGAAAATACCTCAACGAGGTATCACGTGCTTACACGTGACCAATGGTCACATGTTGACACGTGATGGTTAAAACTGAAACATAAATAAGCGGCTGAGAAAGGAACCCAATTGGGGGTCACGTGCTCACACGTGACCAAAGGTCACGTGCCAGCACGTGACTGGCTTTAAAAAGCATTATAATTTAATAGAATTAAATTCTAAAAGTTTCTGAATCTTTCCAAATGGAAAAGGGTCATGGGGAACCGTTGGATTAAAAATCCAAGGGTGATTAAAAATCACCAATTTATAGAAAACCCTTGGACAAGGAAAGATTTCCCTGAAAATCTCACCAGGATAACAAATAGAATATCTTTTGGATTTAAAATCCACGGTGAATAAAATTCACTGAATGATCTAAAGGCCCAGATTAATGATAAATATAAATCAAATCTCTCAACAATCAAATCAAATCTTCTAATGAGAGATTTGCTAAACAAATTAACTCTTTTCCTTCTCCTATAAATAGGAGCCAAGAAAAGAAGAGGGGGGATCTACTTTTTTGGAGAGAAAAACAGAGGGAGGAGAATTTAATTCTCAAGAGAAGAAGAAACAGAGAAAGAAGAATTTAATTCTCTGCAAAAGAAAAACCCTAGGTAAGAAAAGAGAGGATTCAAAAGAGAATTTAATTCTCAAAAGAGTTTAACTCTTATTTAAAGAAAAGAACTTAGTTCTTCTTCTGGTTGAAGATCTGCACAGAGCACATCTCCCCATAAGTTGAGAATTTAATTCTCATCGGGTCGAGATCCTGCCATGCAGATCCTAAACTTAGAAGGGGAATTGAGTTCTGAGAATTTAATTCTCCTAAAACAAAACTAGGGTTTTACCCTAAATAAGAATTTAATTCTTTCAAAATAGGAATTTAATTCCTCCAGAATCAAAATTAGGGTTTTACCCTAAATAAGAATTTAATTCTTAAAGATAAAGAGACTTAAAAGATCTCTGTGCATGAAAAAGACTAAGGTCACGTGCCCCACGTGACCCCTGAACAGATCCCCCAAAAATGAGAAGAGGAAAGTTTTGAGGCAATGCCTCACGTGTTCCCACGTGACCCTCATTTTATATGGAACAAAAGCAAGGGCAGAAACAATTCTGGGCGCTCTCACGTGTTAGCACGTGACCCCTAATAAGTGCTCTAATAAATCAGGGCATGATTATACATCACGTGCCCACACGTGATGGCTATGAAAATTAAAAGTGTTTAACACTTGTTTGCAGAACAAAATAAGGAGGATCTGGCCCCACTTTTTGATGCCATCACGTGCTCCCACGTGACTCCCAAAACGCAGAAAGAAAGATCAATGGAAATGAAGGCTTTGGGCGCTCTCACGTGTTAACCACGTGACCCCTTAGCAAACGTTCTAACGGTCAGCGCATAAATCCCCATCACGTGTCAACACGTGATGCTCGAAATAAAAAGGAAAAGTGTTCAACACTTATTCACAGATTTGAGGAGATCTGGATCCGCATTTAGGGCGCTCTCACGTGTCCACACGTGACCCCTCTCTCCTTAGTGTTTAACACTAATCTGGAGACTTTGTTCCCAGTGTTTAACACTGATTTGCTTTAGTGTTTAGCACTAATTTGAAATCTCTGATTACCAGTGTTTAACACTGATTTGCTTTAGTGTTTAACACTAATTTGAAAGCCCCGTTGCTAGTGTTTAACACTGATTATCTTTTAGTGTTAAACACTAACTTGCTAATCTTAATTCCAGTGTTCAACACTGTTGGTCTTTAGTGTTCAACACTATCTTTAGCCTAATTGGCTAAGTTTCTAGAGGCAAAGCCTCTCCTTCAATGGACCGACAGAGGGCCAATATTTCAAACATAATTGGACTTAGCCCAAACTGGCCGTAAGTCCTCAAATCATATTGAACTGAGCGCATCTGCTCTTTCAACCAACTCATTGGTTCAAGGGTACATCTCGGAACTCCTCTGATATTTGTCGTTGTAATCCTTCAACGTCTTCAGAGAGGTGACGGGTCCCGACAACCATACGTCAACACGGACTGTGGGGTCCTTAAACTCATGGACTTATGCGTCCTTAAACCAAGATACGGACTGTGGGGTCCTTAAACCCGCGGACTTATGCGTCCTTAAACCAAGATACGGACTGTGGGGTCCTTAAACCCGCGGACTTATGCGTCCGTAAACTAACGGACTAATGCATCCTTAAACACACCCATATGGACTGTGGGGTCCTTAAACCCATGGACTTATGCGTCCTTAAACTACCATCGGACTGCAATGTCCTTAAACTACCAATGGACTTAAACTACCAATGGACCACCACGTCCCTAAACTGGAGATGGACCACCACGTCCCTAAACTGGAACATGGACCACTACGTCCCTAAACTGGCAATGGACCATCATGTCCCTAAACTGGCGATGGACCACTATGTCCCTAAACTGGAACAATAGAGCCCCAAAATGCTCTTTTGTCGGATCTAAACGATCCCGTTAAGTTGATCTTAGTCCCAAACTGGACTAACGTATCCTTAAACCTTCAAACAGACTTTAGTCCCAAATTGGACTATGAATCCCCCCAATCAGCATTGGTTCAAGGGTACATCTCTGAACTCCTCTGACACCTGTCGTTGTAATCCTTCAACGTCGTCAGAGAGGTGACGGGTCCCGACGACCATACATGCAATGGACCACCATGTCCCTAAACTGGAACAATAGAGCCCAAACGCTCTTTTGTCGGATCTAAACGATCCTGTTAAGTTGATCTTAGTCTCAAATCGGACTAACGTATCCTTAACAAACGTTTGAGTCGATCTTAGTCTTAAATATGGCTAACGTATCCTCAAACCAAAACCACAAACCCAAATCTAAGTAAACACGGATTTGGATTAATCCACGTCCTACGGGCAACTACATAAATTAGTCTCCGTATACAATCCGCGGGCAACCACAAACAAAACAAACACCCACGACACGAAGTGACCAGCTGGAGAAGGAGAAAGTTGTTACCGCGATGCGGTAGCGTAATTAACTGCAGGGGCTTGCGCCTGCAGGGAAGAGCGTCCCCACAATCAAAAACCCCTCAACGAGGGGGAATCTGACGAAGTCTGCTACATCGGTCGCATCCGCTTAAACCTTCGATACATGGTGCCATAAATCAACTTGGCATCTTCGGAGAGGTAGACGGATAACACCAATTAGCATCTGCCCCGAATCTCAGGCAAGGCATTCCATGTCTCGGCCGCCATTCGGAGGGGAACAGCGCCTAAGGAATCTTCAAGGGCGGTTGTATAGAGAATGAGAGGTTTTCCCTTGACCGGAGCAGCCAACACCGACGGGTTCTGCAGGTATTGTTTGATCTCATCTAGCGCGCTTTGGCATTTTTGGTCCCAGACGAACGGGGTTCCCTTCTTCATCAGGTGGCTGTAAGGACGGCACTTGCCTGAAAGGTTGGCTATAAAGCGTCGTATATACGCGAGCTTCCCTTGGAGAGACCGCAGCTGTTTGAGAGTTCTTGGTGGAGGCATTTCCATGATCGCCTTGATCTTTGACGGATCTATCTCAATACCTCGGTGTCGGACGATGAACCCCAGGAATTTTCCCGAGGAAACTCCGAATGCACACTTGAGAAGGTTCATCTTCAAGTTGTATTGTCGAAGGCGTTGAAATACGGTCTTCAAATGCTCGAGATGTTCCTTGTATGACTTGCTTTTAACCACGAGATTGTCGATATAGAATTCGACGATTTCGTGTATAAGGTCATCGAAGATTTTCGTCATGGCCCTTTGGTAGGTGGCACCGGCATTCTTTAAACCGAAGGGCATCACCTTGTAGCAGAATATACCCAAAAAAGTCCTGAAGGCGGTGTGCTTCTGGTCTTCGGGATGCATTTTTATCTGATTATACCCTGACGAGCCGTCTATAAAGGAGAAAACCTCATGAGTGGACGTGTTGTCTATCATCAGTTCGGTGACTGGCACTGGGAAATCGTCCTTCGGGCAGGCTTTATTGAGATCCCGGAAGTCTACGCATATGCGCACGGTCCCATTTTTCTTCATTACCGGGACGATGTTGGCGATCCATTCAGGGTATTGAACTTCCTGGATGAAGCCAGAGTCGATCAACTTCTTGACCTCGGCGTTGATACTCATCTCAAGCTCGAGCCGCATTCTTCTCGGCGCTTGTTTGACTGGTTTGACGTCCGGAGATATCGCCAATCTGTGCACAGCAATTTCTGGATCTAGTCCCGGCATTTCGGAATAGTTCCATGTGAAGCAATCTTTATGCTGCATAAGCAGGTCTTTTAATGAAGCCACCTTCTCTTCAGACAGCAGCTCACTAATGAATGTCGGTCGCGGGTCATTCGCCGTTCCCAACTCAATTTTCTTAAGGTTATCCGCGGTGGTATGGATTCCATCTTCCAGCTCTTTTGGCACTGGTGGGAATTCTGAGATCACCTCATCATTGCTGTTTTCGAAGCACCATGGAAGGTCATCCATGTTCTCGGGCTCTTCTTTTGACATCGTTATCACGTGACAAGTACGAATTCGCTTCCAATCCCAATGTGGAACTGGTTCTTCTTCCATGGCCTTGGGCTCGTGTTTCTGTGGCAGCGCTACCCTCCAGTTGTCGGACAGAGCGAACTTGTCAAGCTGATACTGATCTTCGACCCAATTCTTGAAGGTGAACCAGTCCTCGAGAGGATGCCCTATCACTCGGTGATAAGAGCAATAGTCTGGGTGTGAGACCTCGCCTGGTTGTTCGGAGTGTTTAGACTCTGGCAGTGTAAGCATCTGATGTTTAAAGCGAGGTCAAGTATTTTCTTCGTCTTGTCCCGAGGAAAAGAGTATGCTCGACTAATTTTTCTCATGAGGGATAGATTGGAACCGCTCGATTTTCGCTCGCATGGCCTCTTAGCCCCGCTTCGTTGCTGTTGAGCGTCTTTTTCGCGTTTCGACTTGTTTCTGCCTCTGCGTCGGGCCTTCTTTATAACAGGTTGACAAGGAGCGGCATTTTCATCTTTCACGGCCTGTTGGAGGAGGCGCTGCGTTTTGGCTTTCTCGTAGATGACCATTTCACGGTTATGGTCGTCTCGGACTTTTTGACCCGCTTCCCTTATAAGCTTGTCCATTTGTTCTTCGAACGACGGACTGGGCCCTTTTGCATCTGGAACTTTCACTGGCTCAGGATTAGCGTCCTCCCATTGAGCATCCGCTTCTTCATCGAAGTCATACATGACATAGCAGCTGTTTAGTAGCTCTCGTTTCTTTGACCGGATGTATCCAAGTCCTTTTGTCTCCATTCTCCCATTAGGCAGTTTGCGTTGAGTCCCGTGAACGTTCCAGACTTTGTCATAGAATTTGGCTTTTCGAACGGTCTGCTTGAAGGATATCCCCTGGTATTTCAGCAGCTTTTTCAAACCTTCTGTATAATATCTGGGAAGAAGGATAGGCTGAAACCTGTCGAGCGTAGGATCCGCGCCATACCAGATTTCTTTCTCCACTTTGGTTTCTTCAGAGCGGTAGAATAGAATTGCTTTTTCGCTTTCTCGCCTGGGAGGGATATAGAACGTCCGCAGCTCTTCTACATTGTAAATATTAAGTGCATCCAGTTCTTTACGGTGTTTAAGCGGCACCATGGCGACTTGTAGACTTTGCTCTTCGTCAGCGGACGTTTGTATTGAAGGTCGAGCAGAGAATACAGCATGGATCTCATCTTCCGAGTCGCTACCAAAGATCAACGTAGGAGTGGACGGTCCTGGCTTATTGTGTTGGGGCGTACCCGAATACACTATCTCTTCTTCCTCCTCGGTATCACTCCCGAAAACAGGGATGGTGGCGTTAGCTTTGTTGTCCGGCTTGTGACACCTTTCCGTGTCTTCGAAATCCGGTAAGAAGTATTTGGCATCTTCATATTTGCGGACTTCATTCACGGAAAACGGATTCAGTTCTCCTGCCACGGTATACTCGAGACCATCCTTGGCGTATTTCATACACTGATGTTGTGTAGAAGGGATGACGTTGTACTCGTGTAACCATGGTCGGTCGAGCAGAGCATTGTATCATGTCTTGGCATCTATGACGTGGAATTTAATGTCCGTGACGAGTAGCCCGAAGCGTAGCGTCATTATCACAGACCCAAGAGTTCTTAATGATTGGGAGTCGAACCCGGAGATGGTGATCTTGTCCCGAGCAAGGTGCTGGACGCTCATGCAGATTTCTTTTAACACCCGTACATTGAGGAGGTTAACGGAGGACCCATTGTCGATCAAAATTTTGCCTATCTTTATATCGTGGCAGTATCCTGAGACATAAAGGGGGCGATTGTGTTCGCACGTCCCAAAGAGAAGGTCTTCATCACCAAAAGCGACATCGGCCGTGTGCACTTTCTCCAATTCATCCTTCATCTTTTCCTCGGCCAGGAAAGCTTGGAATTGCTCCAGATCCTGTAGTGCCTTGATTAACGAATCTCTCGCCTCCTTTGATAGCAAAAGGGCGTCAAGAATGCTGAGCTGTGAGGGTAGCTTCCTCAAATGCGCTAAGACGTTGTAATCCACCTTATTCCTCTTCGGTGGGTCTTTGGCACTTAGCTCCTCCACCACTTGGTCATCTAAGATGATATCTTCAGAGACCTTTTCTTTCCCTTTATCTTTTCTGTTTGAGGGTCCGAGATTCTTTTCGGGCAGCGTGCGATTACGTAGCCGGATATTTTCGCAGACCTTCGGGTCTTCTTCTTTTTCCGAAGTGGACTCTTTAAAGAGAGGGGCAAGTTCCAGCTCCTCATCAGAATCGCTCCCGAATGTAGGCACCTGTGATCCCCCGGCGTTAACCATGCGACAATCACCGGTAATTTTGTTAAACCCTTTGGTCATATTTTTTCGCTCCCGACGAGTTTTGCGCTTTTCCCGCTTAAAGCGTTGTCGATGAGCAACGTATCCTTGCCACCATCTATCGAAAGCTTTGCACTCTTGGGTGGGGTGCGAAACCTTCTGATGATATAAGCAATAGGAGGGGTGCATTTCTATTTCACCGGTGATGCTTCCTTCAGAGGATGGTGGCTTCATGCCCATTGATATGGCCTTAGCAAACCTTTTCCTCGTCTTGAATTTGCTTTTGTCGGTAGTGGAGGTATTTTGCTCCAGCGGGAGCGTCTCAGCTCTTTCATCAAGTTGCTGGCGCTTGGCCCTTTCAAATATAGCCGTCTCGCGTTCTCAATCATCTTTCCTTTTCAACCGAGCTTCATTAAGGAATGCATCAATTACTCATCTGATGACCCCAGAATTTTTGGTTCATGATCTGCCCTCAGCGTTTCAGTACAAGGAGTCTCCTCATCGTCCATGAACGAATGGGAAATCACATGACAGCTCGCCACATATTCATCAGATTCATCAGATGAACTTTCTCCCTCATATTCCTCTCGAAAGACATGATTGAGGAACTCTTGGAGTGTAATGGGAGTCCGTGCCTTCTGGTTGTATTCTTCCAGCGCGTCAATTTGTTTTTGCAAGTCCGAGCGCTTGTCGCCAAGCTTCACGGGCTTCTTTGATTTCTTTTTCTTCTTCTTTGAAGACTTCGACGGCTGGTCGTGAATGCTTGGGCCACCACCATCGGTCTTTGGAGTTGTACGTGGCTTCAACATCCCCTCAATGACCTACGGTTCTAACGGGTTCTTCCATTTGATAGCTGGACATGTCTGAAGATCGTTTAGCATCCTTTATGTCTTGGCTGATAATACAACCTCCCAAGGAGCTTCTTCAACGACGGAGCATGTTGCCTCCGGCGTATTCGTCCCTTTATAGGTGTGGGGCTACGGGGGATTCACCTTCCATTTGTCAGATAACGCGAATTTTCCCTGCCGGTACTAGTTTTCAAGCCAATTTTTAAAAACGTAGCAATCTTCGATCGGATGGCCCAGTACTCGATGATAAGGACAGTAGTTGGGCTCATTGACATCACTTGGTTGCAACGGACGTTTTGGATCCGGCAGATTTATAAGTCTGTTGCGCAACGCCAGCTCGAATAACCTTCTCGTTTTATCGCGGGGAAAAGAGTAAGAATGTCCTAACCTCTCCACAAGGACTACGTACGGACGCATATTATTTTGACGAACAACCAGTTTCGAGTCGCTCGGTTGTTGTTGAGCATTAGCGACGACGATCGCTTTTCCCTTTCCTTTGTCATTTCGGGAGTCCGGCTTTGGAAGAGGGGGTTTATGACCCATCTGATCCATTTGCGCTAGCTTTTCGATCAAGGCTTGGAAGGTAATCGGATTGAAAAACATCATAAATTGTGAGATGGTTGCTTGCGGATCAAGGGTTCCCACAAACATACCCACTGCGGGAGCTTCTTCAATGCGCTGCTCGCACTTCGACCATAAGTTCCGCCACCGTATAGCATATTGAACCCATGTCTCGCCTGGTTTTACCCTGGCGTTAATCAGTACCGTCATCGGGGTGCGTTCACTGGCGCTTGCAAAACGCTGAGTAAACAACAGCTCCATCTCCGCGAAGGTTTTGACAGAGTCGTTCGGGAGCTCAGAGTACCACTCGAATGCCGTATCTGATAAACTTCCAATAAACTAGCGAAGCAAAAGCTTGTCATCACCGCCGGTGTTGCCGCAGAGTGCCCAGAACTGGGCAACATGCTGGTGAGGATTGCCCGTCCCTTGTAGACATAGAACTTGGGAATTGTGTAACCTGGCGGGTACTTGATTTGACGTACCAACTTGGATACGGCCGTCCTGTTTTTACGACCTGGCCAGCTGCTTCGGCCGCATGATGAACCCGTATTTGTTGGGCTATGTACTCGTCCAAATCAGCTTTGGAGATTGTATCCTCCTTAGCCGTCGACAGAGCTAGCGGAGGATTTGATGTCTCTCCCCTATCGTCACCAAGGACGATCGGGGGATCTTCAGCCGGAGGATCTTGTAGGATCATCATCCCCACCATGTCTTGGAACAGGAGGCCCATACGTTGTATGTTGGCAGCTTGTTCAGCAGCCTCTTTCTCCTTCTTCTCCAATATTCGACGAAGGAATTCGGCGTCGGTTTCTTCCTCTTGGCGTTCATCCGAGGACGTTTCGGGGTTTTCTTTTGGCCCAGTAAGTGCGGCCATAGCGTTCATCATCTCTTGGAGCTTCTGTTACTGCTCCTGCGCCTTGGTCACTGATCGCGTAAGCGGTCGATGACCCAGATATGCGATTGTCCTCTTTACCAGACGCCACATAGACGGTATGAACTACAATGCCCCCTGACTTAGGGCGTTTGGGTTAACCATCTCTGATATTTGTCGCCGGTGCGGGGGTTTTCTCCGTCCTCCTTCTTTTGTGGGCCGTTGAAGTTGAAGGGGCCGTTGCAGTGGGCACCCTAGCAATCGTTGTCCCCTGCTGTTTAATAGGACGGTCTTTTTCTTTTTGCACCTTCGTCTTCTTTTTTTGACGAGAGTGGTCTGGATCGATCACGGAGTCTCGAACCCTTCGCCAAACCTTGTATATTTTTTAGGACAGCCGTTGAGGGGGCTGTTCTTGCTTTGTTTTCGGAACTCTCTCCGCGGGCGGAGGAGATCTTTTCAATGTAGCGGTTGGAGAATTCTTACGTACCCTCCTCAGCAGTTCAAAGTTGTTCCCAGTTGGAACAGCGGCGTTGACTTCCACCACTGGAGCCGGTGGAGTTAGCCCTGAGGGGGAGTTGCCCCCTGCCTTCCTTACTCATCGCCAATGGCGACGTCGAGCGTGACGAGCTGTTGGGACTGGCTCGGAGATTGAGACAGCTTCTTTTTGCCCCCTGTCTGAATGAGGCGCCGCTGGTGTTAACCTCTTAAAGACCGAGGTTGTCTTTTGAGGGATGATATTCAACCTGTCGAAGACAGATCCTCGAGCAGGGGCAGTAGCAGGAATAGTCAGTCTTGAAAAAACTGACTCTTTGACAGGGGAAGCCGCCTTGAAGACTTCTGGAGCAGCAGTTATTGCCTTCCTTGGGACAGCCAATTTATAGTTCTGATCCAGCCTGGCGACAACAGAGGCTGTTGGTTTGGTAGTGGGCGACCCGTTGGCAGGGGACGTCATAGCAGTGAGCCGGTCGAAGACTGACTTCTTGTTCACTTCCGGTGCAGGTATTGGCATAGAGAAACTTGTCGGTGGGATTAAGGTCCCGAAAAATAGGCGGTGGTGGCCTGGGTCACCTGTTCTACCGGCAGAGCGAGGAAGGAGGCCGATTGGGGCCCATATGCTACACCTCCAGGTGAGGTGGAGCGTCCGTTGCAGTGGCACTTCGAGCAGTTGGTGCAGTTAGAGGCCATTGATGCTTGAGTTCTGCGCCAGGCAAAAGACCAAATCTTAGTAACTTGAAATCCAAAGGCAACCGTTAACAAACCGCGATTGGTTCGTGTTTACCCCAATCAGAGCAAAGCTCTATTCAAATTCCGAGGCGGGAGATGAAGCAACGCTTCATCTTTCCCCAATCAGAGCAAAGCTCTGCTTTGAAAATTTAAAATTTAATAAATGAAGCAACGCTTCAGCTGCGGAAGTACTGCGTTGCGCGACACGTGTCAGCGGATATGCGCTGCGCTGTGCGCTGCGCGACACGTGTCAGCACAGATGCGCTGCGCGACACGTGTCAGCGCAGATGCGCTAGCGCAGTTGCGCTGCGCTGTGCGCTGCGCGACACGTGTCACGCGCTGAGGCATCTGCGCCAAACAGAATTAAATTTCTAAGAAATCTTTTCTGTTCTTATTAAAACAAGAAGATTTTCTTCTGCAAAACAGAAGCCCTTGGATCAAAGATCCAACGGTGGGGAAAATTCCCCAAATCACTCAGAGAAAGATCTCTTTAACAAATTTAACTAATTTATGGGGACTATAAAAAGGACCCCAGACCCCAATTAAAAAGCATCAACATCTTTCTAAAAAAAAGAAAGAAGAGAACTCTTGAGAACTCCTCAAGAACAACAAAAGGTAAAAACCTTTGAAAGAAGAGAAAATTCTCTTATGAACAGATCAGTGATCTAAAAACAAAATCATTGATCTTTAAACATAACTAAATAAAATGAATAAATAAAAATAAAAATAGTGCTTTGCACTTTTTCATGAACCTTTGGTTCTTTAAGATAAGAAAAAAACTTATTTTTTCCTTTGATCTAAATTAGATCAAGAAATCAAACAGTGCTTTGCACTTCTGTTCTTGAATCTAAAAGATTCTTGGTGCTCTGCACTTATAAACTGCGCTAGAGCTTTGCTCTCTGGAATTGGCGCAACTCACCAGAGCGTGCCACGTGTCAGCAGCGCAACAGGCAGCACACTAGCACAGCGCACTGCGCTATTGCGTTTGCGCTCACCAGAGCGCGCCACGTGTCAGCAGCGCAACAGCGCAGCGCACTGCGCTATTGCGTTTGCGCTCACCAGAGCGCGCCACGTGTCAGCAGCGCAACAGCGCAGTGCAATGCGCTATTGCGTTTGCGCTCACCAGAGTGTGACATGTGTCACCACCATATGAGTTTGTGCTCATTACTTAGCGCAAAGCGCCTGACAAGCCACGTGGGGCACTGTCAGAGTATTTAATGCTCTGCATTATTAAAGAAAAGGGACAAAGCCCAATTAAAAGGTCTAACAGGCCTAATAAAAAATGCTATGCATTTTAAAGGGGGGGCAAAGCCCAAACAATAAAATTAGATGCCCTGCATCATTTATAAAAGGGCAGAGCCCAAACCAAAACATATGCTCTGCATCATAAAGAAAGGGACAGAGCCCAAATCAAAAAGGCCTAGCAGGCCGGAATAAGATGCAGTGCATTATTAAATATGGGTAAAGCCCTAGCACAGGCCTAATAGGCCGAAGATCAAGAAAAATCTTGAATATTCTTAATGAAACTTAGCTCGATCATGGCCGTAAGTCCCCAAACTAAATCGACCGAGCAAAAATGCTTTCCTAAATCAATCTACATCCGGTTCGAGGGTACATCTCCGAACTCCTCTGACATCCATCGCTGTAATCTTTCAACGACGTCAGAGAGGTGACGGGTCCCGACGACCACACACGTATATGGACTGCGGGGTCCTTAAACTCGTGGACCGAAACGTCCTTAAACTAATGTTGGACCGAAACGTCCTTAAACTAATATTGGACCGAAACGTCTTTAAACTAATGTCGGACCACCACGTCCCTAAACTGGAATACGGACCACCACGTCTTTAAACTGGAATACGGACCACCACATCTTTAAACTGGAATATAGACCGCCACGTCCTTAAATTGGAACATGGACCACCATGACCCTAAACTGGAACATGGGACCCCATGTCCCTAAACTGGCAATGGACCACTATGTCCCTAAACTGGAACAATAGAGCCCAAATGCTCTTTTGTCGGATCTAAACGATCCCGTTAAGTTGATCTTAGTCTCAAACTGGACTAACGTATCCTTAAAAAACGTTTAAGTTGATCTTAGTCTCAAATACGGCTAACGTATCCTTAAACCCTCAAACAGACTTTAGTCCCAAATTGGACTACAGATCTCCCAACCAACTTTGGTTTAAGGGTACATCTCTGAACTCCTCTGATATCTGTCGTTGTAATCCTTCAACGTCGTCAGAGAGGTGACGGGTCCCGACGGCCGTACGTTCAATAGACCACCATGTCCCTAAACTGGCACAATAGAGCCCAAATGCTCTTTTGTCGGATCTAAACGATCCCGTTAAGTCGATCTTAGTCTCAAACTGGACTAACGTATCCTTAAAAAACGTTTAAGTTGATCTTAGTCTCAAATACAGCTAACGTATCCTTAAACCCTCAAACAGACTTTAGTCCCAAATTAGACTACAGATCTCCCAACCAACTTTGGTTTAAGGGTACATCTCTGAACTCCTCTGATATCTGTCGTTGTAATCCTTCAACGTTGTCAGAGAGGTGACGGGTCCCGACGGCCATACGTTCAATGGACCACCATGTCCCTAAACTGGCACAATAGAGCCCAAATGCTCTTTTGTCGGATCTAAACGATCCTGTTAAGTCGATCTTAGTCCCAAACTGGACTAACGTATCCTTAAAAAAGTTTAAGTTGATCTTAGTCTCAAATACGGCTAACGTATCCTTAAACCCTCAAACAGACTTTAGTCCCAAATTGGACTACAGATCTCCCAACCAACTTTGGTTTAAGGGTACATCTCTGAACTCCTCGGATATCTGTCGTTGTAATCCTTCAACGTCGTCAGAAAGGTGACGGGTCCCGACGGCCATACGTTCAATGGACCACCATGTCCCTAAACTGGCACAATAGAGCCCAAATGCTCTTTTGTCGGATCTAAACGATCCCGTTAAGTCGATCTTAGTCCCAAACTGGACTAACGTATCCTTAACAACCGTTTAAGTTGATCTTAGCCTCAAATATGGCTAACGTATCCTCAAACCTTCAAACAAACTTTAGTCCCAAATTGGACTATAAATTCCCCTAATCAACTTTGGCTCAAGGGTACATCTCTGAACTCCTCGGACATTTGTCGTTGTAATCCTTCAACGCCGTCAGAGAGGTGACGGGTCCCGACGACCATACATGCAATGGACCACTATGTCCCTAGACTGGAACAATAGAGCCAATTTCTCTTTTGTCGGATCTAAACGATCCCGTTAAGTTGATCTTAATCTCAAACTGGACTAACGTATCCTTAACAAACGTTTGAGTCGATCTTAGCCTCAAAAATGGCTAACGTATTCTTCAAACAGACTTTAGTCCCAAATTGGACTATGAATCTCCCAAACTGGAACAATATAGCCCAAACGCTCTTTTGTCGGATCTAAACGATCCCGTTAAGTTGATCTTAGTCTCAAACTAGACTAACGTATCCTTAACAAACATTTAAGTTGATCTTAGCCTCAAAAATGGCTAACGTATCCTTAAACCAAAACCCCCAAACCCAAATCTAAGTAAATACGGATTTGGACTAATCCACGTCCTACGGGCGACGGCATCGCTCAGTCTCCGTATACAATCCACGGGCGACCACGAACAAAACAAACACCCACGACACGAAGTGAAATTCTGGAGAAGGAGAAAGTTGTTACCGCGACGCGGTAGCGTAATTAACTGCAGGGGCTTGCGCCTGCAGGGAAGAGCGTCCCCACAATCAAAAACCCCTCAAGCGAGGGGGAATCTAACGAAGTCTGCTACATCGGCCGCATCCGTCTAAACCTCCGATACAAGGTGCCATAAATCAACTTGGTATCTTCGGAGAGGTAGACGGATAAAACCAAATAGCATCTGCCCCGAATCTCAGCGTCAGGACATCGCGGTCCTGTGCGCCGCCGTTCGGAGGGGAACAGATTCTGGCACACCCGGTGGGACCTTTTCTTCTTTCCACTCCACACTTCGTGTGTCGTGTTCGCGAACGAATCGCGGTTTACTGTGGTTGCCTGTGGATTCGAGGTACTAAGATTTGGTGTCTTGCTCCGTGCAGAAAACAGAAGATCAATGGCTTCAAACTGCACTGCCTGCAACTGCAACTCTCGCTCGGTCCTTGCTGGAGGAGTGACTTATGGGCCCCAAACGGCCTCCCTTTTCAAGATGCCAGCGGAGCAGGTAACTCAGGCCACCACTGGATTATTCTTCGGGACCATGCTCCCACCGTTGAGCTTCAATGCCATAATGACATTGCAAGAAGCCCCAAAGAAGTCAGTCTTTGATCGGCTTACCACTGCCGCGACCCCTCTCAACGGGTCGTCCAACTCCACTGCTTCAGTTTTTAACGGACTAGGCCAGAGCTCTAACAGGCTCATGAAGAAGCCTGCCATACCAGAAGGCGTTATCCCGAAGAGGATAGCCATTCCAACTCCCGTTCCTGGCAAAATCACCAAGGTTGCTTCCCATGTTCAGAAGTTCGCTTCTAACAAGTTGGCCGTCCCCGTTCAACGGACGTCGATCTTTAAAAAGATGGTACCAGTATATTCTGACCAACACAGGGGGCATGAGGAGGTCACCCCTATAGCTGAAACAACTCCATCAGCACGACATGCCCGACGTCGCTACTGGCGCCGAGTGAGGAAGGCTGGGGGCAACTCCCCCTCTGGACTTACTCGTCCAACTCTAATGGTTGGGATCAATACTGCTGTTCCAACCAAGAACAGCTTTGAACTGCTCAACAAGGTGCGCAGAAACTCTCCTACTGCGATGTTGAAACGAACTCCTTCACCTGTGGAGAATACTCCAGAGAAGAAGCTAGAGCAGCCCCCTCAACGGCTGTCCTCTAAAATTTACAAAGTCTGGCGACAGGTCCAAGAGTCGCTGATCGATCAAGACTGCCTCCGACGACAGAAAAAGATGAAGGTTCGGTGGGGTAAGGATTACTCTGTCAAACCACAAAAAGAAAAAGCTACTTGGGTGCCCACTACAATGGCTCCCTTAACTCCAATCACTCAAAAAAGGAGGCCGCAAAAAGCCCCTATGTCTTCGGCAAATCGCAAAGACACCGAACACAAACGCCCCAAGTCTGGGGGCATGGTGGTGCACACTGTTTATATGGCTTCTGGAAAGGAGGAAAACCGCACTTCTACGGGCCACCGATCGCTCACCCGATCCGTGACGAAAGCCCAGGAGTAACAACAAAAGCTTCAGAAAATGATGACTACAATGGCTGCACTCACTGAGCCAAAAGAAAGCTCTAAAACGTCTTCGGATGAGCGTCAAGAACAAGAAACCGACGCTGACTTTTTACGCAGAGTCCTCAAAAAGAGGGACAAAGAAGCTGCAGAGCAAGCGGCTAACATAAAACAGATGGCGCTCCTTTTCCAAGATATGGTAGGGATGATGTTACAGCCGGACCCTCCTGCTGAAGATCCTCCGATCGTCCTTGAAGACGACAGGGGAGAAACGTCAAATCTTCCGCCGGCTCTATCAACATCCAAGGAGGAGGCAATCTCCAAAGTTGACCTAGACGAATATATAGCTCAGCAGATCCGGGTTCATCAGGCGAATGAAGCGGCTGGGCAAATTGTTAGAACCGGACGACCGTATCCGAGCTGGTATGACCAAATCAATTACCCGCCAGGATATACGATCCCTAAATTCCACGTATATAAAGGGACAGGGAATCCGCATCAGCATGTCGCTCAATTCAGGGCCATATGCGGCAATACTGGAGGCGATGACAAATTGTTGCTACGTCAATTCGTCGGCAGCTTAGCAGAAACAACCTTTGAATGGTATTCGGAGCTACCTAACGACTCTGTCAAAACATTTGCAGAGATGGAACTGCTGTTTACACAAAGATTCGCAAGTGCTAGTGAACGCACCCCGATTACAGCACTGATAAATGCCAGGATAAGGCCCGTCGAAACGTGGGTCCAATACGCAACACGATGGCGAAACCTATGGTCGAAATGCGACAACGCATAGAAGAGGCACCTGCGGTAGGCATGTTTGTGGGCACTCTCGATCCGCAGGCGACCATCTCGCAATTCATGATGTTCTTCAGGCCGACCACCTTCCGGGCCTTGATCGACAAATTAGCCCAAATGGACCAGATGGGCCATAGACCGTCTCCTCCAAGACCCGATCCCTGAAATGAGAAAGGAAAAGCGATCATCGCCGCCAACGCTCGGCAACAGTCGAGCAACTCAAAGCCGGTCGCTCGCCAAAACAACATGCGTCCACGCCCATCCCTCGAAGAGAGGCTAAGACGTCATTACTCGTTTCCTCAGAATAAAACGAGAAGACTGTTCGAGCAGGCAGTGCGCAACAGACTCATTAATCTGCCGAATCCAAAACGTCCGTTGCAGCCAGGCAATCTTAATAATCCCAATTATTGCCCTTACCACCAAACGGTAAGTCACCCGATTGAGGATTGTTTCGTCTTTAAGGGATGGATCGAGGATCAATACCTGCAAGGCAAGTTCGCGTTGTCTGAAAGCTGGAAGGTAAACCCACCACGGCCACACTCTCCAAAGAAGACGGACACGCCAGGGGCAGCTTGTTCTTTAGTCAAGGATGAAAACAATAGAGAAAACTCATCGGATGAATCCGAAGACTACGTAGCGACTTGTCATATGATTTCTCATTCACTGACGGATGATAAAGAGGCTCCTTGCGCTGAGAAACCAATGGCGAATCCTGAGCCGGAGATTCTACAGCCATCAGACGAGTTGATCGATGTCTTCCTAAGTGAAATTCGTCTGAAAGCAAAAGCCAATCAAGAGCATGAAATGGCCATACTGGAAAGAGCCAAGGCGTTCCCGTCAAATCAAAAGCCATACACTGCGGGTAAAAACAAATTCAAGACGAGGAAAAGGTTCGCCAAAGCTCTGTCAGTAGGAATGAAGCTACTACCCTCTGAAGAAAATACTCTCGCTGAGGCAGAGATGCACCCTAACTTCTGTTTATATCATCAGAAGATCATACATCCTACCGAAGACTGCGAATCCTTTAACTGTTGGTGGCAAGGGTATGTCGCTCAAAAGCAACACTTCGACGGGACAAAGTGTGAAGCTTGTAGACATCGGAAAAATGCGATATATGAGTGCAAAAGAGTCGCCGACGATTTCCATATAGCCGACTCTAAGGCATCGCAAATTATCACCTTTGGAAGCAACTCTGATGAAGAAGCTATCCCCAACTCTTCCCTCGGGGAATCTATTTCAAAAATAAAGGAATTGAGAAGCTGCGAGAACGTTCAGCCATGCAATCGCATGCTACTTGGAAAAAATCCCGGCCCCGCAAACAACGGAGCGAACAAAAAGGATAAAAGAAAAGGAAAAAAGGCCCTCGTCGCCAGCGCTCAACAACAATCAGGTGACCCTAGACCGGTTGCTTGCCAAAGCAACAAGCGGCAACCCCTCCAGGAAAAGTTGAAACGTCCTTACTCGTTTCCGCAAGATAAAACAAGGGGACTGTTCGAGCTGGCAGTGTGCGACAGACTCATCAATCTGCCGGGTCCAAAACGTCCGTTGCGGCCAGGCGATATTAATAATCCTAATTATTGCCCTTACCACCAAACAGTAGGTCACCTGATCGAGGACTGCTACGTCTTCAAAAACTGGGTAGAAGACCAATACCAACAGGGCAAGTTTACGCTGTCTGAAAACTGGAAGGTGAGTCCGCCACAACCGCACGCTCCGAAGAAGATGGATACGTCGGGGGCATCATGTTCATTCATGGAAAAGGACTCATAGACCGAAAAGTCAATAAACCAGATATTCGCCTCAAATACGGCGACAACGGACCGAAACGTCCTTAAACTAACAACGGACCGAGATGTCCTTAAACTAATGATGGACCGCAATGTCCTAAAACTTGCAAATGACCGAAATGTTTTTAAACTACTACCGCAGCATTCTCAGGCTGACGAGAATATAAAATAAAATAAAATAAAAATAAACGGTATGTCCATAAGCAAAATGGGTACGGATGAAAACCCGAAAGGGCTCCGTGAGTAAAAACAGCAGGACTACCGGCGAGTGTTTGTGAAAACCTGAAAGGGCGCGACCTCGTTAGAAAAAAATAAGAAGAATAAAAAGAACGAAAAAAAACGGTATGTCCATAAGCAAAATGGGCACGGATGAAAACCCGAAAGGGCTCCGTGAGTAAAAACAGCAGGACTACCGGCGAGTGTTCGTGAAAACCCGAAAGGGCGCGACCTCGTTAATAAAAAAAAGAGAAGAAGAAAAAAAAAAAAAACAAAAAAAAAACGGTATGTCCATAAGCAAAACGGGCATGGATGAAAACCCGAAAGGGCTCCGTGAGTAAAAACAGCAGGACTACCGGCGAGTGTTTGTGAAAACCCGAAAGGGCGCAACCTCGTCAAAAGACACTTACAGGGCCCCCTCGACCTTGTAAGGAGAAACCACCCGCGTGAGATCCTTACGACTCACAAGGGAGCAACACACTCGGGGATCCACACGATTCCTAAGGAGAAAATACACTTGCGAGATCCTCACGACTCGTAAGGAGAACTCTCTTATGGGACCCTCACGGCTCATAGGATTTGAAAGTCTTAAGTTACAGAGACCTAAACCTGTGCTTAAGTAACCCCCACAACTTTCGATATTGCCCTACAAATGGTCCTATATTGGCCCTTGTATACAATCCACGGGCGCGAATAAACATTTCCCTAACCAAGTCCCATCCGTGACTAGGGATATATCCACACGGTGAACAACCCTTGTGAGTCCTCTCGACTCATAAGGAGATAACACTCTTGTAAGATCCTTACGACTTATAAGAGAACATACACTTAGGAATCCTCACGATTCCTAAGGAGAAAACGCACCTGCGAGATCCTCACGACTCGTAGGGAGAAACACCTTTATGAGACCCTTACGGCTCATGAAGTCAAAAGCCTTAGTCGACGGGATCCTAATCCTGTTTACTAAGCCACCTTTGTTCGACATCGACAGAGGCAAATGATGATTCGCTCCTGGCAATATTCCAGTTGTAGCGATGCTGATGCCTAAATCGGTATCAAATTCCAAGTCCTTTCATGGCAGATGATGATTCGCTCCTGGCAATATCCCAGTTGTAGCAATACTGATGCCTAAATCGGTATCAAATTCCAAGTCCTTTCATGGCAGATGATGATTCGCTCCTCGCAATATTCCGGTTGTAGCGATGCTGATGCTGAGATTGGCACTAGATTTCAAGTTCTACGCTCGCGATAAAAATCAGCGAGCTGAAAATGCATATTAAATAGCCGAAATGATTGGGTAACTCGCAATAAAAAGCAGCGAGTAAAAACAAAATAAACAGCCGAAACGATTAGGCACCGCGAAAAATAGCCGAAACGATTGGGCAATCGCGACCTTCGCGATATAAAAGCTGAAATGATAGAGCATCGCGGAAAGAATAAAAAAAATGAAAGAATGAAACTTTTTGCCCTACAGGTAAAATCACATCGATCCCTGTATACAATCCAGGGGCACAGATAAGGAGGGAACCATACCTTCCCAACAGGCTCCATCAGAAAGCGAAGCCAAATCTCGACGGTTCATAGACAACCTAGAGACCATCTCGACATTTGTCGCAATATTACAGACACGATGTCAACAAATGAAGCAAACGAAGATCCCGAGCTTCAGGGTCTCGACGTCAACATCGACAACTTAGAGATCACCAACGGCGTTTCTCCTCACTCCAACTAGATGCAGACATGACGTCAACAAAAGACCTCACGATCGAAACAAAGCGGAGCGATGGCAAAATCCTAACTCCACCTTAGCATTCGTCTCGTTACAGCAGACGCAATGTCAACAACGGCGTTCCTTCGCAGTCCAGCAGGGTGTACATGCAAAGTTAACAAAAGACCTCACGGTCGAAACAAGCGAAGCGATGGCAAAACCCCAGCTTCACCTCAGCGTTCGTCTCGATACAGTAGACGCAATGTCAACAACAGCGTTCCTCCGCAGTCCAGCTGGAGGCAGATGCAACGTCAACAAAAGACCTCACGGTCGAAACAAAGAGGAGTAACGGAAAAATCCCAACTCCACCTTAGTATTCGTCTCGTTACAGCAGACGCAATGTCAACTACAGCGTCCTTTCTCCAACAGGATTTGGACACACCAAAGCAAACGAAGCGAGGGCCACATTCCTAGCTTCAACGTCCTGACGGTAACTCATATAAAACCGGAAAGACAATCAGAGATCATCTCGCACCAGCACAGAGTGGTCACCACCTTGACGTTCGTCTCGATACAGCAGGCGAAATGTCAACCCCATCATTCTTCCTCCAACAGGGATTCGGACGTGACAAAGCAAACGAAACGAAGGCTACATTCCTAGCTTCAACGTCTTTACGGTAACTCACATAAAACCGGAAAGACAATCGGAGATCATCTCGCACCAGCACAGAGTGGTCACCGCCTTGGCGTTCGTCTCGATACAGCAGACGAAATGTCAACCCAGCGTTCTTCCTCCAGCAGGGATTCGGACGTGACAAAGCAAACGAAGCGAAGGACACATTCCTAGCTTCAACGTCTTGACGGTAACTCATATAAAACCGGAAAGACAATCGGAGATCATCTCGCACCAGCACTGAATGGTCACCACCTCGACGTCCGTCTTAATACAGCAGACGAGATGTCACCCCAACGTTCATATCGACACAGCAGACGCAACGCTATTAAACGAATGGAGCCACGGCAAAATCCCTAGTTCCAAACCTCGACGGTTCACCAGCAACCTAGAGATAACCTCGACGTCCGTCTCAATACAGCAGACGAGATGTCACCCCAATGTTCGTCTCGACACAGCAGACGCAACGTCATTAAACGAATGGAGCCACGGCAAAATCCCTAGTTCCAAACCTCGGCGGTTCACCAGCAACCTAGAGACAACCTCGACGTCCGTCTCGATACAGCAGACGAGATGTCACCCCAACGTTCGTCTCGACACAGCAGACGCAACGTCATCAAACAAACGGAGCCACGGCAAAATCCCTAGTTCCCACCGCAACATTCGTCTCGATACAGCAGACGCAATGCCAGCTAACGAAGCAAAGGCCAAATTCCTAGCTTCAGGGTCTTGACGGCAACTCATATAAAGCCCGAAAGACTATCGGAGATCATCCCCACACCAGCGCGGAGTGGTTATGACTCATCGGGGCTCACCAAAATAAGCCTAATCTCAAGTAAAAAGCGACATGGCAAATTCCTAACGCTTGCTTTTCCGACGGTCAAACTGCCAAGGAGGATTGCTTGAAGACGTCTTGTCCAGCCCCCGAAGGGATCAGAGACACGGCAGTCGCAGGGCTACTCGAATAGCACGATTGCCTATCGAGGACTATATCAGCTTATGCGACGGTACGATGGCCAAAACCCTAAGTACCACCAACCTTAACGGGCTTCTGTCGTAAAGAGCAGAGGTTAAATACGACGTTAAGATATTCTTGCGAGAAACGCTCGATTCGTCTCGACTTGCAAAAAAAAAATTGTTGAGGCGGCTCGACTCGTGAGATAAAGCCTTAGGCAGTGGGCATAAAAGAAGCATGTTTCCTAAGCACTGGGACCCTGCAAGTTGGCCCAAAGCGGTCTTTTGCATACTATCCACGGGTCTCACTCTCCAACATCGAACTTCGACAAGGAGGGAAACAACCGCTTACAAGTCCTCTCGACTCGTAAGAGGGAAAAATTCTCTTGTAGGATCCTTACGACTTACAAGAGAAAACCATACTTAGGAATCCTCACGATTCCTAAGGAGAAAAACCCACCTACGAGATCCTCTCGATCCGTAGGGAGAAAAGTCTCTATGAGACCCTCACGGCTCATAGAGTTGAAAAGTCTTAGGCAGCAGATCTGAACCTGCGGTCTAAGCCCTCGCTATCTCGTGAAGAAATCAAGAAGCTTACTCTATTACCTGATAATTGCGACGACATGCTGAGAAAGAGGAAAAGCAACAGAAAGAGTATCCGATTTACATTTGATCAAGCGTTGGAGACACATTCATTCATGCATAAGCAGAAGACTCAGGACGAGAAATAAGACAAGCTGAAATAAAAAGTTTCCATTCATATTGCAAAAAATTCTTATAATCATAAAAAGCAGTGAACGAAAAATATTATTACAACGGTATAACCTCAGATCCGGGGCACGGATTGAGGAATTCAAAAGTAAGGCCATCCAGAGTTCTTCTGGCCTTTCTAATTATTCTTATGCGCAGCCTCTCGCGCTCCTCCGTGTCAAGATCATCGGCAAGCCCTCCCGGCCTTCGATAAGCAGCAACTATCGTCGTCTGCTGGAAGATTTGATGTAGAATGTCAATGAGGTTGTCTCGCCGTTTCTTCGAGATCAGCCCCGTCAGGTACACTGAATGCACCTTGTCCTCGGTATCGTCCAGCGCATTCAGTGGTAGGGCCTCGTGAAGACCCGGAAGTGCTCTCCATATTGCTCCCAGCACGACTTTCAAAAGAGCCGAACGACGGGGTAGCAGCCAACCACCGCTTGCGTTCAGACGACCCATGACCTCTGCACATTGAGCGTCTGTAAACTCCTGGTTTTGTTGACGACCCTGTGCGCGAATATCGTCATAGGTGATGAACTCGTGCAAACTGTATAGGTGCACCGCCATTATGCCTGGAGGAAATACCACAGGAAGATTAGCGATAGAAGAAAAATAATGTACATAGAGGGCTAAATTCCTAGAGAGCAAAGCTCTGTTCAAGGATTAAAACCCATGAACAAAATCTCAATGAAACCCCAATGAGGATCTCTTTAGATCAAAAGATCTGTAAGAGCAAAGCTCTTTGATTGAGATTAATTTAAATTAATTTGATTTATATTAATTTTACCTAAAGTTTCTAACTTTGAAAATGAGCAAAACTCTGCTAGTGAAACCCAATGGGGATCTCTTTAAATCAAAAGATCTATGAGAGCAAAGCTCTGCTGGTTAAGATTAATTAAAATTAATTTAATCTAAGAATCAATTTTACCTAAAGTTTTTTTCTAAAAACTTTGGAAAGAAGAGCAAAGCTCTAGAGTTCTTGAAGGCAAGAGCAAAGCTCTGAAGTTTTTTGAAAATAAGAATCTGAAAGATGATAAGCATCTGTGGGGGACCAAAGGTCCTATTTATAGGCCTCAAGTGCCTCTTCAACTTCCAAAAAGTTGTCACGGCGGTTGGAATTCCGCCACCGTCGCACTCACATTTGGGGCCACGTAAGCGCAACGGTGGGGGGCATTTGTTTACCCCAATCAGAGTAAAGCTCTGTTCAAATTCCGAGGCGGGAGATGAAGCAACGCTTCATCTTCCCCCAATCAGAGCAAAGCTCTGCTTTGAAAATTTAAAATTTAATAAATGAAGCAACGCTTCAGCTGCGCAAGTACTGCGCTGCGCGACACATGTCAGCGCAGATGCGCTGCGCGACACGTGTCAGCGCAGATGCGCAGCGCGACACGTGTCAGCGCAGTTGCGCTGCGCTGTGCGCTGCGCGACACGTGTCAGCGCAGTTGCGCTGCGCTGTGCGCTGCGCGACACGTGTCACGCGCTGAGGCATCTGCGCCAAACAGAATTAAATTTCTAAGAAATCTTTTCTGTTCTTGTTAAAACAAGAAGATTTTCTTCTGCAAAGCAGAAGCCTTTGGATCAAAGATCCAACGGTGGGGAAAATTCCCCAAATCACTCAGAGAAAGATCTCTTTAACAAATTTAACTAATTTATGGGGACTATAAAAAGGACCCCAGACCCCAATTAAAAAGCATCAATATCTTTCTAAAAAAAAAAGAAAGAAGAGAACTCTTGAGAACTCCTCAAGAACAACTAAAGGTAAAAACCTTTGAAAGAAGAGAAAATTCTCTTATGAACAGATCAGTGATCTAAAAACAAAATCATTGATATTTAAACATAACTAAATAAAATGAATAAATAAAAATAAAAATAGTGCTTTGCACTTTTTCATGAACCTTTGGTTCTTTAAGATAAGAAAAAAACTTATTTTTTCCTTTGATCTAAATTAGATCAAGAAATCCAACAGTGCTTTGCACTTCTGTTCTTGAATATAAAAGATTCTTGATGCTCTGCACTTACAAACTGCGCTAGAGCTTTGCTTTCTGGAATTGGCGCAACTCACCAGAGCGCGCCACGTGTCAGCAGCGCAACAGCGCAGCGCAACAGCGCAGCGCACTGCGCTATTGCGTTTGCGCTCACCAGAGCGCGCCACATGTCAGCAGCGCAACAGCGCAGCGCACTAGCGCAGCGCAATGCGCTATTGCGTTTGCGCTCACCAGAGCGTGACACGTGTCACCACCATATGAGTTTGCGCTCATTACTTAGCGCAAAGCGCCTGACAAGCCACATGGGGCACTGTCAGAGTATTTAATGCTCTGCATTATTAAAGAAAAGGGACAAAGCCCAATTAAAAGGCCTAACAGGCCTAATAAAAAATGCTATGCATTTTAAAGGGGGGGCAAAGCCCAAACAAAAAAATTAGATGCCCTGCATCATTTATAAAAGGGCAGAGCCCAAACCAAAACATATGCTCTGCATCATAAAGAAAGGGACAGAGCCCAAATCAAAAAGGCCTAGCAGGCCGGAATAAGATGCAGTGCATTATTAAATATGGGCAAAGCCCTAGCACAGGCCTAATAGGCCGAAGATCAAGAAAAATCTTGAATATTCTCAATGAAACTTAGCTCGATCATGGCCGTAAGTCTCCAAACTAAATCGACCGAGCAAAAATGCTTTCCTAAATCAATCTACATCCGGTTCGAGGGTACATCTCCGAACTCCTCTGACATCCATCGTTGTAATCCTTCAACGACGTCAGAGAGGTGACGGGTCCCGACGACCACACACGTATATGGACTGCGGGGTCCTTAAACTCGTGGACCGAAACGTCCTTAATCTAATGTTGGACCGAAACGTCCTTAAACTAATATTGGACCGAAACGTCCTTAAACTAATGTCGGACCACCACGTCCCTAAACTGGAATACGGACCACCACGTCTTTAAACTGGAATACGGACTACCACGTCTTTAAACTGGAATATAGACTGCCACGTCCTTAAACTGGAACATGGACCACCATGTCCCTAAACTGGAACATGGACCCCCATGTCCCTAAACTGGCAATGGACCACTATGTCCCTAAACTGGAACAATAGAGCCCAAACGCTCTTTTGTCGGATCTAAACGATCCCGTTAAGTTGATCTTAGTCTCAAACTGGACTAACGTATCCTTAAAAAACGTTTAAGTTGATCTTAGTCTCAAATACGGCTAACGTATCCTTAAACCCTCAAACAGACTTTAGTCCCAAATTGGACTACAGATCTCCCAACCAACTTTGGTTTAAGGGTGCATCTCTGAACTCCTCTGATATCTGTCGTTGTAATCCTTCAACGTCGTTAGAGAGGTGACGGGTCCCGACGGCCGTACGTTCAATGGACCACCATGTCCCTAAACTAGCACAATAGAGCCCAAATGCTCTTTTGTCGGATCTAAACGATCCCGTTAAGTCGATCTTAGTCTCAAACTGGACTAACGTATCCTTAAAAAACGTTTAACTTGATCTTAGTCTCAAATACGGCTAACGTATCCTTAAACCCTCAAACAGACTTTAGTCCCAAATTGGACTACAGATCTCCCAACCAACTTTGGTTTAAGGGTACATCTCTGAACTCCTCTGATATCTGTCGTTGTAATCCTTCAACGTCGTCAGAGAGGTGACGGGTCCCGACGGCCATACGTTCAATGGACCACCATGTCCCTAAACTGGCACAATAGAGCCCAAATGCTCTTTTGTCGGATCTAAACGATCCCGTTAAGTCGATCTTAGTCCCAAACTGGACTAACGTATCCTTAAAAAACGTTTAAGTTGATCTTAGTCTCAAATACGGCTAACGTATCCTTAAACCCTCAAACAGACTTTAGTCCCAAATTGGACTACAGATCTCCCAACCAACTTTGGTTTAAGGGTACATCTCTGAACTCCTCGGATATCTGTCGTTGTAATCCTTCAACGTCGTCAGAGAGGTGACGGGTCCCGACGGCCATACGTTCAATGGACCACCATGTCCCTAAACTGGAACAATAGAGCCCAAATGCTCTTTTGTCGGATCTAAACGATCCCGTTAAGTCGATCTTAGTCCCAAACTGGACTAACGTATCCTTAACAACCGTTTAAGTTGATCTTAGCCTCAAATATGGCTAACGTATCCTTAAACCTTCAAACAAACTTTAGTCCCAAATTGGACTATAAATTCCCCTAATCAACTTTGGCTCAAGGGTACATCTCTGAACTCCTCGGACATTTGTCGTTGTAATCCTTCAACGTCGTCAGAGAGGTGACGGGTCCCGACGACCATACATGCAATGGACCACTATGTCCCTAAACTGGAACAATAGAGCCAATTGCTCTTTTGTCGGATCTAAACGATCCCGTTAAGTTGATCTTAATCTCAAACTGGAATAACGTATCCTTAACAAACGTTTGAGTCGATCTTAGCCTCAAAAATGGCTAACGTATTCTTCAAACAGACTTTAGTCCCAAATTGGACTATGAATCTCCCAAACTGGAACAATAGAGCCCAAACGCTCTTTTGTCGGATCTAAACGATCCCGTTAAGTTGATCTTAGTCTCAAACTAGACTAACGTATCCTTAACAAACATTTAAGTTGATCTTAGCCTCAAAAATGGCTAACGTATCCTTAAACCAAAAACCCCAAACCCAAATCTAAGTAAATACGGATTTGGACTAATCCACGTCCTACGGGCGACGGCATCGCTCAGTCTCCGTATACAATCCACGGGCAACCACGAACAAAACAAACACCCACGACACGAAGTGAAATTCTGGAGAAGGAGAAAGTTGTTACCGCGACGCGGTAGCGTAATTAACTGCAGGGGCTTGCGCCTGCTGGGAAGAGCGTCCCCACAATTAAAAACCCCTCAAGCGAGGGGGAATCTGACGAAGTCTGCTACATCGGCCGCATCCGTCTAAACCTCCGATACAAAGTGCCATAAATCAACTTGGTATCTTCGGAGAGGTAGACGGATAAAACCAAATAGCATCTTCCCCGAATCTCAGCGTCAGGACATCGCGGTCCTGTGCGCCGCCGTTCGGAGGGGAACGGTTCACGAAGACGACACACGAAGTGTGGAGTGGAAAGAGGAAAAGGTCCCACCGGACGTGCCAGAATCTGTTCCCCTCCGAATGGCGGCGGAGACGACGTGAGGACGTCTTGCCTGAGATTCGGGGCAGATGCTATATGGTTTTATCTGTCTACCTCTCCGAAGATGCCAAGTTGATTTATGGCACCGTGTATCGGAGGTTTAGACGGATGCGGCCGATGTAGCAGACTTCGTCAGATTCCCCTTCGCTTGAGGGGTTTTTGATTGTGGGTACGCTCTTCCCTGCAGGCGCAAGCCCCTGCAGTTAATTACACTACCGCATCGCGGTAGCCACTTTCTCCTTCTCCAGAATTTCACTTCGTGTCGTGTGTGTTTGTTTCGTTTGTAGTTACCCGTGGATTGTATACGGAGACTGAGTAATGCCGTCGCCCGTAGGACGTGGATTAGTCCAAATCCGTATTTACTTAGATTTGGGTTTGGTGTTTTTTAGTTTAAGGATACGTTAGCCGTGCTTGGGGCTAAGATCAACTTAAACGGGACCGTTTAGATCCGGCAAAAGAGCATTTGGAGGCTCTATTGTTCCAGTTTAGGGACGTAGTGGTCCATAGGTAGTTTAAGGACGTTGCGGTCCATATTCCAGTTTAGGGACGTGGTGGTCCATCATAAGTTTAAGGACGTTTCGGTCTGATATTAGTTTAAGGACATTTCGGTCCGATATTAGTTTAAGGACGTCTCGGTCCAATATTAGTTTAAGAACGTCTCAGTCCAATATTAGTTTAAGGACGTTTCGGTCCACGAGTTTAAGGACCCCATAGTCCAACATTAGTTTAAGGATGTTTCGGTCCAATATTAGTTTAAGGACGTTTCGGTCCACGAGTTTAAGGACCCCGCAGTCCATATTGATGTATGTGGTCATCGGGACCCGTCACCTCTCTAACGACGTTGAATGATTACAACGACATGTGTCAGAGGAGTTCGGAGATGTACCATCGAACCGGATATAAATTGATTTAAGAGAGCAATCTTGCTCAGTCAATTTAATTTGAGGACTTATGGCCAAAATTGGGCTAAGTCCAGTTGAAAATGTTCACATTTTGTTTGCATTTGGCCTGTTAGGCCTTTGTTTGGGCTTTCCCCTTTTTAAAATAATGCATAGCATTACTTCAGGCCATTTATGCCTATTTTGACTGGGCTCTGCCATTTTTATTATAATGCAGAGCATTTGTTTTGGTCCATTGGACCTCTCAATTGGGCTCTGCCCTTTAAATAATGCATAGCATTATTTACTCTGGCAGTGCCCCATGTGGCTTGTCAGGCGTTCTGCACCAATTAATGAGCGCAAGCGCTCGTGGAGGTGACACGTGTCACGTTCTGGTGAGCGCAAGCGCAACAGCGCAATGCGCTGTGTCAATGCGCTGCGCTGTTGCACTGCTGACATGTGGCGCTTCCTGGCGGTTTGCACAATAGTGCAGTTTTGGCAAGTGCTGGGCACTGTTCTTATTCTTTTGGATCAATTTTAGATCAAAGAAAACAAGTTTTCTTCTCTTATTTTTTAAAGAACCAGTGTTCATAAGTGGTTCATAAAAGGTGCAAGGCACTGTTATCTTGAGAATCTTTTAGATTCAGAACCAATGGTTCATAAAAAGAAGTGTAAGGCACTGCTTATTATTTATTTTTCTTTTCATTAGAGATCCTTGATCTTGTTCTCAGATCAATGATCTGTTCATAAGAGATTTTTCTCTTTTTCTAAAGGTTTTTTACCTTTTTTTGTTCTTGAGGATTTCACTCCAATTCTTCAGAGTTCCTTCTGTTTAATTTCTCACAAAATGTTGATGCCTTTGAGTTGAGGTTTGGGGTCCTTTTTATAGTGCCCATAAATTAGTTAAATTTGTTAAAGAGATCTTTCTCTGAATGATTTGGGGAATTTTCCCCACCGTTGGATCTTTGATCCAAAGGCCTCTGTTTTACAGAAGAAAATCTTCTTGTTTTAACAAGAACAGAAAAGATTTCTTTAAAATCTCAATTCTGTTTTGCGCAAACGTCTCAGCACGTGACACGTGTCGCGCAGCGCAGCGCTTGCGCAGCTGTGCTTGCGCAACTGCGCAGACACGTGTCGTGCAGCGCAGCGCTTGCGCAGCTGTGCTTGCGCAGCCGTGCTTGCGCAACTGCGCAGACACGTGTCGCGCAGCGCAGCGCTTGCGCAGCCGTGCTTGCGCAACTGCGCAGACACGTGTCGCGCAGCGCAGCGTTTATGCAACTGAAACGTTGCTTCCTTTACTTATTGTTTTAAAAGAGCCTTGCTCTGATTGGACGCACTGCCTCGGCTGACGCATCAACTTCTAACACGTGGCGCGTTGCGCGCAGTGCACGGGATTTTGAAGCGTTGCTTCAGAAAATTTGAATTTTTGAAATTCAAACAGAGCCTTGCTCTGATTGGGGGAAACACGTGGCTGAATGGTTCCTTGTGCTCCGTATGCCTTAGTCTCCAGAATAGTGGGACTCCTCTCGTATACACTGGCATTTTATGTACCAAGCTACAAACAACAGCGTTAACAATATAATCAAACATTATAGTCATATTCTCTTCTGTCTATATTATCTTTAATCATCTTTGGGACTTATCGAGCGATTGCTCGCCGACGACATTCCCTTTTTCTTTCTTTGGAATGTTGTCAGGTAATTCGGACGCATTAGAGACCGAGCCCAGCACTGAGGATTTGGAGCAGTTTGCGTTTGACCCGGATCTTTAGACACTTGTACATATTTATTTCATTTCAGTTATGCCATTGTTTGGGCATCGCTTTCTACTCATGTATTTACATTTCAGTTGTACCTGAAAAAGAATGTTTAATAAATAAAGTTGCTGTTCATTTACATTCATGTCTCTTGTGTACTTTACTTTATATTGCTTAGTTACGCTTAGCGTATTTACTATTAAGTAAATACGTAGCAGGCCTCGCCACGTCCCCTTGCCGTACACCGGAAAGCGGGGCGTGACAGGTTTTGTTGGCGATCCATGCAGGTCAGCTCTGTTTGGACATGCGGGTTAATTCTGCATGAAGTCCTAAGCAATATAACACAAGAATCAGCAACTAAAAAACATTCTTTACATATACCTTGAATCTTCTAATTTCATATATTTTGAATCTGTCCTAACCCAAATTGTTCTTTCAAGGTTATGGATTCTCCAAACAACACTAGCACCAATTTCAACAACACTCCACCACCTCTACCGCTTACACCTACCGTCGCTGCTCCGATCAATGAGCAGACGGTACTGCTTAAGGCGATCCGCAGCCTCCTGGAGGGACAGCAGCAGACTGCTATTTTGATGAACCGTCCATAAGCGGAAGTACCTGGGGTAAAGCAATTCCGGGCTTTACACCCCAAGAAATTCACGGGAAAAGAGAGCCTTCTAGAAGCTGAGGAGTGGGCTCAGAGCATTGAAGATGATCTGGCAGCGGCACAAGTGCCAGAGATAGAATTTCACCGTTGAGGCATGGATACACTTTCAATAGCCGCTACCAATTCCATTATGAAACTAAATGATTGAAAGCGCAACTAGACTACATTTATTCAAATGCATTTTTGTCCTTTCCGCATTTCTAGCTTAGTTGGTTGAAACCGCTTCTGTTAACTCACCGAAATCCGTCTTAGCTGATCTAAAGCCGGCTCTAGACGAAGCTGCGGGGGTAAACAGGGAGGTAGACAAAGCAAGAGGGGGTCAGTCCGCTAAGTCCAGCTAGTCTAAGCAATTCTGCAGTAACTTCACTTGCTCCTTCGGAGGACCAAGAAACCACCCGACCTCGTACATCTGTAACAGTCACAATGGTATTGTTGAAACTTGCTTGAACATGAAAAAATCCCTTTGGTATTCTACGTCCATTCCTACGTAAACCGGTATAGGATAAGCCAGATTTTTCCTTTTTGGGAAAGCAGAGATGGAACGATTGATAGATGGTGTCCGTAGGGGCTATTCTCTATGGGCCCTTCAAGTATGCTTCTTTTCCTTTAGAGGACAGTAGAATGGTAACAAAACATGGCACTAAATGCTTGGAAGCGATCATCCTGGAAAGGTTTGATTCAAAGAGATGGGTATCCATTCCGAAGAGCTTGTTCCCCCTTCCCCTATGGTCTTGGTCCTTTCCATAGGTACTGCTCCACCAGATGTGAGTGAAAGAAGGGCTTTGCTCTAGATCTATCTGCTCCAGATAAAAGAGATGTATGGAACCCCGTCAATGATGAAATTCGAAAAAATATAGTCACACATGGACCTATCTGAAGGGTTCTCGGTAAGACCATACAGAAGTAGCCAAACCATAGTTCCATGGATTTTTCTTTTTGGCAAAGGCATAGGAGGTGTCCAAGAGCACATAAGACAGATGACGAGACAAGATGATCGCTAACGATTCAAGGATGAGATCATCCAACCTTCTAGGAACGCCGAAGAATACCAAGGTTGGAGAGATGGACCAAAACAGAAAATCCGACGTTCCCCCCTCGGACTTAGTCATAACAGTTCGACATAAAGGGGACTGCTTATAGTTACCGGAAAGAAGCAAACTCCTTGTAGAGGACATATAAGGATCCAGTTGGGCCTTGAGCTTCGAACGAACACAATCAATCTCTACTTGACGCACCAGAGCTGAGCTATTCACAGGAACTGTAACTGTACTCATTGCTCTAACAAAAAGAGAAAAGGGACTTCAAAGAAATAACTAAAGAAAAAGAATAGAAACGAGGCGATGTAATCATTGGACAAAACTCATTAAAGACAAATACAGGTTGTTAGTAAGTTGGTATTCTCCGCCATCGGTAAATCGGTGCTAAGGGCCTTAATTCAGAGCGAACAGAAAAACGGACCATTATATAATGAAATTCCATCTGCGTCTTTCTATAAGAAATGAAATCTGACTATAAGAGAATGGTGATAACGGTCACTGTCCCCTGAAAGACAGTCTGACTTGATTGAACTGAGGGGACACCCACGGCTGGATTGAATCGGGTTAAGCAAAATGGGAGATTGTGCGCCTTGCCAAAAGAAAAGGAGAACTCAGAATAGGCAGATGAACACGGCAGACTCTTTAAAGAAAGAAAGCATACGACGTCAACTCCCTCTCCTTGCTTTATAGTAATCGCGCGAGCCAGCAAAAGGAGAAAATCCCAGCGAGAAAACGGATTATATGCAAGGCTTTGAATATAGCAGGCACATGAAAACCAATATCGCCTGCTATATTCAGTCGCGCTCATCCCTTGCTTGTTGGAAGAGAAAGAAAACCTCATCTTTGGATGCTCACTACCTCTTCACAGGTCTCAAAAGCCCTTCTATGCAATGCAGGAAGAAGAGTTCTTTCTATAGGTCAGGACTCGACTACACGAGACGCGAGGAATCCATTCCATCCCTTCAGTGCAGCCCTCAAAGCCTACTGCTGCTTTTAAACCGATGAGAGACTGTGCAAACATTCACCCATAGAGGTAATGCTGGAAGATCAAAACTAGAGCTAGTAGCATGCCCCTCCTTTATAGCTTTTCTGCAACCCCCCTAAAAAAAGGGTGACAAGTGCAAAGTATAGATTGCGGACTTTCGTTTTCTAAGCTACGCGATTCTGTTGGATTTGATGAAGTCGGATAGCGCCCTTTGAACATAGCGCTGGTTAGCCCCTTTAACGTTCCAAGAACCGGTTGATGCTTCTTGTTACGAGAGGACCGTTGGGGAAGGGGCTGGTGCGTATCAATCAGTCCCTTTCTTCTTTGCGGATTTTCAAACTAAGGATCTGTGTGCACAGGGGCGTCCATGACCTGCGTCGGTGAGGCTTTCTGATCAGCATCCAGGGCGAGGAGCTGCACTGCGCTTTCTAGTGATGATCTGGATTCGGGCTCAGCTGCAATTCAGGGATTTCTTTTTTACTTTCCTGCGAAGACAAATGCTTATCGGAGGGGGGGATTGAAGCTGGTAGAAGGAGGGAGCAGTGAGAAGTTCTCGTGCTGGAGTTTGGATAGTTGTCCCAATCCCTGTGAGACCTTCTAGTTCTTGCATGACTCGGAGGGACTTGTAGGGAAGGGACGAGGGTAGGTCAGTTGGTCTAAGGAAGGGGATATGCATGATTACTCCTGATTGTTATTCTCTCGACCCTCTCGCCAGCAATATCATTCTGCAATCTCCAACATCATAGCTATCTCCCTGAATTGGTTCGTTCTCAAGTTATGGCTTCTTTACTTTATCATCCATTTTGTAGTGAGGACCAGGTTGGTGACCCTATCCTATGTTTATGGCTATTGTGCATCTGCTGCATCACCAAAGGAAAATAGGCTTGTATGGGCCTTAACTAGCTCTTTCATCTTTCGAAGCCCCTTTCACATTGTTTTAATAATAAGCTCTAAGCTGTGTCCTTACTTTCCTGAAAGCTTAGTAAGGCAAGTGCTAAGGAACTTCTTCTTTGTACAAGACAGATAGGGCAAGAAGAGGGATTAGGCGAGAGTGGCAGAGATGAGAGAAGTTGCGCCGAATCGAAAAAAGAAGGCAATGCGCGAAATCGTTCAAAGTAGATGCACAGTGGCATATAAAAAGTCAAATCAAATACACGGAAATCTCCGACTCCAAGAAGAGTGCGCAGTTCCTTCTCTTCGGTCAGTGCCTTTGCATGTCTTAAGCATAGTCAGAGAGATTTCTTTATGAATGATTTCGAGATGGCAAGAATCCAAGCTTTGGAAATAAGCCAATCATAGGCTGCACATTCATATTCAAGATGTTTACGAATAGGACTAGTTGCTTTAAGGATAGATGAGCTAATCGTGGAAATTCTCCCTCTACAGGCCAACCTAGGCCTTCTCTCTGCTTTGAATAGCGTACTTTTTCGAGCTAAGCAAGCAAAGGAGCCAAGCCAGTAGTATGCTTTCTAATAACCTTCCTCGTCGGCCAAGCCTCTTTCAAGCTGTCCAAACTGTTGACCTTCCTTTTGCAACTCTCCTTACCTTTCCCTCGCTCTGTCGATACCATTCCTTCCATTCCTTGCCTCAAGGCTCTGATCTTCGGTTAATCCAATCCCTTCTTTCTTTTAACTAATATCATGTTCTTCTCTTTGATTCCGCAAAGAGCTCCAGTTCAAGCAAATCAGATCTTTATCTCATATGCAGTCTGTGCTTTAGGGGATATTTCTTTTCTTTCGCTCGTGACCAGGGCATTCCTTTAGCAAGCGCTAGGCCCCTCAGCCGGTAGGGAGTGCAGAATCAACTAGGGCTAACCTTTCTTTAGCCTATCTGTCCTCATGCTAGCCAATCTCTGGCAATTGGTCTATGGCAAAGGGTCATATTCAAGATGTGAACAAATCGGATGTGCACATTCATGCAAGATCCGGTGCTCTCTTTGACCGCTCTTAGGATAGAAGAATAAGTTCTTTCGGAAGTGAAGAAGTAGCAGAATCCGTCGCCACAGAACTCATCCAGAAGGAGTATGCAGCCAGACTGACTACGGAGATAGAAAGAAGAGGATGAAGATGAATCAATATTAAAGAAAGAATAGGTTGCTAGAGAATCGGATCTTAGATAGTGCACGAATGAATGCATAGTGAAAGTCAGTCTTGGTCTTGGGGTAATATCATCTTTCCTGCCAATCCGCTTTCAAGCATTCCTGCGAGCCTCTGTCCTTTATAAGGCAATCCTGTCTCCTCTCTCTGCTCTTTCAAATCGGATAGAATCAATTTCTTACCGGTTTTTGAAGTTGGGATTGGAAATGGCCCCAACTGTGCACTAACTCCATTCCTCAGCAAAGCAATCCGGTCGGTGGGGGCAAGGCAGTACGGTACCAATCCCATCGGTCGTAGTAAGCTTCAGTCTTCAAGTTCAGAGAATCAGTACTGGCATTCCTCCTCTTAAAGGAATCGGGGAGTGAAGACTTTTATTCAATCAACTAGTAGGAGTTTATGCTTGGAAAGACTTCCTCGGTAGCTGTCAAAGGGCATTATCCTCTTTAAAAGGAAGAATCAAGGAGCACCTACTGGTAGTGGTGAATACTGAGAACATTCATTCCCTTAGCGCGTTGGATCATCGAAGAATGGAGAAATTCCTATCTCTGGTAAGACCACCCATGCAAGCATAATAAAACGCCTTGGAAGGGCCTAACCTTCTGGCTAAAGTTAGCCACTAGAAATCAATTCCTCGGCTCCGGGAATAGGAAGACTGGCGTGGACCTCTTTGTGGCATTCTACTTCTACAGAAAGATGGGTGTACCATCAACTCCCAGGCTAAGTAACGGGCGAACACGAAACTTTCGCGGAACACTTCCCCAGACCGTAAGGGCAACTGGCCCAGCCCAAAGAAAAGGGGCCTACCATCCAACTATTTCCAATTCACCGAAAAAGGGTATGCCACTTTTCTCCCTACGATCGATGTGATTCTACGGTAGAAGCTTCTTCGGAGGTGGAGGTGTAGCTGGAAGGCCGGCCTATTCCTCTTCCTCAAAAGGCAAGCTTTAAGGCAAATGAATAGACCCCTACAAGCATATGAAGTCGCGTTTTCAGGGCCTATGGCTGCCTTAGGGGGAAAGCTATCCAGTACAACAGAGAGATTTTTGATTTCGAGGAGGAAGGACTCTGGAATTGCTAAATTCGTCATGTTTTTAGTTAATATTTTTAAGGTAATATCTTTACCTGGTGTAAGAACCTGCAGGGCACTGCTAGAATATGGTGCAGATTAGACAGGTTCCTGATCAACAGTGCATTCATATCTCAATTCCCTCCTATTCAAGTCTCTCATCTAGCTAGAAATTATTCATATCACACTCCTCTCTGTTCAAGATGAGTAGTCCCTAAAACGAGATCCCGGGACTTTCTGTCTAGAGAAGAACCTTCATTTGATTCTAAAGTCGAAGCATTTCTAAAAAGTCAAGTTAGCCGCAAACACCTTTTCCAGGAGTAGAGGAGGGAAGTGGTTCCTTTTCTAGTTAGCTCGAAACCTTGCAAGCGGGAAAGCTGGAAAGGCGGCTAGGGTGGACGAGTAGATAACGAAGGGCATGTGCGAAAGAGCACACCATCGAAGAGATTTGATTCTCCCTCATAGGGAAGGCATAGGAGTAGTTCATTTCTCGCTGTAGCCTTGATGGGTCGGAAGCACTTCTGCATCATGGGTTTGGTAGGCACGCATTGGTTTATGGGGAGGGGCAAACTCATATCATTTAGTGAGGGTCCCGGGAAGGTTAGAAAACTCTTGGCTGGTGAGCATACAAAGCAATCAGCGGCATTCGAATGAGAAGTGGCTTCGGCCGTTGGATCGAGAGAGAGCACGGTTCTTATACCGATTCGAGAGACTCGGTACTGGGATAAAACCCCGCAATCAGCCTTGTCAAGGGCTAGAGTTCCGAGACGAACTAAGGGGCGAGCGCCACCGGGCTACATGGTGGCATATCACTCAACTACTGAAACATCTAACTACAGAGAGAGATTTTTGGGCTGGCGCTGGAAAAGAAACCATACCCCTTTGGGAAAACACTGGGCATCGTCGTCTTAGACAAGAGTGTGACTCGGGAAAGAAAGACAGGTGGCTGGTCTAGAGCTAACCACTGAAAGCATCATGCCTGGATTCAAGCCAAAAGCCTCCTCTCTCCTTTAACAAAGCCAACTGCCCGTGACTACCGAAAGAAGGATTTCAAAAGAGTACCGCTTTCCACCCCAGAGCCGAAGACCTAACTTAAACATCTTCTTTTATCTAACGAATTTTGATAAGAGTGCTTTAGTGAAGTGAAAGGCTTTCTCTACCACCTCCACTGCCTTCCCCTTTATGATACGACCAAGAGCCCTTCAAGGGAAGAAAGACAGATTGCGCCCCTTTATTAGAATACCCACCTAGTTCTCTAACGGCACCTGCCCGAAAGAGTAGAGTTTTAGCCGGCTTTGCCCGAAAGAACCTCTAACCTAAGCCTGACTATCACGAGTGCCTAGCTGTCGAAAGCGGGACTAGAAAGAGGAACTTGAAAGCCCCTGCACTACCGGCTAACCAAAAGCGGAATGCTACAAAACAAGGTAGTTTGAACTTGCTTACTCGTAAGGGTAAGGTCGTTTACGTGCTCGACTGTAAAGGAGAGGGAGTGAGTTTCACGAGATCCTACCGGACAGCTAATGGCACAAACACGGCTTCTCTATGAGAACAAAACCCGGCATTCACGACGTTTCACAAGTCAACCCACCGCTCTCGACCACTGAAGGGGGCTCATGATTGAGCGTGGGATCTTGGTGCCCTTAGGAAGCCACTTGCATGGGGCCAGGCCTGTGAGCAATCCGTCTGATAAAAAGACCGAGACACAAACGAACTGAGCTACAGATGGCTTTTAGCAACTGTGAGATCGACTTGGGAACCTCGTGCCCCAGTCAGCCAGCGATCGACACGGCTTAATGAAAAGAAGGAACCTTCGGAAGCTACCTTCCACTCAAGAAAAAGAATAACCGCTACCATAAATATTGTATACAAAGCGTCCATCGGCACTCAAGCGAAGGGAAGAAAAGTAATACAGCCTTACTCTGTCGTGTCTGGTCTGATTGAAATGCGAAAGCAACGGCCAGGCATTAAGACAAAACTGTTGTTACCGTCCCCACCTATAAAAGTAATCAAATGAGTCAATCATTTAAGTGAATTAGCCTACTCCGCACTTGAAATAAGAGATTTCAGAACAACTGGACATTGGTACACACATACAACGTGGTTTTGAAAGTGTTCACATTAGCATAAGGCACAACGTTTGCTTACTCGTGCGTTAGGGTAAGGATAATGAACTTAGTCCTTTGGGGCCCCAACTGTGCACCTAGCCCTCGGCGCTTGAGAGTACTGAGTGAGCCTTCGGCGATTGAGAATACCAACCCTTTGATCGGTACATGGGAGTGCCTGATAGCACCTGAGACTGCTAGGTCCTCGATCTTGTGCTGTACAGCAAGCACTGGAGATGTACCAACCAGTGAACGTAGCATAGCGAGTGGAGGGAGGGAAGGAAGTGTCTTCTCAGTGAAAGAATGCCGTGTTTCAGTCCATTGTCACAATTATTGTATAGTAAGCGTTATTGGATAGAAGGATTGAATCAGTTTCTTTCTTTCATCGTTTTCAATCTGCGTGATTAGACGGTCGGCGGAACCTGTGTGCCCAACGCTATAGGTCAGGTAGTTTTACTGAGTTTAGGCTCCTTAACTCGACCTGTTGGGCCGGTGAAATCTTGTCCGGTTGAAGATCTAAGATTGAGAACCATCATATGCTTAACACATGAAATCGTATGTTTCAAATAGCTGAAAACCACTCAAAAATTCTGTTCTTTTAGCGTTTTCTTGCCTAAAAAGTGCATAAGGTTTCTTGCTGTGATTTGTCATCAAAAGGTCCTCTCATTTAATACAGAGAAAGAATGGATTGTCATTCTAGTTAGTAAAGATATCTATGATTCAGAAAAAGGGATACAGAGCATTTTTGAAATACACGTATTTGAGCATGGAAGACCAACAAGGGAAGTTCACCCTCCCCTCACATTAGAAAGTGCCCCCGCCGCTCTTCTCTTTCTTGACAGACTTTGGGATTCGCTCCATCACTTCACTCCATCCACGGCTTAAGGCCAAGGAAAAGCAGGGGAAGTGGTCAGCCAGCCAGCCCGGGAGGGATTGTAGGAATTCGAGAAGTGATGAATGATGATCGCATAGCTGCCGAAAACCGTGATGACCAAGTTGGTTTGACCTGCCTTTGACCATCCATCCATAACCGATCTCCTTTGTTAGTCGAGCGGAGACTGAGTGATCATCCTTTCCCCCCAGAGGAGTGGGGCCCGAGATCTCATCCATAGCCTGTGGTACATGCCATTGTTCCAACCATCGGGCTTTGAGGCAACCGGCTCTCCCTGTTTAGCAATAATAGATAGCAGCTAATCTAGTTGATCCCGTATAGGCGGAGGTGAGGACAGAAAAAGCGGGGGCGAAGCCAAAGCCAGAAGTGGTTTATCCGGGCTGGTTGAACCAGTTTGCCCGAAAGAAGCACCAATAGCATAATCCAATCGCTATCATGGTTGGAGCATAGATAGCAAAGGTATGGGTATAGGTAGCACACATCTACCAGGTAGGTGAAACTCTCAATCCATATCCATATCCGTTAATACGCTGACCCCTTGGGCCTAAAACGAAGTGAGAGGCCGGGGTCAAAAATCTAAGAGGTTGCGTTCCCCCGTTCGAGAGTCAGAATCCTAGCCAGGTGAAGATCCACTGGATGGCGGGCGGAGTGGAAGCAGAACCGGAAAAGGCAGCAATTCCAGAGACCGTTGACCGAGCGGAGGCATCGGAGGAAGCAGCACTAATGGAAGAGGCATCACCCGCGCTAGAAACACAAGAGCAAATCTCTGGTAGCGAGAAGGAAGGCGCCGAGATAAAGAGAGAAGTCCAGCTGCAGAGCCAGCACCGAGAGAAAGCCCCTTATGAGATAGGGGCCAGGACCATTACCGAGATGGGGGCGGTAGATCGCGGTTTGAGAGGGACTCGTAGAAAGCAAATTTAGGGCTTTCATTTCAGTCTTCTTTAAGTCTGAGACTCTCTTTCACTCGTTTTAAAAGGATTTGAAGTTCTATTATTAGATTATTAAAGCGAGACTTGACTTAGAGAAAACCTTCATTTCCGTCAAGCGCTGTAGTCAAATCAATCTCTTGCGTAAAGTCGCTAGTGTTTGAAGAATCTTCCTCGCGCTAAGTCTTCCTTGGCTCTCCCCTATATCTTTTGTTTGAGATGAGCTCCCGGCTTTGAGCAGAGCCGGTAGCAGATATAGGATCAGAAAAAGACCTCCTTGCTTTCCGAATAGCCGGCTTTGGCGATTGCACTTTCCATCTCATCGGAAAGAGTAGTTGAAGAAGCCGAGACGAGAGAGAGAGAGACAAGTCCAGCTTCGAAGGAGCGAGCAATGCTTTTGGCTTTTTTGATCTGCTTTCGGGTAGACTAGTCAAAGTCGCAGAGAACTCATACCGTGCGTGCGTTAAGCTTATAGAAGGTAGGCATAGCCTTTAAGGCGAATAACTCTTTCTGTGCTGTTACGGTAGCGAGTTTCGGTAAGTTCAGTAAGTGAAGTGATGGGCGAAGGTGGAAGAGATAGACCTCTTTCACTTACTCGGGTTATGGGCGTTTGTGAAGGTGACCTTCTTTCGGGCGAGAGGCTCACGCAGGTGCCGTAGTAGAGAGAGAATCATTTCCGTTCTATTACCGGTCAAGTGCGCAGACTCTTGAAAGTCAGGTGGTTCCTAGTGATGTCTAAAGACTTTCCGTGCAAGACCAGCTTCTCATGATAGGTGCTTGCTTCAGAGAGACGTCGTCAGCGATTGAATTGCGTATAGAAAGAAAAGAGAATGAAATTGTCTCTCGTTCAACTAATATTCCATTCTTTGTATTAAATGACTTAGACGAACTTCATTAGGCAAAGTCAACTTACCACAGCTAACGACAAGTCAGAATACTTTGTTGTCTGTGTCAAATCGAGATTGGGTGGGTGAAAGTACACTAAACCGCTCATGTGAGAGCCGATCAATCCCATTTTTCTTTTGTTGGAAAAAACAACGCCGACCTTTCTTTCAGTCTCTTTGATCTTTTCGGGAGCAGAGCAGTCACAGAATGGAAAGAGAAATGATGGCAGAGTTATTCAGGACATTTTTTCTGGAAATACAAAATTCGAAAATAGACTATCTGAAAGATCTTCAGGAAAGAGGGAGATTCCTCACAATCGCTCCCTGTGATGCTGCAGAACCATGGCAATTAGGATCTCAAGACGCAGCAACACCTATTATGCAAGGAATCATTGACTTACATCACGATATCTTTTTCTTCCTCATTCTGATTTTTGTTTTCGTATCACGGATCTTGGTTCGCGCTTTATGGCATTTCCACGAGCAAACAAATCCAATCCTGCAAAGGATTGTTCATGGAACTACTATAGAGATTATTCGTACCATCTTTCCAAGTATCATCCCGATGTTCATTGCTATACCATCGTTTGCTCTGTTATACTCTATGGACGAGGTAGTAGTAGATCCATCCATTACTATAAAAGCTATTGGACATCAATGGTATCGGAGTGCGCATCTTAACGAGGGTGATTTAAGTGCAACGAAATGTACCGGTGGTTCGCGAAGCATCTGGCTTACCGGTAATCTCCCATTCCCGCCGTCGAGAGACTATAAGAACTATAGCATGCCAGAAACGGGGAGTTGAGGTGGTTAGACCTATACCCCGAAATGCTCCCAGCATAGGAGCCTATGGTTCCATTCTTGTTGTTGCTGGAGGTACACATACCTCTTCTCGGTGTGGAGCGATATATGAAAAATAGATGCTAAGCCTGCAATGTCCGATAACGGCGCTGAAGTAGTGAATCTATCGGCACCACAGCTGTGGCATACAACTTTGGACCTAACGGCCAGCCCCATTACCTTTCGGAATGGGGGATCCCCGTTGGCAACAACCACGGTAGTAGTTGCGGAACTACTGGGTCAGGAGAGGACAATCTTTTGTTCCTGCTCCTCTTTCTTCGCTTCGGGGACGGAGGTCCTACTGTAGGTAACAGCAGGCACAAGCACTTGACCGAAGGGGAACAGCGCTTCTACTCCTCCCTGAGGAGCCGTTCGCAGCGAAAAGCAAGGGATGTTGTGAACGGTGGGAGGTCAAAGAAAGAGAATTGACCTATTTACTTCAATGAGTGATCGATGATCTATAGAAGTATATAGACTCTGTCTTCTCTTATATACTTTCTATACTTATATATACTTATAAGTATATAAATAAGGGTAACTCAATCAATTGGGGATGGGACCTGCTGGCATAATGCACGCTGGAACGTGGGAATTCGAGGTAGTGAATACTTGCTCGACCTACAACAAGCAAAGGATGAGCTAGACTGAATATAGCAGGCTCAATTGGTTTTCATGGCGCGTTAGACCAAGCAACGGAGTGAGCGCCTAGCGCGATATTGGTTTGAATGGTGCGGTAGACCAAGCAACGGAGTGAGTGCCTAGCGTGAAAGCCTATAGCGGTAGCGCATCCGTTTTCTTGCTGGGAGAGGTCTCATGAACTACTTTTTTTTTACATTCCGGTCAGGCCTATGGATGGATCCTTTTAGATCTACGGGCCGGCCGTTCACATGAGCATAGGGAATCTATATTCGAGCGTTCGACTTGGCCCCTGACAGGATAGGTGAGGAATCACTCTTGATCTGATCTATTGGGGCCTACAACTTCGCCGAGCCGACTAGCATCCCTTTCCACTGCGCATTTTTCGAACAAAGAAGACGACTATAGGATCAAATTCGCTTTCCGTGGTGAACTGGTCGTCCCATACCTTCTGCCTGTCTCATGTGTGTGGAACCAGGTCTTTTTCGGTTCCAGCTTCACTGAAGTAGGTAGGACTGGGTGAGAAAGCGTCCCCTGTTGCCTATTAGTAAGCGGGCCTTCGATTCCACCGGGGTCTGACGGTCTCTGAGAGGGGGGAGAACTACCTCACTAAAGAAGAAAAGTTATTTTTATATATATTTAGTAGGCGTGGAGAGCTTTTGTGGGGAAACGTGCAAGTCAAGTTTGGGGGGAGGCAGGCGTCGACCCAACCTTATGAGTATTCAGACTATAACAGTTCCGATGACCAGTCACTCACTTTTAACAATTATACGATTCCAGAAGATGATCCAGAATTGGGTCAATCACGTTTATTAGAAGTGGACAATAGAGTGGTTGTACCAGCCAAAACTCATCTACGTATGATTGTAACACCTGCTGATGTACCTCATAGTTGGGCTGTACCTTCTTCAGGTGTCAAATATGATGTTGTACCTGGTCGTTTAAATCAGACCTCCATTTCGGTACAACGAGAAGGAGTTTACTATGGTCAGTGTAGTGAGATTCATGGAACTAATCATGCCTTTACGCGTGCGCCCGGAAACATAGGCCGACAGCTGAGCTCACTCTGGCTCAGCCGCACCACCCCACCGGGGGTCGGGGTGTGAGCCACCCAAGAAGTAAGCTATTACAGCGAGCGGCTGGAGCAGTTGGGAGCCGAGGAGCAAGGCAGTAGATAAGATAGAAGAAGGGGCCAGGCTCCCGATAGAGCAGAGGAGACGGTTAGGATAACGAACTTGAAACACGGAGCCCGAGCGGCCGGCGAGCGAGTGGTTAGTGGCAAATAGCGCCCTAGTTGATGGCATTCCTCTCTGCGGCTGGCACTCGAGGAACCACGGGGCACTCCATACAGAGCAAGCAAGTCTTAGGGATAAGACGCCCGCGCAAGGACCTCAATTCTCATTAGGAGGTCGAACCAAGGACCTATAGAAGTCGGAGCTACCCCGTCCCCATGGCAACGCAGCAGTGTCCTGAGGGAGGAGTTGAGAGGCCTTATAGTAGCACGGACCTCTTTTTCATTCTAGGTCATGCGAAGGGGGCCAGTCCAAGATCAGTTATTTTCAAAATACAACAGATGCTCTCAACGGCTAGGCGCCACTCTCTTTCTGAGTTATTCCAGCTTCTTCATTTTTTCGTGCCGCGGTGAACAAACAAAACTAAAAAAGAGGGCCGTCTCAGCGGAAGGAGAAGGACCTGCAACGGCAGAGACTGCTTATCCTCTTCTTGTTCCTAGCCGTTTGTTACGAGTCCAGGAAGCCTGGAATCATCAATATGAGGGATCCCTCAAAATAGAGAAGGGCGGGTATCCGCAAGAGCCTCCCCCCTCTTTTCGGTCAATATAGATGGGAGGGGCCAACATAACCAGCCTCTGTTTATGCATGTACACCTTTGTTTCAGGGTGGGGCCGCTCTCCCTCCTGCTAATCCGGCCATTTTGGAACCTTTCTTTCCCACCCTTCCATAAGGTACTTCTAAATTCTTGCGATTCCCGGCCCGGTGCGAAGCGTGGTTATGTACATGTTCCGACTCGCCGGTCATTCTAGTGGCATGGCGAGGCGAAGGGATTGGATTTCACCTATGATCAAATCAGTGGGCAACCAATGTGTACTTTTTCGTGGTGTTGTTGTTGACGTTGACTTTCAAGCTCATTTTTTAGTAGGCCGGGATTTTCAGAGCTGCTCCCAGCTCACACTATGGTGGCGGAGGTGCCGCCGTGAAGATCTAGGAGTGTGAGTAGTACGAGCTGAAAGGCTCTCATACTGTTTGGAGGGCAGGGGCATAGATGCCAAACAAACCTGACGCCTATCTATCGTCGTAGAAGCTGTTCCTTTGAAAGATTATGGTTCTCGGGTATCCAATCAATTAATCCTCCAAACCAACTAAACCGGGGAAGCTGAAGCGGAAATGAAATTGTAGGGTGAGGGAAGCTCAAGGAAGGCTTCGCTCGCTCAATTCGCTCTGACGCTCGTTTAGTAGACAGCGAGTGGAGGGCGTAGCAATAGCGCCTTACTACACGAGCTCGTAAGTCAGGAACGAGCCTTGTCTACGAAGCTTCGCTTCCTCGTCTTGCTTGCGTCTGGCGAAGCTTGACGCGCACTATAACATAGGCATTCTGGTATGGTAGGAAGACTCCTTTTAAGGCCATAGGAGCGATAGCGAAGCCAAGCCGTCAAATCAAAAGGCGAACAGTCCTTATAGCAGTAGCAAACCAAATGGCCAACTTATAGCCCTCTTTTTTCTTATTCTGTTTAGTCGCTACTGAACTACTGAAGTCCCAAAGTCGACCGTTCCATGAGACGTCCTTCACCCCAACGAAATCCTTCTCTTCTCTTCTCGTTCTGTCTTTCCATTTCACTTCTAGGCGCAAGAAGTGCAAATAAGCGTACGGTTCGTAAGTAGGAAGTCAAGTTGGATGATCATCACTACAGTAGGCTTTTTTTCCAGCCAGACAATACGGGAGATGGCCTGCAGCGATGCATCCACCCATGTGTGGTGGGACGAGTTCCAACCTGAGTCAAGGGGGAGCCTTACCTTCGGTTCAGACAGAGTTGACTTGACTGCTTTCCTCAAACAACTTGACAAAGATCTTTCGTCTATTCCTTTTGTTTTCGGGTGTGGGCTTACGCCAGCAAGAAAACGGATTACATGCAAGGCTTTGAAATATAGCACGTGTTATTCAAACCAATATCGCGTGCTATATTCAGTCTAGCTCATCCCTTGCTTGTTGGCTCACACAAGTCAGCAAGTCAACTACCTTTGGGATGACTTATCAGGCTCAAACTTTCAGCTACTGGCCTGCTTTCTTATAGCTATAGCTGAAAACCATATACTTAAAGCAAGCAAATCGACTAGTCCTCATACGGGGACCGGGCTGAGGCCGTAATGACTATTAGTTTTTGCTCTGCCTGAATATAACCGTCCTATCCTAGATGCCTTTAGTAAGACTTGATCTGATATACGCTTGTACAGAGCGAATCCCGTATATTTTGATAATTGCATCCCAAGGACTTTCTTGATTGGCTAAGTAGAGTAGCGTGGACAAGTTCTTTGATTGAAACGAGGTGTGCGAAGGTGAAATTCCTGAGCACGGGTCATGCCTCAATTTTGTGGGATCAAGTCCAAGCAAGGCGTGAGCGGAAAGGCAAAGGGAAGTACATGGGAGAAGATGCGATCGTGGAAGCCCAGGACGCGGAACCCGCACCCCCTGTCCAATAGCTATACTCCTTTTTTTAAAGGAAAAAAAAAGGGTTCGTGACCATATATAGTGCTTAAAGGGATAGGGGACATAGTGGTGGTATTGTTGCCCGCCCCCATCGCTGGGGTTGGTGCTGGGCCCTGATTACGAACACGAAGTCTCGATCTGGATATTAAGCTTGAACCCCGGCACATAGATTTCTCAATCCAAAATTGATTTCCCCCACCCCCTTGGCTTAATGGATAAGATATTTGTATAACCCAACAGTCGAGTGACTAAAGTCCCAACCAATTTGTTCAAATTTCCGAAATCTATGCATACCCTTTCCCTCCATTTCCCCCGCTAACCGGTAAAAACAGGCTGGGGAACACCTTGCTCTGATCTACCCAGCCGTGAGAATTCATATTTCGCATTGTTCGACTCGCTACGGGATAGCGATATTCTCCATGTGTTGAGGGAAAGGCATCTTCACGAACGGGAGGTTCGGGATGGAGATGTGGATAAAGCCGGCAGAATGAAATTAAGGCCCTTCACTTGCAGCCAGTGGTGGGATGAGAGGTGGAGACTGAAATTCTTTTTTGGGGAAGAAAGTTTATTGTGTTTAAAAACCGGGATAGACGATGAGGTTCCTTCTTCTCCAACTTCTTGTCCACCCCTCCCTCCGGTATCAGCTGCCTGACCTTTATTGTTCGTTCGCTCCTGACCCTCCCGTCGAGTTCACAAATGACCTTGCTTCAGCTTTAAGAGGTAGGGCGGAGCCGGTAAGGGAAATCCCGGCGGTAAATCAAACCTCATGATCGGGCTCAACGGGTTCAAAGGTCTTGTCCTTCCGGCCCGAAACAAACACTCACTCGGAAAAGGACTGGCTAGTTCTGTCATCCGAGCTCTAAATTGTGTAGATATTTTAAATGTGAGGAAATTCCCTGTCGTGAGGGCTTAAAACATCCACTGGAGGCACCATTTCATAACTCGCCCTGGGGAAAGCATACAGCTATCTATAGTGTGTTCTCGTGTTGCGATGAGCTCTCCCCTCTCCCTTACTAAAGAGCGCGTAAACCCCCTCTCCCGGGAAGGAGCGGGAGAAGAAAAGTCGATCGACCTTTTCCAATAATCATTCGGGAATCAATCCAGACATTCAAAAGACTGCCTTATTGGTTGGCGGAGATTGATTCTTTCATCATTCACCCCATCATATCAAAACTCCTACCGGGAGCCTATATAGTGCTTAAAGGGGGCTTGCTTCCTTGTCCAGCACCATAGGTGGGCACTAGCGCACTAGACCGGTAACAGAACGGAAATGTAGGCATAGGTGTGAAGAGAATGCGTGCTGCCCCAGCTCTTCCTATCGTGATGATTTGATCTAGGACAAAAAAGGGACTGGTTCCATTGCTTAAAATCTTTTCTTTTGAAACGGAAGGTGCTTACTCATCAAGTGGCGAAGGGAGGGCTAATCAATCAAATGTTCCGCTCTGATCCTGAAGCAGTGAAGTTTGCTTTGCTGCTCTTTCCAATTCTAATTGAAGTCTTGAAATCGATAGCTCGAATCCTAACGTAAGATGAGCACCGACCGATGAAGGGGAATCCGCCAAGTAAGTCAACTAACCAGACCTTAAGCACTCTTTTCATCGAGCTCCCAAGCCTAGTCAGTATTAGCTTGTTAACAGGCATAAGTAACAAATAGATATGACAGTCCTACGCCTTCACTGATAGGGAAAGAGAACAGGCACAAGTATACAAGTGGTGCAGTGCAATAAAGCGTATAACAGTTGGGATACAGAAAAGGTGATTTATGGCATGTTAACTAAAGCCGGACTCGCAAGCGAGGGACACCCCCTTCTTAGACTAGAAAGACTTATTCTGCCTCAAGCGAGCGACAGCCCTCCCTTTCCTGGCTTCTCAGACATAATGCGAATCCGATCCCAATGGCGAGATAACTTGCCAATGGAGCCTGTCACCCTGTAACCGGCACTACCTAGACGAGCGAGCGTGGAGAATCTTTTGACTCCATACTTCTCTCCAAAGGCAACCAGTCCAAAAGGTGAACGAGTGAGCAAAGCTAGCCTGAGGGGATATAGGAGATAAATCCTTTCTGCCCCCATGGACTCTGAATCTCTTAGCAAACTCTAAGGACCCCGTCTTTGAGATAAGAGATTTCATTGGTGATATACTAACCTCTAGACATTTTAAGATATCGCAATACTCCGCCGCAACTAAGCCATCTGTAATAACAATATCGTGACCCAGGATAGCATAGTTACGAAATGGACAATCCGCTTTGGGATACACCAACTTCGCTGCAAGCCACACAGTCATGTGATGGCACAGGGAAAAGAGTGGCCACGATGCCAGGTATCCTGACGGTTGCCCCGCATTGAAACGGCGATGTGGTGCATTTCGTCTTTTTATCAAAGGAGGACCAACGATGAAATCATTGGAACCCAAACACACCTCAGCAAAAGCGGAGCCCCGTAGTTTCCCAAGCATTAGTTGTGCCATGGTATTTAATAATGGCAAAGGCCACCGATCGGTTAAAGAAGGAAAGAGCCGATTCGGTATCGTATAATAAGAAGAGACTGAGACCGTAACCGTACTACCAGCCGTGCTACCGAACTGCTACCAATGCGTCACTCTGTGCTTCCTTCCTTGACCGGACATTGAGCTAGAAAGCATACCATTTATACTTGAACCTATCACTATGCTTAACACATGCAAGTCGTATGAAAGACGCCTACCGGACTGCAACGGATCTTTCCTCATAGATGTGGGGCCCACTTTATGTCTTGACTCGCATGGAATGTCTATATCGATTTGACGTTCATCATGTTTATCATCAAGTAATTGGGGAATATCTAGACCTTTCTTTCGTGGATCATGGGCAGACTGAAATTTAAAATTCGGGAAGGTGCACGCGAACGCTGTAATGTGGGAGGGCAGCCTATCCGTATCCCTTCGCATGGTCGTTCTATCACGAAGTTGGCAGCGGGAGTGGGAAAGAGCGAGAGCTCGGCTGCGAGTATCTCCCTTTCAGTGACCTGGGACAGGAGACGATTTTCTGAGTTTGCCTTGTTGGCATGCTCCGTGGTCATAGCGCCTTTGATTACAATTCAATTTTCACCCGTCTCCCTGTCAGCGCAGCTCTTTTTGGAACGGTACGAGCAGACCACTTAAGCAGATACCTAGACTTCCATTTTGAACCACCAAGCTAGGTAGTTGTATAGGCGGAATAGAGTATCCGTCATCGGAATCAGAACAAACTGAAGGAAGGAGACAGCACCAGATCAGCTTTAAAGAGAAAGCAAGAACCACTGAAAGAGGCCGTTTCGTATAAGAATTTGACGCCAGCCAGCAAAGCAACTCATGCACCTGGAGCGAGCCACCTGGCGATTGAGGGGCAGTCATATGCTTCTGTGAAAAAATGCTCCTCTCATCGATGTTCCACCGAACTAAGAAGCCTTTCTCATTTATAAAGAATGGCGAAAGAGGCCTCCTTGCATTGCCCAACTAGAGCGAAAAGCCTTATTGCGTTGCGGCATTAATTGTTTAATGCTTTAGGCAACTATACTAGGGATTCGTGGATCTGGACCCATGAGTCAAAAACCCTAAGTCGCTATAGGGTCTTGATGTACTTGGAACAGAGACCGCTTACCTGAGTATGGCGGTTCGGTAGCCGTTCAATGATAGCATGAGATCCTCACTTCGGTTCCGGGCTAGATAGGGCCATATCCGTTGACGCCGACAAGGGGTTAGCGGATCTGATCAATCCGCACAAGTACGATAAGGTAGCTCGAGAGCAAAGTGAGTTCTCGACTGCATTACTCTTTCCATACCACACTGGTGCTCTATGTCATTGAGGGTGCTGATATTGTGACCATGGACTGGTCTACACCTTTTGAGAGTGTAAATGCCTGGCTTGATTTCAAAACCCCGGGGCATTGGGTCTGCTTTCTATCGCCCTCCTCCTTCGACCGCTTCGTTGCCCTTCTAGGCTGCGTCGACTCGTTGAATACCTGAGTGGAATTGCCCTGGATCAGTCCTATACTAGGTCACAATCAACCCATAACTTCAAATAAAAGACAAAGATCGAAGTCGAGAAGCTCATCGCTCATGCTTCCAACCCGTGCCCCCGGAAAGACTTCGCTGACACACACAATATCTTCGCCACCCTCCCGACTCGCGATCCCCAATATGGCTTTCTTCATCCCCTCAATCGCCGGGGAGGGCTCGCACAAGGTTTTGTTTGAAGAGAACGATTCGCCGTTCACTACGCTTTACTCGTTACGGTCGGGAAAGAATCCATTCTTCCCTCTCTCTCCACTCGCTTCGCTACGTTCACTCGTTGTGTACCATTCAGTGCTTTTTTCAAGCACCAGATCTAGGGCCTAGCGATATCAGGTGCTATGTTGCACTTTCATGTACCAAGCAACAAGGATTGTCTTCTGAGTGATTGAACTGACACAAATTAGGAATGCGATAAGACCATTTGCCAAATCTGAGAATCGTCTGCTCGAATTATGTATAGAAAAACAGAGAGAGCAAGCAAGTCTTAACTACCTGACCCGACACGACCAAACAACGGAGTGAGCGCTAGCGCGATATTAGTTTTCATTGTGCGGTAGACTAAGCAACGGAGTGAGCGCCTAGCGCGAAAGTCGTTGCGCGGTAGCGCATCCGTTTTCTTGCTACATCCGTTTTCTTGCTCAAGTTCAAACTACCAGCAAGAAAACGGATTATATGCAAGGCTTTGAATATAGCAGGCACATGAAAACCAATATCGCCTGCTATATTCAGTCGCGCTCATCCCTTGCTTGGTGGTAGGGAACCGATTCAACAACATAGGAATAAACTGCATCTTCAAAGGTAGCTTGCTACTTAGTGCTTGTGCTAAGGAGGTGGGAAGGGGAGCGGCGCTCTCCAGACTCATTCTTCGAGGTTCAATTATTTTCCTCCGCGGGGTCTGTCTAGGGAGGGAGTTGCCTAATCGAGTGGGCTGACACAGAACCCATTCTTACTCACCTTGCTCCCCCGACCCCTTTTGACTTCTTTCTATGTAATGCCATCCTGTTTTATAGTGGTTTGACATGAGCTTTACTTCCTTGTTGTGTGTGTGCTGTGCTGTCTTTCCTTGCTTTCTAAGGTATCGACCTGCCATGCCAGGCTGACTCGTTGAGCCGTAGAGATGGGCGAGTGCATGATCGTAGTTTGGATAGTTACAGGAAGTCAAGTATCGGGAGGAGCAACGACTTGTGCAGTTCCTAATGGCCTTACGAGATGCATTTTTGCCATTAATAGGATCTATAAACCATTGCTCATCACTTCCGGTTATAGTTTAGGGGGAGCAGATGCAGTCAGTGAGTTGATAGCCGAGGAGACTCGATCCTCAATCTCCTATGTGCCCCTCTACACAGATGCAGTCTGTCTTTGCTCTTAGTTCACAGTTTCAGTCTCCTGTTGATATGAGAAGGCCCTCGTTTTGGACTGAATTCTTGCATATGCATATGTCAGATAGAGTTGAGAGTGTTTTTGATGCCTCATCCTGTTCTTCGATCAGCGATCCCTTTCTTTCCTGTATTGCTTCTTCTGGTCTTCCTTTTCCACTTTCTAAGGAAACCGTAATGAGAAACGGACACTTTTCGTGTGGACAGTTTATCGGGTCATCTGGATCTACTATGGATTGATGACTGAAATCAGGAGTAATTACTCATACCGGCTGTTTTAGTCCAATACCTTTAAACCATTCACTGGTGCCCCTATCTAAATAAAATAAAAAAAATCACCCTGTAAATCCTATAACTGAACTGCGCCATTATGTGTCCTGTATGGTTCTAACCACTTGGTTTGTAGCTTGCCAGGAGCTAAGTCAAAATACTGTGTTAAGCAGCCTTTTCCAATTGGTTTCTGATGTAACTGCCTATCATGCCAAGCTTGACGCTGTTGCTGTTGCACAGGCGGTTGCGATCTTCCTCGGGATAGATCAATTTGTGTAAACGATAGCTTTCTATGTTTCCCAATCTCAGCGGTACTGCCAATCGTAGACTGGTGACCGGGGAATGATAGTTTCAGCTCAATACACCATTCTAAATGGAGTGTTTCCAGGCGTCTTTAGGTTGTTTGTGTATATGCCCAACTGTAGGTCACCTATGTGACCAATCCTCACCATTAGTTTCACATCACTGAGTAAGCATACTAATTAAGACCTTGTTGGTTGTAAAGGCCTGTCCATTCGCTCTAGGTAATATTGGCTTGACTTCCTTACCCTAACGACGGAGTGAGCGCTAGCGCGATATTGGTTTTCATGGTGCGGTAGACCAAGCAACGGAGTGAGCGCCTAGCGCGAAAGCCGTTGCGCGGTAGCGCATCCGTTTTCTTGCTACATCCGTTTTCTTGCGAAAGTCAAAACTACCAAAAACACGGGTAAGGCAGCACTCCCATTATCAGGTCTCAGGTACTTGACGTGACAAGGTCTAACTTATAACCAGAAGAGGTAAACGACACTCAAGAGAAAGCTCAAAGGCCCCAACGGTCACTTTTGTTCCAGACAGGGACCCTTGGTCGAGCAAGTTCATCACTACCAGATTTGTGACAAGGGATGGCATCCTCACTCGTGAAAGTCTCACCTCACTCGTCATTCTAGTTAGACTAAACACGTCATCCCATCTCTATTGTAAACGGATAGAGTTATCACATTCTATTCGGTCAAGTGGTACGATCGGAGAAGGGAAGTTTTTTCACCGAGAGCAGCTTGGCTTGGGTAACCTAAACCAATCAAGTAGTCGGGTAGCATTCCGGATCCTTGCTATGGATCGACTATTCACTCGGACTCGAAAGAAGAGCAAAGGCGCTAGCGACTCGCCTATCCGAAGACAACTCTATTTACGTGAATTCATTCCTTCTTTCTAGTAAGCAGATCACGGGAGTCAGTGAGAAAAGTCTGATGGAACTTAAAATGCGGAACTTAATTGAAGATCGAAGCAAAACAAACTTTAGAAAGACCGGGGTTTTCCATTACCTCGCACTCAGAGGTGGGTAAACAAGTGGATTCTAGATCAAGATTGTCTAAAAGATTGACAGGTTCTCTCGGCCAATAGGCACCCCTTCGGGAGCTCTGTGATGCTTCTTCGGGAACAACCGGAGAAGAGACTCGGACGGGGGTAGAGTAAGCTTTGGAATGCCATGCCGTCAAGGGCAGGTGCCGAACTCTATCCATTCTTCTCCCATCCGGGTGAATAGGTTCCCAACAAAAGATCTCTCGACACATAGGTTCGATTCTCCTCCCGAGCCTTTCTTTATGTCTAGCTTCGACACAAGGAGATCAGTATTCTAGTTCAGATCGGGTAGGGCTTTCACACTTGTCAGAACGAGCCTATTATTCTGTTTTCAACAATATCCTGGGTCCGTGTAGTTGAGAAAGCCGGGCAAGCAGAATCATGAGCAGAAGCAGGAAAGCGAAGGTCAAAGTTTCGGAAAGTGCTTTTTGAACGAGATTTCTTTCTCCACTTTGCACATACATAAAGGAAGCAATGATTTCCATCTTCCGACTTTCTTTGGTGCCAAAGACCGATGACTAGTTAACCGACTCCTGGTCGACATAAGGAAGACTACTTTTATTCTGGTAAAGTGGACGAGAAGAGCGAGTCTCTGTGCAACTCCTCTTCGATCTATGCTACTAACAGTGCGCTTTGCTTGTCAAGTAAGGGATCGAATCAAGAAGCTGGAGGTCACTGGTGCAAATAAGAAATATGGCACGGGCTACGGCTTGCTACTACTAAATAAGAACTTAGGGTAGGTTCCTTAATAGGGGACCAGGAAGGAAGCAGCTCGAAAGTGACAGTCAACTTCTAGCTTAGCTAGGGATTGATGAAGCAAAGAAAGCAAAGCTTTATTAGTAGGGGAAGAGCCATATAGTGTTGAACGTCATTCTAAATTCACTGTATCATAAGTTGCAGAGGCATAGACACGAGTTACAGTTTCTAAGTCAGTGGGACCAGTTGCGGATGCTGGTGAAACTAGTTTCTAATGCTTAGGTTCACGGTTGGCAATCTCAAGGTAATCAAATCAGAACGTCAGTCTGAACTTTAAAACCAAGCTCTGAAGCGGAGCTCTGAGACCTACGGGAAGCAAAGCAAGACCGAACTAAAGAAAAGCAACCACTCCAACACAAACAGCCAATATGACCTATCCTTTCCTTGAAGAACCGGTTCCAGGGTCATCAGTAGCAATTTTACATATTGTCTTTTGTCTATGTAGCAAACTCTCCTCAAGGTGCTTGCCAGCTCAATATTTTTTTTCGTGTTCAGTTAGTGCCCTATTAGTAAGTAGTCAGTCCCAGGGAGTAGTTAATTGAGGCCTGTAGCCGAACCTTATCCCTTTCTTTATAGCGCTGCAGGCCCGCAGCGAAGAACCGCACCGCGGACCAACTCACAAATGGCTATCGCGATGACCCAGGCCCTTTTCCAATTAGCCGTTCTCCTCTCCTCCGACTGAATTGCACTGCACCTTCATTGAGTCAATATAGGAAAGAGAGCTTGCTTGAAAAGGGAAGCATCGAGCGTCAACTCGACTCTCACCCCTTCCATCGGAGCTCTCGCAAGCAGCCGCTCATCCAAAGAGGCAGACTTGGATTGACCTCTGTCCCGCCCCCAATGGATTCTTGTCGCCCAGTGCGGTTCCTCCCTTCTTCTGTGATTCAGGCGATGTTGTGGATGTGGATTCAAAATCTTGATGCTAGTGCTCTTGCCAGCTCGTCTGTTGTGTCAGTGACTGAAAGACAAGGTTGGTTCCACTCTCACACCACCCTCAGATCCGAAGAGGCAAACCGAGTAGGAGGATATAACAGCTTGTTCTAGCCGAGACTCCACTCCCTCCACTCATGTCGATCTGAGACGCCAAAAGTGGGGATGGCAAGATTCACGCTTTGTGTCAACGACCATTGACTGTCTCAGTTGTTGTCAGGATCTCCATTATTGTCCCTAGCATTGAGGAGTTGTTAAGCCCTGAAAACTTCACTATACTCCGTTCCCTCTATGTCCATTCAATCTGAATCTTGCTGCATGAATACACTGAAAGACCAGGAATGCCCTCACCCTTCCTCTCCCATAGAGGCTTTCACCCGCACTAGCACTAGTATATGGTGATATCCAACTCTAAAGCCCGAACACAAACAAGCTTATCCTTACTTGTCACTTAATGGGAAAGATCCACTTCATTGATAAGAGAATCAAAGCATTGCCCACAAGAGGCTCAGGCCGAGTAGTGTCAGACTAAAGAGCAGTGTCAGGCTCAAACCCCCCTATACAACAAGTACTGGTCCAGCGCCACGGGGAGAAGCGGGAAGAGAGCGTCCACCAACGGGAGGAGAGGCTCGCTTAAATAGGCATTTCGCATACACACTTGCCATTGTGAACTCTTCGACTCGATCAACGAAGAAAGGAGATGGTTTAGACTTGAGACTTTCTCGCTTCCTTACCGCTTAACGAACTTGGAGACTGCTTGAACCAAGGCTTGCTTACTAACTCTTTCTTACCTGTGATAGCAAACATCTCGAAAGCTGCTTTTACCAACCGGCACTACTACGGCTACCACTACATTATTCGGCTCGGCCTTACACTCTTTGCATGCTGCTGGCCTCTCGTCTTTAGAGCTTAGCTCCCGCCTTGTAGCCACCCTCACATTTGAGGGGATCTCTTCCACTTGCCTACACTAGTTCAATGCATCAAACCGCTAACTCTCACACCCCTTCCTCCGATGCCGGCTATCGATCCGGAGTAGATGCAGGAAAGAAATCTCTAACTAGATTCGAAACTGGCTACTCACTCGTCGAAAGGATTTTGATCGTACGTAGAAGCAGGGACGGACGAGGCCAACCCCGGACGTACGGAATAAAAACAAAAAAGTTCACTTTTCTAATAAAGACACTCTAGAACGAAAATAAGACTGGTATCGGCCTTAAGTTAAGGCCTTTGTGGCGGACTTCAGCCCTATAGAAAAACGAAAAAGGAATTTATCTTTCTTTAATAATTTGTTTGAAAAAAAGCACTAGGCTTGCTTACAAATATCTTAGCTTACTAGAGGAAAAGACTCTTCTCAGAGACTCTTGTCCTATCCACGTAAGGTAGCCCAGCTTCACCACCTGCACTGAGTAGTCCGGTACCATCTCCTCCGTCTCTCTCCTCAGGTAACACCATTCTACTAGAGACCTCTTCACCGCCGACTGTGAGTCATCCGACTCCCGTTTTTCGTCGCTCTCTAAGGAATGTGAATACTTGAGCAAGAAAACGGATGTAGCAAGAAAACGGATGCGCTACCGCGCAACGGCTTTCGCGCTAGGCGCTCACTCCGTTGCTTGGTCTACCGCACCATTCAAACCAATATCGCGCTAGCGCTCACCCCGTTGTTTGGGTAAGGAAGAATGTCGTAATAGACCAACTTCAGTCCTATAGCTTTCTTTCCTCCCTTAAGACCCCTTTGTAATAACTGCCTTTCTACCGCATCAGATGCATTTTTTGAAGGTACATCAGTCGCAAAAGGAGTGAAATCATTCCCAGTTCTCTTTCCGTAAGGTTCGTAGTACTGTGACAAGCAAGGCACATTCAGTTCCAGTCCCCCGCTGGGTAAACTCCTCCTCTTTCCTCCCTCCTACCTCTTCTACTGATGATGAAAAAACGAGTTTGAGCTCTCTTTCTTCTGTTGCTTCGCCCCTGCATCTTGACCCTATCTGGTTTCATCTTTCCTTCTTCTTTCTCTCGCACTGGCTTGTATGCTTGTCCCCTCTCTGTACCTCTTTCTGGTTCTTAAAACAAGATCGTTTCTACTAAATGTCGTAAATGATGAGATTCTTTCCTTCTTCTTTCGTGAGTGAAGTTTCAGTCAGTACCCAGCTTCCGGGTCATTCATCCCATTCCGTCGCAGTACAGCCTCTGGGTTCTCCTTACATTGCTTGACTTCGGTAAGCTCTCTTGTTCGTCCTGGTTCTTCGTTCCCTTTTTCTTTCTTTCCTCACATTTCACTTTTTCGAAAGAAATAGATGCATAAAAGCAGTCTTTTCATATATAATATAAAGGAAAGGCTATTTGACTTCTTTGTTCCCGAAAGGTAGCGAATACTTGAGCAAGAAAACGGATGCGCTACCGCACAACGGGCGCTAGGCGCTCACTCTGTTGCTTGGTCTACTGCTATAGGCTTTCGCGCTAGGCGCTCTCTCCGTTGCTTGGTCTACCGCACCATTCAAACCAATATTGCGCTAGCGCTCACTCCGTCGTTAGGGTGAGGCTTCGATTGTTAAAGTCTCATCAACAGATAATTCTTCATTTTGAGTTGAACTAATGAACACTCTGAATCATTGCTATTCATTTAGTTCTTCCGATCGAAGCTATCCATCTACTTGCTTTCCTTTCGATTGGAGCCTCCATCTCTTAGGCTGTTAAGCATATCAGCATATCAACTTGATCTTTAGGTGAACCAACCAACTGATACCAATGGTTTGGTAGGTTCTAAGGATCCAAGAGGAAGTGTTAAGCATTGTTAGCTTAATCAAAGCCATTCATTTGCTTGATCTTGCCGGTTAGGGTCCCACGGTTCTACTTGGTTACGTACCGTTTTACAGTGTTGAACTAATGAACACGATGCATAGGCGGTGTTGCATCTAAATCTCGCTCTTAGGAAACTCGTCCATCTCCTACACACGCTTCGTCTTCTCTCCGGGGCTAATTACGACCGACTACTATCTTTTGTACTTCTGAGCGCAATCAACCTCGCTCTAACGGGGTCACAACGAGTGGGAACTCGAATTACGATCTTTCTGAGATCGAGTGTGTGTAGCGGCCTTCCCAACCAGAGGCAGAAATTCGCTGCCGACGAAGGAAGGCCATACGCGCCTTCACGCAACCTAGGAAGCGCGCTCTTACGCTAAGATCTGACGATGCTTCGACTGTGTCCGACGGCAAAACTTCTGCGGAATCGACCAGATTCTACCGAAGTCGACTCAGAAGCCATTCTCCTTGGGTCTCTCACCTGTCTGCTTTCGTCTATTCTCTTATAATAAGAAGAGAAGAGTCAAACTTTCTCTTCCGACCCACTGCAGCCGTCACCTTCTCTTGCATGTTCTTGAACGAAAGAGATTGGCTCGTTGACTTCCAGCGCACGCTGCATGAACCACGCATTTGATTGAACTGAAAAGTGTAGGAGGAAAGAGGGACGTGCCTAGTCAGCCATTCGTCATAGAACTTATGCCTCGTCGCGGCGAGCCGACGTCCCTAACGCCAAAAATTGTTAGTTGCTTAGGGGGTGTGTGAGTGGAACGGTAGTCGAAAGACCAACAGCTCCTACGACTGAAAGACATACATACTATTGGAAGACGGCCCCGGAAGGATCACTCTATCGTCGGCTGCCAATAGTCCAGCTCGTGGACCAAGGAGAAAACGAAATCTCAGTTCGACCTTGGGAGGGATTGCGAACACGATTCCCTGGTGAGACGATACCCCCCGTCCGAACACCTCCAGTCTCATCACAATATCGCCTTTGTGGCTTGCTTAGTCCTTTCCTTTCCCCTCTGTCGTGCTTTCTGTCTTAGGTCTTATCTTATTTTTGCTTGGTTAGGTTCAATGATGCCAGTTGTCACGTGCTTCGATGGGGTGCCCGCCTCTCTCTATCGCGTGGTCCGGGGCTTTAGCTTTCATTTTTTGATTTCTGTTTTGATTTAGCTACCTTACTTTACTTCTCTTTGTTCTGTTCAGCGGTAGTTGTTGTTGTTGATGGTGATGTTTATATTTTAGTCGCTTCAGTTGCAGCAACTTACGCGTGCTACGGTTTACGCTCTTGCTATAACCTTCACTGATTAGCTTCCGTTTACGCTTCGCTAGAACTGCTGCTTAGGTGCTACAGCTTTCGCACTGTTCGGGAGGGGGCTACTATTTTAGGTAAGCGACGAGCGGAGGGATTGAAGGAGGAAGGCAGGTTTCATCTACGAGCCACTTGCACTGAACTGCCTTACGAACTTTGGGCTTACCAACTTGACTTGCCTACCGACCGAGACAGGACTAAAGCGTCACGTAGGCCCTAAAGCACTCTCTCTCCCCAACCCTATCTCAAAAACTTTCCAAGGTCCGAAGGACACTTAAAGGTTCCGAAGGACTAAATATGCAAGCGGTAGTTCGGTATCAGCTGTCTCATCTGGTCAATCTCATCCCGCACAAACAAGAAGGAGATTTGGATCTAAGCCTGTACCCGGAAGATAAAGAGTGATTTGATCTCTCTATAGACGACCGAGTGCCTTCTCCCTTCGCCCGAAAACCTTACTCTTTCAAGTAAGCAAGTCAATTATATTATTAAGTTAAGGCCCTCTCCTTGCTTTATAGTAATCGCACGAGCCAGCAAAAGGAGAAAATCCCAGCAAGAAAATGGATTATATGCAAGGCTTTGAAATATAGCACGCGTTATTCAAACCAATATCGCGTGCTATATTCAGTCTAGCTCATCCCTTGCTTGTTTACTGACAGGAAAACCGAAGGCCAGTTCGAATTCGGCACCCTCATTTCAAATAACTCTCATGGTATCACCTAACGGACCACTAGATGTTCACTCCGGCTTCAGTAAAGGGAAGCCCTCGTTCATATTTAAAAAGGAGTAGAAAACATTGGTTTGTTTATTCTATTTGGAATAGAAAATAGCCTTTTTTACTTTCTTCTTGATGGCACAAGATCATTACAATTTTCTGTTTTCCCTTCGACGAATTTCGGCTATGACCAATGCCCCACCTAGCTGAATAGGCGTAACAAAGCTACCTGAAAAAAGGCAAGGTGCTAAGATATGTCAAACGGATTGAAATCGACGAATTGCGTTTTGCCAGATGGATTCTTTATAAAGACTCTCCGGATAAAGTCCAATATTTAGAATCTAAATATTATATTGGCGTTGGCGCATACGTAGGAAGGAAGGGGGCCCCACTACTTCTTCATTCAGGGGGGGACTAGCCTCATGACTTCCCACTGGGCGAGAGGTGCACCTAACCCACCTACCCACTCATCAATCACGGTGTTCAGCTGACTTGCATAGAAAGACCCCTATTGTTTGTATAGTAATTCGGCGCCCCATCTTTTGACTGTTATCAACTAATCATTTCCATGTTCGATTCTACTCTATGTTAGAACATTTCTGTGAATGCTATTCCGATCTAAGTGGTCCTATTCTGTGTCCTGTGCTAGGAAGCATTACTCCTCTTTTCATTCCAAATTCAAGAATACAACCGATACGATTGATTGGTCTGTGCGCTTCTCTTATTACTTTTTTGTATCCCCCTGTTCCTCGGATACAATTCGATCCTTCTACGGCCAAATCTCAATTTGTGGAAAGCCTTCGATGGCTTCCTTATGAAAACATCCATTTTTATATGGGTATAGACGGTCTTTCATTATTCTTCGTGATATTGACCACATTTCTGATCCCTATTTGCATTTCAGTGGGTTGGTCTGGTATGAGAAGTTATGGGAAAGAGTATATTACAACATCTCTAATTCGTGAATTTCTAATGATCGCCGTGTCCTGCATGCTGGATCCTCTACTATTCTATGTTCTTCCCGAAAGCGTGCCAATCCCTATGTTGTGCGGAGCTGAGCATCTTCTATCCGCTGGGATAAAGCTTTTCCTCCGCAGGGACCTTGTGCAGTAAACCCCCTACAGGCGGTCCTCCGTCGTCGTAAAGTAGTAAAGAGTCAAGTCGTCCCCGCGAAGCTTTCGGGAAGAGGGGTAGTCTTGTGTGTAAGCATAGCATTTCTGGTCGAACCACCGAACCACACATCTTTTTTTGGTGGGAGGGTACTCCGAGTAGTGGGTACCTCGTAGGACCTCGACCCGCCTACTCGGGGCTTGTATGGATATGCAGGAAGGGGTGCTCTTAGGCGTGTGTAGGGGGTGTGTTTGTTCGCGAGAATGGATTCCTCGTCAAGTCAGGGGGGTGTGGACACACTTGCGCGAATTCGGGTAACGGCTACAATGGTGCAGCAAGAAAGGAAACTGTACCTGACCAGGGATAGACATAAACTCATAAGCTACCGAGGGTAGGGATAATCGTACAGGTCTTATTGTTCAACAAAAAAGCCGCCCCGCCACAGCAGGCAGGGCGACCATAGGGAGCCTCTGTCGTCGCCGGCTTGGCGAGTAGACCGTAGGATAAGTTGCTAAAACAAACGGAGGCGCTGAGAAAGCCATTCAGTAGAATTCCGAAGAAAGACTGTTGGCAGCAGGTGGAGACATTTCTGTGGCCCCCTTCAAAAGAAATGCGGGCAGGGCAGAGCTCGGCAGAGGGTTCGAGAATAGGGTAGGGTCATGTCCTAAAGATTAAAAAAAAGGCGGGGGTTATGCATGCATCTCTGTACAAGTTCCGGCCGAAAAGATCAAACCAATTGGAACCGCTCACATCATAGTAGTCGTAGTTGCGTAAAGGCCGTCAGTCGGGGGGCGACCATAACATAAGGCAATGACTTTCACAGATCTATCTCTATATATCTATAGATATATAGAGAGATCCGCTGCGTGAGCAACCCGAATGTGCCTTACATGTGCTCTACAGGCCGCACTCAATCTTTCTTCCCCCCTAGACAATATTCCCATATTTCTTTATTTGGAAGACGGGCGGGTTCGAAAGGCAGGGTTTTTGACGGTCGAGCCCCCTACCACTAGTCCGGCTAGCTAGTGAGCGGTTCTTTCGGGCGGGAAGCAGGCCGGGCCCTACGGGCGGGCATCCCCACTACGCAAGCAGCATTGTTCGCCACCACCCGAGAAGCAAAAGAAAAGAGAGTCAAGGCAGTAGGATACAAGCATAGTGGTCTAATGATAAGGGCCGACGACGGAAGCTCGGGACGGAGCCGTATGATGCGGAAGTCTCACGTACGGTTCCCTGAGAAGGGAGTGGCTACCCACTGGAGCTTCGACCAACCACCACCACCGGTCAATTCCGCTTTGGGGCCACCCCTTACTCTACCATTATTATAGGGGTATGGGGTTCGAGACAAAGAAAGATCAAGGCAGCATATCAATTTTTCCTATATACTTCACTTGGATAAGTTTTTATGCTATTAGCTATTCCGTTGATTCTTCTCCAAACAGGAACCACCGATTTACAAATATTATTAACCACAGAATTTAGTGAGCGGCGTCAAATCTTTTTATGGATTGCTTCTTTCGCCTCTTTCGCCGTCAAAGTGCCTATGGTACCAGTTCATATTTGGTTACCCGAAGCCCATGTAGAGGCACCTACGGCTGGATCCGTTATCTTGGCAGGAATTCCTTTAAAATTGGGAACCTACGGGTTTTTAAGATTTTCCATACCCATGTTTCCCAAAGCGACACTTAGTTCTACTCCTTTCATTTATACTCCAAGCGCTATTGCTATAATATATACTCCCTCGACCACTTCAAGACAGATCGATCTTAAGAAGATCATTGCCTACTCCCCAGTAGCCCATATGAATCTGGTGACTATTGGTATGTCTAGTCGGGCGGCGGCCTTTAGGTCACCTACTTTGAGTTATGAACACACAAGCAAGGCCAAAACATGTGTGCCGGGCGTGCGACCCATCAACCTACTAGCAATGGGGGAGAAAACATAGCATGTCGCAACAAACGATTCGAGGCGTCAGTAAAACACTGCCGTCTGTTCTAAAAACAAAACCAAAACCCCTTAGCGCCCCGGGACGGGAGTGGGGGACGGCCCTACGCCCAGACAGCAGCAGCACCGGCTCTACGAATCGAATCTTTCTGTTTCCCGTGAATAAGAATTGTTGGGCGCGGCGAAGCGAGCGCTTCTAGCTGTTTTGCTTGCTTCTTTCTTATTGTGGCGGCTATTATGTATGGCGTGGCGGAAATGAACGAAAAGAGCGAGATGCACGTTATTTATTTTCAAATCGATTGATAGATGGCCTGATCTATTCTGAGAGATCGAAAGAGTAGGGTAGGAATGGATAGAGAAGAGGGAATCTATCAATAAGAAAGGTAAATCCCCTATTTCTATCTATTGATGAGATAAGATATCTCTCTATTCTGAATCCATCAGAAAGAAATCTCTATGTATCTGATAGAGTCTACATCGTATGGTAGAGCGCCCAAGCGCTTTTTGGGCCAGCTCAGTTCTCTTATCCATCGGTCCAATGCACTGGGCTCATCTCATGGAGGGAAAAACAAAATGTAGTTGTGTTGTTGTTGTTCGCCGCCTCGACGCATTCCCCGGCATCGTCCCACACAGAAAGAAAGAGCGCGGAGCCCCGGCCCGACCTATGGGTCCACTAACGTAAAGCGAGGAGTTGAGCCTGAACTGGCGAACCGAAGTCACTTTCGTAACCATACTTCCTACAGCTAACACGTGTCCAGTCCAGCGGGAACGCGCAGCGCAAACGAACGTGAGCTGCTATACTGAATCCCCCGCTAGCCATCGGGGACCGAGTGGTAAGGCCATGATCTGCAGGGGAACGGATCACTCATTCTTCTATTGGGGACAGGTGCACAAACGACAACTCCAAACGTCACACATCCGCCGCCTACGTACCGTTTAGGTGGCACCAGCGAGATCCAGCTAAGGTAAGGAACTTCGTGTCGCGGCTGCTCCACTCCGCAGCGGTCTCTTGAACTGAACTTCGTTGCCTTCCCGCGCGCGAAGCGAATGGGTGTCGTGGGTCAGTTTCGGGGCGGGGAGCGGAGAGAGACAGACCATAAGAATGATTCATTTGGATCGACGAGCCATTCGTGAATCAATGGAATGTCTGTCTATCCATATCTATTCTTTCTTTATATGACGGGCCATATATAATTTATGGCATGATATGATCGCGCCTAGTAGCCACATATCATCTGCGCTCAATATGCGGGATTCCTGTTGGATCAGATCTTTCGCTTTGACGAATTTGGACCTAGCGAAAAGGACTCTGACGCCTTCGCGCAAGCAAGCGCGAGAGAAGCAAGCAAAGTAGAAGCTTTGCCAGAAGCAAGACGAGGAAGCGGAGCTGTCGTAGAAGCGGTAGCTTCCCCCGACCTACTACAATACAACAGTCGCGACCATGAAAAAAAAAAGCGCCTAGCTTCGAGGGTTCGCTTCTTTTCTCAGGCCGGAGAAGGGCAACTACTGACGCCTTCGGCGCCTTTGTTTTATATGTTTTCAATTCCGTACAATACAAACTACAACTACACCAAAGCGTCACGATAGCTTCCAAAGCATCTCCAGTGGGGGACCAAGAAGTCGGAGCACGTAGGCGCCTTCTAGCCCCCTACATAAGCCGCTGGCGGAGAAAGCTCGAAGAGCTTCCCTTCATTCGCTTCGCGGGAGTCGCACACAGCACATAGCTGGAAGTCAGAGGGCCTGTACTACCTGCCTAACCCTTCGCTCTGAGGGACCGTCGAACAGAAGGAAAGCGCCTTCTAAACAACTCGGCAGAAGGGAAGGGGCCTATGTATTTGCATGACCTCTGCAGATTTGACTCTACCTACACCCGGAGCCAATCCCCTAGCGGTCCTGCCATCACGCCGCAGAACGAGAGCTCGTATGGAACCTTGGATTTCTGGCGTAACAGCGGTGGAACGTAACAAAATATTACGGCCGCGTAACATAGGGGCCTACGCTACGGGGAACTCGGCCAAAATAGGGACACCCGAAGGGCCCAGCACGCACAATCCTATCCTATACGAGCCCGTCATTGCACTTCGAATAGCCGTCCGTAGCATCATAAGGAGCACCTCCCTTTCGAGGTACCACTTTGGTACGGTCTTGATTTGTGCTGTTGGTTGGTCTGTCTCAACGTGGTGTATAGCACGAAAAACCATTCTTTACAAGATAGGGCCGGGCCGTTCATATGAAAGAAGAGAAGAAAGGATTTCTTCTCTTCTTTCTTTCGGTCGGGCGCATTTCTAAAAATCCTCTAGGATCACAAGTGGAACGCTAAGCAAGGGTGGGGAGGCTGCGAGCGGAGCGTCGAACAGAAAGAAGCAAGCAGGGGAGAGTAAACGTGTTGCCTACGCTTGCTCTCCGGCGCGCTACGGTAACCCTAGTTTAAATAAAGCTACTAGCTAGCTAGCGTTTTTAAGCTGGCTGTGTTTTGTAGCGTGCGTACTCTTCTGTGGAGTCGCACGGAACGAGCCTTGTCTTCTCTCCAACGACTAGCTCCCTTGTTCCGGTCCGACAACGACCCTTCTCTTGTCGTGGAAGGACTTCCGCCTGTGGTGTGGTCCAACCCATGGGCGAAGTCGCCCTCATCCCCCCCATTGCTCAGTGCTCCCTGCAGCTTTGCTGGGCTTTACCCACGTGGACGCGGGCTTCTATAAGAGAATGAGAAGTTCTCTCTTAACAAGAAAACGCAAACCGCGCGAAGCCTACCCGAGTTCGTTTTCTGCCGCCACTGGGTGGCCGCCGGGGAAACACAGCCCGGCCCCCTCTCGGGAAACGGGGGTCCAACAAGCACTTGCAGCAGAGGGGGCCCACAAGCACCCGGCCCGCCCCCTTCTTATTCTGTAAAGCCGACCTCTTTTTCGCCAGTGCTGACGCAGTGCGCGCGTAGATAAGGAAAGCAAAATCCCAGTGGGGGCCGGTGCCTTTTGACGGCCTAAACTCCTCCATTTATTTGTCAGCCGTGAGGAACTACTGCCTTTATGTCTGAGGCGGGGGGAGGGGAAAGCTTGGGCCTACCTATCCCGATAGGATCCCATAAAGGGAGCAGTTGAGAGGTTCCAGCCGAAGGGCAGAACTTCTGTACGTGATCGTAGTATGTCACGCCGTCTCGTCCTCGCAGCATCGAAGAGTACCTATGCACTATGTTCCGGTTCACTGATAAGGAAGATAGAGTTGGGGTGGGGGTCTACGATGTGATACTATATATAGTCTGACCCAGGGAGAAAGATGTGCAACTCAAAACAGAAGCAGGAACCGTGTTGTCAAAAATTTCGGGGGTTACAGATCTATGAGACTACCATCGATCCGACAGAGCGAAACGACCAGAAAAAGAAGTGGAGTTAGAAAGCCGTATGATAGGTGGTAACTATCTTGTACGGTTCGGGGGGTAATCGGCGTACTCCAATCAGTGGGGGGAGTTTTTTGCTCTATCGAACATACAGGGAATTGGAGGTAGCATTCCACCGATGTCAAGTCATGGACTGGTTCCTCCAGCCCTTTTTCTATGTGTTGGTGTTCTATATGACCGACATAAGACTCGACTTGTTAGATATTATGGAGGTTCAGTGAGCACCATGCCGAATCTCTCTACCATTTCCTTCTCTTCCACTTGGGCCAATATGAGTTTACCTGGTACTAGCAGCTTTATAGGGGAATTTCCAATCTCAGTAGGAGCTTTCCAAAGAAATAGCTTAGTAGCCACATTAGCAGCGCTTGGGATGATTTTAGGCGTGGCGTATTCCCTTTGGCTATATAATCGTGCGGTTTCTGGGAATTTAAAACCCGATTTCCTCCATAAATTCTCCGATCCAAATGGCAGAGAAGTTTCCATATTTCTACCTTTTCTTGTTGGAGGGGCGACCGTCTGTTGAACTACCAAAAAAGGGTAAACCAATATGATTATGACATTGTAGGTGCTTGCGATGGGACGGATGCTACTTCCCTCATCAGTAATAGGTGGCATAGCCCGTAGCAGAAGTCCCCTTTTTGATCCATTTCTTTATTACCCCAGAGGGGCCCGGGTGGTACCGAGAGAAAGAAAGGACGGGGGCGACCATGCATGGCACTTCTCGACCGTGTCTCCGAGGGACAGTTGAATGAGCGACTCATGAATGCAGCCGGGTCGGACGAGCCAATAACTCGAACGCGTTCGGTCAGTTTTTTGAGCAAGAATCACAGCGTTATCTTACCTTCACCATGATACGGACTCCAAGTTCTTATGGCAGAGCACGAGGAGTTTCCTTCAATATGATGATGGGAATGGAAACCAGAAACCAGAAGCACGACCGGGGTCTTCGTGGTCCGAGATAAGACTTATATATCAGTCACAGTAACTAAAGCATGAGACTTTTTGGTAGTACCGGTGAACCAGATGGCCGCGGTGAGGGAATCTGGGACGGAGGACTCGTAATATCTCTATAGATCTGGCAAAAGCGAAAGACCCCCTAACGTCAGGGGCTGACCGCTGAGCTCACTCTGGCCTCGCAGGGCGGGCCAGAGTGGGTGCGAGCTGTAGCTGCCATAGCTTATGGATAGAGCAATGGAAGGGGGCCCCAGCAGAGAGAACAGTAAGGATAACGAGCGCGGAGCCCGCCAAGCGGGCGGCAGGTGCTGCGGGCAAGTGCTTGGTAGGCCAACAGCCCAGTGAACCGGGCGGGGCACTCGACGAAAGGGGGGCACACTGAGCAAGTACGAGAAATTAGCCCCGCTCCGCTTTCTTAAAAAAAAGCAAGGACTGCTACGGGAAGTCGAACCAAGGACCAATGGAAGTCGGGGCTCGTCCCCGGTCAATATTAGATCAAACAATAGGGGTTTGACAAATCTTAGCACTTACCTTTTTTTTTCAAGACAACAGGGGAAAAGATGGTACTGTTCCCTACCGAGACAACGGACACTCTCAACGGATCCTCCACGCGCTGGGCATACCATACCACTTCCGTGCGTCTTTCTCGTGGCAGGAACAGAACAACAGGGAAAGACCCGGCCAACCCGCCCAGGGCTCGAGGGCGAGCCATACGAGAGTGAGTCGAATCTGTTTCCATTCTTGGTTCGGGCCCCTCTCGATCTTTTTCATATAAGGGAAGGAGTCTAAATCAATGGACATTAATGAACCATCATTGATGGACGTTGCACATGACACGATCAATTTGACTCGACGGTCCGGCGCTAATAGAAGTAGCGTACTCTCCGTCTAGCGAAGGTGCCAGGGCAGGGCTTTTTCGTAGTAATAGTGGGCGGGTCTCATGAGATCTAATCTATGCCGGCCGTCGGAATCAAACGAAGGTCGAAGGACCATTCGATTCATTAAGGGGGACGGCCTAGCCTATTTGTTCGGTCAATCACCAAAGGCAGGAGGGGGGAACCACTATGGACGACACCTCCCGGCCTCGATTCTTTTACATAGTCCGGAGGCCGGCCACTGCAGAGCAGTGGGGCATAGCGGCGCCCTCGCCTGGCGCCATTCCCAGACCTAGCAACAGACGGGCGGGCCGGGCCTGAATTCAGAGTGGACCAGACTCCTCTTTGTTTCAGCTGCTCCCACGCACGCAGACTAGAAGATCTCAGTTGTCCTGGACGTAGAGATCTTCGTGGGATCGGGGAGGGAGTCGCAATCGATCTTTTCTAGGATTCCAACTCACGCCACGCACGGAGATCTTTCCATTGATAGAGTGGAGGACTTGGCTCCCCCGACTCTCAAAGGTTAGGTTACTACCCGCCTCTACGGAAGAGGTGTACTTTGTACCGCCCGGAGGTCATATAGATCGGAACCCGGAGCGAGTTGAACGAAAGCCCTACCCACAGCTAAGCTACAACTACCGGCGCTTCAAAGGTAGTTTACTTGCTTACTTGTAAGGTAAGGGCTTAGATTCTAAGGGCGCTACTGGGGTGTAGTGTAAGCCCCGAAAGCCTTTGGTACTTTTGGTACTTAAGTAAGTAGGGATTACATCGCCTTAAACAAAATCAAAGGCGCGACCATCCCCCTATTTCTGCATTTCATTCTCTATTTGGCCCGCCTCATGAAAAATGAAGGGCCTCTTGATTCGAAGTAACTACGAAAGGTTCGGTCAATAGCATAGCTCTCTCTTTCCCGGGTCTCCTTTCGAAGTAAACCCCTTACCTTACAAGTCAGCAAGTAAACTACCAGCAAGAAAATGGATTATATGCATGGCTTTGAAATATAGCACGCGTTATTCAAACCAATATCGCGTGCTATATTCAGTCTAGCTCATCCCTTGCTTGTTTCCCCTAACGACAAGTCAACTACCTTCGCATTCCTAATCCGGTAGGGCCGGACTTGTTTGCCCCAGCTTGGCGAATCGCATCCCCGCACCGCCCCTTACCATTCTCGCGAAGTCTTTGCAACGGCTGGGAAACCAGTCTACGAAGCGAAGCCTATTGCCACGCCGACCATCAAAGACGAGATCCCTTTTCAAATCTTTGATGGAATGGCCCAGCAAGAAAACGGATTAGGCAATCAACCTTATGAACTTTATGCAAGGCTTTGAATATAGCAGGTAAAACAAACGCAATTTCGACTAATCAAGGGTTCATAAAGGTAAATTAGTTGACTTTCCCTTGCTTGTTCGCAACGGCTTTCGCGCTAGCGCGCTCATCCCTTGCTTGGTGCCCTATAAAGGAAGGTTAACGTACGCGATGCGTTCCATTTGTATGAATCGCGAACATACCACGCACGACCGGACGTAGAGCCAAAATATGAACTGGCGGACGGGGCCGGGCGCAAGTGCCAGATCCTAAAAGTAGAGTCTCGATCAGCCTAGTGCACCAACCACGTGGTACGACGGGCACTCAAAGACCTGGCGAATGATGCCCCACTCTACCCAAGAGCGCTTATGTCATATGGGAACTAATGGCTGGAAACAATCCTTATGATTTTGATATCCGGTAAGAATAATAAGAATTAAGATCCAGGTTGGTTGGTGAGCCTAGTGATAGGAGACTATCTAGCTTGGTTCGGAGAGCACTTGTTGGGTTAAAGATTTGTTTTTTGCAAAATGTTACGGCCTAAATGCTGAACTATTGACCCTACTTGTTCGGATGGGTGTTCACCCCAAAGTGTTCCCGGACTGCATGCATACATCCGTAAGTAACTTAGTGCAACATGGCAAATTTCATTGAGAGGAATCAGCAAAGAAAAGAAAAACCGGTCTTAATTCATTTTTATTTGAGAGATTGTCCTCGGGCTGAGGAGTGTCCACATGAGTTCGTTGAGGGCCTGCGGCCCTCTTTTTATTTTGTCGAGAGTTCGGTCCACCTAAGTAGAACGAAAAGGAGGAATTGGAAATGAAACAAAGGGGGGAGCCAGAATTGAGATAAACTGCTTTGCTTCCCCTAATTCCAAAAAACACAATGCAACTATCGGAAAAAGCTTATCTTTGATAGCGGTCATAGGGAGAAAGGATCTGATCCTAGATAGAGACTGAAAGCAGTGCGCGGGGGTAGGGGCGGATACAGCCAAGTAGATCAAGGCAGTGGATTGTGAATCCACCACGCGCGGGTTCAATCCCCGTCGTTCGCCCATAAATACATAAATAAATGGACCATTTGTTACGGAGACACAAGACAAACCTTTCCCAACGTCAAAGAATTTTTTCTGCAAGAGTCAATTCATCTCGAGGCTTTCAAACGCATCCAAGCAATTGGTATCCGATTGAAAATCTTCACCATAGATTCGCGTCGCCTACTTGCTGAAAGCACAAATGGAATGGCTGATCATTCATTGATTGAAGTTTTTTCTTTTGAATACCATAGCCAAGATTACACTTTTGAGTTCATAATGAAATGAACCCTCGGATGAAGAGAAAATCTCTCAATCAGTGATCATAGGGTGAGGCCGAAGTCTCGAATTCCCTATATGCTGATGAAGAAGCAGTGCACGCAGAAAGGGAGAGTGAGGTTGGTCCGGGCTAATACCAATATAGGCTCATAATGCTTTAGGATGCAAGCACGCCCAGCGAGAAAGGCCCTGGGAGTTTCACTCATTGAAGGATACACATTCCTTCCATTGGTAAATAATATCGGAGGGGTGGGTGATCCCGATTCGATCATCGGATGGGCTGTCCATTTCACCAGAATAGTTATCTTCCTCGCAAGCAAGTCAAGGTCAATCAAAGAAACCAAGAAAGACGACACCATTTTACACTCAAAAAGAAAGCCTATATTGGGGAATACAACGCACGGAGTTCTCACGTCAAGAAGTAGATAAGCAGACTCCGTGATTCGTGTGCAGCAAAGAAAGTCGGAAGATGGAAATCAGTGCTTCCAAAGTCGAAGACGCATATGTATGGTGCATCAAAGAAATGGAAGGGCTATCCTTCTGTACCTTGAACTTTGCTCCCATCACCATGCACAGTTTGGATGAAAAAAGTGTGCAATGCGTGGAGTAAGATCACTACCATACCTTTTTCAATTGCTCTAGTGAACATAGGCTTCGAGTGCGAGTTGACTTGAGAGTTATATAATTCGGCTAGACTATGCCAAATTCATACCAGAATCATTGATTGTACTAGCTTCAAATCAATACCACAATGAGAGACATTCGATCCCAGAATTAGCTCTATCCCACCTCCCATGATATGTGTTAAGCATATGGTTTAGTGGCAGTTGAATGAAACCAGAAAGAGCGGCAGTGTTATCCTCTTTGAGATGAAATGCGGGAAAGGACTTGGCTTCATCTCCCACACCGGTTAGCAACCGAGATAAGAGTGAAACTAAAGCGGGAAGAGGCCCATCCCACTTCCAATGCCAAGTCTTAAGCAAAGTTGCCTCCATCTTGCTCTCTAGCCGTAGCCGGGGGAAGGCGCGAAGTGATGCCAAGAAGAAGCAGCTTTTGTTTGTGCCAACCCTCTTTTCTTTTCTCGCCTATAAGTAAGGGGAACTAGAGGTGATAAAGAAAGAAAGGAATGGAGCAGAGGCAGAGTGAAGGAGATGAGGATCCGGATTCCATTCTTTTTGAGTTTGAGTGAACACCCGGTACCCAATCGATCAGGACTAGGAGCTGCACCAAGATGGATTAGCTCGCCTTCGGGTTCTTAAGAAGAAAAAGAAGATCCCGGAGTTCTCTTTCTAGGTTGAGGAGATTGATTTGACTTTCTTATTAACCCTACTCGAAAGAGAGTGAGTGGTGGCACTTGAACCGTGAAAGGCTATTCTTTCTTCAAGATAGCAGAGGGAAAGGTGGAGTCACAAATCTTTGAGGTCTAGGAATAAGCCATGCCGTTGAATGGCTTGGTCGATCCTCTCCTCTGTCTTAAGCAAAGAAAGATCAAGAGTTGAGATGTGAGAAAAAGAGAGAGAGTTCTTAGATCGGCCTCAGACTCTTTTCTTTTGTGGAACTCTTTGCTCCTACTATTTTTTAGTGAAAGCGGAATCACAACTGTGCTTAAATCCCTACTTCCATCGAATCTCGTGCAGCAGGAACCATCCGACTTGTTTTTCATAGTGCACATTTAAAAGAGTGCCAATTGATGCAGAAAAGGAGCTCTTAGCAATCGAATCAGAATAGGCTGCCCGCGCTTCGGAGCTACCGCTCCTACGCCCCAAAGCAAAGCAAAAAATAAGCAAAAATGCCATAGATGGGGTCTTTAAAGGAAGAATTCGACTGCCACAAAAGGAACTGCAGGCCAACTCGGAAGAGAAGGTTTTTCTCAGCATCAGTAACAATCTAGGTGGCTACCTTGTCTCATATGGGTTGAGAATGTTAGGTCGAGCACCTCCCTCGAGTTGGTGTGTTATCTCAGTACCTATGGCACCAATAACAGGGACAGGGGGCCCAGTCAGCATACTATAGATTTAGACAAACGTAACCAATCCCAGACCCAACAGGGCAACGTTTTTTCCTTCCCTCGAACCAACAACTCCAGTTTTTCCCAAGTCTGAAGATAGATATGACCTCAGATGAGCGGATTCTCTCATTTTTCTGCTTTTGGGGTATGTGTCTTTTCCGTTTCCCAGAGATGTGTGTGATCAAAACCTTTCGGGCGGAATAAGATATTACACTGGATTCAGGTATGGTAGCATCGGTAGAAGTACAGCTCGTCCTGACCCGTGAACAGCCTTAGAAAAAGGTCTTTTTTTTGCACTTGGGTGACGACATAAGGTTTGACGAGAATTCTCGGGTGGTAGAATGGTGTTGGGAGACTATTAAAACTGTCGATCTCCAACTTTAAGGTGGGCGGGAGATAGATAAGGCCTGCAAGGGCACTGTCTAGTTCTCGACTCGATTATCTTGTATGAGCTGAGTGGTAGACCAATCCTACCATAACTAAAGGGGTGGATTTCATAACCGAACTTCCAGGTCAAGCGAACGAACAATTACATATAAATAATTCTCTAGTCATAGATGTATTGTTTAAAAAACCTCAGTCTCAAGTCTCAAGTGTTTGAGGAAGTGAGCGAAGTTCCCAATGTGAGAGGAATAATAGCATTCGCCCTACTACACTAGCCAAGAAAGAGTGTAGTAGAGGTTTGGTTCATGACTGATTTTGAATCTTTTTCCTCAAACGAAGGATTCTCCTTAGCTATGATTTTGTTTCCTAAGCTTTCTTTTTCATCAGTACGTTTAGTCCTTATAAATTCCCTAAATTGTACTTCCATGTTCCGCCCAAGCTAGCTACGTTAAATAGTCTCATCAATTCACTTTTTTTAGTAACCCAATATGGAATCATAGACATAGCATAATACAATTCTATAGCCTTTCTGGCTTCTTCCTTCGTCAACTGCACCTGAACTGAAAGAGCTGGGATAGCTTCCCTCCCAGTGAAGGTTCCGGTTCCTTCTTCGGATGTGATGGAAGGAGGTCAAGCACATTAGGGGTACCTTTGTAAACACTCTACTAAGTATGGATCGGGGTCGAACTCGGATTCTTAGTCGAGTGATCCCGCGCTTCATAACCAATTTCATACCATACCGCTGCCGTAACTGAATTTAGGCTTTCCTCTTCTGATGTCTCGCCAAGCTTTCTTTCAATAGGTCTCTCCAGGGCATTCGAATGCGTTTTCGGGTCTTGATGCGATTATTTGCTTCCTTTTTCGTAAGATTCTCTTTGCTAAGGGGATAGGATTTTGAAAACCTTCCTCATCTGTCTCGTTTCCCACATCGTTATTGTTATATTCCCTCAAAAAGGCGGGAAGAACAAATAGTCTGCGCTAAGGCTAAGTCCCTCCGTTCCAGGAAGAGATGGTGGTAGGGCCAAGACCTGTCATTCAAATCAATTTTCTTTCATCCGATTGACTCAAACTTTTTGGAAAAAAGCGGTTACCGGAAGTAAGCACGTCAGCCCAGCGGGCAATGTTCCCCCGAAGGCTAGACGGCGGGCACAAACCCTTTCCGTAGGCACCATGTATTGTTCTCACTTCGTCAACCCATTGATGAGGAAGCTAGATGGTCTGCACCTTTCTGGAAGAATAAAACACGTGGGGTTTGTCCCGGCTAATCGATGGAAAGCACCTGTTTGTGCGCCAGCTTCTTTACCTCCCTTCTTATCTAAGGCAAGAAAGAGTGCACCGCTTTCCTGTGTCGGTCCCCAGAGAAAGAACTTGGATTGGGCGATGCTGTTCGTAGAGGTGGTCGAATTCGTGCTTTTTCTTTAGTTATTTCTTTCGCAATCAGTCTTTCCTATATCCATGATATGCGTATTGTATTTCTCCTTTCAATTTGTATCGGTGATTTTCAAAGTCTTTTGGGAACACGTAAACGCCACTGTGCTATGCCGGATCAAACCACTACCGGCCATATCAACACTGTTTCGGGCCCCATGACCCTATTATGGTCCTGATGGATAGATAGAATCTTTTAGATACGAGTCTCTCGGTATACTTGCAGGAAGGAGACCCCGAAACATGTTGTCCGGTGCTTCTGGCTCTGCCACCAAGGTTCACTTTTTTTAGCTTTGACTCTCTACTAGGCGGAGAAGGGAGGTACCTTTCTATTAGTAGCTAAACGGGCTAGAAGAATGACTATATGGGTGGTAGGAGGCGAGAAAGGCTCCTCAGAGGAGGAGAAAAAGAAATAGTTGTTCTTCTGAGCTTTATCCGGGATATGGTCTATAGTGGGCAATGGTTCCCATACCAGTGAAAGTTCCAACGCTTACTACCAGGCATGAGTCAATAGCTCAACGAAAAGGAAGTCGAACGAAGTAGTCTTCTGGGTTCTTCTGGAAAGGAGGGGATGGCACTCTTTTCAACGTCAATTGATGATTCTCGAAAGCAAGCCAAAGTTGACTAAGCACCCGAGTAAGTGAACTTGGCGAGACGGGAATCCAACTCTTGCTCTTGAAGTAGCCGTTTGTTGGGCTTGGGCTTGGGATTTTCTTATAGCAGGAGTTTGATTGATGAAAGCGCTAGCGGCCATCCCCATCTGTTATTGTAACTGACTCTCATCAATTGGTTGAATAACCTACCTCTTACTTACAAGCAAGGGGAATCGCTTCAGGAAAAAGAGCTCGAACGATCGCTGGCTCGCCCAAATGGTAGAGAAAGTGACTTCGATCAATCCTTCATAAGCCCTTTCACGAAAATCGGTAACCGGTGTGGTAGAAGAGTAATAGCCCCTATTTCACTTGACGTTTACTAGCTTTCAAGTCAAGATAGAGGAGCCTTTAATGCTTGCTGTAAAGTCTCGGAATTCTTCTAGTGAGATTGCAGACCCCCTAATAGAGCCTACTTCCCACTAGGGTGACAGGTGAACCTCACCTCTTCCAATTCCGGAGGCTTTCGATCTGATATCTTAACTTGAATGCTCTCTCTGTGCACTTCTCATCGCCCTTTGCTTGGCGCTAGCTCTTTTCTTGAGTTTCAAAAACGGAAAGCACTTAGGATAGGATAAGTGAGGATACGGAATGAATGCTCTTCGATGCGGGATAGGTGTGGACGGAAACTTCCTTTATTTGACAACGGGTGGGGAATCCTGCGCCTTAATCTAATCGGGTAAATCACTCTATTAGGAGAAAGCAATTGATAAGGGAGCACTTTTCTATACAGCTTTCTTCGTGGGAAGGTCCCCCAAGGGCAGTCGCAGCTTCATCAGGCAGGAGGTCTCGTCTCTTTTGGCTGGACGATGAGTTGACTATCGGGATCTAGGATTCGCTGGGTGCCTGCCCCTCGACAAATGAGGGCCAAAAAAGCCACTTTCTGAGTGCTGAGGTTGGCGTCTCAGTTTTACCGGACTTCGATCTTCTAATGGCACCCCCTTTCTGATTCTTAGGGCTATGATGCCTTCCGAGTGGGTTTGTACCGAGAGATCCGGATGCAAGCTCTGGCCTTGTCGTTAATGGATCGCTTGAAAGACCCATGGAGGCCTCCCGAGATACGAGTCAGTGGCAGACAGTGCGACTATTCCCAAGCACCCAGGAATGGTACATCCATAAAGCACTTTTTCCTTGATTTTTCCGGAAGGCGGCACTTTCAAGTCCTCTGGGTCGTCCACTAAGAGAGTGAAAAAGGTCTCATTGGGAGAATTGGGAAGAGAGAAGGCCAGCCTCCCACTATGTGAAAGAAGAGCTTTTTCTCTCATATTCACTTCTATAGAATATATAGAATAGGTAGTTCGCGTAGCCGCAGCTGAAGCCATAGATCTTGCCCGGGATGCTCCCAAGGTCGGACTCCTCATTGGAAAAAGAATGGCAAAGGGTGGTCGTAGATGAATATGACGCTGAGTTCACCATGATCAGTAGGTAAGATATGTCCTAATATTCGATTTCCAAATATCACATAATACACAGCTAACTCAATATCTTAACAGGTTCGCGGCACATTTGATACCAACTGCTGAGATCCGATCCAGAAGATTTCAGCAAGGATTAGATTCGGAAATCCAAGCCGCCTTAGCTACAGGAGATTTCCCAACACACGAGTTAGCCCTGAAAGCTGCCCGCCGATACGATGCGGTAGTGAAAATGAGGGGCATACCTTAATCTGCCAGGATGAAGCGTCCTGCCACTCAGATAGCAGGAGGAGCCTCTTTAAGGCCACCATTTATGCCCAGGAGACCAGGAGTACCGAACAACCAGCCAAACTCAACCTTTTGCACCTAATGCAGGAGAGATGGACATTTGGAGAAAGACTGCCGGCGTGCAAATCGCCTTTGCTTAATCTGCGGCTCAGCTACTCATGACATTGGGTCTTGTCCTCGTAGACACAACCCAAATGTTGCACCCAGGCCAACAATCACTTATCAGCAGCGCCAAGCCATCCAGGCACCTGCTCCACAACTCGCAGTACCTGCCCCACCTCCTTATGGACCGACTGCACCTCCTCCTTGTCAATTCCATCAAGCTCAAAGGAACGTACCTCAAGGACAAAGGAACGGACAGAGGAATACTCCTCCAGCAAGGAGGAATGTGCCGAGGCGACATGCTTTCACAATGACTGTGGAAGAGGCTGAAGCCACCGACCAAGTCATTACTGGTAACACTTCCTTTCAAACATTCCTTCGGTCTATATACATACATATATATCTTTTCATTATACCTAAAACCTATCCCACATAACTTAGGTACAATCTTAGTAGCCTCACTTCCTGTACTATCACTCTTCGATACTGGAGCATCTCATTGCTTTATGTCGCAACGGTTCGTCCAAACTCATGCGATTCCAGTCAAACCTCTCGTATCCAGCTGGAATGTCGGTTCAGGGAACGACGTTCTAAAGGCAGTAATGGGATACGATCTGTGTCCAGTGGTCGTCTGCAGCAGAGAATTCTATGCTGAATTCAAGGTGCTGGACATACCGAATTTCGATGTCGTTTTGGGTATGATTGGCTCGGAACATTCTATGCTACCATTGATTGTCGTCAAAGGAGGGTAGTCTTCGAGAGTCCAGAACATCCGGTCTTTTATTTCAAAAGTGGAGACTGTACCCTGGAGCCAAGTATATACAAGGCAAAATCGAAGAAGGCAGTAATTGCAACACTTTAAGCGGAGGAAGGATCGAAGCCAGAGATAGATCGAGAGTTCAACGATGTATTTCCTTAAGACGTATCAGGTTTGCCTCCCGATCGAGCTCTTGAATTCAGCATTGATTTAGTACCTAGAGTACAACCGGTGATCAAAGCACCGTATCGGTTAAGTCCTGAAGGATTGAAGGAAGTCCGAACTCAGTTGGACGAATTATTAGCGAAAGGATGGATTCGTCCCAGCACTTCAAGTTGGGGATTACCAGTTCTGCTTGTAAAGAAGAAGGAAGGTTCATATCGAATGTGCATTGATTATAAAGCCTTGAACGATGTAATTATAAAGAACAAGTATCCACTACCGCGCATCGACGATATGTTCGATCAGCTAAGTGGATCTTGCATTTTCTCCAAGTTAGATCTTCGTTCGGGTTATCATCAGGTGAAGGTCAAAGAATCTGATATCCATAAAACGACATTCAGAACTCGCTATGGACATTACGAATTTCTTGTGATGCCATTTGGAGTGACCAACGCACCGGCTATATTCATGAACCTAATGAATCAAGTTTTCCGAGAGTACCTAGATAGGTTTGTTGTCATCTTCATCGATGACATCCTAGTGTATTCTAAGAGTCATAAGGAACATGTCGATCACCTACGAATTGTCCTGGAAACTCTACGACGGCATCAACTCTACGCCAAGTACAGAAAATGTAAGTTTTGGCTAGATCAAGTTGGTTTTCTTGGACATATTGTATCAGGCAATGGAATCTCTGTAGATCCAGCTAAAGTTTCAGCAGTAAGCGAATGGACGACACCAAAGTCAGTGAAGGAAATTCGAAGTTTCTTGGATCTAGCAGGATATTACAGAAGGTTCATTGAAGGATTTTCGAAGATTGCAACACTCCTGACCAAGCTCACACGTAAAGATGAAGAATTCGTGTGGTCAGAAGCATGCGAGCGAGCTTTCGTAGAACTCAAGTCAAGATTGACATCAGCACCTATTCTCGTTATACCGGACCAATCTGGAGGTTTCGATGTGCATTGCGATGCATCCGATAAAGGATTAGGATGTGTTCTACATCAGCACGGTAAGGTTGTGGCTTATGCTTCAAGACAGCTGAAGATTCATGAGCGCAATTATCCGACGCATGATTTGGAGTTGGCGGCCGTTATCTTGTTCTTCTTGGTGAACGAGTAGACATATACACAGATCACAAGAGTCTGAAATATGCGTTTACTCAGAAAGAGTTGAATATGCGGCAGAGAAGATGGTTAGAACTCATGGCGGACTTCGACATCAACCTGCAATATCACCCAGGAAGGTGAATGTAGTACCTGATGCGCTTAGTCGCCAACCATTAGCATTGAATCTCACGGCACAGTGGAAGCTTTAACAAGACTTGCATCAAATGGATATTGAAGTAGTCATGCCAGGTAACGCTTCAAGTTTGATGAACTTACAAGTTCAATCTACCATTGTCAATTAGATCAAAGCAGCTCAAGCAAGTGATACTAAGTTGCAAAAGATCGGAGAACAAGTGGAAAGTGGATTTTAAACGGACTTTATCATACATGAAGATGGATCTTTAAGATACGGCAGTAGATTGTGTGTACCAAAAGGTCTTGTGCGAGAAGAGTTGATGAAAGAAGCTCACGACTCTCCTTATTCAATACACTCTGAAGGTACAAAGATGTACAAAGATCTGCGTCAAAATTACTGGTGGCATGGAATGAAGCGTGAAGTAGCCAGAAGCGTCGCTAAATGCTTGGTGTGTCAGCAAGTAAAGGCTGAACATCACAGGACAACTGGTTTACTTCAACCGTTACCTATCCCAGAATGGAAGTGGCAACACATCACAATGGATTTTGTGACTGCACTTCCTCGCAGCACGAAGGGTAACGATGCGGTATGGGTTATTGTGGATCGACTCACAAAGTCGGCTCACTTTATTCCATTTCGAGGTAGCCAATCTACTGAGACCCTGGCAAAGAAGTATATGGAGGTAAGAATCTAAGTAAGATTTAAACTCTTCAATATATACTATCTCTGATACCCATGAACTCATGCAGGAAATCATGAGATTACATGGAGTACCGGTCTGCATTGTCTCCGATCGTGACACCAGATTCCGATCGCAATTTTGGCAAAGTCTGCAAGCAAGCTTGGGAACAAGTCTGAACTTCAACACAACTTATCATCCACAAACAGATGGTCAGTCTGAGCGAACTATTCATATCTTAGAAGATATGCTAAGAGTGTATATGCTAGACTTCGGAGGATCGTAGGAAGATCACCTACATCTTGTGGAGTTTTCATACAACAACAGCTACCAAGCAAGTATAGGAATGGCACCTTTTGCGGCGCTTTATGGAAGGAAGTGTCGATCGCCATTAAGTTGGGACGACATCGGAGATAGAGAACTCCTTGGATCTGAGATGATAGTAGCAACTGTTGACGTAGTTCGTACTATCAGGGAAAGAATGCGCATAGCCCAAGATCGACAGAAGCACTGGGCTGATGCAAAGCGCCGTCACTTGGAGTTTCAACCGGGAGAACATATATTTCTGAAGATATCTCCGAACCATGGAGTGATTCATTTTGCAAGACGGGGTAAGCTAAGTCCGAGGTATATTGGACCGTTCGACATACTCGAACGAGTCGGTGAAGTGGCTTATCTCTTAGCACTTCCACCTTCATTGGAAGGAGTGCACAATGTGTTCCACATATCCCAACTCAGAAGGTATGTGTGTGACCCCAGACATATTCTTGATCACTCCGAGCTCACTATACAGCCAGATTTATCTTATGAGCAACAACCTGTTGAGATCCTGGACAGGAAGGTGAAGTCATTTCGGAACAAGAAAGTCAACTTGGTTCGAGTAATGTGGAGAAAGGACACACCAGGAGAATCAACATGGGAAAGAGAAGATGAGATGCGTGCAAAATACCCTCATTTATTTGAAAACTAGTCCTTAGAATAAATTGTAAATTTCGAGGACGAAATTTTTGTAAGGAGGATAAACTGTAACAACTCCAATTTCAATGTATAGAAAATTGATTAAAAGTTAATGTACAATTGGGGTATTTGCAATCCTGTGTACAATATAAGTATTTGTTTTACTTTTGAACAGCAAGAAAGCACTTGTAACTCACTGGTAAAGCCTTGCACTGCTGTGGCGTAACCCATGTGATCGAACCCCCCAGCCACATTATCTTTTTAATTAATTTTCTGCTAATTTTTTAGAAGCCCAAGAGTTTGCACGTGCACTACACGTAATATGTTAAGTTACAGATTAAATAAACATGTGCACAAGGGTATATGAGACGACGGGGACACGTGGCGACGATCTAACCCTATTCCACCGAAATTGGACCGGCGAAAATCACCAAAAGACCGGCACCGCCGGTTCCCCCCGTAGGTAATGATCTGATATTTTGCCCGAGCACCCCTTGGCCTACCCCACTACCCTTATGTTGTTTGTTTACTCTGCATTCATCCAGAGAACAATAAAATGCCCTTTAAATCAATTTTTAATGCATTCTTTAACCCTCTAAACCATAATTTCCCCTATAAATACCACACTCCATTTCACACATCCTCACTCAGAAATTCCCTGCCAAAACTCTAAAAAATTCTCAAGTCCTTTTAGTGTGCAGGTGGAGTTAGCGAAGGGCGAAGTTCCGACGACGTTCCAAGAAGATTCCCGCGACAAAACGACGCCCCGACACTTCCCTAGTCTTCCTCTCTCCTTTCTCTTGTTCAATAGCCAATAATTCCCATCTCCCATCTCTTATACTATATTAAAAACTTTAATTTCTAAAACCCGACGGAAGCGGAGTTAATCCGACTTCCGATTCGATTTTCTTTAAAAACTCTATTTTTCTTAAACAAGAAAATACCATACTCTCATATATTGTTTAACAAACATTAAAAAACATATTAAAACAATTTTCATTTCAAAAGAATCATTTATGCAACTATTATAGTATTTTTACGGTAAAAAACCTCATACTTTAGTTTCGACATAAAACAACATAATACTTGTATTACCTTTAGAAAATTCACGAGGTAACGACCTACCTCATCACAACACACATCTTTGACATAGCACGATAAGATTTTGGGAGTATAGTTATGGGATAATACGACATTACAAATAAATACCATTAACTTGCAAAACCATATCTTTAAAAAGTATATTAAACAATTCCTTGCAATTGCGCCTTTACAACCCAGTTTTAGAGACCCCGTTCGGGATGTTGCAGGTTATCGCACATCCTCGGGCCTAGTAGAGTGAGATGCAGACCTCCGAAAGGAGCATTCAATCTCGTTGGAATTTTATTGCATTTTTCTTTAGAAAGTGAGATTTCTACAAGAAAATAAATAAAATTTATTTTCATTAAATATATATATATATATAAAACTATTATCAAAATATATATTTTAATTATATTACATAAATATTCCAAGTTTTCTAAATCAAAAGAATCACCATTACATGAAAATACCATCCAAGTACAAAACAATACCGATATTTCAATAAAATACCCTATACTATGAAAACTAGGTTCTACTCACTAGAAATTTCTCTTTTATAAAATATATATCTATGAAAACTTTAAAGATGATAATTAAATACTTGAGGTGTATTTTTAAATTATACCAAAATTATTTTTATATAAAACCCCTTCAAGTTATACTAAATTACAATAAGGACCCTGGTAAACATAGGTTTAAGCGGGACCAGTTCTCTTGAGCCTCAAAGAGTCGGAGAATATGGGTGCTTGCCTATCTAAGGGAGACAATCTAACAAACGGTGTTATCAACATGGTAATTTTCTTGAAAAATGACACAAATCCTGCCGTCCATGTGTAGCAGTTATCGATAACATCAAAACTAATTCAGGATTTCAAGTTCTTTTCAAACTATCTGACTCAGACTGAGTCTCAATCTAATCAATCTGACTTGAATGTGATTCAATTATAAACTACAATACAACATGAATCCATGAATCCGTCTATTCAATCTATATTGACTGAACCGAACCATGGATATATTCCATCTACATGACTCTCCATTTATATCCATTCCATCAACTGATATCATGGTTTTGGCAACCCATCCATCTATATAACAAAACAATAAAATTAATACAAAAGACATCGCGGGGTTTATAAGGGGTAGATTGGTACGGAAGGTGTTAGAAGTGGCACGAGACTGTAACCTTAATACACATAACCTGAATATCCATTACCGTTGTACCGTGGCTGAACGGTTCCTTGTGCTCCGTATACCTTAGTCTCAGGAATAGTGGAATGCCTCTCGTATACACTGGCATTTTCTGTCCCAAGCTACAAACAACAACGTTAACAATATAATCAAACATTATAGTCATATTCTCTTCTGTCTATACTATCTCTACTCATCTTTGGGACTTACCGAGCGATTGTTCACTAACGACATTCCTTTCTTCTTTCTTTGGAATGTTGTCAGGTGATTCGGATGCATTAGAGACCGAGCCCAGCACTGAGGATTTGGAGCAGTTTGCGTTTGACCCGGAACTTTAGACACTTGTACATATTTATTTCATTTCAGTTATGACATTATTTAGGCATCGCTTTCTACTCATGTATTTACATTTCAATTGTACATGTAAAAGAATGTTTAATAAATAAAGTTGTTGTTCATTTACATTCATGTCTCTTGTGTACTTTACTTTATATTGCTTAGTTATGCTTAGCGTATTTACTTCTGAGTAAATACGTAGCGGGCCTCGCCACGTTCTCTTGCCGTACACCGGGAAACAAGGCGTGATAGTTATTAACCCATCTATCTTTTTCTATACTTCACCGTGTGAGTATTCTTAGATTATTTTATAGTTTCCTGATTTGTAGACTCGCTAAAGTAGTTTGGTTCTTAAGGTTTACCGGCAACTCCTTCACTATTGTTTATTATTGCTTTTATATCTTTCATTGTATTTGTATATATATATATATATATATATATATATATATATATATATAGTTTATTACCACCAATTGTTACGTCCTTGCTTTTACATATGACTATTTCTTTTAGCTGCGCTATTTCTTACGAACAAATATTTGGGTTTCATTACTTTTGCATGAATTACCATATAGTAATGTCTGATTTTTGTAGTTACTTTCCGCTTGACTTTTATAACTTATAGTTTATTTTAATTTCGAGGACGAAATTTTCTTTAAGGGGAGTATGATGCAATAACCAGTATCCGCTGTGCGAAGTATTTCATGTTTTAATAAAAGTTTCTTTTAATAATTCTCTAAATATTTTTCCTGGTAACCGTATTTTTAGTAAAATATTTCCCTGACTGATTATTCCTAAATTCCTATTCTCAAAGCCAACTTCTTTTAAATTTCTATCTTTCTATTTTAAATTAAACCCTAACCCTATTTTCATATCATATTTTCTATTATCCCTAATATTAGCCCAACCTGACCCGGCCCAGCCCACTCCCCCTCTTCATCCCTCTCTCTTCTCTTCTTCTTCTTTTTATTTTATTTCTTTTTCTTTTCTATGCTACGTTCCCCCCACGACCCCCATCTCCCTCACGACTTCCCCCGCGTGACCCGCTCCCCCTTGGTCTCGTCTTCGCCCAACGTTCTCCCGAGATCCCCGTGGCCGTCCCCTCTCTCTCTTTAGTGTCTCTCTCTCTCGTTCTCTCTTAATCTTTTTCTCCATCATCTCCCTCGCGCACTCTCTCCGTCGACCACTACCCCGATGAGCCTTCTCACCTTCGACGACGAGCCCTCCTCCTTCTCCCCCTCACCTCATTGCCTACCACCCCTCTCGACACCCCGACGAGCCCCAGTCCCCTTACTCCATCAAGAATACTCCAGCACCTCCTCGCAAGCCCATAAATCACGCTCCACCTCCGACCCTACACTCCCAACCTCATCACCGTCCATCACCGGCTACCTTCTCCAGCGAATTGCTCCCCCATCGACCCCCTGCCATCACCTCCCTTACTGGACCACAACCATGGACTAAAGCACCCATAGCCGCTCACTGCACCCTCGATGACCGCTTCTACCTCACAGTCGGCGACCACCTCACACTGCTTCTCCAACGATCACGTCGTCCCTCACGAGACCACTGCCACCGCCATCTTCCCCTGCAACCTCCCAGCAACCCTCTCCTCCTTCGAGCCACTGCAAACTCCCATCACCTGCAACCCATCGCTGGCCACCTCCTTCGAGCCACTGCAAACTCCCATCAACTGCAAACTCCCATCACCTGCAACCCATCGCTGGCCACCTTCTCTCGATGCCGCCATCGTCGTCATCACCGGAGTCCCCAGCGCCATCCTCGACTTGAGCTCCCCGCTGCGAGGAAGAGACGCCCGAGCCCAAGCTTGTTGTCCCCGTGTCGTGATCGTGCTCATGCCTGTGCTAGGCCCGTGCCCACTTTGAGCTACCTACGTGCCCGCGACTGCACCACCGCCATGCCAGCCCCATGTCGCCTGCGTGCCCAGACATGCCACGGCTCGTGCCTGCTTCGTGCCCAGCATCGTGTTCAGTAGCGTCCAGTGCCGTGACACGCCCGCACCACACACCGAGTCAAGACCGTGTCCAGTAGCGTGTTACGCTCGCGTCATCACCACGTCTACTACCGTATCACGCCCGCGTCGCCAACGCATCCAGTATCGGGTCACCGCACATCGCGTCCGCATCGCGCACCGTGTCCAGCATCGCATCGTCTCGTGTGTTGAGACGGATCATGCACGTGGTGTAGCTTCTATATCAAGCGACCGAAGGCAAGTGAACCCCCTTCACTTGTGAAATCATGCTATATACATAAATGTTAATTCAACTTGATAAATGATAATTATATAGGCATAACAAGTGTTCGATATGAATACCGACTTAAAACCTCAATGATAGTAAACTTTTCTAAATCAATAGTTCATTTTACTATTAATGTGTAGCGTATAAAAATTTAGGATCGAAACGATTAAATTTCGTATATGAAACGGCGTCCCCAGGATGCGTCGTAAAATCTGATTCCTGTCGTGCATGCTACATTGTAAAATTCATATTAAATTGAATATGATTCGAAATGAAACATTGCATGGCTTTTATCGAAGAAAACATATAAACCTACAGTACCACATAATTTATCTCTGAATTTTAATAATTTATGACAATAAAAACTGAGCGATTCATGGCTCTGAACTGCAGTCCAGAAAAAGAATCTCTATCTTTGCTTGTTTTATAACGCATGTTTCTTGCTGTTAAAGTGCGCAAGTGTGCGGAACCATACATGGAATTGTAGAGAATTGAATTAGCTTTCTAACGGTACTGGTCTCTTTGTATTCCAATATCGTTTGATATATATAACACCTTTTAAACCGTCGATGTGTACTACAATTCCATGCAGAGACAGAATGTATACCTTAACCGTAGACGGTACATATCTCCCTGCGTACAGAGGATATTATTGATACGTCTGATGTGTTTGAAACATAACAGATAAATCTAAATATTATCTAACTGTAATATCGCCTAATTATGACCCCAACAGGGAGTAAACTATGTTACCAAACGGACTTCCAGTTCAGGAATTGGATTTCCAGCAGAGAACACTTAAAATGGAATGACCGTAACTCGCAGACCTGAAACCCAATTGACTCGAAACTTATTTTCCTGTAGAGATAATTAAATATACTGCTTACTCCTTTTATATTGTTTTGCTCAATTCTGCACGTGTGATTTATAGTGAATTTTGCAAGTTGTATGACACCGGCTGCTACATTTTTATTCATATCATAGTTAATTGCATTCTTATCATATCATGTAGCGGTTATACCCTCATTGAATAGTGGTTGTATACATTGATAGCCTGGTGACCGTGTTACATTACCAAATGACAAGTGTTGGTGATTGGATTGTGGCAAGTACGTTAGTATAAAGGCGTGATTGAATAGTGGAAGTGGCGCGTACTTGTACATAATCAGCGGAACCATTTAGTTATTGTATTGTCGACGCCTATGGGGCATATATAAGTGTAACTATAACTAGATGGGATGGGTATGGAACCACTTATATTAGTGTCACAGGTAAGACATCGAACACTGTCCACACATCTTGGATACTAGTCGAGACATGCCTGATGGAGACCCTGTCTCCAATTCTCGTGTAGACTTGTCATTGAGCGGCTAGTATTTAGATTCGTGGTCGGCGTTTGATGTAGGCCGTGGATGTTGGGGTAGTTTGAGTGCGAGTTCGTTCAACGGAATCTCAGGAGTCCCATTGCCGGAATATTTCGTGATTTCATGATATTGTTACCAATCGTATTATTGGTTCTTACTGATCGTGATTTAGGCCTGTGTTTCCTTTCCTCTGGGGCTTACTCTTGGATTGGGAATACTCCTGCGGTGGTTGACACTCACGCTCAGACTGACGATAGGTTTAGTGACTTAGACCTTGAGATTTTGAGACTGATAGAACATTACATTGATTATTGATTTGGCATACCTGCTTTACCATTATATGTACCGGTTATTTCATGCTCGTGTCATTACTCTATACTTACTGTTTTATGTTTATCATCATTGCACATCATATATGTATATATTGATGTTGTGTCGCTCTGACGATCTGAGTTTGCATGCTCAGAGCGGAAGAAGTGTGTTGGATATAGTGCCCTCAAAGACAATTATTGGATCGCAGTTACGTGATTGCAATGATTGAGGAGGACCTATACCGATAGCATAGTCTTACTCGAGATGATAGTATGCTATCTGGTTTGCCTTTATCAGTCATGTACAGGTTCAGGTGACTGATCGCTGTTACACGTTGATAGAGCCCTTAGGATCTTGCTTGACTACCAACAGTATGATGGCGATCATATACGTGAGAGTTGGGTAGTCTATAAGCACATCCTTAAATGTGGTCCCTGATCGTGGGAGTTTCGAGACAGGGAATCGATACTCCGGAGTAGACTAGTGTATACAGTCGAGACCCCGACGAGGGACGGTGGCCGGTCTCACAAGCCACTGGTGTCAGTTGGATCACCTAAGATGTATACATGTGCTCATTGGGTTATGAGTACACCGGACAGGACTCGCCGGGAACCTGCTAGTTGGTATTATACCTATCGTCAGATAGCAGTTCCCTGGTGACATGTGTACAGGTTAGTTCATCGACCTGAGGTCGTCATTTGTCTTGTGTGAGTTCCCACTGTGCTTTGATTTCTACCCTACCACGGCTCAAAGGAGTCGTGCAAACAGGTCTTTTTTGGGTACAGTCCCCAGCCACATGGAGGCAAGTGAGCGGATCGGTAAGGGATTCGTCTCTCCCGGTATTGGGGGTGAGATCGCGCTGTGTCTAGGAGAGCCATTACACAAAGCCCTCGGCCGAGGCAGGAGATTTACTGGTAGGTACTCCAGTAGTATCTCAGGGTGTTCTGGGCTACACTCTGACACGACTTATACCGTTATTGGGGGTCTGACGTTACCGGCCCCCTAGGCCCAATATGCGATACTCATAGACGAACGGACCGGACTGTATGTATATTTTCACTGTTAGGCTCAGTAGGGTTCCAGGATGAGTTCGCTCGTCGGCTTCCCTTGAGGTCGGTACATGGGCAGCCGTTACGCACAGCTAGTGCCGCTGACGGTTTGTGGTTAAACCCACTGCCAGGGTACTGATAAGTCATTAGAGTCCCTCACAGATAGTTTCCAAATTTCAAGCGAAACGTAACAGTCCGGGATCACTTTTGGAAGTTGCCAATTTTCTATCACCCGTCTTAAACATTCGGTTTAATGCGGATTTATCTTTTCTTCATTTGGATGAGTCATGAGTGTGAAAGCTTCTAGATGATGACTAGGTTAGTGGGTCATTATTGCATTAAATGATGGATGATGACTAGGGTTAATGATTCATTGTATGCATTAATTGTTTTATGCAAGGTGTTTAAATGACTCATTCATTCATTTAATGTTATGGTTACCTTTTTTGGCTCCTACACTCACCCTCCCTCTTCATATTGGCCGGCCCATTCTTGTGGAAAAAAGATGGTTGAGAGAAAAAAGATTATGGATTTGATTCATGAAAATTTGTATGCTCATTTCTCATTTATTCGATTCAAAAGGCAACTTCATTAACCGTTCATCCATGGTTTTGGATGTAACGAGACAAAGTGTTCTACTCATTCTCTACATCAATCTTGGACATGTCGGCTAGCAAACTTCATGTCCGAGTTGCCTCTGTTCAGAGGCGGGAGCCCGTTTAAAGATCCGTTGACGTGGTGCCACCTGGACGAGGAGACCGGTGATCAAGCGAGATCGGAGCAGCCGCAACAAAGCGTGGGATGATGGTTAAAGACCGAAAGACTCGGATCGTTCGGTATAGCTTTTCTACCCACTTTGTAGTTTGTTAGTTTAGCGATAATGGCAGATTCGGGTTATAGTATGCGATAGCGCCAGTTATAAAAGTTTTTGTTCCGCATTTGGCGTCTGAAAGACGGCCAGGGCGCTACCGTAGACTTACATGGTATCAAAGCCACGCCATTAAACTTTACTAACTTGTGCTAACGCGTTTAAAATATCGATCGAACGGAATTTCAAAAACTACAATTTTCTGTACAAAGTTTCTGTCGATTTTAAAACAGGCCTAAAAATTATTTTGAGCATCACAGAAAATCGTGCAGGCCTTTCTAAGCAAATTGGTGAAATTTGGTCACGTGATCCCACAGTACTGCCGTGGATCCGCGGCCAAAACCAGGATTTGGCCGCGGATCCGCCGCCAGTTTGTGAGATCAGTGAGCCAAATTTCTACAGTGTGTTCTCCATGGTAAATTGTGGTTTCTGGAATATTTCTTTTGGGCCCAGATTTTTTTTCTGTACAGCAGATGTACGTGGGGCCCACTTTAGGAAGTTTTGTCGATCGAAATTTAAACGTGTTATTTTAAAGTACTTACATTATATCTCCGATCATGAATGTCATTCGAGCGGTAAATTGCGTCTAATTGCTATAGTCCTTTTAGACGGGTTTGCGAACGTGACATTCGCGTTGATGTTCTGTGTTGTGCTGTGATGTTGCGGATTTGTCGTGGTGGATAGCTGTGTGCAATGGTAGTGCAGTTTGTATTTATTTGTACATTTGATATTGCGGGGCGAGCGTCCAACATGTGGACTGCCGTCACTGTCTGTTTGTATAATATTCTTTTGGGGCACGACCGGGCTGAGGTCGATGTACCCGTTGTACATATTTTTCATTTCTGTATTAGGTTTACCCCTCGACGGAGTGCACGGATAGCCAGGTTCTGGAGGGCAACGGGTCCGCATCTCATAGCTTTGAGAGGCAGAGGGGCCTCACTCTAGAATTGGCAGACTATTCGCCGCACTCGTAGGGGGTACATATTGACCCAAGGAGGGGTGCTCAAGTTACCGGATTCCATGAAATGCGGGGTGGTCCATTCACTATGTTGTAGGGGGCTGCCTCGCTTCAGGTTTTAGCGGGTAACTTGCCGCACCCGTAGAGGTCTAGGTTTCATTGTACAGGCTATCCATACGACCAGGGGAACGTCGGTGTTCCCCTCCGAATGGCGGCCAAGACATGGACTGTCTTGCCTGAGATTCGGGACAGATGCTAATTGGTGCTATCCGTCTACCTCTCCGAAGATGCCAAGTTGATTTATGGCACCGTGTATCGAAGGTTTAAACGGATGCGTCCGATGTAGCAGACTTCGTCAGATTCCTCCTCGCTTGAGGGGTTTTTGATTGTGGGGACGCTCTTCCCTGCAGGCGCGAGCCCCTGCAGTTAATTACGCTACCGCATTGCGGTAACAACTTTCTCCTTCTCCAAATGATCACTTCGTGTCGTGTGTGTTTGATTCGTGTTCGGTTGCCCGTGGATTGTATACGGAGACTAAGTTATGTCGTCGCCCGTAGGGCGTGGACTAGTCCAAATCCGTATTATCTTAGATTTGGGTTTAAGGGTTGTGTTTAAGGATACGTTAGCCTCGTTCGAGACTAAGATCAACTTAAACGTTTGTTAAGGATACGTTAGTCTAGTTTTAGACTAAGATCAACTTAATGGGATCATTTAGATCCGACAAGAGAGCGATTAGGGGAGCCCTGTTGTTTAGTTTAGTGACATTGCGGTCAATAGGTAGTTTTAATACGTTGCGGTCAAGGTTAAGGACGTCGTAGTCCGTGGATTTAAGGACTCCACAGTCCGATGTTAGTTTTAAGACATCACGGTCAAGGTTAAGGACGTCATAGTCCGTTGTTAGTTTTAAGACATTCCGATCAAGGTTAAGGACCTCGTAGTCCGTGGGTTTAAGGACCCCACAGTCCGGCGTTTAGTTTTAAGACATTACGGTCAAGGTTAAGGACCTCATAGTCCATGAGTTTAAGGACCCCACAGTCCGTATCAATGTGTGGTCATCGGGACCCGTCACCTCTTTGAAGACGTTGAGGAATTACAACGCCAAGTATCAAAGGAGTGAAGAGATGTACCCTTAAACCAAGGTAGATTAAGTGATCTGTAGTCCAATTTGGAAACTAAGATCAATTATTATATTATGAGCCCATTGGCCCAGTTAAGTTTGAATTGAGGACTTATGGCCAGCTTGGGTTAAGTCCAATCATGTTTGGGATATTGGCCATCTGTTGGTTCATTGAAGGAGAGGCTTTGCCTCTGGAAACTTAGCCAATTGGGCTAAAACTAGTGTTAAACACTAGAGACCAACAGTGTTGAACACTGGGAACAAGATTAACAAGTTAGTGTTAAACACTAAAAGACAATCAGTGTTGAACACTGGGAACAGAGTTTTCAAATTAGTATTAAACACTAAGCAAATCAGTATTAAACACTGGGGACAAAATCTCCAGACTAGTGTTAAACACTAAGGAGAGAGGGGTCACGTATGGACACGTGAGTGCGCCCTGATTCCCCCTATTTTATTCAGTCAAAAGTCTTGAATACTTTGAAGTATCATGTGCTATCACGTGATGGGAATTTAGGCATTTATCTGTTAGAGCTTCAGCCAAGGGGTCACATGGTAGCACGCGAGAGCGCCCTGCTTCCCTTCATTTTGTTCTACAGATAAGTGTTTAACACTTTTAATTCTGAAAGCCATCACGTATGGGCACGTGATGGGGGCTCACGCTTTGATCTATTAGAATGTTCATTAGGGGTCACGTGTTGACATATGAGGGCGCCCTAGAGCTCTTTTCTGTTTCTTTTGCCTTTTTCTCTGTGTGCTTTAGAGATCACGTGGGGCACGTGAGGCATTGCCTCAAAGTTCTCTTTTATAGATCTTCGCAGGAATCACGTGGGGCACGTGAGGCATTGCCTCAAAGTTCTCTTTTATAGATCTTCGCAGGAGTCACGTGGTAACACGTGAGGTGTTGCTTCAAAATTCTTTTCTGTGGATCTTTGCAGGGGTCACGTGGTAGCACGTGACTCTGGTTCTTTGCATGTTTTAAAGATCTGTTCATCTTTTAAGAATTAAATTCTTCATAGGGTTAAACCCTAACAACAAACTTTAGAGGAATTAAATTCCTGTTTTCTTTTGAAGAATTATATTCTTAAATAGGGTTAAAACCCTAATTTCTTTTCTTAAGGGAATTAAATTCCTGTGAGTTTGAGAGAATTATGTTCTCAATTAGGGTTAAACCCTAGTTCTGTTCATTTTGAAGGAATTAAATTCCTATAACATAGGGTTAAACCCTAATCTTATCTCAAAGGAATTGAATTCCTATCATTTTGTGAGAATTAAATTCTCAAAACTCAGTTCCTCCTCTGTGTTTTAGATCTGCATGGCAGGATCTCAACCCAATGAGAATTAAATTCTCAATTCATGGGGAGATGTGCACTTTGCAGATCCTCCACCAGAGAAAGAACTAAGTTCTTTTCTTTATATGAAAGTTAAACTCTTTTGAGAATTAAATTCTCTTTTGAAGCCTCCCTTTTCTTTTCTTACCTAAGGTTTTCCTTTTGTAGAGAATCAAAGGCTCTATATCTCTCTCTGTGTATCAAAAGAAAAGGTCCAAAGGTCCTTTCTCTCCTTTTCTTGGCTCCTATTTATAGGAGAAGGAAAAGAATCAATTTGTTTAGTAAATCTCTCATTGAGAGATTTGATTTGTATATTGAGAGATTTGATTTATATTTATCATTAATCTGAGCCTTTAGATTGTTAGGTGAATTTTATTCACCATTGGATTTTAAATCCAAAGATATCCCTTTGTTATTTCGGTTAGATTTAGGGGGAAATCTTTCCAAGTCCAAGATTTTTCCATAAATTGGTGATATTTAATTACCTTTAGATTTTTAATCCAACGGTTTTAGATAATCCTTCTTCATTTTGGAAAGATTTGAAAGATTTATCCTCAGAATTTAATTCTGTTAAAGAATAAGGCTCTTAAAGCCGGTCACGTGTGGCCACGTGACCCCTGGTCACGTGTGGCCACGTGACCCCTGGAATGGGCTTCTCTTCTTCTGCGCTCTGCTCTCTAGCCGCTGCTTAACCATCACGTGCCAACACGTGATCACTGGTCACGTGTGAGCACGTGATGCCTGTTCTGGAGCTTCCTTTTGACTTTTAATTAGAGAACAAATATGCTCTGTGCCGCTGCTTGACTATCACGTGCCAACACGTGACCACTGGTCACGTGTGAGCACGTGATGCCTCTTCTGAATCTTCTCCTGATTTTTAATCAGGGAACAGTCGGGTGTCAGTAGCGACTCTGTGAAACCCGAGGATCCCAGATTATCTGTATTGTTCTGTGGTGCTTATTACTTTTCTGTAATGTTGCATATTATCAGGCCTGGAGCGATTATTGTATATTGGTATATATACTAGTAGGTGTTGTATATGTTTTACACCCGCGCTAGTCCAGTCCCCGCTCTGTCGTTAGTTAAGTAACCTAACGGGTGATGACGGGACCCAGTGACGAATGCGGATGGCATATACGTACATTTTATTTTCGTTCTTTTCTGGTGTGATTAAATGATGGGACTGCGTTGATTCTGATCAATGCAAAGGAAAACAAACCTGTTTGGATGTTGTTGGAACAGTTTTAAAAAGTGTTATTACAAATACATTTTCTTTTGTTTTGCATAGTGGTATTCGGTTGGAATATCCAGCACCTCATTTGACGAGGCAAGGGCCGATATCCCTTCACCGGGAGTGACCCCTTGGGCAGAAGTTTGCGTCAGGGTAATAACTTCATTATAGTCGATTACAAGTTGCTTTGCATCGCGGTATTCAGTTGGAATATCCTGCACCTCATTCTACGAGGAAAGAGCCGAGATCCCTTCACCGGGAATGACCTCTTTAGCAAAGGTTTTCGCCACTATATTTTTATAAAAAGCTATCAGGTTCCTTCAACGAGATCAAGTTCATTACGTTAAAGGTTTTTCTCCAAAAATCAGCCGTAGCCCTCCGTCATTTCATATGAATGGTCAGTAGTATTCAAGCTATGTTGGTCTGGCCCTCAGCCAGGACATAGTGATTGGTAGCTGCTGGGGTGTTCACATGTTGCATAGATAGATGCGTTGGTTTGGGACAGTCATACAGCCTTGTTGGCCCTTAGTCAAGGGAGAGTACGGGTGGGTTCAAATTAACAAGATAATGATGGGAAGAACTTGACATGCGACTTATGATGGGTTAGCCCTTAGTCACGATCATAAGAGCATGGGACAAAAATCACATCGGGAGTTTCTAAAGAAACTGAAACTTTCCAGGCATGCGCATACCATCTGGAGTGTGATAACGTGAGTGGATTCCGTCACGTTATCATGCGATGAGAGTTGGATCATGATTCCCACTGATGAGTTGGTTTAATCTTCGGGTGATCCCGATTGATTCTTCTTTTAGGTTTGGAAGAGAATTTGACAGTACAGTGGGAGGTTTCCTGATTAGATAAAGTGATAACCATTCTGATCTAGGTTAGAGTGCACGCAGAGTGTTTCTTTTCTCTCTCTCTTTGGCAGCGACCTTTGACCGACCCTAGACTATGACTCAGTGACCAAGTTGACCGAACCTTCTTAAAATACTGGCTTTTGGATTGTCTGAGTTGCATAAGTCATTGCTGCTCCTTCTTTTATCCTTTGGATTTCTCAAAACACCACGTATTACTACGGCATCCACTTCCATTGGATAGATCCATCGTATGGTTATATATGAACTTGAAGGGACTTCTTCGAAGATGGATCCAGGTTCAGGAGAAATTGAATTGGTTTATTCAGTTGTCTTTTATTATCACCTTCTCTCCGGTTGCGAGGGCTCCTTAGTTTAGGAGAGTACACCTATTATAGTCTTATTCCAAACCATAGGCAGGTGCCGAAAGGTAGGGAATGAAGAAAACCAATTAGCCTAAGTAGGGTGTACAGAAGGTAATAACTAAAGACAAAATAAAGGGATTAGAAAGATGGCAAAGTAAATTGCGACTGCTATAATTCACGACCAAACCGCGTACTTCATCGCCACTTCTATTTCACCTTTGACTTTTTCCCCAGTTCGGGAGAAATAGAATAAGGTATTATTCAGTTGTCTTTTATCATCACCTTCTCTCAAGTTGCGAGTACTCCTTGGTTTAGGAGGGTACACCTATTATGCTTACTGGATAGTCTTCTTCCAAACCATAGGCTGGTGCCGAACGGTAGGGAAGGAAGAAAACCATTTAGCCTAACGATGATGTACAGAAGGTAACGACTAAAGATAAATAAAGGGATTTGGAGAGATGTCAAAGAAATATACGGTTATAGTCATGAATTGGATTATGAAAGAGGCATTACTAGGAATACCAGGATACTCCAACGAAACATTTTCATGTTTCAGTTTCACTGTGCATTGTTAAAAGGAAAACTGATTTCCCGATTAGATACTTACTCCAGGGTATGTATTTACCAGGTATGATTCTCACATCTGTATGGTTTTACAGATGATGAGTGGGAGTAGGTTATTGGGAATAAGGTGATCATCCTCATTATATCGGAATTCGTTGTAATTGGTGATATTTGAGGAAATCGCCTGAGTTTTTGCCGGACGGCATGTATTTGGTTTTGAGTATCCGTTGTTGTGCACCAATTTCAAAATGATATATCTGTACGTTTATTTTTATAAAGTGAGATATAACTTTTTTTGAAATTATGTCCGTGACATTTACCTATATCAGTTGACGATTGGGTAAGGAGCATTGAACAACGGAGTAGTTCTTAACCATAAGTACAGTTTTCAACCTACGATGCACAGGTTTTGAGTTATTCAACTCAGGGGACTTATACAGAGTATTGTATGTTGTCCAGTGTCCATCAGGACAAAGGGGTTGGTCCTCGTACTATGTTCTGTTTACTTATGACTTCTCTAGTTTTAGACAAGTGTTTCATAGAAATATAAGATCTAAGTTTCGAGAAGTTATGGGTATAAGAATAAAGTAGAGAACCAGGTGTCGCAAGTATCGGGATTCTTCAAAGAGATCGAAGATGTAGATACTTGTGATTGGTATTCAATTAATGGTTTTGAGAAACTTGTTTCTCTTTCAGATTACTCATAATTGGATACATTCTTAAGTTGAGTAATGCTGATTAGCCTCTCTCCATTAAGTTGATATGCACTGAAGACAGCTGCATGATTAGAATCTGGTTCCAATTAAATAAGTGCCAAAGTTTCTATATTGGATATAGAATGGTTCATATCTTAACGATGTTAAGGTACAGGGCGTTGTCCGGCTTATGCTTAAAACCAGACTCTGGATAACTCAGGGCACGTTTCTGTAATGGCAGTTTGTGGGTTGGACCAGGCTATGCAAAGGGTTGATTTTCTTCCATCTGGAAGATCAATAGTGATATTGTTCTTGACTCGCCACAGTTTTAGTAAAATGGATTTTTTCAGAAAACAGTAGTGGGAGTATGGTAGAACTGGAAGTGATTCCAGAACCGCAAACGATTACGGAAAATTTAATAGGACATAAAGATTCAATCAGGTTTGACATTCCATTAGCCACTCCGCAGATATGGTGGGTAACCTCAGACACCCGAGAGGTACTCCGGTAGCCTCAAGTACGGTAACATGGAAGTTCTTGTTTACCCAGACTTGACACTACTGTTGTTCCAGACTATGAGACCCGGCAGGAGAATAAGTATAGCGTTGTTCTAAACTAGTTTTAGAAGTGCACATATATATTATTCTGCCAGAGGATTGTTGTGGTCAGTGGGAGCAGCGGAAGAATAGTGGGCAAGTAGCTTATGTCTATTTATAGACTTGAGCAGTTATAGCGGAGATAGATCATCTAATTTTGATGTGACAGTCATGGGTTTGACTTCATCAGAATAGGGGATGGATCTGTTAAGAAGGTAGTAGAGTGTGTGATGTCCTGGTATTTGGATGACATACACAAAGTAGGAAGTAAAATTCCTATACTACGATCGGTTATACTGTGGTCGTCACACAGTTGTTTCTCCACAAAGGATATGGATATAATATCTGACATTCTAGTTACTAGATCTATGGTTTTAGATCTAGATTTGGATAGTTTCCCAATGTGGGTACTTTGACAGTATTGTTAGTTGTATGTATGCCCTAGAGGCCAGTATTGTACAGATGATGTATATTATATTGGATGCTTGGACATATATAGAGATGACTTTCTTGCTCGATATGATAGTATACTATCTGGTTACTCTTTATCTTAACATGTATACTAGTCTCTTTAAACTGTCTGATGGTTACATGTTGGTAAAGCCCTTAGGATGTGTACTTGACTGCCTGGACTATGATGCAGATCATACTAGTGGGGACATGGTAGTCCATAAGTACATCCTTCAAGGTCCCTAGTCGTAGGTGTATCGAGACGGGGCATCGATATACTAGTATAGACTAGCGTATACGCTTCTCGACCCATAAGATGGGCGATGGATGATCCCATATCCATTGGTGTTTGACATCAGAGATCGTATACGGGTGCTCAGTGGAGACTGGGTACACTGGACGGACTCGCCGAGAACTCCCAGATGGTATTATACCTTACGTGAGATGGCAGTTCTCAGGTGACACTTGTACAGGTTAGTCTGTAGACCCGAGATCGTCATAGAGTCTTGTGTGATTCCCACTGTGCTTTGATCTCCACCTTACCACGTCCATGAGGGCGTGCAAAACGGTGGTCTTTAGGTACAGTCCCGAGTCATATGGAGGCAATGAGCGATAGGAGGGGTTTCGTCTCTCCCGGTATTGGGGGTTGATGTTGCGCTGTGCTCGATTGGCCGTAACAGGGAAGTCCCTGGCCAGGGCTGATCAGAGATTTGCTGGTAAGTGTTACCAGTAGTTTCTCGACCCGTTATGAGCCTCACATCGGCATGACTTATCGGTTATTGGGGTCTCACGTTTACCACCCCTAGACTTGATATGCGACGTATCAGACGAACAGACCGGACTGTACGGTAAGTGTTACTGGTTGGATTCACAGGAGTGTGAGCGGGCTAGCTCGTCGATCTTCTGATCGCTTAATACCCGAGTGGCCGTTACGTTTAGCAGACCGCTTGCGGCTTGTGGGTGCTTGATATGATCATCATCTGCTACCGACGTATTGACGAGTCTTTAAAGTCCTACACAGAGGTTTCCTGGCTCAAGCGAAACGAAATAGGAGCGCATATGAGATATGTGCGGGACCGAGAATAATGCGTGTATGTGATACCGTATTTCATTCTCGCGATGAATGTTTCGATTGGTTGTATGCGATATAACCTAGTTGTCGAATCATTGATTCGATAAATCGATACATTGTATACTAGTCGGTTATGTGCGACATAACCGGATCATTGAATCAAGTGTTGATTTAATGATTTAATGTATAATTATACATTTGATATATTAATTTGCATTAACTAGTATTGGTTCATTTTAAAAGGATTTTCTCACTTGAAGTGCACATTGTATATGTGATATGCTTTTGTGTGCACTTGATTGTATCATGTTTGATGATACATATTTACTTGGGTTTGTGCAAAGAATTAAACCATGGTTATGATAATGATTAGGGTTTTGAGTTATTCATCTATTTATTTATCCATTCTTTATTTATTTAAATAGATAAAAGAAAAGAAAATGGTTTCTTTTTGTCATGAAGCTTGTTGAAGCTTCATGAAGTTTTGACTAAAGAGACCATTTGTCTTCATGCTTAACCCTAACCATTCCCACTTACCATGGTCTATTCTCTACACTTAACCTTAGTTAGCTTATGATAAGTATTGATTTATTTTCATTTTTATTTCAACACTTATCATATTCTTTCTTCTTCATCATCATCTTCTTCTTCAAGAAAGCTTGATGCCATCAATGGCAACTTGAGTTCTAAAGTGAGAAATCCAATTCTAAAGTGAACCCACCTCCTATTTCTTCACCCTCTACCTCTTGCCAAGTTGTTTTGGGTGTTTTCTTCACAAGTTTCACAAATTTGTGAAGTCGGAGCTTGAACTTGTGATGCCTCGACGTAGATCATCTTCGGCACGAAGCCGACGACCTAGTCCGCCCAATTCTCCAATGAAGCCGACGTTTGAGTTCGGGATTCGAGATGGACAGCGAGAGGACGCCTACGTGGAGCCAAGAAAGTGGATAACCGGATCTACAAAGGTTGTAGCCTCTCTCTTTTAGTTAAATTGTTAACTAGATTCGTTTTTCGCCTAAACATCTAGTCTACGATCCGTATTAGGGTTTCTCGGCACCAATAAAATTTGAAATTGGCATGGTTGATGCCTTGTGAGACCTCTATAGTGTGCCTAGGAACCTTTCACTGGTATCAGAGCCTAGCTAGACCCTTAGGCGAAGTCTAGACGACGTTTGAAACCCGAACGAACCCGAAACCCTAAAACCCAAGTGCTCTCTGGACTTTTTCTAAAATCTGGGATTTTTCCATATTAAAAATGCTTAAAAAATTCAGCAGGGAATTCTAAGAATTACGGTGCAATTTGTTTCCAAGGAACAGTATAACGCGCGGCGGAACCGCGGCCTAAGCCAGCTTAGGCGGCGGTTCCGCGGCTAAAGTATGACGTCAGCCCTCCTCCTTTGCACAGTAATTCATTATTTCAGAAGCTGAGTTTTATGGGTATTTTTAATATTTATTCAAGAGTTGAATTTTCTGGGGTGTTTTAGAGCTTCGATGTTTCGATCGGATTATCAAATTTCGTCTTTGTGTATTTCCGGATAATTTTTAGAATATGTTAAAAAGTTCGACCGGATATAAATACCCAATTTTTCCCCTGTCGGGAAATTTCCAGGTGTTGGATTTTTCCGTAGTTTAACGACGTTCTAAGTAGTGCAAGTAACGCGATGGACCCTCTAGAAGACAACAAACCTTAACTCGATTATGTGACCGTCTTGAACTGCCCTTTGAACCTTCGGGTTTGGGGCAGTACGGTGTGCCACATGTGAGGCGTTGGCTTGACCCTTCTACGGCTGGACCGTTGGTACTGAGGCACGAACTGAATGTTGTTAGACTTATTTCATGTGTTGAGCTGTATCGGGAAAACTTGGGTATTCGACTGTTCGATCGGAAAGTTTAACATTTTCTGTTTATCTGGAATGTGATACAATAATTGGAATTCACAAACAGTTATGAGATAACTGAATGAATGTTATAAATCTAGCGGTTTAGTTTCACTTGATATTGAAAAGAGTTTTCGATAATGAGACTAAAATGCGGGGTTTATAATTGTTAGGCATGTGATGTCTAAGTAATTCATTTGATTAGGCATGTGATGTCTATGCAGGTTGCGGATTCCAACTATTGTAGTTTTACACTTTCTTTTATGTGACCGTAAGTGTAATATGTGATATCGCCGGTTTCGTTGCTATATGTCAACGACAATTGGGATGCGCATATTTACTTACGTTGATGACATGTGATGTTATGTGTTGCTGGATATGTTATATTGGATCGTCGTGTTCGAATAGCCGGTGGGGTTTTATGTGAGATGAGTGTTTTTCATTTTCATTCATGTAAAAACTTGTATGTAATATTCTTTTATTTGGGGCACTTCCAGGTAGCGGAAGTTGTCACCTTTTGTATATTATTTACTTTTCCGCATTAGGATAGACCCAAGGAGGGGAGCACAAGTAACCGGGTTCTGGGGTCCAGTGGGAGACCAACTCGAGGAGTCGAGTCCGGGTCTCCTAACCCTAGAATTGGCAGGGTTGCTTGCCGCTCTCGTAGGGGTCTAGGGGTGTGGGATTGGCTATTCATCACGACCGTGGAATCCGTGTTTTATACTGGCTCGTATTGAAAACACGGACGTCCTAGTATATCCATATTTCATATGTTTCTTCTGCTGCGATATCTGTGATGTGATCATGTGATGTTCTGTGATGGATACAGTATATAGTATATATGATATATTATATAGACGTTACTTATGTTTTACACCCGTACTAGCCCTGCCCCGCTCTGCCGTTAGTTACCTAACCTAATGGTGCACGAGGGGACATCGAGGCGAATGCGGATGGCATAAGTGTACGTCGTATTTATCTGTGGTGTTTAGGTACTTAAATGATGGGACTTCATTAATGAGATTAATGAAAGAAAAGAAACCTAAGATGTTGTGGAATCAAATTTTAAATAAAAAAAAGGGTAGCTACAGTTCTTGCTTTGCACAGCGATATATATGATATATCCCGCACCTTATTCAATGAGGAAAGGACCGAGATCCCTTCACCAGGAGTGACTCCTTTAGCAATAACTGGCAGATGCTACACACTCGGTTTAGTTATTGATTGCTTTTAAGAGTTTTTGCTTTGCACAGTGATATATATGATATATCCCGCACCTCATTCGACGAGGAAAGGGCTGACGATCCCTTCACCAGGAGTGATCCCTTTAGCAAAACTAGAAAAGCCTCAAAATCACTCCATTTTTAAAACTTCATTTGATTCTACAACGATATCAAGTTCATTACGCAATAGGTTTTCAGAAAAACCTGTCGTAGCCCTCCGTCATTTCAGATGAGTAGTAGTTAGTATTCGTGCTACGTTTGTTGGCCTGCGTCAAGGCGTAGTGTGCGGTAGCTAACTAGTATTTATCTGCTTATGCATATGATGCAGATTGGATTAGGGTAGTCGTGCGACTTTGTTGGCCTGCGTCAAGGGTCGTACGGGTGGGTTTAATTCAATCAGAAAATGACGGGTTGAACTTGACTAGCGCACTATGGTTTGTTGGCCTGCGTCAAGGTCATAGGACGCTAGGGGCAAAGTATTATCGGGAATTTCAAGTGTTGAAATTTGCAATGAGATTGCATACCTTCTATGAGATAGTTGGATCCCGATACCCACTGCGAGTAAGAGTTACTCCTGGGAGAGTTTTGCACATTGCAATTAGCCGATCAAGTAGGTGTCTAGAAAGGTGTCAACGAGGTTACGCCTCTGGGAAAACGAGGTTTACATTAATTAGGTTCGTGCGAAAGCACGGGGGACCTCCCTCAAACTACCGACACTAACCTGGCTGAAAGATTGGCGAACTTGTAGTGTGTAATTAATCCCGGCTAATCTTTCCTTTTAGGGTTTGAAGGAAGATTTGATAAAAAGCAGTGAGAGCCATCCTGATTAGATAAGATAATAACCAATCTGATCTTGCACGAGCATACGCTAAAGTGTTTTCTTCTCTCTCTCTCCAGGTAGCGACCATTTCATGCCCTAATGAAGATAATAATATGGATGTATTGACCGAACCCGCATGTTATACTGTGCTGGGGAACGTTGGTTCCGTTCTTTCTTATAAGAGTTATAGGAATGAACAGGATATAGGGGAATACCAGGATTCCCATGCCACCCGAATGAAGAAAGTACATGTTGATGCATTTTCTTCGGGTGTGTTCATTACAGAGAACTATTTCTCCATTTGCTCTACGTCCTGGGTATTAGATACCGGGTCAGGATCCCATATATGTAATCAGTTACATGGGCTTAGGAAAGGTAGAGAACTTAGAGAAGGTGATAAAGACATTAGAGTTGGAAATGGTGCAATTGTTGCAGCTAAGACTGTCGGGGAATATCACCTTGTATTACCAACTGGTAATACATTGGTTCTGAACGAATGCTATTACATGCCAAACATGATATGCAACATTATATCGGTTTCTTTGTTGAGTAAAGAGGGATATAATTTTGTATTGCAGGACAATGTTATGAACATTTTCCATAACCAAAAGTTGGTTGGATCAGGCACGTTGTGCAATGGCATTTATGTTCTAAATCAATCAACAGTTCTGAGCATAACAAACACACACAGGAGGAAGAGTTCAGAACTGAATGAATCCTTCTTGTGGCATTGTAGACTGGGTCACATCAATGCGACACGACTGGCTAAGTTGCATAAGGATGGATATTTGAAACCTTTCGAATTTTCATCTTATGACACTTGCCAGTCATGTCTCAAAGGCAAGATGACCAAAACTCCGTTTACGGAACACGGAGAAAGAGTTACCGAACTCTTGGGACTTATACATAGTGATGTATGCGGTCCGATGTCTACACATACCAGGGATGGTTCTTCATACTTCATTACATTCACTGACGATCTCTCTAGGTTCGGGTATGTGTTCCTGATGAAACACAAATCAGAAGCTTTTGAGAAATTTAGGGAATATAAACAAGAAGTTGAGAACCAAACCGGAAAAAGTATTAAAATCCTACGATCTGATCGAGGAGGTGAATACTTGAGCAATGAATTCCTGGACTTCCTAAAAGAGAATGGGATTCTCTCTCAGCTGACTCCTCCATATACACCACAGCACAACGATGTATCAGAACGGAGGAACCGCACCCTATTGGATATGGTGCGCTCTATGATGAGCACAGCTGAGTTACCTATTTCCTTCTGGGGATATGCACTGGAAACAGCTGCAGACCTATTGAATATGGTTCCCACCAAAACCGTGCCGACCACTCCATATGAGATATGGAAAGGAAAGAGACCATGTCTTAATTATGTTAAGATATGGGGTTGTCCGGCCTATGTAAAAACGCAAAATCCGGACAAACTCGCGACAAGGTCTATTCTGTGTAAGTTTATTGGATATCCCAAACATTCGCGAGGGTATATCTTTTACCACACCGAGGAACAAAAAGTGTTTTTTTCTCGACATGCCACCTTTTTAGAAAAGGAATTTCTTGAAAAAGAGATTAGTGGCAAGGAGGTAGAACTGGAAGAGGTTCCAGCAATAAAGAGTACAACAGAAGATTTGGTTGAACCAGAGGATTCAGTAGCTCCCGATAAACCTCAGCCTCTCCGCCGATCTAGTAGGGTTCCTCGCCCACCTGAGAGATACTACGGTTTTCTCATGGATGGTGGGAGCGAGGATTGCATCATGGAGGATGATGACCCAACTAGCTTCGAGCAGGCCATCACGAGTAGAGACTCAGTGAAATGGCTGGATGCTATGCGGTCCGAGATGGAATCCATGTACACCAACAAAGTATGGACTTTGGACGTTGCTCCTGAAGGGGTAAAACCCATTGGGAGCAAGTGGATCTTCAAGAAGAAACTTGGTGTAGATGGGAAAGTGGAGACTTTCAAAGCTAGACTTGTTGCAAAAGGTTTTCGTCAAAGACCAGGAGTGGACTATGACGAAACCTTTTCTCCAGTGGCTATGCTTAAATCCATCCGGATCATGCTTGCCATCGCTGCATATCATGATTACGAAATCTGGCAAATGGATGTTAAGACCACCTTTCTAAATGGTGATTTAGAAGAGTGCGTGTACATGACTCAGCCAGAGGGCTTCGTAGATAGTGGGAGCAGCGGGAAGGTGTGCAAGCTGCTTAAATCCATTTATGGATTAAAGCAAGCATCGCGGAGTTGGAACATCTGCTTTGACGTCGTTATCAAAGAGTTTGATTTCGTCAAAAACCCAGATGAACCTTGTATCTACAGGAAGGTCGCAGAGAGTAAGGTTGTCTTCCTCGTATTGTACGTGGACGACATACTCTTGATAGGAAATGATATTCCTATGCTGCAATCGGTCAAGCTCTTCTTATCACAAAGATTCTCAATGAAAAATCTTGGTGATGCCTCCTGCATATTGGGAATTAGGATCTATAGAGATAGATCCAAAAGGATATTGGGATTGTCCCAATCCAGGTACATTGACACCATACTAAAGAGGTTTAGTATGGATGAATCCAAGCGTGGGAACTTGCCCACGATCTCTGGAGTCACTCTCTCCAAAGAGATGTCTCCCAAGACTGATTTGGAGAGAGCTCGCATGCAAGGGATACCCTATGCTTCGGCTGTAGGCTCTATCATGTATGCGATGCTATGTACCAGACCCGATGTAGCATACTCACTAAGTGTAGTGAGCAGGTATCAAGCTGATCCTGGAGAGAGTCACTGGACAGCTGTGAAGAGCATTCTCAAGTACTTACGAAGGACTAAAGAGATGCTCTTGGTGTATGGTAACGGAGAACTCCAAGTGGAGTCCTTTACCGATTCGAGCTTCCAGAGTGATAAGGACGACTCTAAGTCGCAGTCGGGATTTGTCTTTACCCTTTACGGAGGGGCGGTTAGCTGGAAGAGTTCCAAGCAGGAAACCGTGGCAGACTCGACGATGGAGGCTGAATACATCGCTGCCAACGATGCTGCCAAAAAGGCTGTCTGGATCAAGAAGTTCATTACTGAACTTGGAGTGGTTCCATCCATTGAGCATCCAATACCTTTGTATTGCGATAACAATGGAGCGGTGGCTTTGGCCAAGGAACCCTGGTCCCATCAGCGATCCAGGCATATTCTGAGGCGGTATCACCTGATCCGGGAGATAGTTGATCACCGGGAGATCGAGGTCAGGAGGGTTGACACGAAGAACAACACGGCGGATCCACTCACGAAGGCCATTCCCCAGATACAGTTTGAGAGACTCTTCGGGATGCTCGGTATGCGATACTACAGCAGCTGGCTCTAGTGCAAGTGGGAGATTGTTAGTTGTATGTATGCCCTAGAGGCCAGTATTGTACAGATGATGTATATTATATTGGATGCTTGGACATATATAGAGATGACTTTCTTGCTCGATATGATAGTATGCTATCTGGTTACTCTTTATCTTAACATGTATACTAGTCTCTTTAAACTGTCTGATGGTTACATGTTGGTAAAGCCCTTAGGATGTGTACTTGACTGCCTGGACTATGATGCAGATCATATTAGTGGGTACATGGTAGTCCATAAGTACATCCTTCAAGGTCCCTAGTCGTAGGTGTATCGAGACGGGGCATCGATATACCAGTGTAGACTAGCGTATACGCTTCTCGACCCATGAGATGGGCGATGGATGATCCCATATCCATTGGTGTTTGACATCAGAGATCGTATACGGGTGCTCAGTGGAGACTGGGTACACTGGACGGACTCGCCGAGAACTCCCAGATGGTATTATACCACACGTGAGATGGCAGTTCTCAGGTGACACTTGTACAGGTTAGTCTGTAGACCCGAGATCGTCATAGAGTCTTGTGTGATTTCCACTGTGCTTTGATCTCCACCTTACCACATCCATGAGGGCGTGCAAAACGGTGGTCTTTGGGTACAGTCCCGAGTCACATGGAGGCAATGAGCGATAGGAGGGGTTTCGTCTCTTCCAGTATTGGGGGTTGATGTTGCGCTGTGCTCGATTGGCCGTAACAGGGAAGTCCCTGGCCAGGGCTGATCAGAGATTTGCTGGTAAGTGTTACCAGTAGTTTCTCGACCCATTATGAGCCTCACATCGGCACGACTTATCGGTTATTGGGGTCTCACATTTACCACCCCTAGACTTGATATGCGACGTATCAGACGAACAGACCGGACTGTACGGTAAGTGTTACTGGTTGGATTCACAGGAGTGTGAGCGGGCTAGCTCGTCGATCTTCTGATCGCTTAATACCCGGGTGGCCGTTACGTTTAGCAGACCGGTTGCGGCTTGTGGGTGCTTGATATGATCATCATCTGCTACCGGCGTATTGACGAGTCTTTAGAGTCCTACACAGAGGTTTCCTGGCTCAAGCGAAACGAAATAGGAGCGCATATGAGATATGTGCGGGACCGAGAATAATGCGTGTATGTGATACCGTATTTCATTCTCGCGATGAATGTTTCGATTGGTTGTATGCGATATAACCTAGTTGTCGAATCATTGATTCGATAAATCGATACATTGTATACTAGTCGGTTATGTGCGACATAACCGGATCATTGAATCAAGTGTTGATTTAATGATTTAATGTATAATTATATATTTGATATATTAATTTGCATTAACTAGTATTGGTTCATTTTAAAAGGATTTTCTCACTTGAAGTGCACATTGTATATGTGATATGCTTTTGTGTGCACTTGATTGTATCATGTTTGATGATACATATTTACTTGGGTTTGTGCAAAGAATTAAACCATGGTTATGATAATGATTAGGGTTTTGAGTTATTCATCTATTTATTTATCCATTCTTTATTTATTTAAATAGATAAAAGAAAAGAAAATGGTTTCTTTTTGTCATGAAGCTTCATGAAGCTTTAACTAAAGAGACCATTTGTCTTCATGCTTAACCCTAACCATTCCCACTTACCATGGTCTATTCTCTACACTTAACCTTAGTTAGCTTATGATAAGTATTGATTTATTTTCATTTTTATTTCAACACTTATCATATTCTTTCTTCTTCTTCATCATCTTCTTCTTCAAGAAAGCTTGATGCCATCAATGGCAACTTGAGTTCTAAAGTGAGAAATCCAATTCTAAAGTGAACCCACCTCCTATTTCTTCACCCTCTACCTCTTGCCAAGTTGTTTTGGGTGTTTTCTTCACAAGTTTCACAAATTTGTGAAGTCGGAGCTTGAACTTGTGATGCCTCGACGTAGATCATCTTCGGCACGAAGCCGACGACCTAGTCCGCCCAATTCTCCGATGAAGCCGACGTTTGAGTTCGGGATTCGAGATGGACAGCGAGAGGACGCCTACGTGGAGCCAAGGAAGTGGATAACCGGATATACAAAGGTTGTAGCCTCTCTCCTTTAGTTAAATTGTTAACTAGATTCGTTTTTCGCCTAAACATCTAGTCTACGATCCGTATTAGGGTTTCTCGGCACCAATAAAATTTGAAATTGGCATGGTTGATGCCTTGTGAGACCTCTATAGTGTGCCTAGGAACCTTTCAAGTATTCTAATGATATTTAGAATAAATGACTCCTGACATGGTGGTGTACCTGCAAGTGATGGAGTCACCCTCTCTAAAGGTGTCTTACAGACTAAAGGGGAGTGGGATGTGCATGATTGGCAGATCACTTGCTTAGGCAATTTAGTCAACCGTGAGATGTCAAGTACCACACCAGATGTTGTTTTTTGCACTAGATGCGATAAGTTTATATTAATCCAATCCTGAAGAAACATAAGGAAGCAGTTTTAGAACATAAGTGCATGTTCTACGGATTTGATGACGGCAGCCTCCTTCGGGAGACGGTTATCATTCCTGGCTTCAAAGGTGACATGGATGACAGAGTAGTTGTCAGAGTTATAGTTTTCCCTCTGACGAGGGACAGTATTATGGATAGGTGGTCTAAGATGATACTGTGGAAGGCATGGTGCAGGATACTGATTAGGTTCAGTTATCGATACAATCTAAGAAGTTTGGATTTGGAGTTCATTTATAAACTAGGTCCCATCAGATATCCAGACATATTCTAAGACAGGTATTACTCAATTCGGGAGATGGCTTTCTCCGCGAACTTGAGATTAAGAGAGACATAGAAAGAAACATCAGGGCGGATCCACTCACTGAGGCTATTTCTCGAACACGAGAGTTTTACAAACGAGCTTTGTGAAACTGATTAGTAGAGGAGTTGGGTGTTCGGTATCATACGGGCTGTGAGTATGCGACATCGCAATAATTAGCCTTAAGTGCAAGTGGGAGATTGTTGGATATAGTGCCCTCAAAGTCAATTATTGGATCGCAGGTACGTGATTGCAATGATTGAGGAGGACCTATACCGATAGCACAGTCTTACTCGAGATGATAGTATGCTATCTGGTTTGCCTTTATCAGTCATGTACAGGTTCAGGTGACTGATCACTGTTACACGTTGATAGAGCCCTTAGGATCTTGCTTGACTACCAACAGTATGATGGCGATCATATACGTGAGAGTTGGGTAGTCTATAAGCACATCCTTAAATGTGGTCCCTGGTCATGGGAGTTTCGAGACAGGGCATCGATACTCCGGAGTAGACTAGTGTATACAGTCGAGACTCTGACGAGGGGTGGTGGCCGGTCTCACAAGCCACTGGTGTCAGTTGGATCACCTAAGATGTATACAGGTGCTCATTGGGTTATGAGTACACCGGACAGGACTCGCGGGGAACCTGCTAGTTGGTATTATACCTATCGTCAGATAGCAGTTCCCTGGTGACATGTGTACAGGTTAGTTCATCGACCTGAGGTCGTCATCTGTCTCGTTTGAGTTCCCACTGTGCTTTGATTTCTACCCTACCACGGCTCAAAGGAGTCGTGCAAACAGGTCTTTTTTGGGTACAGTCCCGAGCCACATGGAGGCAAGTGAGCGGATCGGCGGGGGATTCGTCTCTCCCGGTATTGGGGGTGAGATCGCGCTGTGTCTAGGAAAGACATTACACAAAGCTCTCGGCCGAGGCAGGAGATTTACTGGTAGGTACTCCAGTAGTATCTCAGGGTGTTCTGGGCTACACTCTGACACGACTTATACCCCTATTGGGGGTCTGACGTTATCAGCCCCCTAGGCCCGATATGCGATACTCATAGACGAACGGACCGGACTGTATGTATATTGTCACTGTTAGGCTCAGTAAGTTTCCAGGATGAATTCGCTCATCGACTTCCCTTGAGATCAGTATATGGGCAGCCGTTACGCACAACTAGTGCCGCTGACGGTTTGTGATTAAACCCACTGCCAGGGTACTGATGAGTCATTAGAGTCCCCCACAAATAGTTTCCCAAGTTCGGGCGAAACGTTGTAGAGGTCGTATGGTTTTATGGCAGGGTTCGGAAAATGCATGTGCGTTTATGCACGTGTCATATTTCGGGCAGATAATACTAGTGGGATTTGGTTTAAGCCGGATCCGAGTATTATACTGTGTAGATATAATATCTTTGTCTCGGTTGCATTTGTATTCGGTCGTAATACAAATGCGGGTATATTTATACTGTTACGGGGTTATCCTGAAATTCGTTTCGGGATCACTTTTGGAAGTTGCCAATTTTCTATCACCCGTCTTAAACATTCGGTTTAATGCGGATTTATCTTTTCTTCATTTGGGTGAGTCATGAGTGTGGAAGCTTCTAGATGATGATTAGGTTAGTGGGTCATTATTGCATTAAATGATGGATGATGACTAGGATTAATGATTCATTGTATGCATTAATTGTTTTATGCAAGGTGTTTAAATGACTCATTCATTCATTTAATGTTATGGTTACCTTTTTTGGCTCCTACACTCACCCCCCCCCCCTCTTCATATTGGCCGGCCCATTCTTGTGGAAAAAAGATGGTTGAGAGAAAAAAGATTATGGATTTGATTCATGAAAATTTGTATGCTCATTTCTCATTTATTCGATTCAAAAGGCAAATTCATTAACCGTTCATCCATAGTTTTGGATGTAACGAGACAAAGTGTTCTACTCATTCTCTACATCAATCTTGGACATGTCGGCTAGCAAACTTCATGTCCGAGTTGCCTCGGTTCAGAGGCGGGAGCCCGTTTAAAGATCCGTTGACGTGGTGCCACCTGGACGAGGAGACCGGTGATCAAGCGAGATCGGAGCAGCCGCAACAAAGCGTGGGATGATGGTTAAAGACTGAAGGACTCGGATCGTTCGGTATAGCTTTTCTACCCACTTTGTAGTTTGTTAGTTTAGCGATAATGGCAGATCCGGGTTATAGTATGCGATAACGCCAGTTATAAAAGTTTTTGTTCCACATTTGGCGTCTGAAAGACGGCCGGGGCGCTACCGTAGACTTACAAAGTGGACCCGTATGATTTCGAGGAGTTTGCATGTTTATCGTGGATATCTAGACCAATGAGCCAGCCCTATCGTTCCTTTCATTACACTGGTTAGTTGATGATTTTGCTATGCTCAGTTTCCTTTCCACCTAATAGTTTTAGTGGTTGTATTATCTCGTCATCTGTGTTATATTACTGCTACCATGTACTGCCAGAAGCCGAAGTGTGACTACGGTAGGATATTTCTTTGACCGTAGGAGCATGGCTGACCTTGTCACCCCTCGTGTTCCATATTTTGAGAAGTGAGGCGTGACAATAGTCCTGATAGTCAAGCCAACATCCTAAAGGCTTTATCAATATGTATCAAAGATAAAGTAAACTAAAATAAGTGCACATGTTAAGATAAAGGGTAACCAGATAGTATACTATCACGTTGAGCAAGAAAGTTGTCACGCCCCGCTTCCCAGAGTACGCTAAGATGGGCACGTGACATAGCCAACCATGCTACCTGTGGATAGGAAAAATCCCTCCACGGTCACATTACGGCTGTAGAGATATCAAGAACAGGAAAATAAACCAACTATCTAGTATATGTCTATAAGCCAGAGCAAAAGAGTCAAGAAATAACAATGTGCGGAATCCAAGAGGTACAGTAATGAAACCTGGAAGTAAGACTACATACCGACAGGAACTTCACCGCTCAGTCTAACAGCGGCAATACTCCTGATCAGTCCGCAACAAGGTAGAAGAATCTGGGCCATGCAAAACCCAGACGTCAGCGCGTCATGTCATCAAGCAATAAAATATGAACAGGGTAACAGACAATGCAAATATAATTATGAATGAAAAGCAGATGTAATAGTAATGTAAATCAGGGCAGTGAAGGGTAGTGTGCAGTGAGTAAACTAAACTGTTCTATTGGGTTATCTACTCTCAAGTCTTTGAAATCAATTTGAGTAATCCTCCATGTAACTCAAAGGATATGTCACGTTACCCCCCGGGACCACGGATCAGGAATATGTGAACCAAGAGTGGTTCTGTCCCGTTACCCCCCGGGACCACGGATCAAGAATATGTAAGAGTCACGAATGGCTCTGTCCCGTTACCCCCCGGGACCACGGATCAAGTAATACCTTTTTTGTAGGGTTGCTAGGCACGCGCACAAGGGTCTACGAGGCATCAACCATGCCCGATTTAAAATTTAGCCGTGCCGAACAACCCGAATACGGAACTTTAAACTAGAGATTAGGCGAAAACAAGCATGCTAACAACTTAACACTAAGTGAGAGGGATTACAACCTTTGTAGATCCGGTCCTTCACTTCATATGCTCCGTGTTGTAGTCCCTTCGCTGCGATCATCGGGATCCGGACTCTCGAGAGGTTCCACGAAGAGAAAGACGCAACCTTTGCTTCCGATCTTCGATACTAAGATGATCTACCTTGAAGTTTCTTTAACACAAGCTAACACTCATAAAATGATGTGAACACCCTCATCTAAATGGCAAGGGAAGATGAGGATGATGAAGTAGGATTTTTTCTCTCTTTATTTATCTTTTTCTCATATTTATTCATCACCTTTTGAAAAACAAGCAAGCTTTTCCATGAAAGAAATCAAGGAAGAAGAAGATGAATAATGTTAATTCTTTTGTGACGAATAGGAAAAGAAATGATATGATAGAATTATGCAACCATGGTTCACTTAACTATTGTAGAGAATAGACTAGGGTTAGGGTTTGGGTTGGGTTAAAGCATGAGTCACTTGAAAATATCTTTCACAAAACAAAATGAAAAGCTTCTAGAAACATCTAGAAAGCTTAACCCTAATCCAAACCCTAATCATGTTTAAACTCCACTAAACAAGTTGCATTAGTTATCATATCATGTTACAATATTATATATCACATATATAATATTTATCGTAACAAAATAAAATAATACATTTAACATATATCGCATATATATCAATGTATTACCCGAGTGAGAAAAAGAATCCTTTAGTGAGCAAATATTAGTTAATGCAATTTAATATATCAAATATATTATTATACATTAAATTATCGAATCAACACTTGATCCGACAATCCGGCTATATCGCATATAACCGACTAATATTTATCCGTACCGATTCATCGAATCAACACTTGATCCGATGACCCGGCTGATATCAAATATCGCGAGAATATAATACGGTATCACATATCGCATTATTCTCGGTCCCGCACATATCACATATGTGCTCCTACTCCGTTTTGCCTGAGTCAAGAAACCTCTGTGTAGGACTCTAAAGAATCGTCAATACGCCGGCAGTAGGTGATAATCATATCAAACACCCACAAGCTGCAAGCGGTCAGCTAAACGTAACAGCTGTAAGTGCACGGCGGCGCCCCGGCTGTCAATCCGACGGCCAAATGCGGAAACGGTGATAAACTTTAATTTTGCGAACTTTGCAAACCGGCACCACCGCGCACTAAACCCCGGATCGGGCCATTAAACTAGATCTAGCTAACAACAAGGCGGGTTAGAGATATACCGAGTGATCCGAGTCCTCCGGTCTTCTCGTCGTCGTCCCGATTTCCCGCGGAAACTCCGATCGTCGCATCCTTGCCGGAAGGGCATCACATCGTCTGCATCTTTTACGGGCTCCCACCTCTTGACCGAGGCAACTCGGGCGCGAAGTTGGCTAGCCGACGCGTCCAAGACTTGCTATAGATATAGTGTAGAAGCTTGTCTCTTTTGGGGTTATGAGGTTGTCATGATGGAGGAATTTTGCACAAGGATTTTTCATGAATCAAAGCTTGATTATGAATGGAGCATGTAATCAAAAAGGGAATAATCATCTCCTCAAAAAGGAGCTCGGCCAAAAAAAATTGCTCACTGGAAAATGAATGAAGCAAACTCCCACTCCACTCAAAGCAACCAAATGAATATATATATATTAATTCATCAACCCATCAAAAAACCATTCCAGCACACTCATTTTTAATTCATTCCTTACTAAGGAAATTAATTCACACCATTAAACTTCTCTCTCCCTCCTCACATGATATGGCCGGCCCCCTCACTCTACTCAAACAGTGGCCGGCCCCACCAACAAACCCATCACCAAAACATATCAAAAACCCATACCTTCTCATAACTCAATTAATGCATGAATAGCAAAGAAGATATCATAATCAATCCTTTTGCAATAAACCCCTCCACAAAATGTTATTTGTAAATTGCAAATAACACCTTCCAACGAAAAGTCCGGCCGTGAAGGAACAATGAAAAACCGGCCGGAACGGAATGCAAACTGGCAACCCCAGAAAACTGGTCCCATAATAAATTACAGGAAAACCCCGATACTGTGCATACACACCCGCATTTGTATTTCGACCGAAATACAAATGTAAAGAGACAAAACTACACTATCAAATACTAGGATCCGGCTTAAGCCAAAGCCGGCTAGTAAAAACCGTTCGATCACGATCCGTGCAATACCGCACGTATCTGATCGAACCCTGCCATATCTCCATACGGCCTCTATAGCGTTTCGCCCGAAAGCTGAGTAACTGAAAGTGTGGTGGACTCTAAAGACTCGTCAATACTATGGCTGTGGATTTAACCACTAGCACGTCAGAGGTATAAGCCAATACGTGACGGGCCACCAGCTATTGACTAAAAAGGGACGTCGATAAGCGAACTCATCCTGACACCCTACTGAGCCTGTCAGTGACAATATCCGTACAGTCCGGTCCGTTCGTCTATGAGCATCGCATGTCGGGCCTAGGGGGTTGGTAAAAGTCAGACCCCCAAAAGCGGTACAAGTCGTGTCGGAGTGTAGCCCAGAACACCCTGAGATACTACTGGAATACCTACCAGTAAATCTCCTGCCTTGGCCAAGGACTTTGTGTAATGGCTCTCCTAGACACAGCGCGACCTCACCCCCAATACCGGGAGAGACGAACCCCCGAAGATCCGCTCACTGCCTCCATGTGGCTCGGGACTGTACCCAACTAAAACCTGTTTGCACGACTCCTTTGAGCTGTGGTAGGGTAGTAATCAAAGTACAGTGGGAACTCACACGAGACAAATGACGATCCCCAGGTCGATGAACTAACCTGTACACATGTCACCAGGGAACTGCTATCTGACGTCAGGTATAAGACCAACTAGCATGTTCCCGGCGAGTCCTGTCCGGTGTACTCATAACCCAATGAGCACCTGTATACATCTTAGGTGAACCAACTGACACCAGTGGCTTGTGAGACCGGCCACCGCCCCTCGTCGGGGTCTCGACTGTATACACTAGTCTACTCTGGAGAATCGATGCCCTGTCTCGAAACTCCCACGACTAGGGACCTTTTAAGGATGTGCTTACAGACTCCAGCTCTCACTTATATGATCGCCCTCATACTGCTGGCAGTCAAGCAAGAATCCTAGGGGCTCTATCAACGTGTAATAGCGACCTGTCAGGTCACCTAAAGCAGTACACGATGATAAAGGTAAACCAGATAGCATACTATCATCTCGAGTAAGACTGTCCTACTGGGATAGGTCCTCCCTCAATCATTGCAATCACGTGCCTGTGATCCAATAATTGACTCTGAGGGCACTATCTCCAACAACAGCTACCCAGGTATTGAGCGCTCAGAAGATCAACAAGCAAGCCTGTACATTCTCCTGTGAATCCAAACAGTAACACTCCCGTACAGTCCGGTCTCGTCGTCTGATATGTCGCATATCTCGCCTAGGGGTGGTAAACGTCAGACCCCAGTAGCTCGATAAGTCGTGTCGATATGAGGTCTATAACAGTTCGAGAAACTACTGATAACACTTACCAGTAAATCTCAGCAACCCTGGCCAGGGATTTCCGGTTATAGCCAATCGAACACAGCACAACATCAACTCCCTATACCGGGAGAGACGAATCCCCTCCTATCGCTCATTGCCTCCATGTGATTCGGGACTGTACCCAAAAGCCACCTTTTTGCACGCCCTCTTGGACGTGGTATGATGGAAATCAAAGCACAGTGGGAACCACACAAGACTCTATGACGATCTCGGGTCAACAGACTGCTCTGTACCAGTTTCACCGGAGAACTGCCATCTGACGTATGGTATAATACCATCTGGGAGTTCTCGGCGAGTCCGTCCAGTGTACCCAGTCTCCACTGAGCACCCGTACACCATCCTTGATGTCAAACACCGATGGATATGGGATCATCCATCGCCCATCATATGGGTCAAGATGCGTATACGCTAGTCTACTCTGGTGCATCGATGCCCTGTCTCGATACACCCTCGACTAGGAACAGTTATAGGATGTACTCGTCGACTACCGTAGCCCCACTAGTATGATCTCATCATAGTCCCAGTAGTCGAGTACATATCCTAAGGGCTTTATCAACATGTAATATAGAGACAATCAGAGTACATGTTAAGATAAAGTACAACCAGATAGCATACTATCATGTCGAGCAAGAAAGTCCTCCCTATATATGTCCTAGCATCCACTACAATATACATCGTATGTACAGTAATGGCCTCTAGGGCATACATATAACTAACAATCTCCCACTTGCACTAGGGCCATCTGTTGTGGTATCACATACCCAACAATTAGCTGCGGTTGAAGTATCTCATACTCAACCATCCCATAAAAGTCTCTACTGGGAAAAAGGCCTTTGTGAGTGGATCCGCGCTGTTGTCCTCTGTATCTACTCTCCTAATCTCGATCTCCCTGGAGATCAACCATCTCCATGATCAGGTGATACTGCCTAAGAATTATATCTGGATTTCTGATGGGACGGGGTTTCCTTGGCTAAAGCCACAACTCCATTGTCACACAATAGTAGGAACGAAGTTCATCTTATGAACTTATATATATCCAGACTGCCTCTTTGGTAGCATCCTTGGTAACGATGTATCTTGCCTTTAATCGTCTAGTATGTCACGGTATCTAGCTTGGAACTTTTCCAACATACCGTCCCTCCACTGAAGGTATAGACAAGCCTGCGACTGACATTCAGTCATCCTTATCACCCTGGAACCCTTCCAGTGATTCTCCCCAGGATCGATTGATACCATCTCACTACTATTAGTGAGTTTCCTAACATCCAATTAGATCTGTCTCATGGATCCAAAACCTACGATTTAGGAGGTATCACTTTGATCCTATATGGAGAATCCTTGTGATAAGCGGAGATTGACCGAGCGTAGCATAGGAAACTCCTTCCCTATCAAGAGTATGTCATCCACATACTCTACGAGGATCACCACCATACTCTCTACTACCTTTTCGTATATACAAGGTTCATCTACTATTTTGATGAAGTCAAACTCTATGACTACCACATCAAAACAGATGTTCCAACTCCGCGATGCCTGTTTTATCATATAAAACATCTTGCACACGTTTCCGCTGCTCCCACTGTCTACGAAGCCCTCTGGCTGTGTACTTATAGACGTTCTCTTCTAAAACATCACTTAGAAAAGCAGTCATGACACCCAACCACTAGATATCGTAGTCATTGTATGTAGCCGTGGCAAGTAGGATCTGGATGGACTTAAGCATAGATCCTTAGAAAAGGTTTCAACATAATCCATACCTGGTCTATGATGCAAACCTTTAACAAGTCTAGCTTTGAAAGTCTCAACTTTTCCATGTACACCAAGTAATCTTCTCAAGATATACTTGCTCCTGATGGGGATTTAACCCTTCAGATAAAGCAACCAAAGTCCATACTTTGTTGGTGTATAAGGATTCCATCTCAGATTGATAAGCATCCAGCCATTCTTATAGAGTCCCACTCCTGATGGCCATCTCGAAACTAGTTGGGTCATCATCTCATGATGCAATCCTCGCTCCCACTGTCATAGAGAAACCGAAGTATCTCTCAGGTGGGTGAGGAACCCTGCTAGATCGGCGGAGAGGCTGAGGTTCGTTGGAAACTATTGAATCCTTTGGTTCTACTAAATCATCAGCTGCAGTTTGTATAGCTAGAACATTTTCAGTTCTACATAACAGACATTGCCTCGAGCTTGTCCGGATTTTGCTTTTAGACATAGTCCAGACAACCCCAAATCTTAACAAGCTTAAGATATGGGCTCTTCCCTTTCCATATCACATATGAAGTGGTAGGCAACTGATTTGATTTGAACCCTATTCAATAGGTATGCAGCTTCTCAAGTGCATAACTCCCAAAAGGAAATAGGAAACTCAGTAGTACTCATCATAGAGCACACCATATCACATAGGGTGCTATTGCTCTGCCCCGATACACCGACGTGTTGTGGTGTATACGGAGGAGTAATGCTGAGAGAGAATCTCATTCTCCTTTAGAATAGTCCAGGAATTCCGTGCTCAAGTATTCTCCTCCTTGATCTCATCAAAGGACATAATACTTATACCCATTTTTCCGGTTCTCTACTTCTAACTTATATTCCATGAATATCTCAAAAGGTTCGGACTTGTGTTTCAACAGAAACATATGTCTGAATCTTGAGAGATTATCAGAGAATGTAATGAAGTAGAAAGAACCGATCTTGGCATGTGTAGACAGGGGACCTTACATACATCAACATGTATCAATCCCAAGAGTTCACTAACTCTTTCTCTGTTTCCAATAAACAGAGCTGTGATCATCTTATCTTTGTGACATGACTGGCAAGTTTCATAAGATGTAAATTCAAACTGATTTAAATATGCATCTAAATGTAACTTAGCTAGTCGGGTCGCATTGATATGACCTAGTCTACAATACCTCAAGAAGGATTCGTTCATTTCTGAACTCTTCCTCTTGTGTGTGTTCCGTATACTAAGAACTGTAATTTGATTTAGAACGTCAATACTTTTAGATAACGTGCCTGAACCGATCTACTCTTGATATAGGAAATGTTCAAAACATTATCCAACAATACAAAATTATATCCTTTCTTTACTAATAAAGAGACTGATATGATTTTGTATATCAGGTTCGGTATCTAATAACATTTGTTCAGAATCAATGTATTCTGGTAATACAGGGTGACAGTGACCAACAGACTTGGCTGCAACACTTGCACCGTTTTCTGTCTCATGAAACTTATCACCCGTTCTCAGTTCTCTACCTTTCTGTAGCCCATGTAACAGATTACATATGCGGGATCCTGATCCGGTATCACATACCCAGGACGTAAAGGATACTGAGAAACAGTTCTCTGTAATGAACACACCCGAAGATGATGCATCAACATGCACTTTCTTCTTTTGGGCGGCACGGGAAATATGGTATTCCCCAATTTCCTGCTCTGTCTTATAACAATTATAAGTTGGAGCGGGACCAACGTTCCCCTGCTCAGTATAACAAGCGGGTTCGGTTAATATATTCGTATTATTATCTTGATTAAGGCGTGATATGGTCGCTACCTGGAGAGAGAGAGAAGAAAACACTCAGCGTATGCTCTTGCAAGATTAGATTGGTTATCTAATATATCTAATCAGGATGTCTCCCACTGTTTTAGTCAAATCTTCCTTCAAACCCTAAAAGGAAAGACTAGGCGGGATTAATTACACGCTACAAGTTCGCCAATCTTTCAGCCAGGCCAGTGTCGGTACTTTGAGGGAGGTCCCTCGTGCTTTCGCACGAACCTAATTAAAGTAAACCTCGTTTTCCCAGAGGCGTAACCCCGTTAACACCTTTCTAGACACCTACTTGATCGGCTAATTGTAATGTGTAAAACTCTCCCAGGAGTAACTCTTACTCGCAGCGGGTATCGGGATCCAACTATCTTATAGAAGGTATGCAATCTCATTGCAAATTTCAACACTTGAAATTCCCAATAATATTTTGCCCCTAACGTGCTATGACCTTGACGAAAGCCAACAAACCATAGCCCGCTAGTCAAGTTCAACCCGTACATTTCTTGATTGAATTAAACCCACCCGCACGACCCTTGACGAAAGCCAACAAAGCCGCACGACTATCCTAATCCAATCGCATCGTATGCTAGCAGATAAGCAGCATATAGCTACCGCACACTGCACCTTGACGAAAGTCAACAAATGCAGCACGAATACTATATACAACTTATCTGAAATGACGGAGGGCTACGACAGGTTTTTTCTGAAAACCTATTGCGTAATGAACTTGATATCGTTGTAGAATCGAGTGATTTTAAATGGAGTGTTTTTGAGGCTTTTCTAGTTTTGCTAATGGGGTCACTCCCGGTGAAGGGATCGTCGTCCCTTTCCTCATCGAATAAGGTGCAGGATATTTCACAAATACCACTATGCAAAGCAAAAACTATAGAAGCAATCAAAAGACAAACCGAGTTTCTAGCATCTGCCAGTTATTGCTAAAGGAGTCACTCCCGGTGAAGGGATCTCGGTCCTTTCCTTATCGAATAAGGTGCTGGATGTTCTATAAGGAACACCGCTATGCAAAGCAAGAACTAGAGCTACCAGTTTTTATAAACAAGTTTCTACAACATCTTAGGTTTCTTTTATTTCATTAATCTCATTAATGAAGTCCCATTTTATTATGCTTCACAAGCATCTCTTTTGAAACGAAATCTGCAATATAGCATATATCTCATATATATAATATAAACATTCGTCACAGGCAGTAATATGATCTCATCACAGAACATTGCAGCAGAAGAACATATATGAAATATTGGATATACTAGGACGTCCGTGTTTTTCAATACGAGCCTGTATAAAACACGGATTCCACGGTCGCGATGAATAGCCAAACCCACATCCCTAGACCCCTACGAGAGCGGCAAGTAACACTGCCAATTCTAGGGTTAGGAGACCCGGTCTCGACTCCTCGAGATGGTCTCCCACTGGACCCTAGAACCCGGTTACTTGTGCTCCCCGCCTTGGGTCTACCTAATGCGGAAAAGTAAATAATATACAACGGTGACATCTTCCGCTACCTGGAAGTGCCCCAATAAAAGAATATTACATACAAATGAATTTTACATGAATGAAAAAGAAGAACTCTCATCTCACATAAAACCCCCGGCTATTCAAAACGCGACAATCCAATACAACATATCACAGCAACACATAATATCTCATATCATCAACGTAAGCAAGTATGCGTATCCTGATTGTCGTTGATGTATAGCAACGAAGCTGGCGATACACCACATACTACGCTTACGGTCACAGAAAAGAAAGTGTAAAACTACAACAGTTGGAATCCTCAACCTCCTTAGACATCACATGCCTAACCAAATGAATTCCTTAGATATCGCAGGCCTAACTATTATAAACCCCGCATTTTAGTTTCATTATCGAAAAGTCTTTTCAATATCAAGTCGGGGAATTCAACAAGATTCCCGACGTCCTGATCGAATGCTCGTCGCAAACTTTAGTAGACGGCCGCACCCCCAGATGCCGTCGACGAAGTGCACTAAGGCGGAACACCGCTGCCGCGAGCACCCGAACGGATGCTTTCGGCGACAGGGTTCTCCTACAGTCACTTGGTCGGGGCTATGGGGCGTAGCTGTCTATTAAGTTTACCCGGCGAGTATCCGCGTACACTACGTGATTGCGACGGACTTTTGATCATATCAAAATTCCGTGGCAACCGATCATTTGAGACTAAACTGCTATGTCTATAATATTCAAATTAGTTATCTCATAACTACCTGTGGATTCCAAATATTGTATCACAATCCAGATAAATAGAAAAAGTTAAACTTTCCGATCGAATCATCAAACACCCAAGATTTCCCCAATGTATCTCAACACTTGAAATCAGTTTAAAAACATTCATCACATGCCACAGTACCAATGGTCCAGCCGTAGAAGGGTCAAGCCAACGCCTCACATGTGGCACGCCGTACTGCCCCAAACCCTAAGGTTCAAAGGGCAGTTCAAGACGGTCACATAATCGAGTTAAGGTTTGTTGTCTTCTAGAGGGTCCACCGAGTTACTTGCACGACTTAGAACATTCTTAAACACGAGAAAAAATCCAACTTTTGAAAAAATTTCCGACTGGGGAAAAAGTGAGTTATTGATATCCGTTCGAACTTTTTAACAGTTTCTAAAAATTATCCGGAACAACTAAACAAAGTTAAAACATCCGATCGAATCAACGATTCCCCAATACAACCCTTGAAAACTCAACACTTGAGTGGAATTAAAATATTCCCAGAAAAACTTAACAAGAAAGGGCTTAAAAATAATTACATGAAATTTCAGGGACTAAGTCCAAATTTTGGCCCCGGAACCGCCGCAAAACGCATGGTTTGGCCGCGGTTCCGCGCTCCAATTTTGGAATTAGAAGTCCGTACTTCACAGTAATTCTTAATTTTTCCTGCTTGTTTTTCTGAGCATTTTTAATTCAGAAAATATCAACTTTTTGAAAAATGTACAGAGAGGGTTCCGTGTCGGGGTTTCGGCGTTCGATCGAACTTTAAACTTCGTCTAGACTTCGCCTAAAGCTCTAGCTTGGCTCTGATACCACTGTAGGGTTGCTAGGCACGCGCACAAGGGTCTACGAGGCATCAACCATGCCCGATTTAAAATTTAGCCGTGCCGAACAACCCGAATACGGAACTTTAAACTAGAGATTAGGCGAAAACAAGCATGCTAACAACTTAACACTAAGTGAGAGGGATTACAACCTTTGTAGATCCGGTCCTTCACTTCATATGCTCCGTGTTGTAGTCCCTTCGCTGCGATCATCGGGATCCGGACTCTCGAGAGGTTCTACGAAGAGAAAGACGCAACCTTTGCTTCCGATCTTCGATACTAAGATGATCTACCTTGAAGTTTCTTTAACACAAGCTAACACTCATAAAATGATGTGAACACCCTCATCTAAATGGCAAGGGAAGATGAGGATGATGAAGTAGGATTTTTGCTCTCTTTATTTATCTTTTTCTCATATTTATTCATCACCTTTTGAAAAACAAGCAAGCTTTTCCATGAAAGAAATCAAGGAAGAAGAAGATGAATAATGTTAATTCTTTTGTGATGAATAGGAAAAGAAATGATATGATAGAATTATGCAACCATGGTTCACTTAACCATTGTAGAGAATAGACTAGGGTTAGGGTTTGGGTTGGGTTAAAGCATGAGTCACTTGAAAATATCTTTCACAAAACAAAATGAAAAGCTTCTAGAAACATCTAGAAAGCTTAACCCTAATCCAAACCCTAATCATGTTTAAACTCCACTAAACAAGTTGCATTAGTTATCATATCATGTTACAATATTATATATCACATATATAATATTTATCGTAACAAAATAAAATAATACATTTAACATATATCGCATATATATCAATGTATTACCCGAGTGAGAAAAAGAATCCTTTAGTGAGCAAATATTAGTTAATGCAATTTAATATATCAAATATATTATTATACATTAAATTATCGAATCAACACTTGATCCGACAATCCGGCTATATCGCATATAACCGACTAATATTTATCCGTACCGATTCATCGAATCAACACTTGATCCGATGACCCGGCTGATATCAAATATCGCGAGAATATAATACGGTATCACATATCGCATTATTCTCGGTCCTGCACATATCACATATGTGCTCCTACTCCATTTTACCTGAGTCAAGAAACCTCTGTGTAGGACTCTAAAGAATCGTCAATACGCCGGCAGTAGGTGATGATCATATCAAACACCCACAAGCTGCAAGCGGTCAGCTAAACGTAACAGCTACCCAGGTATTGAGCGCTCAGAAGATCAACAAGAAAGCCTGTACATTCTCCTGTGAATCCAAACAGTAACACTCCCGTACAGTCCGGTCTCGTCGTCTGATATGTCGCATATCTCGCCTAGGGGTGGTAAACGTCAGACCCCAGTAGCTCGATAAGTCGTGTCGATATGAGGTCTATAACAGTTCGAGAAACTACTGATAACACTTACCAGTAAATCTCAGCAACCCTGGCCAGGGATTTCCGGTTATAGCCAATCGAACACAGCACAACATCAACTCCCTATACCGGGAGAGACGAATCCCCTCCTATCGCTCATTGCCTCCATGTGATTCGGGACTGTACCCAAAAGCCACCTTTTTGCACGCCCTCTTGGACGTGGTATGATGGAAATCAAAGCACAGTGGGAACCACACAAGACTCTATGACGATCTCGGGTCAACAGACTACTCTGTACCAGTGTCACCGGAGAACTGCCATCTGACGTATGGTATAATACCATCTGGGAGTTCTCGGCGAGTCCGTCCAGTGTACCCAGTCTCCACTGAGCACCCGTACACCATCCTTGATGTCAAACACCGATGGATATGGGATCATCCATCGCCCATCATATGGGTCAAGATGCGTATACGCTAGTCTACTCTGGTGCATCGATGCCCTGTCTCGATACACCCTCGACTAGGAACAGTTATAGGATGTACTCGTCGACTACCGTAGCCCCACTAGTATGATCTCATCATAGTCCCAGTAGTCGAGTACATATCCTAAGGGCTTTATCAACATGTAATATAGAGACAATCAGAGTACATGTTAAGATAAAGTACAACCAGATAGCATACTATCATGTCGAGCAAGAAAGTCCTCCCTATATATGTCCTAGCATCCACTACAATATACATCGTATGTACAGTAATGGCCTCTAGGGCATACATATAACTAACATTTTTAAGTTACACTTTAGTTTACACTTTTGATTTCCCCATACCCCCAAGTTGTCTATGTCAAGTCAGGTATTCAGTAATCAAGAACTAATGCCAACACAGGATCAGGTAAGAGCAGGTTTGTCTGGACAGACAACAGGAACGGTCCGTGAGGACTACATGTCAGGTTTGTTGGCATTAGACACGAGATCAGGTAACGGGTCAAGCCATGGTACATCAGGTCGAGTCAAGTAGTGTACGGTACCATGTCGGGTCAGGTAATATGTGTAGCAAGTCATGTCAGGGTATACCAGGTATCATGTGGGTGCTCATAATCAACTAGCATAATCAAGATTATAAATAACCAAGCATGGGTACTAACAGAACAATAAATTGGAATATGATATACAAATGGTACATATTACATTATGTTGATGCACAGTTATCATTTTGTGTTTAAGGAAGAGTTTCAACATTACTTAACTACAGTATAACATTATGGATGTTAAATCAGGTTAATAAGTACTAAATAATCTAAAGATGCAATGGACTATAAATCAGGTTAGATGTACGCAAACAGTCGTCCGACAGGGTAGGAACTATAAGAAGTACTATGGGCTATGCAAGTAAACACTATGTGATATAAACATTGGTATGGATGCAGTTAATGTAGTCTCATATGCAACAAGATATGTCTTCCATGACCTAGATCTAAAATGGTATAAACGAATCCAACGGAACACCGAAATGTTATAAAAATGAACATGTGGTACTATATTTACAATACAGGTATAATCTATATTTAAATAGGTATAAGATAGTTTAAATAGCATGTAGCAAGATTAACTTGCCTGGACGGATCAAGAACGGGAATACGGAACGTCTCACGTCGGCGGAAAACGTCGCGACGCGCGCACGGTACACGGAACGGATCCAAACCACGCACAGTGTGATCACACGGGTCAGGTAAGCTCGCTGGGTCGTCGGGATCGTCGACAGCACGCCGGTTTCCGGCGAACTATAAAACAGGAAACATAAAGAAAGGTTCACAAAGAAAAGGAAGAAGAAAGAGAGGAAAGGAAAGAGGAGAATGAGGTTGGGAAGAAGAGAACTGCTCACTGGGTGCACTAGAGTCGGGAGACGAGAACGAGACCGACAGCGGCGATCCACTCCGGCGATGCAAAGGTGTGCAGGGGCTCGGTTTTAGTTGGCTGGGGTGTTTTCTGTTGGGGGTGTAGGGTTGGTGAGAAAGAAGCACAGAGGAGAGGGAGAAGAGGTGGAAGAAGGAGACGGCGATAAGTGAGGTGGTCGGCGGTGAGGTGAGGAGGTCGGCGGTGGGTTCAAGGAGTGCAGGGTGTTGCTCGGGGAAGAAGGAAGATGGTGGAGGAGGAGGAAGGATGAAGGAGTAGGTGAGGAGGAGATGATGATGAGTGTGAGGTTGGGGTCCTCGGCGATGACCGGTGACGTTGGGTTCCAGGGTTTCGTGGGTGCAGCCTCGGGTAAAAGGGTCCTAGGATGGAGGTCAAGTGTGCAGGGATTGTGGAGAAGAAGAAGGAGATGAGGGGAGAAGGAGTGGGGTGAGGTGTCGACGAGTAGAGGAGGTCGTCGGCGATGGGTGCAGGTGAGGCGATGGGTTCTTCGGTCTAGGGTTGGTTGCAGTGTTCACGTGGCGAGGAAAGGAGAAGAGAAGAAGGGGAGGTGAAGACGAGGTGGAGATGGTGAGGTAGAGAATATATAGGCAGAGGAGTTTAGGGTTAGGGTTCGATGAGCTTTTGGGTTTCTCGTGGTCGGGTTTTGAACGAGGGAGAAGAAGAATGAGAGAAGGGAGGTGACGGGATCTCCTCGCGGTGACGGGACTCGAGAAAGGAACGGTGATCGTGAGAGGAGAGAGAGTGGGTGCGAGAGGAGAGAGAAAGAGAAGGGGGGAGAGAGAGAGCTGCGGAGGAGAGAGAAGGAGAAGGAGAAAGAAAGAGAGAGAGAGAGACGTGGGGCCCTTTGGTTTGAGGGGGAACTTCTGATTGGTTAAAAAAAGGATAGAAGAAAAGATAGAAGAGAGGGAGAGATTCGACAGTGGGGCCCAAAGCAAAATAAAGAGCTCTGATTGGCTCAGGAAAACATGTAAAAAGATTTTTAATAATCTAAAGAGTGATTCCAGTGACAAGGAAAGATTTTCCAGTGTAAAATATTTTCTTCTGTTTAATCTTACCAAAATCTTTTGCTGGAGAACGCTAAATGAATATTAAATATTTAAATAATTAGAATTTGGCGGAAAGCAAAATAATTCAGAAATGCGCCCGGGTCGGGTCCAAAATCTTGAATTTGAAATATGAAAATTATTAGCAAGTTCCAAAATCAAAATGAAGGATTTAATAACAAAAATGCATACCCCCAAGAACATACGCACGGACGTGCACGTAGCCGTCCAAACACGCTCGTTTCACTGAACGGGACGAGGACACGATGCAAGGACGCTACCACAGGGTTAGGGGCATCAAGCAGGTTATGAAATGCAATTTTAAATTATATTACGTGACTTAAAATGTTATATGATAAGGGTGCAATGCCAGATAAAATATCGGTATAAACTAAATTATGAGATGTACTAGTCCATGCAACAAGTCAAGATACGTTATAAGTAAGAGTCAAACAGGTTCAAGCAAGCGGGTCGGGTCGAATGCAACGTAATATGTAAAAAATACCATTTGCACCCAAACATGCTAAATCAAGAAAAGACCACGGATAAGTAAAATACGGAACTGGAATTGGTATAACTGAACTCGGGTGTTACAAAAGTCCTCTATACATATGTCCAAGCATCTACTATAATATACAATAATGGGTTCTAGGGCATACATATTCCTAATAATCTCTCACTTGCACTAAGACCAGTTGTTGTAGTATCGCATACCTAACATCCCAAAAAGTCTCTCAGACTGTGTCTGGAGGAGGGCCTTCATGAGTGGATCCGCCATATTGTCCTTCGTGTCTACTCTCATGACCTCGATCTCACGGCGATCAACTATCTCCCGGATCAAGTGATACCGCCTCAGAATATGTATGGATCGCTGATGGGACCGGGGTTCCTTGGCTAAAGTCACAGCTCCATTATTATCACAATACAAAGGTATTGGATTCTCAATAGATGGAACCACACCAAGTTCAATAATGAACTTCTTCATCCAGACAGCCTCTTTGGAAGCTTCGTTAGCAGCGATGTATTCAACTTCCATCGTCGAGTCTGCAATGGTATCTTGCTTAGAACTCTTCCAACATACCGCCCCTCTATTGAAGGTGAAGACAAAGCCCGGGACAGACTTGCTGTCATCCTAATCACTCTGGAAGCTCGAATCGGTAAAGGACTCCACTTGGAGCTTTCTGTTACCATACACACAGAACATCTCTTTAGTCCTTCTCAAGTACTTAAGAATGTTCTTCATAACTATCCAGTGCTTCTTCCCTGAATCTGATTGATATCTACTTACCACACTAAGTACGTAAGCTACATCCGGTCTGGTGCATAACATCGCGTACATGATAGACCCAACTGCAGAAGCATAGGATATCACGTTCATGCGAGCCCTTTCCAAATCAGTCTTGGGAGGTATCTCTTTAGAGAGAGTGATTCCTGAACAAGCGGGTAAATTATCACACTTAGAATCTTCTATACTAAAACTCTTTAGTATGGTGTTTATGTACCTGAATTGGGACAATCCCAACATCTTTTTAGATCTATCTCTATAGATCTTTATCCCCAGGATGTAGGAGGCAACACCCAGATATTTCATGGAGAACTTTTGTGATAGGAAGAGTTTGACTTAGTGCGGCACAGGAATATCATTTCCTATCAAGAGTATGTCATCCACGTACAATACGAGAAACACGACCTTACTCTCTATAACCGTTTTATATATACATGGGTTATCTACGTTTTTGATGAATTCAAACTCTTTGACTGCTACATCAAAATAGATGTTGCAGCTCCGCGACGCCTGCTTTAATCCGTAGATTGATTTAAGCAGCTTGCACAACTTTCTGTTGCTCCACTATCTACGATGCCCTCTGGCAGTGTCATATACACGCTCTCTTATAAATCACCATTTAGAAAAGCGGTCTTGACATCCATCTGCCAGATTTCATAGTCATGGTATGCAGCAATGGTAAGTAGGATCCTGATGGACTTAAGCATAGTCACTAGAGAAAATGTCTCATCATAGTCGACATCTGGTCATTGACGAAAATCTTTTTCTATAAGTCTAGTTTTGAAGGTCTCAACCTTTCCATCTACACCAATTTTCTTCTTAAAGATCCACTTGCTCTCAATGGGTTTTACCTTTTCAGGAGCAATTTCCAAAGTCCATATTTTGTTGGTGTACATGGATTCCATCTCAGATCGCATAGCATCCAGCCATTTCACAGAGTCCCCATTTGTGATGGCCTGCTCGAAACTAGTTGGGTCATCATCTTCCATGATGCAATCCTCTCTCCCACCGTCTATGAGAAAACCGTAGTATCTCTCAAGTGGATGAGGAACACTACTAGATCTGCAGAGTGGCTGAGGTTCGTCTAAGACTATTGAATTCTCTGGTTTTACCAAATCTTCAGTTGTAGTTTGTATATCTGGAACTTCTTCCAGCTCTATCTCATTACCACTAATTTCTTTTATAAGAAATTCCTTTTCTAAAAAAGTGGTTTGTTGAGCAACAAACGCCTTTTGTTCATCAATGTGTTAGAATAGATATCCATGTAAATTCTTTGGATATCGTACAAACTTGCAAAGAACTGATCGTGTTTCGAGTTTGTCAAGATTCTGTTTTTTAACATATGCCAGACAACCCCATATCTTAACTCGTTTAAGATATGGTCTCTTTCCACTCCATATCTCATATGGTATTTTAAGCACGGATTTTGATGGAACTTGATTCAATAGGTATGCAGCTGTATCAAGTGTATAACTCCAAAAGGAAATAAGTAACTCAACAGTACTCATCATAGAGCGCGCCATATCTAATAGGGTGTGATTCCTCTGCTCCAATACACCGTTGTGTTGTAGTGTATACGGAGGAGTAAGCTGAGAGAGAATCCCATTCTCTTTTAGATAATCTCGGAATTCCATGCTTATTCACCTTCTCGATCAGATCGAAGGATTTTAATACTTTTGCCCGCCTGGTTCTCTACTTCGCTCTTATATTTCTTGAATTTCTCAAAAGTTTCATATTTGTGTTTCAACATGAACATATGTACGAATCTTGAGAGATCATCGGTGAATGTAATGAAGTACGAGAAACCATTCCTGACATGTGTAGATATAGGACCGTATACATCACTATGTATCAGTCCCAAGAGTTCAGTAGCTCTTGCTCTGTATCCCGTAAATGGAGTTTTGGTCATCTTTCCTTTGAGACATGACTGATAAGTTTCATAAAATGTAAATTCGAACGGATTCAAATATCCATCTTTATGCAACTTAGCTTGTTTGGTCGCACTGATATGACCAAGTCTATAATGCCACAAGAAGACTTTGTTCATTTCTGAACTTTTGCTCTTGTGAGTGTTTTGTATATTTAGAACTATATTTTGATTTAGAACATATATACCATTACACAACGTACCAAACTCAATCAACACTTGATTTAGGAAAATATTCATAATATTTTTCTCTAATGCAAAGTTATATCCTTCTTTATCTAATAAAGAAATGAATATGATATTGCACATCATAGATGGTACGAAATAACAGTCGTTCCAAATCAATGTATTACCATTTGGCAATATTAGGTGATATTCGCCGACAGCTTCGGCAGCAACAATTGCTCCATTCTCTACTCTGAGAGACATATCACCCTTTCCCGGTTCTCTACTTCTCTTTAACCCTTATAACATATTACAAATGTAGGATCCTGATCTGGTATCTAATACCCAGGACATAGAACAGACTGAGAAACAGTTCTCAATAACTAACACACCCGAAGAAAATACATCATAATGTTCTTTCTTCATTCAGATTGCGTGGAAATCCTTGCATTCCCCTATCCCTTGCCCAGACTTATGACAGTTGTCATAAGATAGGGCGGAACCAACGTTCCCCGGCCCAGTATAATAAGCGGGTTCGGTCAATACATCGATGTTATTATCTTGATTAAGGCGTGATATGGTTGCTACCTGGAGAGAGAGAAGAAAACATTTTAGCGTGCGCTCTTGCAAGATTAGATTGGTTATTATCTTATCTAATCAGGATAGCTCCCACTGTTTTTATCAAATCTTCCTTCAAACCCTAAAAGGTAAGATTAGCCGAAATTAATTACACCCTACAAGTTCACTAATCGGTCAGCTAGGCAGGTGTTGGTACTCCGAGGGAGTCTCCCCATGCTTTCGCATGTAACTAATTAAATAATCTCGTTTCCGCAGGGGCATAATCCCGTTAACATCTTTCTTAGACACCTACTGGATTTAGACCCATCTGCATGACCCTTGACAAGGTCAACAAAGCCTTATGACTGCCCAAACCAATTGCATCATCATGCGGCAGAAATGCACTAATCAGCTACCGAACACTACGCCTCGACAAGGTCGACAAACGCAGTATGAATACTAAACAGTGCCTGTCTGAAATGATGGAGGGCTATAACTGGTTTTGAAGGAAACCTTTAACGTAATGAACTTGATATCGTTATAGAATCTAGTGATTTGAAAAGGAGTGGTATAAGCTCCGCTTTAAAAATGGAGTAGTTTTCAAAACAAACCGAGTGGGTTGTAGCATATGTTAGTTTTGCTAAAGAGGTCATTCCCGGTAAAGAGATCTAGGCTCTTTCCTCATTGAATGAGGTACTGGATATTCATAATGGAATATCGCTATGCAAAGCAAAAACTAGAGCTACATTTCTGAAAATTTTGATTCTACAATATCTTTTAGGTTTCTTTTATTTTCATTAATCTTATTAATGATGTCCCATTAATTATGTTTTCTAAACATCATAGAAGAAACGAAAATAAAACACGCATATATACCATCCACATTCGCTACAGGGACCTGGGTCTTTACCGTAAGGTTACTTAACATACGGTAGGTCGGGGTCAGGACTAGCGCGGATGAAAAACATATATAGTGTCTATTAATATATCATATATATAAGTATTATTCATCTCACGCGGTTATATGATCACATCAATCCAATTATAGAACAGCAGAAGTAGACATATGAAATATAAGATATACTAGAAGGTCCATGTTTTAGATTAAGCCAGTAACGAAAAATAAGAATTCCAAGGTCGTGATGAATAGCCAAGCCCACAACCCTATACCCCTATGAGAGCGGCAAGCAACCCTGCCAATTCTGGAGTTAGGCGGCCGATCTCGACTCCTCGAGATGGCCTCCTATTGGACTCTAGAACCCGGTTACTTGTGCTCTCCGTCTTGAGTCTATCCTAATACGGTAAAGTAAATAATATATATCGAATGGAGACAACAATCTCAACCCGGAAGTGTCCCAATTAAAGAATATTACATACAATTATTTACATGAATGAAAATTGAAAAACTCTCATCTCACGTAAAAATCTCCGGCAATTCAATCACGAAGATCCAATATAACATATCGATAGCAACACATTAACATCATATGTCATCAACGTAAATAAATATGCGTATCCCTAATGTCGTTGTCGTATACCAACGAGATCGGGGATACTGCCATATATTATACTTACGGACGCAGAAAATAAATGAAAACTACAATAATTAGAATCCGCATCTTTAGACATCATAAACCCGGATTATCACATATTCCGAATTTCATGCCCAACCCTATAAACCTTATATTTAAGTCTCAAATTGAAAACACTTTTCAAAAGTTAAGCCGGGCAATTCAAAAAGACTCCCGATTAATGATTCGAAGGCTCGTTAGGAACTTTAGTAAATGGTCGCACCCCCGAGGCCGTCAACGAAGTGCACTTGGACGGATCACCGTGGCCACAAGCATCCGAGTGGATGCTTTTAGCCATAGGGTTCTCCTATAGTCACTTGATCGTGGAAATGGGGTATGGCTGTCTACTAGTGTCTCCTGACGAGTATTCGCGTACAATATGAGATTACGACGGAGTTTCGATCCAAATCCAAACTCCGTGGTAATCCATCATTTGAGACTAAAATACGAGATTTACAAATCATTAACTAGTTTTCACAATACTAATCAATGTGGATTCCAAAAATTGTATCATTAACTAGGAAATAAAAATAAACTAAACATCTCAACACTAATCTGCAAAGCTCCTCACTGCTCAGCTTGCTTGCTAAAATATCCTTGATCTTCCTGCGACAAGGTTAAAGAAACTGGGCCATGCAAAATCCAGAAGTCAGTGCGTCATAAATATCATAATAATAACATAACAATGTACTATATATATCTGGTGTTATGTGCAAAAGAAAGTATAATTATAAACCAACAATCACAGGTGATATATCGGCAGCCTATAAGTATCTCACGTGTATCCTAAAGTCTGTGTTTCTAGGTTATCTATTCTAACGGTATTTGAAACCAATTAATATAATTCTCATCGTAATTCAACAGTATATATCCCGTTCATTCCCCACGGGACCACGGCACAATATATCCCGTTCATTTCCCACGGGACCACGGTACAATAAAAAATGGTTATTCCGTTCACGCTCGGAATCACGGCAAACAATAATAATATCCTCTTGAGTTAAATTTTGGTTACATTCTTGATTTCCACTTTCCCCAAATTTCGTGTTCAAATCAGGTATCAATATAAAGTCTACCTAATACCAACGCAGGAACAGTCGTGTACAAGTCTTGTCTAACATACAACAAGTCAAGTCAATCAGGATAACTAGTCAATATTGTCGGCATTAGTAGTTATTCAGGTAATAAATGTAAACAATATAGTAACGGCAATAGCAAGGAACGTATTGTGCACATGTCAGGTATTGTGTATTAAACAGTAGAAATATTCAATGAAATAACGATAATCAGTTTATTTAATTCACTGTACAATTAACTAATGCATACTATTTAAAGTATAAGGTGTGATAAATTTATTTATAATATATATTACACCTATTCATAATAAAAATTTCACGTTGGCTACTAGATATACTTTAGTCTAGGTAAAAGATAATGGAACTACAGTGGAATTATATTGAAACTATAATGAACTAGCATGTAGTAAGATAATCTTGCAATTGTTACCAAATACGGATTTATACTATAAAAATTGTATACTACTAATAATTTGCTAAATAATAGATATGTGTATAATATAAATAAATATATATATTGGTATATGCAACATAGCATGTCGCAAGTTTAGAAACTTGCCTCGATCGATAAAATCACGACGAAACACGGATACACGCACGACAGCAACGTTCGCAAGCACGACACGCTCACGGCCTTGGCCAAAGATGTCAACGTACGGCTCTAGGATACTCGGGTCCAGCATCTGGGTCGAGGCAACGGCAATGGGTTAGAGTTGGTCGGCGACAGGGTGAAATTGGGGATGAAGCTCGGTGAGAAGAAGAAGAGAGAGAGAGAGAGGTGATGAGGTCTGGGTTTTGAGGAGGTGGTGAAAGGAGATGGGGTTTAGGTCGTGCTCGTTAGCGAGAGAACCAAGGTGGAGGCGGCGGGGTTCACTGGGATCGGCTCCGACGATGGAACCGAGAAGAAAGAGAGCGAGAAGAAGAAAAAGGTGTCGTTGGTGGTACTAGAGGTTCTGAGATGTGGGCAAAGTTGGTAGGGTGGTCGAGGTTCAGGCGAGGATAACGACGACGGGGAAGGAAGAGGGTGGCGATGGGGTTCTCGGTGAAGGAAGTCGGGGTTGCGGTAGTTGTGGTTGAGGGAAAGTGGAGAGGACGAGGTTGGTGACTAGGTAAGGTAAGGGTACAGGTGAGGACAATGAGGGAAGAGGGTTGGTGATTTCAGATGAGGTCTGGGATCGGCGGCGAAGTGGGCGAGGGTTAGGGCTTCGGGGACGAGGGACGTGAGGGAAAGAAAAAGATAGAGATAGGAAGAGAGACAGAGATAGAGACGAGGAGAGAGAGAGTTATATAAAAAAAATAGAATATAAAACTGTTTATATTTTATATATAGTTTATTAATATATATATATATATATAGAGAGAGAGAGAGAGAGAGAGAGAGTTTAGAGATAATATCCAATTGCTACCAAATTTTACCAGAATCTTGCCAAAACTATATTTTAGAGACTAACACATATACGTAAAGATTTAAGTCATAATGCAAGAGTAGAATTTTAAATACATATACCCCCTAAAAGATTTAGAATAAGATTTAAATAAATATATTAATATTTAATAAATATTTGGTTATAAAATATCTCAAGATTTAATCGTAATAAATAAAAGCAAATTAAGATATGGGATGATTAGCCATGCAATGTCAGTAAGTAAAATATAATTTATCCATACCTTGTGGCTATACACACACACACATACATACATACTAGATTCACATAGATACAGTTTCACTAATAAATATCAAATAAAATCTAGCACCATACATGCGGTTCGGGTAACGACTACTACTATTCGAATCTCTTGTAGACCAAGTGAACAAAATAGGAAAATATAAAGCAGGTCTTAAAATACCAATTATTATTGTATAAACGTACTAGGGTGTTACATTATACTCAATTACAAAAGAATTTCGTTCTCGAAATTCACGAAACAGGAAAAGACAAGGAGATACGGATCTAAGGAAAGAGATGTGAAAACTTTTGTTGAATCTCATCTTCATGTTTCCAAGTAGATTCTCCATGTGAACGATTTCCCCATGAAACAAGTGCCAATGGAATTACCTTATTTTTGAGAACCTTTTCTCGTCGATCTACAATAGCCATCGGTTGCTCATTATAAGTTAAATCTTCTCTCACTGTCAATTCCGAGTGATCAAGAACGTGCGTCTCATCTAGAACATACTTACGGAGTTGAGATACATGAAATGCATTATGAACACCCGCCAAGGATGGTGGTAAAGCCAATCGATAAGCTACCTCTCCAACACGCTCAATGATATCGAAAGTCCCAACGAATCGAGAACTAAGTTTGCCTCGACTACCAAATCAGATCACTCCCCTAGTCGGTGATATTTTCAAGAACACAAGATCACTAACAGCAAACTCCCAAGGTCTTCTTCTAGTATCAGCCCAACTTTTCTGTCGATCTTGTGCCACCTTCATATGATCATGAATCAAGGTAACTTTCTCCATAGTTTGCACAATAAGTTCCGGTCCTAACAATCTTCTTTCTCCAACATCATCCCAATATACTGGCGAGCGACACTTACGACCGTATAATGCTTCGAATGGAGCCATCTGTATAGTCGCCTCAAAACTGTTATTGTATGAGAACTCCACTAAATGTAAATGATCATCCCATGAACCCTTGAAGTCCAACATGTAAGCTCTCAACATATTATCAAGAGTTTGGATCATTCTCTCAAACTTTCCGTCTTTCTGAGGATGGTAGGCCGTACTAAATTTCAAGCGAGTTCCTAAACTTTCCTGGAGACTCCTCCAAAATTGTGATAGAAACCGAGTATCACGATCAGAAACAATACTCACTAGTACTCCATGCAATCTCACAATCTCCTATATGTACCTCTATACTAAAGCCTCTGTCGATTGACCAACTCGAAATAATATGAAATGGGCTGTCTTGGCCAGTCGATCGACAATCACCCAAACTGCATTGTTGCCCTTTGGACTCCATGGTAAGGCTATCATGAAATCCATGTCTATATGTTTCCACTTCCATTGAGGAATCGGAAGTGGTTGCAACAAACCAGCTATGTTCAGACTTGACTTGTTGACATACCAAGCACTTCGATACGTAGCGAGCAATCTCCCTTTTCATGCCTTCCCACCAAAAGTGTTGCCGCGGATCTCTATACATCTTTGTGCCTCTCGGATGTACTGAAAATGCGGAATTATGAGCCTCCTTCATGATTTCTTCACGAACATCTCTTTTAGGTACACATAACCAACTTCCATATCTTAACGAACTATCTTCATGAATCAACAAATCTGGTCGAATTCCCGCTTTCACTTGTCCTCGAAATTTCTGCAATCTAGGATCGTGCGACTATGCTGCCTTAATTCTATCAATTAAGGGTGAATGTACTTGCAACTGCATCAATCGTCCCGAAGAATTTGGTAGTACGTTCTCTAACTCGAATCTCTGAAAATCTGTTATAATCTCCTTCTGTGCAGTCAACATCCGTATTGCTGGGAACCAACTTAAAGCATCTGGTACTATATTAACTTTCCCTGGATGGTACTGTTGATCAAGATCATAGTCATCCATCAGCTCCAACCATCTACGCTGCCTCATGTTGAGCTCTTTCTATGTGAACACGTACTTTAGGCTCTTGTGATCAGTAAACACTTCTACTCTTTTGCCCAATAATCTTTAGCACAAAGATCACTGCTGCTAGCTTCAAGTCATGAGTTGGTTAGTTCTTCTCATGAGTCTTCAATTGCCTTGACGCATAAGCTATAACCTTGTCGTGCTGCATCGGGACATATCCCAAGCCCTTCCCAGATGCGTCGTTGTGAATAACTAGTCCCCCAGAACCATCTTGCACTGTTAAAATAGGAGCGGTTGTCAATCTTTGCTTCAGCGCTTCAAAAGCTAACACACACTTCTCGGTCCATACAAACGGTACCTCCATTCGTGTTATCTTAGTCAATGGTTATGTCATTCGAGCGAAGTTCTCCATAAACCTTCTATAGTATCCAGGAAGACCATGGAAACTTTTGATCTCTCCTGCATTCTTTGGAGTTGGTTAATCCTGAATAGCTGCAATCTTTTCGGGGTCAATTGCAATTCCATCTCCAGATACAACGTGACCCAAGAACTTCACTTCTTCGACCCAAAACTCGCACTTGCTCATCTTAGCATATAACTTTTCTATTCTCAATGTCTGCAGTGCAATTCTCAAATGTTCTTCATACTCTTCTTTGCTCCTCGAATAGACCAAAATATCGTCAATGAATATCACCACAAACTGATCTAGAAATGGTAAAAAGATTTGATTCATCAAGTCCATAAATATCGCTGGTGCGTTAGTAACTCCAAAGGGCATCACTAAATACTTGTAATGCCCATATCGAGTTCTGACCGCGGTCTTGTAAATGTCTCTTTCTTTCACCCCGAACTTGATGATACCCTGATCGTAAATCCAACTTCGAGAATACTCTCGCACCACTGAGTTGATCGAATAATTCGCCTATGCTAGAGATTGGGTATGTATTCTTATTAGTCACCCGATTTAACTCTCGATAGTCGATGCGCGTCCTCTACGTACCATCTTTCTTCTTGACTAGAAGAACTGGACCTCCCCATGGTGAACCACTGCTGCGAATCCATCCCTTCTCTAGTAATTTGGTAACTTGTCCTTTTACTTCTTCCAGTTCCACTGGTGCCATCGGACAATAAGCCTTTGAAATCGGCGCTGCTCCAGAAATAAGATCAATCGCGAACTCCACATCTCGTTTTGGCGGTAAATCTGAGATGTCCTCGAACACATCCATGAAGTCCCGAACTACTACTGGTGCTTCCTCCTTGATTACTTCCATTGACGAAAAAGCGGCACTTGTCGGTCTAGCCCTAAATTCAACTAGCCCGACGAATTTGCTACCTCCCAAGAATACAAACTCCGGATGTCCGGGAATCTGTAAAATCACTTTCGTCGCCCTACAATCAACATGAGCGTGGAAAATGCCAAGAAAATCCATCCCCAAGACAACATCATAATTGCCAGTATCAATTACCAAGAAATCCACAAATAACTCCCGTCCGCAAATAATAATCGAGCAACCCTTGCACTCACTACTAGATATAATTCTCTCATTCCCAATGTGTATGTCCAAACAGTTAGATAAGGCCATGTATGGAATAGAGTGTGCACTAATAAACTTGGATAACATAAAGCAATGGGATGCACCAGAATCGAATAATGCCAATGCGGAAAAATTATAAACAAGTAGGATACCTAAAACAATATCATCTGAAGCTTTGGCCTCCTCGGCCGTCAACATGAAGGCCAGCCCCTGATTAGGCTTCTGAGTAATCTACTTCTGTTGTGCTCTCGGAGCGTCACCCTTCAACTGAACTCTCGATGGACAAGTATTAATTCGATGATCAGCAGCCCCACAAATCAGACACTGCACAAGCCCCATCCAGCATTCCCTCTGGAAATGGTCCGGTCATTAGCAATAATCACAAATCACATCCTTCTTCTGCGTTGAAACAAAATTCCTTTTCATAGGTATTGTCCCATGTTTATTTACCGGAATGCCTCTACGTACAGGAGCTCTGGTTGGTGCATACGGAGTCTTCCGCACTTTAACTGCTTGTTGTTGAGTATCCTTTACTTTTACTGATAAACTCTGTTGTTCCCTATCCGTCTTAAGAACTTGGGAGAAGGTGGTCAATCCCAACGATATAATGTGTCTGTGAATCTCCACATCCAAGTTACACATAAACCGTCTTACCCTATCTGTCTCGTTGGCAACCAAGGGCCCCGTAAAACGACTGAGTCAGGTCCATTCAGCCGCATGAGTATCAACGGATCCACCATTCTGCTTCAAGCTAATGAACTTCTCATCCATTTCTTACCTGGATGATTGCGGAAAGAACTTCTCCAATAAACTTCGCGAAAAAGTTGCCCAGCTGATCGGCTTGGTCAGACGGGTCTCCTCAATAAGCCACCACTCGCGAGCGTAATCAATCAATTGGATGCGTACTACATCCACCATTTTCTCATCTGGAATTTGTGCGGCAACAAGAGATTCTCTGTATCTACTAGCCACTGCTCCGTTGGAAATGGCTCCTCCAATCCCGTAAATGTGGACGGACCAAGCTTCCTGAAGTCTGCCACGGTGCCCTCACGCTGTGTTGGTCTGGGAGCTGCTGCCCTCTCAGCTGCTATGATAGCAGTCTATTGGGCCGTCCTCAGACCCTCCTAGAAAGTCTCGGCCTGTCGCTGGTTCAGCTTAGTTTGACGATTCTAGTTTTTCAACATACCACGTACAACCCCAAGTAATGTGGCATCGTCTACACACCTCTAGTATGCCCGCAAATCTCTATTTGCCATGATTCTGAAGCCAAGAACACCGAAAATGATTAGCAACGATAAACATGATTCAAATAACAAGAAGTCGATAAACTATAGATTCAATACTGGTAAGATAGTAATGTGATAGGACACGTTACTAATTTTGAGGTTTCTGGTCAATGTATTGATTCCAATACCCAACTACAAAAGAACCAAACCCGGCTAATTCTAAAACCTATGTCTCTAATACCAACTAAACCGTGTCACACCCCACTTCACAAAATAAGTAAATACGGTACGTGACAAAGCTAACCATGCTAACTATGGCGAGGAAAGATCCTTCCATGGTCACATTACGGCTGTCAATCCGATATCAAGAACAATAAATAAAATCTAACTAATACATGTCCAAATGCCACAATAAAATAATAACGAGAAAGTAACGGAAATGAATAAAGATCCAACAAGTAAATAATATCATAATCAAGTCCCTTATGGGATCACAACGTTAAACTTTAACTAGGAAATAAAAATAAACTAAACATCTCAACACTAATCGGCAAAGCTCCTCACTGCTCAGCTTGCCTGCCAAAATATTCTTGATCTTCCTGCGACAAGATTAAAGGAACCGGGCCATGCAAAAACCAGATATCAGTGCGTCATAAATATCATAAAAATAACCGAGCAATGTACTATATAAATATAAATATATATATATATATATATATATATTTGGTGTTATGTTCAAAATGAAGTATAATTATAAACCAACAATCACAGGTGATATATCGACAGCCTGTAAGTATCTTACGTGTATCCTAAAGTCTGTGTTTTTAGGTTATCTATCCTAACGGTATTTGAAATCAATTAATGTAATCATCATCGTAACCCAACAGTATATATCCCGTTCATTTCCCATGGGACCACAACACAATATATCTCGTTCATTCCCCACGAGACCACGGTACAATAAACAATGGTTATTCCGTTCACGCCCGGAATCATGACAAACAAAAATAATATCTTCTTGGGTTACGTTGTGGTTACATTCTTGATTTCCACTTTCCCCAGATTTCGTGTTCAAATCAGATATTAATATAAAGTCTACTTAATACCAACGCAGGAACAGTCGTGTACAAGTCTTGTCTAACATACAATAAGTCAAGTCAATCAGGATAACTAGTCAATATTGTCGGCATTAGTAGTTATTCAGGTAATAAATGTAAACAATATAGTAATGGCAATAGCAAGGAACGTATTGTGCACATGTCAGGTATTGTGTATTAAACAGTAGAAATATTCAATGAAATAATGATAATCAGTTTATTTAATTCACTATACAATTAACTAATGCATACTATTTAAATTATAAGGTGTGATAAATTTATTTATAATATATATTACACCTATTCATAATAAAAATTTCACGCTTGCTACTAGATATACTTTAGTCTAGGTAAAAGATAATGGAACTACAGTAGAATTATATTGAAACTATAATGAACTAGCATGTAGTAAGATAATCTTGCAATTGTTACCAAATACGGATTAATACTATAAAAATTGTATATTGCTAATAATTTGCTAAACAATAGATATGTGTATAATATAAATAAATATATATTGGTGTATGTAACATAGCATGTTGCAAATTTAGAAACTTGCCTCGGTCGATAAAATCACGACGAAACACGGATACATGCACGACGGCAACGTTCGCAAACACGACACGCTCACGACCTTGGCCAAAGATGTCAACGTACTGCACTGGGATGCTTGTTGATGCTCTGTGGACGACTCTGGTCCAGTGTCTGGGTCGAGTCAACGACAATGGGTCAGGGTTTGCCAGCGATGAGGTGAAGTAGGGGATGAAGCTCGGTGAGGAGAAGAAGAAGAGAGAGTGTGTGTGTGTATGAGGTGATGAGGTCTGGGTTTTGAGGAAGTGGTGAAAGGAGATGGGGTTGGGGTTGTACTTGTCGGCGAGGGAACCAAGGTGGAGGCAGCGGGGTTCACTGGGATCGGCTCCGGCGACGGAACCGAGAAGAAAGAGAGCGAGAAAAAGAAGAAGGTGTCGTTGGTGATACTAATGGTTCTGAGATGCATAGTCACATAATTCGTGAATTATTCGCCGAATCCGCGAATAATTCGCGAATTTTTTATCAGACGAATTAATCGCCGTTGCCGAACAGGCCGAATAATTCGCGAATTATTTGAAAAAAACAGCGAATAATTCAAAAAACAGCAAATAATTCACAAAATCAAAACCTAGCGTCTCATATATTAATTTATTGCTCAAAATCCTTCCCGAATATTTCCCGAACACTTACTGAATCTTTCCCGAATACCTGCCGATTTTTTCCGAATAGTTCTCCGAATCCGAATTTTCGACCTCGCCGAATTATACCCGAGCGACGAATTTGTGACTATGCTGAGATGTAGGCGAAGGTGGTAGGGTGGTCGGGGTTCAGGCGAGGATGATGACGACGAGAAAGGAAGAGGGCGGCGATAGGGTTCTTGGTGTGGGAAGTCGGGGTTGCGGTGGTTGTGGTTGAGGGAAAGTGGAGAGGACGAGGTCGGTGATGAGATGAGGTAGGGTACAGGTGAGGACAACGAGGGAAGAAGGTTGGTGATTTCAGACGAGGTCTGGGATCGACGGTGAAGTGAGCAAGGGTTAGGGCTTCGAGGAGGAGGGACGCGGGGGAGAGAAAAAGAGAGATAGGAAGAGAGAGAGAGTTATATAAAAAAAATAGAATATAAAACTGTTTATATATATAGATTATAGTTTATAGAGTTTAGAGATAATATCCAATTGCTACCAAACTTTACCAAAATCTTGCCAACACTATATTTTAGAGACTAACACATATACGTAAAGATTTAAGTCATAATGCAAGAGTAGAATTTTAAATACATATATCCCCCTAAAAGATTTAGAATAAGATTTAAATAAATATATTAAGATTTAATAAATATTTGGTTATAAGATATCTCAAGATTTAATCGTAATGGATAAAAGCAAATTAAGATATGGGGTGATTAGCCATGCAATATCAGTTAGTAAAATATAATTTATCCATACCTTGTGGCTATAAATAGATATATGACACACACACACACACACGATTCACATAGATACAGTTTCACTGATAAAAATCAAATAAAATCTAACACCATACTGAGTTCCATACATACGGTTCGGATAACGACTACTACTATTTGAATCACTCGCAACCCAAGTGAATAAAGTAGGAAAATATAAAGCAAGTCTTAAAATACCAATTATTATTGTATAAACATACTAAGGTGTTACATATAGGCTCATTAAGAGAATCGTTACATGACATTTTCAAGAAAGAGGAGATCATGTTGAGACAAAGATCGAAGGTTCAATGATTAAAAGAAGGGGACTTGAACAATAAATTCTTTCACCAAATTTCTAATAACATGCATCGAAGAAATCTCATCTCTAAATTAGAGAGGAGTCGGAAGGTAGAGGACATTACAGAGATTAGAGCGCATGTAAATGACCATTTCAAGAAGTTATTCGCAACAATGGAAGCGAAGGGACTAGGACGAATATAGAAATTTAGGAGATCGATGACGTTATTGCCCCAGAGCAAAAGGAAGCTCTCGAAGCCCCATTTTCAAAAAAAGAGATCAAACGTGCAATCTTCGGTCTAGGAGCAGACAAAGCGGCGGGACCGGATGGTTTTCCTATGTTCTTTTTCCGATACTTTTGGGAGCTCCTTCAGGCTGATTTGTGGGATCTTATCACTCGTTGGTTTGAAGAAAATGGGGAGGTCCATAGGTTAAATTACGCCAATGTTGTTCTGGTTTCCAAGAAGGAAGGGGCTGCGACGATCAACGATTATAGGCCAATTAGTCTTATCAATAGTCTAATGAAGATAATCTCTAAACTAATGGCTAATAGGCTGGGGGGGTCTTCAGAAGTCAGTTATTTTGGGCTACCAAACGGGATTCATCCCAGGTAGATCAATTACGAATGGGGTAGTAACGGCTCTAGAAATCATCCAATCGTGCAAAAGGAGAAAAATGAAAGGATATGTGCTTAAGCTGGACTTTGAAAAGGCTTACGATAGGATGGACTGGAGATGAATTTTACAAATCTTGCGGAAACGAGGCTTCGCAGAAAGAAGGTGTTTTTAGATAAGAGAATGGTTGACCTCAGCCATGGTTTCGATTGTTGTGAATGAAGTGCCAACAAATTATTTCAAAAGCAAAAGAGGTCTAAGACAGTCTGTCCCCGTTAATCTTCACTTTAGTGGTCGACGGACTTAACAAGATGATTAACTTGGCCATCAAGATGAATTTGATCGAGGACTTAGGAACTAACGGTTTATCAATAGTTAATCTACAATACACGGATGACACGTTGTTATTTGGTAAGAAAGATAAGGTTCAAGCCATGTTAATGAAAGATATACTCTGCCTTTTTGAGGTGTGGTCAGGATTAAAGATCAACTACCATAAAAGCTCGTTAACATTAATTGGGAAATAGGAGAAGGACCAAGACGAGTTACCTAGAATCTTCGGCTGTAACAAGGTGGACTTTCCAATAAAATATCTGGGTTTACCTCTTTGTCCGGGTAAATTAAAAAATTCCGACTGAACGCCTATTATTGACAGAATAACGAAAAGATTGTAAGGTTGGAAGGGAAAGCTTCTATCCATTGGATGAAGGTGACACTCCTAAATGTGGTTCTTACCGCTATACGTTTGTACTATCTCGCGGTATACAAGCTTCTCATCAAAATTGAAAAGCACAATGATAAACTGTGAAGAAAGTTCGTTTGGAAAGGGAACAACAAGGAAACGGTTACCCACTGGTGAAGTGGTCGACCGTTTGCTTGCCTAAAAAATTGGGGGGTTGGGGTGATAAAGTTAAGAGATATGAACAGTGCTCTCCTAGCCAAATGGTGATGGAAACTGTATGAAGAAGGGAGTAATTGGAAAGACATCATTAAGGGGAATTATCTGAGAAATGGTAATTTAGGGAGTAAGAACGCTTCAACTTGCTCTGGCTTTTGGGGAGGACTATATAATATTCGAAGAATCTTTCTTATTGGGGTTACATTCACAATACGAGATGGAAACAAAATTGGTTTCTGGAAAGATAAATGGTGCAGAGATGAGACACTGCGCTTTAAATTCCCTAGACTTTCTGGCATCACGAGGAACAAATACGCGAAGGTTGCGGAGGTTTGGAACGAAAGGGAGTGGCACCTAACCTTCAAGCATACTCTGACGGCAAGAGAAAGATATGATTTACGAGTCCTTAAGCAATAGTTGGAAGGTTGGCGCCTGAATAACATGTGTAGTGACCGGCCGATATGGAGATGGAATACCAAAGGCAAGTTCTCCGTTAAATCGTTGTATAAGATTATAAGCAAAGGGGGGAAATGGGAGGACATTTGGCTCACATCTGGAAAGCCAAGGTACCGAACAAAATTAAGGTATTTAGCTGGTTGGTCGCAAAAAAGGCAATTTTAACCATAGACAACCTTATTAAGAGGAAGTGGCAAGGCGCATCCATATGTGAATTTTGCAAGGTCGATGATGAAACTGGGGACCACCTACTTTTCACTTGTCCTTTCACTAGAAACGTCTGGTCACACTTTTGCGCTAAGAATAATATCTTGCTGCTTTCAACTTCTATCGATGATGTTTGGGGTAATTGGCGAAGGAAATTAGGCGGGGATCAAATAGGCGAAATTGGGATATCATTGTTATGAGGGTTACGTGGGGTATACGGAAGGAACATAACGAGAGAATATTTAGGGGGAAAGATAGCTGCATTAACAATGTTGTATATTTCATCTCGTCTATGACTTGCTGGCAGAGAAGAAGAAACTGAAAATCAGAAAGATGATCCCCGAGACGGATGGGAGTGCAAGGGAGGGCGCCACTTAAGGTGGAGGTGACAGAGGAGAGGACGGCCGGTATGATGGAGAGATGTCTGAGTTGGACTTGTGTTCTTCGGTTGACGCAGGGGGTGGAGACGCTATCCGACTTTGCTCTACTTACTTTTGTGTACCAGGGATATTTTGCACTGGTGCTTGTGGTTTTGTTTTGTAAACTCTTATGGATGTATGCTTTGTATTGGCCCTGGGGCAAGATGGTGTATGTACTAAAACCTTTTTAATGATATGGGGTGGTTAATTATCCACTTATTTCTCAAAAAGCAAATGGCGGTAAACAAAAGCAATTTGAGGGAGAAATGACAATACAAACACCCTTTAAAATTGGCCGTAACGCAATAAATATTAGAAGTACGGATGAAAATTTCCAGCAAAAGATTTACTGGTTTTATACTTATAATAGCCATTGTAAAACTATAAAGCCAAAGCCAGTCCTGAGAAAATAACCCTGCAAAACATTTCCAATAATGCTAGCTCACCTCTGTGATATCTACAAGGAGATTCTCATAAACAAGAACTTGCAAACGCAAACCCTGCTTTCCTGCAAAATAACTTATATTATTGTTCTTATAATATAACTAGGACTTTACATGATAACAACTTGCCTCAATTCATGCAAGGCAATCTCCACTGGAAAGGATATGATAGCTTGTTGCAAATTATATGGAGAAAGAAGAATAATAAGAATATCAAAAATTTGGAACAATATATGAAGGCATTCCAAGACTGGAAACAGCTCAAAGTGCTTCGATTATAGTACAATTCAGTAACACGCACACAAAAACTGGTCTCTACATTTGCAGGCTAGAACTGGTTCAATTTGGATCTACGGATTGCTCCTTTCATCAACTTTATTTGAAAATGTTACCCTTGGCCCCTGCAAGTAATCAAACCAAGCTTTTATCGTTTCAGTACCCTTAGGTTTTCAGAATGCAGGCACACAGTATCAAAAGGGGTTTAAATTCATTAAATACCAAGAACTGTACTGTTTCATAAACCACCAAAAAACTTCCAACTTACTAGTTACCTTGTAAACTTTTGTATTCACAAACCAGTTTTCAATAAACTACCAGAGCAGCATGTTGCAAACTCAGTTAATGCCATCATGTTATTTTAATAGAAACAGGTATTTTTTTAAAAGGGTAATTTTAATATAAAGCATTTGGAAAGTTATCTGTAACTTACAAATCTTTTGGCAGTTTAACAACAACAACAACAATAATAAAAGAGGTAATAATAATAATAAAAGAGGTATGGTTTTGGTAGCCTGGTGAATCCTAAAAAATGGACTAGAAGTATTTTTTAATATATTTTAATTCAGAAACTTGATAAAATCAAATAAGTTATTGGTGTCTTACAGGGGTTTTGCAATGGGTGTTGAGATCACAGAACATTTGCCTCATATAACTCTTTGCTTGCTCCTCAACCCTGAAAGCTCTTTGGCAAACTCCCTTTACTTGTTCCTGATGAAAAGAGAACAGATGGGGGTTGTATTATTATGCTAAGCCAAGCATAAATATTGAGCTTACAAAGGATATGACTAACATATTGTTACCTGGTTGACCTGCAGAACGTTATAGTTCCCTGTACCATTAATCATTGGCACAAGAGACCTCTCCATTAGATTCCTCAGATGTTGAAGCTCTTTCACTAAACGCTCTACGACCTCATCAGCATCTGTTATTTGCCTTCTTGAAAACTCAAAAGCCCTTTCTGCATGAACTCGGAACGAGGCACAATCTAAACACATGCAAATCCCCTTACAGCCTCTTGAATGCCTTTTCAAGATCGTTTTTTTAGGAGCAAGGACTCGATTCTGAGACACTTTTTTATTATCTTTCCAGTCGGTTTCCACTGCTGAGGATGAGAGTTCTTCAAATGATAGATCATCATGAGTAGGAGTGCAGAATGATGATTTGTGTAACATCTCGGGCTCAAAACTCAATCTTTCTTGTGGAATCTCACTTGGACCGCTAAGAACTTGCAAGTTGTTCTTGTTACAAGAATTGGGTGATTTGGTTGTCACGGATATCTGAATGTCTCCTTCAGGATCTAGACCAAGATTTTTGGAAACATGGTTTATCTCTAATTGTGGAAGCTTGCTTGGACTGCCAAGAACTTGCAAGTTGTTCTTGTTGCAAGAATTGATTGATTTGGTTGTCACGGACATCTGAATGTCTCCTTCAGGATCTAAACCAAGATTTTTGGAAACATGGTTTACCTCTAAATTATGATCTTCTCTCAAATATGCAGGTGATGAATATAGTAGTGGTTTAGTATGCTGCCGATGTATAGGTAAAGGTCTACCATTTAATACTGATGGCCTTTCTTCTATGCTGTTCTCAGATTTTGTTGTAGAATCCTGGCAATTACTAGTTTCCAAGCTACCTACATTAAAGAATATTTTCTGGAGTATGTCAGATTTGTGTAGTGGCAATTAGCATTAAGGCAGTAAGAAGCATAGATGGATAATTTACCCGAATCATTTTTGGCTATGCCCATAAGATATGGTAAAAGTCTTCTATAGCTGAACAAGCTTGGATTCCGATACAGTTTTGACCTCGGGCACAAAACTAGTCCCTGAAATAAATTATTGTCCATTTAATAACTACAAAATATGAAGAGAATGTGATCATCAATTTCAACAATTAAGCCTGAATTGTCCGTCTAAAAACAACCAAAAATTACATGAAGATGAAGAGGCCTCTATCTGAAGCTTTGGTGGACTAATTCATTTTATATAGACTCAAGTATGTTTTATGCCGTTTGTCAGCTACCTAACCCAACCCTCCTATAACCTGGCTTAAACAGGCACAAAAGAATAAGACTTCGGATAAATTTGAAAAAGCACAATCTGGCTTTCATGGTTTATGAGACAGCACCATTAAACATTTAAAATGCCATTAATCCCCACTGATCTGGCAATGTAGTATGAAAGTGCTAATTTCGTTAACTCGTTTAAGATACGAATGAACTGGATAACCCTAAACTAATCTTGTACATGGACTAAATAACGCTAAAATAAATTGAATATGGTGTTTTTGATGGTAATAACCTTCTACTTTTTGACAAAAATATCCTTCAAGGGGGGTTCATGGTATTTTTGAAGTGCAATGGTGCTGTCTCAAAAACCATGGAAGTCTTATGGTGCTTTATAAAATTAACCATAAAACTTGGAGATCATAAGTATACACGTTTTCAAACTAGAGCACTGCATATCAATTGAATCATGAAAGAACAGGTAAATTCCATGTTAGTGATAGAAGCTAGGACCCCCAGCAAATGCAATTCAAGAAAAATGCAAACAGAACAGCAGTTCATCAAAACCTTAGATAACTGACATTTTTTTACAAAACTGAAAGTAATACGAAAGATCCATTATTCTTAACGGATTAACCTATCATCAAGACGATACATTTAACATGCACAAATATTCAAAAGTAAATACAATTGGGTACATACCAAACTTCTTTTGGATGCATTGCTCAATCCTGTTTTCAAAATGGTCCCCACGCTTCCTACTTCAGTGCCATCAAATTTGCTAGCCAAGTCAGCATCTGGCGGTGTGCTCTGAATCATATCTTCACTGTTTTGAGCAGGCACCTTCAAGTTCTCAGCATTGCTTTTGCATCTCTCTATGTCTGACACTTTCTGCTCCTGTTTGTTGAGCTCATCCACATGGTGATTATTGAACATTACTTTACTACTAACATCAGGTGGTAATTCCCTCTCAATCTCCACATGTGAACTTTGAATGGGGTTTTCTAAAATTTGATGATCTACAAAATCATTATTTCCACCAGAATCCACCATGGGGAAATTTCCCAAGGGTGCGGCATGATGTTTTTGTTCAGATGTTGGATTTAACAGCAGTGGCATTTCTTTTATTATCTTTTCAGCTTGTGGCAAGGGGTTGTGAGAGTGAAGGATTTCAGTTGTAGGATTTAGAGATAATGGTGTTTCTTTAATGGTCTTGTCCACTTGTGGTGAGGGGTTGTGTGACTGAAGAATTTCTATGCCACCTGCACCGAAACAGATGATATTTGTAAATATTTTTTTGTAGGATCAGCATGGCATCATAGGCAATGTATAAAAGAGCAGAGAAAAATGAAATATTTACTTGACTCATCCTTGTCCAGGCCCTTGAGGTAAGACAGCAGTCGCTTGTAGCTAATTGAGTTTGGATTCCTAACCAGCTTCGATCGCGATGGAGAAAGCCTCTGAGAGAATGCATACCATTTGAACAATCAGAAGAAGCAGGTAAGAGGAAATAATAATCCTAACACCTCTCATGCTTCAAGAAATTGACAAAAGAAATCCTGATACTCATGAACAAGGACTTTTTGTGCAAAATACGTTAAAAAGAAACATACGTAAGATATTAGGAGGTAACTATCATTTGATATAACAAGAAAATAGAAGAAGCCATAAGATTGAAATCATAATTTACAATCTCAAGACTAAATATCCATATAAACACCTCAATTTCTATTAAAGCGCTCACAATCTAAAATAGAAATTCAAATTGAAAAATAAGATTAAGATCCTATATTTTCAAGTTTAAGTAGATTCGGATAAGAATACAGGGCAGCGGGACATGATAGAACTCAGGCTCACGGATTCACAATTTCTCAAAAATCTAAGATATGATTCGTCGGGACGTGTTGATCTTTTATTGTTTAAAAAAAGTACATTATGAAAAAAATAATCATTTTTGTAAATCTCAACCATGAATACATCAAGTTATTGTTGGTGTTAATATGTAGGTTGTTGGTGCTTTGACCACTGATACATGTTTGATGTATCTAGAATATGATACAGAACATCACAATATGCCAAGAAGCATTCCATAAGCATACTCGACGGATCCAAAAGAATCTGATATGGTACATATCAGATACAAGTTCGAAATGGGTATGTCTGCTAATTGATGAATCCCTGCAACATAAGACTTCAACTCAAAATCTGTACAGGTCTTGGTATCAAGGGAAGGCAACCATAAATATGTCTGAATCTTTCTTTATACAGGTGCAAACATTATAAAATGGGTCATGCTGGGTGAGCTTCGGTGATTTGAAGAGAATCTCCATTGATTTGAGATTATCATCATCATCTAATCCTTCTCCCTTCAAAATGAAGTTTAACTTTGGAGCTAAGGTTGCAGGATTTTGAAGGATTTTGAAGGATTTGGATTCAAGAATCCAAAATAAAAGTATGGATTGGCTAATTCTTGTTTGGTTGTAGGATTTTGTTTTTTGAGAGAGGCCCACCATTTTTTTTGGATTCATGAATCCAAAAAATACGTATGGGTTACAAAGGATTTGACACTGTTCATATGAGAGACCATGTAATTTATATTATTAAAAAATCCCATATCTCTCTCTTCAATCCTCAAACCAAAAACTACTTACTTTTTCCCAACCATATAAGCATTACAAGAATCTATAAATCCAACACTATGAATCCAATACCAACCAAACACAAAATTAGCTAATCCAGATTTTTTCAATTGTACTATTTGGGAATCCAAATTTCACAATCCTACAACCAAACAGCCCCAAAAGGAGTCATGACGGATTTGACAAAGCTTCTGACCTGCATGGATTTATGAACAAGGGCACTTTTGGCTGCATTACCTATGGAGAAGCATAAATATAAAACCAACCGTGCACATTCTCATTTGATCATTCAAGGTGCATATGAAAATAAACCAAATTCCCTATTCAAAAAACAATTATATAGCTGGAATAATTTACCAGTTTATCTTTGGATGAATTGCCAAAATTAGTTTCCTCAAGAACCCCAACACCTTTTCCTTCAACAAATTTGCTCCCCATGTCAAGATCTGTAGGCATGGTGTTCTCAACTTTTGGCGAAAGATTGTGAGGCTTCAGGATTTCTATGCCATCTGAAACAATGCAATTCCAGTAAAGCAGAGATTTATAAGGGTTTGCCAACATGATAACTATAAACAACGAGTGAAGGAAGAAACATAGAAGTAATTATTTACTTGATCCATCATTGGCTACTTCCTGAAGATAAGGCAGCAGTCGTCTATAGCTAATTGAGTTTGGATTTCCAATGAGCTTCGACCTCGAGCATGGAGAAAGCCCCTGCGAGATAGTATCTGTCTTTAGAACAATCCAAAGGCACAACAAAACCATCATGAAGATAAAAAGGTACAACAAAACCATCATTGATTCAAATAATAATATTAATCCACGAAAAGGGTGTAACCAAGACATCTTGAGTTAAGACAATTCGCCTATAAGGTTTACATATATGTGCATTTCAGTAAACCGGTTGAGATAATTTATAAAGAAAAGTTAGTTCAAATTTAGACCAATGGTCAAAATTATCCAAGGGCCGTATAACCCGATGTGGAAAAATAAAAGAAATAAAGATATCCTTCTTCATGGCGGACATAGGTGCTTATGTCGCCTTAAATCCTGTTCTCTTTCTTTTTGCTATTTTTCAAATGCATTCTATACATTTGAGTATGCTACAATTGCTGTCTAATCCTTGTAAATTGTTTTATGAATACTCAATCATTTATATACAGGACTAAATGAAGCTGCTGTATACCTATGCTAGCTGTGGAACTCCACAAGTCATGCAAGTCTACAGATTTCTTCATCAAACAAAGAATAACATGTGGAAAAAGGAAATCGCAGGTTTATATTATACTATGAGATCTAGAGCACACCCTTAAACAAGATTTCTAGTTGGGGGCCGATCCAGTAAGACCCGAGAGGGGGCAAGTGCCCCCGTTGAATTTTTTAAAAAAAGAGACTAATATTGAGTATAAAAATGAGTTGGGATATTTTGGTCATGTATTATATATTTATATGGATTTAGAAAGAGAATAAAAGGCTTTAGTTCAGTTGATAATGCATTTTGTTTCCCAGCAAAAGTTCTTGGGTTCAATTCCCACTACCCACAAATTATTTTGGATTTTGTTTCTACTATTATCCGACAATTTTATATAATGTTATTTTATTTTAATTTCTTAAAATAAGCTTGCTTTGTTTGGTGCCACCAAAATTCCAATGTCCGCCCCTGTTTCTAGTCCAAAGATTAGTAATCTAAGAATCCACATTTTTTATCCATGATCTGAAAAGATCAGTGTGTGTTGAATAATCTGACTCAATTTCAATCAATTCAAGACGCATACGAAAGTTAACCTACTTCCCAACGTGAAGATGAACAAGGTTTACATTTATACCAGATTTTGTTTGGTTGAATCCCCCAAATTCGCCTCCGGAGAAACCCTAGCATCGTTTCCTCCATCAAATTCGTTCGCGAGACCAAGATCCAGCGGCGGTGTTGCCTGCATCGAATCCTCGCCAGAATCACCAGAGGATCCATTTGGGATCTCTAGATCATCGGATCCACTGCTCTGCTCATCGATTTTGTCGTCGTCCGTCTCGATCTTGACCTTGTGATCGGAGAAGACCCTTTTTGATCGGAGATCCTTCACTGAGTTCGAGCGACGATTGGTGAGAGGTGGAGGCGGGTCGACACGGCGGCGTTTCGAGTCGGGTCGGGCTCGGCCGGATCGGGTTCGGTGGAGAAAGATCTCGGATCTGCTGCGGGTGAGCGTGCCGCTCATGGCCGAGGGCAAAGATGAGAGCTTTCTTGTCCTTGGCATTGAGAGATATTGAGAGAGAAGAGATAGAGAGCCAAAAATGAGAAAAGCCTGATGAGTGAAGAAGGGTGATAGCGTTAAATAAAAGGCTTTGGCGGGAAATAAAGTCTCTGGCGGGAGACGAAGCGGGAATGGAGTGCGCGGGACCCAGACCGGGTGATATCTTTACTGATTCGGTTCGGGTTGGATCCGAAACCCAATAGGCTCAATAATGTAGATTCCTTCAATGAAAAACGGGGAATCGGTTATATCGTCTGAATTGCATGAAATGCCTTTAGCTTTATGGTAGGAAGTTCGCTGACTTTCTAATGGCCCTTCGGAACATTAAATTATTCCCTATATGCCTCTCATTTTAAAGTTAAATTAATAATATGCATCTCTTAATCCTCTTTTTCTCATTTGTATATTTTAATTAAATGTATGCATGAAGGGAATTTTATGAATAAATTAAAGTGTCGGAAGCATAGCTTCAGAAAGTCAAGGGTATTTTATGCTCATGGGATAAAAACTAAGGGTCTACGATTTAACCAAATTATTTTATGCCGCTTTCCAAATAACACCGTTATATGCATGCATATTTTTCTTATGGTAAGAGCGGCCAATCGGTAAAAGGGACGTTATTCCTCTGTGCATTATAGAACTAACGGTCACGAAGCAAGGATCATGATCATCATCTTTATTTTTGTGCTCCATATTAGTATAAAACAAAAAGGACCCATCGGCTAAGCATGGCTAATGAGGCGAGGCTAGGCGGTTCGTCCGGCGGATGAGACGAGTTGTGCTCGCCTTGCCGGTTAGGCAAGGCAAGGCTGGATGTCACGTCCCGCTTCCCAAAAGACGGGAGCAGGAAACGTGACAATGCTCGCGACGTGTTTATTCCGAAAAAGTCATTTCCCACAATAAATACACTAAGCGTTTATAAGCAACATAAAGCAACAAGAATAAACAAAAAAATAAAATCAAACTCTGATTTATTGCATTCAAGATTCACAGTTGACAAAACATTTGAATACAAAATACGATAACATGATAACCCTTAAAAAGGAGGCATACATAAATAAGCTGAAATGAAATAAAAGGCTGAATGGAACTAGACGTTCAGTTGTGATGCGAACCGGTTGAACTCAACAGTTCCTATTTTCTCTGTCTAAATGCTTCCTGACGAACATTCTAAAGATAGAAAGAAGTGGGTGGAATGCCCGCTGGTGAACTTTCGCTCAGTAAGTCCCCAAGAAATGTGGGATATGAATGTATATAAATGAACATGCAGTGTGACATGTGATATAGTATGAATGAAAATGAAATATGAACAGGTATAACATGGTAATATTGATGGCAACTATATAAGTATGACAATGCAACATGATCATAGTAAACAAGTATGGTATGACCTTATAGTGTAGATATAGTGAACACGAAGTGAATGCCAGCGTCCTAAGAGGTCTCTACAAATTAATCTATCTTAGCGTCAGTTCAAGTATGAATATCAACGAATCTCAAGAGTATTTCTCATACCCAAGGCTATTGTTCAGAGGCAAGGAATCACGGGCCTAAAATAGTGTGACTTCAATTGTTATTGAAGTATTCCATGTAAGCCGATGTTCAACACCCCAATACTTATGGGGAGGCGGAAATATGAATAACAATCTTGTTCTATGATTAAACATCGAATAATCGTATGAATCGTTTGCTAAACAAGTTTTAACAAAAGCTGTAGAGTTCTAAACTACTATGTTAAGAGATTATACCAAACGGTTCTAGTCCTTCGTCTTAATGTTATCTACGGCCTCTTTGGATCTCCACGTCCTCTTCGGCTTTCTTCCGTGATAGACGATCCACCCGAGAACCCTAATCCAAGCTATAACCTCTAAACTTGAGGTTACTTAGTTTCTCTAGTTGCTAAATAGAGTAGCTAAGGTGATGTAGAGATAGGTTATGGAGTAATTAGTCTTTCCTAATCCTTGTTCTCAACTCATGAGGGGTAGGATTAGGCTTTGGTGAAGGAGAGAGAGCTTGAAGAGAGAGAGTGAGAAGATGATAATGATAATAATAATAATAATGAAATAGCTTCTCACTTGATATATGAAACATAATGAATAAAAAGAAATGAATAATATGAGATTATTCATCATGTTTCATAAATGCAAGTGGGTGATTCATTATGTGAGTCATTAAGCATTTAATAATGCATTAATGACATGATGAATCACTCCCAATGAGTCACTAAATCATTAAATGAAAATGCCACCTCTCCCTCCATGTCACATCCTTCTAGAAGCTTCTCGGAAAATTACGAGAACGCCCCTCTCATCCGTGAAAACACGGAAAAACTTTAGACTGTATAAATCCAATAACCTGATACTAGAATCTGGCTTAAACCAAAGCCTGCTAGTAAAAACTGTCCGAATGTCGTACGTGCGTTTAAACACGTACGCGTTCGAACCTTTGTCGTAAAACCATACGGCCTCTATATCTTTTCGCCTGGATTTGGGAAATCTCTGTGTGGGACTCTAAACACTCAACTACTACGCTGGCAGTGGGTTTAACCACAGACCGCAAGCGGCACTAGCTGTACGTAACGGTCCCCAGGTAGTTGTCGATAAGAAAGCTGATGAGGTAACCCATCTGAAATCCTACTGAGCCTGTCTGTGACAATATCCGCGCAGTCCGGTCTGTTCGTTTAAGAGTATCGCATGTATGGTCTAGGGAGGTGGTGGACGTCAGACCCCTAATAACCGTACAAGTCGTGTCGGTATGGTTCAAGACCACCCGAGAATCTACTGATCATTCCATCAGTAATTCTCAATCAGCCCTGGCCAGGGACTTATGGTAATGACCAACCGACCACAGTGCGATATCAACTCCCTATACCGGGAGAGACGAATCCCTAACAGTCGCTCACTGCCTCCACGTGGCTCGGGACTGTGCCCAAATGAAACCTGTTTGCACGACTCCTTTGAGCCGTGGTAGGGTAATAATCAAAGCACAGTGGGAACTCACACGAGACAAATGATGACCTTAAGTCAACGGACTATCTGCACACATGTCACCTGAGAACTGCTATCTGATGTTAGGTATAATACCATCCAGTCAGTTCTCGGCGAGTCCTGTCCGGTGTACTCACACCCAGTGAGCATCTGTATACAATCTTAGGTGAACACCACCAATGGTTGCGGGACCAATCCATCGCCCCTCGTCAGGGTCTAGATATGTATACACTAGTCTACTCCGGAGTATCGATGCCCAATCTCGATACTCCTGCGACCAGGGACATCTAAAGGTGTGCCTATTGACTATCCAGCTCCCACTAGTATGACTGCCATCACAACGCCGGTAGTCAGACAAACACCCTATGGGCTTTTCAACATATATATATAAATACCAAGTAAAATATATCATACGTTAAGACAAAGTCGAACCAAATAGCGTACTATCATATCAAGCAAGACTGTCATGTACATACATATCCCAAGCATCCTATACAATGTAGGCCTCTAGGGCATATATATCCAACAATCTCCTACTTGCACTAAGGCCTATAATTGCTGCAATGAGTACCCACTGTCTCTACCAGATCCAGTTGCTGGCGTACCGCATGCCCAACATCTCAAATAACCTCTCGAACTGTACTTGAGGAATGGCCTTGGTGAATGGATCTGCCGTGTTGTCTTTTGTGTCCACTCTCCGTATCTCGATCTCCTGACGATCCACGATCTCCCTGATCAGGTGAAACCGCCTTAAGATATGCCTGGATTTCTGATGGGACCTTGGTTCCTTCGCTAAAGCTACAGCGCCATTGTTATCGCAATACAAAGGTATTGGATTGGCAATGGACGGAACCACCTGAAGTTCAGAAATGAACTTCCTCATCTAGAGAGCCTCTTTTGCGGCTTCACTAGCAGCTATATACTCAGCCTCCATAGTTGAGTCTGCGACGGTATCTTGTTTGGAACTCTTCCAACATACCGCCCCTCCATTGAGGGTAAACACAAAACCCGAAATGGATTTAGAATCATCCTTGTCACTTTGGAAGCCGGAGTCGGTAAAAGCCTCTACCTGGAGGTCCCCATTACCGTAAATCAAGAACATCTCCTTAGTCTTTCTTAGGTACTTGAGAATGTTCTTCACTGCTCTCCAATGTTTCTCACCTGGGTCAGACTGATACCTGCTTACCACACTAAGTGCGTAAGCTACATCCGGTCTGGTACATAACATCGCATACATTATTGATCCTATCGCCGAAGCGTAGGGTATAATGCCCATGCGAGCCCTCTCTTCATCAGTCTTTGGAGACATTTCCTTGGAGAGGGTGATTCCGTGACAAGCGGGCATATTGCCGCGCTTGGAATCTTCCATACTAAATCTCTTTAGTATAGTGTCTATATACCTGGACTGTGAAAGTCCCAATATTCTATTAGATCTATCTCGATAGATCTTAATGCCCAGAATGTATGATGCATCTCCCAAGTCTTTCATGGAGAATTTCTGTGACAAGAAGAGCTTTACTGATTGTAGTATAGGGATATCATTCCCTATCAGTAGTATGTCGTCGACGTACAAAACGAGGAAGACTACTGCTCCTTCTACAATCTTCCTATAAATACATGGTTCATCTATATTTTTGATAAAGTCAAATTCCTTGACTGTTTCATTAAAGCAGATGTTCCACTTCGCGATACTTGCTTTAACCCATAAATGGATTTAAGCAATTTGCACACTCTTCCGCTGCTCCCACTGTCTAAGAAACCTTCTGGTTGATCCATGTAAATACTCTCTTCTAGATGTCCATTCAGAAAAGCTGTTTTTACATCCATTTGCCAGATTTCATAGTCATGGAAGGCAGCAATGGCAAGCATGATCCGAATGTATTTAAGCATAGCTACTGGTGAAAAAGTTTCATCATAGTCTAATCCTGGTCTTTGACGAAAACCTTTTGCTACTAGTCTAGCTTTGTAGGTTTCCACTTGTCCAAATGTACCAATCTTCTTTTTGAAGATCCATTTGCACCCAACTGGTTTTACCCCAGGAGGAGCAACTTCTAAAGTCCATACTTTATTGATGTACATGGATTCCATTTCGGATCTCATTGCATCCAGCCACTTCACTGAGTCGCTACTCGTGATAGCCTGCTGAAAACTAGTAGGCTCATCATCATCGATGATGCAATCCTGTCGATCCCCATTAAGAAGAAAACCATGGTATCTTTCAGAAGGATGAGAAAGCCTACTAGATCTGCGGAGTGGCGTTGGTTCGTCATGTTCTATTGAAATCTGAGATTCTTCTAAGTCTTCGGTTGCAGTTTGAGGTTCTGAAATTTCTTCCAGTTCTACCGTGCTCCCACTAATTTCTTTTGCAAGAAATTCGCTTTCTAAGAAGACAATGTGACGAGCGACAAATACCTTTTTTTCTTCAGTGTGGTAGACCATGTACCCCCTTGAATGCTTGGGGTATCCTACAAACTTGCATAAAACCGATCGTACTTCGAGCTTGTCCGGATTATGCTTTTTAACATATACCGGACACCCCCATATCTTGATATACTTGAGATATGGTCTCTTCCCACACCACATTTCATATGGAGTGGTAGGTACAGACTTAGTTGGAACTCTATTCAATAGGTATGCGGCTGATTCTAGAGCAAATCCCCAGAAGGAAAGTGGCAACTCAGCACTACTCATCATTGAACGCACCATATCTAATAGCGTGCGATTCCTCCTTTCTGATACACCATTATGCTGAGGTGTATAAGGTGGAGTAAGCTGAGAGAGAATTCTATTCTCTTTTAAGTATTCAAGGAAACTGGTACTTAAGTATTCTCCACCTCGATCAGATCGAAGTGTTTTGATGCTTTTACCAGTCTGTTTCTCTACTTCATTTTTATACTCCTTAAACTTCTCAAAGGCCTCGGATTTATGTTTCATTAAGAATATATGTCCATACCTAGAGAAGTCATCAGTAAAAATTATGAAGTAGGAGTGACCGCTTCGTGCATGCGTAGACATCGGACCACATACATCACTGTGTACTAGTCCCAAGAGTTCAGTGGCTCTTTCTCCGTGTCCGGTGAACGGAGATTTGGTCATTTTTCCTTTGATACATGATTGACAAGTTGCATATGATGAATATTCAAACGGATCTAGATATCCATCTTTATGTAACTTAGTCAACCTTGTTTCATTTATATGACCAAGTCTACAATGCCATAGGAAGGCTTGATTCGAATCTGGAGCCTTTCGTTTACGCGTGTTTTGAATATTGAAAATTTGAGGTTGATTAAGTATGTATATGCCGTTTTCCAGTGTGCCAAACCCAATCAGTTCTTGATTTAGGAGAATGTTCATGACATTTCTTTCAAGCGCAAAATTATATCCTTTATTAGACAACAAAGATACCGATATAATATTACACAACATACTGGGAATACAAAAACAGTTGTACAATACCAAAATGTGTCCACTATTCAACCCTAGGTGATATTCCCCTATTGCAACTGCATCTACATGCATTCCATTGCCCATCCGGAGAGTCATATCACCTGCCCCCAGTACTCTACTATTTCTCAGATCCTGCAAAGAATTACAGATGTGAGAACCAGAACCGGTATCAAGTACCCATGAAGTAGAGTTTACTGAAAGACAATTTTCGATTACGAACACACCTGAAGCAGAAGCAACAGCTTGCTTCATGTCCTTGGCTTTAAAGGCCATACAGTCCTTCTTCCAGTGCCCTTGCTTGTGACAATAGAAGCACTCGTTCTTTTTTGCCTTCACCCTTCCTGCCTTGTTCGTTCCCTGCACCTTCTTGACCCCACCCTTCGGTTTGGTGGCTTTCATCTTCTTCTTCCCTTTAGCTTTCGTTTTAGATTTAGAAGAAGATGATTGGCCAACATACAGAACGGGGGTCTTCTCCTTTTTCAAGGAGGTCTCTGCTACCCTCAACATATTGAGGAGCTTTGGAAGATCCGCTTCCATTTCGTGCATGTTGAAGTTCAGCACGAACTGAGAGAAGGTGTGGGGAAGGGACTGCAAAATCAAGTCGATATACAAATCATTCTCTAGCACGCATCCCAGGTTTGCGAGTTCCTCAATGAGGGTGATCATTTTGAGGACGTGCTCTCCAAAAGGCGATCCTGGAGCTAATCTCATATGGAAGAGTTTCCTTGAGGTTTCGTACCTTGCGATACGGGAGTGTTCACCATACAATTCCTTGCAATGGAGGAATATGGATATAATATCCATACTCTCGTGCTGTTTCTGGAGTTCATTGTTCATGGACGCCAGCACGAAACACTTAGCTCGCTCACAGTCTAGATCTCAGGTTTTGCGAACTTCCTTGTCCGCAGCTGAGGAATCTGGTCCTGGGATAAGGGGAGGAACAGCGGTGGTAACATAGGCAACTTTGTCATAAGTCAGCGCAATAATGACGTTCCTTAGCCAATCTTTATAGTTCTGCCCGGTCAGTATATTCTTTTCAAGTAATAGTTTAAGTCCAGTCATGGTAGCTGCCAGAGAGAGAGAAAAGAAACACTCAGCATACGCTCTTGCAAGTTTAGATTGGTCATTAATTTATCTAAACAGGATGGCTCCCACTGTTTCCTCAAATCCTTCTTCAAAACCTAAAAGAAGAACTAGTCAGGATTTAATCACACGTTACAATTCTTGCTTAACCTTTCAGCCAGGCTGGTGTTGGTACTTCGAGGGAGGTTTTCCAACGCTTTCGCGAAGTTCCTTAATTAAAGAACCTCTTTTCCCTGGAGGCGTAGCCCCTCTAACACCTTTCAAGGCACCTACTTGGTTTATAGTATTGATTGTTAAGTGAGAGAAATTCCCGAGAGTAATCCTACTCATCAGTGAGATCGGGATCCAACTATCATTGCATGATGCCCTAGATGGAAGCCACTCTAGTCACCACACTCCAGAAGGTAAGTGATTGAAAAGAATTCTCGTTGTGTATATTTGAGAAATGGTAAAGAAATCACAACCAAAAATTATTTGACCGCAATCAACTACGGTGTCGGATTGTAGATTGTATGTGAGTGCGGATCGTCCACAGGGAAAGTGTAATCGTTCGTCTTTTGATTTAGGTGAGTCGAAACTTTAAGGAAAAGAAAACAAACAATTCAAGATTTAAAGTTGAAGTTCAAGCATGAGAAAAATCTAGATCTAAGAAAGCATTAAAAGATAGAATCAAGAATTGATCGTTTGTTGATTTTTCCAAACCAAATCTCAAGAATCGAAATGAGGCTCGTAGGAATCGATCGGATCTATAGATGTGATGTAATCTTACAATTACGTATTCTTATCCTTCGATGGATTGACATGATGATCGATGAGAATTAGAGACTTCTTGTGAAACTAGGGTTTCATCTTATCTCTTGTTCTTTCATTGATATCATTCATATTCTAGCCTCTAGTAAATTCAAGAAACGATCGTAGATCTCTAATTTCGAGCGATCACAATCAAGAAAGCATCGCTACGAAACTAGGTCATCGATTCTTGAACTTGCTAGGGTTTACAAAACTCGTAGGACTTAAAAATAGTATTAAGATTTGTTACATCATCATTCTACAATCGTCTCGACTCCTTTACGAGCGGAGTTTTACTCAAACATCACAACAAGAACAACAATTACAAATTGAGATCTAATCATGATGCAAGAATTAAAAGAAAGCAAGATTAAAGAATTTCACCTTTTATTTATATCAACAATTCCATTACATTCGCTCAAGAACTACAAGAGGAAGAATTAGATCGTCGACTTGGCTTCGCTCGTTTCCGTAGATCGCGGATCGGCTTGGATCACTTGCCCGATTGAGGATCGGCTCGGCTCCTAAAAGGTAGAAGGCTTCTTGCTTGATTTGGTACTCAAGATCTTGGATTTGGAGTGGAATTAGGGTTAGGGTTTCGCACAAGCCTTGTCACGAGACTTGTGGAAGAAGATGATGAAAGAGGGATTATTTAACTAATGAAGATTGAACCACTAAAGAATGATTTGCCTTTAACCCTAAGTCTAGGTTCCTATTTATAGATAACTAACCCTAGATCTAGGATTTCAAATTCTAAGTTTCCCTCCAAAAGTTTGTTGAGGGAATTCAAATTTCCCTCCAAAAGTTTGTTGAGGGAATTCAAATTTCCCTCCAAAAGTTAGTTAGGGGAGAAGCTTCTAGATGTGATTAGTTAGGAGGAGCTTCTAGAAGAGGATTAATTAGGAGCTTAATTAGGATTAGCCTTGCTTAATCTTCTTTGCTGATCTGGCAGTAGCTTCTGGAGAATTATGGAATTTGACATATCACAAATGAATGTGGGCTCAGATATTGTGATTCTGCACCAAAAATTAAGCTCTGATGTGTCCAAAGCGCCGCGGATCCGCAGCGCAAGCTATCTCCCGCCGCGGTTCCGCGGCTAACTGTGGGAGTTGAGGCATGGGCTCTCTGTTGGTTGCTTTGGCTGTTGTATGGGCCTTTATGTGATATATAGAATTATCTAATTCCTTCTGTATTGCTACCAGATCTGAAATGATTGAATTGGCGTAATGTTGATCAGCTCTTTGGTTTTTCTTCCGTATTTTCCTGCACAGACTCAAGACAAGTGTTGCGCAAATACAGAAATGATGCGATACCATGAAATGCGGTTAATTTCCTTTAAAGTGTCGGTTTAAAAGTCTAACACATGCAATCTCATATTTTGTGACAGATTTGCTAATATGTAGAATATGAATGCCGAACACTTCTAAATGTATGCAAAAGATGGGGAAATTGCCGGCTAAAATATACAATATTTTCGACTGATCAAATACCCCCAAACTTAATTTCGATCGTCTCGAGCGAATGTTTTATTAAAAAGAGAAGGAGAAAATAAAGAAAGAGAAAAACTAACTAGCACACTTTCGTAGGCAACACGATTGCACTGAGCACGTGCAACAAGCCTTTAAACCTCTAGGTGTCCCTAGTAGGAGGAGTGTTGTCTCCTGAGGGTTTTCAGCGGATTGCACCCACAAAATCCAATAATAAAAGAAAGATCATGAATATTACATTTAAAGAAAAGAATTGTAAAAGAAAGACTTTGAAAATTAGGGTTTCCAACTAAGCTAGCTTTTCGGTTGTCATGAGCCCTATCTTAATGGTCATGAAAAGATGTTAGAAATCACGTCCTCCCTCAATAAAACATCGTCTTATTCTTCATTCCTATCTTTCTTCCAAACATCGATCATATAACCCTGCGTGTGTGTAAAGACATCCCTACACCCGGAGAATTCAATTCAAGCTATCATACTCTTGCCCATCAGCCTCAGTATATATTTTTTTTTGGATAAACGAGATTGCTCACACACTTTCATGCGACCGTTAATACTTCTTGAGGTACTAACCGACCGATTACTCCTGTGCTTGCATGCTTGGTGTATTTTCCTCGTCTTGCACCACCTCAGACATAGCAGTGACTCCCAGACCAGTTGGCCTTAGGGCACTAGGTGAAGAGGCACCCTTTGCTATATATTTTTATTGCCTTTGGTGATAACAAAACCAGTGTCCATTTTTATCACCACTTTTCATTTTTTATTCTTCATACTTTTGGCTTTAAGACAAGAGCATTTCAAGGTATCCTCTACTATCCCAGGCTTTAAGACGTGTGTAAGTGCGAATAGCAGGGTATCAACGTTCAAAATGTTTGGCTTTCCAGAATAGAAACTATTTTTCAGACTTATTTTTATCCTCAGATTAGTGACGTCTTTCATCTTACTAACCCTTGGGACAACGGCTCATAACTACTTATTACTAGTTCGTATAAGAAAACTTCTAATTTTCTTAGTTTTCTTAAATTTTTCTAATCTCATGGATGTAATTTTTCACTATCTAATCTTTTATTATCTTATTTATGTACAAAAATCTTTTTATAGTTTTGAAATTTTTTAAATTTTTATAGGTTTTCGAAAAAATGTTTTGTGCTTATGCAAATGATATGCAAATGATGCAAAAATAAGCACAAACCTCCCCCAAACTTGTTTTCAACAGTGTCCTCACTGTTGCCATCAGCTAAATCTCGAAAAACCTGTAAGCTTGGGAGGAATTTATTAGTGGGGGCAAAATATTTAAGTGAAGAACCTCCCCCAAACTTATTTTTGGCTCATCATTTTGTAAAAATTTTCTTTTCAAGAGCCCGATTATTCCCCCCCAAACTTAAGCAATGTTTATCTTTGAAAATCATATGAGGGGGTCAAAAATCATTGGTCGATGCCAAGCTTTGCAAAGACCGAATGTTAACACCAACCATTCAAAAATTTTATCAATGCAGTGCTCTGGTTGGTGGAAGAAGAAGAAGTGGGGAAAGGGTAAGTGGTGGAATAGAATGTGTGTGCGTCTCATTTTGGAGAGACGATGCAGTGAATGTGATGGATAACTCGCATTCTTTTTACAGTTCAGAAGAAGGGGTGGAGGTTCAATTTCATTGAATGGGAGATGATTCATCTCAACACCCGTGTCATTTAAAAATGCGAGTTCATCAGCGAAGATTTCCTCAAAAGTTCCATCTATACCCCGATGAATAATATCATCACAAAGTGCGGGGTGATCTTCAGACTCTAAAAGCAGTTCATAATCGGTGTTAATTGTTGACCCGGACATCTCGGTGGAAGAGTCCATATGTGTATGATACATAGTTGGGTCAAACAACAACGTATGAAAAGAGTCAAGATCGATATCAGGAGGATCATCAAATTCGCTGCTGTCGATATCCATTAAGTCGACAGAACAGACCTGAGCATTAGGTTCGGAGGGTACACTTCCCAACTTGTAAATGTTTAGTTCTATTGACCTATTCCCGAAAGATAGGGTCATAGAACCGTTACGACAGTTGATAATAGCATTGGAAGTGGCCAAAAAGGGGCGACCTAAAATCACCGGAATTTGATTCCGTGGGTTCGCTACAGGCTGTGTATCAATTACAATAAAATCTACCGGGAATATAAATTCTCCGATTTTTATTAACACATCCTCCAGTTCACCCCTAGGGTTGGTGATTGATCGGTCAGCCATCTGGAGAGTGCAATTGGTTGGCTTCAACTCTCCGATCCCTAATTGCTCATAGACTGAGTATGGAAGCAAGTTAACACTAGCGCCAAGGTCTAGTAGAGCACGGTTAATGTGTTTTTCCCCAATAGAAACGGAAATAGTAGGATATCCAGGATCCTTACGTTTCCTTGGTAATTGTTGGGGGAAAGCCGTGTCTATTGTTTTTTCCATGAATATCTTTTTGGGCACATGAGTCTTCCTCTTCCTAGTGCACAAGTTCTTAAGAGTTTTCGCATAGGAAGGAACTTGTTGGATGGCATCTAGGAGAGGGATGTTGGTGTTTACTTGCTTAAAAATGTTCATGATCTTCTCCATATGTGGACTCGGTGTGTTAGCCCTTAACCGATTAGGATAAGGCGCTTTAGCAATAAGCTCTGGGTCCATCATAGGAGAAGGAAGTGTGTGTGGAACCGATCCCGGAATAGAAGTGGGGATCGTCCGAGGAGGGGTAAAAGAGGTGGGCTGTAGTGGCGAGCCTTTTGGGAAATGGAGAATAGGCTCGGAAGAAGATGGTAGGGTAGAAGAACTGGGGTTAGAAGTGTGTGTGTGTGGAAAGGTCTCAGCCGGGGTGTTATTGATTGATTTATCAGTATCATCAAACTCTTCCCCAAGGTGATGGTCAAGCACTCTTCCAGATCTCAACGTGATCTCATCCACATGATGTGAATAGCTAGGATTAGGTAAAGGTTGAGCTGGAAGTTTCCCTTTCTCTCTTGCACTCATTTCGGCTTTTAGTTGTGCAATTTGTTCTTCCATCGATTTAATGTTCTCATTTTGAGAGATAATGATCTTCATTACATTCTCGACGGAAGATTGCAAACTTGCCGTCCCTTGGATGGATTGTTTCATGAAAGTATCCAAGGTTTGTGCTAGTGCAGAGGTATTATCTATACCGGTCAATTGCAAAAAAATTTCATGTGGTGCAAAAGTGTTGGCCGGATTTTGGAAATTTTGTGCTTGAAAGGGGTGCTGACTCAATTGCAGTTGTGGGTGCTGTTGTGGTGGAGGGGCCCCTTGGAAATTGTTTTGGGTTGGAACCGTGTTTTGAAATTGTGATTGGTTCCAAGCAAAGTTAGGGTTATTCCTCCAACCCTGATCATATATGGAGGAAGATGGATCGTTTCTAGGTCTTTGAAATGCGGCATTTGTATGCTCAGGACCTTGAAACGGACATTCTTCCGTCAAGTGAGACGGATCAGAACAGCATCCACATACAGTTTTGGAGAGTGATATTTGACTTAGGGCGGCTAAAAATTTGTTTTCCATAGTCTCGAGTTTCTTTTGCATAGCTGAAATGTCAGCTCTAACTCCTATGGAAATATCATTGCCATCCCTAGATGATTGACTCACACCCTCCCACTGTAAAGATTTTTCAGCGAAATCTTCTAGGAATTCCCAGGCTTCCCTATCATCTTTGGTCATAAAATTGCCTTGACACATGGATTCAAGGGTCTGTCTTGTGTAAGGAGTGATGCCCTCATAAATGATTCGGCACAGTTCCCATCTCGGGATGCCGTGATGTGGACATTGGAGTAACAGATCCTTGAAACGTTCAAGACATTTTGAAAATGTTTCATTTGGAAGCTGGGTGAATTGATAGATTTCGCTACGGACTCGAGCTGTCTTTTGATGTGGGTAGAATTTCTTAAGGAATGCTTTGACGAATTCGTCCCAATTTGAAATGGAATGTGCGGTAGTGTTATATAGCCACTTCTCGGCTAAATCGCACAAAGTGAATGGGAGAAGACGAAGACGGAAAGCATCCACAGAAAGCTGTGAAGTACCCATCATTGCGCATACATTTTCAAATTTCGTGATAAACACGTATGCGTCTTCAGACTCGAGACCGTGAAATTTTGGTAGAAGGTTGATGTATTGGGGTTTTATTTGAAAATTTTCCCCGTTGGCTGGTGGAATGGATAGACAGGTGGAAAGTGGGCCTCGTGTTGGATAAGACCTCTCTTGGAGAGAGATGCGAGGTGGATTCTGCGCACCAACGGACGGCGGCAGGGTAGTGGAAAAGAAGTTCGATGGAGGTGGATCCATCGATGTGGGTGTGGTGGTGGGTAAAAGAAAGGTAAATGGAGAAATACCGACTTTGGGTCGATGAGGGAAACGCGGACTAACGGGCACTAGAAACCTGTTGTCCAGCCTATCTTGTACTAAAAAGGGTTAGTACAAGTGGCAGCGTGAATTTATAATTAGGGGAAATGATGTATGCGGTGTTTGCTTTAAAAAGATACGGATTTTTGAAAATATGATGCAACAAAACAAATGCAACACACAAAACCCTAAAATCTAGGGGTTACCTAGGTCAAAGCTCTAGACCGCTCCTAACTGCCAAAAGACAAGTCGCAGGATCAATCCTCCACTGCCTCTTTGTCCCCCTGTGGCCGGATAAGTGCCAGGTAAGTGGGAAGGTACTCCACTACGTAAGTAGTGGGCCTAATTAAAAACCACTAGCCTTAGACACACTCGCCTTAGACACCACAAGAAAACGCGGATAAGCAATGAATTACCCACGGCCTTCTCTTGTCCTAATTGAGCGCGACGGTCCTTAGAGTCATCTCTAGATTTCTTTTAATTAATGAGGGTAAATGCGGATGCAAGTTTTGCGATTTTCGGGGCCTAGGAAGGGTAATGAAATCCCCACCTAATTTGAATTTGGTCGTGCCCCTTAATTTCCGTATTAATATGCAAACAACCAAAAGAATCAAAACACGCACAATATTTTTATTGCTTTGCGGCGCTGCGATTTATTTGCAAAGAAACCTGCAGAAAAGTGTTAGTTGGAGCTAAAAAGGGAGAGAGGAGAGAGCAAGAAATCACCTGCAGGCAAAATTTTCCAGAGACCCCTTCACCTTGCCGCGGATCAGCCGCAGATGGTGGGCAGAGGCCGCGGAAACGCGCTCCTATGGTGGGAACACTGTACAAAATTTTTCCAGGGAGCTTCTGTTGGCTCCCTCAGCTCTCTGGTATATTCCAAAAAATTTTTCCACAGCACAGAATGCTCCAGATTTCCTCGCAATCAAATCACAACACACGTATTAATGTTTGCACGAATTTTGATCACAAAATTTAGATGGAATAAAATTTTCAACTCAAATTTCAAAATACGAACTATTAGCGCACTATCCCCGGCAACGGCGCCATTTGATTGAAAAGAATTCTCGTTGTGTATATTTGAGAAATGGTAAAGAAATCACAACCAAAAATTATTTGACCGCAATCAACTACGGTGTCGGATTGTAGATTGTATGTGAGTGCGGATCGTCCATAGGGAAAGTGTAATCGTTCGTCTTTTGATTTAGGTGAGTCGAAACTTTAAGGAAAAGAAAACAAACAATTCAAGATTTAAAGTTGAAGTTCAAGCATGAGAAAAATCTAGATCTAAGAAAGCATTAAAAGATAGAATCAAGAATTGATCGTTTGTTGATTTTTCCAAACCAAATCTCAAGAATCGAAATGAGGCTCGTAGGAATCGATCAGATCTATAGATGTGATGTAATCTTACAATTACGTATTCTTATCCTTCGATGGATTGACACTAGATCGATGATGATCGATGAGAATTAGAGACTTCTTGTGAAACTAGGGTTTCATCTTATCTCTTGTTCTTTCATTGATATCATTCATATTCTAGCCTCTAGTAAATTCAAGAAACGATCGTAGATCCCTAATTTCGAGCGATCACAATCAAGAAAGCATCGCTACGAAACTAGGTCATCGATTCTTGAACTTGCTAGGGTTTACAAAACTCGTAGGACTTAAAAATAGTATTAAGATTTGTTACATCATCATTCTACAATCGTCTCGACTCCTTTACGAGCGGAGTTTTACTCAAACATCACAACAAGAACAACAATTACAAATTGAGATCTAATCATGATGCAAGAATTAAAAGGATGCAAGATTAAAGAATTTCACCTTTTATTTATATCAACAATTCCATTACATTCGCTCAAGAACTACAAGAGGAAGAATTAGATCGTCGACTTGGCTTCGCTCGTCTCCGTGGATCGCGGATCGGCTTGGATCACTTGCCCGATTGAAGATCGGCTCGGCTCCTAAAAGGTAGAAGGCTTCTTGCTTGATTTGGTACTCAAGATCTTGGATTTGGAGTGGAATTAGGGTTAGGGTTTCGCACAAGCCCTGTCACGAGACTTGTGGAAGAAGATGATGAAAGAGGGATTATTTAACTAATGAAGATTGAACCACTAAAGAATTATTTGCCTTTAACCCTAAGTCTAGGTTCCTATTTATAGATAACTAACCCTAGATCTAGGATTTCAAATTCTAAGTTTCCCTCCAAAAGTTTGTTGAGGGAATTCAAATTTCCCTCCAAAAGTTAGTTAGGGGAGAAGCTTCTAGATGTGATTAGTTAGGAGGAGCTTCTAGAAGAGGATTAATTAGGAGCTTAATTAGGATTAGCCTTGCTTAATCTTCTTTGCTGATCTGGCAGTAGCTTCTGGAGAATTATGGAATTTGACATATCACAAATGAATGTGGGCTCAGATATTGTGATTCTGCACCAAAAATTAAGCTCTGATGTGTCCAAAGCGCCGCGGATCCGCAGCGCAAGCTATCTCCCGCCGCGGTTCCGCGGCTAACTGTGGGAGTTGAGGCATGGGCTCTCTGTTGGTTGCTTTGGCTGTTGTATGGGCCTTTATGTGATATATAGAATTATCTAATTCCTTTTGTATTGCTACCAGATCTGAAATGATTGAATTGGCGTAATGTTGATCAGCTCTTTGGTTTTTCTTCCGTATTTTCCTGCACAGACTCAAGACAAGTGTTGCGCAAATACAGAAATGATGCGATACCATGAAATGCGGTTAATTTCCTTTAAAGTGTCGGTTTAAAAGTCTAACACATGCAATCTCATATTTTGTGACAGATTTGCTAATATGTAGAATATGAATGCCGAACACTTCTAAATGTATGCAAAAGATGGGGAAATTGCCGGCTAAAATATACAATATTTTCGACTGATCAGTAAGCTAAATCTGCAAGTTTCCTTTATGTTTGAAACTCCCGATATGATTTTTACCCCAAGCTCTTATAGACCTTGACGTAGGCCAACAAGTCATAAGACGCAAGTCAAGTTCTACCCGTCGTTGTCCTGATCAATTTAAATACATCGTACAAACCCTTGACGTAGGCCAACAAGGTGTACGTCTGTATTTAAACTAATGCATCTATCTATGCAACAAATAGGCACACACACTGCTACCATACACTATGCCTTGACTTAGGCCAACAAGCATAGCATGAATACGGTGTGCTGTCTATCTGAAACGACGGAGGGTTACGGCTGGTTTTTTGCAAAAAACCGTTAACGTAGTGAACTTGATTTGATCGAAGGAACTAAGATAGCTTTTATTAAAAGGAGTGGTTTAAGCTTCGCATTTAAAATTTGCTTTTTCAAGAAAACCGAGTGGTTTTTAGAAATTGTTCCAACGATTCAGTTTAGGTTTTATTTTCTTTGCATTAATAATAATGCGTCCCATCTTTAACCTATCATTACAGATAACAACGAAAATACAACGTCCTCTTATGCCATCTGCATTCGCCACGGGGTCCCGTCATCACCCGTTAGGTTACTTAACTAACGACAGAGCGGGGGCTGGGCTAGCGCGGGTGTAAAACATAAGCGACGTCTAAATAGCTATCATATATAGATATTGTACATTCGTCAGACGCAATAATAGGCATTCCAGATCACAGATAAACAATATTGGATTTGCAAGCAATCCGCATTTCGTTTGAGCCTGCAATGAAAGACGGATTACACAGTTGTGATGAATAGCCATTTTCCCACCCCAGACCCCTACGGGTACGGCAAACTACCCGCCAAGTACCAGAAGTGAAGCGGTCTGCCCCAACACTTCAAAATACCCGGTAGTTTGTGCACCCCACCTTGGGTCTATCCTAGGAGCAAAAACAGTAAAAAGAAATAATACAACGGTGGCTACAACCGCAACCTGGATGTGCCCCGCAAAATAATATTACAACTTATTACATTTACATCAAATGAATTAATACAATAACCCATCACTTAACCCGGCTAAACACCACAACAGTCCAATACAGTTTATATATACAAACAGTTATATATAACATCACAGATATGTGCAACCCCCTGCCAACCGACATATTAGCAGTTAGGGGAGGTTTACGAACACATAAAACATTTCATAGATATAATCAAACAAGCAAATACCTTATAATTTCGATCGATTAAACAAATTTAATTTTGCTCCAATACTTCTCTGTAAATCTGAAACCTGAGCAAAAATAAAAATTACCAGAAAACACCAAATATCACAGAGAATCAACACAAGAAACTTGGGATGATGAATCGTCCAAAGCGTGACGGAATCGCGGCGGATCGGTGGTATCGGCCGCGGTTCCGCGGCGCTATGGCCGATTCATGAGCCCAATTTTCTTGGGTGTTCTAATACATTCATTTAGGTCAATCTGAAGGTCCCTGAAAAATTTTTGGACCTCATTTAAAATTCGACAGAAAGTTCATGATATCGGGGTTTTTCCGGTTTGTTTTTCCGTTCGAAATTCATACAAATTTGCAAGTGTGTTAAATATTGTTTAGCTAGGCTCTGATACCACTGTAAGTCGATGTTCAACACCCCAATACTTATGGGGAGGCGGAAATATGAATAACAATCTTGTTCTATGATTAAACATCGAATAACCGTATGAATCGTTTGCTAAACAAGTTTTAACAAAAGCTATAGAGTTCTAAACTACTATGTTAAGAGATTATACCAAACGGTTCTAGTCCTTCGTCTTAATGTTATCTACGGCCTCTTTGGATCTCCACGTCCTCTTCGGCTTTCTTCCGTGATAGACGATCCACCCGAGAACCCTAATCCAAGCTATAACCTTTAAACTTGAGGTTACTTAGTTTCTCTAGTTGCTAAATAGAGTAGCTAAGGTGATGTAGAGATAGGTTATGGAGTAATTAGTCTTTCCTAATCCTTGTTCTCAACTCATGAGGGGTAGGATTAGGCTTTGGTGAAGGAGAGAGAGCTTGAAGAGAGAGAGTGAGAAGATGATAATGATAATAATAATAATAATGAAATAGCTTCTCACTTGATATATGAAACATAATGAATAAAAAGAAATGAATAATATGAGATTATTCATCATGTTTCATAAATGCAAGTGGGTGATTCATTAAGCATTTAATAATGCATTAATGACATGATGAATCACTCCCAATGAGTCACTAAATCATTAAATGAAAATGCCACCTCTCCCTCCATGTCACATCCTTCTAGAAGCTTCTCGGAAAATTACGAGAACGCCCCTCTCATCCGTGAAAACACGGAAAAACTTTAGACTGTATAAATCCAATAACCTGATACTAGAATCTGGCTTAAACCAAAGCCTGCTAGTAAAAACTGTCCGAATGTCGTACGTGTGTTTAAACACGTACGCGTTCGAACTTTTGTCGTAAAACCATACGACCTCTATATCTTTTCGCCTGGGTTTGGGAAATCTCTGTGTCGGACTCTAAACACTCAACTACTACGCTGGCAGTGGGTTTAACCACAGACCGCAAGCGGCACTAGCTGTACGTAACGGTCCCCAGGTAGTTATCGATAAGAAAGCTGATGAGGTAACCCATCTGAAATCCTACTGAGCCTGTCTGTGACAATATCCGCGCAGTTCGGTCTGTTCGTTTAAGAGTATCGCATGTATGGTCTAGGGAGGTGGTGGACGTCAGACCCCTAATAACCGTACAAGTCGTGTCGGTATGGTTCAAGACCACCCGAGAATCTACTGATCATTCCATCAGTAATTCTCAATCAGCCCTGGCCAGGGACTTATGGTAATGACCAACCGACCACAGTGCGATATCAACTCCCTATACCGGGAGAGACGAATCCCTAACAGTCGCTCACTGCCTCCACGTGGCTCGGGACTGTGCCCAAATGAAACCTGTTTGCACGACTCCTTTGAGCCGTGGTAGGGTAATAATCAAAGCACAGTGGGAACTCACACTAGACAAATGACGACCTTAAGTCAACGGACTATCTGCACACATGTCACCTGAGAACTGCTATCTGACGTTAGGTATAATACCATCCAGTCAGTTCTCGGCGAGTCCTGTCCGGTGTACTCACACCCAGTGAGCATCTGTATACAATCTTAGGTGAACACCACCAATGGTTGCGGGACCAATCCATCGCCCCTCGTCAGGGTCTAGATATGTATACACTAGTCTACTCCGGAGTATCGATACCCAATCTCGATACTCCTGCGACCAGGGACATCTAAAGGTGTGCCTATTGACTATCCAGCTCCCACTAGTATGACTGCCATCACAACGCCGGTAGTCAGACAAACACCCTATGGGCTTTATCAACATATATATATAAATACCAAGTAAAATATATCATGCGTTAAGACAAAGTCAAACCAAATAGCGTACTATCATATCAAGCAAGACTGTCATGTACATACATATCCCAAGCATCCTATACAATGTAGGCCTCTAGGGCATATATATCCAACATTCCAAACCCAGCAGGCTATCATCCAGGGACTTGGAAACACGGGCCCTCATTCATGAATTCGTGATATACCGTTTCAGCCCGGTACCACAGTAGCATGATTTGTACCGTTTCAGCCCGGTACCACAGCGGCATGATTTTGTACCGTTTCAGCCCGGTATTATAGCATCATGGTTTTGGTAATAAGACTCCTGAGATTCCGTTGGATTCATACTCAAACTACCCCAACACCCCGCGTATATCAGTCTATGATTAAAATTACAAGTTTTGCCTGAATTCATGAATACATAAAAAAGTGCAGTTCAAGTATCGAGTCGAGTTCAAGTATTCATGTCAAGTGTTCATGTCAAATCATTACGTATTGATGGTTCGGGTCAAATCAAGTCAAGTATGCAATAGATTTATGTCAGATATATAATATCTAATTATGTATTCGTGTGCATGCAAAAATTCAGAGATCAGGAAAAAATAAGGTATACATGTTCGAATAGCATGAAACGAGGCAAGTACATTATTCAAGTAATAGCCATAAACAATGCTATAAAAAAATATTATGTACAACTAATTACTCAAGTCAAACGAATGCGGAATATAAACAAAAACATAACTCTAAGTGTTGTGCATGCATGGGTTCCAGTTGTAACTAAATACGACTACCGGTTTCGGAGATATACCCATTTTCGTTTTGTCGCGTAGAATAGATCAGAATCTATCCAGCACCGTCACATATTTTTAAAATACAGTTTGGATCAATTTCCATCAGGTTTCTGTTAGTTATGTGTATGCCCTAGAGGCCATTATTGTACATATGATGTATATTATAGTGGATGTTTGGACATATAGAGAGAGGACTTTCTTGATTGACATGATAGTATGCTATCTGGTTGTTTTTTGTCTTAACATGTAGACTTGTATTATGATATTGTCTTGCTCTCACATGTTGATAAAGCCCTCAGGATGTATACTTGACTATCAGGACTATAAGATCATACCAGTGGGGCCAGTGTAGTCCACAAGCACATCATTTAAATGTTCCTAGTTGAGGGTGTATCGAGACAGGGCATCGATATTCCAGAGTAGACTAGCGTATACGCTTCTTGACCCATATGATGGGCGATAGATGATCCCACATCCATTGGTGTTTGACATCAAAAATGGTATACGGGTGCTCCGTGGAGACTGGGTACACTGAACGGACTCGCCGAGAACTCCTAGTTGGTATTATACCTATCTTCAGATAGCAGTTCTCTGGTGACACCGGTACAGGTTAGTCTGTAGACCCGAGATCGTCATAGAGTCTTGTGTGATTCCCACTGTGCTTTGATTTCCACCTTACCACATTCAAGAGAACGTGCAAAACGATGGCTTTTGGGTACAGTCCCGAATCACATGGAGGCAATGAGCGATAGGAGGGGTTTCGTCTCTCCCGGTATTGGGGTTGATGTTGTGTTGTGCTCGATTGGCTATAACAGGAAGTCCCTGGCCATGGCTGATCCGGAGATCTACTGGTAAGTGTTATCAGTAGTTTCTCGACCAGTTATGAGCCTCACATTGGCACGACTTATCGGTTTCTGGGGTCTGACGTTTACCACCCCTAGACTGGATATGCGACATATCAGACGAAGAGACCGGACTGTACGGTAATGTTACTGACAGGCTTTACAGGAGTATGAGCAGGCTTGCTTGTTGATCTTCTGATCGCTCAATACCCGGGTAGCCGTTACGTTCAGCTAGTACCGCTGACGGCTTGTGGGTGCTTGATATGATCATCACCTACTGCCTGCGTATTGACGAGTCTTTAGAGTCCTACATAAAGGTTTACTGGCTCAGGCAAAATGAAGTAGGAGCACATATGTGATATGTGCGGGACCGAGATTAATACGAGTATATGATAACGTATTCTATTCTCGCGATATGCGATATCGGTCGGTTATATGTGATATAGCCGGGTTATCGAATCAAGTGTTGATTCGATGAGTCGATACATATAATATTAGTTGGTTATATGAGATATAGTCGGATTATTAAACCAAGTGTTGATTTAATAATTTAATATATAATTGTATAATTGGAACACCTTTGAGATTGGCGCTGCACCAGGAACAAGATCGATCGCGAACTTCACATCTCGTTTCGGTGGTAAACCCCAGATGTCCTCGAACACGTCCATGAACTCTCGAACTACAGCTGGCGCTTCCTCCTTATCAACTTCCATCGATGCAAGAACACTGTTTGTCGGCCTAGCCCTAAACTCGACTGGCCCGACAGAACTGCTACCTCCAGCAAAAACAAACTCCGAATGTCCGGGAATCTGGAAAATCACTTTCTTTGACCTACAATCAATGTGAGCGTGGAAAGTGCAGAGAAAGTCCATTCCCAAGACAACATCGTAACTGCCAGTATCGACCACCAAGGAATCTGCAAATAACTCTCGTCCGCAGATAACAACTGAACAATCCTTACATTCTCTACTAGATATGATCTTCTCATTCCCAGTGTGTATGTCCCAACAACTAGACAGGGTCGTGCAAGAAATCGAGTGTGCAACAATAAACTTGGACGACATAAAACAATGGGATGCACCAGAATCGAATAATGCTAATGCGGGAAAATCATGGACAAGTAGGATACCTGAAACAACTTCCTCTGAAACTTTGGCCTCTTCAGCCGTCAGGGTAAAGGCTCGAGCTTGATTGGGTCCCTCAGTCAACTGCTTCTGCCCCTGAAACTGCTTCTGCAGTGGCCTCTGAACATCATCCTTCAAATGAAGCTTCGATGGGCAAACACTGATAGTATGATCAGCTGATCCGCAAACCAAACAAAGTCTAAGGTTCCTCCGACAATCCTTCTGCTGATGTCCGGGTAAATGGCAAAAGTCACACATCATTCTTCCTCTCTGCTCGGGTATGACGGGCTTCTTCATCGGTACTACGCCACGTCGGTTCACCGGAATACCTGTAAGTCGATGTACAACACCCCACGACTTGCGGGGAGGCGGAAATATGGAAAACGATCTTGTTCTTATGCTAAACATCGACTAACCGTATGAATCGAAGCTAAACGATAACTAACAACAAACATAGAAGTTAACAACTACTATGTAAAGGGATTATACCTAAAGAACCGTGTCCTTCGTCTTTACGAACTCCACCTCCTCCTCGGCCTTTTCGAAGTAGGAGACGATCCACCCGAGAGCTTTACTCCAAGCTTAGCCTCTAAACTTGAGACAACTAACTTTCTTTAAGTGCTAATCAAAGAAGCTAGGTGATATAGAGTGAGGGTTATGGTTTAATTAGTCTAACTAATCCTTGTACTCAACACATGAGAGGGGAGGATTAGGGTTTGAAGAGGGAGAGCTTGAGGAGAGAGAAGATGAACATAATAAAGAGAAGAGAAAATGAGTTATCATAATATATATCAAGCATTTTATTATATCAAGAAAAGAAAAGAAAATGATTTACAACCATGCTTGATAAATATCTTGTGGTGATTCATCTCCATGAGTCATTAAGCAATTATGAAGCATTAATGATATGGATGAATCATCCATATGACTCACTAATCTCATTCAATGTATATGCCACCTAAACCTCCTTAGTCACCACCTTCTAGAAGCTTCTCGCGCAATTACGAGAAAGCCCCTCCTTTCCGCAAAAATACGGAAAAACTTTAGACTGTATAAATCCAATAACCGGATACCAGTAACTGGCTTAAACCAAAGCCGACTGGTAAAAACTGTCCGAAAGTCGTACGTGTGTAAACACACGTATGCGTCCGAACCCTTATCGTAAAACCATACGACCTCTATATCGTTTCGCCTGGAGTAGGGAAACTCTCTGTGTGGGACTCTAGAGACTCGACTACTACGCTGGCAGTGGGTTTAACCACAGACCGCAAGCGGCACTAGCTGTACGTAACGGTCCCCAGGTAGATGTCGATAAGAAGGCCGATGAGGAAACCCATCCGAACTCCTACTGAGTCTGATGTGACAATCTCCGTACAGTCCGGTCCGTTCGTCTAAGACTATCGCATATCGGGCCTAGGGGGCGGCAAGCGTCAGTCCCCTAATAGAGGTATAAGTCGTGTCGGAGCGAAGCCCATTACACCCTGAGAAACTACTGGAACCTACCAGCAAATCTCGCTTGCCCTGGTCAGGGACTTTGCGTAATGGCTCTCTGACACAGCGCGATATCAACCCCCAATACCGGGAGAGACGAATCCTGTCTAACCGCCACTGCCTCCAAGTTCTCGGGACTGCACCCAACTGCTACCTGTTTGCATGACTCCTTTGAGCCGTGGTAGGGTAGCAATCTAAGAACAGTGGGACACACTCGAGGCAAAGCAGCAGTGTCAAGTCTGCGGACTATGCTGTACTCATGTCACCTGGGAACTGTTCACTGACGACTGGTATAAAACCATCCAACAGTTCCCTGTGAGTCCTGTCCGGTGTACCCGTAACCCAACGAGCACCTGCATACTATCTCCAGTACGACGTACTGACGGCTGTGGGACAGACCATCTCCCCAACTGGGATGAGAAGCGTACACACTAGTCTACTCCGGAGTATCGATGCCCTGTCTCGATAATCCTACGACTAGGGACCTGAATAAGGATGTGCTTGTAGACTACCCAGCCCCCACTAGTGTGACTGCCATCACAACGCTGGTAGTTAAGCAAGATCCTAAGAGCTCTATCAATACGTATACTCACATATTAAGATAGAAAAACCAAGTAGCATACTACCATGTTTAGCAAGACTGTTATATACATGTGAATATCCCAAGCTTCCATTAAGTAATATACAAACTAGTATGATACAATAATGGTCCCTAGGGTATATACACTAACAATCTCCCACTTGCACTAGGGCCATGTACTGGCATATCGAAGACCGATGATCTCGAGTAGCCTCTCGAACTGAATCTGAGGTAGGGCCTTCGTGAATGGATCAGCAATGTTCTCTTCAGAAGCAACTCTCCGTACCTCGATCTCCTGACGATCAATGATCTCCCTGATCAGGTGATACCGCCTTAAGATGTGTCTGGACTTCTGATGGGACCTTGGTTCCTTTGCTAAAGCTATAGCTCCGTTGTTGTCACAATACAGAGGTATTGGATCAACTATGGTAGGAACCACCTGAAGTTATGTTAGGAACTTCTTCATCCAGACTGCTTCTTTTGCGGCATCGCAAGCAGCTATATACTCCGCTTCCATCGTCGAGTCAGCAACGGTATCCTGCTTGGAGCTCTTCCAGCACACCGCCCCTCCATTGAGGGTAAAGACATAACCCGACATGGACTTGGAATCGTCCTTATCACTCTGGAAGCCGGAATCAGCAAAGGCCTCCAACCTGAGGTCTTTTCCGCCGTAAACCAAGAACATCTCCTTAGTCCTTCTCAGGTACTTGAGAATGTTCTTTACTGCTATCCAGTGCTTCTCCCCTGGGTCTGACTGATACCGGCTTACCACGCTCAGTGCGTAAGCTACATCTGGTCTAGTGCACAACATCGCATACATTATAGAGCCTACCGCAGAAGCGTAGGGTATAACAGACATGCGTTCCCTTTCCAAATCAGTCTTGGGAGACATCTCTTTGGAGAGGGTGATTCCGTGACAAGCCGGTAGATTACCGCGCTTAGAATCTTCCATACTGAATCTTTTCAGTACAGTGTCGATATACCTGGACTGCGAAAGTCCCAACATCCTCTTGGATCTATCACGATAGATCCAGATCCCCAGAATGTAAGAGGCATCACCCAGGTCTTTCATGGAGAACCTGTGTGACAAGAATCCTTTGACAGATTGTAGCATAGGAATGCCATTTCCTATCAATAGAATGTCATCCACGTACAAGACGAGGAATACGACATTTCTGGCTACAACTTTACTATATATGCACGGTTCATCTGGATTTTTGATAAAGTCATATTCTTTGACTGTTTCATCAAAACAGATGTTCCAACTCCGCGATGCCTGCTTTAGTCCATAAATGGACTTAAGCAGCCTGCATACTTTCCCGCTGCTCCCACTCTGATTGAAACCCTCTGGCTGATCCATATAGACGCACTCTTCTAAATTTCCATTCAGAAAAGCCGTCTTTACGTCCATCTGCCAGATTTCATAATCATGGAAGGCAGCAATAGCAAGAAGGACCCGAATGGATTTGAGCATAGCCACTGGAGAAAAAGTTTCGTCATAGTCCAAACCAGGTCTTTGACGAAAACCCTTTGCAACAAGTCTAGCCTTATAGGTTTTGACCTGTCCATCTACACCAATCTTTTTCTTGAAGATCCATTTGCATCCTATGGGTTTTACCCCATCTGGAGCAAAGTCCAAAGTCCATACTTTGTTGGTGTACATGGACTCCATTTCGGTCCGCATTGCATCTAGCCATCGTACCGAGTCGCCGCTCTGGATGGCCTGCTGGAAGTCAGTAGGTTCATCATCACCTATGATGCAATCCTCTCTATCCCCATCTATGAGAAAACCGTAGTATCTCTCAGGCGGATGAGACGGCCTACTACTCCTGCGGAGGGGTGCGGGAATGTCCTGTTCTTCTTGAACTTCCGGTTCTACCAAACTTTCAGTAGCAGCTTGTGGTTCTGGAATTTCTTCCAGTTCTATTTCGCTCCCACTTATTTCCTTTTCTAAAAACTGATGTTCTAGAAAATGGGCATTACGAGAAACAAAAACCTTTTGTTCCTCTGCGTAATAGAAATAATATCCCTTGGAGTTCTTTGGATATCCCACAAACATACATTTTACTGATCGTGCCTCGAGCTTGTCTACATGCTGCTTTTTAACAAAAGCTGGACATCCCCAAATCTTCATATGCTGAAGATGGGGTTTCTTCCCAGTCCACATCTGATATGGAGTGGTAGGCACAGTCTTGGTAGGAGCCCTGTTCAGAAGACATGCTGCTGATTCTAGCGCATAACCCCAAAAAGATCGCGGTAACTCAGCATTACTCATCATGGATCGTACCATATCCAATAGGGCTCGATTCCGTCTCTCTGATACACCGTTATGCTGTGGAGTGTATGGAGGAGTAAGCTGAGAGAGAATTCCTTTCTCTTTTAGGTAACCTAGGAACTCGGCACTCAAGTATTCACCATCTCGATCAGATCTAAGTGTCTTGATACTTTTGCCGGTTTGGTTTTCTACTTCATTCTTATACTCTTGGAATTTCTCAAAAGCCTCGGATTTATGTTTCATCAGATAAATGAATCCGTATATTGAGTAATCATCCGTGAAAGTAATGAAATAGGAAAAACCACCTCTTGCATGTGTAGACAATGGACCACATACATCGCTGTGTATGAGTCCTAAGAGCTCGCTCGCTCTTACTCCATGTCCAGTAAATGGAGTCTTTGTCATCTTTCCTTTGAGACAAGATTGACAAGTGTCATAAGTTTGATATTCGAACGAGTCCAAATATCCTTCTCTATGCAACTTAGTCAACATTCTCTCATTGATGTGACCCAGTCTACAATGCCATAAGAAAGATTTATTTAAATATGGAGACTTTCTTTTAAGTGTGTTCTGGACATTGAAAATTTGGAGTTGGTTTAAAACATATATACCGTTGTTTAGTGTACCGGACCCAATCAAATCATGATTAAGGTGGATGTTAACAACATCTCTTACAAACGTGAAATCATAACCTTTATTTGATAACAAGGAAACTGATATGATATTACACGTTAAGCTTGGTACAAAAAACAGTTATGTAAAACCAAAATGTGTCCACTCGTCAATCCTAGGTGATAATCCCCGACGGACGCAGCTCCCACGCTAGCTCCGTTAGAAACCTTTAGGGTCATATCACCTTCCTTCAGCACTCTACGGTTTCTCAGTGCCTGCAATGAATTGCAAATATGAGATCCTGATCCGGTATCCAATACCCAGGAAGTAGAGTTGATCGACAGACAATTCTCAATTACAAACACACCTGAAGTCGAAGCCACAGCTTGCTTCGGTTCCTGGTTCTTGGCGTTCCACGCCTTGCAATCCTTCTTCCAGTGCCCTTTCCTGTGACAATGGAAGCATTCATCCTGGCCAACTACCGGTACCGCAAACTTTTTCTTTCCCTTCCCTCCCACCTTACTAACACCTCCTCTAGGTTTGGTGGCGGCCTTCTTCTTCCTTCCTTTGGCCCTTGCCTTGGACCCGGAAGAAGATGTACCGCTAACAAACATAGCGGGTGTTTCCCTTGTCTTCTGCAAGGTGCCCTCTGCACTCCTTAACATGTTCAGGAGTTCCGGAAGTTCAACTTCTTTTCTTTGAATGTTGAAGTTCAGGATAAACTGGGCGTAGGTGTGAGGAAGGGACTGGAGAATAAGGTCTGTATAGAGCTCATTATCCAAAGTCGTCCCAAGGTCTGCGAGCTCTTCAATATAGCCGATCATCTTTAGGACATGTTCTCCTACCGATGACCCGACAGCCAACCTCGCTCGAAACAAGTTCTTAGAGGTCTCGTATCTTGCTATACGAGATTGCTCTCCATAAAATTCCTTTGTATGGAGAAATATGCCATCAAGGTCCATATCCTCGTGCCTCCTCTGATGTTCATTGTTCATTGAGGCAAGCACGATGCACTTGGCTTTCGCGCAATCTAAATCCCAGGTTTTGCGGATTTCCTTATCCGCATTGCTGGATTTGGGACCAGGGACAGCAGGTGCCGTAGCGGTGAGGACGTACCCCAATTTGTCATAGGTCAAAGCCATTTTGACATTCCGCAGCCAATCTTTATAGTTTGGCCCTGTCAGTATATTTTTCTCTAAAAGTAACTTAAGTCCAGTCATTTTCAGGGTCGCTGCAATTAGGAGAGAGAGAAGAAAACTCTTTAGCATGATGCTCTTGCAAGTTTAGAGTGGTTTTTAGTTTATCTAAACTGGACGGCTCCCACTGTTTTTCGAATCCTTCCTCAAACCATAAAAGAAGAATTAGTCAGGACTATTCTCACTGTACAATTCTTGCTTAACCGTTCAGCCAGGCTAGTGTCGATACTTCGAGGGAGGTTTTCCAACGCTTTCGCGAAGTTCCTTAATTAAATAACCTCTTTTCTCTGGGGGCGTAACCCCGCTGACACCTTTCTGGACACCTACTTGGTTTATAGCATTGATCGTTAAGTGACGAATCTCCTGATAAGTAGCATATACTCACAGTAGGATCGGGATCCAAATATCATCGTATGATAATGTTGAAGGTATGCTACCAACATTCATCAAACTCCAAATGGTATGCATCACTTTGCAAATTTCAGTTTCTTTAGAAATTCCCGATATAAGTTTTTGCCCCATGCTCTTATGACCTTGGCTTTGGTCAAAATGTCATAAGTCACATGTCAAGTTCTACCCGTCATTATCTTGTCAGTTTGAACCCATCCGTATATACCCCTGACTTTGGTCAAATGATAATACGACTGTCCCAAACTAACTCATCTATCTTATGCAACAAATGAAAACCCAGCAGCTACCAAACACTATGCCTTGACTTTGGCCAAAATGCATAGCTTGAATACTACTGAATATCCAAATGAAATGACGGAGGGCTACGAATGGTTTTGGCGAAACCGTGAACGTAGTGAACTTGATATAACCGAAGGAACCTGATAGCTTTTAAAAGGAGTGGTTAAAGCTCCGCATTTAAAAATATCTGTTTTTAAAATTAACCGAGTGGTTTCTTTTAAATTGTTCCAACGATTAACTTTTGGTTTATTTTCTTTGCATTATAAATAATTCGTCCCATCGTTAACCTATCATTGCAGAAAACAACGAAAATATAATGTCCTCTTATGCCATCCGCATTCGCCACGGGGTCCCGTCATCACCCGTTAGGTTACTTAACTAACGACAGAGCGGGAGCTGGGCTAGCGCGGGTGTAAAACATAAGTGACGTCTAAATAGCTATCATATATAGATATTGTACATTCGTCAGACGCAATAATAGGCATTCCAGATCACAGATGAACTTTATTGGATTTGCAAGCAATCCGTGTTTGTTTTGAGCCTGCAACAAAAGACGGATTACACAGTTGTGATGAATAGCCATTACCCCACCCAAGACCCCAACGGGTACGGCAAACTACCCGCCCGGCAGTTTGTGCACCCCACCTTGGGTCTGTCCTAGGAGCAAAAACAGTAAAAAGAAATAATACAACGGTGGCTACAACCGCAACCTGGATGTGCCCCGCAAAATAATATTGCAACAAATTACATTTACATCAAATGAATTAAATAATAACCCATCACATAACCCCGGCTATACATCATAATAGTCCAACACAGTTCATATCCACAAACAGTAAAAACCATTACAGAAATGTGCAACCCCCAGCCAACCGACATACTAGCAGTTAGGGGAGGTTTATGAACACATTATATAAACAAAGATATAATCCAACAAGCAAATACTGTATAATTTCGATCGATTAAACACTTTTAATTTTGCTCCAATACTTCTCTGTAAATCTGAAACCTGAGCAAAAATAAAAACTTCCAGAAAATACCAAATATCACAGAGAAGCAACACAGGAAAATTGGGTTCCTGAATCGCCAACTCGGCGGCGGAATCGCGGCGGATAGGTGGGATCCGCCGCGGTTACGCGGCGCTTTAGGCGATTCAGGGGCCCAATTTTCTTGGGTGTTCTTCTACTGTCTTTTCAAGCTTTCTGAACATCCCTGAAAAATTTTTGGACTTCATTTAAAAATCGACAGAAACTTGTGATTTCGGGCTTTTCCGGTTTCGTTTTTTCCGTTCGAAATTCATACAAATTTGCAAGTAAGTTATTTATTGTTTAGCGAGGCTCTGATACCACTGTAAGTCGATGTACAACACCCCACGACTTGTGGGGAGGTGGAAATATGGAAAACGATCTTGTTCTTATGCTAAACATCGACTAACCGTATGAATCGAAGCTAAACGATAACTAACAACAAACATAGAAGTTAACAACTACTATGTAAAGGGATTATACCTAAAGAACCGTGTCCTTCGTCTTTACGAACTCCACCTCCTCCTCGGCCTTCTCGAAGTAGTAGACGATCCACCCGAGAGCTTTACTCCAAGCTTAGCCTCTAAACTTGAGACAACTAACTTTCTTTAAGTGCTAATCAAAGAAGCTAGGTGATATAGAGTGAGGGTTATGGTTTAATTAGTCTAACTAATCCTTGTACTCAACACATGAGAGGGGAGGATTAGGGTTTGAAGAGGGAGAGCTTGAGGAGAGAGAAGATGAACATAATAAAGAGAAGAGAAAATGAGTTATCATAATATATATCAAGCATTTTATTATATCAAGAAAAGAAAAGAAAATGATTTACAACCATGCTTGATAAATATCTTGTGGTGATTCATCTCCATGAGTCATTAAGCAATTATGAAGCATTAATGACATGGATGAATCATCCATATGACTCACTAATCTCATTCAATGTATATGCCACCTAAACCTCCTTAGTCACCACCTTCTAGAAGCTTCTCGCGCAATTACGAGAACGCCCCTCCTTTCCGCAAAAATACAGAAAAACTTTAGACTGTATAAATCCAATAACCGGATACCAGTAACTGGCTTAAACCAAAGCCGACTGGTAAAAACTGTCCGAAAGTCGTACGTGTGTAAACACACGTATGCGTCCGAACCCTTGTCGTAAAACCATACGACCTCTATATCGTTTCGCCTGGAGTAGGGAAACTCTCTGTGTGGGACTCTAGAGACTCGACTACTACGCTGGCAGTGGGTTTAACCACAGACCGCAAGCGGCACTAGCTGTACGTAACGGTCCCCAGGTAGATGTCGATAAGAAGGCCGATGAGGAAACCCATCCGAACTTCTACTGAGTCTGATGTGACAATCTCCGTACAGTCCGGTCCGTTCGTCTAAGACTATCGCATATCGGGCCTAGGGGCGGCAAGCGTCAGTCCCCTAATAGCGGTATAAGTCGTGTCAGAGCGAAGCCCATTACACCCTGAGAAACTACTGGAACCTACCAGCAAATCTCGCTTGCCCTGGCCAGGGACTTTGCGTAATGGCTCTCTGACACAGCGCGATATCAACCCCCAATACCGGGAGAGACGAATCCTGTCTAACCGCCACTTGCCTCCAAGTGCTCGGGACTGCACCCAACTGCTACCTGTTTGCACGACTCCTTTGAGCCGTGGTAGGGTAGCAATCTAAGAACAGTGGGACACACTCGAGGCAAAGCAGCAGTGTCAAGTCTGCGGACTATGCTGTACTCATGTCACCTGGGAACTGTTCACTGACGACTGGTATAAAACCATCCAACAGTTCCCTGTGAGTCCTGTCCGGTGTACCCGTAACCCAACGAGCACCTGCATACTATCTCCAGTACGACGTACTGACGGCTGTGGGACAGACCATCTCCCCAACTGGGATGAGAAGCGTACACACTAGTCTACTCCGGAGTATCGATGCCCTGTCTCGATAATCCTACGACTAGGGACCTGAATAAGGATGTGCTTGTAGACTACCCAGCCCCCACTAGTGTGACTGCCATCACAACGCTGGTAGTTAAGCAAGATCCTAAGAGCTCTATCAATACGTATACTCACATATTAAGATAGAAAAACCAAGTAGCATACTACCATGTTTAGCAAGACTGTTATATACATGTGAATATCCCAAGCTTCTATTAAGTAATATACAAACTAGTATGATACAATAATGGCCCCTAGGGCATATACACTAACAATACCTCTGCGTATAGGCGCTCGGTTCGGCGCAAACGCCGGCTTCCGCACTGCAACTGCCTGCTGTTGCGTACCCCCAGTCTTTACTGATAAGCTCTGCTGCTCTCGAGTTGCTTTAAGAACTTGAGAGAAAGTGGTCAGTCCCAGAGATATGATGTGCCTCTGGATTTCCACGTCCAAACTGCGCATGAACCTCCTTGCCCTATCAATATCGTTGGCAACCAAGGTCCAGCGAATCTACCGAGCCATGTCCACTCAGCCGCATGTACATCCACGGGTACGCCGTTCTGCTTCAAACTGATAAACCTTTCTTCCATTTCTTTCCGTGCAGTCTGCGAAAAGAACTTCTCCAAGAAACTCTTTGAAAAATCTGCTCAACTGATCGGCTTGGGCAAACGGGTCTCTTCCGCAAGCCACCATTCACGGGCATAGTCTACCAATTGGATGCGTACAACATTCACTCTCTTGTCCTCTGGAATCTGTACCGCAACGAGCAAATTCTTTGTATCAACCAGCCACTGCTCCGCTGGCAATGGCTCTTCCAGACCAGTGAAGACGGACGGACCAAGTCTCCTGAAATCCGCCACGGTACCCACACGCTCTACTGGTTTGGCTACAACATTGTTTACGGACTGCTGGACGGTCCGCAAACCTTCCTGAAAAGCATTGGCTTGCCACTGGTTCAGCTCGGTCCGCCGCTTCTGGTTCTCCAGCATCCCACGAATTACTCCAAGCAAAGCGGCGTCATCGACACACCTCTGGTACGATCGCAGATTTCTGTCCGCCATGATTCTGAAGCCAAAACACCGAAGAGGATTAGCAAGATGAACAAGATTCAATAAACATGATACAAAAAGCAAGATAGTTATGGATTCAAGGATGGTAAGATAGCAATAAGGCAGGACATGCTCCTAGTTACGAGTATTCTGATTCGTGTATTGGGTCCAATAGCCAACTACAAAAGAATCAAACCCGATAAACCTAAATCATATGTCTCTGATACCAAACAAACCCTGTCACGCCCCGCTTCCCAGAGTGCGCTAAGATCGACACGTGACAGAGCCAACTATGCTACCTGTGGCTAGGAAACATCCCTCCACAGTCACATTACGGCTGTCTATAGATATCAAGAACAGGAAAAAATAAAAGAAACTATCTAGTAATGTCTATGAGCCAGAAATAACGAGTCAAGAAATAATATGCGGAAGCAATAAATTCAAGTAACAATAACAATCTAGAAAGTACGTCTCAAAATACGGGCTCACATCAGCAATGAAAGTACGAAATAATACTAAACTAACTAGCTACTAACATGATCTTCATTGCTCAGCTTGTTGGTCAAAATACTCCTGAACTGCCTGCGAAAGAGATAGAGGATCTGGGCCATGCAAAACCCAGACATTAGTGCGTCATGATATCAACCAATAATAAATGAACATGATACACGAGATATGCAAGCATGAATCATAAACAGCAACATGAATGTAATAAGTAAACACGGATATAGAACAGTGAAGTGTGTCAATATATGTGACGTGCAGTGATCAATCTAAACTGTGCTACTGGGTTATCTATTCTAAAGTTTGTTTGAATTCAATTAATGTAATTCTCCATATAACTCAAAGGATATGTCCCGTTACCCCCCGGGACTACGGATCAGGAATATGTGAACCAAGAGTGGTTCTGTCCCGTTACCCCCCGGGATTACGGATCAGGAATATGTGAACCAAGAGTGGTTCTGTCCCGTTACCCCCCGGGACTACGGATCAAGATGTAAGAGTCACGAATGGCTCTGTCCCGTTACCCCCCGGGACCACGGATCAAGTAATACCCTTTTTAAGTTACACTTTAGTTTACACTTTTGATTTCCCCATACCCCCAAGGTTATGTGTTCAAATCAGGTATTGATAATCTGGAGCTAATGCCAACACAAGATCAAGCAGGTACAGGTTTGTCTAAATAGACAACAGGATATGTCCGTAGGGACAACAGGTCAAGATTGTCAGCATTAGTAACAAGATCAGGTATCAAGTCAAGCGGTGGTATACCAGGTCATGACAGGTAGTGCACGTGTGTCAAGCGGATGCTCATAATAAAACTGTAACAAGTACGGGTGCACAAATAAAAGCATGGATGCACAAATATGTATCAGGGGTTACATCATGACTATGTAGGATGCACATTGTCAAGTATGGAGTACTAATGTATTAATAATAAGAGTTAATGTAATATGGGGTGTAACTAGGTATGCAAAATTAATGGTATGGATACACAAATAAATATGGATGCATAACTAACTATTAGGGATTATAACTATAGCTCCATTACTAAGTAAGATGCACATTATCTAGCATGGGGTGTCACTATAACAATAATACGTAACAATGTGACCTGGTATGCGAATATATATAGGATTAATGGTATGGATGCACAATTATCGATTAGGGTTATATTTACAGTCCCAAGACTAAGTGGGATGCACATTATTAAGAACGGGGTGTTACTAAAGTAATAATATGAGTTAATGTGATATATAGATGCAGTTATATATATTTTAAACGATATGGATACAAACGGGTATCCGAAAACAGTAAAACTGTAAAATGGATGCATAACTAAACGATTTGTAATACTATTATTCAAATGGGTGCAGGATATTGTAGTATAGCATGTAGCAAGATTAACTTGCATGCACTAGATATGAAATAAATTGTACGGATGCAAACGGACGTCGTAAAACAGTAAGATGATAACAGGGGATGTATAATACACTAAACATTAAATATTATTATTAATATGGATGTAAAATATATCATAGCATGTAGCAAGATAAACTTGCCTCGATCGGATCACACGACGGATACGCATGGCACGTCCGACGTCGGTAAATCGTCACAACGTGCACGCGGCACGCGGGACTGGTCTAGGAAAGGCGAAAGGGTATTCACGCGAGAAAGGTACGTTCACTGGAACGTTGGATCGGCAGCGACGGTCACGGCTCCGACGATCGCTGGAAAAGAGCAAGAATCAAGAAAAGAAAAGAAAAAGAAGAAGAGGAAGAAGAAGAGAAGAAGGGGTTTGTGCTCACTGGGGTTGGTGCTAGGGTTTCTATGCAGGGAACGGGAGAGAGGTGAGGGCGACGATAAGGTTTGCCGGCGTAGGGTTTGCCGGCGAGGTGCAGTTGGTGTGCAGGGGGTTGCAGGAGGTGCTCGGGTTCGGGAAAAGAGAGGTTGAGAAGTGGAGTGGAGGAAGGTGGAGAGGAGGTGACGACGAGGTCATCGACTGCGAGAGCAAGGTGAAGAGCTAGGGTTCTTGGTTGTCGGGGTTAGGTTGTCGGGGGTTCTTAGGTTCACGTGGAAGAATGAGAGGAGGAGAAGAAGGAAGGAGATGATGGAGATGAGGGTGAAGGCGAGGTAGAGGGAAGAGAGGCACGAGAGTTAGGGTTAGGGTTTTGAGGAGGCAGAGGAGCTTCGATGGTTTCTCGTGGAGGGCATCGGGGTATTTAACGAAGAAGAAGAAGAAAAGAAGAGGGAGGTGACCGTAGCGGGGAAGGCGGTGACGTGTCTCGAGGAATACACAGTAATTGCGAGAAGAGAGAGAGAGGCGTTCGAGAGGAGAGAGAAAGGGAGAGAGAGAGAGTGGGGAGAGAGAGAGTGCCGCGGGAGAGAGAAAGAAAGGAAGAGAGAGAGGTAGTGTCAGTGAGAGAGATAGAGGTTGTTAGGAAAAATTGTTAAGAAGTTAAGATTTTAAATTTAAAAAAAGATATGTTAGTTATATAAATTTTTAAACTGTTATTAATTTTCAATAAAAATATTATATTAATAAAATTTGATTTTCTGGTAAATACAAACTTAGTCCAGAACATACCCGGGTCGGGTCTAAAATTTCAGTTTTAATACGAAAAATATTCATGTCGACCAAAACTAAAATTGGATATCCGGATAACGAAAATGCATACCCCCAAGAACGGATGCACTCACGTGCACGTAGTCATCCAAATAAGTCTGTTTCACTGAACGGGACGAGAACAAGATGCACGGATGCTACGACAGGGTTAAGGGTATCATGCAGGCCATGCAATATATTTTTAAAATATTTTATGTGACTTTAAATGTTATACTTAAAATGCAGATGCCAGATAAATGCCAATATGCAGTATGTAAATATGGAAGTGCACGAGTCCACATAACAAGTCTGGATAAATCATAAACATGAATCAAGACAGGTTTCAAGCAAGCGGGTCGGGTCGAATGCGAATACAGATGTCAAATACTATTCGCACCCAAAACACAGTAAATCAGGAAAATACCATAATTAAAGAAATACTTGAAACATAACTAGGGTGTTACAATTTGAAATAATTTTTGAAGGTGGATGAAAAGGAGAGAACATATTTGAAATAATTTTTGAAGGAGGGTGAACAATGAAGGAGAGAACATATTTGAAATAATTTTTGAAGGAAGATGAATAATGAAGGAGAGAACATATAAGAGAATATTAATATGGTCATTATAATAATTCATAATCATAATCATACTAATTATTATATACATTCATTTTGAGTGTTAAAAGGAAGATGAAATGAAAGGTCTTATTTATAGGCTATGAGAGGGTTTAAAAAAATTAATAATTGCAAAACCAAAGATTCGAACTTATAATCTATAGAATAATAATATAAGGACTCAACCAATGAGCTATAAAACTGTTCATGCACATATTCAATAAGAATTAAATATATGATGTTGCTTGAAAAGAAAGTGGGTTTTTAGGTCCATAGTTTTATAAAAGAAAATGAAAATGAAAATAAATTTGGGTTATGAGCTAGATTAGATCTTGTGTTTAGTTTAAAATAGCTTAAGATTTAGTTTAAAGAAACGGGTTTGGAAAAAATAGATACAATAATAAAATAATATATTTAATAGAAAACAAAATATACGGAAAATACTAAGAATAAATAAATACAATATTTCACAAAAGAAAGAAAATACGGAGGTATAGTAATATTGGGGTCGTTACACTAGGCGAGTCCAACAGTGGAGGGGCTCGAACCCGCTCGCTTCACCGCCTTACCTCGGCGATTCGGAAGGCGAGGCGGGGCAATTCGTGCGAGCCAGGCGAAGGCTCTAGTTGTTTTTTTTATAAAAAAAATTAAAAACTTAAAAATTTAGGCAAAAAAATTAAAATTCAACAAAATATTTTATTAAAAAAAATCAAATTACAATTTCATAATACAATTTATTATTTTTTTACATTAAAAACCGAACCTACTCGGGCTGTTTACGTATCCCTCCCAAATATTGAACTCAATGAGAGGGGATCAAGTCTATGTCGTTCTTTCTATATTATTACAATTCCTACTCACTACTTGTCAGCGTCGGCTGTGGTTCCTCCTTTAGTGTTGGTCTCGTCCGATACTTTAGGCACCTCAGGTAGATAACCCGAGTTCAAAATGATTGCATTTTATTTCCTGACAGCTACTACTTCCCAATCTTGCGAGCAAGTCATGCAATCCATTGTGTCGTGCGTCAAGCTGCATCTCTTCTCGCATAATATCCTGCCACATGTACTAAAAGTACTTTCCGACGCTGCTGTGGACACTGGAATGGTTAGTAAATCACGGGCCATGGCAGAAAGCATCGGATACAAATATCTATGGCTTTTTCACCAGGCTAAAATATCAAATTCATCTATGGTATAATCGACATCTGATTCAGTTTGTAAATATATTGATAACTCGTTTAAAGACGATGCAGATGGGGCTATCGGGCCTTTTGCCATTTTCTTCTGTTGAATAAGTGCTAAAGCTGGAGTCGAAGTACGTGAACTGGTTGTGGTCGATGGTCTACTAGTTCAACCGGCAGAAGATCGTGCAACATACAAATCAAACACTTTTTCTAAATTACTTCTAACGGTCTTAACATAACCATCAATATTTAGAGTATGCCCCATAGCCGTGTGGAACCCGTTTAAAAGAGCCTACAAACCTTCAAATTTAATTCTAGGGTACGTCATCGAACACAAACAAAAAATAATTGGAATTTTGGTGAAATATTTAGAAATCTTACCTAGCATAGCAAGTATAACTTGGCGAAGTAAATTATTTTCGATGTGACTAACAAAACATTAAGCTATATTATACAATTCAGAAACAAAAATATGAGAAGTAGAGATATAAGTAGCAGAAAATCGTTTGGTTGCTATTTTCATAGTCACAATATTCGCGGATTATTCGGCGAATTCGCGAATTTTTGAACAGCCGATTGAAGGAGAAGTATTCTAATGCATCTTCTTCGGGTGTATTTATTATTGAAAACGGTTTTTCGATCAACCCTACCTCCCGGGTATTAGATACCGGATTAGAATCTCATATCTGTAATTTATTAAAAGGACTGAGAAAAAGTAGAATGGTTGGGCCGGGTGATATGTCCCTCAAAGTAGGGAATGGGGCATAAGTCGACGCTGCTGCCGTCGGTGAATATCACCCAGTATTACCGAGCGCCAATACTATGATTTTGAACAATTGTTACTATATACCTTCCATACTTTGCAACATCATATCAGTCTCTTTATTTGATAAAGATGGATATAATTTTGTTCTAGATAGAAATATCGTGAACATTTACCTTAATCAGGTATTGGTTGCAGAAGGTACACTTTGTAATGATATCTATGTTCTTAATCAAAACACAGTTTTCAATATACAGAACACACGCAAGAGGAAGAGTTCAAATACGAACGAAGCCTACTTGTGTCATTGTAGACTTGGTCATATCAATGAGAAAAGACTATCGAAGTTAAATAAAGATGGATATTTGAATACGTTTGAATTTTCATCTTATGAAACTTGTCAGTCTTGTCTCAAAGGAAAGATGACTAAAACTTCATTTACCGGGCACGGAGAGAGGGCTACAGAGCTCTTGGGACTCATACACAGTGATGTATGTGGTCCGATGTCTATAAATGCAAGAGGTGAGTTCTCGTGCTTCATTACATTCACCGATGATCTCTCTAGGTTCGGATATGTATTTCTCACGAAACATAAATCTTAAGCTTTTGATAAGTTCAAAGAATATAAGAACGAAATAGAGAACCAGACTGGTAAAAGTATCAAGATCCTCAATTCTGATAGAGGAGGGGAATACTTAAGCACGGAATTCCTAGAATACCTGAAAGAGAATGGTATTCTCTCTCAGCTTACTCCTTCGTACACACCATAGTACAACGGTGTGTCAGAGTAGAGGAACCGTACCCTATTGGATATGGTTTGCTCCATGATGAGTAATGCCGAGTTACCTCTTTCGTTTTGGGGCATGCGCTTCAGACAACGGCATTCCTATTGAATCAAGTTCCATCCAAATCAGTGCCTAAGACTCCATATAAAATATGGAGTGGAAAGAAACCGTATCTTAAACGTGTTAAGATATGGGATTGTCTGGCTTTTGTTAAAGTACAAAATCCGGAAAAACTTGAGGCATGATCAGTTTTATGTAAGTTTGTGGGATATTCCAAGAATTCATATGGATATCTATTCTTCCACACCGAAGAACAAAGGGTTTTTGTTTCTCAGTATACCAAATTTTTAGAATGGCAGTTTCTTGCAAAAGAAACTAGTGGGGGTGCGGTAGAATTGGATGAAGTTCCAGAAACACAAGCTATAACTGAAAAATTGGTGGAACCAGAGAATTCAATAATCCCAGACGAAGATCAACCACTCTGCAGATCTAGTAGGATTTCTCGTCCGCCCGTGAGATACTACGGTTTTCTCATAGATGGGGATCGAGAGGATTGCATCTTGGAAAAAGATGATCCTACTAGTTTTAAGCTGGTCATTACCAGTAAGGACTCTGATAAATGACTGGATGCTATACGATCCGAAATGGAGTCCATGTACACCAACAAAGTATGGACTTTGGATGTTTCTCCTCCTGGGGTAAAACCCGTTGGATGCAAATGAATCTTCAAAAAGAAAATTGGTGCAGATGGACAAGTGGAAACCTATAAGACTAGACCTGTTGCAAAATGTTTTCATCAAAGACCAGGAGTGGACTATGACGAAACCTTTTCTCCAGTAGCTATGTTGAAATCCATTCGGATCCTACTTGTTATTACTGCATACCATGACTATGATATATGACAGATGGACGTTAAAACGGCTTTTCTAAATGGAAGTTTAGAAGAGTGCATTTATATGGATCAGCCGGAAGGATTCGTAAACAGTGGGAGCAACGGGAAAGTGGGCAAGTTGCTTAAATCCATTTATGGATTAAAGCGGGCATCGCGGAGCTGGAACATCTGTTTTGATGAGACAGTCAAGCAATTTGAATTCATCAAAAATGAGGATGAACCATGTATCTACAAGAAAATTTTAGGACGAACTGTCGTATTCCTCGTCTTGTACGTGGATGACATTCTCTTGATAGGAAATGACACTCCTATGCTGCAATCGGTCAAGTTCTTGTCACAAAGGTTCTCCATGAAAGACCTGGGTGGTATCTCGTACATTCTGGGGATTAAGATCTACAGAGATAGATCCAAGATATTGTTGCGGCTTTCACAGTTCAGGTATATAGAGTCCATACTAAAGAGGTTTAGTATGGAAGATTCCAAGTGCGGTAATATACCCGCTTTGCACGGAATCACCCTCTCCAAAGAGATGTCTTCCAAGACTGATGAGGAAAGGGTCCGCATGAACACTATACCTTATGCTTCGGCGGTAGGATCTATAATATATGTGATACTGTGTACTAGACCAGATGTAGCTTACGCGCTTAGCGTGGTGAACCGGTATCAGTCGAACCCAGGTGAGAATCATTGGACAGCTGTGAAGAACATTTTCAAGTATTTGAGAAGGGCTAAGGAGATATTCTTGGTTTACGGTAATGGAGAGCTTAAGGCCGAGCCCTTTACCAACTCAAGCTTCCAGAATGACAAGGATGACAAAAAATCTATCTCGGGTTTTGTGTTTACCCTCAACGGAGGGGCGGTTTGTTGGAAGAGCTCTAAACAGGACACCGTCGCAGACTCGACGATGGAGGATGAATACATTGCTGCAAACGATCCCGCAAAAGAAGCGGTTTGGATGATGAAGTTCATTACTGAACTTGAGGTGGTTCCATCCATTGTTGATCCGATACTTTTGTATTGCGATAACATGGGGCTATGGCTTTAGCGAAGGAACCACAGTCCCATCAGAAATCCAGACACATCTTGAGGCGGCATCACCTGATCAGGGAGATCGTAGATCACTGGGAGATCGAGATACGGAGAGTAAATGCAAAAGAAAACACGGCAGATCCATTTACCAAGGCCCCCCTTAAGTGCAGCTTGAGCAACTTTTTGAGATGTTGGGTATGCGATACGCCAACAACTGGCCTTAGAGCAGACGTTGGGTGTTCGGTACGCCAATTACAGGCCCTAGTGCAAGTGGGAGATTGTTGGATATGTATGCCCTAGAGGCCTGTATTGTATAGGATGCTGGAGATATGTATCTACGAGATAATCTTGCTCCGTTGTATGGTATACTATTTGAGCTGTTTTATCTAAACATGTGTATTTGTTTTTCTTACTACTTTATGTTGCTTATACAAATTGATAAAGACTTGTTACAGTAGTATACTATTTTGGTTTGTCTTTATCTTAATATGTGCATATGTTATATTCGATATCACATATGGCGGATACATGTTGATAAAGCCTATAGGATTTTTCTTGACTACCAGCGTTATGATGGCGATCATACTTGTGCGAGCTGGGTAGTCCATAAGCACATCCTTAAAGGTCCCAAGTCGCAGGAATATCGAGACCGGGCATCGATGTTCCAGAGTAGACTTATGTATACGTTTCTAGACCCCGACGAGGGGCAGTGTTAGGTCCTACAGCCATTGGTGTGATTGTATACAGGTGCTCACCGGGAGTGAGTATGCTAGACAGACTCGTCGAGAACCTCTAGATGGTATTATACCTATCGTCAGATAGCGGTTCTTAGGTGACATGAGTACATATTAGTCTTTGGACCTGAGATTATCATTTTTCTCGTGTGAGTTCCCACTGTGCTTTGATCACTACCCTACCACAGCTCTACTGAGTCGTGCAAACAGGTTTTGGTTGGGTACAGTCCCGAGCCATAAGGAGGCAGTGAGTGATTGTCAGGAATTCGTCTCTCTCGGTATTGGGAGTTGATATCGCACTGTGTCCGATTGGCTAGAACCGTAAGACCTTGGTCAAGGCAGTTAAGATATACTGATGGTTAGATAAGTAGTTTCTCGGATTGGTCCTGAGCCATATCGACACAACTTATCAGGTTAGTAGGGGGTCTGACGTTTACCACCCCCAAGAACCGGTATGCGATACTCTTAAATGAAGAGACTGGACTGTACGGAGATTATCACGGATAGGCTCAGTAGGGGTTCAAATGAGCTTGCTCGTCGGCCTTCCTTTCGACAGGTATCTGGGTAGCCGTTACGTACAGCTAGTGCCGCTGACGTGCTTGTGGTTAAACACACTGTCAGCGTACTGTCGATTCTTTAGAGTCCCACACAGGGGGTTTCCCTGGTTCAGACGAAATGATGTAGTAGCCGTATTTTGATACGTGCAAGGTTTTGATCGGACGGTTGATAATAATAGACGGCTTATGAGTAAGCCGGATTATTAAATCAGGTATTGATTTAATAATTTACATATGCATATTTCGATATGTATATTATAGTATTATGTTCTGTGTATTATTCTATCTTCTTGGGTGTTCGTATTTTGATACGAATATGGGTATGTTTATACGGTAGAATGTATTCCGTATTTATACGGAAAGACATTCTAGAAGGAGGACACCTCATCATGTATTTTCCATTTTATTTGTAAAATGGAAAATGAGATGTAAAAATATAAAATGAGGTGTAAAGGTAGTGAGGTGAGAATGGTGAGAACCATACTTGAATGGTTTTGACAAATGAATTACATATTCATTTGTGTAAACTTTTCAAGTATGGTTGCTATATCGTTATTGGAAAAATAGGATATACAAAACCATGCTTCATGATTTTTCACATAAGATTTTTCTCATTCTTACCATGAGCTTCTCTTTCCTCACTAGCCTTTCTTGAGTTCCTCCTCCTCCTTCATCTTCCTCCCTACTCTCTTATGATTTAAGAATCAAAGGAGGAAGAGAGATAGAAATACACTGGAAAACTCACTACATCATCTTAGCAGCCTAGATTAACAAACTAGGTTGTTGAGTTGCTTCATTAGTGTAGCTAAGTTTGGACTACAAACTTTGGGGTGGATCATCTAGGATCAAGAAGGCCCTCAAGCAAGTTTGATCAAGGATCCTTAGGAGCTCAAGAGGAGTGAAGACCCGAAGGATACAGGTCTTCTAGTATAACCTTCTATCACAGTAGCTAGATTCCTTTAGCTTGATAGTTTCAATATTTGGTTAGATTCTAGGTAACGGTTTCTAGCGCCGAAGTTTTTGAAAATGAAAGTTTTTCGTTCCGCAACGGCCGCGGATGGCGGCCAGGGCGTTAGGAATCCCAACAGAGAGCTGTCATCCCTTCATTTTCCTACTTAATTCTCTTTTAATGTGTTTAACTCTCATTTTAATTCATCGTTCTTTATTACATTTCTCTTATAAATACCCATGACTACCCAATTCATTCATCCTCTGAAATTTTTTGAAAAAGCTCCTCCAGAATGCTTTGATAATTCTTCCCAAGCTTTTCTCCTCCTCTATTGCTCCACAATTCACCAAAGGACTTCGGAAGATCCCTCTCGCCGATCCTTTTCACCTAAGTGACGATTCCGTTCAAGCCGAGCATCCCTAACTTCTCATCGCTATCATCAACTATATCGACGCCCCACACTATTTTCACCGTCGTCAACGACAACCGCAACCGCAGCAACAAATCGAATATCGCACTTGTAGGGTTCCTAGGCACTCCCAAGAGAGGTCTCCCAAGCCATCAACCATGGCAATTTCAAAAATTATGGTGCCGAGAAACCCTAAACTACGGATCGATAACTAGATGTCTAGGCGAAAAAGAACTAGTTAACACTTAACTATTGGGAATACGGAAATACAACCTTTGTAGATCCGGTGCTCCACCTCCATAGCTCCGCAACGAAGTCGTCTCCGCTGTCCAAAACAAATCCGGGCTCTAGAGTCGGCTTCGTCGGAGAAAAAGTGAGCTAGGTCGTCGATGTCCATGCCGAAGATGATCTACGTCGAAGCATCGCTAGATCAAGCTCCACCTTCACAAATCCATGAAAACTTGTGAAGGAAACACACTCTACTACTTGGCAAGAGGTAGAGGATGAAGAAATAGGAAGTGGGTAGACTTTAGAATTGTATTTCTCACTCATATCATCAATCTACCATTGATGACTTCAAGCTTTTTCTTCATGTGTTTTATGAAGAAGAAGAAGAATCTAATGAAAAGTTATGATAAGTTATATTTAAATCATTAATAAAAAAGAATACTTATCATGACTTAATCATAGTTAGGTGTAGAGAGTGAATCATAGTTAGTGAATGGTTAGGTAAAGGAGATGAAGACAAAATGGTCAAAGTGCATGAAGCACTTAGAAACTTCATGAAGAAAATTGCAACCATTTTGTTTTCTTCTCACAATTTAAATTCAAAATATATATATACATATATATATATATATATATATATATATATATAAATGAATGATTAAAACAAAACCCTAACCATTCACAACCATGGTTCATTCTTTACACTTAACCAAAATGGGCATGCATCATCAAACATGACACAAGCAAGTGCACAAAATCATATCACATATGTAATGCGCACAAACGAGTGAGAAAATCCATCTTAAAGTGACCCGATACTAGTTAATGCAAAGTAATATATCAAATATATTATTATGCACTAAATTATTAAATCAACACTTGATTCAATGATCCGGTCATGTCGCACATAACCGACTGGTATCATTAGTAACAACTTATCGAATCAACACTTGATCCGATAACCCGGCTATATCGCATATAACCGATCAATGTCACATCGCGAGAATCGAATACAGTATCACATACCGTATTATTCTCGGTCCCGCACATATCTCATATGCGCTTCTATTTCGTTTCGCTTGAGCCAGGAAACCTCTGTGTAGGACTCTAAAGACTCGTCAATACGCCGGCAGCAGGTGATGATCATATCAAACACCCACAAGCCGCAAGCGGTCTGCTAAACGTAACGGCCACCCGGGTATTGAGCGATCTGAAGATCGACGAGCAAGCCCGCTCACACTCCAGTGAATCCAACCAGTAACACTACCGTACAGTCCGGTCTGATCGTCTGATATGTCGCATATCTCGCCTAGGGGTGGTAAACGTCAGACCCCAATAGCTCGATAAGTCGTGTCGATATGAGGTCTATAACCATTCGAGAAACTACTGGTAACACTTACCAGTAAATCTCAGCAACCCTGGCCAGGGATTTCCTGTTATAGCCAATCGAACACAGCGCAACATCAACCCCCTATACCGGGAGAGACGAATCCCCTCCTATCGCTCATTGCCTCCATGTGACTCGGGACTGTACCCAAAAACCACCGTTTTGCACGCCCTCTTGGACGTGGTAAGATGGAAATCAAAGCACAGTGGGAACCACACAAGACTCTATGACGATCTCGGGTCAACAGACTACTCTGTACCAGTGTCACCAGAGAACTGCCATCTGACGTGAGGTATAATACCATCTGGGAGTTCTCGGCGAGTCCGTCCAGTGTACCCAGTCTCTACTGAGCACCCGTATATCATCTCTGATGTCAAACACCAATGGATATGGGATCATCCATCGTCCATCTGTATGGGTCGAGAAGGTACACGCTAGTCTACTCTGGTATATCGATGCCCCGTCTCGATACACCCTCGACTAGGGACTTTGAAGGATGTACTTATGGACTACCATGTCCCCACTAGTATGATCCGCATCATAGTCCAGGTAGTCAAGTACAGATCCTAAGGGCTTTACCAACATGTAACAGAGAGACAATCAGCATACACGTTAAGGTAAAGTGTAACCAGATAGCATACTATCATGTCGAGCAAGAAAGTCCTCCCTATATATGTCCCAGCATCCACTACAATATACATCATATGTACAGTAATGGCCTCTAGGGCATACATATAACTAACAATCTCCCACTTGCACTAGGGCCATCTGTAGCAGTGGTTGCAGTATCTCATACTCAACCATCCCATGAAAGTCTCTCTCTGGGAACAGGCCTTTGTGAGTGGATCCGCTGTGTTGTCCTCTGAGTCTACTCTCCAAACCTCGATCACCCTGGAGATTATCCATCTCCATGATCAAGTGATACTGCCTTAGAATATGTCTGGATCACTGATGGGACCGGCGTTCCTTGGCATAAGCCACAACTCCATTGTCACACAATGGGAGGAACACAGTTCATCTCATGAACCAATATACACCCAAACAGCCTCTTTGGTAGCATCTTTAGTAGCGATGTATCCTGCCTTTATCGTCTAGTATGCCATGGTATCTAGCTTGGAACTCTTCCAACATACCGTCCCTTTACTGAGGGTAAAGACAATGCCTGTGACTGACACTCAGTCGTTCTTATCACCCTGGAACCCTTCCAGTGATTCTCCCCAGGATCAACTGATACCATCTCACTACAGCTAGTGAGTATCCTAACATCCATTTAGATCTATCTCATAGATCCAAAACTCAGGATTTAGCAGGTATCATTATGATCCTATATGGAGAATCATTGTGATAAACAGAGATTGACCGAGCGTAGCATAGGAAAGAGTATGTCATCCACGTACTCTACGAGGATCGTCACCATACTCCCTACTACCTTTTTGTATATACAAGGTTCATCTACCATTTTGATGATGTCAACTTCTTTGACTAATCCATCAAAATAGATGTTCCAACTCCGCGATGCCTGCTTTATCCTATAAAGCATCTTGCACACGTTTCCGCTGCTCCCACTGTCTACGAAGCCCTCTGGCTGTGTACTTATAGACGCTTTCTTCCAAATCATCATTTTAGAAAAGCCAGTCATGACACCCAACCACCAGATATCGTAGTCATGGTATGTAGCCGTGGCAAGTAGGATCTGGATGGACTTAAGCATAGCTCCTTAGAAAAGGTTTCGTTATGATCCATACCTGGTCATTGATGCAAACCTTTAACAAGTCTAGCTTTGAAAGTCTCAACTTTTCCATATACACAAAGTAATCTTCTCAAGATATACTTGCTCCTGATGGGGATTTAACCCTTCAAATATAGCAACCAAAGTCCATACTTTGTTGGTGTATAAGGATTCCATCTCAGATCACTAAGCATCCAGCCATTCTTACAGAGTCTCACTCCTGATGGCCAGCTCGAAACTAGATGGGTCATCATCTCATGATGCAATCCTCGCTCCCACTGTCATAGAGTAACCGAAGTATCTCTCAGGTGGGTGAGGAACCCTACTAGATCGGCGGAGAGGCTGAGGTTCGTTGGAATCTACTGAATCCTTTGGTTCTATCAAATCATGTGCTGTAGTTTGTATAGCTGGAACATTTCCAGTTCTACATTACAGACCTTGCCTCGAGCTTGTCCGGATTTTGCTTTTAGACACATTCCGGACAACCCCAAATCTTAACTAACTTAAGATATGGGCTCTTCCCTTTCCATATCACATATGAAGCGGTAGGCATCTGAATTGATTTGAACCCTATTCAATAGGTATGCAGCTACTCAAGTGCATAACTCCCAAAAGGAAACAGGTAACTCAGTAGTACTCATCATAGAGCACACCTTATCATATAGGGTGTGATTGCTCCGCCCCGATATACCATCGTGCCATGGTGTATTCAGAGGAGTAATGCTGAGAGAGTATCTCATTCTCCTTTAGAATAGTCCAGGAATTCCATGCACAAGTATTCTCCTCCCTGATCTCATCATAGGACATAATACTTATACCTGTATTTTGGTTCTCTACTTCTCGCTTATATTCTGTGAATATCTCAAAAGGTTCGGACTTGTGTTTCAGCAGGAACATAGGTCTGAATCTTGAGAGATTATCAGAGAACGTAATGAAGTAAAAAGAACCATTCCTGGCATGTGTAGACTGGGGACCTACATACATCAACATGTATCATCCCAAGAGTTTACCAACTCTTTCTCTGTTTCCAATAAACAGAGCTAGTGTCATCTTATCTTTGTGACATGACTGGCGAGTTTCACAAGATGTAAATTCAAACTGATTTAAATATACATCTATATGTAACTCTAGCCAGTCGGGTTACATTGATCTGACCAAGTCTACAATGCCTCAAGAAGAATTCGTTCATTTCTGAACTCTTCCTCTTGTGTGTGTTCCATATACTAAGAACTGTAGTTTGATTTAGAACATCAATGCTTTTAGATAACGTGCCTGAACCGATCAACTTTTGATATAGGAAATGTTCAAAACATTATCTAACAATACAAAATTTTATCATTTCTTTACTAATAAAGAGATAGATACGATTTTGTATATCAGGTTCGGTATCTAATAACATTCGTTCAGAATCAATGTATTAGTAATACAGGGTGACAGTGACCAACAGACTTGGCTGCAACACTTGCCCCGTTTTCTGCCTCATGAAACTTATCACCCGTTCTCAGTTCTCTACCTTTCTGTAGCCCTATGTAACAGATTACATATCAGGGATCCTGATCTGGTATCAAATACCCAGGACGCAGAGGATACTGAGAAACAGTTCTGTATAATGAACACACCCGAAGATGATGCATCAGCATGCACGCTCTTCGTTTGGGCGGCACGGGAAATCTGGTATTCCCCAATTTCCTGCTCTGTCTTATAACATTTATAAGTTGGAGCGGGACCAACGTTCCCCAGCTCAGTATAACAAGCGGGTTCGATCAATATTCCATATTATTATCTTGATTAAGGCATGATATGGTCGCTACCAGGAGAGAGAGAGAAGAAAACACTCAGCGTGCGCTCTGTCAAGAATAGATTGGTTATTATTTTATCTAATCAGGATGGCTCCCACTGCTTTTTATCAAATCTTCCTTCAAACCCTAAAAGGAAAGACTAGCCGGGATTAATTACACACTACAAGTTCGCCAATCTTTCAGTCAGGCCAGTGTCGGTACTTTGAGGGAGGTCCCCCGTGCTTTTGCACGAACCTAATTACTGTAAACCTCGTTTTCCCAGAGGCGTAACCTCGTTAACACCTTTCTAGACACCTACTTGATCGGCTAATTGTAATGTATAAAACTCTCCCAGGAGTAACTCTTACTCGCAGCGGGTATCGGGATCCAACTATCTCATAGAAGGTATGCAATCTCATTGCAAATTTCAACACTTGAAATTCCCGATAATATTTTGCCCCAAACGATCTATGACCTTGACAAGGTCAACAAACCATAGACCGCAAGTCAAGTTCAACCCGTCATTTCTTGATTGAATCAAACCCACCCGCACGACCCTTGACAAGGTCAACAAGGCCGCACGACTACCCTAACCCAATCTGCATCTTATGCATAAGCAGATAAATACTGGTTAGCTACCGCACACTGCGCCTTGACAAGGTCAACAAACGCAGCACGAATACTAAACAGGATTTATCTGAAATGACGGAGGGCTACGACAGGTTTTTCTGAAAACCTATTGCGTAATGAACTTGATATCGTTGTAGGATCGAATGAATTTTGAAATGGAGTGTTTTTGAGGCTTTTCTAGTTTTGCTAAAGGAGTCACTCCCGGTGAAGGGATCGTCGGTCCTTTCCTCGTCGAATGAGGTGCGGGATATATCATATATATCACTGTGCAAAGCAAAAACTCTTAAAAGCAATCAAAAGAAAAACCGAGTGTGTAGCATCTGCCAGTTTTTGCTAAAGGAGTCACTCCCGGTGAAGGGATCTCGGTCCTTTCCTCATCGAATAAGGTGCAGGATATATCACATATACCGCTGTGCAAAGCAAGAACTGTAGCTACCTGTTTTATTTTGAAATTCGATTCTACAATATCTTAGGTTTCTTTTATTTCATTAATCACATTAATGAAGTCCCATCATTTAAGTACCTAAACATCACAGATAGATATGACGTACACTTATGCCATCCGCATTCGCCTCGATGTCCCCTCGTGCACCGTTAGGTTAGGTAACTAACGACAGAGTAGGGCAGGGCTAGCGCGGGTGTAAAACATAAGTAACGTCTATATAATATATCATATATACTATATACTATATCTATCACAGAACATCATATGATCACATCACAGATATCGCAGCAGAAGAAACATATGAAATATTGGATATACTAGGACGTCCGTGTTTTCAATACGAGCCAGTATAAAACACGGATTCCACGGTCGTGATGAATAGCCAAACCCACACCCCTAGACCCCTACGAGAGCGGCAAGCAACCCCACCAATTCTAGAGTTAGGAGACCCGGACTCGACTCCTCGAGTTGGTCTCCCACTGGACTCCAGAACCCGGTTACTTGTGCTCCCCTCCTTGGGTCTATCCTAGTGCGGAAAAGTAAATAATATACAACGGGTGACTACTTCCGCAACCTGGAAGCGCCCCAATAAAAGAATATTACATACAAGTTTTTACATGAATGAAAATGAAAAACACTCATCTCACATAAAAAACCCCGGCTATTCAAACACGACGATCCAATATAACATATCCAGCAACACATAACATCACATGTCATCAACGTAAGTAAATATGTCCATCCCAATTGTCGTTGACATATAGCAACGAAACCGGCGATATCACATATTACACTTATGGTCACAGAAAAGAAAGTGTAAAACTACAACAGTTGGAATCCGCAATCACCTCAGACATCGCATGCCTGACTAAATGAATTCTTTAGACATCGCATGCCTAACAATTATAAACCCCGCATTTTAGTCTCATTATCGAAAATACTTTTCAATATCAAGTCGGGCAATTCAACAAGATTCCCGACATCCTGATCGAATACTTGTCGCAAACTTCAGTAGGCGGCCGCACCCCTAACGCCGTCGACGAAGTGCACCAAGGCGGAACACCGCTACCGCGAGCACCCGAACGGATGCTTTCGGCGACGGGGTTCTCCTACAGTCACTTGGTCGGGGCAATGGGGTGAGGCTGTCTATTAAGTTTACCCGGCGAGTATCCGCGTACGCTACGTGATTGCGACGGACTTTTGATCACATCAAAATTCCGTGGCAACCGATCAAGTGAGACTAAATTGCTACGTTTATAACATTCATTCAGTTATCACATAACTATTGTGAATTCCAATTATTGTATCCCATTCCAGATAACAGAAAATGTTAAACTTTCCGATCGAACAATCGAACACCCAAGTTTTCCCGATACAGCTCAACACATGAAATAAGTCTAACAACATTCCGTTCGTACCTCAATACCAACGGTCCAGCCGTAGAAGGGTCAAGCCAACGCCTCACATGTGGCACGCCGTACTGCCCCAAACCCGAAGGTTCAAAGGGCAGTTCAAGACGGTGACATAATCGAGTTAAGGTTTGTTGTCTTCTAGAGGGACCATCGCGTTACTTGCACTACTTAGAACGTCGTTAAACTACGGAAAAATCCAACACTTGAAAATTTCCCGACAGGGGAAAAATTGGGTATTTATATCCGGTCGAACTTTTTAACATATTCTAAGATTTATCCGGAAATACACAAAAGACGAAATTTGATAATCCGATCGAAATACCGAATCCCCAAAACAACTGCAGAAAATTCAACTCTTGAATAAAATTTAAAAACATCCAGAGAACTCAACACTGAAAATTGAGAATTACTGTGAAATTTAAAATTCACAAAACGACAAAGTAGCCGCGCATCCGCCGCACGAGCCAAGCTCGTGCCGCGGATCCGCGGCACTTTGATTGATTTACTGCATCGAATTTCACAGTATTTCTTATATTATCCTGCTGATTTATCTGCATATTTTTAATATGGAAAAATACCAGATTTTAAAAATTGGACAGAGAGCATGTTTGATTCGGGGTTTCGGGTTCGTTCGGACTTCAAATTTCGTCTAGACTTCACCTAAGGCTCTAGCTAGGCTCTGATACCACTGTAGGGTTCCTAGGCACTCCCAAGAGAGGTCTCCCAAGCCATCAACCATGGCAATTTCAAAAATTATGGTGCCGAGAAACCCTAAACTACGGATCGATAACTAGATGTCTAGGCGAAAAAGAACTAGTTAACACTTAACTATTGGGAATACGGAAATACAACCTTTGTAGATCCGGTGCTCCACCTCCATAGCTCCGCAACGAAGTCGTCTCCGCTGTCCAAAACAAATCCGGGCTCTAGAGTCGGCTTCGTCGGAGAAAAAGTGAGCTAGGTCGTCGATGTCCATGCCGAAGATGATCTACGTCGAAGCATCGCTAGATCAAGCTCCACCTTCACAAATCCATGAAAACTTGTGAAGGAAACACACTCTACTACTTGGCAAGAGGTAGAGGATGAAGAAATAGGAAGTGGGTAGACTTTAGAATTGGATTTCTCACTCATATCATCAATCTACCATTGATGACTTCAAGCTTTTTCTTCATGTGTTTTATGAAGAAGAAGAAGAATCTAATGAAAAGTTATGATAAGTTATATTTAAGTCATTAATAAAAAAGAATACTTATCATGACTTAATCATAGTTAGGTGTAGAGAGTGAATCATAGTTAGTGAATGGTTAGGTAAAGGAGATGAAGACAAAATGGTCAAAGTGCATGAAGCACTTAGAAACTTCATGAAGAAAATTGCAACCATTTTGTTTTCTTCTCACAATTTAAATTCAAAATATATATATATATATATATATATATATATATATATATATATATAAATGAATGATTAAAACAAAACCCTAACCATTCACAACCATGGTTCATTCTTTACACTTAACCAAAATGGGCATGCATCATCAAACATGACACAAGCAAGTGCACAAAATCATATCACATATGTAATGCGCACAAACGAGTGAGAAAATCCATCTTAAAGTGACCCGATACTAGTTAATGCAAAGTAATATATCAAATATATTATTATGCACTAAATCATTAAATCAACACTTGATTCAATGATCCGGTCATGTCGCACATAACCGACTGGTATCATTAGTAACAACTTATCGAATCAACACTTGATCCGATAACCCGGCTATATCGCATATAACCGATCAATGTCACATCGCGAGAATCGAATACAGTATCACATACCGTATTATTCTCGGTCCCGCACATATCTCATATGCGCTCCTATTTCGTTTCGCTTGAGCCAGGAAACCTCTGTGTAGGACTCTAAAGACTCGTCAATACGCCGGCAGCAGGTGATGATCATATCAAACACCCACAAGCCGCAAGCGGTCTGCTAAACGTAACGGCCACCCGGGTATTGAGCGATCTGAAGATCGACGAGCAAGCCCGCTCACACTCCAGTGAATCCAACCAGTAACACTACCGTACAGTCCGGTCTGATCGTCTGATATGTCGCATATCTCGCCTAGGGGTGGTAAACGTCAGACCCCAATAGCTCGATAAGTCGTGTCGATATGAGGTCTATAACCATTCGAGAAACTACTGGTAACACTTACCAGTAAATCTCAGCAACCCTGGCCAGGGATTTCCTGTTATAGCCAATCGAACACAGCGCAACATCAACCCCCTATACCGGGAGAGACGAATCCCCTCCTATCGCTCATTGCCTCCATGTGACTCGGGACTGTACCCAAAAACCACCGTTTTGCACGCCCTCTTGGACGTGGTAAGATGGAAATCAAAGCACAGTGGGAACCACACAAGACTCTATGACGATCTCGGGTCAACAGACTACTCTGTACCAGTGTCACCAGAGAACTGCCATCTGACGTGAGGTATAATACCATCTGGGAGTTCTCGGCGAGTCCGTCCAGTGTACCCAGTCTCTACTGAGCACCCGTATATCATCTCTGATGTCAAACACCAATGGATATGGGATCATCCATCGTCCATCTGTATGGGTCGAGAAGGTACACGCTAGTCTACTCTGGTATATCGATGCCCCGTCTCGATACACCCTCGACTAGGGACTTTGAAGGATGTACTTATGGACTACCATGTCCCCACTAGTATGATCCGCATCATAGTCCAGGTAGTCAAGTACAGATCCTAAGGGCTTTACCAACATGTAACAGAGAGACAATCAGCATACACGTTAAGGTAAAGTGTAACCAGATAGCATACTATCATGTCGAGCAAGAAAGTCCTCCCTATATATGTCCCAGCATCCACTACAATATACATCATATGTACAGTAATGGCCTCTAGGGCATACATATAACTAACAGCACTATCACTATATCTCATTTGTAAAATAGTGAATCGGTTGTTAGACCGATTCACACCCCGAGTAAGTCCCTCCTTCCTTCATATCCTTTAAACTTCCCCTTCTACCGTTAAATCAAACCCTTGTCTTGTCACTATATTTTTTCCAACCAAAATAATATTCTTTAAATGTATATACTCACCATAAAAGAAACAAAAAAAAACATAAATTGATTTCATGAAGACTTATTAATTAAAATTGATATCTAACAACCCTCATGTTTCTAATCGTCACCTATCTAATCCTGTGTTGACTTATAGCTATTATTTTGTTTAGAATCATATTCATGCAAAACTATTACATACATTGGTTTCATGTAACTTCTAATATTTTAACATGAAGTTGTGAATATTATTTAATGATAACGCACGGGGTAATGACCCGCCCCATTCATGCACACGTGGAAACATAGTGATCAGTTATATTTATTGCATATTTTTACGGCCATTTTCCCTATTATTATTAATTACTAAAAGATATTATTTGTAATTTAAGAACATATGTGGGTTTATTTGTAAAAAGATTTTGTCATATGTTTCTTAATTTATAATTAATATAACTGGGGGAAAATATGCATATCATATTTAAATAAAATATCCATGGGATTCTTAATTAATAAAATAAGCATATCATGTCATATCAAATATTCTTAACTATTATTATCAAGATATCATATCCATTAAGTAATTTAATTGGTTGGAATATTATCTCAAATAAACTAAATGCTACTAATGATTTGATTTGAGATATTGTGCAGGTATTAAAATAATAAATCAGTTCAGGACTACAAACACAAGTAAGAGATCAGATCAAATCAAGTTAGTAAACCAAATCTGCCGAATTTTAGAAGCAAATTGAAGAATCTCGCAACTGTAGAGAGAGAAATATATTTTCAAAATATATTCATCTGAAATATCTCCTAATATCTAGAGAGGAAGACACGAAAAATCTGGAGACCAAACTCTACCAAGAAGCGGCGGAACCGCGGTGGAAAGAGGCATATGGTGGCGGAACCACGGTTCTATAATGGCCGTTGGATATGAAAATTCTGGGGCTTGATCGTCTTCTCACATATTTTAAGATGACGTCTAGGGTTTCAAGCTCCAAAGCCTATTTAAAGGACCGAGAGCAATTTAGGGTTATCTATCTATCATCCACATATTTATCAATTGATCTAGATCTATCGAGCAAACTAGGGTTTTTAGTTCTTTTAGTTTTTTCAGCAATCAAATTCTGTAACGCAAAAGTTTCAATAAAAGGTAGTTTCTTTCTTTTAATTTTGTCTCATTACTTTCTGCATTTATTTTCCGCACTTTTATTTTTGTTTTTCTTATGGGTTCCTTATTCTTCCGCCTTTCGTCATTTTTCCCAATGAGCGAGTAAATTCTCGCTTGTTAGGGTTTGTAGGATAGGATAGTATAATGGATGAAAAAATCCCTTAATTTCTTTTTAATTTTTAATTTTTATAAATTTTAGCAAAGGGAGTCTTAACTCTCCTATTCGGACGTGCTATCAATTTAGAATAGTTACGACCACGATTTGAGATTCATTAATACTTTCTTTGTTGAGGGCTTGGGATAAATAGGGATCAATAGAAGGACAAGGGTCAGTAGAGCTAAACCCTAATCCCTCTAAATACCCTAATCCACATTTATCGCTATTTCTCTAGTATTAAATAATTAAAAGATAAAAAGAATCATTTTTAAAACTCCATCCTTTAACCACTCAATCCGAAAAACCCTACAAGCCCTTCTCTAATAAAATTTTCAAATCTCCTTAGTATAAAATGATAAAAATCCCACATTTCTTTATTAACTCGTCTAAAACAAGATAAGTAGTTCACAATTTTCCTTTAGATGATCCGTATTCACTATCGGCTAGGTATTGCGACACCGTTATTGAGTGCGGTAACTAGGAAACACAAAGACTCAATTTTTCACATCAATCACATAGCACGATCTCATGCTTTTTAACGTTTTCTAAAAGAATCGAATTACACTAAATAGCTTCAAGTAAAATACGAAGTTTTATCCTTTGCAAATACGCCTCTGCAACCCACGTTAGGGGACCCGTTTTGTGGATAGTGCGGATTACCATATATCCTTAGGATAGCAGAGTGAGATGCAGAACTCCTTACGGAGAATTTGGTATCGAAAGGAATAAAATACGGATTTAAAGAAAATACGAAATTTTACTACAAACAAATTATAATAATTTAATTCATATATTCGTTTTTTCCAAAGAAAAACAAATTTGTGAAAATTATAGTTCATACATACTCGAAAACGAAAAGATAAAAGTTTTCAAAAAAGTATCCTCAAGTTTCAATAAGATAGTGTTTTTCCATTAAATTACTATAAACTTTATTCCAATTAGTTTTTATCACTAAAACACCAATCAATTTAAAACACATTTTTATTAAAATCTCGACTTTATAAAATTAACATGGTTTTATCAAAAACACCCTCAAGGTTTATTTTTTAAAACAATAATAATACATTTCACATAAAACCCCATTGAGAAATGCAAACATGCAAATACACATAATAAACAACTTGAACAAATATTTAAGAATCTTAGATTAATCATGGGTTAAGCAGTATCAAATCTCTTGACCCGGGGAGCCGGAGAAAGTGAGTGCTTACCTATCCAGGTTAGATAACATTAATTAAAGTAATTATTAATGGCAACCGTTTTAAAAAAACACAAATCCTATCGTCCATGTGCGGCGGTTACCCGATTATTACCAAACTTAAGATCTTCAAAGTATATATCTTTTAATAAGATATGATTAGAATTTGAACTCGAATCACAAATTGACTTGAATTCTAATCTAAATTGAACTCAAACTTAACCTTAAACCGAACTTAAAACTAAACCTGAACTTGATTTGAACACGAATTTGAACTTGAAATATCTACTTGAAAACTTGACATGTAAACAGAACTCAACAAGTATACCTAAAACCAACTTGACTCAAACCTTGAATACAAATGATATGACTTACACTTAACATGACTACATGACTACATCAACTCAATTTTGATATCACCTTTTGTATTTAAGAACTCGATCAAATTTTGTAACCTTAATCATAAATTAAATATACACGGGGTGTTAGGGTAACTTAAGTGTGGATCCAACAAAATCTCAGAAGTTCCCCTAGATCATGAATCCATGTCTACTAACACAAGCAATCTATCATGAGGGTCCGTGTTTTCTTACTCATGGATTATAGCATGTTGAGTCTGGAATACTTCAACAGTAGGCTGAAGTTCCGGTACTAACACTTGATTCGGGCTCGTGGTTCCTTTCCCCTGTATTACAGTCTGCTGGGGTCGAGAACACTCTTAAGATTAGTTGACATTCACACTTGAGCTGACGTTAAGTTAGATTACCTTTGTAGATACCTCTTAGGACACTTACATTTACTTCATGTTCACCACGCTTACACTACACAACCATACTACATTTGGTTGCTATGCTTACATTACATACCATGTTTATATAGTTTCTTTTACATTGTCATGTTATATTAGAACTGTCACACCCTGCTTCCCAAAATACACAAATCCAGAAATGCAACAAAGCCAATTATGTTACCTACGGTAAGGAAACATCCTCTCATAGTCACATTGCGGCTGTCAATCGGTAATTGAGAATAACAATATAACTATCTATCTATAAACATGTCCAATAGCCACAAGAAATGATAACAGGAAACGGTAGTGGAAGTAATTAAGATTCAGGGAAAAAAGAATACCCAAACCATCAATAAGAACTAGGTCAGTGGGTTGCTTTTCATCGATCGACAATCCTGTCGAAGTAATCACGATTCTCCTGTGCTCAAGTCAAAGGATTTGGGCCATACAAAACTCAGATGTCAGCGCGTCATAAATATCATAATAATAATAATATAACCAGTATGAAACACAGTATACCATATGCAATACTCTCGATGTCATGGGTATAAACAATAATCAATATCAGTAACATGTGAGGTAACAAGCAAGATATCAATATCAACAGCAAGATATCAATATCAACCATATAATGTATATCCTAAGGGTTCATGTCGCTAGATTATTAATCATAAAGGTATTTGAAACCAATTAATGTACTTCTCCATGTAACTCAAAAGTAAATATTCCGTTACCCTCCGGGACCACGGACCCAAGATATATCCCGTTACCCCCCGGGACAACGGATGCAAGATGTATAAATCAAGAATGATTTTGTTCCGTTAACCCCTGGAACCACGGAAACATGTAATATCCATTTGAGTTACACTTTTGATTTTCCAATTTCCTCAGGTTTCGTTTTCCAAGTCAGGTATGAAGATAATATCTACCTGATGCCAACACAGGAACAGGCAGGTACATGTTATGTCTATCAAGACAATAGGTCACGTCCATCAGGACAACAAGTTAGGATTGTTGCCATCAGTATGCATTATAGGCAACATGTATTAACATGATAACAAAATAGTAATAGTCTGGCATGTTACAAGCATGTCAATGATAGTGTATTAAATCAGATGAATTGTTTATCTCGTAATAACACCGCGTACACAAGTCATGATGAATATAGTTGTTTCTGTTATCTAGGTGCGATATGTGATGTAAAGAAAAGAACCATACAAATCCCTACAAGTTCAATTTATCAATTTGACCGTATTAGAATAGTTTTGTTATAATTATGAAATATCATTAATTAGATGTATTTACGAAATATTTTAAATTAACTTTATTTTGATTAAATTTAATTAATGGCATGAAATGATAATTATAATAGTGTTACGTGATCGAATCTAAATAGATTATTACAAATTAACTTATTATTAAATAACCGTAACATGAAAATGACACGATAAATATAATAATATTACTTACTAGCATGAAATGATAGAATAATAGTATTACGACAGTATATGTGTATATATTCCGTAACTATAGCATGTAGCAAGTTAAAAACTTGCCTCGTTGACGATGATCACGGCAAATGACGACACGAGGACGTGAATACAACACGGCGCCAGATCTTGGCTAAGTGCTCGGATAGGGAGCACGGGCTGCACGGTTTAAGAAGAGAGAGGAAGATGGCGATGATGCTGTCATCACGAGGATGGGTTCTGTGTTTTGGAGTAGGTTCGGCTGCACGTTGGCGAGATAGACGAAGTCGTCAAAGGGTTTGAACATGACGGCGATGAAAAGTTGTGGCTCTCGGCTGTTGTTAAAGGGACGAGTGCAGGCGAGGGAGATGAAGTTGGAGTTCTCGGCGATGGGGTTGGGGTTATCGGGCTAGTGTTGTCGTAGAGGCGAGACGAAGAAGATGAAGTGGGCAGCGAAGCTTGAAGGCGAGGTTGGGTTCTCGATGTTGAGACGAGGAGGTGGAGATGGGTCCGGCATGGGTTGTCAGGTAAGATAGAGAGGAAGAGAAGGAGAAAGGTGGCTGCAGTGATGGTGCTTGGGGCGATCGCTATGCTCGGATCTGAGTTCGGTGGCAAGATGCTTGGGTGAAGTCATGGGATTGGAGGTGGTGACAAAGGTGTTGGTGTTGGGTTCGATGCCGGCAACGGTGAGGGTTGAAGGGGTTCGACGAGTTGAAAACGAGGAAGAAGAAGATACGAGATGGGTTCGAAGACGAGGCGGGTTCGGTTGCGACGAGATCAGTTATTGTCTCGGTTGGGTGTTGGACAAACCGCCGGAGTTATGATGTTAGCGACGAGGATGGTGATGACAGCGGTCGTGATCTCGGGATGATGGTGATGGTAGTGTACTTCGATGGTAATGAAGATGTAGAAGAGGCTGCTCGGAGAAAAGATGATGGAGATGACGGAGGCGATGGCAACGGTGGTTGAAGGCGTCGATGAAGGTGTAGACGAGGTGATAGAGGCTCGGGCGTGGGTTTGGTTCGAGGTGAGGATGTGGCGAGCTCGGTCGACACGAGGAGGAAGAAGATGATTACGAGAGGGGGAAGAGAGAGATAGGAGAGAGAGATTTGTTAATTTTTTGAAGATATATATATATATATATATATATATATATATATATATATATATATATATATATATATATATATAAAGGTAAAAATAGCTAAACAACCCCAAAAATAATTTTAATAGATTTTATCATATAATATTGTTACAACTAATATGTGAAAAGTATGTTATATGAATATGATACCATTAGACCGGTAATAAAACCTTCAATGTTAATAACATATTTATTAAACAACTTAGATAACCATAGTATATATATCCTATCATTAAAGATACCTTATACTTACCTACTCATCTATACACCAATGCAAAATATTAAACTCCCATAAAAAATAGGTTTATTAGAGCAAGAAAATACTGACACCATCATTATGATACGATACTCAAGTTCTAGGGTGTTACATTATATCCAACTAAAAAGAATTTCGTCTCCGAAATTCATGAGAACGAAAAGAACAGAGATGGGGAAAAGAACAACAACGAACAATCTCATATTCACGGAACACATGAAACGGACAATAATAAGGAAGGGACAAGAACAAAGAAACTCAGATTCACTGAAACGAGTCTGAGAAATCATGTAATGCAATGTGAAAACATGCGCTGTAGGTGAAAAATAATACCGAAAGGTAGTCGTGCAGAGTGTAACAGTGCATACAAACAAGATGGTGTCATGCCAGATATCAATAATCAAGTCAGGATAGTGTGAAATTGAAGGTCAATCTAGAGGTCACGTCATGTTGGTATCTATTTAGGAGTCAAAGTATGTCAAACAAACCGTGTGTTGATAGAATTGACTGATGGACGTACTCGTATCCCTGAGGTATCCCATAATTAGCTGGCAGCAATATGAGCAGGGTGCTCGTGCCTAGGACGGCAACAAAATTAAGAATCGGGTCAGTAGCGTGAACATCCTCGAAAGGTGTCCCTTGACTGCGATGGAGTTTTTTCTAACGTGAAAGTCACTCGAGTGTACAAGTAAGATATCTCGTTACCATATCTTAATCAATAAAGATGAAGGACACCATAAATCAGATACATGCAGATGGAAAAAATGTCATAAGTCAGATACATATAGATACACTTAGACCAGAACACATATGTCAGGATGTTCAAACAAGTCAAATGATTTTGTTAGGGAGATATGCATGCACCAATGTATACTAAACTAATCATGATATGTCATATCAATCTAAACTATGATAGTGAATGGAACGAAACCCAACGAGTACGGTAATAAAGAGAATCAAACCGTGCCGATCCATCAATATTTGGCAAGCATGTGCCACATAAACTCCCAGTCTTCTGCATATGTTTTTCTGTTAACGCCTACCGAACGTAACAAGCATGCCGAACTATGTGCCCTCATAATTTCTACATTAATTTCCTGTTTTGGCACACATATGTTGTTCCCATACTATGAGGACCCAGCTCCTTGAATTAGAAAAATCTGTCCCAAACCTTGTGGGTCATGGGTCTACCACGCTTCCGCTGCGATACTCTGATAAGTTTAGGCAGGTCTTCATAAGCTCTTCAATTAAGTATAGTACACCCGAGAAGCCTTAATGCGATCTATCAATGATGACTATACTTGAAGTCGCTTTAACTCCCCGAAGAATTTGGTAAGGCCAATTTCAACTCAAGTCTCCGACAATCAGTTATCAGCTCCTCTTGTAATGTCAATATCATTCTGTTTAGCAACCGACTTACAGCATCCGACACTACACCTTCCTGTTCGGATGATACTTCTAGATCTAGGTTATAGTCAGTTACTAGATCCAACTATCTTAGTTGCCTCACGTGGAGCACCTTCCACGTGAACACGTACTTTTAGCTTTTTATGATCGGTGGATATCTCGACCATCTCGCCTAAAGGTAGTGTCACCCTAACTTCAATGCGAAATATCACTGCAACTAATTTCCGAGTAATGTGTCGGCAATTCTTGCCCAACGTCTTCAACTGTTTGACACATAGGCCGTCATCCGTCCTTGCTGCTTCAATACATTGCCCAAAACCTTTCCCAATGCGTCGTTGTGAATCTACTATCCTTACGAAATTGTTCGCCATAGTTAGAACAAGAGCGGTCATTAATATATACCTCAACGAATTGAAACTTGCACACACTTCTCAGACCAACCAACTGGCCATCCTTTCTAATCAACTTGGTCAACGACACCGCTATGCAAAATCCCATACGAACCCTCGATAATAACCAGCGGGTCCAACTTGTTCTTCTTTCGAGTTTCCTCGGACTCGACCAATCTCAAGTTTCCACAATCTTTCCGAGTCTACTGCAATCCCATTTCCCGATATGTTATCTCCCAAGCACTTAACTTTATTGATTCAAAACTCGCACTTGCCCAAATTAGCATACAGTTTCTCTCGCCTCAGGATCTGAAGTCTACTCCTTAGATGCTTCTGAGAACTAGAAGGATCGTACATGAATTTTACGGATTTAAGAAGTAAAGAAGTGACCTTCAAGAGAATCGAAGAAAGGAGTCGGATTCCACTTTCAAGGTAAGACATAGGTTTGGAAATAATTAAGGAAACATCCTCCCATAGTCACATTATGACTATCAATCAGTAATCAAGAACAACAATATAAATATATATCTATAAACATGTCCAATAGCCATAAGAAATGATAACAGGAAATGGTAGCGGAAGAAATTAAGATCCAGGGAAAAAAGAATACCTTAACCATCAATAAGAACTAAGTCTGTGGGATGCTTCTTACTGATCGACAATCATGTCGAAGAAATAATGATCCTCCTGTGCTAAAGTCAAAAGATCCGGGCCATGCAAAACCCAGACGTCAGCGTGTCATAAATATCATAATAATAATATAACCAGTATAAAATACAATATACCATATGCAATATACTCGATGTCATAGGTATAAACAATAATCAATATCGATAACATGTGAGGTAACAAGTAAGATATCAATATCAAGCATATCATGTGTATCCTAAGTGTTAGTTGTATGTATGTCCTAGATGCCATTATTGTACATGATTGTATATTATAATGGATGCTTGGACATATATAGGGAGGACTTTCTTGCTCGACATGATATTATGCTATCTGGTTACTCTTTATCTTAACATGTAAACCGGTATTGTGATACTGTCTTGCTCTCACATGTTGGTAAAGCCCTTAGGATGTGTACTTGACTACCAGGATTATGATGCAGATCATACTAGTAGGGCCAGGGTAGTCCACAAGTTCATCCTTTAATTGTTCCTAGTCATGGGTGTATCGAGACGGGGAATCGATATTCCAGAGTAGACTAGCGTATACGTTTCTTGACCCATTTGATGGGCGATGGATGGTTCCATATCCATTGGTGTTTGACATCAAAGATTGTATACGGGTGCTCAGTGGAGACTGGGTACACTGAACAGGACTCGCCGAGAACTCCTAGATGGTATTATAGATAACGTCAAATAGCAGTTCTCTGATGACACTGGTACAGGTTAGTCCGTAGACCCGAGATCGTCATAGAGTCTTGTGTGATTCCCACTGTGCTTTGATTTCCACCTTACCATGTTCAAGAGAGAGTGCAAACAGGAGGTTTTTGGGTACTGTCCCGAGTCACATGGAGGCAATGAGCGATAAGAGGGGTTTCTTTTCTCCCGGTATTGGGGGTTGATGTTGCGTTATGCTCGATTGGCCATGACAGGAAGTCCCTGGCTAGGGCTGATACAGAGATTTACTGGTAAGTGTTATCAGTATTTTCTCGACCCGTTATGAGCCTCATATCGGCATGACTTATCAATTTATTGGGGTCTGACGTTTACCACCCCCAAACTCGATATGCGACATATCAGACAAAGAGACCAGACTGTACGACAGTGTTACTTATTGGATTCACAGGAGTATGGATAAGCTTGCTTGTTGATCTTCTGATCGCTCAATATCCGGATAGCCATTACGTCCAGCTAGTACCGCTTACGGCTTTTGGGTGACTGATATGATCATCACCTACTGCTGGCGTATTGACGAGTCTTTAGAGTCCTATATAGAGGTTTCTTAGCTCATGCGAAACGAAGTAGGGCACACATGTGATATGTGCGGGACTGAGATTAATACTTGTATGTGATACCGTATTCTAATATCGCGATATACGTTATATGTAATATAACCGGATTATTGACTCAAGAGTTGATTCAATAATTTGTTATATGTATATTTGATATACATGTATATGATATTAGTCGGTTATATGTGATATAGCCGGATTATTAAATCAAGTGTTTATTTAATAATTTAATGTATAATTATATATTTGATATATTAATATACATTAACTAATATTAGCTCACTTAAGAAATTGTTTTCTCCAAATACATTTAAATATATATGTGATATATATTAATGTATTTATTTTGTGTCATGCTAGATGATACATTGGACTTGGGTGTATGAGACTCATACCTAACTTAAGATAATTTGGGTGTTTAAATATTAAGGGAATAATCAAAATTAGGTGGAAATTAGCATGGCTAAGATGCTTGTGGAAGCATGTAGAAGGCTTGACTTAAGTCCACTAATTTTGTTTTACTCTAGATATTTATTAACCTAACCATTATCTTTAGCCATGGTTAAGTTTCTACATGAGTTTATACGAGATATTTTCTCACCCATGGTTCATTACTTGATCATTTGAGCTTTTTCTTCATCTCTTGCTTTTGCTATCTAGCTTTCAAGTGAGAAGAAAAAGAAAAAGAGAAAAATAATTCTAAAGTGAGCAAAATTCCTACTTCATCAATTTATACCTAACTAGCTATTTAGTATAGATTGTTTGCTTCACTAATCCATCAATTAGTGAAGGGGTAGCTTGAGTTAGCGATTCTTCGACGTAGATCATCTTCGGCTTCGAAGATCTTTGAGCAAGCTCGTTCCTTTCGCCTAGTGGAGCCTAAGGAGAGTCCGGGACACCACTACTTGGAGCAAAGAGACTACTACACGGAGCTTTAGAAATGAAGGACCGGTCTACAAAGGTTGTATTCCTAAATCACTTAGTGTAAAGTTTGTTTACATGCTATATAAACCCTAATTCTCTAGTTAGATCCTTGGTTCGGGCTCGTTCGGCACCCTAAAATTTTTAATATAGCATACTTGATGCGTGCCGAAAACCGTCGGGGGTGCTAAGCGAACTCAGCAGTGGTATCAGAGCCTTGATAGAGTTTTAGGCGTTGTCTAGGCGAACTTAAAGTGTTCGATCGAACTTCGAAAACCTGGAAAACCCACTCTCTGGAAAATTTTCAAACCTTGGAATTTTTCAAATTAAAAATATTCAGAAAATTGTGCAGGGTTTTTTATGGACCCACAAGAAAAATGACGGCCCAACTCGACCAAATGACCGCAGAAGCGCGGCCAAAGTATGCCTTTGGCGGCGGTTCCTCGGCACCGTTGGTGAGGCAGGGAGTGTGCCTTCTTGTGTAGGTCCGTAGGTACTTGGGGCACTATCTGGGTATTTTTAACTGTGACTCAAGTGTTGAGGTCTCTGGGAATTTTGGGTGTTTGATAAATCGATCGAAATGTTTAACATCATCTAGATATCTGTAATTTGTTATACAATATTTGGAATCCACAGTAATTAGTTTTGTAAAAACTAATTAGTATTTTGTAAATCTAGCAATTTAGTCTCACTTGATCGGTTGCCGCGAGGTTTTGATTCGGATCCAAACTCCATTGCAATCATGTATAGTACGCGAATGCTCACCGGGTAACACTACTAGATAGCCACGCCCCATAGTCCCGACCAAGTGACTGTAGGAGAACCCCGTAGCCAAAAGCATCCATTCGGGTGCTCGCGGCCGCGGTGTTCCGCCTAAGTTTGCTTTGTCGACGGCATCGGGGGTGCGGCCGTCCACTAATGTTTCCGACGAACATTCGATCATTTGTTGGGAATCTTGTTGAATTGCAAGACTGGATATTGAAAATTGTTTTCAATTTGAGACTAAAGTGCCGGGTTTATAGTGTTAGGCATGAAATCCGGCGTATGTGATACTCCGGGTTTATGATGTCTAAGGTTGTTGCGGATTCTAATTATTGTAGTTTTCATTTCTTTTCTGCGACCGTAAGTGTAATATGTGGTGTATCGCCAGTTTCGTTGCTATACGTCAACGACAATCGGGATACGCATATTTACTTACGTTGATGACATGTGTTGTTATGTGTTGCTGGGATATGTTATATTGGATCGTCGTGTTTGAATAGCCGGGGTTTTTTGCGTGAGATGAGAGTTTTTCATTTTCATTCATGTAAAAACTTGTATGTAATATTCTTTTATTGGGACACTTTCGGGTTGAGGATGATATCACCATTGTTGTATATTATTTACTTTTCCGCATTAGGATAGACCCAAGGCGGGGAACACAAGTAACCGGGTTCTAGAGTCCAGTGGGAGACCATCTCGAGGAGTCCAGTCCGGGTCTCCTAACTCTAGAATTGGTAGGGTTGCTTGCTGCTCTCGTAGGGGTCTAGAGATGTGGGTTTGGCTATTCATCACGACCGTGGAATCCGTGTTTTTTATAGGCTTAATTTAAAACACAGACCTCCTAGTATATCCAATATTTCATATGTTGACTTCTGCTGCAATGTTCTGTGATGAGATCATATAACTACCTGAGACGAATGCTTTATATTATATATATGATATATAATAAACGTTGCTTATGTTTTGCATCCGCGATAGTCCTGCTCCTGCTCTGCCGTTAGTTATCTAATCTAACGGTGCATGACGGGACCCCGTAGCGAATGCGGATGGCATAAGCGTACGTTGTATAAGTATTTTCGTTTCTTTATCTGTGATGCTTAGGAAGCATAAATGATGGGACTTCATTAATGAGATTAATGAAAAGGAAAGAAACCCAATGATGTTGTGGAATCAAATTTTCAAAACGGGTAGCTCTAGTTCTTGTTTTGCATAGTGGTATTCCTTGATGAATATCCAGCACCTCATTCGATGAGGAAAAAGCCTAGATCCCTTCACCGGGAATGACCTCTTTAGAAAAAGCTAGCAGATGCTAAACCCACTCGGTTTATTTTGAAAAACTTGATTTTAAAAATGGGAGTTTAAACCATTCCCTTTCAAAATCACTCGATTCTACAACGATATCAAGTTCATTACGCAAATGGTTTTCTTAAAAACCTGTCGTAGCCCTCCGTCATTTCAGATAAGTACTATTTAGTATTCGTGCTACGTTTGTTTACCATAGCCAAGGCGTAGTGTGCGGTAGCTAATCAGTACTTATCTGCGGCATATGATGCGATTGAGTTAGGGTAGTCGTACGGCTTTGTTGACCATAGCCAAGGGTCGTACGAATGGGTTTAATTCAATCAGGAAATGACGGGTTGAACTTGACTAGCGCTTATAATTTGTTGACCATAGCTAAGGTCATGAGTTGCTAGGGGCAACATATTATTGGGAATTTCAAATGTTGAGATTTGCAATGAGACTGCATACCTTCTATGAGATAGTTGGATCCTGATACCCACTGCGAGTAAGAGTTACTCCTGAGAGAGTTTTGCACTTTACAATTAGCCGATCAAGTAGGTGTCTAGAAAGGTGTTAATAGGGTTACGCCCCTGAGAAAACGAGGTTTATTTTAATTAGGTCTGTGTGAAAGCACGGGGAACCTCCCTCATAGTACCGACACTGGCCTGGCCGAAAGATTGGCGAACTTGTAGGGTGTAATTAATCCCGGCTAGTCTTACCTTTTAGGGTTTGAAGGAAGATTTGATAAAAACAGTGGGAGCCATCCTGATTAGATAAGATAATAACCAATCTAATCTTGAAAGAGCATACGCTAAGTGTTTTCTTATCTCTCTCTCCAGATAGCGACCATGCCACGTCTTAATCAAGATAATAATATTGATGTATTGACCGAACCCGCTTGTTATACTGAGATGGGGAACGTTGGTTCCGCTCTATCTTATAATTGTTATAAGACTGAACAGGAAATAGGGGAATATCCGGATTCCAACGTGACCCGAACGAGGAATGAGCATGTTGATGCATCTTCTTTGGGTGTGTTCGTTACCGAGAACCGTTTCTCAGTGCACTCTATGTCCTGTGTATCAGATACCGGATCGGGATCCCACATATGTAATATGTTACATGGGCTAAAGAAAGGTAGAGAACTGGGAAAAGGTGATCATTCTCTAAAAGTAGGGAATGATGCAAATGTTGCAGCCAAAACAATTGGTGAATATCACCCTGTATTGCCAAATAAGAATACATTGATCTTGAACGACTGTTATTATGTACCCTCTATGATATGCAATTTAATATCAATTTCTTTATTAGATAAAGAAGTATATAACTTTGTAGTAGATAATAATGTTATGAACATTTTCCTAAATCAAATGTTGATTGGGTTTGGTACGTTATGTAACGGTTTATACGTTCTGAATCAAAACACAGTTCTTAACGTACAAAACACACACAAGAGGAAAAGTTCAGAAATGAACGAGTCCTTCTTGTGGCATTGTAGACTAGGTCATATCAATGCGACACGATTAGCTAAGTTGCATAAAGATGGATATTTAAATAAGTTTGAATTTACATCATATGAAACTTGTCAGTCATGTCTCAAAGGTAAAATGACCAAAACTCCGTTTACCGGACACGGAGAAAGAGCTACTGAACTCTTGGGACTGATACATAGTGATGTATGCAGTCCCATGTCTACACATGCCAGGAATGGTTCATCGTACTTCATTATACTCACCGATAATCTCTCAAGATACGGACACGTGTTCCTGTTGAAACACAAGTCTGAAGTTTTTGAGAAATCCAAAGAATATAAATGCGAAGTAGAGAACCAAACGGGTAAAAGTATTAAAATCCTTCGATCTGATCGGGGAGGAGAATACTTGAGCACGAAATTCCGTGACTATCTAAAAGAGAATGAGATTCTCTCTTAGCTTACTCCTCTGTATACACCACAACACAATGGTGTATCGGAGCGGAGGAATCGCACCCTATTAAATATGGTGCGCTCTATGATGAGTAACGCTGAGTTGCCTGTTTCCTTTTGGGGTTATGCGCTTGAGACAGCCGCATACCTATTGAATAGAGTTCCAACCAAATCAGTGCCTACCACTCCCTATGAGATATGGAATGCGAAGAGACCATCTCTTAAACGAGTTAAGATATGAGGTTGTCCGGCCTATGTTAAAAAGCAAAATCCGGATAAGCTCGAGGCAATGTCTGTTCTGTGTAAATTTGTAGGATATCCAAAGGATTCCTATGGATATATCTTCTACCAAAGTGAGGAACAAAAGGTGTTTGTTGCTCAACATGCCACCTTTTTAGAAAAGGAATTTCTTGTAGAAGAAATTTGTGGTCATGAGGTAAAACCAGAAGAGGTTCCAGCTACACAAACTTCAACGGAAGATTTAGTGGAACCAGAGGATTCAATGGTCCCCGACGAACCTCAGCCTCTTCGCCGATCTAGTAGGGTTCTGAAAGTCGACCTTAGCACCACCATGAGGTTAAAGAGGTATCAAGCATGTCAAATTCAAATTTTTATTAGGTGCTAAGCTAGACTAACAAGATCTTTACTAAATTATTAAGGATTTGCCTTTGTAATGTGATGAACTAAAGAGAAGAAAAGAGCATACAACCTTTGTAGTTCGAGTCCTTCTCTTCTATAGCTCCGAGTTGAAGTCCACGCGACTCTACTAGGCTCCTCTTCGAGTTGAACGAACCTCCTTCGTGATCTTCGCGCTAAAGACGATCCACCCGAAGTCCACAAACTCAAGCTAACCCTTCACTAATCCCATTAGTGAAGGCAACACTCCACATCAAATTGCTAATCTAATATGTGATGGTGAAGTAGGGGTTTAATTTGCTCACTAGTTTGTGTTCAAGTTTCATGGTTCACATCACATGTGAGGGTTGAAGCTTGAACCATGGGATTGAGGAAGAAGAAGAAGCTAGAGAGCAACCATGGGAGCAAAGCAAGCAAAATGGCTAAGTGTTGAGAATGAGCTAAGAATGAATGGAAACTCTTGACCCCCACTCATTCAAGCATGGAATTTTGCAATATAAGATTGCAACCTTACTTGAATAGTGAGTCAAGATGAATAAACAAATATAACCCCATGCTTGCAACCATGCTCTCAATTTACACCTCATTTCTATTTTTCTCAAAAATAGAAAATCAAGCCATGCTTTATTATTATTATTATTATATATATATTAATATATATATATATATATATCTATATATATAATGAAGAATAATTAGTAAGCTAATAATATTAGTTAAGATATAATTATATCACATATAATGTATATCACATTATTAAATCAACACTTGATTTAATAATCCGGTTATATCACATATGACCGACTAATATCATTTATCTGTATATCACATTATCAAATCAACACTTGATTCGACAGTATGGTTATATCACATATAACTGAACCGATAACAGATAACTGCCATATTACAATACGGTATCACATACACATATTTAATCAGGCCTACACACATATCACATATGTGTCCTACTTCGTTTCGCTTGAACTAGGGAACTTCTGTGTGGGACTCTAAAGACTCGTCAATACGCCAGCAGTAGGTGATGATCACATCAGTCACCCACAAGCCGTCAGCGGTACTAGCTGGACGTAACGGCTATCCAAATATTGAGCGATATAAAGATCAACAAGCAAGCTCGTCCATAGTATCCATGAAGCCTATCAGTAACACTACCGTACAGTCTGGTTTCTTCGTCTGATATGTTGCATATTATGTCTAGGGGTGGTAAACGTCAGTCCCCAGTAACGTGATAAGTCATGCCGATGTCTGGCCTATAACGGTTCGAGAAACTAATGATAACACTTATCAGTAAATCTCGGCAGCAGTCCTGGCCAGGGACTTCCAGTTGTAGCCAATCGAGCATAGTGCAACATCAACCCCCAATACCGGGAGAGACGAAACCTCTCCTATCGCTCATTGCCTCTATGTGACTCGGGACTGTACCCAAAATCCACCTGTTTGCACGACTCCTATGAGCCGTGGTAGGGAGGAAATCAAAGCACAGTGGGAGCAACACAAGTCTCTATGACGATATCGGGTCTACAGATTAACCTGTACCAGTGTCACCAGAGAACTGCTATTTGACGATAGGTATACTACCACATAGGAGTCCTCGGTGAGTCCTGTTCTGTGTACCCATTCTCCAATGAGCACCTGTGTACAATATTTGATGTCACACACCAATGGTTGTGGGATCAACCATCGCCCTCTAAGGGACAAGAAACGTACACACTAGTCTACTCTGGAATATCGATGCCCTAGTCTCGATATTCCCATGACTAGGAACTGATTAAAGGATGTACTTTTGGACCACCCTGGCCCTACTAGTATGATCTCATCATAATCCTGGTAGTCAAGTACATATCCTAAGGGCTTTATCAACATGTAGGAGACAGACAATATAAATACCAGTCTACATGTTAAGATAAAGATAACCTGATAGCATACTATCATGTCGAGCAAGAAAGTCCTCTATATATATGTCCAAGCATCCACTATATCATCAATAATCGGCTCTAGGGCATACATATTCCTAACAGGTTCCTCATCCACCTGAGAGATACTACGGTTTTCTCATTGATGGTGGGAGCGAGGATTGCATCATGGAAGATGATGACCCAACTAGCTTCGAGCAGGCCATCACGAGTGGGGACTCTGTGAAATGGCTGGATGCAATGCGATCCGAGATAGAATCCATGTACACCAACAAAATATGAACTTTGGAAGTTGCTCTTGAAGGGGTAAAACCCATTGGGAGCAAGTGGATCTTTAAGAAGAAACTTTGTGTAGATGGAAAAGTTGAGACTTTCAAACTTAGACTTGTTGCCAAAGGTTTTCGTCAATGACCAGGTGTCGATTATGAAGAAACCTTTGCTCCAGTGGCTATGTTTAAGTCCATCCGGATCCTACTTGCCATCGCTGCATACCATAATTATGAAATCTGGCAGATGGACGTCAAGACCGCTCTTCTAAATGGTGATTTAGAAGAGAGCGTGTATATGACTCAGCCAGAGGGCTTCGTAGATAGTGGGAGCAGCGGAAAGGTGTGCAAGTTGCTTAAATCAATCTAGAGATTAAAGCAGACATCGCGGAGTTGGAACATCTGTTTTGATATGGCAGTCAAAGAGTCTGACTTCATCAAAAATGTAGATGAACCTTGTATATACAAAAAGGTGGTAGAGAGTAAGGTTGTCTTCCTCTTATTGTACGTGGATGACATACTCTTGATAGGAAATGATGTTCCTATGTTGCACTCGGTCAAGTTCTTCTTATCACAAATATTCTCCATGAAGGATCTGGATGATGCCTCCTACATCCTGGGGATTAAGATCTATAGAGATAGATCTAAACGGATGCTAAGATTGTCCTAATCCAGGTACATTGACACCATACTAAAGAGGTTTAGTATGGAAGATTCCAAGTATGGGAATTTATCCACGATCTCAGGAATCACTCTATCCAAAGAGATGTCCCCCATGACTGATTTGGAGAGGGCTCGCATGCAAGGGATACCCTATGCTTCGGTAGTCGGGTCTATCATTTATGCGATGTTATATACCCGACCGGGTGTAGCATACGCACTTAGTGTTGTAAGCAGGTATTAATCGGATCCTGAGAAGAATCACTGGACAGCTGTGAAGAACATTCTTAAGTACTTGAGAAGGACTAAAGAAATGTTCTTGGTGAATGGTAACGATGAACTCCAAATCGAGTCCTTTACCGATTTGAGCTTCCAGAGTGATAAGGTTGACTGCAAGACAGTCTCGGGTTTTGTCTTTACCCTCAGTGGAGGGACGATATGTTAGAAGAGTTCCAAGCAAGATACCGTGGCAGACTCGACGATGGAGGCTGAATACATCGCTGCCAACAATACCGCCAAAGAGACTGTCTGGATAAAGATGTTCATGAGATGAACTTGGTTCCTACCATTAAGTATCTAATACTTGTGTATTATGATAACAATGGAGTTGCGGCTTTGGTCTAGGGACCCCGGTCCCCATCAGCGATCCAGACACATTCTTAGGCAGTATCACCTGATCAGGGAGATAGTTGATCTCCGGGTGATCGAGGTCAGGAGAATTGAGATGAAGAATAACACCGCAGATCCACTCACCAAGGCCAAACCCCAGATAAAATTTGAGAGTTTTTGGGATGTTGGGTATGAGATACTACAACAACTGGCCTTAGTGCAAGTGGGAGATTGTTAGTTGTATGTATGCCCTAGAGGCCATTATTGTACATGATTGTATATTATAATGGATGCTTGGACATATATAGGGAGGACTTTCTTGCTCGACATGATAGTATGCTATCTGGTTACTCTTTATCTTAACATGTAGACTAGTATTGTGATACCGTCTTTCTCTCACATGTTGGTAAAGCCCTTAGGATGTGTACTTGACTACCAGGATTATGATGCAGATCATACTAGTGGGGCCAGGGTAGTCCACAAGTTCATCCTTTAATTGTTCCTAGTCGTGGGTGTATCGAGACGGGGCATCGGTATTCCAGAGTAGACTAGCGTATACGTTTCTTGAGCCATTTGATGGGTGATGGATGATCCCATATCCATTGGTGTTTGACATCAAATATTGTATACGGGTGCTCAGCGAAGACTGGGTACACTGAACATGACTCGCCGAGAACTCCTAAATGGTACTATACCTAACGTCAGATAGCAGTTCTCTGGTGACACCGCTACAGGTTAGTCTGTAGACCCGAGATCGCCATAGAGTTTTGTGTGATTCCCACTGTGCTTTGATTTCCACCCTACCACGTTCAAGAGAGCTTGCAAACAGGTGGTTTTTGGGTACAGTCCCGAGTCACATGGAGGCAATGAGCGATAAGAGGGGTTTCATCTCTCCCGGTATTGGGGGTTGATGTTACGCTATGCTCGATTGGCCATGACAGGAAGTCCCTGGTCAGGGCTGATACAGAGATTTACTGGTAAGTGTTATCGGTAGTTTCTCGACCCGTTATGAGCCTCATATCGGCATGACTTATCAAGTTATTGGGGTCTGACGTTTACCACCCCCAGACTCGATATGCGACATATCAGACGAAGAGACCGGACTGTACGGTAGTGTTACTTATTGGATTCACGGGAGTATGGACAAGCTTGCTTGTTGATCTTCGGATCGCTCAATACCCGGGTAGCCGTTACGTCCAGCTAGTACCGTTGACGGCTTGTGGGTGACTGATATGATTATCACCTACTGCTGGCGTATTGACGGGTCTTTAAAGTCCAACGTAGAGGTTTCCTAGCTCATGCGAAACGAAGTAGGGCACATATGTGATATGTGCGGGACTGAGATTGATACTTGTATGTGATACAATATTCTAATTTCGCGATATAGGTTATATGTGATATAACCGGATTATTGAATCAAGAGTTGATTCAATAATTTGTTATATGTATATTTGATATACATGTATATGAGATTAGTCGGTTGTATGTGATATAGCCGGATTATTAAATCAAGTCTTGATTTAATAATTTAATATATAATTATATATTTGATATATTAATATACATTAACTAATACCAGCTCACTTAAGAAATTGTTTTCTCCAAATACATTTAAATATATATGTGATATATATTAATGTATTTATTTTGTGTCATGCTAGATGATACATTGGGCTTGAGTATATGAGACTCATACCTAACTTAAGATAATTTGGATGTTTAAATATTAAGGGAATAATCAAAATTAGGTGGAAATCAGCATGGCTAAGATGCTTGTGGAAGCATGTAGAAGGCTTGACTTAAGTCCACTAATTTTGTTTTATTTTAGATATTTATTAACCTAACCGTTATCTTTAGCCATGGTTAAGTCTCTACATGAGTTTATATGAGATATTTTCTCACCCATGGTTCATTACTTGATCACTTGAGCTTCTTCTTCATCTCTTGCTTTTGCTCTCTAGCTTTCAAGTGAAAAGAAAAAGAAAAAGAGAAAAATAATTCTAAAGTGAGAAAAAATCCTACTTTATCAATTTATACCTAACTAGACATTTAGTATTGATTGTTTGCTTCACTAATCCTTCAATTAGTGAAGAGGTAGCTTGAGTTAGCGATTCTTCGACGCAGATCATCTTCGGCCTCGAAGATCTTTGAGCAAGCTCGTTCCTTTCGCCTAGTGGAGCCTAAGAAGAGTCCGGGACACCACTACTTGGAGAAAAGGGACTACTACACGGAGCTTGAAAAGCGAAGGACCGGTCTACAAAGGTTGTATTCCTAAATCACTTAGTGTAAAGTTTGTTTACATGATATATAAACCCTAATTCTTTAGTTAGATCCTTGGTTCGGGCTCATTCGGCACCCTAAAATTTTTAATATAGCATACTTGATGCGTGCCGAAAACCGTCGGGGGTGCTAAGCGAACCCATCACTAAGGGTCCATGTTGCTAGATTATCCATCCTAAAAGTATTTGAAACCAGTTAATGTACTCCTCCATGTAACTCAAAAGTATATATCCCGTTACCTCCCAGAACTACGGACGCAAGATATATCCCGTTACCCTCCGGGACCATAGATGCAAGATGTATAAATGAAGAATGATTTTGTTCCGTTAACCCCCAGAACCACGGAAACATATAATATCCCTTTGAGTTACACTTTAGTTACAATTTTGATTTCCCCATTTTCCCAGGTTTCGTTTTCCAAGTCAGGTATGAAAATAATATCTAACTGATGCTAAAACAGGAACATGTAGGTACGGTTTATGTCTTTCAAGACAATATGTCACATCCATTAGGACAACAAATCAGGATTGTTGGCATCGGTAATTATTACAGACAACATGTTTTAACATGATAACAAAATAGTAATAGTCTGGCAGGTTACAAGCATGTCAATGATAGTGTACTAAATCAGATGAATTGTTTATTATTCCCTTATAAAAAAAGAAAACAAGAAGTGGAAACGAAACCCCCCATGTGCAAAGCACGTGAGCGCTCACATGCAAAGCACGTGAGCGATCACCGGCATCAAGGATGATTAAATCCTATGAAATAACCCTCCCGTGTGCTAAGCACGTGAGGGCTCACATGCAAAGCATGTGACCTTAGACTTCAGTAAGGGTTAAACCTTGGGATATAAGCCTCACGTGTTAAACACGTGAGCGCTAACATGCAAAGCAAGTCAACACTAAATACAAATTAAAAAAAAAACACAAGCAGGGCCCCACGTGTTAAACACGTGAACGCTCAGGTGCAAAGCACGTGAGCACTACTCTCGTTTATATATGACAGCCCTCACGTGAAAGCCACGTGAGCACATCTGTTTAAAGCGCTAGTTTCAAATAGAATTAAATTCTATTTGGGAAATATCTTCCCCTGAGCCTTCTAAACTAGAAAGATTTTCTCTGTTAAATAGAGAACCTTTGAATTTAAAATCCAAAGGTGATTACAATATCACCGATCAAATCAGAAAACCCTTTGTTAGTAAAATATTTTCCTAATCATATTAAAACCAACAGAGGATATTTTCTGTTAAACAGAAAGCTGCTGGATTAAAGATCCAACGGTGGACAAAATTCCCCGAGTGATCTTTAAGATCGATTAAATCAATTGAGATCTCTCAATGAGAGATTTTCTCAAACTAATCATCCATTTTTTCCTCACCTACATAAAGGACTCGAGACTTCAAGTCCCATAGAGAGAAAACCCTCTATAAGCTTCTGCAAAAAAAAGAAGAGATAGAAACTGCAACCGAGAATTTAATTCTCTTTCCGAAGAAAATATTCTTGTTCCTCTCAATCCCTAGGTAAAGAAAAAGCAGAGATCAAAACGTCTTCTTTGCCTATCATACATAGATACAAGGGTTTAACCCTTTATAAAGAACTTAGTTTTTTTTTCTGGATCTGAGATCCGCAAGACAAATATTCCATAAGTTGAGAATTTAATTTTCATAGGGAAGACCTTGTTCTTCAGACTCAATATTTAAGGGAAAACTAAACATGAGAAAAGAAACATGAAGGAAAGAAATGAAAGTTGAATTCTAGGAATTTAATTACTTTAAAAACAGGGTTTAACCCTTCAAAGAACTTAGTTCTCAAAAAATTCGATCCCAGATCTTCAAAACAGCGATCTTGGTGATCGTTAATGACCAAAATACTATTAACAAAAGTTTAACTTTTTTAAAAAAAATAACAAGAGATTTAATCTCTAAGGACACGGCGTCTCACATGATATCCATGTGAGCGCTCTAAAGATTCTATGGACATAGCGCTTCATGTGATTCTCACGTGAGCGAACAGAAGGCTCATGAAGACAACGCCTTACGCACCATACACGTGAGTGCCCATAAGCAAGGATTCAGCGCCTCACGTGATATACACATAAGTGTTTAAAAAAAAGATGCCAAAATTGAGCGCCTCACGTGATATACATGTGAGCGTTTAAAAAATACCAAGATTAAGTGCCTCACGTAATATACACGTGAGCACCGCGTAAAGAAAGTGCTTAGCACTGATAGGGCAATGCCCAAGTCTGAGCGTCTCACATGACATCCACGTAAGCGCCAGAGCAAAATTTGGATTTTATTTCCATAGTCAAAAGACTAAGTGCTTAGCACTGTTGGATGATGAAAAAAGCCCAAGACTGAGCCCCAATATAGGTTGAGCCCCTGAAGCTTCATACTCCTTGAGCCCATACTGCTATTCATAACCGAGCCTATATGCTCACCTCTGTTAATGGATCTTAACAAGGCTTTATGATCTTTAACCATGTTTCTAAGTCGATCTTAGTCCTATAAAAGATTAACGTATCCTTAGTTAAAATAAACCCATATGCTTATATATTTAAGTCGATCTTAATCTAAAACCAGATTAACGGTCTTTAAATAAAATAAAATATCCCCTGAACTGATAGAACATATGACCTAGGTTCAAACCCAAATCTAATATATAGATTTGGACTAATCCACGCCCTACAGGCAACGACATAAACTAGTCTCCGTATACAATTCACGGGCAACCATAATGAACAAAATATAACACAACACGAAGTGATCTACCGGAGCAGGTGAAAGTTGTTATCGCAACACGATAACGTAATTAATTGCAGGGGCTTGCACGTGCAGGGAAGAGCGTCCCTACAATAAAAAACCCCTTACAAATGATAGGAGATCTGATAAAGTCATGCTACATCGGTCGCATCTGTCCAAACCTTCGATATACGGTACCATAAATTATCTTGGTATCTTCGGAGATGTGGACATGTATGCTCTAAATAGTATCTGCCCCCAAATTCAGGCAAGATGATCTATCCCGGTTCGTCTATGTTTTTGGTGGTAAACAGATTCTGGCATGCCCGGTGGGATCTCTTTCTCTTTCCACTCCACACTTCTTGTGTCGTGCTTCGTGAACAAAATCGTGGTTCGCTATATTCATGGTTGCCCTTGGGTTCGAGATACTAAAATTTGGTCTTTCACTTCTGTACAGAATCAATGGCCTCTAGCTACACTTCATGCAAAAGAAACTCTCACTCCATCCCATCTGAAGTGACTTGCGGGCCCAACGCGACTTCCATCTTCTCGAGGCGGTCAGTCTTTGACAGGCTGACCAACTCTGCTCCGGCTCCGCCAAGAAAGTCCATTTTCTATAGGCTGACACTAAGCGAAGCTCCTAAGAAACGCCAGGGTCATGATGAAGACGCCTCTAATACTGAGACGGTTTCTGCTGCCAGGTATGCTCGAAGTCGCCATTGGCGCCGAGTGAGACAAGCTGGGGCAATTCCCCTTCTGGACTTACCCCACCAACTCCTGTCGCGGCCATTGATGTTGTTGTTCCAACTGGGAACAGTTTCGAACCGCTTAAGTGGGTTTGAAAAAACTCTCCAACGGTGGTACCGAAAAGATCACCTTCGCCTGCAGAAGCTTCAGTGCAAACGAAGCCGGAGCAACCTTATCAGCGGCTCTCATCACAAATCCACAGAGTCTGGCGGAAAGTCCAAAACTCAATGCTCGATGAAAGCTATTCTTGTTTATCGAAAAAATCTAAGGTCCGACAAGAAAACGTTTGCTCTTCCGCCATACAACGGGGGAATTCTTGTAAAGAAGTGCCTGTCATAGCGGCTCTTCCTGCTACAACCTCTCATAAAAGAGTAAGGCCGGAGAAAATTCTATCGCCATAGGAAAAACCTAAAACCGAGAGCTCTAAACATCCCAAGACTGGGGGCATAACTATACACACGGTCTATATGACTAGTGGCAAAGAGGAGAGCCGTGCCTCTGTGAGTCACAGACCGCATACTCAGTCATTGAAAAAAGCTCAGGAGCAACAACAGAAGCTCCAAGATATGCTTGCCAAGATGGCAGCACTTACCGGACCTAAAAAAGTCTGGACAAAGTAACAAAATAGCGTCAGGAGCAAGAAACTGATACAGAGTTCTTATGACGGGTGCTCGAAAAGAAAGATAAGGAAGTTGCAGAGCAGGCTGCTAATATAAAGCAGATAGCTCTTCTCTTTCAAAATATGGTTGGGATGATGATCCAGCCAGAATCACCGGCTGAAGACCCTCCGGTGATTATCGAAGATGATAGAGGGGAAACATCAAATCCTTCCCAGGCCCTATTGATTGATCTGTAAAAGTGTATAGTAGAAATAACCGCAATCAATAACGGTGTCGCATGTAGCTAGACAGAGATGAGTACGGGTCGTCCTCAGGGAAATGTGAATCTTTTAATCTTTCTTTAGACGTGTTGATTAGGAAGAGGAAGAAGAATAGATAATAGTGAAGAATAGTTATAGAATCTAGATCTACGTTAAACACGGATGTAGAATATAGATCTAGTTTAAAGACGGATGTAGATTTTATATCAGAAGAGGGCTTGTAGGGTTCGTTAAGATTTAGTAGTCATGGATGATTAATTAAAGATTACTCCTTTTATCCTTTAATATATTTAAAACTAGATCGACAGAGATGTATGTAGATTAGGGTTTTTGGGGGGAATAGGGTTCCCACTCTTAACCCTTATCTTTACATGGATCTCCGTTCATGTCTAGCCTTTACCAAAACAATTGTTAATCTAATCTCAAATCGTGGTCATGACTATCAATGAATTGATAGCGCGCCCGATTAGGATATTAACTATTATTTTGATAAAGTTTATAAACTTTATAGGACGTAAAAGAAGTTAAAGGATTTTTTCATCCATTGATCTACCCTAATCCTACGAACCCTATCAAACGGAGAATTACTCGCGCATGATGGAGATAAAAGAACGGATAGAGATCATGATGTAAATAAAGAAAATTAAATGTATTAAGAATAAAACAACTATCTTTATTAATAAACTTGATCAATTACACTTTGTTCCTTTAGAAAGTGATTACAAAACTCTAGTTTGCTTCTCGATCTCTTCTTAAGGAGGTAGATGAACAGCTGATGATCAACCTGAATTTTTGAGTCGTTTTGGACTTCGTGATCTCGTCGGTTTGATGATTTCTAGGTTTAGCCCTCGGTCCTTTATATAGCCCCAAAGCCAGAAACTAAATATCCCCAGAATAAGGGTTAGTTGTAGCAAATCCAACCAGAAAATCCCAACTCCTGACTCGGTGAATCAGCCGCGGATCCGCCGCATATTTCATGCTTTGGCTGCGAATCCGCGGCTGTTTGGTGGGATCTTGGCTGCAAATTTCTGGGGCTTTATTCTTGTGACACATAGAGATTTAGCTAATGTATGGAACTTGAAAATATTTCCTGAGTGTCTGCCAGTATTGATTCTTCGATTTTATCTAACTTCATCGGCAGATTTCTGATTCCCGATATCTCAACATCTCGATCTCCTGACCTGAACTAAACCTTGCACAATATCTCAATAAATAATGTTAGTAATATTTGGTATTTTTGAGATATCATCCCAACCATTTGATACGATATTATATTTTAAGAATATTGGTTAAGGATATTTGATATGATATGCATATTTAAATTATCAAAATATTATATAAATATTATATGCATACATTTTCCTTCATAATATTAATTATAATATATAAACATATGAAAATAGATATTTTGCAGATAAACTCTCATATGTTTCATATTTATAATAAACACCTTTAAATATCTAAGAAAAATAAGGAAAATGTTATATCAAATATGCAGTATTTTCGACTGACCAAATACCCCCAAACTTAACTTTGATCGTCCCGAGCAAAATATTTATTCAAGAAAGGAAGAAAAATTAAAACCTAAGTAGCACACTTTCGTAGGCAACACGATTGCATTGAGCACGTGCAACAAGTCGTTAAATCTCTAGGTGTCCTTAGTAGGAGGAGTGTTGTCTCCTAAGGGTTTTCAGCGGATTACACTCACAAAATCCTTTAATAAAAGAAAGATGGTGAAAGTTACATATAAAATTAAGAATTATATAAGAAATAACATGAAAAGAAGAGTTTCCAACCATACCAGCGTTTCAGTTTCTATGAGCCGTATCTTAATGGTCGTGAAAAAATGTTAGAAATCATATTATCCCTCAATAAAACATCGCCTTTAGTCTTCCTCCCTATCTTTCTTCCAAACATTGATCATATACCCCTACATATGTGTAAAAGTCATCCCCACACTTAGAGAATTCAATTCAATCTATCATACTCTTATCCATCTTCCAAAGTACTTTATAGTTGGTGAATATTTTCGATAAAATTGCTCACACATTCTTCATGCGACCGTTAATACTTCTTGAGGTACTAACCGACCGATTACAAAATGTGCTCGCGCATTTAAGTATAATTTCCTTGTCTTGCAACACCTAAGGCTTAGCAGTGGCTCTCAAACTAGTTGGTCTAAGGTACTAGGTGATAAAGCACCATCGCTATATTTTTTTATGCTGCCTTGGTAATTACAAAAACCAGTGTTCATTTTTTTCTCCACCACTTATATATATATATATATAATTTTATTTCATACTAAGTCTTTTAGACAAGAGCATTTCAAGGTATCCTTTACTATCCCAAGTTTCAAGATGTGTGCAAGTGCGTATAGTAGGGTATCAACATTCAGATGTTTGGCCTGAAGAATAAGGACTATTTTTCAGACTTATTTTTTCCCCTCAGATTAGTAATTTCCTTCATCTAACCCTTGGGACAACGGCTCATAATTACTTATTACTAGTTTTGTTTAAGAAAAGATCTAACTTTCTTTCTTTTCTTAAATTTTTCCTATCTTTCATATGTAATTTTTCACTTTCTACTCTTTTATTATCAAAAAAAAATTGTATAGTGCCAAGTGCCAAAAGATAATTTAATGAATACAAACCTCCCCCCAAACCTGTTTTCAGCAGTGTCCTCACTGATATCATTTTTGAATGCATAGACCTGTAGACTTGGGGAGAGAAATTAAGAGGGGTAAAATAATAGTCAAATGAAAACTATCCCGAAACTTGTACTTTGGCGCGTACAGATATTCAGTTAAGTCCATTTTCACTCACCTCCATTCTTAAAATGAGAAAATGTTACTGAAATATGGAGGTGAGGCGGAGGAAATTCAGTTATGATAAAGCGGCTCCTGTAAAAACAGGAGCTCCTTCGCTGGGTCAGCAGAAAAATACGGTTTCAATCTATGCCCATTTACTTTAAAAATTGAACCGTTTTTAACATTTTCAACTTCTACTGTCCCGTGCGGATATACATACCGCACCACAAAAGGTCCTTTCCAACGAGATTTTAGCTTACCCGGATGAAGATGGAGACGGGAATCGTAAAGAAGGACTTGTTGTCCCGGTGTGAAGGTTTTTCTATAAAGGTTTTTATCGTGGAACACTTTAGTCCGGTTCTTTACTATAACCGCATTATCGTAAGCTTCATCGCGGAGTTCACTTAGCTCATTTAATTGCAGCTTCCGATAGCTGCAGGCTTGATCAAAATCGAAGTTAAGCTCTTTAATATCCCACATTGCTTTATGTTTGATCTCGACAGGAAGGTGGCAAGCCTTTCCAAACACTAGGCGGTATGGAGACATACCAAGATCGGTCTTATAAGCGGTACGAAATACCTAAAGAGCATCCGTCAATTTGGTTGACCAATCCTTACGGTTTTTAGAAATCGTCTTGTCCAAAATTTGCTTGATCTTCCTATTAGAAATCTCAGCTTGCCCGCTCGTTTGGGGATGATAGGGCGTAGAAAGTTTGTGGTTGATCGAATATTTCCGTATCAAAGTCTCGAAAGACCGATTACAGAAATACGTCCCGTTGACGCTAATTATAGCGCGAGGGTGCCCGAATCGCGAAAAGATATTTTCTTTAAGAAACTTAATAACAACCTTGTTGTCATTAGTGCGACACGGTATTGCTTCCACCCATTTTGAGACATAATCAACCGCTAAAAAGATATATAAATTCCCAAAAGAGTTGGGAAAATGGCCCATAAAATCAATACCCCAAATATCGAATATCTCCACAACCAATATAGGTTGGAGCGACATCTCATTTTTTCGTGAAATTCGAACCATGTGTTGACACCGATGATAAGTTTTGCAATGATCATAAGCATCTTTAAATAATGTTGGCCAATAAAAACCACATTGCAAAACTTTTACAAGGACCAAAATGACCGCCACATGCCTGATCATGACAAAAAGACAACACACTCTTGAATTCATCGTTAGGGACACATCTGCGATTGATTTGATCGAAATAATACTTAAACAAATAAGGTTCATCCCAGTAAAAGTGTTTTACTTGGAATAGAAATCGAAGATTGTCTTGTTTCGACCAATCGCTAGGAATAAGTCCCGTCGCTAGATAATTCGCAATATCCATGAACCAAGGTTCGCAGGATACAGCGAAGAGCTGTTCGTCAGGGAAGGAGTCATTTATTGGCACAGTCAACATTGGTGAAGAATTGATGCGTGAAAGATGGTCGGCTACAACGTTTTCACATCCACTCTTGTCTCGTATGACAAGATCAAATTCTTGTAACAATAGCATCCAACGTATTAGCCTTTAGTATCCTTCTTCGATAAAATATGTCGTAGGGCGGAATGATCAGTGTAAACCACTATTGGCGAGCCAATCAAGTAGGGCTTGAATTTTTCTAATGTTTATACAACTGCCAAGAGTTCTTTTTCAGTAGTTGTGTAATTAATTTGTGCATCGTTCAAGGTCCTACTTGCATAGTAAATTACATGTGGCATCTTATCAATGTGCTGTCCTAAGACTGCACCAATAGCAAAATCTGATGCATCACACATAAGCTCGAACGGATGGTTCCAATCAGGAGATGATAGAACGGGGGCTGTAGTGAGAGATCTTTTAAGCGATTCAAAAGCAGCCTCACAATCCGAATCGAAGTGAAATGTTGTATCCTTGGCCAAGAGAAGAGTTAAGGGTTTAGCAATTTTGCTAAAGTCCTTAATGAATCTCCTATAAAATCCTGCATGACTAAGGAAAAATCGTATATTTTTGACGCATTAGGGAGGAGGAAGGTTATGGATGACATCAATTTGAGCTCTGTCAACCTCAATGCCTTTTCGTGAAATGATATGTCCAAGGACAATATCTTCTTGGACCATGAAATGACATTTTTCCCAATTCAAAGTTTAGTTCTTATCCTTACAGCGGGTAAGAACCGCGTCAAGATGACATAGGCATTCCTCAAAAGAGTCCCTAAATATGGAGAAATCGTCCCTAAATATCTCCAGAAAATTCTCGACCATGTCTGAGAATATCCCCATCATACACTGCTGAAATGTAGCGGGAGCGTTGCATAACCCAAAGGGCATGCGTTTATAAGCAAACGTACCGAAAGGACAAGTAAATGTTGTTTTATTTTGATCCTTTTCGGAGATGGGGACCTGGTTATAACCAGAGTATCCGTCCAAGAAACAATAGTATTCATGTCCAGCTAATCGTTCTAACATCTGGTCAATAAAAGGTAGAGGGAAGTGATCTCTCCTCGTTGTGGAATTGAGTTTTCTGTAATCAATACATATGCACTACCCAGTTTGGGTGCGTGTTTGGATCAAATCATTAGCCTCATTAGTTATGACCGAGATACCGGACTTTTTAGGGACCACATGAATAGGACTTACCCATTGGCTAGCAGATATTGGGTAAATTATACCACTATCTAGACACTTGACGATTTCTTTCTTTACCGCCTCCTTCATAACGAGATTTAATCGTCTTTGTAGGTCTCGGGTTGGTTTGGCTTCATCCATCAGATGTATATAATGTTCAACAATTAAGGGACTAATCCCTTTGATGTCAGCCATTGTCCAACCAAATACTTGCCGATTTGATCTCAATACCGCCAAAAGTGCGTTTTATTGCTCTAAAACTAGAGAAGCGGATATGATCAATGTCAAAGACTCATTCTCTCCTAAATATGCATATTTAAGATGAGAAGCTAGCGGTTTGAGATCTAGTGTCGGCGGAGAGACGATAGAAGGTGGGGTAAGGGAATGATACTCGGACTCCCTAAGAGGTTCATAACTTGCGTAGGATATTGACTTGGAAAGCACTACTGAATTTTGCGATGAGTCAACGGATTCAAACTTGGGGATGGACTCATCGAAGATATTCTCACTATAATAATTTTCCAGATCAAACAATGTCGCACTAGTGTTGTCGAGATCATCATAGCAAAGTACTTCGACTTCGCAGCTGTCGGAAGCTATCTCGTTGATAGAACAGACATCGATTAAATGAGCAGAAGGTTCAGATGGTTGAAATCCTAGCCTATAAATATTAAGCTCAATTGTCATCTTGCCGAAAGATAAGTTCATAGAACTGTTACGACAATTAATGACAGCGTTAGAAGTTGCTGGGAAAGGTCGACCGAGTATCACCTGGATTTGGTTGCGTGGGTTCGCCACAGGCTTTGTATCTAAAAAAATAAAGTCCACAGGAAATATGAATTCCTCGAATTTAATTAACACATCCTCAAGCTCACCCCTAGGTTGAGCGATAGATCTGTCTGCCATCTGGAGAGTGCAGTGGGCAGGTTTCAACTCTCCTATACCTAGCTACTCATAGCCGGAATATGGAAGCAAGTTAACACTAGCGCCGAGGTCAAGTAGAGCACGATTGATGCTTTTACTCCCAATAGTTATAGATATTGTAGGACAACCGGGGTCCTTACGTTTCTTAGGCAATTGTTGGGTAAAAGCTGTGCTCACGTTACTTGTCATGAATACCTTTTTCGGCACTTGAGTTTTTCTCTTCCTAGTGCACAAGTCCTTAAGGATTTTTGCATAAAATGGAACTTTTTGAATAGCATCTAGGAGAGGGATATTTATGTTAACTTGCTTAAACATTTCCACAATCTTCTCCATTTGTGCGTTAGGTTTGTTGGCCCTCAACCTGTTTGGAAACAGAGCTTTATCAATAAGTTTTGGGTCCAACATTTGTGTGGATGGAATCGATCCTAGAATTGGAGTAGGGATCGTTTTAAGCCGACTCGAGGAAGGGGGCGAAGTGTTCGAGCCTTGGGGAAAACGGAGAATAGGCTTGGAAGAAGGTGGGAGACTAGACGAAATAGGGCAAGAAGTGGAAGCCGGGGTTTCAATTAATTCCTCATCATCAATCTGTTCACCCATTTGATTGTTCAACACTCTTCCTGATCTCAACGTGGTAACGGCACTCACATTATGATTTTGTGAGTGGCCAGGTTTTGGTAGGGATTGAGATGGAAGTTTCCCTTTTTCTCTCGCACTCATCGCGGCATTTATTTATGCAAGTCGTGCTTCTATCGATTTTATACTTTCACTGTGGGAGGTGGTGGTCTGTGTTAATGATCGGATATCATCCGTCGATTGCGTGGAATGTTTAATAAACATATCCACGCTTCGTTCGAGTGCAGATGAGTTTTTGTTCCTGGCCGTTTGGAAAGAATTGTTATAAGGTGTAGAATTGTTGGCCGGATTTTGAAAAGGTTACGATTGAAAGGGGTGCTAACTCTGTGGGTGTGGTTGCTGCTGCTGTGGAGGAGGTCTTTGATAATTTCTTTGGAACTAGTTTTGATTTTGGGTTTGGTTTTGGTTCCAAGCAAAATTAGGATGATTCCTCCATCCCTGATTGTACGTGGAAGAATAAGGATCGTTTCTAGGTCGCTGCTGAAAAGTAGCATTAGTGTGTTCTTGACCTTCAAACGGTGCATTTAAAGGACATTCTTCCGTCAGATGTGATGGATCGGAACAGCAACCACACACGGTCTTGGGAAGCGTAACCTGGTTTAGGGAGATTGATGAGAATTTGTTCTCCATAGCGTCGAGTTTCTTTTGCATTGCCGCCATTTCGGCTTTTACTGCGATGGAAATATCGAGCTGATGGATACCTCTCCTAGATGATGGTTGATTGCTACGTGAAAGTGTGTTTGTAGTTAACCGCAATCAATAACGGTGTCGCGTGTAGCTAGACCGAGATGAGTACGGGTCGTCCTCTGGGAAACGTGGAACCTTTTACTCTTACTTTAGATGTGTTGAGAAAGAGAGGAGGGATAAAGAATATTGTAGAATGGTTTCTAGATCTAAGTTAAGCACTAATGCAAAATATAGATCTAGATTATTTATGAATGTAAGTTTATATAAGAAGAGGGCTTGTAGGGTTCATTAGGATTTAGTAGTTATGGATGATTAATTAAAAATTATTCTTTTTATCCTTTAATAGATTTAAAACTAGAACGACAGTGATGCGTGTAGATTAGGGTTTCTGGAGGGAAAAGGAATCCCACTCTTAACCCCTATCTCGACACGGAACTCCGTTCATATCTAGCCTTTACCAAAACAATCATTAATCTAATCTCTAATCGCGGTCACGGCTAACAATGAATTGGTAGCGTGCCCGATTAGGATGTTAATGATTCTTTTGATAAAGTTTATAAACTTTATAGGACTTAAAAAGAGTTTAGGGATTTTTATCATCCATTAGCCTACCCTAATCCTACGAACCCTAACAAGCGGAGAATTACTCGCGCATGTTGGGAGAAAAAGAGATGGAGAGAAAATGCATAATTAAACCACGAAGAAATAGAATAAGAAAAAGAAAGCTACCTTTATTAATCAACAATATTCATTACACTTTGATTCCTTAGAAAATGATTACAAGTACTAGTTGCTTCTCGATCTCTTCTAAGGAGGTAGATGAACCGTTGATGACCAGCCTGGATGCGTGAGCCGTTGTGGACTTCGTGATCGCGTCGACTTGATAATTTTTCCAAAAGTCTCTCGGTCCTTATTTATAGTCCCAAAGCCAGAAATTTAGATGCCTAAATTGGGGAATAGTAGTTAAAATCCCACCAGAAAAATGCCAGCCCCTAATTCTTCATCTACGCGGCGGATCCGCGGCCAACAGGGGCTCGGGCTGCGGATCCGCGGCTCCTTGATCTGGACCATTGATTTTGTTTCCTCGGGTTTTCTTCTCATGACACGTGTGGATCTCTGGAACCTTCAGAATTTGGAAATCTTTTCTTTTCTTCTGCCAGAATTGATTTCTTAATTTGCTTTCTTAATTAGGCAGGTTTGCTTTAACAACTTTGATTCCCTTGATTTTAGCCCTGCAAATTCTGCACAACAACTCAAATGATATTTAGTAGAGTTTGTTTTCTTAAGATTTGGTCAATGATATCTTTTGCATACATTTTTCTACCAAATGCTAATTATAATATATAAATACATGAAAATAGTCTTTTTACAGATAAACCCTCATATGTATCATATATTATAATAAACACCTTTTTTAATATAGAAATAGTAGGAAAAATGTAATAACAAATGTGCAGTTTTATCAACTGAACAAATACCCCCAAACTTATCTTTGATCGTCCCGAGCAAATTAGTTTATTCAAGAGAGGGAGAAAAAGAAAGGAGAAAACTAAGCACACTTTCGTAGGCAACACGATTGCACTGAGCACTGCAACAAGCCGTTAAACCTCTAGGTGTCCCTAGTAGGAGGAGTGTTGTCTCCTGAGGGTTTTCAGCGGATTACACCCACAAAATCCTATAATAAAAGAGAGATTGTGAAATTTACATATAAAGATAAGAACCATAAAAGAAATACTTTGAAAATTTAGAGTTTCCAACTACACTAGCTTTTCAGTTGTCATGAGCCCTATCTTAATAGTCATGAAAAGATGTTAGAAATCATATCATCCCTCAATAAAACATCGTCTTTATTCTTCATTCCTACCTTTCATCCAAACATCGATCATATAACCCTACGTGTGTGTAATGGACATCCCTACACTCGGAGAATTCAATTCAAGCTATCATACTCTTGTCCATCTGCCCGCAGTACTTTTTAATTTAGATTTGCTCACACATTTTCATGCGACCGTTAATACTTCTTGAGGTACTAACCGACCGATTACTTATGTGCTTGCTTATTAGGTGATATTATTTTTCTCGTCTTGCACCACCTAAGGCTTAGCAGTGACTCCCAAACCAGTTGGTCTAAGGCACTAGGTGATGAAGCACCCTCGCTATAATTTTTTATTGCTGCTTTGGTGATAACAAAACCAGTGTTCATTTTTCTTTTCACCATTTTTATATTTTCTTCATTTTTTCATTTTTCATTTCCTTCATACTTTGGCTTTTAGACAAGAGCATTTCAAGATATCCTCTACTATTCCGAGTTTCAAGACGTGTGTAAGTGCATATAGTAGGGTATCAACATTCAAATGTTTGGCTTCCAGAATAGAAACTATTTTTCAGACTTATTTTTATCCTCAGATTAGTGACTTCCTTCATCTTACTAACCCTTGGGACAACGGCTCATAACTATTTATTACTAGTTCGTTTTAGAAAACTTCTAATTTTCTTGGTTTTTCTTAAACTATTCCTATCTTTTGGATGTAATTTTTCACTTTCTACTCTTTTGTTATAAATTTTTTTTTTGAAAATGTTGTGCTTATGCAAAGCATGATGCAAATTGATGCATAAATAAGCACAAACCTCCCCCAAACTTGTTTTCAACAGTTTCCTCACTGTTGCTATCTGCTGGATCATAAAAACCTGTAAGCTTGGGAGAACATTATTAATAGGGGCAAGAATATATGAAAGTGAAAATCCTCCCCCAAACTTATTTTAGGCTCACAATTTTGTAAAAATCATTTTCTTTCAAGAGCCAAAATATCCCCCCCAAACTTGAGTTAAACTATGTTAATCTTTTAAAATCACACGAGGGGGTCAAGGTTATTGGTCAATGCCAAGCTTTGCAAAGACCGAAGGTCAACACTAACCATTCAAAAATTTTATCGATGAAGTACCAAGGTTGGTGGAAGAACATGTCACCTTTCGACAAGAAGAAGTGGGGAGGTGATAAGAGGTGTGATGGAAAAAGGATTGCGTCTCAATTTGGAGAGACGACACAGTGATAGTAATGATGGATTACTCGCATTATCATGATTGTCCAAAAGAAGGGGTGGAGGTCCAATTTCTTCATCTTGGAGTTGATTTATATCAACACCCGTATCTTTTAAAAATGCGAGTTCATAAGCGAAAATTTCCTTAAAGCTTTCATCGATATCCCGAAGAATAATGTCATCAGAAAAAGTGGGATGATCGTCAGACTCTATAAAAAGTTCCTCATCAGTGTTAGATGTTGACCCGGACAACTCGGTGGAAGAGTACATGGTTGGGTCAAACAACAACATATGAAAAAAGTTAGTATCATGAGGTTGATCAAATTCGCTGCTGTCGACATCCATTAATTCGACAGAACACACATGAGCATAGGGTTCGGAGGGTTCACTTCCCAACTTGTAAATGTTAAACTCAATTGACTTCTTTCCAAAGGATAGGGTCATAGAGCCGTTTCTACAATTGATTACTGCGTTGGAAGTGGCCAAAAAGGGTCGACCGAGTATCACCGGGATTTGATTGCGTGGGTTTGCCACAGATTGTGTATCTATAACAATAAAGTCCACAGGGAATATGAATTCCCCGACTTTGATTAACACATCCTCTAGCTAACCCCTAGGTTGGGTGTTAGATCGATCGGCCATCTGAAGAGTGCAATGCGCCGATTTTAACTCTCCGATCCCTAATTGCTCATAAACAGAATACGGAAGCAAGTTAACACTAGCACCTAAATCGAGTAGAGCACGATTGATATTTTTACCCCCAATGGAAATAGAAATTGTAAGACTTCCGGGGTCCTTTCGTTTCTTGGGTAGTTGTTGTGTAAAAGCAGTGCTCACATTACTCGCAAGGAAAACTTTTTTAGGTACTTGAACTTTTCTCTTCCTAGTGCACAAGTCCTTTAGGATTTTTGCATATGACGGAACTTGTTGAATAGCATCTAGGAGAGGAATGTTTATATTAACTTGCTTAAAAATTTCCACAATCTTCTCCATTTGTGGACTTGGTCTGTTGCCACTTAACCTGTTTGGATAAGGTGCTTTATCAATAAGGGTTTGGTCCAACATTGGAGAGGATTGTGGGGATGGAGTGGATCCCAGAATTGGATTGGGGATCGTTTTAGGTAGATTCGAGGAAATGGGCGAAGGGTTCGAGCCTTGGGGAAAACGGAGAATAGGCTCGGATGAAGGTGGGAGACTAGACGAATTAGGGGAAGAAGAAGAAGCTGGGGTATCATTGGTGTCACTAACATCAAATTGCTCACCCACTCGGTTATTCAGCACTTTTCCCGATCTCAACGTAGTAACAGCACTCATATTATAACTTTGTGAGTGGCCAGGATTAGGTATGGGTTGAGATGGGAGTTTCCCTTTCTCTTTCGCACTCATTGCGGCGTTCAACTGTGCAAGTTGGTTTTCTATTGATTTAATACTCTCACCATGGGAGGCGGAGTTTTTCGTTAGGGTATCAATAAAAGACTTCATCTCAGCCGACATTTGAATGGAATGTTTCATGAACAAATCTAAAGTTTGTGCGAGTGAAGAGTTATCAGTACCGGCCACTTGTGGTATAGAAGTGTTGGCCGGATTTTGGAAATTCTGTGACTGAAAGAGAGACTGATTCTGTGGTTGTGGTTGCTGTGGAGGAGGTCTTTGATAATTGCTTTGTTGGTTTTGGTTCCAAGCAAAGTTAGGATGATTCCTCCATCCTTGATTGTACGTGGAAGAATAAGGATCGTTTCTAGGTCGCTGCTGAAAAGCAGCATTAGTTTGCTCGTGACCTTGAAACGGTGCATTCATAGGACATTCTTCCGTTAAGTGTGAAGGATCTGAACAACAACCACGGACGGTTTTGGGAAGCGTAACCTGATTTAGGGAGACTGATGAGAATCTGTTCTCAATAGCGTCGAGTTTCTTCTGCATCGCTGCCATTTCGGCTTTCACTGCGATGGAAACATCGAGCCGGTGAACACCTCCCCTAGATGAAGACGGTCTTACGCTTTCCCACTGCAAAGTGTTTTCAGCGAGGTCTTCCAGATATTTTCATGCTTCACCGTCATCTTTAGACATGAAATTGCATTGACACATTGTTTCAAGCATCTGCTTTGTCGCTGGATTAATGCCCTCATATATAATTCGGCATAAATCCCATCTATTGATTCCATGATGAGGACATTGGACAAGTAGATCCTTGAAACGTTCAAAGCACTTCCAAAATGGTTCATTGGGAAGCTAGGTGAACTGGTTGATCTCGCTTCTAACACGGGCAGTCTTATGGTTTGGGTAAAACTTCTTAAGAAATGCAATTACGAATTCATCCCAATTAGTGATAGAGTGTGCGGCAGTATTATAAAGCCATTTTTCTGCCAAGTCGCACAGTGTGAATGGGAGAAGACGTAAGCGCATAGTATCCACAGTCAATTGTGAAGTACCCATCATTGCACATACGTTTTCGAATTTGGTGATGAAAACATACGCGTCTTCAGATTCAAGCCCATGAAATTTGGGCAATAGATTGATGTAGTGGGATTTAATTTCGAAATTATCCTCGTTAGCTGGTGGAAGAGATAGACAAGTAGGAAGGGGACCACGGATAGGATAACATCTTTCTTGGAGAGAGATGCGCGGTGGATTTTGTGCACCTACGAGCGGTGGCAGCGTGGTGTTATAATCTGATGGAGTGCCTTCCATCTCGGTCGTGGTGTGTGGTGGGGGAAAAGAAGATGAAGAAGCACCGACTTCGGAGTCGATAGCAGGAACGCGGACAAGACGGGCACTAGGATCCCGTGTCTAGCCGAGCATGCACTAAGCGGGTTTAGTGCAAGTAGCAGCGTGTGTGTGATTTAAAATTGTTCTGTTTTGAAAAAGTGGGACTCAAGAAAAATCACTCTATAATGCACAAACAACCCTAGAACTAAGGTCACCTAGGTCCAGTCTCTAGACCGCTCCTAGACTTCCAAAGGACAAGCCGCAGGATCAATCCTCTACCGCCTCTGTACTACCCTTGTAGCCAGGTAAGTGCCAGGTAAATGGGAAGGAACCACAGTAGTGGGCCTAATTAAAAACCACTAGCCTTTGACACACTTTCCTAGGAACCACAAAAGTAATGCGGATAAGCGATAGATTACCCACGACCTTCCTCTATCCTTATTAAGCGCGACAGTCCTTAAAGTCTGGTCTAGATATTTTTTAAATTAATCAAGGGTTGATACAGATGCTCGGTTTGTGATTTGTGGGGCTTAGGAGGGGTGATGAAATCCCCACCTAATCTTGATTTGGTCTTTGCCCCTTAAAGTCCGTATTAAAATATGCAAAACAAAACCAATCACAAAACTTTTGCAAAAAGATTTTTGAGCGGCGCTATTTTGCAAAGAATCCTGCAGAAAATAGATTTATTGGATTTTAGAGGAGAGAGAAAGAGTTGTGAAAGATACCAGAGAAGTTTGGAACCTTAAATCTCCTGTTTCCTCAAGTTTGTGATTCCAGATCTCCTTGCAAAAATTCACGCACAAATCGTTAAATATGCATTTTGCAGTTTTGTGTTAATAATGATATGAATCGTCTAAGAAGTCAACACAAATAATAAGAATAAAAAATTACGCACGTATCCCCGGCAACGGCGCTATTTGATTGCTACGTGAAAAGTGTGTTTGTAGTTAACCGCAATCAATAACGGTGTCGCGTGTAGCTAGACCGAGATGAGTACGGGTCGTCCTCTGGGAAACGTGGAACCTTTTACTCTTACTTTAAATGTGTTGAGAAAGAGAGGAGGGATAAAGAATATTGTAGAATGGTTTCTAGATCTAAGTTAAGCACTAATGCAAAATATAGATCTAGATTACTTATGAATGTAAGTTTATATAAGAAGAGGGCTTGTAGGGTTCATTAGGATTTAGTAGTTATAGATGATTAATTAAAAATTATTCTTTTTATCCTTTAATAGATTTAAAACTAGAACGACAGTGATGCGTGTAGATTAGGGTTTCTGGAGGGAAAAGGAATCCCACTCTTAACCCCTATCTCGACACGGAACTCCGTTCATATCTAGCCTTTACCAAAACAATCATTAATCTAATCTCTAATCGCGGTCGCGGCTAACAATGAATTGGTAGCGTGGCCGATTAGGATGTTAATGATTCTTTTGATAAAGTTTATGAACTTTATAGGACTTAAAAGGAGTTTAGGGATTTTTATCATCCATTAGCCTACCCTAATCCTACGAACCCTAACAAGCGGAGAATTACTCGCGCATGTTGGGAGAAAAAGAGATGGAGAGAAAATGCATAATTAAACTACGAAGAAATAGAATAAGAAAAAGAAAGCTACCTTTATTAATCAACAATATTCATTACACTTTGATTCCTTAGAAAATGATTACAAGTACTAGTTGCTTCTCGATCTCTTCTAAGGAGGTAGATGAACCGTTGATGGCCAGCCTGGATGCGTGAGCCGTCGTGGACTTCGTGATCGCGTCAACTTGATAATTTTTCCAAAAGTCTCTCGGTCCTTATTTATAGTCCCAAAGCCAGAAATTTAGATGCCTAAATTGGGGAATAGTAGTTAAAATCCCACCAGAAAAATGCCAGCCCCTAATTCTTCATCCACGCGGCGGATCCGCGGCCAACAGGGGCTCGGGCCGCGGATCCGCGGCTCCTTGGTCTGGACCATTGATTTTGTTTCCTCGGTTTTTCTTCTAATGACACGTGTGGATCTCTGGAACCTTCAGAATTTGGAAATCTTTTCTTTTCTTCTGCCAGAATTGATTTCTTAATTTGCTTTCTTAATTAGGCAGGTTTGCTTTAACAACTTTGATTCCCTTGATTTTAGCCCTGCAAATTCTGCACAACGACTCAAATGATATTTAGTAGAGTTTGTTTTCTTAAGATTTGGTCAATGATATCTTTTGCATACATTTTCCTACCAAATGCTAATTATAATATATAAATACATGAAAACAGTCTTTTTACAGATAAACCCTCATATGTATCATATATTATAATAAACACCTTTTCTAATATAGAAATAGTAGGAAAAATGTAATAACAAATGTGCAGTTTTATCAACTGAACAATGGTCTGACGCTTTCCCACCGCAAAGTGTATTCAGCGAGATCTTTCAGAAATTTCCAAGCTTCACCATCGTCTTTGGACATGAAATTGCATTGATACATGGTTTCCAGCATCTGATTTGTCGCTGGAGTAATGCCATCATATATAATTTAGCACAGATCCCATCTATGTATTCCATGATGAGTACATTGGATAAGCAGATCCTTAAACCGTTCAAAACACTTCCAAAATGGTTCATTGGGAAGCTGGGTAAACTGGTTGATTTCGCTCCGAACACGGGCGATCTTATGATTGGGGTAAAATTTCTTAAGGAATGCTATCACGAATTCATCCCAATTGGTAATAGAGTGCGCGGTAGTGTTACAAAGCCATTTTTCTGCTAAATCGCACAAAGTGAAAGGGAGAAAACGCAAGCGCATAGTATATACTGAAAGTTGTGATGTACCCATCATTGCGCATACGTTTTCGAATTTAGTGATAAAAACATATGCGTCTTCAGACTCAAGCCCGTGAAATTTGGGCAACAGGTTGATGAAGTGTGGTTTAATTTCAAAATTATTCCCATTGGCTGCTGGAATAGATAACAGGTAGGAAGGGGACCGCGTATAGGACAACATCTCCCTTGGAGAGAAATGCGCGGTGGATTATGCGCACCGACGGGTGGTGGCAGGGTGGTGTTATAATCTAATGGAGAACCATCCATCTCGGTCGATGTGATGGGTGGAGGGGAAAAAGAAGATGAAGAAGTATCGACTTCGGAGTCGATAGCAGGAACGCGGACAAGATGGGCAATAGAATCCCGTGTCCAGCCGAGCATGCACTAAGAGGGTTTAGCGCAAGTGGCAGAGTGTGTGTGATTTAAAATTGATTTGTTTTGAAAAGTGTCGGATGTGAGACAAATCACACAAAAATGCACAATCAACCCTAGAACTAAGGTTACCTATGTCAAGTCTCTAGACCGCTCTTAGACTTCCAAAGGACAAGCCGCAGGATTAATCCTCTACTACCTCTTTATCGCTCTTGTGGCCAGGTAAGTGGAAGGTATCCGCTATATGAATCACCGAAACTAGCGGGCCTAATTAAGTAACCACTTTCCTTATACACACTTACCTAGACACCACAAAAGAAATGCAGATAAGCGATAAATTACCCACGACCTTCCTCTGTCCTTATTGAGTGCGACAGTCCTTAGAGTCCCGGTCTAGATATTTTTTAATTAATGTAGGGTGATGCGGATACTCGTTTTGTGATTTGTGGGGCCTAGGAAGGGTGATGAAATTCCCACATAATCTGAATTTGGTCTTTGTCCCTTAATATTCGTATTAAAATATGCACAAACCAATTACAAAACACGCAAAAAGATTTTATTTGAGTGGCGATATTTTGCAAAGAATCCTGCAGAAAAATATATTATTGGATTTTTTAGAGGAGAGAGAACGTATAGAGGAAGTTACCAGAGAAAAATGAAGCCCTAGATCCCTAACTCGGCCACGGTTCCGCCGCCAAAGCGCACTTCTTGCCGCGATTTCGTCGTGGATTGGAGAGATCATTTGAAATTTTTTTGTACTGTGGCCTCCTTTTCTCCTATTTTCCTTTCTGAAGGTCTCTGAATCTCTGTTTCCTCGTTCTATTGTCTTCAGATTCCCTTTCAAAAATCGCACACTAATCGTTAAATGCACAATTTGCTGTTTTGTTTTATTTATGATATGGATCGAATAAGAATTCAACACGAATAGTAAGAATAAAAAAAATTACGCACGTATCCTTGGAAACGGCGCCATTTGATTGATCTATAAAAGTGTATAGTAGAAATAACCGCAATCAATAACGGTGTCGCGTGTAGCTAGACCGAGATGAGTACGGGTCGTCCTCAGGGATATGTGAATCTTTTAATCTTTCTTTAGACGTGTTGATTAGGAAGAGGAAGAAGAATAGATAATAGTGAAGAATAGTTATAAAATCTAGATCTACGTTAAACACGGATGTAGAATATAGATCTAGTTTAAAGACGGATGTAGATTTTATATCAGAAGAGGGCTTGTAGGGTTCGTTAAGATTTAGTAGTCATGGATAATTAATTAAAGATTACTCCTTTTATCCTTTAATAGATTTAAAACTAGATCGACAGAGATGCATGTAGATTAGGGGTTTTGGAGGGAATAACGTTCCCACTCTTAACCCTTATCTTTACATGGATCTCCGTTCATGTCTAGCCTTTACCAAAACAATTGTTAATCTAATCTCAAATCGTGGTCGTGACTATCAATGAATTGATAGCGCACCCGATTAGGATGTTAACTATTATTTTGATAAAGTTTATAAACTTTATAGGACGTAAAAGGAGTTAAAGGATTTTTTCATCCATTGATCTACCCTAATCCTACGAACCCTATCAAGCGGAGAATTACTTGTGCATTATGGAGGTAAACGAACGGATAAAGATCATGATGTAAATAAAGAAAATAAAATGCAATAAGAATAAAACAACTACCTTTAATAATCAACTTGATCAATTACACTTTATTTCTTTAGAAGGTGATTACAAAATCCTAGTTTGCTTCTCGATCTCTTCTTAAGGAGGTAGATGAACAGCTGATGATCAACCTGGATTCTTGAGTTGTCTTGGACTTTGTGATCTCGTCGGTTTGATGATTTATAGGTTTAGCCCTCGGTCATTTATATAGCCTCAAAACCAGAAACTAAAGATCCCCAGAATAAGGGTTAGTTGTAGCAAATCCAACCAGAAAATCCCAACTCCTGACTCGGTGAATCAGCCGCGGATCCGCCGCATATTTCATGCTTTGGCTGCGGGTCCACGGCTGTTTGGTGGGATCTTGGCTGCAAATTTCTGGGCTTTATTCTTGTGACACATGGAGATTTAGCTAATGTCTGGAACTTGAAAATATTTCCTGAGTGTCTGCCAGTATTGATTCTTCGATTTTATCTAACTTCATTGGCAGATTTCTGATTCCCGATATCTCAACATCTCGATCTCCTGACCTGAACTAAACCTTGCACAATATCTCAATGAATAATGTTAGTAATATTTGGTATTTTTGAGATATTATCCTAACCATTTGATACGATATTATATTTTTAGAATATTGGTTAAGGATATTTGATATGATATGCATATTTAAATTATGAAAATATTATATAAATATTATATGCATACATTTTCCTTCATAATATTAATTATAATATATAAACATATGAAAATAGATATTTTGCAGATAAACCCTCATATGTTTCATATTTATAATAAACAGCTTTAAATATCTAAGAAAAGTAAGGAAAATATTATATCAAATATGCAGTATTTTCGACTGAACACCTATCAACGGCCAAGGAGGAGACAATCTCCAAGGCAGTATTAGATGATTATATAGCTCAGCAAATTAAAGCTTACCAGGCCAATGAAGCTGTCAATCGACTCGTCAAAACCGGGCGACCATATTCTGCCGGGTACGACCAGATTAAGTACCCGCCGGGATATACGATCCCGAAGTTCCACATATATAAAGTAATGGGTAATCCTCATAGCATGTTGCACAGTTCAGAGCTCTGTATGGAAATACTGGAGGCGACGACAAACTGCTGCTTCACCTATTCGTCGGAAGCTTATCATAGATAGCTTTCGAATGGTACTCGGAGCTCCCAAATGACTCCATAAAAATATTCTCTGAAATAGAGCTGCTTTTCACACATAGGTTCTCCGGTGCGAATGAGCGCATTCCAATCACCCGATCAGTTCCATGGTCAAGCTAGGGGAAACATGGGTCCAATACGCGATTCGATGGTGGAACCTGTGGTACAAACGCGAACAACGCATTGAGGAGTCTCCAGCCGTGGGGATGTTCATTGGGACTATTGATCCCCAGTCGAACGTGTCCCAATTCATGACATTTTTCAAGCCCACCACATTAAAGGTGCTGATTGACAAGTTAGCACAGATGGATCGGATGGGTCATGGTCCTTCCTCCTAAAGTAAGGACCCCCAGAATAATAAGGGCAAAGGAAAAGCAGCCTTTGTTGCCAATGCGCAGCAACAACCGGGCTGTCCGAAAGCAGCCAACCGCCAAAATAACAGCCGTACGCGCCCGTACTTAAAAGAAAGGCTGGGTCGTGCATATTCGTTCCCTCGCGATAAGATGAAAAGATTTTTTGAGCTGGCGATGCGAAATAATCTGATCATATTGCCAGACCCGCGACGACCCGCATAAGCCAGCGATGTCAATAACCCCAACTACTGTCCCTATCACCGGGTAGTAAGCCATCCAATCGAGGACTGCTACGTCTTCAAAAACTGGGTCGAAAACCAGCACCAGCAAAGAAAATTCATACTGTCAGATAATTGGAGGATAGATCCACCCTAAAAGCACGCTCCCAGAAAAATAGATGAGCAGGGGGCATCCTGCTCACTCGTGGAAGAAACTCCATGGGAAGTATTTCTTTTAGCAAGAACTAAAAGAATGCTAAAATATTTACAAGTATGCTCAGCGATCAAATAGAAAAGCCCGTTTGAACCCCAAATCATAGAAGGGATGCTGAAACCGCGTCCCACACCAAAAATTGTTGACAAAGGGAAAACCCCCCAAGTCAAACCTTCAAAGTATTTTAAGAAAAGAAGAAGACTAAAAAGCCTGTGCAGCCTGCTGAATATGTCGACAAGCGTACAGACCTTCAAAAATATATAGATGCGCTGGAAGAATACAGTCAGAAAGCGCGAACGCTAGTCACACTCGAAAAATTCCTCAAGCATATTCTTGAGGACGAGGACATTGACGATGATGAGGAAAATGACTCATCAGAAGAAACGGAAGAGCGTGTAGCAAGCTGCCACATGATCTTCCATACATCACTATATTATGAAGAAGCTCCGCCGGCGTCGGACAGCGACATGGACAAACTAGGGGAAGAATCGGCATCAAAAATCTCGAAATTGCCAGAAGAAGACCCAATTGAAAGGCTGCTGAAAGAAGCCTTCCAAAAGAGCAAAGATGATCAGGAACGTGAGATGACCATATATGAAAAGGCTAAATATCAGCGTCTGAACAAAGAAGCTACGGTAAGGACGAGTTATAAAGCTCTCCGACCAAACCAAGGCATGTCTGCAACAAATAAGAGCAGGATCAAAGCTGAGAAGTGGTTTACCAAGGCCCTATCAATGGGGATGAAGTTACCACCTCTTATGATGTACACGCCTGGGGTTCCATATTTCGATGGTGAAGAGGGTCACCCAAAATACTGCACATACCATTGAAGGATTGCTCATTCCATCGAGAAATGCAACGCCTTCAAGAAGTGGTGGCAATGATATGTTGCCCATAGAAAATACTTTAAGAAGGAGAAGCGTGAAGCTCACGCTCGTCGAGATGAGAACAACGAGACGACGGTGCACAAAGAAGAAACTGGCAGTTGTCATATAGCTGGTACCAGTTCAGAAGGGGAAAAACCTTGGGTTCTCATGTTCGGGAGCGATTCTGAGGATGAAATGCCCTTCAACCCTCTCTTTGAAAGTTCCGCCTTGGTGAGAGAAGAAGAGGAAAAGGATTGCGAGAACATCTAGCTGCACAACCACACGCTGCCTGAAAAGAACCCCGGACCCGCAAACAAGGGTTCAAATAAAAAGGATAAAGGGAACAGGAAAATGCCCGACGGGGTCACTCTTAATGAAAAGATGGCCAAAGAGCTCACCGCAAAGGACCTGCCTAAGAAAACTAAGGCGAATTATAATGTCTTTGCGCAGTTGAGGAAGATACCTTCACTACTGAGCATATTGGATGCTCTACTCTTGTATAAAGAGGCACGGGACTCCTTGATCAAAGCCTTGCAAGAATCTGATCAGTTTCAAGCCTTCCTCACAGAAGAGAAAATGAAAAATGAATTGGCAGAGGTTCACACGTCTCACATCACATTCAGCGATGAAGATCTGATCCTCAGTATATGCGAGCATAATCGACCTCTATATGTCACCGGGTATTGCTATGACGTCAAGATAGGAAAAATCCTTGTCGACAACGGATCTTCCATCAATCTTCTCAACGTGAGAGTGCTGAAAGAAATATTTATGAATGTTCAACATCTTGCTCGAGATAAAATTACCATCTCGGGGTTTGACTCGCAGTTGTCACGGACGCTTAGGTCTGTAATATTGACGCTCCGCTTCGGGCTGCTCATCACTGACATCAAATTCCATGTCATTGATGCCAAGAAATGTTAAACGCTTTACTCTGCAGGCCTTGGCTACATGAGTATAACGTCATCCCCTCTACAAAACATCAGTGTATGAAGTATTTCAAAGATGGCTCAGAGTACACCGTCATAGGAGAACTCAATCCTTTCTCGGTGAACGATGTGCGAAAGTATGAAGTTGCAAAACAATTTCAACCGGATTTTGAAGACACTGAAAGGTGCCACAGGCCGGAAAATAAGCAAAATTCCGTGGCCACCATCTCGGACTTCAGAAGTGATACTGAAGATGACAAGCAAATAGTCCACTCGGGACAACCTCAAAGGGAGAACAATAAACCCGTACCATCGACCCCTATCCTGGTCATTAGCAACAATTCCGAAGATGAGACAAACACGGTGTTCTCCATTCTTCCATCAACATAGACTCTTGCTGAAGCGGATCAGAGTCTACATATTATGATTACCCCGTCTCGAAACTGCATGGAACTTGACGTTTTTAATACATACAGCGTGCAGAAACTAGAAACTTTCTACGTGCCTATAGGACAAAAAGGTGAAAAGGAGATTCTCTTCTACAAATCTATGGAGATTAAGTTGGAAAAAGAAGTCTGGAATGGTGCCAACCCAACTGTTGACAAGTTCCAGCCCATCCGTATGCTAAGATATTATGCGGAGGGATTAAAGGAGTTGTTAAAGCGCCAAGGCATGCCTCTCGAACAAACGGTTCTGTAAGCCCAATTCTACAAAAAGATTTGGGATATCCCCGGAACTCAACGAAAGATGCCTAACGGGAAGATGGAAACAACTGGGTTAGGATATGTTCAGTCCAAGAAGCGTGAGCAAATTTACAGCTGCCATGCCATAAATAGCTCGAATAGAGAAGAAATTGTTTCTCCTAGCAGCCATGTTGCCGAACAAGAGAAAAGTCTTTTAAGTCCGTTGCTCGAAGAGCAAATTGACAAGATAATAAAAAAAGTTATTCAAGCCAGCCGAGACAACCACAATCGTGAAATGACCATATATAAAAAGGCCAAGACGCAGCGTCTCAGTCAACAATCAGTGGAAGAAGTAGATCATGATACTCTCCATCCACAGCCCGCTGTGTACTCCCATGAAAAAGGAAAATTCCGAAGAGGAGATGGGAATGAGGCAGTGATCGCGAGCAACGTTCAAGGACAAAAAAGCAAGTCCAGGATGCCTTCTAAGCCAGGAAAGTTCGCTCATATCCCATCCCTCATAAAGAAGATGGGTCGGAAATATTCATTTTCTTAAGACAAGACAGGAAAGATCTTCGGCCTTGGCATGAAGCACCAGATGATGATGCTTTCGGAGTCTCGGCATCCCAAATAGATAAATAAAGTTCATCATCCGGATTATTGCTCCGACTACCGAGCAATAAGTCACCCCCTTGAAGACTGTTTCACGTTCAAGAACTGCGTGGAGGACCGATATCAAAAAGGCAGGTTCATGTTATCCGATAGTCGGAGGATAAGCCCGTCACAAAAGCATGAGCCAAAGAAGACCTATACCATCAGGTAGGGACCAGACCGACCGCGAAAATAGAAGCGGACTCGTACCTATCATATGATAACACTCTCAAGAGAGAGAGGGGACGAGAATATGATTGAACTCTTCGGATGCTTCACAAACGAAGACGATGACGAGGAGATCTCAGAATTTCCACCGGCACTAAAGGAACTGGAAAATAGAATACATAACACGGCGGACAATCTAAGAAAAATCAACTTAGAAACGGAGGATGATCCAAGGCCGACGTTTGTCATTGAGCTGCTGTCCGAAAATTAGGTAGCCAAATTAAAAGATGTGCTTATGCAGTACAAAGACTGCTTTTCTTGGAACTACTCTGAAATGCCGGGTTTAGATCCAGTGGTAGCGGTACACAAGCTGGCCATATCGCCAGGCATAAAGCCAGTCAAACAGGTGCCAAGAAGGATGCGGCTTGAACTTGAGATGTGTATCAACGTGTAGTCAAGAAATTAATCGACTTCGGCTTCATCTAAGAAATTCAATATCCCGACTGGATCGCTAACTTCGTTTCGGTAATGAAGAAAAATGGGACAATTTGCATTTGTGTGGACTTTCGTGACCTCAACAAAGCGTGCCCGAAAGATAACTTTCTAGTGCCTGTTACCGAACTGATGATCGAGAACATGTCCACCCATGAAGTCTTCTTCTTCATGGAAGGATCTTCAGGATATAAGCAAATAAAGATGGATCCTGACGACCAGAATCATACCGCCTTCCGGAATCCGTTGGGTGTATTTTGCTATAAGGTAATACCTTTCAGTTTGAAGAACACCAGAGCTACGTACCAAAAAGCCATGACGAAGATATTCGATGACCCCATACACAAAATCGTCGAATGCTATACCGACAACCTTGTGGTCAAGAGCAAATCTCTTGAGGAATACTGGGAACATCTAAAGATCGTTTTAACGTCTTTGGAAGTATAATCTGAAGATGAACCCTCTAAAGTGCGCATTTGGTGTCTCCTCAGGCAAATTCCTAGGCTTCATCATCCGCCATCGAGGTATCGAAATTGATCCCTCAAAGATCAAGACAATTATGGAAATGCCCTCGCCCAGAACCCTCAAACAACTGCGATCTCTTTAAGGAAAGCTCGTGTATATCCGACAGTTCATAGCCAACCTCTCCGAAAAATGTTGTCCCTATAGCCATCTGATGAAGAAGGGGACCCCGTTCGTCTGGGATCAAAAATGCCAAAACGCATTGGAAGAAATCAAACAATACCTACAAAATCCGCCGGTATTGGCCGCTCCAGTTAAAGGAAAGCCCATTATCTTATATACAGCAGTCCTTGAAGGTTCACTGGGCGCGCTATGGGCACAAAAGAACGATCAAGGAAAGAAAAGAGCTATATACTATCTAAGTCGAGTTCTCCTGGGGGCAGAAAGCAACTACCCCGATTGAAAAATATTGCTTGGCGCTGATCTTCGCAATAACGAAGCTCAAACACTACGCCTTGGCGCATGAGATTCATCTCATATCAAAATTGGATCCTCTGAAGTATCTGATGTCAAAGGCTATGCTAATGGGAAGGCTTGGCAAATGGGCCCTACTGCTGATGGAATTCTCGATAACATAACGACCCTTCAAAGCAGTGAAAGGACAAGTTGTCACGCCTCGTTTCCCAAGATGTGCAAACTACGGCACATGACAGAGCCAACCATGCTCCCTGTGGGTAGGAACCATCCCTCCACAGCCATATTACGTCTGTCTATAGGATATCAAGAACAGAAAATATATAATTTATCTGGTACATGTCTATTTGCCACAATAAATAGAGTCAAGAAAATGTATAAGCGGAAACGAATCAAATCCAATAAAAAAACATTTGAATTCTGTCCCAATATGGGCTCACATCAAAAGAAATAAAACTGTGGAAACAAATAAACTAAGAGTGTAAAAAGCTAGCTCCTCATTGCTCGGCTTGATGGCTAAAGTACTCCTATTCAGGCTGCGATAAAGGTAGAGGAACCAGGCCATGCAAAACCCAGACGTCAGTGTGTCATAATATCAAAATAATAGTAATGACCAGGACATAACGATATAAGTAAACATGAATATAAATGAATAACATAGGTGTAAAACAGTGAGGTGTATGTATGTGATGTGTATCCTAAAGTCTGTACTTATAGATTATCTATTCTAGAAGTCTTTGAAATCAATTAATGTAATCCTCATTGTAACCCAACAGTATATACTCATTCATTTCCCACGGGACCACGGTAACAATATTTATTCCGTAACGTCCGGAAATACGGCAAACAAGTAATTATTCCATAATGCCCGGAAAAATGGAAAACAAGTAATGATTATTCCGCAACGCCTGGAAAAATGGCAAACAAGTAATTATCCCGTAACGCCCGAAAAAACGGCAAACAAGTAATTATTCTGTAACGCCCGGAAAAACGGCAAACAAGTAATCATATTCTCTTGAGTTACGTTTCGGTTACATTCTTGATTTCCCTTTTCCCCCCAGATTTGTGTTCAAGTCAGGTATTGCCAATATAAATCTAATGCCAACACAGGATCAGGTATATACAGTTTTTGTCTATGCAGACAACAAGTCACGTCCGTTAGGACAACACGTCAATATTGTTGGCATTAGTAACAAGATCCAAGTAATAAGTCAAGTAGTGTGTCGTGAACGTGTCATGTGATACATATGTATCAAATAGATACCCAAATATGAAACTGTAATGAATATCGGAACACGGTAACCAAACTGATACTAGGATGCATATGTATCTAACTGTAATAACCTTTATACGTTCATTACTATATATGATGCAAACTAAATAACCTGTTATACTAATGTAATAGTATAATGATATCATGATGTTCCGGCATGCAACTAGATATACTATTGTCAGTACGGATACGAACGGATAACGTAACACTGTAAATTGGTAATAGTTGCTTAATAATAAAACTCATGTACTATTTTTATTCATATGGATATCGGTATAGTAACATAGCATGTTGCAAGTTAAACTTGCCTGATCGGATCTCACAATGGGTACGAACGCTACGTCCGACGTCGGATAAACGCTGCGATGCAAACTCACGCGCGTGCATGACTGGATCTGGCTGAACAATGACGTGACATGGTGACTAGGATGGATGACGATGATAACTGGGTCGTCCGGATCGTCGGCGACGCGTGTGACTCCGGCGAGACGATTAAGAACCGATTCAAGAAAAAGAAGAAAGAAAGAAAGAAGAAAAGAAGAAGAATGGGATGTGGCTGTTGTGTCGGCTCTGGTGGCAAGAACAGAGGTGAGACGAGGTGATGGTGACGATGGTAGGTAGCCGTCGGCGACAAGGGGGCAGTGGGTTTCTTGGTTGCTGTTTGGGGTCGAGAATGCAGGGTTGATGGTGGTGGTGGTTTGTGGTATCGGGGTTCGGAGAGGGAGGTGAGAAGGTTACGGCGATGACGACGACGAGGTGGTGGGGTCTCCGGCGATGGGTAACAGCGAGGTTGCTGCAGGGGTCGTGGTTTGCGGAGATGGGTGTGCAGGGTTAGCATCGTGGGTTGTCGAGGGTGGCAGGGATCTCGTTGGGGATGAAGGAGAGGAAGAGGAGGTGGTTATGAGGGCGAGGAGATGAGGGGGATGAGGTTGAGATGATCAGGGTGAGGTCGTAAGTCTAGGGTTCTGGTTTAGGTTCGTCGGGATTGCAGGGTTCTTGAGGATGGAGAGAAGAGGAAGCAGCGAAGGTGGTGATGAGGGTGGCGAGGCGATGAGGGTGGTGACAAGGTTGTCGACGTGGTTTTGGCGATGGCGAGGACGAGCGGCGTAGGTCTAGGGTTTGAGTTTTCTGGGGTTCTCACGGGGAAAAGAAAGGAAGAAAGAGAGAGGTGTTTAATGATTGGGTTAATAATAATATATAATCTATAGGTAGAGAGAGAGAGAGAGAGAAAGAGAATAAGAGATAGAGAGAAACAAGAGACAGAGTGAGAGAGATAGGAAATATTATAATTAGTTAATAATATATTACATTATATATGTGTATATATGTTAGTACTGTTTTAGTTTAGAAATATATTATAATATATTTTATATGATTATACAGCTAATATCAAAATGCTCCGAATATTATTCGGCTTTCTTCTAAAAATCTAGTTTTAAAATATGGAGAATATACATACAAGCTAAAACCATAATGCGATGTTTGACTAATAAAAATGCATACCTCCAAGTATGAATCTACGTAAATACATGCAGTGATCCAAACGAGTCTGTTTTATCAATCTGGACATGAACACGATATATGGATGCAAACATATGATATGGGTTATGATAACATGCCATGCTAGATATTAAAATGTATTATTTGGTTATTATTTGTATTGTCACGCCCCACCCTCAATACAGAGAGTATTGTCCGCTCTGGCCGAAACCACACGGTTTTGTCTTTCGGGGCGAACCAGCCTCGACCAGGGGCCACTTCCCAGGAGGTCATCCATTCCAGAACTTCCCTGTAGACTCCTTAAAAAGTGTGATAAAAATCGAGTATCCCGATCCGAAACGATGCTCATGGGTACTCTATGCAATCTCACAATCTCTTGTATGTACCGCTCTACCCCCAATACGGAGAGTATTGTCCGCTCTGGCCAAAACCGCACGGTTTTGTCCTTCGAGGCGAACTGGACCCGACCATGGGCCACTTCCTAGGAGGTCACCCATCCCAGAACTTCCCTGGCTCGAGCACGCGTAACTATGGAGTTCTCAATCTCCTATAGTGTCGGTTCACTTAAAAGGCGTCTCTGTATTGAAGAGTGGTATCATTTCATTTATAATTCCAGATCTGCTCTCTTTCGGAATGTATTATTTTCTATTGTTCTACAGGTGGTCCCATGGATTTAGGAGGTGGCCCCCACGGATTCAAGAGATGGCCCCGCCCCCTTGGCATGACACTTAGTGTGGCGCTTTATTCCGTGTGGCACTTTGTTTCGTGAGTAAGAACCGGGCCCCGACATTCTCCCCACCTTTGAACAATGGTTCGTCCTTGAATCATAGACTTACTATTGAAGGACCAGCTTTGATACCATTCTGTTACACCCCACCCCCAATATAGAGAGTATTATCCGTTCTGGCCGAAACCGCATGGTTTTGTCCTTCGGGGCGAACCGGACATGACCAGGGGCCACTTCCTACGAAGTCACCCATCCCAGAACTTCCCTGGCTCGAGCATGCTTAACTACAGAGTTCTAAATCTCCTATAGTGCCGGTTCACTTAAAAGGCGCCTCTGTATTGAAGAGTGGTATCATTTCATTTATAATTCCGGATCTGCCCTCTTTCGGAATGTATTATTCCCCATTGTTCTACAGTGGTCCCACGGATTCAAGAGGTGGCCCCTACGGATTCAAGAGGTGGCCCCTGCCCCTTGGCATGACACTTGGCGTGACATTTTGTTCTGTATGGCACTTTGTTCCATGAGCAAGAACCGGGTCCCGACACAATCCATCGCCGATTTCCTTGCGGAACATCCGATACCTACAAATTCTCCCCTAAACCGCGAGCTGCCAGATGAACAAGCGTTCGACGCAGTAGAAGAAGAGAAAGAAGAAATTGAGTCCCAATAGGAGCTCTACTTCGATGGAGCGTCTTCTATGAAGCGGCGGAAGAAGAACACTCCTACAATCAAAGCCAGGGTAGGTCTTATCTTCGTAATCCTGGAAGGAGGAATATTGCGTTATGCCCTCTCCTTAATGGAACCCAGGACTAATAATGAAGCGGAATATGAAACTTTGATAGCCGGTCTTGAGATTGCTATTGATATGGGAATCAAGGACCTCCTCATATATAGAGATTCTCAGCCGATTGTCAGTCAAGTAAATGGTGACTACAAGACATGCAAGCCAGAACTAATAATATATGGCAAAAGAGTGTATCAGCTGTTAACCCAAATCCCTTCCTATACCCTGGAAAATATACCGCCAGCGGAAAACAACAAGGCGGATGCTTTAGCCAAGTTGGCTAAAGAATTGGCCGACGAGGACCTTGATGACGTAAGGATCATTGTTCAAAGCTGCAAGATCCTGGAGCCAACAGATATATCTTCAGAAGCCCTGATAGAACTATCCAAAAAAAAAGAAACGACCGAACATGAAGTTCTCCAAATAGAGGACGAAGAAGTGGTCGAGGACTAGAGAGAAGCCTTCATAAGCTACTTCAAGTCCCAAAGCACACCTGAAGATGCGCCATCTAGACATTAGCTCATGAAACAGGCTCTGTCATTCACCTTCGTTAATGATACTCTATACAAGAGATCATTCGACTTCGTATGGTTAAGATGCCTTGGGCCGAAGGAGACAAAGAAAGTCGTCCAAGAAGTACACGACGGAATTTGCGACTTTCATCAAGCAGGACCAAAAATGAAGCTGAAGATAAAAAGGATGGGCTATTACTTGACCACGATGATTCAGAATTGCCTCGAATATGCAAAGCAGTGTCACTAGTGCCAAATACACGGAGACTTCATATATCAACATCAAACCCGCTGCATCCGACAATAGCCGGTTGGCCGTTCGAGATATGGGGAACAGATATAATCAGCCCTATTAAACCAGCGTCATCCAGAGGACATCGGTTTATACTGGCAACAACTGTCTCATTCTCTAAATGGGCAGAAGCAGTTCCGCTAAGGCAGGTGAATACGGAGAATATCCTCAACTTCTTCAAAACTCAAGTTATATATCGGTTTGGAACTCCACGACGGATATCTTGGATAATGGACCAGCCTATAGAAGTCACAAAATAATGTTGGGATTTCCTAGTGCCGTGGCCGTTGCAGAACAAAAACTTTCATTTTCAAAAATCCAGCACTAGAAAACCCGACCTAGAATCTAACCATAAACCTAAACTAGCTATCTAAGGAGTTCTAGCTATTATGATAGATGTTTATACCTAGAGACTCGTGTCCTTCAGGTCTTCACTCCTCTTCTTTAGCTCCTTAGGTGATCTCGATCGAGCTTGAAAACCGGCCTTCTCGGTCCTAGATGATCTACTTGAGGATCCTTGATCGAATCTCCTACTCCAAAGTGAAGTGAACTAAGCAAACTAGTTTCCTATTCTAGTTTCTTAGGTGATGTGGTAAAGGATTAGTGGTAAGTTTCTACCTTAAAACTTTTTTTCTCAACACATGAGAATGGCAGGATTTTATGTGAATATGAACTCAAGAGAATAGAAGAGAAGAGAATGAATGAGCTCTCAAAGATGAGAGAGAATGGCAAGTGAAGAATGAATCATGAGAATGGCAAAGGCATTGTTTTATCAAGTATTTCTTTTCTTTTTAAAATCAACCATGCTTCAATAGTAGCAATAAAAAATGCCAAGCCCATTCCTCATGCCATGCTTCAACCATCTCTTCCCTTTCTACCTCATTTTCTATTTTCAAGAAAATAGAAAAATACAAGATGAGGTGTCACCTTCTAGAAGGTATTTTGTATAAATACAAAATACTTTCTACTATATATACATACCCGTATTCGTATCAAAATATGAATACCCAAGAGATAGAACAATACCACTAAAATAATACTAGCATTAAATCAATATCCGATTTAATGAAACGACTTAATCCTAAGCCCGCCAATATTATCTGTTCGATTGAAGAAATTTAGATAACACTAGAATATACATATCGAAATATGTACACGTAAATTATTAAATCAATATTTGATTTAATAATCCGGCTGAATCCTAAGCCGGCTAGTATTATTATTCGATCGAAACCCTGCATGGATAAACATACGACCACCACATCATTTCGCCTAAATCAGAGAAAAACTCTGTGCGGGACTCTAAAGACTCGACAGTACGCTGGCAGCGGGTTTAACCACAAGCACGTCAGCGGCACTAGCTATACGTAACGGCTACCCAGGTACCTGTCGAAAAGAAAGACGACAAGCAAGCTCATCTTGACCCCTGATTTAGAGTTGTTTTTTACGATCAAAAATAATTTACCGCAATCAAGAACGGCGTCGCTTTGCAGCTAGCCGGTGAGTACGGGTCGGTCTACAGGGATGGTGTTAATTTCCTGAATGTTCTTACGAGCTAATTCCAATGGGTGTTGGATCTTCTAATTAAATCTAAAACTAAGTTGTACGAGAATTAAGAAACTTGCTAGGATTAGGTCTAGGTGGAGTTTGGTAAGATTAAATTTCACACCTCTTTCAATGCCCTAAATTAAATCTTTTAGGAGTTATAGCAATTATTAGTAAAGGGGATTAGGATGATTGGGAAGAAACGAAGTTTCTTCTTCGAGATCCTTGTCCGTCCTTTCCTAATAATTACTCTAACCTTCATAAAAGACATGCATGTCTGGTCCTTTATACTACGGTTTCACCGTTACCTCGTGGGTAGGGTGTTGTAGGGAGCGGATCATGCATGCGTGCATGAAGTTCTAATTTTTGCAAATGATTGGGCATGAAAGAGATGAGAGATCTTCATCTCTCAAACTCTTCCCTATTCCTAACCCTAACAAACGAGGAAATTACTCGCTCATTAAGAGATCTATTAAAAACATCATTTTTATTGTATATATATATTTTTTAGATCTAATAGATTAATTACCTACTGCAAGTTAAGAGATTCTACACTAGATTAAACTAAGGCAAACAAATGATTTATCTAAGACAAGAATTTAATTATAAACTAAGGCAGAAAATAAAAGATAAACTTACAGAATGATGCTTCCCCAACTTTGATTGAATCTGAATTTTTATTTATGAAAAAGAGGCATCCCTCATACAATATTTAAAATACATATTTCTAGGGGATAGGAAAATTAGGGTTACAAATGACTCGCACATGTGCTATTACAAAATTGCCCCTAGGACGACTAGTCAACGCACCGCCAGAGCTCCCGTGAAGTTTTTCACCGACGTGCGCTATACACGGCCGCGGAACCGTGGCCCGAGGCCAGGTTTGGCCGCGGTTCCGCGGCCAAAAGAGGGCTTAGGGCTGTGAGTCTTATGGGCCTGGCTTCTATTGACTCTTGGTTCCTGTTTATATATGTCCTTTTTCAATTGGGCTTCTAGGTCTTCTCCAGATCTCTAGTGAACATTGTAGCGGACTTTTACTGTTGCTTCGTGACGAAGTCCTGAACCTTGCGCTGTTTTGTACTGATCTCTGTGTAGGCTTGATCAAGATCCTCTGTTTATTGGTCAAAGTCTCACTTTTTCATTATCTTTTATCTTTTTCACTGCTTTCGCTCCAAGAACCTGCAACATGTACTATGTAGCAGACATGGGTCAAAAGTACCTATTTTATTGTAAAATGCGTAAGAATGGGGAATATAATAATTCAAGAATATGATATGAACAAATACCCCCAAACTTATGTTTTGCTCGTCCTCGAGCAAACCTAGTTTTATTCTTGACAAAAACCTAACCGGACTTTCGCAGGGAAACGCGATTGCACTGAGCTCGTGCAACAAGCCGTTAAACCTCTAGGTGTCCCTAGTAGGAGGAGTGTTGTCTCCTGAGGGTTTTCAGCGGATACTACCCACAAAATCCTATCAATTCGGCTTTTCGACTTTAATTCCACAATTAGGTTTTCTAACAAGGAATTCTATTATCATCGACTTGTAATTTATCCACCCATATTCTTCACACTTCCTCATCATTTAACTTAAGATTATATATGTTCTATAGACTCACTTAGCTTTCGGCATTTCTTAAGTTTTCCTTCTAGGGTTCCATTTCCACCTAGGAATTTTTTTTATCAACTCTACTAAAGATACAAGTTCTATTCTTCATTCCTTTTTCTTATCTAAACTCTAATCATATATCCCCACGTGTGTGTATAAATCACCCATACACTTGGAAATTCAAATCAAGCAATCATACCCTTGTCCGTTGTCTAAAGTATTTATTAATTGGTGAATTTTTAATTGAATTTTGCTTACACATCCTTCATGCGACCGTTAATACTTCTTGAGGTACCAATGACCGATTACAAAATGCGTTTGCACTTTAAAGCATAATTTCTAGTCTTGCAACACCCAAGGCTTTAGCAGTGACTCCCAAACCAGTTGGTCTAAGGCACTAGGTGATGAAGCACCCTCGCTAAATATTTTTCTATTTTTTTTAGCCTTAAGTAATCACAAAAACCAGTGTTTATTTTTTCTTCTTTATTTACACTTGTATTTTTTCATTTTCTTCGTACTAAGGATCTTAGACAACAGCATTTCAAGGTCTCCTCTACTATTCCAAGTTTCAAGGTACGTGATTGTGCAATTTGTAGGGTATACATTTTCAGAATCTATACTTAAGCTAGGAATTATCTTTCAAACTTTTACTCTAATAAAAATCAATACTTTTCCTTTATTTCGACTTAGCCCAAGAAGTGAACCCAAAATTTGCCTATTTCTAAATAAACTACAAACACATATACTTTCTACCGTTAATCTTTAAAGAAGGTTATTTTTAGGGTTTTTAGTTTACTAAGTCTAAGATCTAGTTGTTCGTAGCCAGTTAACCTATTTGTCAAACTCAAGTTAAATATGGCCAAAATTGAATAGAATACTTTTTATAATTTTTGAAATTTTTAAATTTTTATGAGTTTTTCTTTTACCATTTTTTTTATTTTTCAAATTTTTCAAATTTTTATGATTTTCATATAAAGATGCAATGCAGAAATATACATATGAATGTGAAGGGAGAAAACTTACCGAGCATACCCCCAAACTTAAACTGGACAGTGTCCTCACTGTCATGTTGCACCAAGTGGGTCGATAATGTCGGCAATTTCCTGCTTATTAACATATTTACAAATGATACACACCCCCAAACTTATTTGAAATAAAGTTTTGGAAAAATTGATTGGGAATTCGGGGGTGAAAGTGGAGGAAAATCAATCAGTGTAAATCGGCTCTTGCAAAAACAGGAACTCCTCCGAATGGTCCGCTGTGAGGAACGGTTTCAATCGATATCCATTTACTTTGAATAAAGTACCGTCCTCTGAATTTTCAAGATCGACTGCACCGTGCGGATAAACGGTGCGAATTACAAATGGTCCTTTCCACCTAGAACGGAGCTTGCCGGGGTGATAATGTAGCCGAGTATCATAGAGTAAAACCTGTTGACCAGGTTTAAAAGTTTTTTGCAGAAGGTGTTTATCATGGAACACCTTGGTTCGGTTTTTAACAATTACGGCATTATCATAAGCCTCATCCCGCAGCTCTTCTAGTTCATTTAATTGCAGCTTTCGATTGCTGCCCGCATCTCCTAATGATAAATTCAACTCTTTGATAGCCCAAAATGCCTTATACTCAATCTCTACTGGGAGGTGGCAAGCCTTCCCGTACACAAGCCGGTATAGAGACATACCAAGATCGGTCTTGTATGCAGTACGGAAAGCCCATAGTGCATCGATCAGTTTGAGTGACCAATCTTTACGGTTTTTAGACACCGTTTTCTCCAAGATTTGCTTGATTTGCCGATTTGAAATCTCGGCTTGCCCACATGTTTGGGGATAGTATGGCGTTGACAGCTTGTGGGTAATAGAATATTTGCGCATTAAGGACTCAAAAGTCCTATTGCAAAAGTGAGAACCATTATCACTTATGATCGCTCGAGGGTGCCCAAATCGAGAAAAGATGCGTTCTTTAAGAAATCGAACGACAACCTTATTGTCATTCGTTCGGCTAGGCACAGCCTCGACCCACTTTGAAACGTAGTCAACAGCCAAAAGAATATAAATATTCCCAAAAGAATTGGGAAATGGTCCCATGAAGTCTATTCCCCAAACATGAAAAACATCCACAACCAAAATTGGTTGGAGCGGCATTTCGTTTCTCCGCGATATCCGGCTCAAGTGTTGGCACCGGGAGCATGTCTTGCAGTATTCATATGCATCCTTAAAGAGTCGTGGCCAATAGAAACCACACTGCAAGATTTTTCCGGCTGTCTTCTTTGGGCCAAAGTGCCCGCCACTTGCTTGATCGTGGCAAAAAGACAGCACACTCTTAAACTCATTTTCCGGTACACACCGACGAATGATTTGGTCGGAACAGTATTTAAAAAGATAAGGTTCATCCCAGTAAAAATGCTTTGCTTGAGACAAGAATCGAAGTTTATCCTGTTTCGACCAATCTTTAGGTATCAAGCCGGTGGCTAAGTAGTTGACGATATCAGCGAACCATGGTTCGCAAGAAACGGTTAAGAGTTGCTCATCGGGAAAAACATCGTTGATCGGAATTTCAAGTGTAGGCGAAGAAGGAAGTCGTGAAAGGTGATCGGCTACTACGTTTTCACATCCTCTTTTGTCCCTTATGACAAGATCAAATTCTTATAGCAAGAGGATCCAACGTATTAGCCTCGACTTAGCATCCGTCTTCGCAAAAAGGTGGCGAAGAGCTGAATGATCCGTATACACAATGACTGGAGAGCCGATTAAATAAGGCCGAAATTTTTCAAGTGCAAACACAGCTGCTAAAAACTCTTTTTCTGTTGTTGTGTAGTTTAGTTGGGCCTCATTTAATGTACGGCTAGCGTAATAAATCACGTGCGGCATTTTATTAATGTGCTGTCCAAGAACAGCACCAATGGCAAAATCTGATGCGTCGCACATGATTTCGAAGGGTTGCGTCCAGTCTGGAGATGAAAGAATGGGCGCAGAGATGAGAGAGTGTTTCAATGACTCGAACGCTTCCATACAAGTTGAGTCAAAATCAAATGTTGTGTCCTTGGCCAATAAGAGAGTCAAGGGTCTAGCAATCTTGCTAAAATCCTTGATGAACCGTCTATAAAAACCGGTATGGCCAAGGAAAGTTCGGATGTCTTTGACGCATTTAGGAGGAGGAAGATTAGAAATGACTTCAATTTTGGCTCTATCAACCTCTATGCCATTTTGCGAGATGACACGTCCTAAGACAATGCCTTCTCGTACCATAAAGTGGCACTTCTCCCAATTTAAAGTTAGGTTCTTATCCCTACAGCGGGTAAGAACTGCTTCAAGATGTCGTAAACACTCGTCGAAGGAGTCACCAAAAATGGAGAAATCATCCATAAAGATCTCCAAAAACTTTTCAACCATGTCTGAAAAGATCCCCATCATACACCGCTGAAATGTCGCGGGTGCATTGCATAACCCAAAGGGCATGCGGCGATAAGAAAAAGTGCCAAAAGGACAAGTAAATGTGGTCTTGTCTTGATCCTCTTTGGCGATGGGGACTTGGTTATAGCCGGAATAGCCATCCAAAAAACAATAGAACTTGTGCCCAGCCAATCGTTCTAGCATTTGGTCAATGAAAGGTAAAGGAAAGTGGTCTTTCCTTGTCATGGCATTGAGTTTTCTATAGTCGATGCAAACTTGCCACCCAGTTTGGGTGCGAGTGGGAATTAACTCATTTGCCTCATTGGTAATGACCGTGATGCCCGATTTCTTTGGCACAACATGAATGGGGCTAACCCATTAGCTATCCGAGATAGGGTAAATGATACCACTATTAAGACATTTAACAATCTCCTTCTTGACAGCCTCTTTCATAATGGGGTTGAGGCGTCTTTGTGGATCCCTTACCGGCTTGGCATCATCCATCAAGTGTATATGATGTTCGACTATAAGGGGACTAATCCTCTTGATGTCCGCCATAGACCAGCCAAAAGCTTGTTGATTATTGTGTAAGACCATTAAAAGGGCCTTCTCTTGCTCAAGATCTAGAGAGGCAGATATGATAACAGGTAAGGTCTCATTCTCACATAGATAAGCATATTTTAGGTGCGACGGCAAAAGCTTTAGTTCGAGTTTAGGAGGTGAAACAATAGATGGTAACAATGGAGTAACTGTTTCAAACTCGAAGGATTCCATCAAAGGTTCAAATCGAGTGTACGCAACCGAGTCGGATGGTTCAACTAACTCATCCGAAAAAGCAAAAGACTCAAACTCGGGTGGTGAGTCTTCAAAATCGTCTACAAAGGTGAAACACTCATAATCGTTGTCCGCCGTGAAAGCTGTGTCAGATTCTAGGAGGAACGCACAAGTGGCGTCAACACTGCTGTGATCGAACATAAAATTTTCGAATTCACAGTCCTCCTCCGCGATCTCATTGATCGAGCAAACATCAAGTACGCTAGAATTAGGCTCGGCAGGCTGATTTCCCAACTTAAAAATGTTGAGTTCAATTGTCATATTGCCAAAAGATAGATTCATCGAACCGTTACGGCAATTGATCACTGCGTTAGAAGTCGCAAGGAATGGTCGACCAAGTATCACCGGAATTTGACTCCGGGGGTTAGCGACAGGTTGTGTATCCATAACAATAAAGTCAACGGGGAAAATGAAATCCCCTACTCTAATTAACACATCCTCCAACTCTCCCCTAGGATGTGTGATGGATCGGTCGGCCATTTGGAGAGTATAATGAGTGGGCTTAAGCTCTCCAACGCCTAATTGCTCGTACACAGAATAAGGTAGCAAATTGACACTAGCACCAAGATCTAATAGTGCTCTATTGATGTTCTTGTCCCCAATTGTTATCGAAATAGTAGGACAACCTGGGTCCTTGTGCTTTTGGGGGTAAAGATTGGACAAGAGTATCGCTAACAGTATTAGCCACGAAAACTTTCTTTGGTACTTGTGACTTCCTCTTTTTGGTGCATAAGTCCTTTAAGATTTTTGCATATGAAGGAACTTGTTAGATTGCATCCAAAAGAGGGATATTTATGCTAACCTGTTTGAACAACTCTACAATCTTCTCCATTTGTGGAGTTGGTTTATTGGATCTCAACCGGTTTGGAAAAGGTACATTTTGAAAGGTTGTTGAGTCCAATTTTTGCGGATCAGATTGTTGAGTTGGAACGGAACCCCGTGTAGACGTGTTCGTGTTGTGAGAAGTGGGTCCGTTCGAGCTAGAAGAAGTAGAGCCTTGTGAAGGATGGAGAAGAGGCTCTAACGAAGAAGAAGAAGGTGAAGAAGATGAAGAAGGACCACCGGTAGGGGTGTCATGGTTAATACCCACATTATTTTGCAACACTTTTCCGGATCTCAACGTGGTCACAGCATTTACGTTATGATTTTGCTGTTGATATGCAGCATGTGCGTGACCGGGATTTGGCAGTGGTTGAGATGGGAGCTTTCCTTTTTCTCGCTTGCTCAATGTTGCATTGAGTTGTGCAATTTGTGCCTCAATAGATTTGATGCTTTGATCGTGTGAGGCACTGTTTTGCACTAAAGATTGAATAGAAGTCTTTAATCTTGCTGTAGATTGTGTAGATTGTTTTAGGAACGCATCTAGACTTCTTTCGAGCGAGCTAACCTTGTCATTATTAGGTTGAACAAAATTGTTTGGCGGGTAAGAAGTGTTAGACACAAAATTGTTCACTTGATTAGGGTAAGGCTGCTGTTGGAAAGGTTGTTGAAATTGAGTTTGTGGAGGTGCTTGTTGTTGTGGAGGAGGAGGCCTTTGAAAATTGTTATTTCCTTGGAATTGTTGATTTTGGTTCCAAGCGAATTTTGGGTGACTCCTCTAACCCGGATTGTATGTCGAAGAGTATGGATCGTTTCTTTGTCGTTGTTGAAAGGCAGCATTGACTTGATCATGTCCTTGAGTAGATGCATTGTAAGGACACTCTTCGGTGAGATGTGATGGATCCGAACAACAAGCACACACAGTTTGTGGAGGCATAACGGGGCAGGAGAAGGCAATGAGATTTTGGTCTCTATCGCTTCTAAATTTTTCGTAAGAGCGGCCATTGTTCAGACCATAATATTGCATTTTTCATCCCCCTATTCTTATCCGTTTTATAAATAAACAGGTACTCTTGACGCACGTTTGTTGCATGTTACAGGATACAGGCTCTTGGAGCAAATACAGTGAAAAAGACGAAAGTTGATACAGAAAAGGGACTTTTGACCAACAAGTAGACGGATCTTACTCAAGCTGAGACGAAGAACAGTGCAAGGTCCAAAAAGACGAAAGTGAAACGGTCAAAAGATCCTTACAAGTTTTCACTGAAGATCTGGAGAAGACTAAGAAGCCTAACAGAGAAAAGAAGTATAAAAAAAGGAAGCCCAAGAAGTCCTGAACCAAGCCCAGAAGTTGGGTGAGCTAAGCTCACCAAAGGGCCGCGGAACCGCGGCCCAAGCCAACCAATGCCGCGGTTCCGCGGCCGCTTGGTGCCCGTGTCGGTGCAACTTTCCTGTGTCGGTGCGTCGGTGCAGGGGTTGGGATTTTTCGTGGGCATATCTGTAATTGCACGAGCGCGAGACTCTGAAACCCTAAATTCTCCTGTTTGCTTATAAATTGTAATCAAAATTTGTAAAACCCTATACCTCTTTTCAATCAATAAAATTCAGAATTGCTGGGAGTTTATTCAGATCTGTTCTATATTGCTTGGAGGGAGCCGTCAACCTAGTAAGTTATTTTATGTCTTTGTTTTAATTCTTTTAATTAGTATGTCTTATCATCCCCTAATGAGCGAGTAGTCTCCTCGCTTGTTAGGGTTAGCCTTAGGGAAAGGTTTGAGAGATGAGATCTCTCACCCCTTTCATGCCATCCACACCTAAGAGTTAGAACTCCATGCATGCACGCACAACCGCTCCCTACGGCATCCTACCCCACGAGGTAACGATGAACCGTAGTATAAAGGGCCGGTTGCGCGTGTTTTCCATGGGGTTTAGGGTAATTATCGATAAAGGAAGGATACGAATCTAGAGGAAGAAACATCTTCCCAAAAGATTCGGATCCACTTTACTGATAATTATCGTAACATCTAATAGATCTAAAATAGGGCAATGAAAGCGGTGAGGAAACCTTTAATCTCCAAACTTCCCCTAAACCTAACCCTAGCAAGACTTTAATTTAGATTAATTTAGTTTAGTGATAGATCTAGTTTTTTAGATTTAATCAATCCAATACAACATTTGGAATCAACTCGTAAAGACGCATTAAGATAATTACCCATCTCTGTGGATCGACCCGTACTCACCGGCTAGCTGCAAAGCGACGCCGTTTCTGATTACGGTAAATACAAATTTTTGGATTAATCAAATGGCGCCGTTGCCGGGGATGGCGTAAATTTCTTTTGTGTAATTTCGGGTTGATATAAATTTTAAAAATTATAAAAATCTGAAAATAAAAAAAAGAGACATAAAAAAATTATCAATTTTTATCTGTTTGAAGGGTTCCTCATTTGAATCTTGCAGGAACAGCGAAGTATCGCGGATCTGGAATTTTACAGAAAGCAAATCAGGAAAGTGAACATCAGAACAGAGAAGAAGTGGAACAAGGGTGCATTAGAAATTTTTGCAGAGCCTGATCCCTCTAGACGACCGCGGAACCGCGGCCAAGGAGCACACCCGACCGCGGAACCGCGGCCCTTTGGTCTCTTCTCTGTTTGGAAATTGCAGGGTTTGTCTTCTCCTTCTCCCCTCTTTCAACCTCCATATATCTTTCTGTAAAAAATTTCTACAGGAATTCTTTGCGCTAAAAATTCTTTCTCCCCCTTCTAAATAACAGATTTTCTGCAGGTTTCTTTGCGCCGCGCTAAAAAAATTGATTGCAAGTAAATTTTATTGTTTTGCATAATTTAATCGGACTTTAAGGGGCTAATTGACCAAACTCAGATTGGGTGGGGATTTCATCACCCTTCCTAGGACCCCAGAAATCACCTTAAAGCATTTTGCATCGACCACAATTAATTAAAAAAATACTAGACTCAGACCTAAGGACATCGAGCTCAATAGGAAAAGGACTAGTATAGGCATCGACCGTTTATCCTAACTGACTTTGCGGTGTCTAGGTTAGTGGTTATTAATTAGGCCCACTATTGTGGTTCCTTCCCACTTACCTGGCCGTACTTGTCGGTGAAGAGACGGTTTGAGGTCCTATTTCTAGCCCTAGTTAGGAGCTGTCTAGCAGACCTAGGTGACCCTAGATCTAGGCCTGATTGTGCATGTGTGGTTGATACATTTGTGTCACGAGTCTCTTTTCAAAACTTCTTTGCAAAACTCTCACATAAAAAAAAAAGAAAAAATCTTTTCAAAACTTGCAACTTGTCGCTAAGAAAACTTGCAACTCACTTCCACCACTTCCCTCCATTGACGTTATCTTACCCCCACATTCTGTTTTTCTATCTTTCTGACTACACTACTCCTTTAGTGTATGTCACTTTGGACTAGGGATACTAACGCCCGATTAGTCCGTGTTTCGTTGGTACCGACCGACGAACCTTTCGACACTGAAGTCGAAATTCCCTCCATTTCCTTACCTCCACCTTCGAATTCTTCTTTCGAAGGTATGTCGGGACACGACCCCAACGATACCTTACCGACGGGAATGATTCCACCTCCGTTAGGTGCGAATAACCCGAATCTTCTGCCTGTTGTATCGCCCGCACGAGTTGCGCTCCAGGATCTCTTCTACCCCGTCCGCACTTCTTTACCTACATGTCTTTCACCCCTACCGGCAAATGGGGACAACTTTGAAATAAAACCACATTTCATCAATATGCTGCCAAAATTTCATGGTTTGGAATCGGAAGATGCGTATATTTTTATTAATAAATTCCAAAATGTGTGCGCTATGATGAAAACGACCCAATTAAGTGATGACGCTATAAGTCTAAGGGTCATTCCTTTCACCTTATGTGACCTAGCCGAGAAGTGGCTATATAGCACCGCATCACATTCCATTAGAAATTGGGACGAGTTTGTGAGAGTTTTTCTGAAAAAGTTCTATCCTTATCACAAAACTGCTAGAATCCGTAACGAGATTATACAATTTTCACAGCTTCCTTCCGAACCATTTTGGAAGTGCTTCGAGAGATTTAAAGACCTACTTGTTCAATGCCCTCATCATAGGATCGAAAGTTGGCAACTTTGCCAAACATTATATGAGGGATTGAACTCGGCAACGAAGCAGTTGCTAGAAACTATACGTCAAGGTCATTTTCTTTCCAAGTCTAGCGACGAAGCGTGGCAGTTTCTTGAGGATCTTAGTGAGCAAACAATTCAGTGGGAGAGTACCAAGACCACATCATCTTCTTCTGTTGGTCAATCAAGGGCAGGCATACACCAAGTGGATATGTCGATTGCTATGAAGGCCGAGATGGCCGCACTTATGAAAAAGCTAGAAGCCATTGAGACAAAAATCTCATCGTCTTCTCCTGCCCCTACTTTACCCACACGATCTGTTTGTGCTTGTTGTTCGAATCCATCGCATCTAACCGAAGAGTGTCCTTATAATGCACCTATTCAAGGACAAGATCAAGTCAATGCTGCATTTCAGCAACGACAACGAAACGATCCGTACTCTTCGACATACAATCAGGGATGGAGGAGTCACCCAAATTTCGCTTGGAACCAAAATCAACAAGTCCAAGGAAATAACAATTTTCAAAGACCTCCTCCACAACAACAACAAGCACCTTCACAAACTCAAAACCAGCAACCTTTCCAACAACAATCTTATACAAATCAAACGAACAATTTGGTTCAACCAAATGATGATAATGTTATCTCGCTCGAAAAAAGTCTAGATGCATTTCTTAAGCTATCTACAGAATCCGCAGCAAGATTTGAAAATTATGTTCAGTCTTTGATGCATAACAATGCTTCACACGATCAAAGTATCAAATCTATTGAGGCACAAATTGCACAATTAACTGCTGCGTTGAGCGAGAGAGAAAAGGGAAAGCTTCCATCTCAACCATTGCCAAATCCCGGTCACACACAAAATGCATATCACAATCACAATGTAAATGCGGTGACCACGTTGAGATCCGGAAGAGTGTTGCAGAATAATGTGGAAACTAGTGATGACATCCCCGCCGGTGGTTCTTCTTCTTCTTCTTCTTCTTCTTTTTCTCCATTGTCATCCTCCCCTTCTTCATTTTCTTCACTTTCTTCTTCACCTTTTTCTTTAGAGCCTATTCTCTACCATTCACATGGCTCTACTTCTTCTAGCTCGAACGGACCCATTTCTCACAATATGAACACATCTACACCTGGATCCGTTCCTACTCCACATTCTACTCCACAGACATTTGACTCAACGAATTTTCAAAATGCTCCATTCCTAAACAGGTTGAGTCCTAATAAACCAACTGCACAAGTGGAGAAGATTGTGGAGATATTTAAGCAGGTTAGCATAAATTTACCTCTCTTGAATGCAATCCAACAAGTCCCTTCATACGCGAAATTCTTAAAGGGCTTATGCACCTCGAAGAGAAAGGCATCTCAAGTACCCAAGAAAGTGCTAGTGGCTAGTGCAGTGAGCAATACTATTAACCACCATCAAATCTTACCCCAAAAACGAAAGGACCCCGGCTGTCCTACGATTTCAATCACAATTGGGGATAAGAAAATTAATCGAGCACTTTTAGATCTTGGGTCTAGTGTTAACCTGATTCCCTACTCCGTGTACGAACAATTAGGGGTTGGAGAGTTGAAACCCATTCGTTGTACTCTCCAAATGGCTGATCGATCAATCACCCATCCAAGGGGTCAGCTAGAGGATGTGTTGATCAAAGTGGGGGAGTTCATATTCCCCGTTGATTTTATTATTATGGATACACAACCTGTTGCTAACCCAAGAAACCAAATTCCGGTAATCCTAGGTCGACCATTTTTGGCCACTTCCAATGCTGTAATAAACTGTCGCAATGGCTCCATGACTCTATCCTTTGGGAAGATGTCTAGTGAGTTCAATATTTATAAGATGGGAAGTCTGCCCCCCGTGCCTAAAACTAGTACACGAGAAGTTTTCTCTATTTACGAAATCACGCAGGAAGACTGCGAGCTTGAAAGATTTCTATTTGACGAAAACAGTTTTGACGCCACTAGTGCGTCCCTCCTTGAGCCTACCACCGTTCACACAACCGATATTGATTATGAATGTTTCATTTTTTCGGATGATGACGACTCACAGCCCGAATATGAGTGTTTTGAATTTTTGGATGAGTTAGTCGAACCATCCGAATCGGTTGTTTGCAGTGATTTCGAACCTGTGTTGGAGTCCTTTGAGTTCGAGGTAGATTCCACAATGATTCTTTCGCCTCTAAAACTCGAACTCATGTCCTTACCACCTCACCTTAAATATGCTTACATAGGTGAGAATGAGACTTTTCCCAATATAATATCAGCTTCTCTAGCCTTCGAGCAAGAGAACGCTATTTTAAAAGTCTTACAAGATAGGCGGCAAGTTTTTGGTTGGACTATGGCGGACATCGAGGAGATCAGTTCCCTTATAATTGAATATCATATGAAATTGATGGATGATGCCAAGTCAATAGAGGACCCACAGGAACATTTTGGGGGTATTGTGGTTAGTCAACCTCCTTCTTTAGAAGTTGAACCACCCCCATTTCTTTTAAGAAGCTACGAGAATGCCAACATTCCACTGATTGCTGATCATTCGCATTCTCGTTTAGATGCATCACCACCTCCTGTCTATTCACTTCCATACCTTCCATACCACCACTTCTATCTTCCCCAATTCTTTATGGATCGCTACGACTTATTCTTCCACTAACCAATACTCTTTACTGATAAAATTTTCAACTGGTTGGTGTTGACTTTTGGTCTATGCAAAGTTTGACAGTAATGTCTAACATAGTTTAAATGAAGTTTGGGGGGAGGGCCTTTCTGTATATATTTTTGTTTTCCTTAACAATAAAAAAAATATATATATAAAAATTATAAATAAATAAACAGGGGAGTGCCGGTATTTTGACCCTCTTGGGTTAGGATGACAGTGAGGACACTGTCAAGTTCAAGTTTGGGGGTATGCTCGGTACGTCTTCTTCCTTTGCATTCATTTGTACATATTTTTTGCATTTGCATATTTATTTGAAAACCCATAAAAATTTGAAAAATTTCAAAAATTATAAAAATATTGTATTCAATTTTGGCCATATTTGATTTGAGTTTGACAGATAGGTTAACTGGCTAGGAACAACTAGATCTTAGACTTAGTAAATTAAAAACCCTAAAAATAACCTTTCTTAAAGTTTAACGGTAGAAAGTATATGCCTTGTAGTTTATTTAGAAATAGGCAAATTTTGGGTTCACTTCTTAGGCTAAGTCGAAACAAGGGAAGAGTATTGACGTTCTTATTAGAATATAAGTTTGAAAAATATTTCCTAGCTTAAGTCTAGATTCTGAAAATGTATACCCAACAATTTGCACAATCACGCACCTTGAAACTTGGAATAGTAGAAGAGACCTTGAAATGCTCTTGTCTAAAGTCCTTAGTACAATGAAAATAAAAGAAAAAAGTGAATAAAGAAAAAAAAATGGACACTGGTTTTTGTGATTACTTAAGGCTGTAAAAATAGAAAAATATTTAGCGAGGGTGCTTCATCACCTAGTGCCTTAGACCAACTGGTTTGGGAGTCACTGCTAAAAGCCTTGGATGTTCCAAAACTAGGAAGTACGCTTTAAAGTGCTAACGCATCTTGCAATCGGTTGTTGGTATCTCAAGAAGTATTAACAGTCGCATGAAGGATGTGTAAGCGAAATTCAAAATTCACGAATTAATAAGTGCTTTGGACAATGGACGAGAGTACGATTGCTTGGTTTGAATTTCCAAGTGTAGGGGTGATATTTACACACACGTGGGGATATGTGATTAGAGTTTAGATGAGAGAGAGGAATGAAAAATAGAACTTATATCTTTAATAGAGTTGATAGAAATTCCTAAGTGGAGATGAAATCCTAGAAGGAAGACTTAAGAGATACCGAAAGCTAAGTAGGTCTACATAACATATATAATCTTAAGTTAAATAATGAGGAAGTGTGAAGAATATGGGTGGATAATTTGCGAGTCAAAAGATAATAGAATTTCTTGTTAGAAAACCTAATTGGAGAACAAAAGTCAATGGGCCGAGTTGATAGGATTTTGTGGGTGTAATCCGCTGAAAACCCTCAGGAGACAACACTCCTCCTACTAGGGACACCTAGAGGTTTAACGGCTTATTGCACGTGCTTAGTGCAATCGCGTTTCCCTACGAAAGTGCGGTTAGGATTTTAGTGAATAAAAAAATAAGTTTCCTCGAGGACGAGCAAAAGATAAGTTTGGGGGTATTTGTTCAGACCATAATATTGCATTTTTCATCCCCCTATTTTTATCCGTTTTATAAATAAACAGGTACTCTTGACGCACGTTTGTTGCATGTTACAGGATACAGGCTCTTGGAGCAAATACAGTGAAAAAGACGAAAGTTGATACAGAAAAGGGACTTTTGACCAACAAGTAGACGGATCTTACTCAAGCTGAGACGAAGAACAGTGCAAGGTCCAAAAAGACGAAAGTGAAACGGTCAAAAGATCCTTACAAGTTTTCACTGAAGATCTGGAGAAGACTAAGAAGCCCAACAGAGAAAAGAAGTATAAAAAAAGGAAGCCCAAGAAGTCCTGAACCAAGCCCAGAAGTTGGGTGAGCTAAGCTCACCAAAGGGCCGCGGAACCGCGGCCCAAGCCAACCAATGCCGCGGTTCCGCGGCCGCTTAGTGCCCGTGTCGGTGCAACTTTCCTGTGTCGGTGCGTCGGTGCAGGGGTTGGGATTTTTCGTGGGCATATCTGTAATTGCGAGCGCGAGACTCTGAAACCCTAAATTCTCCTGTTTGCTTATAAATTGTAATCAAAATTTGTAAAACCCTATGCCTCTTTTCAATCAATAAAATTCAGAATTGCTGGGAGTTTATTCAGATCTGTTCTATATTGCTTGGAGGGAGCCGTCAACCTAGTATGTTATTTTATGTCTTTGTTTTAATTCTTTTAATTAGTATGTCTTATCATCCCCTAATGAGCGAGTAGTCTCCTCGCTTGTTAGGGTTAGCCTTAGGGAAAGGTTTGAGAGATGGGATCTCTCACCCCTTTCATGCTATCCAAACCTAAGAGTTAGAACTCCATGCATGCACGCACAACCGCTCCCTACGGCATCCTACCCCACGAGGTAACGATGAACCGTAGTATAAAGGGCCGGTTGCGCGTGTTTTCCATGGGGGTTAGGGTAATTATCGATAAATGAAGGATACGAATCTAGAGGAAGAAACATCTTCCCAAAAGATTCGGATCCACTTTACTGATAATTATCGTAACATCTAATAGATCTAAAATAGGGCAATGAAAGCGGTGAGGAAACCTTTAATCTCTAAACTTCCCCTAAACCTAACCCTAGCAAGACTTTAATTTAGATTAATTTAGTTTAGTGATAGATCTAGTTTTTTAGATTTAATCAATCCAATACAACATTTGGAATCAACTCGTAAAGACGCATTAAGATAATTACCCATCTCTGTGGATCGACCCGTACTCACCGGCTAGCTGCAAAGCGACGTCGTTTCTGATTACGGTAAATACAAATTTTTGGATTAATCAGCCATCTCGGCCTTCATAGCTATCGACATATCTAAGTGATGTATGCCTGCCCTAGACTGACCACTAGAAGAAGATGATGTGGTCTTGGTGCTCTCCCACTGAATTGTTTGTTCACTAAGGTGTTCAGACCATAATATTGCATTTATCATTCCCCTATTTCTTATCTTTTTATAAATAAACAGGTACTCTTGACGCACGTTTGTTGCATATTACAGGTTACAGGTTTCTGGAGCAAATACAGTGAGAAAGACACAAAACAACAGAAAAAGGGACTTTTGACCAACAATTAGACGGATCTCAGTCAAGCCTAGTCGAAGAACAGTGCAAGGTCCAAAAAGTCAAGTGAAACGGTTAAAAAGCCCAATACAAGTCTTCACTAAAAATCTGGAGAAGATCCAGAAGTCCAACAGAGAAAAGGACTATGGAAATAGAAAGCCCAAGAAACAAGGAATAAAGCCCAGAAGTTTCACAAAGTGGATCCACTGTTTGGCCGCGGATCCGCGGCCAAACCCATGCTGGCGCCGCGGATCCGCGGCCATTAAGAGCGCGTGTCGGTGGAAAATTGGCTTATCGGTGCGACGGTTCTGGTGTTGGGATTCTCAGGGGGCAAATCTGTAATTGCGCAAGTGCGAGAGTCTGTAACCCTAGGTTTCCTATTTGCCTATAAATTGTAATCTTAGATCTAAAAATTGTATGCCTCTTTTCAATAAATAAAATTCAGAAATTCTGGACGTGACATTCAGATCTGTTCTTTATCGCTTGGAGGGAGCCATCACCATTAGTAAGTATTTTATTCTTTTAATTATAATGTCTTCTCATCCCCTAATGAGCGAGTAGTCTCCTCGCTTGTTAGGGTTAGCCTTAGGGAAAGGGTTGAGAGATGAGATCTCTCACCCCTTTCAATGCCTAACCCATTAAGAACTCCATGCATGCGCGCACAACCGCTCCCTACGGCACCCTACCCCTCGAGGTAACGGTGAACCGCAGTATAAATGGCCGGTTGCGCGCGTTTTCCATGGGGGTTAGGGTAATTAACGATAAAGGAAGGATACGAATCTAGAGGAAGAAAACATCTTCCCAAAAGAGTCGTATCCACTTTATCGATAATTACTATAACACCTAATGGATCTAAAATACGGCATTGAAAGCGGTGAAGAAACATCAATCTCCAAAACTTCCTCTAAGCCTAACCCTAGCAAGAATTTAAATTAGATTAATTAAGTTTTAGATCTAGATTTTTATAAAACCAAAACGACAAATAGAATCAACTCGTTAAAACACACTAAAGGAATTTACCCGTCTCTGTGGATCGACCCGCACTCACCGGCTAGCTGCGAAGCGACGCCGTTTCTTGATTGCGGTAATTATATTTTTGATCGTGAAATCTATACCAATCAAATGGCGCCGTTGCCGGGGACGGCGTAATCTTTCTTTTTTGTGAATTTTCGGGTTGATATAAATTTTAAAAAATTATAAAAATCTGAAAATATAAAAAAATAAAAAAATAATCAAATTTGATCTGTTTGAAGGGTGTATCTATTTGAATCTTGCAGAAACAGCGAAGAATCGCGGATCTGGAATTTTACAGAGGGCAAATAAAAATTTGGTACATAAGAACAGAGAGAAATTGCAAGTCCAGAGCAGTGAAATTTTTTCCAGAGGCTGATCCCATCATTCCGCCGCCCATCCGCGGCCTAAACCCTATAACTGCCGCGGATCCGCGCCTTCATTGACACGTCAGCACTTGGAATTTTGTGGGTTTGTTCTCTTTTCCTCCCCTCTGTAACCTCCATATATCCACTGTAAAAAATCTTTTCTGCAGGGTTCTTTGCGTAAAAAGTCTTTCTCCCCCTTCTAAATAACAGATTTCTGCAGGTTTCTTTGCGCCGCGCTAAAAAATTCTGATTGCAAGTGAAATTTTATTTGTTTTGCATAATTTAACCGGATTCTAAGGGGCTATTTGACCAAACTCAGATTGGGTGGGGAGTTCATCACCCTTCCCAGGACCCTAGAAAACACCTAAGCATTTTGCATCAACCACCTTTAATTAAAAAAGATTAGACTCAGACCTAAGGACAGCGAGCTCAATAGGAAAAGGACTAGGGTAGGCATCGGCCGTTTATCCTAACCGACATTGCGGTGTCTAGGCTAGTGGTTTTTAATTAGGCCCACTGTAGTGGTGGTTCCTTCCTACTTACCTGGCCGTATTTGTCCGTGAAGAGGTGGTTTGAGGTCTATTTCTAGCCCTAGTTAGGAGCTGTCTAGTAGACCTAGGCAACCCTAGATCTAGGTCTGATGGTGCATGTGTGGTTGACACATTGGTGTCAAGAGTCCCATTTTCTAAAATCTTCTTGCAAAACTCTCCAATAAAAAAATTAAAGAAAAATCTTTTAAAAACTTGCAAAAATTTTGTCGCTAAGAAATCTTTGCACTCTTCTATCATGGGTACCCCACATCATAAATCTCTTGCCGAATCTTGGTATCCCGAACCTAACTTTGCGTCGTTCGTCAATTGTTTCGGTCAATTTAAAAACGATCCCTCCTTGTCAAAAATTTCGTTGAAAGATCAAATAGAGGCGTCTAGGAGAAACAGTTTGACTTTTCAACCCACTTTGTGTCAACCGAGTCAACCTTTACAACCTACATATGTTGACACCACTTCTTCAAGTCCTTCTGTCACTCCTAGGCCGATGTCCATTGCTGAGCATATTGCTCAATCTCGCAGTCGATCTTTCACCCCTCTCCACTCATCTAGTTTTAGGGATCCACACGATTATTCACCTTCTTATCCATATGTTGACCCTACTCCTGTCTTACCACCCACTTCCTACCAGTCATACCCGACCTTCCCACCTTCACTAGACACTGTTTCGACACAGCCATTAGGGAGTTTCACATACCCAACTAATTTTGAATCTTTTACTGAAACCCCCTCACCACCTAAGTCTAGTTTGGAAGAGTCGTTGGAAGCATATATTGCTGTAACAAATAAAATAATGAGGAATGTGGAAGCATCCATGGCCGCCCTTATGCAGCCTAGTGAACCGGTAGCTAGTGTCCCGCTAGCTCCGAATTTTTCAATGTATAAGGCGGCAGTTGGACAGAGTGAGAATGAGAGATGATTTTCAAATCAAACCTACCCTTACCCAATTGAAACCCACAACTCCGGTTTTCCATCGATTGTTCCAAATGATTCACCAGTTGAAAATAAAAATGAGTTGTGCGATTTTGTAGTGTTTGATTTGCCAAATTGTGAGGAACCCCTTTCAAGTGAAACCGCACCTAATCCTTTCGATCTTTACACCTCCACTCTAGAACCTACATTGATAAATATCCATGCTGTGGATGAAGTGTCTAAAGAAATTGATTTTCACTTGATTGAGGATATAGACGCCGGGAATATTTCGGATGATGAACCTGTCGATTTAATAGAAATTTTATGTTCAAATCATCATCCTGAGTTATTAAATGTTTCTCCCGAATCTCATATGCGTCTAGATTTTGATGATAATGGTATGGATGAATTAAATATTGAGGATAGTACTGAGGAGAGTCTTGAGGATAATATCGAGGTTGAACCATTTTTATTTGATGTGTCGGATTTTTTAATTCAGCCTCCTGAACTTTTGACTGTTATATCACCATCCCTCCTTCCTACTGTTCCGACCGAACAAATGACCGTTACGTTTTCATCTCCTATACCAAGTTCGGCGTATCCATGTTTTCTTGCGAATCTTGAGGGATTTGACCCCATTACACGACGAGTTCATAGGTTAGCGCAATCGCTTTTAACACATCGGTCATCACAAATTGCGCTAATTTATTCACTCAATTTACACCCTCAAGATCGCACTCCACTTCTTTCTTCTTTCCATCTTTCTTCTCCCCCACCGAGACCATATTCTACCATTCTTCTTTCCACACGGTCTCGCGTGCTTTTCATCTCTTTTCTTTCCATCCCATTCTTGCACCAACTCTACCATTACCATGATAAGATCTTTGAATGGTTGGTGCTAACCTTTGGCTTGTGTAAGGCCAAGCTTAAGTTTGGGGGGAATCTTGTTGTATATGTATATATCCTTTTGTTTTTTTTTTTCTATAAAAATATAAATTTTTTTTTTTTTTCAAAACATAAAAAAAAAAAATTTATTATAAATAAATAAACAGGGGAGTATTGGTATTTTGACCCTCTTGGTTTAGCATGACAGTGAGGACACTGTCAAGTTCAAGTTTGGGGGTATGCTCGGTACGTCTTCTTCCTTCGCATTCATTTGTACATATTTTTGCATTTGCATATTTATTTGAAAACCCATAAAAATTTGAAAAATTTCAAAAAATTATAAAATAATTGTATTCAATTTTGGCTAATTGACTTGAGTTTGACAAATAAGTTAACTGGTTAGGAACAACTAGATCTTAGACTTAATGAATTAAAAACCCTAAAAATAACATTCCTTAAAGTTTAACGGTAGAAAATATATGCCTTGTAGTTTATTTAGAAATAGGCAAATTTTGGGTTCACTTCTTGGGCTAAGTCGAAACAAGGGAAGAGTATTGATGTTCTTATTAGAGTATAAGTTTGAAAGATAGTTCCTAGCTTAAGTCTAAATTCTGAAAATGTATACCCTACAATTTGCATATTCACGCACCTTGAAACTTGGAATAGTAGAAGAGACCTTGAAATACTCTTGTCTAAAGTCCTTAGTATGAAGAAAATAAAAGAAAAGGTGTGAATAAAGAATAAAAAAAAAATGGACACTGGTTTTTGTGATTACTTAAGGCTGTAAAAATAGAAAAATATTTAGCGAGGGTGCTTCATCACCTAGTGCCTTAGACCAACTGGTTTGGGAGTCACTGCTAAAGCCTTGGGTGTTGCAAAGACTAGGAAGTACGCTTTAAAGTGCAAACGCATTTTGTAATCGGTCGTTTGGTACCTCAAGAAGTATTAACGGTCGCATGAAGGATGTGTAAGCAAATTTCATTCACCAACTAATTAGTACTTTGGACAACGGACAAGGGCATGATTGCTTGAATTGAATTTCCAAGTGTAGGGGTGATCTTTACACACACGTAGGGGTATGTGATTGGAATTTAGATAAGAGAGAGGAATGAAAGATAGAATTTGTATCTTTAATGGAGTTGATAGAAAATTCCTAAGTAGAGATGAAACCCTAGACGGAAGACTTAAGAGATGCCGAAAGCTAAGTAGGTCTACATAACATATATAATCTTAAGTTAAATAATGAGGAAGTGTGAAGAATATGGGTGGATGATTTACAAGTAGAAGATAATAGAATTCCTTGTTAGAAGACCTAAATGAAGAACAAAAGTCAATGGGCCGAGTTGATAGGATTTTGTGGGTGTAATCCGCTGAAAATCCTCAGGAGACAACACTCCTCCTACTAGGGACACCTAGAGGTTTAACGGCTTGTTGCACGTGCTCAGTGCAATCGCGTTTCCCTGCGAAAGTGCGGTTAGGATTTTAGAGAATAAAACAATAAGTTTGCTCGAGGACGAGCAAAAGGTAAGTTTGGGGGTATTTGTTCAGACCATAATATTGCATTTATCATTCCCCTATTTCTTATCTTTTTATAAATAAACAGGTACTCTTGACGCACGTTTGTTGCATATTACAGGTTACAGGTTTCTGGAGCAAATACAGTGAGAAAGACACAAAACAACAGAAAAAGGGACTTTTGACCAACAATTAGACGGATCTCAGTCAAGCCTAGTCGAAGAACAGTGCAAGGTCCAAAAAGTCAAGTGAAACGGTTAAAAAGCCCAATACAAGTCTTCACTAAAAATCTGGAGAAGATCCAGAAGTCCAACAGAGAAAAGGACTATGGAAATAGAAAGCCCAAGAAACAAGGAATAAAGCCCAGAAGTTTCACAAAGTGGATCCACTGTTTGGCCGCGGATCCGCGGCCAAACCCATGCTGGCGCCGCGGATCCGCGGCCATTAAGAGCGCGTGTCGGTGGAAAATTGGCTTATCGGTGCGACGGTTCTGGTGTTGGGATTCTCAGGGGGCAAATCTGTAATTGCGCAAGTGCGAGAGTCTGTAACCCTAGGTTTCCTATTTGCCTATAAATTGTAATCTTAGATCTAAAAATTGTATGCCTCTTTTCAATAAATAAAATTCAGAAATTCTGGACGTGACATTCAGATCTGTTCTTTATCGCTTGGAGGGAGCCATCACCATTAGTAAGTATTTTATTCTTTTAATTATAATGTCTTCTCATCCCCTAATGAGCGAGTAGTCTCCTCGCTTGTTAGGGTTAGTCTTAGGGAAAGGGTTGAGAGATGAGATCTCTCACCCCTTTCAATGCCTAACCCATTAAGAACTCCATGCATGCGCGCACAACCGCTCCCTGCGGCACCCTACCCCTCGAGGTAACGGTGAACCGCAGTATAAATGGCCGGTTGCGCGCGTTTTCCATGGGGGTTAGGGTAATTAACGATAAAGGAAGGATACGAATCTAGAGGAAGAAAACATCTTCCCAAAAGAGTCGTATCCACTTTATCGATAATTACTATAACACCTAATGGATCTAAAATACGGCATTGAAAGCGGTGAAGAAACATCAATCTCCAAAACTTCCTCTAAGCCTAACCCTAGCAAGAATTTAAATTAGATTAATTAAGTTTTAGATCTAGATTTTTATAAAACCAAAACGACAAATAGAATCAACTCGTTAAAACACACTAAAGGAATTTACCCGTCTCTGTGGATCGACCCGCACTCACCGGCTAGCTGCGAAGCGACGCCGTTTCTTGATTGCGGTAATTATATTTTTGATCGTGAAATCTATACCAATCATAAGGTCCTCAAGAAAATGCCACGCTTCCTCACTAGATTTGGTTAGAAAGTGACCTTGACAAATGGTTTCTAGCAACTGCTTCGTTGTCGGGTTCAATCCCTCGTATAATGTTTAGCAAAGTTGCCAACTTTCGATCCCATGGTGAGGGCATTGAACGAGTAGGTCTTTGAATCTTTCAAAACACTTCCAAAATGGTTCGGAAGGAAGCCGTGAAAATTGTATAATCTCATTACGGATTCTAGCAATTTTATGATGAGGATAGAACTTTTTAAGAAAGGCTTTCATAAACTCGTCCCAATTTATAATTGAATGTGATGCGGTGCTGTATAGCCACTTCTCGGCTAGATCATATAAGGTGAAAGGAATGACCCTTAGCCTTATAGCGTCATCACTTAATTGGGTAGTTTTCATCATGGCGCAAACGTTTTGGAATTTATTGATAAAAATATACGCATCTTCGGATTCCAAACCGTGAAACTTAGGCAGCATATTGATGAAGTGGGGTTTTATTTCAAAATTGTCCCCATTTGCCGGTGGGGGTGAAAGACAGGTAGGTAAAGACGTGCGGACAAGGTAGAAGAGATCCTGGAGCGCGACTCGTGTGGGCGCTTCAACAGGTGGGTGATTCGGGTTATTCGCACCTAACGGAGGTGGAATCATTCCCGTCGGTAAGATATTGTTAGGATTGTATCCCGACATGCCTTCAGAAGAAGAATTTGAAGCCGGAGGTAAGAAAGTGGACGGAATTTCGACTTCGGTGTCGAAAGGTTCGTCGGTCAGTACCAACGAAACACGGACTAATCGGGCGTTAATGTCCCTAGTCCAAAGTGACATACACTAAAGGGGTAGTGTAGTTAGAAAAATGAAAGACAGAATGTGGAGGTAAGAAAACGTCAATGAGAGGAAGTGGTGTAAGTGAGGTGCAAGATTTCTTTAGCGACAAGTTGCAAGTTTTGAAAAGATTTTTTTCTTTTTTTTATGTGAGATTTTTGCAAAAAGATTTTTGAATAGAGAATTTTGACACAACTGCACTCAACCACAAATACACAATCAGGCCTAGATCTAGGGTCACCTAGGTCAGCTAGACAGCTCCTAACTGTTCCAAAGGGCTAGAGATAGGACCTCAAACCGCCTCTTCACCGCCAATTGCGGCCAGGTAAGTGCCAGGTAAGTGGGAAGGAACCACAGTAGTGGGCCTAATTAAAAACCACTAGCCTTTGACACACTTGCCTAGACACCGCAAAGTCAGGTTAGGATAAACGGCTGATGCCTATAACTAGTCCTCTGTCCTAGTGAGCGCGACGTCCTTAGGGCCGATTCTAGTATTTTTTAATTAAGAGTGGTCAATGCAAATGCTTTAAGTGATTTCTGGGGTCCTGGGAAGGATGATAAAATCCCCACCCAATCTGAGTTAGTCAATAGCCCCTTAATGTCCGATTAAAATATGCAAAGCAGTAAATTCACTTGCAATTAATTATTTTTTTAGCGCGGCGCAAAGAAACCTGCAGAAAATCTGTTATTGAGAAGGAGGAAGAAGATTTTTAGCGCAAAGAATCCTGCAGAAAATTTCGCAAAAAGATATATGTAGGTTGGCAGAGGAGGAGAAAAGAAAACAAACAGAGCAGATTTTGCGCAAAGAAGCCACGTGGCCGCCGCGGTTCAGCGGTTTGGGGTGCTCTTGAGCCGCGGTTTCGCGGTCTGGTGGAATGATCACTTCCCGAGAAAAATTGTGCTATTCTGTTGTGGACTTCTCCCTCTGTTTTGATGTACCCTTTTCTGTTGCGCACTCTAGATTTTTCCAGATCCGAGATTCTTCGCTGTTCCTGCAAAATTCAAAAGATAAACTCTTCAAACAATAAAAAATGATAAATTTTTTTGTACTTTCTATATTTTCAGATTTTTATGATTTTTTAAAATTTATATCAACCCGAAATTACAAAAAGGAAATTTTTACGCCATCCCCGGCAACGGCGCCATTTGATTTAGAGGTTTTTTTTACGATCAAAAATAATTTACCGCAATCAAGAACGGCGTCGCTTTGCAGCTAGCCGGTGAGTACGGGCCGGTCCACAAGGATGGTGTTAATTTCCTAAATGTTCTTACGAGCTAATTCCAATGGGTGTTGGATCTTCTAATTAAATCTAAAAACTAAGTTGTACGAGAATTAAGAAACTTGCTAGGATTAGGTCTAGGTGGAGTTTGGTAAGATTAAATTTCACACCTCTTTCAATGCCCTAAATTAAATCTTTTAGGAGTTATAGCAATTATTAGTAAAGGGGATTAGGATGATTGGGAAGAAACGGAGTTTCTTTCTCTAGATCCTTGTCCGTCCTTTCCTAATAATTACTCTAACCTTCATGGAAGACATGCATGTCCGGTCCTTTATACTACGGTTTCACCGTTACCTCATGGGTAGGGTGCCGTAGGGAGCGGATCATGCATGCGTGCATGAAGTTCTAATTTTTGCAAATGATTGGGCATGAAAGAGATGAGAGATTTTCATCTCTCAAACTCTTCCCTATTCCTAACCCTAACAAGCGAGGAAATTACTCGCTCATTAAGGGATCTATTTAAAAGCATCATTTTTATTGTATATATATTTTTTTAGATCTAATAGATTAATTACCTACTGCAAGTTAAGAGATTCTACACTAGATTAAACTAAGGCAAACGAATGATTTATCTAAGGCAAGAATTTAATTATAAACTAAGGCAGAAAATAAAAGATAAACTTACAGAATGATGCTTCCCCAACTTTGATTGAATCTGAATTTTTATTTATGAAAAAGAGGCATCCCTCATACAATATTTAGAATACATATTTATAGGGGATAGGAAAATTAGGGTTACAAATGACTCGCACATGTGCTATTACAAAATTGCCCGTAGGACGACTAGTCAACGCATCGCCAGAGCTCCCGTGAAGTTTTCCACCGACGTGCGCTATACACGGCCGCGGAACCGCGGCCCGAGGCCAGGTTTAGCCGCGGTTCCGCGGCCAAAAGAGGGCATTGGGCTGTGAGTCTTCTGGGCCTGGCTTCTATTGACTCTTGGTTCCTGTTTATATATGTCCTTTTTCAATTGGGCTTCTAGGTCTTCTCCAGATCTCCAGTGAACATTGTAGCGGACTTTTACCGTTGCTTCGTGACGAAGTCCTGAACCTTGCGCTGTTTTGTACTGATCTCTATGTTGGCTTGATCAAGATCCTCTGTTTATTGGTCAAAATCTCACTTTTGCATTATCTTTTATCTTTTTCACTGCTTTCGCTCCAAGAACCTGCAACCTGTACTATGTAGCAGACATGGGTCAAAAGTACCTGTTTTATTATAAAATGCGTAAGAATGGGGAATATAATAATGCAAGAATATGATATGAACAACCCCCACTGAGCCTATCCGTGACACTCTCTGTACAGTCCGATCTCTTCGTCTAAGAGTATCGCATACCGAGTTTAGGGGTGGTAAACGTCTTACCCTAATAACCCGATAATTCGTGTTGATGCGGCTCAGGACCAATCCGGGAAATTACCGATCAACCTATCAGTAAATCCCAACTGCCTTGGCCAAGGTCTTATGGTCCTGGCCAATCGAACACAGTGCGATATCGACTCCCTATACCAGGAGAGACGAATCTCCAACAATCACTCACTGCCTCCATGTGGCTCGGGACCGTACCCAACCAAAACCTGTTTTCATGACTCATAAGAGCCGTGGTAGGGCAGTGATCAAAGTACAGTGGAAAATCACACGAGACAAATGACGATCTCAGGTCTGAAGACTAACCTATACTCATGTCACCTGAGAACTGCTATCTGACGATAGGTATAGTACTATCTAGAAGTTCTCGGTGAGTCCGTCCAGTGTACTCACCCCAGTGAGTACTTGTATACGTTCTTAGGTGCAAAAGACCAATGGCTGCGGGACCAACCATCCCCCTCGTCGGGGTTTTGAAACGTATACACTAGTCTACTCTGGAATATCGATGCCCAGTCTCGATACTCCCATGACTAGGGACCTTTTAAGGATGTGCTTATCGACTACCCAGCTCCTACAAGTATGATCGCCATCACAACGCAAGTAGTCAAGCAATGATCCTACAGGCATTATCAATATGTATGTAGGGTGTTTTCGTCACCCCATTGAGATAAGAATACGCACGCGCTTGTTAGGCGCATTACAGATTCCCCCTGCCTAGGGTAGGCTGGGGTTTATTGATTGTGGGAATCCGAATCTCCGGCAGCCGCGGACTAAGCTGTCGTTAATTAGCCCTCGCCTTTGGAGAGTATGTGTGTGTGTATGTATATATACTTATATATATATAAAAAGGGAAAGGGCATCCAAAGGATGCATGGGAGAAAGCGCCTACGCCTCACGTGCGCGGCACGCGGGCGCTTGGGCGCTCGGGCGCTATCGCTTTGGGCACTAGCGCCTCACGTGCCAGGCACATGGGCGCTAGCGCCTCACATGCCAAGCACGTGAGTGCTCAGGCGCTCGTGCTTTGGACGCTTGGGCGCTAGCACTTTGGGTGCTAGCGCCTCACGTGCCAGGCATGCGGACGCTCGGGCGCTAGCGCCCAAAGCGCTAGCGCCTCACGTGCCAAGCATGTGGGCGCTCGGGCGCTCGCGCGGCAGAAGGGACGTGGTCCCTACACTGGGAGTTGTACTCCCAGAAAGAAATACCTTTTTTTTGGTGTGTGTGTATTTGAGGAGTTAAACTCCTAAGATATTTTTGGAGCTGATGAAGGGGCTTCTCCCCTTAAGCCCTGGATCTTCCCCAAAGTGGGGTCTTTGGAGATGGTCTCCTTCTGCCTCCTCTGTTGGCCGGCTCTTGGATAACAAGAGGGGTGAGATTTTAAAAATCTCCTCTTTTTGAGATCTAATGGAAGATCTGAGCTCCCCTTTGTGGGTTTTGTGGTGAAAAACTACTTAGTTTTGGAAAAGGAAGAGTAAAACTCTTGATTTAATTCAAAAGAAAGAAGAAGGTTTAGAACCTTGAGGAAGGAGAAAGAGGCACAGACCTTGAATTTTTTTTAGAGAGAGAAAAAGATCCTGAGATATTTTCATTATCTTTGGTTTTATAGGCTATACACTTTACATATAGCCCCTTGGGCTTTACAAAATGGCATTTTGCCCATCCCATGCCTCATGTGCTATTTCTTTTTGCACATAATCTATGGACTTTACGAAAATTTGGCTTTATGCCCATTTTTCTTACATTTACTCATAAAATAAAATAAAAGAAATACACCAAAATTATTTATTACAAGATTTTTATTTTTGCATAGGAGAGGCCGGCCGCTTCATGTTCGGGCTTGACCTGAGCATGGCCCACTTGACCTGGGCTTGGGCCCACTTGGCTTGGGGTTGACTTTGATTTTGACTTGGTCAGCCGGGGTGTAAATTTTGACCCCAACAAATTTCCCTCCATCAATAAATGCACACCGCGCAAATGAGTTGTGTGCATGAAATTGATGGATCTTGAAGTTGGACTTCGAGGTGGAACATCATTCCTAGGGCGGAGCATCCCTCGGGGAGCATGATTCCCGGGATCGGAGCATCATTCCGATCCGTAAAGCATAATTCCAGGGTCGGAGTATCATTCCGAAGAGTCGGAGCATAATTTCAAGGATCGGAGCATAATTCCGAAGAGTAGATGCATGATTCCAGGGATCGGAGCATGATTCCGATGAGCGGAGCATGATTCCGATGGGGTCGGAGCATAATTCCGACAGGCAGCAGACATTCTGACCGAAGCATAATTTCGATGCAGAGGTTGATTCCCAGGCGAAGCATAATTCCGACAGGGAAAGCAGATACTTCGAGGTGAAGCATAATTTCGACACAGGGTACACTTTGAGACGAAGCACGATTCCGACGCAGAGCTTGCTAGTTAACTTGATTCCGAGGCAGAGCTTAATTCCGACGATGAGGTCGCTGGTTGATTCCGAGCCGAAGCATAATTCCGACAGGGAAGGCAGACACACCAAGGTGAAGCTTGATTTCGACGTAGGGTACACTTTGAGACGAATCATGATTCCAACACAGAGCTTGTTGGTCGACTTGATTCCGAGGAGGAGCTTAATTCCGACGAGGAGGTCGCTGGTTGATTCCGAGCCGAAGCATAGTTCCGACAGGGAAGGCAGATACACCAAGGCGAAGCTTGATTTCGACACGGGGTACACTCTGAGACGAAGTATGATTCCGACGCTGAGCTTGATGGCTGACCTGATTCCGAGACGGAGCATAATTCCGACGGGGAGATCACTAGTCGACTTGATTCCGAGGCGGAGCATAATTCCGACAGGGAGGTCGCTGGTTGACTTGATTCCAGGGCGGAGCATAATTCCGACGAGGAGGTCGCTTGTTGACTTGATTCCGGCACGGAGTGTCACTGGTTTTGTTGTAGAGGATGATTCCTAGGCGAAGTATAATTCCGACAGGGAATGTGGATACTCCGAGGCGAAGCATGATTTCGACACGGGATACACTCTGAGAAGAAGCATGATTCCAACGCAGAGATTGTTGATTTGATTTTATTTGGGTTGACATCAGCATCGCTCCACTGGAATATGGTACCATAAGCGAATCATCAGTTGCCATGAGTGGATTTGGGGATTTTGGTTTTTGTTTTGCATCAGCATCGCTACACCGGAATATGGTACCAGGAGCGAATCATCATTTGCGTTTGCTTATTAGGAAGCGATGGCTTAGGAGACAGGTTTTAGGTCCCTATCCCCTAAGACTTTACAATTTTATGAGCCGTAAGGGTCCCATAAAAGCATTTTCTCCCTATGAGTCATAAGGATCACGTAGATGTATTTTCTCCTTAGGAGTCGTGGGGACTCCTAAGTGTGTTGCTCCTTTGTGAGTCGTAAGGATCTCACGCGGGAATTTTCTCCTCACAAAGTCGAGAGGACTTTGCGAGTGCATTTCATCTCTTTTTCGCGAGTTTGCGCCCTTTCGGGTTTTCACAAACTCGCCGGCAGTCCTGCTGTTTTTGCTCACGGAGCCCTTTCGGGTTTTCATCCGTGCCCCTTTTGCTTGTGGACATACCTTTTTTTTGAATCTTCATCGCTGGTGGGACTTTCAATGTGGTCTCACCGGTAGGACTTGGGAGAGATTGAGATCGTTTTACGCCCGTGGATTGTATACAGTTTTGCAGGATGTATGATCCAGACCGTAGGGCGGAAGAATTTCGGGACTTTGTTGGCGTCTGCATCACTGCGCTGAAATATGGTACCAGGAGCGACTCAACATTCGCCGTTGGGACATTCAGAGTTTGGTTGGTGTCTGCATCGCTGCACTGGAATATGGTATCAGGAGCGACTCATCATTCGCCGTGAGGGGATCTCCCTCTATTCCAGTTTAACGACTTAGGGGTCATCTATTCCCAATTTAACGACTTAGAGGTCATTTATTCCTAGTTTAAAGACTTAGGGGCCTATTGGATCGGAACCTTGGAATTTTAGGGTAGGGGTCGGCGTCAGCGTTGCTAACACAGAAGCACAGGTGCCAGGAGAAATTCATCATTTGTGTTTCCTTGTTGGGGAGCGATGGCTTAGGAGACAAGTTTAGGTCCCTATCACCTAAGACTTTTCAATTTTATGAGCCGTAAGGGTCCCATAAAAGCATTTTCTTCCTACGAGTCGAAAGGATCTCGTAGGTGTACTTTCTCCTTAGGAGTCGTGGGGACTCCCAAGTGTGTTTTTCCTTTGTGGGTCGTAAGGATCCCATGAAAGCGTTTTCTTACGAGTCGAGAGGATCTCGTAAGTTTGTTCTCCTCATGTATCGTGAGGACACATAAGTGGGTCTTCCTAATGGAGCATAATTCCAAGGGCGGAGACCAGCCACGTAACTGGTGGTTGTGGTGGGGCATGGGTATGATGAGAATTATTTGAGCCCATGGATTGTATACGGTAGTCAACTTAGGGACTAACTGTAGGGCTGGGAGAATTTTGGGAAATTGTATTTTGGTTGGCGTCTGCATCGCTGCATTGGAATATGGTACCAGGAGCGACTCATCATTCGCCGTTTTTTTTACCGCGATTGCTCTATCATTTCAGCTTTTCTTATCGCGAAGGTCGCGATTGCCCTATCATTTCGGCTATTTATTCGTGGCTGCCCCATCATTTCGGCTTTTTACATTTTTATTTTTGTTTTATTTACACATTTTTACATCCCCAGTTTAACGACTTAGAGGTCGATTATTCCCAGTTTAATGACATGGTGGTCAGCTGTTCCCAGTTTAATGACATGGTGGTCGACTGTTTTCAGAGAAAGGCAGATGTCTGAGAGAATCAGTTTCACGAAGGACGTCGGTCTTCGTTTGTATGAAATTGGCGGTCGCAGCTTGACTGTTTGTTAACACGCCTTTAGACAGTTCTATCTCTCCTGTCTTGTATTGCTTTTTGACCCAATCTTTGAAGACGAAGCAGTCCTCAGTGGTATGACCTATCACTCTGTGATAGGGGCAGTTTTGGGGTCGTCGATCATATTCGCTTCTTGCGGTCTTTTTGATTCTAGCAATTGTAGACCGTTTCTTAGGGCATCTTTGAATATTTTACGGACTTTGTCCCTTCTGAAGGAATAGACCTTATCCAGTTTCTCTTTCAGTAGAGCTTCTCCTCCCTCTCCGAACACTGGCTTTCGAGTCCGGTTGACATTAGGCCCGCTCATCCTTTGCTTACTTCGGTCAGCCGAGGTTTTGAAAGATTCAGAATCGTCGGAATTTCCGCCTTTGCGATTATCTTCCTTTCGGTTTCCCCAGGACTTATTGTTATTTTGGGAATCGGAGGAGGACCCCTGCATTGAGCGCTCTAGCATATGAACTTTCCCGGTCAGCTCTTGGAATGTTTTGAGACCCATGGTGCATAGAAACGGGGCCATCCAATTGTTGAGATTTCCGAAAAGGAGACTGACAGATTGGTCCTGCTCCATCGGCGGTTCACATTTGACGGAGATATTGCGCCATCGATTTATAAAATCCGTGCTGCTTTCATTATTCTTTGGCTTGGTCCTTATGAGATCGGCAATGGTGATTTTATCGCTGACGCTCATGAACCTCTGCCGAAACAGAGACTCCATTTGGACGAAAGTTTTGACGGAGCCATCCGGTATGCTCGCGTACTAGTCAAAAGCAAAATAGGTCAAGCTATTAAGGAACTGGCGGAGGAGAAGCGCATCATTGCCCATCAGTATTCTCGCATGAGGCTTTAAAATGGGCGATGTGCTGATTCGCATTTCCTGTCCCATCAAATCTTCCGAATTTGGGGATGACATAGCCCCTAGGAAATTCTACCAGATCATACTGAGTACTCCCACTGTTGCTGATATCTTTTTGCGCTTCATCTTCGGCTACCAATGTTTTGACTTTGTTGGCAACCAAATCCATGATTTGATCTTCAGTTAGCGGGCTGCTGTCATCGGTAGCCAGGATATTTCCCAAGATAGGATGCGACTGACTTTCATGCGGTCCGCCCACCTTTGGATTTGAGGGAATAGACGTCGGCTGCCTTGGGACACCGTTTCCCGGTTCATGAGCAGAGCCCTAGGCTTGATTGGGCGGCTGAGAGGCAAGTCGGGCCGTGAGCTGCAAGACGACATTCGTCAAGTCGTCAATTTTAGAGTAAAGTTTGGCCATCTCCTTATCTTTACTTCTGAGCTGTTTTCGGAGCTCTCAGAGAAGTTGCTGCTCTGCGTTCTTGGGACGGAAGATTGGCTCCTCTTCGCATTCCGAGCCCGACTCCTCATGAACCGAAGGATCTCTCCGCTTATCAGCTTCACTGGGAGGATTTTCATTATCTTCCGGAGAATGCTGGTCTTAGGAAGTGACAGCCACATTCACACCAGATTGGATTTGAGATGTAGTGGCCCCATCCTTGCTCTTGCTGCACGTGCCCACCCTGTAGACAGTGTGGACCACATATCCAACCGTCTCTTTATCTTTGGCGGGGTAACCCCGTTCTTGGAGCCTCATGAAGCTCAGCCTAGCATGAGTCCTAGCCCTTTTGTTGGCGCTGTATCTGAGCCTTTTCTGTCTTAGCTTCTCGATTTTGAGGGCTTGATGGACATCCGTCTCCCAGGAAGCCATCATGAATCGATCGGCAGGGGGCTTAGAGAAGACACCCGATCGAGCGGTTGTCAGGGGCACCGCCGGAGCTTGCTCGAGATGCCCTGTTGCTTTGTTGGTGCTGGTGGCCTTGCCCCCAACTGGGGCAATGGAGAGTCGTTCAGGAACGGACTTGCGCTTGGGCTGAGGTTCCCTCGCGACTATGACATTCGGCCTTTTCCCCTTTGAGGCTGGTTTATCAGTCACCGGGGCTTGAGGAGCAGGGATGGCGTTAGCTGGCACAAACATAATAGAGCCAAATTGTAGTGGTGGCTTCTCCCACTGTCCTGGAGTCCATCTTCATCGTGTAGGAGATGGGAGCCGTGCTGAGAGCTGATATCGTCCTTGGAGACATTGTTGAAAAGTGATTGCTTGAAGACCTGCATGAAAGAGTATTATTTTAGTATAAATATAGATATGTATATTGATTGAGCTCGCATGAACGTTTAACCTGAAATATAGGGGGGGAAGATTAGTCCCACCGGGCATGCCAGAATCTGTAGGGTATTTTTCGTCACCCCATTGAGATGGGAATACGCGCGCGCTTGTCAGGTGCATTATAAATTCCCCCTGCCTAGGGTAGGCTTAGGTTTATTTATTGTGGGAATCCGAATCTCCAGCAGCCGCGGACTAAGCTGCCGTTAATTACCCCTCGCCTTTGGAGCGAGAGAACCTCCGATTAACGGGTCAAACAGGTCATGCGAACTCAATGTGCAGTGTATGTGTGTTGTGTTTTGAAAGGGTTTTTGGATATGTCGGGGGCCCTGCAGAGTTTTTACGGGGTCCCGCTACCCGGATAGCGGGCTGGGGACAAGAGGGCTAGCAGCCCCCTTGCGGGGTGCGGGGCAGCACCCCGTTAGAAATTTTTTCTAACGGGGGACAGTGTTGTAGAGTATTTGTGTGTGTGTTTATGTGTGTGTGCGCGCGCGCGCGTGTGTGTATAAGGGAAAGGGCATCCAAAGGATGCGTGAGAGAAAGCGCTAGCGCCTCACGTGCGCGGCACGCGGGCGCTTGGGCGCTCGAGTGCTGGCGCTATCGCTTTGGGCGCCAGGGCGGTGGCGCTATTGCTTTGGGCGCTAGCGCTTTGGGCGCCAGGGCGGTAGCGCTTTGGACGCTAGTGCCTCACGTGCCAAGCAAGTGGGCGGTTGGGCGCTAGCGCTTCGGGCGCTAGCGCCTCATGTGCCAGGCACGTCGGCGTTCGGGCGCTAGCGCCTCACGTGCCAAGCACGTGGGCGCTCGGGCGCTCAAGCTTTGGGCGCTAGCGTCTCACGTGCCAGGCACGTGGGCGCTAGCGCTTCGGGCGCTAGAGCCTCACGTGCCAAGCACGTGGGCACTCGGGCGCTCGCGCGGCAAAAGGGACTTGGTCCCTGCACTGGGAGTTGTAGTCCCAGAAAGAAATACTTATTATTTTGTGTGTGTGTGTGTGTGTGTGTGTGTGTGTGTGTGTGTGTGTTTGTGTGTGTTTGAGGAGTTAAACTCCTAAGATATTTTTGGAGCTGATGAAGGGGCTTCTCCCCTTAAGCCCTGGATCTTCCCTAAAGTGGGGTCTTTGGAGACGGGTCTCCTTCTTCCTCCTCTGTTGGCCGGCTCTTGGATAACAAGAGGGGTGATATTTTAAAAATCTCCCAATTTTGAGATCTAATGGAAGATCCGAGCTCCCTTTTGTGGGTTTTGTGGTGAAAAACTACTTAGTTTTGGAAAAGGAAGAGTAAAACTCTTGATTTAATTCAAAAGAAAGAAGAAGGTTTAGAATCTTGAGGAAGGAGAAGGAGGCACAGACCTTGATGTTTTTTTAGAGAGAGAAAAAGATCCTGAGATATTTTCATTATCTTTGCCTTTATAGGCTACACACTTTACGTATAGCCCCTTGGGCTTTACAAAATGGCATTTTGCCCATCCCATGCCTCATGTGCTATTTCTTTTTGCACATAAGCCATGGGCTTTACACAAATTTGGCTTTATGCCCATTTTTCTTACATTTACTCATAAAATAAAATAAAACAAATACACAAAATTATTTATTACAAGATTTTTATTTTGGCATGGGAGAGGCCGGCCGCTTCATGTTCGGGCTTGACCCGGGTATTGGCCCACTTGACCTGGGCTTGGGCCCACTTGGCTTGGGGTTGACTTTAATTTTGACTTGGTCAACCGGGGAGTAAATTTTGACCGCAACAATGTATAGATGACACGTAATAATAAGTAAAACATATGCACATGTTATGATAAAGACAAATCAGATAGCATACTATCATATCGAGCAGGATTGTCCTGTATATACATATGTCCAAGCATCCACATGTATACATATACAATAATGGCCTCTAGGGCATACATATCCAACAATCTCCCACTTGCACTAAGGCCATGTATTAACGTACCGAGTACCCAACGTCTGCTCTAGGGCCAGCTGTTGGCGTATCGCATACCCAACATCTCAAATAGTCGCTCGAACTGCGCTTGAGGGAGGGCCTTTGTGAATGGATCCACCGTGTTGTCTTTTATGACCACTCTCCGCACCTTGATCTCCCGGCGATCTACGATCTCCCTGATCAGGTGATACCGCCTCAAGATGTGTCTGGATTTCTGATGGGACCGTGGTTCATTCGCTAAAGCAATAGCCTTATTGTTACCACAATACAGAGGTATCGGGTCTATAATGGACGGAACCACCTCAAGTTCAGTAATGAACTTCTTCATCCAGACCGCTTCTTTTGCGGCATCGTTTGCAGCAATGAATTTAGCTTCCATCGTCGAGTCTGCGATGGTGTCCGGCTTGGAGCTTTTCCAATACACCGCCCCTCCATTTAGGGTAAACACAAAACCCGAGACAGACTTGCTGTCATCCTTGTCACTCTGGAAGCTTGAGTCAGTAAAGGACTCGACCTTAAGGTCTCCATTACCGTATATCAGGAACATCTCCTTAATCTTTCTCGGATACTTAAGAATGTTCTTCACAACTGTCCAATGTTTCTCACACGGGTTCGACTGATACCGACTCACCACGCTAAGCGCGTATGCTACATCTGGTTTGGTACATAGGATCACATACATTATAGATCCTACCGCCGAAGAGTAGGGTATAGTGCTCATGCGAACCCTCGCCTCCTCGGTATTGGGAGACATCTCTTTGGAGAGAGTGATTCCGTGCAATGCGGGTATATTACCGCGCTTGGAATATTCCATACTAAATCTCTTTAGTATAGTCTCTATATACCTGGACCGTGAAGGTCCCAACAATCTCTTGGATCTATCTCTATAGATCTTAATCCCCAGAATGTAGGAGGCATCACTGATTTAACACGTTTTCACCGTGTCGTATTTAGAAAGAATTTGAAATAACAGCAATCAAAGACGGCGTCGCGTGTAGCTAGCTGTGATGAGTATGGGTCGTCCGCAGGGAGACGATACGTTTTGCGTTCTTGTTATCACGAGTTAATGGGAGGGTCGGAATGGTTCATTTCTAACCTAAGTGTTGTATATGCAAAGTATAATTTGTTAGGATTAGATAGGTTAGTGTAAGTTAGGAAAGTCCGTACTCAATCCTTTGTGCCGAAATTGACCATTGAAGCTAGAGCAATCAGTAACAACATGGATTAGTGTGCTTAAGCACGGTATTAGTGAAATCCGGCTTATTGACCCTTGTCCGTCTGTTATTGTCTTTTGACTTTCTCCACCGGCCAAATCGAACGCAACCGGTCATGATTAGGGATCACCGATACTTTGATAGGGTAGGGTGCCTAACAGAGCGCTTGCGTAACGTTTGGACGGAGTTCAATTGGAAAATATCGGGCAAAGGAAATGAGAAAGGAGAACCTTAACTTACAATACCATTCTTTTTCCTAACAACACCATTATTTACAAACCATCAAAACAACAAAAAGAAAGAGCAAATGAAATGATAAAAGAAACGAATAAAACAACATTGCAAATAAGTATATGGCAAGAAAGAAATAGCAAGTAAGTAAATGGCAAGAAATAAATACTAAGAACCCAAGTGCAAAATGGAAGCTTTATTAAGTCCAAGTGATGATACAAACCATGAGTCCAATAACCAAAACTTAAACTTGCAAGCTCAATGAAGAGATTGCAAGATCAAGAGAAGGCTAAGAACTCAAGGTGAACTAGCTATGTACAAGAACAAAATGGAAAAAAAAGAAGTATCCAAGTCCAAAGTGTATCCAAGTATGAGCCCCCTTTCCCTTGCTCACTGATATGTATTTATAGGCACAAAATAAGATTAAACAAACAATATAATAAGGATGATGTGACAACAAGGGAAAGCCAGAAGAAAAATGGGGTTTATTGGGAATCATTGGACCGACGGCGCCGGGTTTATGGGCATTCTCGCCGGTTGAAATGATGGGTCCAGGGCTCGTGTTGGTTCTGTGATGATGTGTTCTCTCAACAATTCCACTGGTGCTGCTTTATTTGTTTATATGAATCTGTTCTGCATTCAGGGATTTGGTAGGAAACATGTAGCTTTATATCGCATCACAACTTTTTGCATTTATCATCCATGTCCCCCATGTGCCTTGGGCAGCCTCACCATGATCCATGTGCCAAAGAGTTATGTGCACACTTGTATTGTGTTGGACCAAAATTGTGTACACATTTATTTGTTGCAAAAGAACTCTTTGGATATCGATCGGTTTGCAGTTTCGGTTGCAGTGTCGGCTCCCGAACGTTATATCCATGATTTTGAGTGTGTTTCCAGTATTGTGTTACGGATACCTGTAATCTGTATTTACTGAGCAGACATTGGTTAATTGTACCGATATATAACAAAACAGATAATGAATGAGTGTATTGAAATGCAGTTTTCTGTGATAAACAAATACCCCCAAACTTATCTTTTGCTCGTCCCGAGCAAAACAAAATCCTAGCCTCACTTTCGCAGGGAATGAGATTGCACTGAGCTCGTACAACAAATAGTTAAACCTCTAGGTGTCCCTAGTAGGAGGAGTGTTTTCTCCTGATGGTTTTCAGCGGATTACACCCACAAAATCCTGTCAAGCTAGTTTCACAAGTTAACGTCGATTCTACTCCTACAATTTAGTATCTAGGTTAGAAATTCTATCATCCTAAGTTAGAAATATTCAACCCTTATGTTTCACGCCTCCTATTTATTCAACCTCAGATCCTATACGTTTTTACAGTTTAGAAAGATCTCGGTTTCTCTTAAGTTTTCCTTCTAAAGTGCGGTCTTCAATCAGGGATTTTTATCATCTTTACGGTAAACATAAGTCTTATTCTTTATTTCTATCTTTCCTCCAAACATCGATTGTATACCTCTACGTGTGTGTAAAATTTCACCCTTACATTTAAGAATTCAATTCAAGCTATAGTACCCTTGACCTAATACCTAATACTACTTCTTTTCGTAAATGATGAACGGTTTTGCTCACATACCTTTCATGCCACTATTAATGCTTCTTGAGGCACTAACAGCTGATTACTGAATGTGTGAGCTGAAAGAGTAAATGGGAGTTTCCAGGTCTTGACTTTATTTATTTTTTCTTTTCTTTTCTTTTCTTTTTCAAGACCGGATATATTTTTCAATGATGCTCTTTTGGTGGTTAGCTTTAAATACCGTTTTTTCTTTCATACTAGGTTTTTAGGCAAGAGTATTTCTAGGTATCTTCTACTATCCCAAGTTTTAAGGTGCGTTTATGTGCAGTTTGTAGGGTATATACTTTCTAAATTTGGACTCAAGAATAGAAACTATTTTTTAGACTTATCCTTCAGTAAAGGTTTCAATATTTTCCCATCATCTCGACTTAACTCAAGAACTGAACTCAATATTATCTACTTCTATAAAAAAACTGCAAGGACGTATAATTACCAAGGTTAAACAGAATGAGAGTTATTTTTAGGGTTTTCAATTTCTAAGCCTAGGATTTAGTAATTTCTAACGAATCAACTAAACTTTCGGAATAAAAATCTAGGTTACCCTATTAGCTAACTTGACAACAGAGTTTTTATATTTTTGTAATTTTTTTCATTTTTATGGGTTTTTAAATAAGTATGAAAATGAAAAATATACACATGAATGCGAAGGTAGAAAGCTTACCGAGTACACCTCCAAACTTAAACTTGACAGTGCCCTCACTATCAGGCTACACCAAGAGAGTCAAAATTGTCGGCGCTCCCCTGTTTTTTATTTTATTTTATTTTATTTATTATACAAAATAAAAAGCAAACAAAAAATATATACACAAAATGATCCCCCCAAATTTAAGTGAAACGGTATTGCCACTGTTTAAGCGTTAATGTTCAGAGTTAGGGGGAGAGAACAGTATTAATCTATACAAGGCCTTACACAGGCCAAAAGTTAGCACTGACCATTCAAAAATTCTATCGCTATAATGTGCAGGTTGGTGAAAGAAAGCGGAGAGGAAAGGAATAGAGAATACGCGAGACCGTGCGTGGATAGAAGTGGGAGACGGTCTCGATGGAGGAAAATGGTGTAGGGGAAAAAGAAATGGAATACAAACTTGAGGGTGGAAATGGAGTGAATAAATTAGTACAATTTGTAACGACCGATGTGTAAAAAGCGACTGTACTAATCTATTAACCCGTCGAGAAATGGGGTCAAACCTCTCAAGATTCGTGAGAAAACATGGGTAGACCGAACTTGGTGAACTAGACACAGGAAATGAAAGTGATATGGTGGCTTGCGATATAGGAACAATGGAAAGGCTGGAAGGAAGTGATCGAGGAATGGGATCAGTTAAAGATTCAGGAGGGTGTACACAGTCAATGAAAGGGATAGGATGAATTGGAAAATCCGACTCATCAAGTAAAACCGGTTCATCCTAAAAAAATTCGTCAATATTCTCCTAAAAAATTAGCTCATCCATGCATTTATCATCATCAATATCCAGATGCATATGGAGTTCGGGAAAAAAAGTTAATGACTCAGGATGATGTCCACACGAAAGTGAAAAGACATGATGAGTTGGTGAGAAAAACTCATCCAAAACTGCAGGTTCATCATCCAAAATATTCCCAGCGTTGATATCCTCAATCAAGTGAAAATCAAATTTCTCAGACACCTCATCAAAAGCATGGATTTCAATCAATTGTGGTTCTAGGATGGAGATGTAGATGTCAAAAGGATTGGGTGTGGTTTCAATTGACAGGGTCCCTTCACAATCCGGTAAATCAAATACTACAAAGTCGCACAACTCATTAATCATTCTATCTTCAATTGGTGAATCATTTGGGACACTCGATAGACTTTCAAAACTGGAGTTGCGGAATTCAATTTGCAATGGGTATGTTTGATTTGGAAGGGTGTACCGCTCACTCTCACGACTCAAATCCTCAATCTGTCCAATCACCTCATCATACATTGGAAAATTTGGAGCTAGTTGGAAACTAGCTACCGGGTCACTAGGTTGTATGAGGGCGGCCATGGACGCATTCAAATCCATCATCTGTTAGCACGGCGCTACCCGAAATTCTTCCAACGACTGTTCAAGACTAGACATGGGTTGTGAAGGAGTTTCAGTAAAAGATTCAAACTCGTTTGGATACTTGAAACTTCCAAAAGGCTGTTCAGAAGCAATGTCTATGGAAGGTGTAAAAGTCGGGTAGGATTGGTAAGAATCGAATGGTTGGACAGGATTAAGATCAACATTATGATAAGAAGGTGATTGAAATTGTTGATCAAAAGATTTAGAAGTGGTGAAAGGAGTGAAAGATCGGCTACGAGATTGTTCAATTCTGTCGGCAATGGACATGGGTTTCGGAGTTGCAACATGACTCTCAAAAGGAGTATCAATGTAAGAAGGTGGGGGAGGTTGAAACGGTTGATACAAAGTGGATTGCGGAGTCTAATTGTTAGTCCTAGATGCGTCAATCCGATCTCTCAAAGAAAGTTTGGGCATGGATAGTTCGTTTGTCGTTCTACCAAAGCAAGAACCGTAAGAAAAAATGTCTGGTTGTGGGTACCAAAGTTCGGCAAGAGTTGGTCTATGTGGGGTACCCATGATATGAAGAGAAAAAAAAGAAGAAAAGGAGAGGAAAAAGAATGTGAGTTTTTTTAAAAATTTTTATTTTATGTTAGTTATTAACAAAAGTATGAAATATACACACAAAAAGACAAAGACAAAAAATAATCACGACACAATACCACACACCTAATCGGTTTAGGGTTCACCTAGGTCAACTAGACCTGCTCAAGAACTTGATTGTTGAAGTAAAACTGTGTCGAGAAACAGGCTCAAGATATACTGATCGCGAGGCCAGGTAAGTGCAGAGATAAGGGAAGGTTTTCCAACGCTTTTGCGAAGTTTCTTAAATAGATAACCCTTTCTCTTTTGGCGGTTTCACCGTTAACACTTTCCTAGACACCCCGGGAACGATATACCGTTAAGCGGTGTTCTAAACACAGTTAACTTCTCCTAATGAGCGTGAAGTCTTTAAAGGCTTAAAGTCTAGTTTCTTTTCAAATTTGTGCGGGTAAATGTTATGCTCAATTTCGTGATTTGTGGGCCACGGAAAAGACGATGAAATACTTTACCGTATGTTGTAGGGTTCGCTTTCCTTTAAGTCCGTATTAATGGATGCAATGTGCAATTCCATGAAAAATTTATTCAAAACATCAAACAACCGTTTTTTATGTTTAGGCACGACACTGCAACAAATACGGGTTAGTCAACTTTAGCGTTTGACAACGAACTTGCAAAGATAATATATATTTGAGAAGAAGGTGTTAGGAAATACGTACCGATAAGTTTTCGGGTTAAGAAACCCTCGTTGAATTGAATCCGGTTAGCTTGAAAAGTTTGCTTGTGCGGGTCAAACTACCCAGATCTTTGGCATTGTACTTCACAATCACCTTAGCTATGAATGTACACTTTGCTCCACACGATCACGGTTCGCAAATCCGTCAAAATCTGCAAATGTCGGAAAAACGGATTATTAGTGCGAAAAAGTGATATGAATGCCCAAACTCCTGTACACACAAAATTATAAAAATCAAACAATAGAATTGTGACAATAACAGAATAATAGAACACAGTACAAAATTTGGGAGCAAATGGAGAACAAAAATCCGGCGGCGTTGGTCTATATGGGGATCTCGCCGGTATAATTTGGGAAGTCGGGCTCCAATTTTCTTCAGTGATCTCAGTGTTCTACTAGTGTCTCAATGTTATTGTTTAACTTTTTTAATTAGCCCCAAAATGCTAGCAGGTCCAATTCCCAGAGAACAAAAAGTTAGAATTGTCAATTTTTTGTTTTGGTTTTTTGAAATTTTTTCAATTTTTAGTTTTGTTCTTAGAATGGTGTTAGAATTATAAACAAGATATACAGAGATTAACCCGAAATAACAAGAATAAAAACTTTACCGTCTCCCCGGCAACGACGCCATTTGATTTAACACGTTTTCACCGTGTCATATTTAGAAAGAATTTGAAATAACCGCAATAAAAAACGGCGTCGCGTGTAGCTAGCCGCGATGAGTACGGGTCGTCCGCAGGGAGACGATGCGTTTTATGTTCTTGTTATCACGAGTTAATGCGAGGGTCAGAATGGTTCGTTTCTAATCTAAGTGTTGTATATGCAAAGTATAAGTTGTTAGGATTAGATAGGTTAGTGTAAGTTAGGGAAGTACGTACTCAATCCTTTGTGCCGAGCTTGACCATTGAAGCTAGAGCAATCGGCAACAACGTGGATTAGGGTGCTTAAGAACGGTATTAGTGAAATCCGGCTTATCGACCCTTGTCCGTCCGTTCTTGTCTTTTGACTTTCACCTCCGGCCAAACCGATCACAACCAGTCATGATTAGGGATCACCGATATCTTGGTAGGGTAGGGTGCCTAACGGAGCGCTTGCGTAAGGTTTGGATGGAGTTCAATTGGAAAATATCAGGCAAAATAAATGAGAAAGGAAAACCTTAACTTACAATACCATTCTTTTTCCTAACAATACCGTTATTTACAAACCATCAAAACAACAAAAAGAAAGAGCAAATGAAATGATAAAAGAAAAGAATAAAACAACATTGCAAATAAGTAAATGGTAAGAAAGAAATAGCAAGTAAGTAAATGGCAAGAAATAAATACTAAGAACCCAAGTGCAAAATGAAAGCTTTATTAAGTCCAAGTGATGATGCAAACCATGAGTTCAATAACCAAAACTTAAACCTGCAAGCTCAATGAAGAGGTTGCAAAATCAAGAGAAGGCTAAGAACTCAAGGTGAACTAGCTATGTACAAGAACAAAATAGGGAAAAAAGAAGTATCCAAGTCCAAAGTGTATCCAAGTATGAACCCCCATTCCCTTGCTCACTGATCTGTATTTATATGCAAAAAATAAGAATAAACAAACAATATAATAAGGATGATGTGACAACAAGGGAAAGCCAGAAGAAAAATGGGGCTTATTGGGCATCATTGGACCGGCGGCGCCGGGTTTATGGGCATTCTCGCCGATTGAAATGATGAGTCTGGGGCTCGTGTTGGTTCTGTGATGATGTGTTCTCTCAACAATTCCACTGATGCTGCTTGATTTTTTTATATGAATCTGGTCTGCATTCAGGGATTTGGAGGGAAACATGTAGCTTTATATCACATCATAACTTTTTGCATTTATCATTCATGTCCCCCATGTGTGCCCACCATGTGCCTTGGGCAGCCCCACTATGGTCCATGTGCCAAAGAGTTATGTGCACACTTGTATTGTGTTGGACCAAAATTGTGTACATATTTATTTGTTGCAAAAGAACTCTTTGGATATCGATCGGTTTGCAGTGTCGGCTCACAAACATTATATCCGTGATTTTGAGTGTGTTTCCAGTATTGTGTCACGGATACCTGTAATCTTATTCACTGAGAAGACACTGGTTAATAGTACCGATATATAACAAAACAGATAATGAATGAGTGGTATTGAAATGCAATTTTCTGTGATAAACAATCACCCAGGTCGTTCATGGAGAACTTTTGTGACAAGAATAGCTTGACCGATTGCAGCATAGGAATGTCATTTCCTATCAAGAGAATGTTATCTACGTACATGACGAGAAATACGACAGTTCTCCCTACAATCTTCTTGTAGATACATGGCTCATCTTCATTTTTGATGAAGTCAAATCCCTTGACTGTCTCATCAAAATAGATGTTCTAGTTCCGCGATGCCTGCTTTAATCCATAAATGGATTTAAGCAACTTGCACACCTTCCCACTGCTCCCACTGTCTACGAATCCTTCTGGTTGATCCATATATTCGCTCTCTTCTAAACTTCCATTAAGAAAAGACGTTTTTACGTCTATCTGCCAGATATCATGGTCATGGTAGGTAGAAATAGCAAGTAGGATCCGAATGGATTTCAGCATAGCCACTGGAGAAAAGGTTTCATCATAGTCCAATCTTGGTCTTTGATGAAAACCTTTTGCAACAAGTCTAGCCTTATAGGTTTCCACCTGTCCATCTGCACCAATCTTCTTTTTGAAGATCCACTTGCATCCAATGGGTTTTACCCAAGCAGGGGCAACATCCAAAGTCCAAACTTTGTTGGTGTACATGGATTCCATTTCGGATTTCATAGCTTCAAGCCATTTTACAGAATCCTTACTGTTAATGGCCTGTGCGAAACTAATAGGATTATCTTCTTCCAAAATGCAATACTCTTGATCCCCATCTATGAGAAAACCGTTGTATCTATCGGACGGACGAGAAATTCTCCTAGATCCGCGGAGTGGCCGAGGTTCGTCTGGGATTATTAAATCCTCTGGTTCCACCAATTCTTCAGTTATAATTTGTCCGTCTGGAATTTCTTCCAGTTCTACCGCGCTCCCACTAATTTCTTTTGCAAGAAATTCCTTCTCTAAAAACACAGTGTGGTGAGCATTAAACACCTTCTGTTCCTCGGTGTGGTAGAATAGATATCCTTGTGATTGTTTAGGATATCCTACAAACTTACACAAAACTGATCGTACCTTGAGTTTTTCCGGGTTACGCTTCTTACATAAGCTGGACATCCTCATATTTTAACAAAATTAAGATATTGTCTTTTCCCCTCCCATATTTCATATGTGGTGGTAGGCACGGATTTGTTCAGGACTCTATTCAATAAATATGCTGCAGAGTCTAGCGCATATCCTCAGAATGAAATAGGTATCTCAGCATTACTCATCATGGAGCGAACCATGTCCAAAAGGGTACGGTTCCTCCGCTCCGATACACCGTTGTGCTGTGGTGTGTACGGAGGAGTAAGCTGAGAGAGAATGTCATTCTCTTTTAGGTATTGTAGCAATTCCGTGCTTAAGTACTCCCCTCCTCTATCAGATCTGAGGATCTTGATACTTTTGCCAATCTGGTTTTCTACTTCGTTCTTATATTCTTTGAATTTCTCAAAAGCTTCAGATTTGTGTTTCAAAAGATACACATATCCGAACCTAGAAAGATCGTCAGTAAATGTAATGAAGTAGGAGAACCCACCCTCTGCATGTATAGACATTAGACCACATATATTACTGTGTATGAGTCCCAAGAGCTCTGTAGCTCTTTCTCTGTGTCCCGTAAACGGAGTTATGGTCATCTTTCCTTTGAGACAGGACTGGAAAGTTTCATAAGATGAAAGTTCGAACGAATTCAGAAATCCATCCTTATGTAACTTTGCCAGTCTTTTCTTATTAATATGACCAAGCTTACAATGCCATAAGTAGGATTCGTTCGTATCTGAACTCTTCCTCTTGCGTGTGTTTTGTATATTGCAGACTGTGTTTTGATTTAGAACGTAGATACCATTACACAGTGTACCTTCTGCAACCAATACCTGATTAAGGTAAATGTTCATGATATTTCTATCTATAACAAAACTATATCTATCTTTATCAAGTAAATATACTGATATGATGTTACAAAGCATGGAAGGTACATAGTAACAATTGTTCAAAATCATAGTATTACCGCTTGGCAACACTAGGTGATATTTACCGACGGCAGCAGCACTAACCTGTGCTCCGTTCCCTACTCTGAGGGACATATCACCCGGTCCAACCATTCTACTTTTTCTCAGTCCGTGTAATAAATTACATATGTGAGATCCTGATCCGGTATCTAGTACCCAGGAGGTAAGGTTGACCGAAAAACAGTTTTAAAGTACAAATACACCTGAAGAAGGCGCATTAGAATGCTTCTCCTTCAATGGGGTTATCTGGAATTCCTTACAGTCCTCTTTCCCTTGCTCGTACTCATGACAATTGTCATAAGTTAGAGTTGAACCGACGTTCCCCAGCCCTGTGTAACAAGCTGGTTCAGTCAAGTCAATCATTTTATTATCTTGATTAGGGCATGAAATAGTTGCTACCTAGAGAGAGAGAGAAAAGAAACAGTCAGCGTGTGCTCTTGCAAGATTAGATTGGTTATTAGTTTATCTAATCAGGATGGCTCCCACTGTTTCCTCGAATTTTCCTTCAAACCTTCAAAAGGAAAACTAGTTGGGATCATTCCCACCTCACATGTTCGCCAACCGTTCAGCCAGGTGAGTGTTGGTACTCCGAGGGAGGTTTCCCGTGCTCTCGCACGGACCCAATTAAAATAAACCTCATTTCTGCAGAGGCGTAGCCCCGTTAACACTTTTCGAGACATCTAATAGGTTAACTAATTGTGAAGTGAAAAATATCTCGCAAGAGTAATCCTACTCATCAGTGGGATCGGGATCAACTATCATCGTGTGGTAACCTAGATGGAAGCCACTATAGTCACCACACTCTAGAAAATATGCAACACTAGCAAGTTTAAAGTATGTTTGAAATTCCCGATGTAGTTTTTGCCCCAAGCGTCTTATGACCTTGATGGATGCCAAAAAATCATAAAACACAAGTCAAGTTCTACCCATCATTGTCCTGATTAATTTAGACCCACCCGTACTTGCCCTTGACGGATGCCAACAAGGCTGTGCGACCGTCCTAAATTAATGCATCTCTATACTGCAAATAAGCATTATTCAGCTACCGTACACTATGCCTTGACGGATGCCAACAAACACAACACGAATACTAAATGCTACTTATCTGAAACGACGGAGAGCTACGGCTGGGTTTTTGGCGAAAAACCCTTTAACATAATGAACTTGATATCGTTGAAGGAACCGAATAGTTTTGAAAAGGAGTGGTTTAGGCTTTGCTTTGAAAACTTGTGGTTTTGAAGAAAACCGAGTAATCTACAGTATAAACTTTTGCTCAAGAGGTCACTCCCGGCGAAGGGATCTAGGCTCTTGTCTTCTAGAATGAGGTGCTGGATGTTTATGACCGAACACCACTATGCAAAGCGAAAAGTATAACTATAGTTTTTCGAAATTTGTTCCAACAACATCTTTTAGGTTTCTTTTCTTGCATTAGTTAAAATCAATGCGGTCCCATAATTTAATTCCCATCATACCAGAAAAGTCATACCAGAAAAAAACGAAAATAAAATGTACGTATATGCTATCCGCATTCGCCACGGGGCCCCGTCATGCACCGTTAGGTTACTTAACTAACGGCAGAGCGGGGGCTGGACTAGCGTGGATGCAAAACATATACAACATCTACTAGTATACATAAATATATACAACATTCGTCCCAGGTATGATATAAGCAACATCACAGATCAACAACAAGCAATACAGAATGGTGGATAATCTTGGAGCTTCGGGTTTCATTTGAGCCGCAAATAAAACCCAACGTTCACGGTTGTGTGGATAGCCCGTGTAATGAAAACCTGGACCCCTACGAGCGCGGCAAGTTATCTGCCAATCCCAGAAGTGAGGCAACCCCAATCAACAAAGTGAATGGGCCACCCAGCACTTCACGGAATCCGGTAACTTGAGCGCCCCTCCGTGGGTCATCCTATACCCCTTACGAGTGCGGCGAATAACCCGCCAATTCTAGAGTAAGACCCCCTCCGTCTCAACGCCATGAGATGCGGGCCCGTTGCCTTCTAGAACCCAGCTATTCGAGCACTTTACCGCGGGGTAATCCTAGTACAGAAAAGGAAAATATATGTACAAAGGTGACATCGACCTCAACCCGGTCGTTCCCCAATCAAATAATATACAACACTGCAGAAATGACTGTCCACATGTCGGACGCTTGCCCCGCAATAACAAATATACAAATGAATCTTAACTGTACTACCACCATTGCACCACAAGCTATCCACTATGACAATCCAACCACAATATCAGCATAATCACAGAACATCAACGTGAATGTCATGTTCGCAAACCTGTCTAATAGAATATATAGCAGTTAGAAGGGTTATACCGATCAATGACATTCACGACCGCGGATAGTAATGTCTGCACTGAAACTTATAAATGGTGTTAAAATGGAGACTTCAAAATACTCTGTATTGCCCCAAACCAAAGATGACAGAATATGTAATCTGGGCAAAATCAAGCAACACCTAAAACCCTAAATCCAAGATTACAGAACACCAAACAAAACTCAAGATAAAACCTTAATGTAGAACCGGCCAGGCCGGTATTTTCAAGCTTTTGGCTGGCCAAAAATTTGTTGTTTTGTCTCGTTTTTTAGTAGTGTTCTAGTTACATGAAGAAGAGCACTCTGTAATTGTTTAAAAAAATTTAGAGCCTCTTAAAAAATTGACAGAAACTAGGATTCTTGTTTCGATATTTTAGAGTTATTTCGGTTTCATAACTTTATACATTGTTAAAACTACTACTTAAGGGTTTATGGGCTGGCTCTGATACCATGTTGGGATTTCCTAGTGCCTTGGCCGTCTACCATGGCCGTTGCAGAACAAAAATCTTTCATTTTCGAAAATCCGGCACTAGAATCTAACCATAAACCTAAACTAGCTATCTAAGGAGTTCTATCTACTATGATAGATGTTTATACCTAGAGACTCGTGTCCTTCGGGTCTTCACTCCTCTTCTTTAGCTCCTTAGGTGATCTCGATCGAGCTTGCAAACCAGCCTTCTCGGTCTTAGATGATCCACACGAGGATCCTTGATCCAAGCTCCCACTCCAAAGTGAAGTGAACTAAGCAAACTAGTTTGCCGTTCTAGTTTCTTAGGTGAAATGGTAGGGGATTTGTGGTAAGTTTCTATATTAAAACCTTTGTTTCTCAACATATGAGGATGGTAGGATTTTATGTGAAGATGAACTCAAGAGAAGAGAAGAGAATAGAATGAATGAGCTCTCAAAAATAAGAGAGAATGGCAAGTGAAGAATGAATCATAAGAATGCCAAAGACATTGTTTTATCAAGTATTTCTTTTCTTTTTAAAATCAACCATGCTTCAATAGTAGTAATAAAAAATGCCAAGCCCATTCCTCATGCCATGCTTCAACCATCTCTTCCCTTTCCACCCCATTTTCTATTTTCGTGAAAATAGAAAAATACAAGATGAGGTGTCACCTTCTAGAAGGTATTTTGTATAAATACAAAATTCTTTCTACTGTATATACATACCCGTATTCGTATCAAAATACGAATACCCAAGAGATAGAACAATACCACTAAAATAATAGTAGTATTAAATCAATATCCGATTTAATGAACCAGCTTAATCCTAAGCCCGCCAGTATTATCTGTCCGATCGAAGAAATCTAGATAACACTAGAATATACATATCGAAATATGTACACGTAAATTATCAAATCAATACTTGGTTTAATAATCCAGCTTAATCCTAAGCCGGTTAGTATTATCATTCGATCGAAACCCTGCACGTATAAACATACGGCCACCACATCGTTTTGCCCGAATCAGAGAAAACCTCTGTGTGGGACTCTAAAGACTCGACAGTACGCTGGAAGTGGGTTTAACCACAAGAACGTCAGCGGCACTAGCTATACGTAACGGCTATCCAGGTACATGTCGAAAAGGAGACCGACGAGCAAACTCATCCTGACCCTCACTGAGCCTATCCATGGTAAATGTCAGACCCTAATAACCCGATAATTCATGCTGATGCGGCTCAGGACCAATCCGGGAAATTAATGATCAACCTATCAGTAAATCCCAACTGCTTTGGCCATGGTCTTATGGTCCTGGCCAATCGAACATAGTGCGATATCGACTCCCTATACCGGGAGAGACGAATCCTCAATAATCACTCACTGCCTCCATGTGGCTCGGGACTGTACCCAACCAAAACCGATTTGCACGACTCAGTAGAGCCATGGTAGGGCAGTGATCAAAGTACAATGGGAACTCACACGAGACAAATGACGATCTCAGGTCTGAGGACTAACATGTACTCATGTCACCTGAGAACTGCTATTTGACGATAGGTATAGTACCATCTAGAAGTTCTCGGTGAGTCCGTCCAGTAAACTCACTCCCAATGAGCACCTGTGTACGATCTTAGGTGCAAAAGACCAATGGCTGCGGGACCAACCATCGCCCCCTGCCGGGGTCTGGAAACGTATACACTAGTCTACTCCGGAATATCGATGTCCAGTCTCGATACTCCCATGACTAGGGACCTTTTAAGGATGTGCTTATCGACTACCCAGCTCCCAAAAGCATGATCGCCATCACAACGCAGGTAGTCAAGCAATGATCCTACGGGCATTATCAACATGTATAGATGATACGTAATAACAAGTAAAATATATGCACATGTTAAGATAAATATAAACCAGATAGCATACTATCATATTGTGCAAGATTGTCCTGTATATACATATGTCCAAGCATCCACATGTATACATATACAATAATGTCCTCTAGGGCATACATATCCAACAAATAAGTTGCTTCGCACAGCAACACAAGATAGACTGGAGATACTCCTCGGTCTATAGTCCTCGGGCCAATGGTCTAGCTGAAACATTTAACAAGATCTTGACTAAGATTATAAAGAAGACAGTGTCCAGAAACAAAAAGGACTGGCACGAGAGGCTACATGAAGCTCTTTAGGCGTACCGAATGACGTTTAAGACGGCCACAAATACAACACCATATGTATTGGTATTTGGCGCTGAAGCAGTACTCCCACTTAAGATAGAACTCCCCTCATTACGAATGGCAGTTCAATACGAGCTAGCGGATGAAAAAATGCTCATCTTAGGCTCAAGGAACTTGATGCTCTTAGGCTCAAGGAACTTGATGCTCTCGACGAAACCTGCCTTATAGTACAACAAAATCTGGAAGCTTATAAGGCAAGGATGACACGGTCATATGAAAGGCTAACCAGGCTAAGGACATTTCGCCGTGGTGAACTCGTGCTGGTTGTCAAAAGACTAATGATTCCCGGCCGTGCAAAACGGGGGAAGTTCGAGCCAAACTATGAAGGCCCATACATCATAGATAAGGCTTACCAAGGTGGAACTTACCTGCTTATGGATATGCATGGAGAAAGGCCATTCCGGCCAATAAATGGTCGATTCCTCAAAAAATACTACGCCTGAAGAGTCGCCAATTAGGTCAATGATAGAGGACGATGCTTGTGTCTGCTTGCTATCTTCCTGAAAGTAGTACCAAATGGCATGTGCCTCATTATGTGCGCCATGGACCACTACGTCCTTAAACTGGTATCGGACTGAAATGTCTTTAAACTGTCATTTCGTCCTAAACACGGGAATGTTGGACCGCGATGTCTTTAAACTAACATGCTGCCCTACGGTATGGATCATATAACCAGCCGTATACAATCCACGGGCACAAACGATTTATGTTCTCCATATCTCTATCGGACTGAAATGTCCCTAAACTAGTGATGGACCACTATGTCCTTAAACTGGTATCGGACCGAAATGCCATTAAACTATCATTTCGTCCTGAACACGAGAATGTTGGACCGAAACATCCCTAAACTAATAATGGACCGAAATGACCCTAAACTAATATCGGACCGGAATGTCATTAAACTAATATATTGCCCTACGGTGGATCTTCATATCGAGCACTATACACAATCCATGGGCATAAAACAATTCATATCCTTCCTAGGTATTATATGATATGGTCCTTCGAAGAATGTCGTGATCTACAGCTGCTAGTGCGTTACCTTACGGGTCGCCTAAAAAAAGGTATGTCCACAAGCAAAATAGGTATGGATGAAAACCCGAAAGGGCGTCGTGGGTAAAAACAGCAAGGCCACCGGCGAGCTTGTGAAAACCCGAAGGGCGCGAGCTCGTTAAAAGAAAAGAAAGATACACTTGCGAAGTTCTCTCGACTTTGTAAGGAGAAAATGTTAGTGTATATGCCCTAGAGGCCATTACTGTATCATACTAGTTTGTATATTACTTAATGGAGCTTGGGATATTCACAGTTGTATAGACAATCTTGCTCAAAATGGTAGTATGCTACTTGGTTTGTTTCTACTTCAATGTGTACGTGTGTTTCTTTTAGCATATCGCTTATACATATTAGTAGAGCCCTTAGGATCTTTGCTTGATTACCAGCGTTGTGATGGCAGTCACACTTGTGGGGGCGGGTAATCTGCAAGCACATCCTTATACAGGTCCCTAGTCGTAGGATTATCGAGATGGGGCATTGATACTCTGGAGTAGACTAGCGTATGCGCTTCTCATCCCAGCAGGGGAGATGGTCTGTCCCACAGCCATCAGTACGTCGTACTGGAGATAGTATACGGGTGCTCGTTAGGTTACGAGTACACTGGACATGACTTGTCGGGAACTGTTGGTTGGTACCATGCCTATCGTCAGTTATCAGTTCCCAGGTGACATGAGTACAGCTTAGTCCATCGACTTGACATTGCTACCTCGCCTCGAGTGTGTTCCCATTGTACTTTGATTACTACCCTACCACGGCTCAAAGGAGTCGTGCAAACAGGTAGTAGTTGGGTGCAGTCCCGAAGCACTTGGAGGCAGTAGCGGTTAGATAGGATTCGTCTCTCCCGGTATTGGGGGTTGATATCGTGCTGTGTCTAGGAGAGCCATTACACAAAGTCCCTGGCCAGAGCAAGTGAGATATACTGGTAGTGTTTCCAGTGTTATCTCAGGGTGTTCTGGGCAACACTCCGACACGACTTGGACCGCTATTAGGGGACTGACATTTACCGCCCCCTAGGCCCGCCATGCGATACTCTCAGACGAACAGACCGGACTGTACGGAGATTGTCACATTCAGGATCAGTAGGAGTTTGGATGGGTTTACCTCATCGGCCTTCTTATCGACATCTACCTGGGGACCGTTACGTACTGCTAGTGCCGCTTGCAGTCTGTGGTTAAACCCACTGCCAGCGTAGTGTCGAGTCTTTAGCGTCCCACACAGAGAGTTTCCCTGCACTGGGAAAAAGGTGTAGAGACCGTATGGTTTTACGGAAGGGCTACGATCACTTACGTGCACTTGTGCGCGTATGCTGTTCGGGCAGACAATGCTAGTGGGCTTTGGTTTAAGCCGGATCCTAGTATTGTATGGATGGATTAGTTTTGTCTTCTATGCATTCGCATTCTACGGAATGCGAATGCGGGTGTGTATGCACGGTTGTGAGGAGCGAAGAAGAAGGGGGTGCCTCATTGGGGTTTTGACCGTTGATTCGGTCAGAACCATTATGAGGTGGGGAGAATATTTACTAATCTTTCTAATGATAATTGTGTTATGGCTAATTGCTTTGACCATTTGACCATGCTTGACATTTTGACCTTGTTGACCATTGTTGACTTGGATCTTTCTCTTGAGCTCTAGACTCTTCTTTTGCTTTATCAAGACATGATGGTGGTCAAATCAATCTTAGCCATCATAATTATGATAAAAGATTGGTTTTTATTTTTCCATGGTTCATTATTCTTTTGGGCATTTCTCTCTCTTCATTTTTGAGCTCTCATGCTTTGTTCTTCTTCCTCCTCCTCACTAAGAAATCCTTTAGTTCTCATCTGTTGAGATAATTAGGATTTAAATAGACAAATAAATCCACCATCATATTCTACATCACCTAGGACATCAAGAGTAGCACACTCGTTACCTTAGTTATCTCGGCTTGAGGTGGAGCTCGGATTACAAACTCTCGGGTGGATCGTCTTCGACTCGAGGAGGCCGCGGAGGTGACTAAGATCCGGATCGATCCTTGGAGCTTGCATGGACGAGGAGGATGTAAGTCCACGTTGCGACCCCCGGTGCTTACGGGGAGGCGAAAACGGTATAAAAACAAATTTTTATCGCAAAGGGGCAACATGGGCTAAACAAGGTCGGGATCGTGTCTAAACTAAACTAGCAAGCATAGAAAGGAGCGTTAGCTACTATGGAAGATGGTTATACCTAAACTTGAACTCCTTCTTCTTTAAACCTTGTAGAGGTTGATGGTTCTCTTCTTGTCGCCTTCTTCCGTCGAAGATGGATCCACCTCGAGGGTTCGACCTTTGGGCTCTTTCTCGAACTTGGAGTGAACTAGAATCTCCGGCTTGCTAAACCCTTGATCCTAGAGAGAGTAGAGAGTATCTATGGAGTGCTTTCTTTTCAAGGTGATGGATTCTCAACACATGAGAAGGAATCACCTTGAGCTTGAGGAAGAAGAAGATGAAATGAGGAGAGAGAGAGGTTATGATAGAATGAGCTATCTTTTTCTTTCTTGCAACCATAATGCCAAAAGAAAAAGAATTATCTAAACAATAATAATTCAAAATGAGAATAGTTGATGGTAGTTTTGGAATGACCACTATCATGCTTTATTAAATGAAATGTAAGCATGAATCAAGGAGGATCTTTACAAAGCATGATGGTGGTCAACATTCAACCATGGTCAACAAGTCAACCATGGTCAACAAGTCAACAAAATCAACCATAACATAATTCTCATTTAATTACTATTATTAATAGATAATTTATAAATCCATTAGGGTTTGGAAAATGATGACTGTCAACTGTGCATACGCACCCGTTCCGAAACCCTAATGAAAAACCTCATCCTCCGCCTCAAGCAACTGTGCATACACACCTGCATTCTCGTTCCGAGGAACAAGAATACCAAGATATAAAAGCAACCCCAAAACATATACCAGTATCTGGCTCAAACCAGAGCCTGCCAGTATAATCCGTCCGGACTCCAAACGTGCACAAGTGCGCGGATGAGAACGAACCCTGTCGCAAAACCATGCGACCTCTACTCTGTTTTGCCCAGAGGCGAATACCCTCTGTGTGGGACTCTAAAGACTCGACACTACGCTGGCAGTGGGTTTAACCACAGACCGCAAGCGGCACTAGCTGTGCGTAACGGTCCCCAGGTAGATGCCGACAAGAAGGCTGACGAGGTGAAACCCCATCTGAACTCCTACTGAGTCTGAATGTGACATTCTCCATACAGTCCGGTCTGTTCGTTTGATACATCGCATGTCGGGCCTAGGGGGCGGTAAAACGTCAGTCCCCCAATAGCGGTACAAGTCGTGTCGGAGTGAAGCCCAAAACACCCTGAGATAACACCGGAAGCCTACCAGTATATCTCGCTTGCCCTGGCCAGGGACTACTCGTGTAATGGCTCTCCTAGACACAGCGCGATGTCAACCCCCAATACCGGGAGAGACGAATCCTGTCTAACCGGCACTGCCTCCAAGTGCTTCGGGACTGCACCCAACCACTACCTGTTTGCACGACTCCTTTGAGCCGTGGTAGGGTAGTGATCAAAGTGTAGTGGGAACACACTCGAGGTGAAGTGCCAGTGTCAAGTCAGCGGACTAAGCTGTACTCATGTCACCTGGGAACTGATAACTGACGATAGGTATAATACCAACCTTTCAGTTCCCGACGAGTCCTGTCCAGTGTACCCGTAACCTAACGAGCACCCGTATACTATCTCCAGTACGACATACTGATGGCTGCGGGACAGACCATCTCCCACACTGGGATGAGAAGCGCATACGCTAGTCTACTCCGGAGTATCGATGCCCTGTCTCGATAGTCCTGCGACTAGGGACCTGTATAAGGATGTGCTTATAGATTACCCAGCCCCCACTAGTGTGACTGCCATCACAACGCTGGTAATCAAGCAAAGATCCTAAGGGCTCCACTAATGCGTATAGGTGATATCGCAAAATAAACACATGTACACATTGAAGTAGAAACAAACCAAGTAGCATACTACTATATTGAGCAAGATTGTTTATACAAGGTGAATATCCCAAGCTTCCATTAAGTAATATACAAACTAGTATGATACAGTAATGGCCTCTAGGGCATATACACTAACAATCTCCCACTTGCACTAAGGCCATGTACTGGCGTATCGAAGACCTATCATCTCGATCAGCCGCTCGAACTGAGTCTGGGGTAGGGCCTTGGTGAATGGATCTGCAGTGTTTTCTTCTGAAGCAACCCTCCGAACCTCGATCTCCTTGCGATCCACGATCTCCCTGATTAGGTGATACCGCCTCAAGATGTGCCTGGATCTCTGATGGGACCTGGGTTCCTTCGCTAAAGCTATAGCCCCGTTGTTGTCGCAATACAGAGGTATTGGGTCAACAATGGACGGAACCACCTGAAGTTCTTTTAAGAACTTCCTTATCCAGACAGCTTCTTTTGCGGCATCAGATGCAGCGATGTATTCCGCTTCCATAGTCGAGTCTGCAACGGTTTCCTGTTTGGAACTCTTCCAACACACCGCCCCTCCATTGAGGGTAAAGACAAAACCCGACATGGACTTGGAATCATCCTTGTCACTCTGGAAGCTGGAGTCAGCAAAGGCCTCGATCTGGAGGTCTTTTCCGCCATACACCAAGAACATCTCCTTAGTCCTCCTCAGGTACTTGAGAATGTTCTTTACTGCTATCCAGTGTTTCTCCCCAGGGTTTGACTGATACCGGCTTACTACACTCAGTGCATAAGCTACATCCGGTCTGGTACACAACATCGCATACATTATAGAGCCTACCGCAGAAGCGTAGGGTATAATAGACATGCGATCCCTCTCCAAATCAGTCTTGGGAGACATCTCTTTAGAGAGGGTGATCCCGTGACAAGCCGGTAGGTTACCGCGCTTGGAATCTTCCATACTGAATCTTTTCAGTACGGTGTCGATGTACCTGGACTGTGAAAGTCCTAATATCCTCTTGGATCTATCACGATGGATCCGGATCCCCAGGATGTAAGAGGCATCACCCAGGTCTTTCATGGAGAACCTGTGTGACAAGAAACCCTTGACAGATTGTAGCATAGGAATGTCATTTCCTATTAAGAGAATGTCATCCACGTATAAAACAAGGAATACTACAGTTCTCACTACAAATCTACTATAGATGCATGGTTCATCTGGATTTTTGATAAAGCCAAATTCCTTGACCGTCTCATCAAAATAGATGTTCCAGCTCCGCGATGCCTGCTTTAGTCCATAGATGGACTTAAGCAACTTGCACACCTTTCCGCTGCTCCCACTCTGATTGAAACCCTCTGGCTGATCCATATAGACACACTCCTCTAAATTTCCATTTAGAAAAGCGGTTTTTACGTCCATCTGCCAAATCTCATAATCGTGGAAGGAAGCAATGGCAAGAAGGATCCGAATGGATTTCAGCATAGCCACTGGAGAAAAGGTTTCGTCATAGTCCAAGCCAGGTCTTTGACGGAAACCCTTTGCTACAAGTCTAGCTTTATAGGTCTCAACCTGTCCATCTACACCAATCTTCCTTTTGAAGATCCACTTGCATCCTACGGGTTTTACCCCGTCTGGAGCAATGTCCAACGTCCATACTTTGTTGGTGTACATGGACTCCATTTCGGTCCGCATTGCATCCAGCCATTTTACCGAGTCAACGCTCTGAACGGCCTGTTGGAAGCTAGTAGGCTCATCATAATCTATGATGCAATCCTCTCTATCCCCGTCTATGAGAAAACCGTAGTATCTCTCGGGCGGATGAGACTGCCTACTACTCCTGCGGAGCGGCGTAGGAATGTCCTGTTCTTTTGAACCCTCTGGTTCCACTAAGCTTTCAGTAATAGTCTGAGGTTCTGGAATTTCATCCAGTTCTACTGCGCTCCCACTTATCTGATTTTCCAAAAACTCAGTTTCCAAGAAGTGGGCATGACGAGAAACAAGGACTTTTTGCTCCTCTGCGTAATAGAATAGATACCCCTTGGAGTTCTTTGGGTATCCCACAAACTTGCACTGTACTGAGCGTGCCTCGAGCTTGTCCGCATGCTGCTTTTTTACAAAAGCCGGACATCCCCATGTCTTAAAGGATTTAAGACAGGGTTTCTTCCCACTCCACATCTGATATGGTGTGGTAGGCACAGTCTTAGTAGGAACTTGGTTCAAGAGATGTGCAGCTGTTTCTAGTGCCTATCCCCAGAAAGATCGCGGTAACTCAGCCTTACTCATCATGGAACGAACCATATCCAATAGGGTTCGATTCCTTCTTTCCGATACACCGTTATGTTGCGGAGTGTATGGAGGAGTACGCTGAGAGAGAATCCCATTCTCTTTTAAATAGTCCAGGAACTCGGCACTCAAGTATTCACCACCTCGATCCGATCTTAGAATCTTAATACTTTTGCCTGTTTGTTTTTCAACTTCATTCTTGTAATCCCGAAATTTCTCAAAGGCCTCGGATTTGTGCTTCATTAAGAAGACATGTCCATACCTAGAGAAATCGTCTGTGAAAGTAATGAAGTATGAATAACCGCTTCGCGCATGTGTAGACATTGGACCACACACGTCACTGTGTATGAGTCCCAAGAGCTCGCTCGCTCTTTCTCCGTGTCCAGTGAACGGAGTCTTTGTCATCTTTCCCATGAGACAAGATTCACAAGTGGCATAAGACTGATACTCGAACGGATCCAAGTATCCTTCTTTATGTAACTTAGTCAACCGTGTCTCATTGATGTGACCCAGTCTACAATGCCATAAGAAAGCCTGATTGATACCTGGAGACTTTCTTTTGTGTGTATTCTGGACATTGAAAATCTGTGGTTGGTTTAATACGTATATACCATTGCTCAATGTACCTGACCCAATCATAACTTGATTAAGGTGAATGTTTACAACATTACTTACAAACGCAAATTCATAACCTTCTTTAGAAACCAAAGATACAGAAATGATATTACAAGTTGCGTTGGGTACAAAAAAGCAATTACGCAAAACCAAAACATGCCCATCTGACATTCCCAGGTGATAGTCCCCCACGGCTTTAGCATCCATGCTAGCTCCGTTCGCAACTCTGAGGGTCATGTCACCTGCCTTCAAAAACCTACGGTTTCTCAACGCCTGCAAAGAATTACAGATATGAGATCCTGATCCGGTATCCAATACCCAGGAAGTAGAGTTTATAGAAAGACAGTTTTCAATAACATACACACCTGAAGCTGAAGCCGCAACCTGCTTCAGTTCCTGTGTCCTGGCTTTCCAAGCCCTGCAATCTTTCTTCCAGTGTCCACTCTTATGACAATAGAAGCATTCTTCCTTTCCAACAAGCTTCCCCGCAATCTTTGTTGCCTTTTTCTTTCCCTTCGTACCCACTTTACTAACACCGCCTCTTGGTTTGGCGGGGGCTTTCTTCCTCTTTCCCTTGGCTTTCGCCTTGGACCTAGAGGAAGAAGATCCTCCTACAAACAAAGCGGGTGTTTCCCTACTCTTCTGTAGGGTGCCCTCTGCGCTCCTCAGCAGGTTGAGGAGTTCTGAAAGTTTAACTTCCTTTTCTTGCAAGTTGAAATTCAGTATGAACTGGGCGTAAGTGGATGGAAGGGACTGGAGAATTAAATCCGTATAGAGTTCACTGTCCAACGTGGTCCCAAGTTCCGCGAGCTCCTCAGTGTAGCCAATCATCTTAAGCACGTGGTCCGCTACCGATGATCCGACGGCCAACTTTGTCGAAAATAACTTCTTCGACACTTCGTATCTTGCGATACGAGACTGCTCTCCATACAGTTCTTTTGTATGGAGAAATATGGACTCGAGGTCCATATTCTCATGCCTCCTCTGATGTTCGTTGTCCATAGAGGCAAGCACGAGGCACCTGGCCTTCGCGCAATCAATCTCCCAAATCTTACGGATTTCCTTATCCGCGACGCTGGAGGTGGGACCTGGGACGGAGGGAGCTTTGGTGGTAAGAAGATACCCCAGCTTGTCGTAAGCGATTGCCAATTTGACATTCCTGAGCCAATCTTTGTAGTTTGGCCCTGTCAGTATGTTTTTATCTAGAAGTAACTTAAGTCCAGTCATTTCGATTTGGTCGCTGCAGGGGGAGAGAAGAAACACTTAGCACGATGCTCTTGCAAGTTTAGAATGGTTTTTAATTTGTCTAAACAGGATAGCTCCCACTGTCTCTCGAATCCCTCCTCAAACCACAAAGGAAGAATTAGTCGGGATCAATCCCACCGTACAATACTTGCTTAACCGTTCAGCCAGGCCAGTGTCGGTACTTCGAGGGAGGTTTTCCAACGCTTTCGCGAAGTTCCTTAATTTAAGAACCTCTTTTCCCTGGGGGCGTAGCCCCGCTAACACCTTTCTAGGCACCTACTAGGTTTATAGCATTGATCGTTTAGTGAGAAATTTCCCGAGGAGTAGCATATACTCACAGTAGGATCGGGATCCAAATATCATCGCGTGACGAAAATGAAGGAATCCTACCATAATCATCACACTCCAAATGGTATGCAAATCTAGCAAGTTTCAGTACTTGTGAAACTCCCGATGTGGATTTTTGCCCCATGCTCTTATGACCTTGACTAAGGCCAACAAATCATAAGTCACATGTCAAGTTCTTCCCGTCGTTATCCAGGTTAATTTGAACCCACCCGTATATACCCTTGACTATGGCCAACAAGGCAATACGACTGTCCCAAACCAACGCATTCTATCTATGTAACATATGAATACCCACCAGCTACCAAACACTGTGCCTTGACTAAGGCCAACAAACACAGCTTGAATACTGTTGAATATTCATATGAAACGACGGAGGGCTACGGATGGTTTTGGCGAAACCGTGAACGTAGTGAACTTGATATAATCGATGGAACGAGATAGCTTTTAGAAGGAGTGGCTCAAGCTCCGCATTTAAAAGTTAGTTTTGAAAAGAACCGAGTGGTTTTTCGAAAGTGTTCCAACGACTTTAGCTTGGTTTATTATCTTGCATTAGTTCTTTTAATGCGTGATATTCTTGCATTAGTTCTTTCAATGCGTCCCATCATTTAATCCTACCATTGCAGAAAACAACCAAAATATGACGTACGCTTATGCCATTCGCATTCGCCACGGGGTCCCGTCATCACTCGTTAGGTTACTTAACTAACGACAGAGCGGGGGCTGGGCTAGCGCGGCTGTAAAACATAAGCAACGCCTAAATAGAAAGCAATGATAGACATTACAGATCACAGATGAATACATTGGATATACTAGCAATCCGCAATCCTTTCGAGCCTGCAACGAAAAGCGGATTACACGGTCGCGGTGAATAGCCAAAACCCCACCCAAGACCCCTACGGGTGCGGCAAACTACCCGCCAAGTACCCGGTAGTTTGTGCACCCCTCCATGGGTCTATCCTAGGAGCAAAAACAGTAAAAAGAATTATACAATGACGGCTACAACCCCGACCCGGTTGTGCGGCCAAACAAATAATAATATTACATCAATTTACATTTACAATGAATGAAAGAAAAACAAAAGCTCATCTCACATCCACCCCGGCTATTCACCCGCGACAGTCCAACAGATTCATATACACAATCCAATATCAAACACAGATCATGTATAACCCCGACTAATCGACTTATAGCGATTAGCCGATGTTCAATACATGCAAGCAACACAGATATAACCAACATAGCCAAAGTGCAGTGAAGTTCGGAAAAAATACATAATTATAGGACCCCAAAAGTGAATTTCTGTTCTGGAAAATCTGGGCACATATAATATATCTTAAAAATCCCAAAACCAACACAGAGACACACTGCACGAAAAACGATGCAGAGAGGACAACAAACGGCGGCGGTTCCGCGGCAAATGCCTACCTCATGCCGCGGAACCGCGGCGGTTTAGATGAATCAGTGGATCGTTTTTCATGGGTGTTCACACAAAACCCTGAGCCGAATTTAGAAGTATAAAGTTTTTCATTTAGAGAAGAAAAAATTTCAACAGAAACTTAGGGTTTTGGTTTTTCCGGTTTTGCGATTTTTCGTTTCCGAACTTCGTTACACTTCACTACAAAGCTAGTTTAAGTTTAGTTAGTCTCTGATACCACTGTAAGTCCACGTTGCGACCCCCGGTGCTTACGGGGAGGCGGAAACGGTATAAAAACAAATTTTTATCGCAAAGGGGCAACATGGACTAAACAAGGTCGGGATCGTGTCTAAACTAAACTAGCAAGCATAGAAAGGAGCGTTAGCTACTATGGAAGATGGTTATACCTAAACTTGAACTCCTTCTTCTTTAAACCTTGTAGAGGTTGATGGTTCTCTTCTTGTCGCCTTCTTCCGTCGAAGATGGATCCACCTCGAGGGTTCGACCTTTGGGCTCTTTCTCGAACTTGGAGTGAACTAGAATCTCCGGCTTGCTAAACCCTTGATCCTAGAGAGAGTAGAGAGTATCTATGGAGTGCTTTCTTTTCAAGGTGATGGATTCTCAACACATGAGAAGGAATCACCTTGAGCTTGAGGAAGAAGAAGATGAAATGAGGAGAGAGAGAGGTTATGATAGAATGAGCTATCTTTTTCTTTCTTGCAACCATAATGCCAAAAGAAAAAGAATTATCTAAACAATAATAATTCAAAATGAGAATAGTTGATGGTAGTTTTGGAATGACCACTATCATGCTTTATTAAATGAAATGTAAGCATGAATCAAGGAGGATCTTTACAAAGCATGATGGTGGTCAACATTCAACCATGGTCAACAAGTCAACCATGGTCAACAAGTCAACAAAATCAACCATAACATAATTCTCATTTAATTACTATTATTAATAGATAATTTATAAATCCATTAGGGTTTGGAAAATGATGACTGTCAACTGTGCATACGCACCCGTTCCGAAACCCTAATGAAAAACCTCATCCTCCGCCTCAAGCAACTGTGCATACACACCTGCATTCTCGTTTCGAGGAACAAGAATACCAAGATATAAAAGCAACCCCAAAACATATACCAGTATCTGGCTCAAACCAGAGCCTGCCAGTATAATCCGTCCGGACTCCAAACGTGCACAAGTGCACGGATGAGAACGAACCCTGTCGCAAAACCATGCGACCTCTACTCTGTTTTGCCCAGAGGCGAATACCCTCTGTGTGGGACTCTAAAGACTCGACACTACGCTGGCAGTGGGTTTAACCACAGACCGCAAGCGGCACTAGCTGTGCGTAACGGTCCCCAGGTAGATGCCGACAAGAAGGCTGACGAGGTGAAACCCCATCTGAACTCCTACTGAGTCTGAATGTGACATTCTCCGTACAGTCCGGTCTGTTCGTCTGATACATCGCATGTCGGGCCTAGGGGGCGGTAAAACGTCAGTCCCCCAATAGCGGTACAAGTCGTGTCGGAGTGAAGCCCAAAACACCCTGAGATAACACCGGAAGCCTACCAGTATATCTCTCTTGCCCTGGCCAGGGACTACTCGTGTAATGGCTCTCCTAGACACAGCGCGATGTCAACCCCCAATACCGGGAGAGACGAATCCTGTCTAACCGGCACTGCCTCCAAGTGCTTCGGGACTGCACCCAACCACTACCTGTTTGCACGACTCCTTTGAGCCGTGGTAGGGTAGTGATCAAAGTGTAGTGGGAACACACTCGAGGCGAAGTGCCAGTGTCAAGTCAGCGGACTAAGCTGTACTCATGTCACCTGGGAACTGATAACTGACGATAGGTATAATACCAACCTTTCAGTTCCCGACGAGTCCTGTCCAGTGTACCCGTAACCTAACGAGCACCCGTATACTATCTCCAGTACGACATACTGATGGCTGCGGAACAGACCATCTCCCACACTGGGATGAGAAGCGCATACGCTAGTCTACTCCGGAGTATCGATGCCCTGTCTCGATAGTCCTGCGACTAGGGACCTGTATAAGGATGTGCTTATAGATTACCCAGCCCCCACTAGTGTGACTGCCATCACAACGCTGGTAATCAAGCAAAGATCTTAAGGGCTCCACTAATGCGTATAGGTGATATCGCAAAATAAACACATGTACACATTGAAGTAGAAACAAACCAAGTAGCATACTACTATATTGAGCAAGATTGTTTATACAAGGTGAATATCCCAAGCTTCCATTAAGTAATATACAAACTAGTATGATACAGTAATGGCCTCTAGGGCATATACACTAACAGAGGAAAGCGGAGAGAAGACCCGAAGGACTTGGTTCGTAAGGTATAATCTCTTAAGCATAGTAGATAGAACCTCTTATAGTATGTTAGCAATGGTTTGGCAAAGATCCTCAAGTTTTTAGTCCATGTTACCTTGTGTCAAAAATTGTTTTTTTACCTATTCCGCCTCCCCGTAAGCACCGGGGTGGGTAACGTGGACTTACAGAAAATACCCGCGTGAGATCCTTACGACTCACAAAGAAGCAACGCATTTAGGAATCCATACGATTCTTAAGGAAAAAATGCACTTACGATATCCTTACGACTCGTAAGCAGAATATATCCTCTGTAAGTCCCTCACGGCTTACAGGATTCAAAAAGCCTTAAGCTATAGGGATCTAAACCTGTTCTTAAGCCATCATGATCCCATAAATATATGCCCTACAAGTGGTCCAATATCGACCCTTGTATACAATCCATAGGCGTAAATAAATATATTCCCAACTAAGTCCCACCAAAAACGAGAAATATTGCTCAACATGGTGAACGGCACTTGCGAGTCCCCACGACTTGTAAGGAGAAAATACTCTTGCAAGATCCTTATGATTTGCAAGAGAAAATACCACTTAGGAGTTCTCATGGACACTAAGGAGAAACTACACCTCTCGACTCGTAGGGAGAAATACCTTTATGAGACCCTTATGGCTCGTAAAGTCGAAAAAACCTGAGTTAGCAGGAATCTAAACCTGTTACTTAAGCCACCATTGGCCGAATTGGCAATGGCATATGATGAGTTGCTCCTGGCAATATTCCAGTCGTAGTAATACTGATGGAAAATAAGGTATCATCATACCAAGTAATCGACTCATAACAAAATTGATGAGTATGAAAAAAGAAAAAATAGCCGAAATGATAGGGCAACTCGTAATAAAAAACAGCAAGTAAAATAAAAAATAATAGCTGAAATAATTGGGCACCGCGAATAAAATAGCCGAAATGATTGGGCAATCACGACTTTCGTGATATGAAATGCTGAAAAAATAGAGTATCACGGAAATAAGAATATATAATATTTTTTTTGCCCTGTAAGTAGGTCCACACTGACCCTGTATACAATCCATGGGCATAAATGAAAGAAAGAGAACCATATTTTCCCACCATACTTAGTCAAAAGAAGAACCAAGTGTTGATGGTACATATATAGCCTAGAGACTACCTAGATATTCCTTCTCATTTCAACAGAGTGTGGATGAAATTGTCAAATAAGATCGGAGCAATGTCATATTCCTAACTCCAAATCTCGATGGCGACATATACAGCATAGAGGTCATTCGGATGTCTACCATACTTCAGTAAAGAATCGGCACGACACCAAAGCGAAAGCGAAGTGACGACATATGCCAAGCTTAAGGTCTTGATGGCAAGCCGAAAGACCATTGGATGTCATCACACCCCAGAAGGGTGCGATTGTGACTCATCAGGGCTTCAAATCGAGCCTAACCTCAAGTAAAGCGCCATGGCAATACCTAACCGTCACGCCTCGCTTTCCAGGATACGTAACTAAGGCACGCGACAGAGCCAACCATGCTACCCGTGTTTAGGAATCATCCCTCCACAGTCATATTACGGCTGTCTATAGGATATCTAGAACAGTAGAATATAAAATTATCTAGTACATGTCCATTTGCCACTGTAAATAAAATCAGAAAAAATGCATAAGTGGAAACGAATCAAGCTCCAATAAACAACATCTGAAATATGTCCCAATATGGGCTCACATCAAAGAAATAAAACCACGGAAATAAACTAAACTAAACATCACTAAATACACGTTCAATTCCTTATTGCTCGGCTTGATTGCTAAAGTATTCTTGATCAGCCTGCGATAAAGGTAGAGGAACCGGGCCATGCAAAATGCAGACGTCAGTGCATCATAATATCAAAATATTAATAATAACCAAGATGTGATGCTATGATTAAATATGAGTGTAAATAATAAACACAGGTATCAAACAGTGATCTGTATATATGTGATGTGTATCCTATAGGTTATCTATTCTATAAGTCATCGAAATCAATTTAATGGAATCGTCGATTTAACTCAATAGTATCCCATGCATGCCTGGGACCACGGTCAAGACTCTCGGGCTGAATCCGAGACGTGTCGCTAAGTAGTAAACAGGTAACATGTACAGATGAATGATGTCATCAGCATTATTCCGGGGCTGGTCGAGCCCGTAAAGACTGAGCAGTATAAGTATCGAACTGTTGAGTTACAAGTCAGGTTTCATTATTGATTTCTCCTTACCCCAAGGTTATGTGTTCAAGTCAGGTATTTATGATATGAATCTAATGCCAACACAGGATCAAGCAGATACAGGTTTTGTCTATGTAGACAACAAGTTAGATCTATCAGGACAACAAGTCAGGATTGTCGGCATTAGTAATAATATCCAAGTAACAAATCAAGGAATGTGTCATGAACATGACATGTGATGTATATTAACCAAATAGATACCAAAAGTGAAACTATAATCAATATCGGAAAACGGTAAACAAAACTGATGCCAGGATGCACATGTATCTATCTGTAATAACCATTATACGTTCATTACCATGTATGGTGCAAACTAGATAACATGTTGTACTAATGTAGTAGTATAATGATATCATGATGTTCCGGCATGCAACTAGCTATGCTATTATCGGTACGGATACGAACGGATATCGTAACACTGTAAATCGGTAATAGTTATTGAATAATAAAACACATGCGCTATTCTTATTAAATAAATATTGATATAGTAATATAGCATGTTGCAAGTTTATAACTTGCCTGATCGGATCTCATGTCGAGATACGGATGCTACGTCCGACGTCGGATAAACGTTGGATGCAAACCACGTGCGCAGGACTGAACCTAGCTGATCAGTGACATGACGCGGTGACTAGGCTGGACGACGGCAGTGATTGGGTCGTCTGGATTGTCGGCGACATGTGCGACTCCGGCGAGACGGCCGGAAAACCAAGAAAGCAAGAAAGAAAGAAAGAAAGAAAAAGAAGAATGGGGTGATAATAATTATTAGGTTTATATATATATATATATATATATATATATATATATATATATATATAGGAGAGAGAGACAGAGGGATATATATATAGAGAGAGCGCGAGAAGAAAGAGAGATAATATATTTAGTTTTATATTATATATATAATATATTATGAACTGTTAGTTTGTTAGGTTTTTAGAAAGAATATTATAATATATTTTTGTTGGATTATACAGCTAATATCAAAATACTCTGACAAATACCCGGGCCTCTTCTAAAAATCTAGTTTTAAAATATGGAGAATATACGTATAAGTTAAAACTATAATGCGATGTCCGGTCAGTAAAAATGCATACCCCCAAGTAGGATCTACGTAAATATACGTAGCGATCCAAACGAGTTTGTTTTATCAATTTGGACATGAATACGATGTAGGGATGCAAACATATGATATGGGGTATGATAACATACCATGCTAGATATCAAAAATATTATCTGGCTATTATTTGTATTATTTAAAAGATATGTAGACACAAAAATATATTATACATGTATATAGAATCTAAATGTGCATGGATCCTCTGTACTAGCAAAGACTGACGTAATCTTGAACCATGATGGGGTTCTAACATGCGGGTCGGGTCGGATGCTAACCACAGTTACCAAATGCACTATTCGCACCCAAAAAAATAATAATCAAGAAATCTATCGCAATACTTGAAAATACCCAAAATAAAATATCGTATAATAGTGCTAGGGTGTTACATTATACCCAACTACAAAAGAATTTCGTCCTCGAAATTCCTGTAACAAGAAAAGACAAGAAAACACGGATCTAAGAAAAGAGATGTGGAAACTTCTGTCAGTTCTCGTTTTCACGTTCCCAAGTAGATTCTCAGTGCGAACGATTCCCCCATGAAACAAGTACTAAAGGGATAAACTTGTTCTTGAGAACTTTATCTCGTCGATCCACAATCGCCATCGGTCTTTCTTCATATGTTAAATCTTCGTTTACGGTCAGCTCCGAGTGATCTAGGACGTGCGTCTCATCTCGAACATATTTGCGGAGTTGAGATACATGAAACATGTCATGAACACTCTCCAAGGATTGTGGTAAATCCAATCGATAAGCTACTTCTCCAACACGTTCGATAATACCGAAAGGCCCCACGAATCGAGGACTAAGCTTGCTTCGACTACCAAAACTGATCACTCCTCTGGTCGGTGATATCTTTAGGAATAAAAGATCACCAACTGCGAACTCCAGAGGTCTTCGTCCTGTATCGGCCCAACTTTTCTGTCGATCTTGTGCCACCTTCATATGATTTCGGATCACGTTGATTTTCTCCACTGTTTGCACAATAAGATCCGGTCCCAACAATCTTCTTTCTCCAACATCATCGCAATAGACGGGCGAGCGAAACTTACGATCGTATAATGCTTTGAATGGAGCCATCTATATAGTCGTCTGAAAATGTTATGATAAGAAAACTCTACCAAGTGCAAATGATCCTCCCATGAACCCTTGAAGTCTAACATGGATGCTCTCAATATATCTTCAAGAGTTTGGATCGTTCTTTCTGACTGGCCATTTGTGTGAGGATGATAGGCTGTACTAAATTTCAAGAGAGTCTGCAAACTCTCCTGTAGACTCCTCCAAAAGTGTGATAAGAATCGGGTAACACGATCGGAAACGATGCTCACGGGTACTCCATGCAATCTCATAATCCCCTGCATGTACCGCTCTGCCAAAGCCTCCGTTGACTGATCAACACGAAATGGTATGAAATGACCTGCCTTGGTCAATCGATCAACAATCACCCAAACTGCATTATTGCCCTTTGGACTCCGTGGTAATGCTGTCATGAAATCCATGGTTATATGTTCCCACTTCCACTGAGGAATCGAAATTGGTTGCAATAAACCATCTACCCTTTGATGTTCAGCCTTGACTTACTGACACACTAAGCACTTCGATACGCAGTGAGCAATCTCCCTTTTCATGCTTTCCCACCAGAAATATTGTCGTAGATCTCGGTACATCTTTATGCCTCCCGGATGTATGGAATATGTGGAACTATGAGCCTCCATCATAACTTCTTTACGAACATCTCCTTTAGGTACACATAGACGACTGCCATATCTTAACGAACCATTTTCATAAATTAACAAGTCCGTTCGAAGTCCCTCGAAACTTCTGCAACCTTAGATCTTGCGACTGCGCTGCTTTAATGTTATCGATCAAGAACGACTATACTTGCAATTGCATCAACTGTCCCGAAGAATTTAGTAGTACAATCTCCAATTCGAATCTCTGAAAATCATCTATAATCTTATTCTGCGTAGTCAACATCTGTATCGCTGGCAACCGACTTAGAGCATCCGACACCATATTAACTTTCCTCGGATGGTATTTTAGATCAAGATCATAGTCAGCCATCAGCTCCAACCATCTATGTTGCCTCATGTTGAGCTCTTGCTGTGTGAACACATAGTTTAGGCTTTTGTGATCGGTAAATACTTCTATCCTTTTGCCCAATAAGTAGTGTCTCCAAATCGTCAGAGCGAAAATCACTGCTGCTAACCGCAGATCATGAGTTGGGTAATTCTTCTCATAAGTCTTCAATTGTCTCGACGCATAAGCTATGACATTCCTATGCTGCATTAGAACACATCCCAAGCCTTTTCCAGATGCGTCGCTGTGTATAACCAACTCTCCGGGACTGTCTGGCACTGTCAAGATAGGAGCGGTAGTCAATCTTTGTTTCAACACTTCAAAAGCTGACACACATTTCTCGGTCCATACGAACGGTACCTCCTTTCGAGTTAGCTTGGTTAATGGTTCTGCTATTCGAGCGAAGTTCTCCACAAACCTTCAATAATATCCGGCAAGCCCAAGAAAACTTCTGATCTTTCCTACATTCTTTGGAATCGGCTAATCATGAATAGCTGCAATCTTTTTGGGGTCAACAGCAATTCTATCTCCGGATACAACATGACCGAAGAACTTCACTTCTTCGAGCCAAAACTCGCACTTGCTCATCTTAGTATATAACCTTTCTTGCCTCAACATTTGCAGTGCGATCCTCAAGTGTTCTGCATACTCTTCTTTGCTCCTTGAATAGAGCAGAATGTCGTCAACAAACACCACTACGAAATGATCCAGGTACGGTGAAAAGATTCAGTTCATCAAGTCCATAAATATTGCCGGTGCGTTAGTAACTCCAAATGGCATCACTAAGTACTCGTAATGCTCATATCGAGTTCGGAACGCTGTCTTACAAATATCTTCTAATTTTACCCGAACTTGATGATATCCGGATCACAAATCCAACTTCGAAAATACCCTCGCGCTACTGAGTTGATCGAATAATTCGTCGATGTGAGGGATTGGGTATTTGTTCTTAATAGTCACCCGATTTAATTCTCGATAATCGATGCATATCCTCTGCGTGCCATCCTTCTTCTTGACTAGAAGAACTGGAGCTCCCCATGACGAACCACTGCTGCGAGTCTAACCCTTCTCTACCAATTCGGTAACTTGTTTCTTTACCTCTTCTAGTTCCACCGACGCTATTGGATAATAGGCCTTTGAAATCGGCGCTGCTCAAGGAATAAGATCAATCGCGAACTCCACATCTCATTTTGGCGGTAAGCCTGAGATGTCCCCGAACACATCCATAAAGTCCCGAACTACTATCAGTGCTTCATCTGCAACTTGTTTACGAACTTCACCCTTCAGTAAATGGTTTCCTTCATCACGAATTTACAAGTCTGTTCTAAGACTTGTGGGTTATCAGCCAACCACACCTCCGCTGCGCCACTCTGATAAATTGAGGCGGGTTAGTCAGAACTTCTTTAATCAAACATCTTACATCTGATCGGCCTTGAAGCAGTCTGTACCAGCTCCTGCTGGGGTTAATCTCGAACTACTGCAATCATCATATGTTCTCCTATATTTCTCTTTGTTTTTCGAAACGCAGAAGGACTGGTCACTACGGGACAAGTGGAAAGATATAACGTGGTTGTTGGATTCAAGTTCGCGATAAGGCATAAATTCGTAAGCAATGAAATCGAGAGATACAAAGTACTACAATGAACATAAGTCAAGAAAATGAATCGAAATAGGATTCCAGGTTACCAAAATAGAGTACCGCATTGTAACCATACCGCGGTACATAGTTACAATCACATAACTCCATTCAAGTCGTCCAAATCCTACTATCAGAATTGAAGGAATAAGAAGGGAGAAACAATAAGGAATCAGGAGGATTCCAAGTTGAGATGCAAAGTCATTTTCATATCGTCATGATAAAAGAGTTAAGAGAAAGATAAGATTCAAGAATTTGAAGGGCGGGAAAATAATGTGGCAGGGCATGTTCTTAATTTCGGGTTTCCTGGTTGGTGTATTGGGTTCAATACCCAACTACAAAAAGAACCAAACCCGACTAACCCTAAATCTTATGGCTCTGAAACCAAACAACGCCCCGCTTCCCAAGATACGTAACTACGGCACATAACAGAGCCAACCATGCTAGCTGTGGCTAGAAATCATCCCTCTAGAGTCATATTACGACTGTCTATAGAATATCAAGAATAGTAAAATATAAAACTATCTAGTACATGTCCATTTGCCACAGTAAATAAAATCAGGAAAAATGCATAAGCAAAAACGAATCAAGCTCAAATAAACAACATCTCAAACATGTCCCGATATGGGCTCACATCAAAGAAATAAAACTGCGGAAATAAACTAAACTAAAAATCTCTAAATACACTTTCAATTCCTCATTGCTCAGCTTTATTGATAAAGTACTCTTGATCAGCCTGCGATAAAGGTAGAGGAATCGGGCCATGCAAGAATATATCGGCCAATGTGATGGTACGATGGACTCAACCCAGTACCACAAAGTTAACGGACTCCTATCATAAAAGGGGGTATCTATATTTAATATTAGGGTGAGTTTGCTTATAAACCTAAGAAAAAGGCAAACTAAACATTCCGAAATGAGTAAATAAACTAAGTTAAGACATTTCAGTACAGAAGAAAAGAAAAGTGCAGACATGAAAGGAAAAGATGCTTATCATTCATTCATATTTCAAAAAAAAAGAATTACATACTGTCGGCCGAGACCGATTACAAAGGAAATAAAAAAAACAAAATTAAAAATAAACGCTACTGTATCATCTATGATCTACAGTGTCAGAATGCTAAATTCCGGACACAGGTTCTCAAACTCAAAGGCAAGTTTGAGCAACGCAGCTGTTTATATCATAAAATTGCATTTTAATACCATCCATTCTTTATTATATTGCCTATAAAATTAGTGCTTTTAATCTGAGTTTGCTACATAAGTGCAGGAAACAGGTTTGGAGCGAATGACAGACTTTAGAGGTAAAACCGGACCAATCCAGTTAAAAGTCAAAGTCAACTTAGTCAACCCTGCAAATTTCAGTGTTATCAAAATCGAGATATTATGTGCTTAGAGACCATCTAAAATAGCAGGAACAGAACACAAAAAGTTTGGAAGCTCAAACCCATCACCAGACCGCGGAACCACCGCCAAATCCATCGAATGACCATGAATCTGCCGCTCCTTTAGCACCGCACAAGTTAGGGTTTTGAGGGTAGTTTGGTCTTTTCGTGTACAGCGACTTCAACGCTAGGGTTTCAGATTTCAAGGCCTATAAATAGCTGCGAGAGCACCCAACAGAGAGGCGTCTAGAGTTTCATGTTTTAGGGTTTTTATTTTGTTTAGAATTTGCAGTCTATTTCCATAGCCATTAATAAATTATAATGAAGTTCAAGTTAATCAATAAAAGGCAGGGGTTCTATTGCATTCTTGTCTCCTTTAATTTCTGCATTTTATTTCCTTGCATTTTTTATCGCTTGTTACTTTTATTATTAGGTTGATGATATTTCAAATGTCTTCTTTTTCTTTACGATCTCTCTCTCAACGATTTTTTTGAAACCACGATGCTCACAGAAACTCCTCGCTATCGTGAGGGATCTAGTAGCTAGTTTATTTGATTAACAGAAAACTCTTTTCTCTTTCCTTTCTCAACATAATTATTTGTATGTGATGATACTTAAGGGTTGTTCATCGCTATAGTGAGGGCCATAGTAATTAGCATATATTATTTCTTCTTCAATCTTTCTTCTTTGTCCTTTTATTTTAATAATGAGCGAGTAAATTTTCGCTTGTTAGGCTTGTAGGAAAGAGGAGTATAAGGGATGATAAATCTCTCATATTCTTTTTATATTTTGATTTTTATAAACTTCAAGAAGGTGAGTATTAGCCCCTTTATTTGGGCGCACTGTCACTTCATGATAGTTGTGACCCTAATTTGAGAATGAGTTAATATTTGTTTTGTTGAAGGCTTGAGTTTAATATGGATCAATGTAAGAACAAGGGTCAATAGAGAGAATCTATAATACCACTCTAAAGACCCTAATCCGCATTCATTCCTATTCCCCGAGTTATAAATAATTACAAAATATAAAAAAAAATTAATCTATTTAATTACCATCCCTTAACCACCTAATCCTAAAACCCTAATAAGCACTTTTGTCTCATTGATACCTCACCCTTAGAATAAAAAACAAAACCAACTTTTTTCGGAATAAACTCTTCTAAAACATTAAAAATAAGACTACAGTCTCCCTGTGGACGACTAGTACTCACCGTGTCTAGCTATTGCGACACCGTGTTAATTGCGGTATTTAAAGCGCTAAAAGACACATAATTTAACATCAATCAAATAGCGTCGTTACCAGGGAAACGGTAATTTTATTCTTCTTATTATTCGGGTTGATCTAACATAAAAAAATAAAAATAAAAAATATAAAAAAAATGTTAAACCGCATCTTTATATGATATATGATGTTTGTTCGAGTTGTGCAGGAAATCTGGAGTATCTGGATGAGCCTACGGTGAATACAATTGCCTAAAATAGGAGAGCAGATGATTAGGAGTTCAGAGCCAAAGGATTGGGCAGTTTGGCCTAAAGGAAGCGGAGGAACCGCGGCAGAAGAGTACATTTGGCGGCGGAAGCGCGGCGCTTTTGTAGTATCTCCTTTCCAAATTTTTTTAGCAACTTCCTTTCTTCCATTCACCCCCTCTGAAGCTCCAATAAATAGTTTCTACTTACAAGATTCTTTGCAAACAACGTCAAAAATAGAAAAAAATATCTTTTTGCGTGTTTTAGATTTTTGTGTGTTTTTGCTTTGCATGATTTAAACTGATATTAAGGGACAAGAAATCCAAATTCAGATTATATGGGGAGTTCATTATCCTTCTAAGCCCCAAAAATCATAAATAAGCATACACATCACCTTACATAAATAAAAAATATCCAGACCAAGTCTCTAAGGACAATCGTGCTCAATTAGGACAAAGGAGAGTCATGGGTAATCGTTACTTATTCGCATCTTTCTTGTAATGTCTAAGGCAAATGTGTCTAAGACAAGTGGTTTATTTAATTAGGCCCGCTATTTCGGTGATTCGTATAGCGGATACCTCTTACTTACCTGGCACTTACCTGACTAGAAGAAAGATAAGGAGGTTATAGAGGATTTATGCTACGTCTTGTTCTTTGGAAGTCTAGAAACGGTCTAGTGATTTGACCTAGGTGACCCTAACTCTAGGGACTGTTTGTGCATCTTTTTGTGATTGGTTGAGTCGAATCTTGCGTCCATCATTTTGCCAAAGCAAAGCATTCTAAAAATCTTTCTCCCACTTTCTCACACGTTGCCACGTGCACTAAACTCGTTTAGTACATGTTCGGTTGGACACGGGATTCTAGCGCTCGTTTAGTCCGCATTTTCACTATTGACTCCGAGGTTGATATTTCTTCACCGTCTTCTTTTCCTTCACCTACCATGTCTCCCGAGATGGACGGACCTCCACCGGGTTTTAACGTAAACAACCATACGATGCCACCACCTCTTGGTGCGCAAATTCTACTTCCCACACAAACGCCACCATGCATTGCTCTCCAAGACCGATGCTACCCCACACGCGGACCCCTTCCTACGCGTCCGTCTCTTCCACCAGCTAACAGTGATAACTTCGAAATTAAACTCCACTTCATCAACTTGTTGCCTAAATTTCACGGTCTTGAATATGAGGATGCCTACATTTTCATCACTAAATTTCAAAACACATGTGCAATGATGAGCACTACCCAACTGTTTTGGGATGCTATGAGATTACGTATTCTCCCATTTATCTTCTGCGATCTCGCGGAGAAGTGGATTTATAGCAACTCCTTATATTCCATTACCAGTTGGGATGAATTTGTTAAGACATTCCTTAAAAAATTCTATCCTAATCATAAGACTGCCCGCATTAGGAGTGAGATCAACCAGTTTTCTCAACTTCCCACCGAATCCTTTTAGAAATGCTTTGAAAGGTTCAAAGATTTCCTTGTCCAATTCCCTCATCACGGATTCGAAAAATGGCAATTTTGCCAAATTATGTATGGTGGCGTTAATCCAGTGACGAAACAAATGCTAGAAACCATTTGTCAATATCATTTCATGTCAAAATCAAATGAGGAAGTGTTCATACCATAATATTGCATTATTATATTCCCCATTCTTATTCGTTTTACAAATAAACAGGTGCTTTTAACCCATGTCTGGTACATAGTACATGTTACAGGTTCTCGGAACGAAAACAGTGAAAAAGATAAAAGACGATGCAAAAGTGAGACTACGACCAACAAATAGAAGAATCTTGATCAAGCCTACACGAAGATCAGTTCACAAAGAACAAAGGCAGCGCAAGGTTTAAGACTTCATCACGAAGCAACGGTAAAAAGTCCACTATATTGTTCACTGTGCAAATCTGGAAGAGATATGGAAGATATTCTGAAGAACTAACCGAAGAAGTAGGAAGACAAACAAGCCCCGAAGCGGTACAAGAAACAACAGCCAACAATCTCCTCTTTTGGCCGCGGAACCGCGGCCAAACCAGGGCTGCGGCCGCGGTTCCGCGGCCGTGTGATGCCCGTAGTGGGTGAAAATTTTCCATAATGCTGTGGCAGCGCTGATTAGTCTTCCTAGGGGTATTTTTGTAAAATCATACATGCGGCGATTGTAAACCTAGGGTTTTCTATCTCCTATAAATAGAGACCCAAATGCGTGTATTAGGTTATGCCTCCTTTCATTAATAAAATTCAGAATTCTTTTTGGAGAGCATCAATTTGTAAGTAGTTCTTTTTATCTGCCCTAGCTAATTTCTATTCTTGCCCTAGTTTAGATTTAATTCCTTGCCCTAGGTTAAATTTATTATCTGCCCTAGTTAGATCTTTAATTCCTTGCCCTAGATAGATATTTTAGATCTGTTCTTCAATTCCCTAATGAGCGAGTAGTCTCCTCGCTTGTTAGGGTTAGCTTTGGGGAAGGCTTGAGAGATAAAGATCTCTCACCCCTTTCTTGCCCATCACATATAATTAATAGGACTCTATGCATACATGCACACACCGCTGCCTACGGCACCCTATCCCATGAGGTAGCGGTGATACCGTAGTATAAAGGCCCGGTTGAGCGTGTTTTCCATGGAGGTTAGGATAAGGATTGATAAAGGAAGGATAAGAACCTAGAGGAAGAAACATCTTCCCGAATGGTTCTAATCCCCTTTATTAATAATTACCATAACTCCTAATAGATCTTAATATGGGTATAGAAAGCGGTGAGATTTATTGACTTTCCAAATTTAACCTAAACCTAACCCTAGCAAGATTTAGATCTAGATTAATTTAGTTTTTAGATTAAATCAATCCGTTCACACCGTTCGGAATTAACTCGTAAGAGCGATTAGGAAATTCATAAAATCACTGTGGACCAACACGTACTCACCGGCTAACTACCAAGCGACGCTGTTTTTTATTGCAGTTTAGAAATATTTTTGATCAATCAAATGGCGCCGTTGCCGGGGATGGCGTGTTATTTTCTTTTTGCAATTTCGGGTTAATATAAATCATAAAAATCATGAAAACTGAAAAATTTTAAAAATATAAAAATTTATCATCTTTGTATATTGTGAAGGGTATTTTTGTTTGAATTTTGCAGGATCTACAATCGAGTTCGGATCTGGAAAAATCCAGAGATCAAAACAGAAAAAGGCAGATCTGAACAGCAGAACAAAACAACAGAAAAAATTTGGAGAAGTGAACCGATCAACCCACTGCGATTCCGCCGCCGAAACCATGCTCTGACCGCACATCCGCGGCGGCTAGGTGATGTCAGCACCTACAAAGTTTTCTCGGGACTCGAGTCGACTCCTCCACCGCGGAACCGCCGTGCTAGCCCTCTCCCGACCGCGGAACCGCCGCAACCTGGTCACTTCAGCTGGTGGAAAAATCTCTGTTTGTTTTCTTTCTCTGCAAATCCTTGATATCTTCTCTGAAAAATCTCCTGCAGGATTCTTTGCGCTTAAAAAATCTTACCCCTTCCAAAAACTGATCTTGTGCAGGATTCTTTGCGCCGCGCTAAAAATAAAATTTTTGATTGCAAGTGGTTGTTACTGTTTTGCATATTTTTAATCGGACTTTAAGGGGCTTGAGACCAATCCAGATTGGGTGGGGATTTCATCACCCTTCCCAGGACCCCAGAAATCACATAAGGCATATGCATTGACCATTATTAATTAAAAAATACTAGACTCAACCCTAAGGACGTCGAGCTCAATAGGACAGAGGACTAGAGGTAGGTATCGGCCGTTGATCCTAACCTGACTTTGCGGTGTCTAGGCAAGTGTGTCTAAGGCGAGTGGTTACTTAATTAGGGCCACTATTTATAGTGGAGAGCCTCCCACTCACCTGGCATTTACCTGGCCGCAATTGGCGGTGAAGAGGCGGTTTGAGGTCCTATTTCTAACCCTTTGGAACAGTTAGGAACTGTCTAGCTGACCTAGGTAACCCTAGATCTAGGCCTGATTGTGCATTTTTGGTTGATTGAAAGTGTGTCTAAGCCCTTTATCAAAAATCTTTTTTGCAAAAAGTTTCAAATAAATAGAAAAAGAAAAAAGAAATTTTTTTATACAGACTTGCAAATTTTGTCGCTAAGAACTCCTTGCACCACCCAGCTTCTTTCTCTTCTCCTTTTTACATCATGGGTACCCCACCTTATAAATCTCTTACCGAACTTTGGTATCCTGAACCTAACTTTGCTTCGTTCGTGAATTGTTTCGGTCGATTTAAGGACGATCCCACCATGCCCAAAATTTCTTTGAAAGATCGAATAGAAGCGTCTAGGAGAAACATTTTGACTCCGCAATCCATTTTGTATCAATCGTGTCAACCTTCACCACCTTTGCACGTTGATACCACTTTTTCGAGTCCTATTGTAACTCCTAAACCCATGTCTATTGCTGAACACATTGAACAATCTCGTAACCGATCTTTCACTCCTCTCCACACATCCAGTTCTAGGGATCAACAAGTCCATTCACCTTTTTATCCAAATGTTGATCCTACTCCTGTCCAACCATCCACTTCCTACTAGTCCTACCCGACTTTCTCACCTTCACTAGACATTGCTTCTACACAGCCATTTGGGAGTTTCACGTATCCAAACAATTTCGAATCTTTTACTGAAACCCTTTCACAATCCATTTCTAGTTTGGAGCAGTCGTTGGAAGCTTATATTTTAGCAACTAACAAAATGATGAGGAATGTGGTTGCGTCCATGGCCGCCCTTATGCAACCTAGTGAACCGGTAGCTAGTTTCCAGCTAGCTCCAAAAATTCCAATGTATAAGGAGGCGGTTGGACATAGTGAGAATTTGAGAGGAGAGAGTGAGTTCTACACCTTTCCAAATCAAACCTACCCATACCCAATTGAAGCCCACAACTCCGGTTTTCCATCGATTGTCCCAAATGATTCACAAGTTGAAAATAAAACATTTAACGAGTTGTGTGACTTTGTAGTGCTTGATTCGCCAGATTGTGAAGAATCCCTTTCGAGTGAAACCATACCTAATCCTTTTGAACTTTACACCTCCACTCTAGAACCTAAATTGATAAATATCCATACTTTTGATGAGGTGTCAGAAAAATTTGATTTTCATTTGATTAAGGATATAGACGCCGGGAATATTTTGGATGATGAACCCGTAGATTTGATTGAAATTTTATATCCAATTCATCATCCCGAGTCATTAAATGTTTCTCCCGAACTTCATATGCGTCTAGATTTTGATGATAATGGCATGGATAAGCTAAATTTTGAGCAGAATATTGAGGAAATTAGTAAGGATGAACCAGTTTTGTGTGATGAGTCGGATCTCCCAATTCATCATGTCCCTTCCACTGATTGTGTACACCCTCCTGAATCTTTAACTGATACCCTTCCTCACTCACTTCCCTCCATCCTCGTTCCGACCTTACAAGAGACCGTTACATTTTCATATCCAATACCAAGTTCGACGTACCCATGTTTGCTCACGAATCTTGAGGGATTTAATCTCATTCTTCCGCGGGTTGATAGATTAGCACAGTCGCTTTTTACACATCGGTCATTACAAATTGTGCTAATTTATACACTCCATCCCCACCCTCAAGTTCGTATTCCCACTTTCTTTGGTTCTTCTAATCTTCCTTTAATAATGCCGAGTGTTGATGAATCACAATCCGATATTTTGAGTTCGATAATTTTAGAAACACAACTTGATTTTGAATCTTTAGAGAATGAGGTAGATGAGCTTTATGAGTCTCCTACCTCCGTAATTTTTGAACAATCAAGTGTGTTGAATTCTGGCGTGACACTTTTTGAGATCGAAACGTTCAATCGGACCTTCGATGAAAGTTTCGAAGATATTTTCGCCGACGAACTCGCATTGTTAAACGATACGGATTTTGTGATTAATCAACCTCCCCTTGAAGAAGTAGAACCACTACCATTTATTTTTCCCTTCCATTCTTCTCCTCCACCGAGACCATATTCCACTCTTCTTCCCATACGGTCTCGTGCGTTTCTCATTTCTTTTCTTTACACTCCATTCTTTCACCAACTCTACCTTGAATGGTTGGTGCTAACTTTTGGTCTGTGTAAGGCCTTGTATAGTTTGATTTTTCTCCTCCCTAACTCTAAACTTTAACACTTAAACAGTGGAAACACTGTTTCATTTAAGTTTGGGGGAATCGTGTTGTATATATATTTTGTTTTTCTTTTAACAATAAAAAAATAAAAAAATTTATAAATAAATAAACAGGGGAGTGCCGACATTTTGACCCTCTTGGTGTGGCATGACATTGAGGACACTGTCAAGTTTAAGTTTGGGGGTGTGCTCGGTAAGTCTTCTTCCTTCGCATTCATGTGTATATTTTGCATTTGCATACTTATTTTAAAACCCATAAAAATTGAAAATTTTAAAAATTATAAAAATTAAAGTATTCAATTTTGGCCATAATTGACTTGAGTTTGACAAAAAGGTTAACTATCTAGGAACAACTAGATCTTATACTTAGTAAATTAAAAACTCTAAAAATAACATTTCTTAAAGTTTAACGGTAAAAAGTATATGTCTTTGTAGTTTATTTAGAAATAGGCAAATTTTGAGTTCACTTCTTGGGCTAAGTTAAAACAAAGGAAAAGTATTGATAATTTTATTAAAGTATAAGTTTGAAAAATAATTCCTAAGCTTAAGTCTAGATTCTGAAAATATATACCCTACAACTTGCACAAACATGCGCCTTGAAACTTGGAATAGTAGAAGAGACCTTGAAATGCTCTTGTCTAAAGTCCTTAGTACAAAGAAAATAAAATAAAAATATACAAGTGTAGATAAAGAAAAAAAACGAACACTGGTTTTTGTGATTACTTAAGGCTGCAAAAATAGAAAAATATTTAGCGAGGGTGCTTCATCACCTAGTGCCTTAGACCAACTGGTTTGGGAGTCACTGCTAAAGCCTTAGGTGTTGCAAGACTAGGAATTACGCTTTAATGTGCAAACACATCTTGTAATCGGTTGTTGGTACCTTAAGAAGTATTAACAGTCGCATGAAGGATGTGTGAGCAAAAAAAATCATCTAAAAATTCACCTATTAAGTGCTTTAGACAACGGACAAGAGTATGATTGCTTGATTTGAATTTCAAAGTGTAGGGGTAATATATACACACACGTAGGGGTATGTGATTAGGATTTAGATAAGAGATAGGAATGAATAATAGGACTTGTATCTTTAATAGAGATGATAAAAATTTCTAAGTTGAGATAGAACCCTACAAGGAAAATTTAAGAGATGCCGAAAGCTAAGTAAGTCTACATAACATATATAATCTTAAGTTAAATGATAAGGAAGCGTGAAGAATACGGGTGGATAATTTATGAGTCGAAGATAATAGAATTCCTTGTTAGAAAACCTAATTGGAGAATAAAAGTTAATGGGCCAAATTGATAGGATTTTGTGGGTAGTATCCGCTGAAAACCCTCAGGAGACAACACTCCTCCTACTAGGGACACCTAGAGGTTTAACGGATTATTGCACGAGCTCAGTGCAATCACGTTTCCCTGCGAAAGTGAGGTTAGGATTTTGTCGAGAATAAAACTAGGTTTGCTCGAGGACGAGCAAAAGATAAGTTTGGGGTATTTGTTCATACCATAATATTGCATTATTATATTCCACATTCTTATTCGTTTTACAAATAAACAGGTGCTTTTGACCCATGTCTGCTACATAGTATAGGTTACAGGTTCTCGGAACGAAAACAGTGAAAAAGATAAAAGACGATGCAAAAGTGAGACTACAACCAACAAATAGAAGAATCTTGATCAAGCCTACACGAAGATCAGTTCACAAAGAACAAAGGCAGCGCAAGGTTTAACACTTCGTCACGAAGCAACGGTAAAAAGTCCACTATATTGTTCACTGTGCAAATCTGGAAGAGATATGGAAGATATTCTGAAGAACCAACCGAAGAAGTAGGAAGACAAACAAGCCCCGAAGCAGTACAAGAAACAACAGCCTACAATCTCCTCTTTTGGCCGCGGAACCGCGGCCAAACCAGTGTTGCGGCCGCGGTTCCGCGGCCGTGTGATGCCCGTAGTGGGTGAAAATTTTCCATAATGCTGTGGCGGCGCTGACTAGTCTTCCTAGGGGTATTTTTGTAAAAGCATACATGCGGCGATTGTAAACCTAGGGTTTTCTATGTCCTATAAATAGAGACCCAAATGCTTGTATTAGGTTATGCCTCCTTTCATTAATAAAATTCAGAATTCTTTTTGGAGAGCATCAATTTGTAAGTAGTTCTTTTTATCTGCCCTAGGTAATTTCTATTCTTGCCCTAGTTTAGATTTAATTCCTTGCCTTAGGTTAAATTTATTATCTGCCCTAGTTAGATCTTTAATTCCTTGCCCTAGATAGATATTTTAGATCTGTTCTTCAATTCCCTAATGAGCGAGTAGTCTCCTCGCTTGTTAGGGTTAGCTTTGGGGAAGGCTTGAGGGATGAAGATCTCTCACCCCTTTCTTGCCCATCACATATAATTAATATGACTCTATGCATACATGCACACACCGCTCCCTACGGCACCCTATCCCATGAGGTAGCGGTGATACCGTAGTATAAAGGCCTGGTTGAGCGTGTTTTCCATAGAGGTTAGGGTAAGGATTGATAAAGGAAGGACAAGAACCTAGAGGAAGAAACATCTTCCCGAATGGTTCTAATCCCCTTTATTAATAATTATCATAACTCCTAATAGATCTTAATATGGGTATAGAAAGCGGTGAGATTTATTGACTTTCCAAACTTAACCTAAACCTAACCCTAGCAAGATTTAGATCTAGATTAATTTAGTTTTTAGATTAAATCAATCCGTTCACATTGTTCAGAATTAACTCGTAAGAGCGATTAGGAAATTCACAAAATCCCTGTGGACTGACCCGTACTCACCGGTTAGCTACCAAGCGACGCCGTTCTTGATTGCGGTTTAGAAATATTTTTGATCAATCAGGAAGCGTGGCAATTTCTTGAAGATCTCGCTGAGCAAACACTACAGTGGAAGAGCACAAGACCCATGACATCATCTTCATGTTCAACTAGGGCATGTGTCCATCAGCTCGACGCTTCCATCGTAATGAAAGTCGAAATGGCTGCGATGCAAAAGAAACTCGAAGCTACTGAAAGCAAATTCTCTTAGCTTCCCTAAACCAAGTTTATCTTCCTAAAACCATGTGTGGTTATTGTTTTAACCCATCACATTTTATTGAAGAATGTCCTTTGAATCCCCCGTCTCAAGGTTAAAAACAAACTAATGCTGCTTTTCAGCAACAACCTAGAAACGATCCCTATTCGTCCACATATAACCCGGGATGGAGAAATCATTCTAATTTTGCTTGGAACCAAAACCAAACTCAAAACCAAAATCAAAATCAGTTCCAAAATCAAAATAACTATCAAAGGCTTCCTCCACAGCAACAACAACCACCACCACAACAAATTCAACAACCCTTTCAACCACAAAAATTCTAAAATCCGGCCAACAACTTTGCTCCTTATAATAATTCTTTCCAACCACAAAGCAATGTTCCTCCTGCCGGCACCAACAAAGTCTCTGCACTCGAGTGAAGCTTAGAAGCTTTCATTAAACAATCCGCTCAAATGTCGGCTAGTCTAACTTCTTCTATCCAATCGTTAGTACAACACACCGCGTCCCACGGTGAAAGCATCAAATCAATCAAAGCACAAATTATACAGTTGAACGCGGTAATGAGTGAAATAGAGAAAGCAAAACTTCCATCTCAACCTCTACCAAATCTCGTCCACCCACAAAACGCTAACGCTATTCTTGACCAACAAAATCATAATGTGAGTGCCGTAGCTATATTGAGATTGGGAAGAATGCTGAACAACCATATGGAGAACAAGTTGACGACAACGATGACACCCCGGCTACTAATTCTTCTTTTTCTTCTTCTAATCAATTATCTTCTTCCAAACCCATTCTCCATTCTCCACCGGTCTCGAACTCTCCGTCCACTTCCTTGAATGGATTCCCCTATCAAGCTACCCCAACTCCAGATTTGGGATCCATTCCATCTCCCACAAACTTCTCCCCAAATGTTGGACCCAACTCCTTTTAATAAAGCTCTTTTTCCAAACTGGTTGATGCCCAACAAACCAAGTCCACAAATGGAGAAAGTTGTGGAAATGTTTAACAAGTTAACATTAATATTCCTATCATAGATGATATCTAACAAGTCTCGTCCTATGAAAAAATTCTTAAGGACTTGTGCATTAAGAAAAAGAAAACTCAAGTACCTAAAAAAGTTTTCTTAACGAGTAATGTGAGTGATGCTCTTACCCAAAATTTGCCCAAGAAACGTAAAGACCCCGGTTGTCCTACAATTTCTATAACTATTGGGGGTAAAAATATCAATCGCGCTTTTCTCGATCTTGGTGTTAGTTGTATGTATGCCCTAGAGGCCATTGTTGTACATGGTTGTATATTATAATGGATGCTTGGACATATATAGAGAGGACTTTCTTGCTCGACATGATAGTATGCTATCTGGTTGTTCTTTATCTTAACATGTAGACTAGTATTGTGATGCTGTCTTGCTCTCACATGTTGGTAAAGCCCTTAGGATGTATACTTGACTATCAGGATTATGATGCATATCATACTAGTGGGGCCAGGGTAGTCCACAAGTTCATCCTTTAATTGTTCTTAGTAGAGGGTGTATCAAGACAGGGCATCGATATTCCATAGTAGACTAGCGTATACGCTTCTTGACCCATTTGATGGGCGATGGATGATCCCATATCCATTGGTGTTTGACATCAAAGATGGTATGCGGGTGCTCAGTGAAGACTGGGTACACTGAACAGGACTCGCCGAGAACTCCAAGATGCTATTATACCTAACGTCAGATAGCATTTCTCTGGTGACACTGGTACAGGTTAGTCTGTAGACCCGAGATCGTCATAGAGCCTTGTGTGATTCCCACTGTGCTTTGATTTCCACCTTACGACGTTCAAGAGAACTGCTAGACTCGATATGCGACATATCAGACGAAGAGACCAGACTGTACGGTAGTGTTGCTGTTGGATTCACAGGAGTATGGACAAGCTTGCTTGTTGATCTTTTGATCGCTCAATACCCGGGTAACCGTTATGTCCAGCTAGTACCGCTGATGTCTTATGGGTGACTGATATGATCATCACCTACTGCCGGCGTATTGATGAGTCATTAGAGTCTTACACAGAGATTTCCTAGCTCATGTGAAACGAAGTAGGACACATATGTGGTATGTGCGGGATCGAGATTAATACGTGTATGTGATATAGTATTCCAATCTCGCAATATAGGTTATATGTGATGTAACCGGATTGTTGAATCAAGTGTTGATTCAATGATATGTTATATGTATATGTGATATGCATATAAATGATATTAGTCGGTTGTATGCGATACAACCGGATTATTAAATCAAGTGTTGATTTAATAATTTAATGTGTAATTGTATATTTGATATATTAATATATATTAACTAATATTAGTTCACTTAAGAAAATGTTTTCTCTTTGTACATTTAATATATATATGATATATGTTAATGTATTTATATTGTGTCATGCTAGATGATACATTGGACATGGGTGTATGAGACTCATACCATACTTAAGATAATGTGGGGTTTTAATTATTAAGGGAAAATCAAAATTAGGTGGAAATTTATCATGGCTTGTGAAGCTTACAGAAGCTTATGGAAATCTTGACTTAGTCCACTAATTTTTCTTTTATCTTAGATATTTATTAACTTAACCATTATCTTTAGCCTTGGTTAAGTCTCTACATGAGTTATATATGATATTTTCTTACCCATGGTTCAAGGGTTAATCACTTGATCATTTTTCTTCATCTCCTCCTTTTGCTCTCTAGCTTTGAGTGAGAAAAGAAAAGAAAGAGAGAAAAATTATTCTAAAGTGAGCAAAATTCCTACTTCACCAATTTATACCAAACTAGCCATTTAGTATATGTTGTTTCTTCACTAGTTCATCAATTAGTGAAGAGGTAGCTTGAGTTAGTGATTCTTCGACGTAGATCATCTTCGACCTCGAAGATCTTTGAGCAAGCTCGTTCCTTTCACCTAGTGGAGCCAAATAAGAGTCCGGGATACCACTACTTGGAGCAAAAGGACTATTACACGGAGCTTTAGAAGTGAAGGACCGGTCTACAAAGGTTGTATTCCCATTTCACTTAGTGTAAAGTTGTTTACATGTTAGCATAACCCTAATCCTCTAGTTAGATCATCATTCCGGGTTGCTTAGCACTCTAGGTTTTTTTAAAGATTGCATGCTTGATGCCTTAGAAAACTTAGTGAGGATGCTAAGGAACCCTTCAGTGGTATCAGAGCCAAGCTAGATAATTAGACGATGTTAGTAGAATTACGAAACCGAAACAACTCCGAAAGCTCGAAACAAAATTCCTAGTTTTTGTCATTTTTAAAAAGTTCTCTAAAAATTATTTAAACAAGTGCAAAATGTTACATATGATGTAATATGAACACCAGAGAAAAACGAGCCCAAACCAACGGTTTTCCACTGGCGAAACTAAGAAAATAACCGGCATCATCGGCCATGTAGAAGTGTTTGGGCAACGTTTTTATTTGTTGTTCCAGTCTCTGGGGTTTGGTGTTTCAGGTATTGTTTGATTTTGCTAAAGATTGCATGTGATGTTATCTTTATATAATAGCAATTCGGAGTGTTTCATGTTCGTAATTTTAACATCGTTTTGGGTTTATATATGTGATACAATATTTGGAATTCACAATAATTAGTTTTGTGAAAACTAGTTTGAATTTTATAAACCTAGCAATTTAGTCTCATTTGATCGGTTGCTACAGGTTTTTGATATGGATCAAAACTCTGACGCAATCACGTAGTGTACGCGGATACTCGCCGGGTAACATTACTAGATAGCCACGCCCAAAGCCCTGAACAAGTGACTATAGGAGAACCCCGTTGCCAAAAGCATCCTCCCGGGTGCTCGCGGCCGCTGTATTCAGTCTAAGTGCACTACGTCGACGGCATCGGGGGTGAGGCTGTCTACTATAGTTTCCGACGAGCATTCGATCAGGATGTCGGGAATCTTGTTGAATTGCCCGACTGGTTATTGAAAAGTGTTTTCAATATTAAGACTAAAATGCGGGGTTTATAAGGTTAGGCATGAAATTCGGAATATGAGATATTCCGGATTTATGATGTCTAAGGAATTCATTTGGTTAGGCATGAAATCCGAAGTATGTGATATTTCGGGTTTATGAAGTCTAAGATGGTTGCGGATTCCAATTGTTGTGGTTTTCACTTTCTTTTCTGCGACCGTAAGTGTAATATGTGGTGTATCGCCGGTTTCGTTGCTATATATCAACGACAATTGGGATACGCATATTTACTTACGTTGATAACATGTGATGTTATGTGTTGCTGTGATATGTTATATTGGATCGTCGTGTTTGAATAGCCGGGTTTTTTGCGTGAGATGAGAGTTTTTTATTTTCATTCATGTAAAAACTTGTATGTAATATTCTTTTATTAGGGCACTTCCGGGTTGAGGATGATATCACCATTGATATATATTATTTACTTTTCCGCATTAGGATGACCCAAGGCGGGGAGCATAAGTAACCGGGTTCTAGAGTCCAGTGGGAGACCATCTCGAGGAGTTGAGACCGGGTCTCCTAACTCTAGAATTAGTAGGGTTGCTTGCCGCTCTCATAGGGGTCTAGGGATGTTGGTTTGGCTATTCATCACGACCGTGGAATCCGTGTTTTTATACTGGCTTAATTTAAAACACGGACCTCCTAGTATATCCAATATTTCATATGTTGACTTCTACTGTAATGTTCTTTGATAAGATCATATAACTGCCTGAGACGAATGCTTTATAATATATATGATATATAATAAATGTTGCTTATGTTTTGCATCCACGCTAGTCCTGCCCCCGCTCTGCCATTAGTTATCTAACCTAACGGTGCATGACGGGATCCCATGACGAATGCGGATGGCATAAGCGTACATTATATAAGTATTTTCGTTTCTTTATCTATGATGCTTAGGAAGCATAAATGATGGGACTTCATTAATGAGATTAATGAAAGGAAAGAAACCTAAAAATGTTGTAGAATCAAATTTTAAAAAAGGTAGCTCTAGTTCTTGTTTTGCATAGCGGTATTCCTTGATGAATATCCAGCACCTCATTCGATGAAGAAAGAGCAGAGATCCCTTCACCGGGAATGACCTCTTTAGCAAAAGCCAGCAGATGCTACACCCACTCGGTTTATTTTGAAAAACACATGATTTTAAAAAGCGGAGCTTAAACCACTCATTTTTTCAAATCACTCGATTCTACAACGATATCAAGTTCATTACGCAAAAGGTTTTCTTAAAAACCTGTTGTAGCCCTCCGTCATTTCTGTTAGTTATATGTATGCCCTAGAGGCCATTACTGTACATTGGATGTATATTGTAGTGGATGCTGGGACATATATAGGTAGGACTTTCTTGCTCGACATGATAGTATGCTATCTGGTTGCTCTTTATCTTAACGTGTATACTTCCTGTCTCTCTGATTACATGTTGATAAAGCCCTTAGGATGTGTACTCGACTTCCAGGACTATGATGCAGATCATACTAGTGGGGCCTGGGTAGCCCATGAGTACATCCTTCAATGTTCCTAGTCGTAGGAATATCGAGACGGGGCATCGATATTCCAGAGTAGACTAGCGTATATCTTCTTGACCCATGTGATGGGCGATGGATGATCCCATATCCATTGGTGTTTGACATCGGAGATGGTATGCGGGCGCTCAGTGGAGACTGGGTACACTGAACGGACTCGCCGAGAACTCCCAGCTGGTATTATACCTCACGTCAGATGGCAGTTCTCTGGTGACACTGGTACAACTTAGTCTGTTGACCCGAGATCGTCATAGAGTCTTGTGTGTCTCCCACTGTGCTTTGATTTCCACCCTACCACGGCTCTACCGAGTCGTGCAAACAGGTGGTTTTTGGGTACAGTCCCGATTCACATGGAGGCAATGAGCGATAGGAGGGGATTCGTCTCTCCCGGTATTGGGGGTTGATGTTGCGGTATGCACGACTGGCCATAACAGGAAATCCCTGGCCAGGGTTGCAGTGATATACTGGTAAGAGCTATCAGTAGTTTCACGAATGTTATGGACCCTACGTCGGCATGACTTATCAAGCTATTGGGGTCTGACGTTTACCACCCCTAGGCGAGATATACGACATATCAGATGAACAGACCGGACCGTACGGTAAGTGTTACTGGTTGGATTCACAGGAGTGTGAGCGGGCTTGCTCGTCGATCTTCTGATCGCTCAATACCCGGGTGGCCGTTACGTTTAGCAGACCGCTTGCGGCTTGTGGGTGTTTGATATGATCATCACCTGCTGCCGGCGTATTGACGAGTCTTTAGAGTCCTACACAGAGGTTTCCTGGCTCAAGCGAAACAAAATAGGAGCGCATATGAGATATGTGCGGGACCGAGAATAATGCGTGTATGTGATACCGTATTTCATTCTCGCGATGAATGTGTCGAATGGTTGTATGCGATATAACCTAGTTATCGAATCAAGGATTGACTCGATAAGCCGATACATTGGATACTAGCCGGTTATATACGACATGACCGGATCATTGAATCAAGTGTTGATTTAATGATTTAATGTATAATTATATATTTGATATATTACTTTGCATTAACTAGTATTGGTTCACTTTAAGTGGATTTTCTCACTTGTATTGTGCAAGTTGTATATGTGATATACTTTTGTGCACATGATTGTATCATGTTTGATGATACATGCTTCTTTGGTTAAGTGTAAAGAATTAAACCATGGTTAAACTAATGGTTAGGGTTTTGTTTTTTCATTTACTTATTTATCTATTTATTTATCTTATTCATTTTGGAAAAGAGAAAGATGAATGGTGGCTTTATTTGTTTTTAGTTGAACATTCTTGAAACTTTGACTAAGTCACCATTCTTGTCTCATGCTTAACCCTAACCATATGAACTAACCATAGTACATTCTCTACACTTAACCAAGGGTTAGTAAATGATAAGTATTGATTTATTTATCTAATTTATTCAACACTTATCATATCTTTTTCTTCTTCTTCTTCATGAGCAAGAAAAAGAAAAGCTTTCTACACTAATGGCAACTTGAGAAATCAAGTGAGAAATCCAATTCTAAAGTGAACCCACCTCCTATTTCTTCATCCTCTACCTCTTGCCAAGTAGTATAGGGTGTTTCCTTCATAAGTTTTTATGGCTTGGTGAAGTTGGAGCTTGATCTTGTGATGCCTCGACGTAGATCATCTTCGGCATCGAACCGACGACCAAGTCTGCCCTTTTCTCCGATGAAGCCGATGCTAGAGTCATGGATTCAATTTGGACAGCGGAGGGACGTCATCACGGAGCCTAGGAGGTGGAGGACCGGATCTACAAAGGTTGTAGCTTCTTTCCTTTTTGTTAAAGTTGTTTACTTGCATCGCATAGCCTATAAATCTAGTTAACGATCCGTATTAGGGTTTGTAGGCACATGTAAAATTTGAATTAGCCATGTTTGATGCCTTGTGCGACTTCATTAGTGTGCCTAGGAACCCTACAGTGGTATCAGAGCCTAGCTAGAGCCTTAGGCGATGCGTAGACGGAGTTAGAAATCCGATCGGACCGAAACCCTAACCCTAAACATGCTCTCTGGACAATTTTGTAAAATGTGGATTTTTCTATATTAAAAATATGCAGAAAAATCAGCAGGGAATCCTAAGAATTACTGTGCAACACGTGTCCATGATTCAACAAGAGTGCGGCGGAACCGCGGCAGAAGCAAGGCTTCTGCGGCGGTTCCGCGGCCTTATTGTCACAGTGCCCAATAAGTTTTGCACAGTAATTCCTATTTTCTGGTACTGGATTTTCTGGGAATTTTTAATATTTATTCAAGAGTTGATTTTTCTGGGTTGTTTTAGGGACTCGGTGTTTCGATCGGATTATCTAATTTTGTCTGTGTGCTTTTCCGGATAATTTTAGAATATGTTAAAAAGTTCGACCGGATATAAATACCCAAGTTTTCCACTGTTGGGAAATTTCCAATTGTTGGACTTTTCCAGGGTTTAAAGACGTTCTAAGTAGTGCAAGTAACGCGATGGACCCTCTAGAAGACAACAAACCTTAACTCGATTATGTGACCGTCTTGAACTGCCCTTTGAACCTTCGGGTTTGGGGCAGTACGGCGTGCCACATGTGAGGCGTTGGCTTGACCCTTCTACGGCTGGACCGTTGGTACTGAGGCACGAACTGAATGTTTTTAGACTTATTTCATGTGTTGGACTGTATCGGGAAAACTTGGGTGTTCGATCGTTCGATCGGAAAGTTGAACATTTTCTATCTTATCCGGAATGTGATACAATAATTGGAATTCACAAGCAGTTATGAGATGACTGAATGAATGTTATAAACATAGCAGTTTAGTCTCACTTGATTGGTTGCCATGGAATTTTGATGTGATCAAAAGTCCGTCGCAATCACGTAGCATACGCGGATACTCGCCGGGTAAGCTTAATAGACAGCCTCACTCCATAGCCCCGACCAAGTGACTGTAGGAGAACCCCGTTGCCGAAAGCATCCGTTCGGGTGCTCGCGGTAGCGGTGTTCCGCCTTAGTGCACTTCGTCGACGGTATCGGGGGTGCGGCCGCCTACTAAAGTTTGCGACGAGCATTCGATCTGAATGTCGGGAATCCTGTTGAATTGCCCGACTTTATATTGAAAAGTGTTTTCGATTTTGAGACTAAAATGCGGGGTTTATAATTGTTAGGCATGTGATGTCTAAGGAATTCATTTGATTATGCATGCGATGTCTATGTAGGTTGCGGATTCCAACTGTTGTAGTTTTACACTTTCTTTTCTGTGACCGTAAGTGTAATATGTGATATCGCCGGTTTCGTTGCTATATGTCAACGACAATTGGGATGGCATATTTACTTACGTTGATGACATGTGATGTTATGTGTTGCTGGATATGTTATATTGGATCGTCATGTTTGAATAGCCGGGGTTTTTTATGTGAGATGAGTGTTTTTCATTTTCATTCATGTAAAAACTTGTATGTAATATTCTTTTATTAGGGCACTTCCAGGTTGCGAATGATGTCACCATTTGTATATTATTTACTTTTCTGCACTAGGATAGACCCAAGGAGGAGGGCACAAGTAACCGGGTTCTAGGGTCCAGTGGGAGACCAACTCGAGGAGTCGAGTCCGGGTCTCCTAACTCTAGAATTGGTAGGGTTACTTGCCGCTCTCGTAGGGGTCTAGGGGTGTGGGATTGGCTATTCATCACGACCGTGGAATCCGTGTTTTATACTAGCTCGTATTGAAAACACGGACGTCCTAGTATATCCAATATTTCATATGTATCTTCTGCTGTGATTTATCTGTGATGTGATCATGTGATGTTCTGTGATAGATATAGTATATAGTATATATGATATATTATATAGACGTTGCTTATGTTTTACACCCGCGCTAGCCCTGCCTCGCTCTGCCGTTAGTTACCTAACCTAACGGTGCAGACGGGACATCGAGGCGAATGCGGATGGCATAAGCGTACGTTATATTTATCTGTGATGATTAGATGGACTTAAATGATGGGATATTCATTAATGAGATTAATGAAAGAAAATAAACCAAAAAGATGTTGTGGAATCGAATTTCAAAATAAAACAGGTAGCTACAGTTCTTGCTTTGCATCGCGGTGTTCATTATAGAACATCCTGCACCTTATTCGATGAGGAAAGGACCGAGATCCCTTCACCGGGAGTGACTCCTTTAGCAATAACTGGCAGATGCTACAACCCTCGGTTTGTCTTTGATCGCTTCTATAGTTTTCGTTTTGCACAGTGATATATATGATATATCTCGCACCTCATTCGACGAGGAAAGGGCCGACGATCCCTTCACCGGGAGTGACCCCTTTAGCAAAACTAGAAAAGCCTCAAATACATTCCATTTAAAAACCATTTGATTCCACAGCGAGATCAAGTTCAAAGCGTTAAAGGTTTTCACAAAAACCATTCGCAACCCTCCGTCATTTTAGGAAGTAGAGTACTTAGTATTCGTGCTACGTTTGTCGACCATAGCCGAGGCGTAGTGTGCGGTAGCTAAGTGATGTCTTCCTACACAACATATGATGCGATTAGTTAGGACAGCCATGTGGCTTTGTTGACCTTAGCCAAGGGTCATGTGGATGGGTCTAATTAATCATGAAATGACGGGTAGAACTTGACTAGTACTTATGATTTGTTGACCTTAGCCAAGGTCATAGGTGCTAGGGGTAAAAACCATTATCGGGAGTTTCAAGTGTTGAAACTTGCAATGAGATTGCATACCTTCTATATGATAGTTGGATCCCGATACCCACTGCGAGTAATTGTTACTCCTGGGAGAGTTTTGCACTTTGCAATTAGCCGATCAAGTAGGTGTCTAGAAAGGTGTCAACGGGGTTACGCCTCTGGGAAAACGAGGTTTACTGTAATTAGGTCCGTGCGAAAGCACGGGGAACCTCCCTCAAAGTACCGACACTGGCCTGGCTGAAAGATTGGCGAACTTGTAGAGTGTAATTAATCCCGGCTAGTCTTTCCTTTTAAGGTTTGAAGGAAGATTTGATAAAAACAGTGGGAGCCATCCTGATTAGATAAAATATATAACCAATCTAATCTTGACAGAGCGCACGCAGAGTGTTTTCTTCTCTCTCTCTCCTGGTAGCGACCATATCACGCCTTAATCAAGATAATAATACGGATATTGACCGAACCCGCTTGTTATACTGAGCTGGGGAACGTTGGTCCCGCTCCAACTTATAATTGTTATAAGACAGAGCAGGAAATTGGGGATTACCAGAATTCCCCTGCCGCCCAAACGAAGAGAGTGCATGCTGATGCATCATCTTCGGGTGTGTTCATTACAAAGAACTGTTTCTCAGTATCCTCCGCATCCTGGGTATATGATACCGGATCTGGATCCTAGATATGTAATCTGTTACATAGGGCTACAAAAGGGTAGAAAAACTGAGAACGGGTGATAAGTTTCATGAGACAGAAAACGGGGCAAGTGTTGCAACCAAGTCTGTTGGTCACTGTCACCCTGTATTACCAATACATTGATTCTGAACAAATGCTATTAGATACCGAACTTGATATACAAAATCATATCAGTCTCTTTATGAGTAAAGAAATGATAAAATTTTGTATTGATGGATAATGTTTTGAACATTTCCTATATCAAAAGTTGATCGGTTCAGGCACGTTATCTAAAAGCGTTGATGTTCTAAATCAAACTACAGTTCTTAGTATACGAAACACACACAAGAGGAAGAGTTCAGAAATGAACGAATCCTTCTTGAGGTATTGTAGACTAGGTCATATCAATGCGACCCGACTAGCTAAGTTGCACATAGATGCATATTTAAATCAGTTTGAATTCACATCTTGTGAAACTTGCCAGTCATGTCACAGAGATAAGATGACCATAGCTCCGTTTACTAGAAACAGAGAAAGAGTTAGTAAACTCTTGGGACGATACATGATGATGTATGTAAGGTTTCCTGTCTACACATGCCAGGACTGGTTCTTTATACTTCATTATATTCTCTGATAATCTCTCAAGATTCAGTCATATGTTCCTGTTGAAACATAGGTCCGAACCTTTTGAGATGTTCACAGAATATAAGCTAGAAGTAGAGAACCAATATAGGTATAAGTATTATGTTCTATGATGAGATCAGGGAGGAGAATACTTGTGCATGGCATTCCTGGACTATTCTAAAGGAAAACGAGATTATCTCTCAGTATTACTCCTCTGAATACACCACAGCACAACGGTGTATCAGGGCAGAGCAATCGCACCGTATTAGATATGGTGTGCTCTATGATGAGTACTACTGAGTTTCCTATTTCCTTTTAGGGGTTGTGCACTTGAGAAGCTGCATACCTATTGAATAAGGTTCGAATCAAATCAGTGCCTACCACTTCATATGTGATATGGAAAGGGAAGAGCCCATTTCTCAAGTTGGTTAAGATTTGGGATTGTCCGGCCTATGTCAAAAGCAAAATCCGGACAAGCTCGAGGCAAGGTCAGTAATGTAGAACTGGAAATGTTCCAGCTATACAAAACTGCAGCTGATGATTTGACAGAACCAAAGGATTCAACAGTTCCCGACGAACCTCAGCCTCTCCGCCGATCTGGTAGGGTTCCTCATCCGCCTGAGAGATACCTCGGTTTCTCGTTGACAGTGGGAGCGAGGAATGCATCATGAGATGATGACCCAACTATTTTCGAGCAGGTCATCGAGAGTAAGGACTCTGTAAGAATGGCTGGATGCTTAGCGATCTGAGATGGAATCCTTATACACCAACAAAGTATGGACTTTGGTTGCTATATCTGAAGGGTTAAATCCCCATCAGGAGCAAGTATATCTTGAGAAGATTACTTGGTGTAGATGGAAAAGTTGAGACTTTCAAAGCTAGACTTGTTAAAAGTTTTAGTCATCAACCAGGTGTGGATAATGATGAAACCTTTTCTAGGGACTATGCTTAAGTCCATCCAGATCCTACTTGCCATTGCTACATACCATGACTACGATATCTGGTAGTTGGGTGCCATGACTACTTTTCTAAATAGTGATTTAGAAGAGAACGTCTATAAGAACACAGCCAGAGGGCATCGTAAACAATGGGAGCAGCGGAAATGTGTGCAAGATGTTTTATGTGATGAAGCAGGCATCGCGGAGTTGGAACATCTGTTTTGATGTGGTAGTCAAACAGTTTGACATCATCAAAATGGTAAATGAACCTTGTATATACAAAAAGGTAGTAGGGAGTATGGTAGTGATCCTCGTAGAGTACGTGGATGACATACTCTTGATAGGAAAAGAGTTTCCTATGCTACGCTCGGTCAATCTCCGCTTATCACAATGATTCTCCATATAGGATCAAATTGATACCTCCTAAATCCTGTGTTTTCATCTATGGGATAGATGTAATTGGATGCTAGGATTCTCACTAGGAGTAGTAAGATGGTATCAATCGATCCTGGGGAGAATCACTGGAAGGGTTCCAGGGTGATAAGGACGACTGAATGTCAGTCGCAGGCATTGTCTTTACCCTCGGTAAAGGGACGGTATGTTGGAAGAGTTCCAAGCTAGATACCGTGGCAGACTAGACGATAAAGGCTGGTAACATCGCTATTAAGGATACTGCCAAAGAGGCAGTTTGGGTGTATATTGGTTCATAAGATGAACTAGGTTCCTACCATTGTATGACAATGGAAGTGTGGCTTCGGCCCTGGAACCCTGGTCCCATCAGTGACCCAGACAAATTCTGAGGCAGCATCACCTGATCATGGAGATAGTTGATCTCCAGGTTGATCGAGGTTAGGAGAGTAGACTCAGAGGACAACACGGCGGATCCACACACGAAGGCCTTTTCCCAAAGAGAGACTTTTAGGGGATGGTTGAGTATGTGATACTGCAACCACTGCTACAGATGGCCCTAGTGCAAGTGGGAGATTGTTAATTATATGTATGCCCTAGAGGCCATTACTGTACATTGGATGTATATTGTAGTGGATGCTGGGACATATATAGGTAGGACTTTCTTGCTCGACATGATAGTACGCTATCTGGTTGCTCTTTATCTTAACGTGTATACTTCCTGTCTCTTTGATTACATGTTGATAAAGCCCTTAGGATGTGTACTCGACTTCCAGGACTATGATGCAGATCATACTAGTGGGGCCTGGGTAGCCCATGAGTACATCCTTCAATGTTCCTAGTCGTGGGAATATCGAGACGGGGCATCGATATTCCAGAGTAGACTAGCGTATATCTTCTTGACCCATGTGATGGGCGATGGATGATCCCATATCCATTGGTGTTTGACATCGGAGATGGTATGCGGGCGCTCAGTGGAGACTGGGTATACTGAACGGACTCGCCGAGAACTCCCAGCTGGTATTATACCTCACGTCAGATGGCAGTTCTCTGGTGACACTGGTACAGCTTAGTCTGTTGACCCGAGATCGTCATAGAGTCTTGTGTGTCTCCCACTGTGCTTTGATTTCCACCCTACCACGGCTTTACTGAGTCGTGCAAACAGGTGGTTTTTGGGTACAGTCCCGATTCATATGGAGGCAATGAGCGATAGGAGGGGATTCGTCTCTCCCGGTATTGGGGGTTGATGTTGCGCTATGCACGACTGGCCATAACAGGAAATCCCTGGCCAGGGTTGCAGTGATATACTGGTAAGAGTTATCAGTAGTTTCACGAATGTTATGGACCCTACGTCAGCATGACTTATCAAGCTATTGGGGTCTGACGTTTACCACCCCTAGGCGAGATATGCGACATATCAGACGAACAGACCGGACTGTACGGTAAGTGTTACTGGTTGGATTCACAGGAGTGTGAGCGGGCTTGCTCGTCGATCTTCTGCTCGCTCAATACGCGGGTGGCCGTTACGTTTAGCAGACCGCTTGCGGCTTGTGGGTGTTTGATATGATCATCACCTGCTGCCGGCGTATTGACGAGTCTTTAGAGTCCTACACAGAGGTTTCCTGGCTCAAGCGAAACGAAATAGGAGCGCATATGAGATATGTGCGGGACCGAGAATAATGCGTGTATGTGATACCGTATTTCATTCTCGCGATGAATGTGTCGAATGGTTGTATCCGATATAACCTAGTTATCGAATCAAGGATTGACTCGATAAGCCGATACATTGGATACTAGCCGGTTATATGCGACATGACCGGATCATTGAATCAAGTGTTGATTTAATGATTTAATGTATAATTATATATTTGATATATTACTTTGCATTAACTAGTATTGGTTCACTTTAAATGGATTTTCTCACTTGTATTGTGCAAGTTGTATATGTGATATACTTTTGTGCACATGATTGTATCATGTTTGATGATACATGCTTATTTGGTTAAGTGTAAAGAATTAAACCATGGTTAAACTAATGGTTAGGGTTTTGTTTTTTCATTTACTTATTTATCTATTTATTTATCTTATTCATTTTGGAAAAGAGAAAGATGAATGGTGGCTTTATTTGTTTTTAGTTGAACATTCTTGAAACTTTGACTAAGTCACCATTCTTGTCTCATGCTTAACCCTAACCATATGAACTAACCATAGTACATTCTCTACACTTAACCAAGGGTTAGTAAATGATAAGTATTGATTTATTTATCTAATTTATTCAACACTTATCATATCTTTTTCTTCTTCTTCTTCATGAGCAAGAAAAAGAAAAGCTTTCTACACTAATGGCAACTTGAGAAATCAAGTGAGAAATCCAATTCTAAAGTGAACCCACCTCCTATTTCTTCATCCTCTACCTCTTGCCAAGTAGTATAGGGTGTTTCCTTCATAAGTTTTTATGGCTTGGTGAAGTTGGAGCTTGATCTTGTGATGCCTCGACATAGATCATCTTCGGCATCGAACCGACGACCAAGTCTGCCCTTTTCTCCGATGAAGCCGATGCTAGAGTCATGGATTCAATTTGGACAGCGGAGGGAAGTCATCACGGAGCCTAGGAGGTGGAGGACCGGATCTACAAAGGTTGTAGCTTCTTTCCTTTTTGTTAAAGTTGTTTACTTGCATCGCATAGCCTATAAATCTAGTTAACGATCCGTATTAGGGTTTGTAGGCACATGTAAAATTTGAATTAGCCATGTTTGATGCCTTGTGAGACTTCATTAGTGTGCCTAGGAACCCTACAATTTCAGATAAGTACTATTTAGTATTCGTGCTACGTTTGTTGGCCTGCGTCAAGGCGTAGTGTGCGGTAGCTAATTAGTGCTTATCTGCTGCATATGATGTGATTGGATTAGGGTAGTCGTGCGACTTTGTTGGCCTGTGTCAAGGGTCGTGCGGGTGGGTTTAATTCAATCACGAAATATACGGGTTGAACTTGACTAGCGGACTATGGTTTGTTGGCCTGCATCAAGGTCATAGGATGCCAGGGGCAAAATATTATTGGGAATTTCAAGTGTTGAAATTTGCAATGAGATTGCATACCTTCTCTGAGATAGTTGGATCCCGATACCCACTGCGAGTAAGAGTTACTCCTGGGAGAGTTTTGCACATTACAATTAGCCGATCAAGTAGGTGTCTAGAAAGGTGTCAATAGGGTTATGCCTCTGGGAAAACGAGGTTTATTTTAATTAGGTCCGTGTGAAAGCACGGGGAACCTCCCTCAAAGTACCAACATTGGCCTGGCTGAACGATTGGCGAACTTGTAGGGTGTAATTAATTCCAGCTAGTCTTACCTTTTAGGGTTTGAAAAAAGATTTGATAAAAACAGTGGAAGCCATCCTGATTAGATAAGATAATAACCAATCTAATCTTGCAAGAGTATACGCTAAGTGTTTTCTTCTCTCTCTCTCTCTCTAGGTAGCGACCATGTCAGGCCTTAATCAAGATAATAATATGGATTTATTGACGGAACCCGCTTGTTATACTGGCTGGGGAACGTTGGTTCCACTCTATCTTATAATTGTTATAAGTCTGAGCAGGAAATAAGAGAATATCTGGATTCCCACTCCACCCAAACGAGGAATGAGCATGCTGATGCATCTTTTTCGGGTGTGCTAGTTACCGAGAACTGTTTCTCAGTACACTCTACGTCCTGGGTATTAGATACCGGATCGGGATCCCACATATGTAATATGTTGCATGGGTTAAAGAAAGGTAGAGGACTGGGAATAGGTGATCATTTTGTAAGAGTAGGGAATGGTGCAAATGTGGCAGCCAAAACAATTGGCGAATATCATCTTGTATTACCAAATGGTAATAAATTGATTCTGAACGAATGTTATTACATACCGAACCTGATATGCAATATTATATCGGTTTCTTTATTAAGTAAAGAAGGATATAATTTTGTATTGCAGGATAATGTTATGAACATTTTTTTGAATCAAAAGTTGATTGGATCAGGCTCGTTAAGTAATGGCATATACGTTCTAAATCAAACCACCGTTCTTAACATACAGAACACACACAAGAGGAAAAGTTCAGAACTGAACGAGTCCTTCTTGTGACATTGTAGACTAGGTCATATCAATGCGACACGACTAGCTAAGTTACATAAAGATGGATATTTGAATCAGTTTGAATTTACATCTTATGAAACTTGCCAGTCATGTCTCAAAGGAAAAATGACCAAAACTCCGTTTATTGGACACGGAGAAAGAGCTACTGAACTCTTGGGACTGATACATAGTGATGTATGCGGTCCCATAACTATACATGCCAGGAATGGTTCCTCATACTTCATTACATTCACCGATGATCTCTCAAGATTCAGACATGTGTTCCTGTTGAAACACAAGTCTGAAGGTTTTGAGAAATTCAAGTAATATAAATACGAAGTAGAGAACCAAATGACTAAAATTATTAAAATCCTACGATCTGATCGGGTGAGGAGAATACTTGAGCACGGAATTCCGTGACTATCTAAAGAGAATGAGATTCTCTCTCAGCTTACTCCTCCGTATACACCACAACAGAATGGTGTATCGGAATAGAGGAATTACACCCTATTAGATATAGTGTACTCTATGATGAGTACCACTGAGTTACCTAATTCCTTTTGGGGTTATGCACTGGAGACAGCTGCAGACCTATTGAATATGGTTCCCACCAAATCTGTGCCAACCACTCCATATGAGATATGGAAAGGAAAGTGACCATGTCTTAATTATGTTAAGATGTGGGTGTAAGTCTACGCTAGCGCCCCGACCGTCTACAGACGCCAAATGCGGAACAAAAACTTTTTATCTGGCGCTATCGTATACTTTAACCCGGATCTGCCATTATTGCTAAACTAACAAACTGTAAAGAGTGTAGAAAGGTTATACCGAACGATCCCAGTCCTTAGTTCTTTAACCATCATCCCACGCTCCGTTGCGGCTGCTCCAATCTCGTCGATCTCCGATCTGCTCGTCCAGGGGGAACCACGTCGATGATTCTTTAAACGGGCTCCCGCCTCTGACTTGAGGCAACTCGGTCGTCAAGTTTGCTAAAAGAGACGACCAAGAATGATATAGAGAATGAGTAGAAGACTTTGTCTCGTTCCGTCCAAAGCTATGGACGAACGGTTAATGAAGTTGCCGTGGGAATCGGGCGATGGAATGAAATGAGCTGTGAAATTCCATACACCCCAAAATCTATCATATCTTTTGTAACCAAATGAAAACCTCAAGTGAGAGAGTGAGAGGAGGGGCCGGCCATATATAGTGATGGGGGGGTGAGTGTAGGAGAGAAGAGGGTGAGCATAAGGATAAATATCAACAACAAATATCCTTAAGCAAAACAAAACACATTAATGAAAGCATGAGTCACTAATACACCTCATCAAGTCATTAATGCAACAATTAATGTCAAGATGAGTCATTAGCCACCTCATCAACCCAGTCACCATATCTAGAAACTTCTAGAAGCATGACTCACCTCATCCAAGAAAAGATAAATCCGTCTTTAACCGAATGTTAAAAGACGGCTGATAGAAAACTGGAAACTGGCAACTTCCAAAAGTGATCCCGAAACGACTTTCAGGATAACCCCGTAACTGTATAAATATACCTGCATTTGTATTACGACCGAATACAAATGCAACTGAGACAAAGATATTATACCTACTCAATATAATACTCGGATCCGGCTTAAACCAAAGCCAACCAGTATCATCTGCCCGAAAAATAACACGTGCGTAAACGCACGTGCATTTTCCGAACCCTGCCATAAAACCATACGGCCTCTACAACATTTCGCCCGAACTTGGGAAACTGTCTGTGGGGGACTCTAATGACTCGTCAGTACCCTGGCAGTGGGTTTAACCACAAACCGTCAGCGGCACTAGCAATGCGTAACGGCTGCCCATGGACTGACCTCAAGGGAGGCTGATGAGCGAACTCATCCAGAAACCCTACTGAGCCTAACAGTGACAATGTATATACAGTCCGGTCCGTTCGTCTATGAGTATCGCATATCTGCCTAGGGGGCTAGTAACGTCAGACCCCCAATATCAGTATAAGTCGTGTCGGAGTGAAGCCCAATAACACCCTGAGATACTACTGGAGTACCTACCAGTAAATCTCCTGCCATGGCCATGGACTTTGTGTAATGGCTCTCCTAGACACAGCACGACCTCGCCCCCAATACCGGGAGAGACGAATCCCCTGCCGATCCGCTCACGTGCCTCCATATGGCTCGGGACTGTACCCAAAAGCTACCTGTTTGCACGACTCCTTTGAGCCGTGGTAGGGTAGAAATCAAAGCACAGTGGGAACTCACACGAGACAAATGACGACCTCAGGTCGATGAACTAACCTGTACACATGTCACCAGGGAACTGCTATCTGACGATAGGTATAGTACTAACTAGCAGATTCCTGGCGAGTCCTGTCCGGTGTACTCATAACCCAATGAGCACCTGTATACATCTTAGGTGATCCAACTGACACCAATGGCTTGTGAGACCGGCCACCGCCCCTCGTCGGGGTCTCGACTGTACACACTAGTCTACTCCGGAGTATCGATGCCCTGTCTCGAAACTCCCACGACTAGGGACCACAATTAAGGATATGCGTATAAACCACCCAACTCTCACGTATATGATCGCCATCATACTGTTGGTGGTAAAGCAAGATCCTAAGGGCTCTATCAAAGTGTAACATGTAATCAGTCACCTGAACATGTACACGACTGATAAATGCAAACCAGATAGCATACTATCATCTCGAGTAAGACTGTCCTACCGGTATAGGTCCTCCGCAATCATTGCAATCACGTACCTGCGATCCAATAATTGACTATGAGGGCACTATCTCTAACAATCTCCCACTTGCACTCAAGGCTAATTATTGCGATGTCGACTACTCACAGCCCGTGTGAAATCGAACATCCAACTCCTCTACTAATCAGTTTCACAAAGCCCGTTTGTAAAACTATTGTGTTCGAGAAATAGCCTTAGTGGATTCGCCTAGAAGTTTCTTTCTATATCTCTCTAAATCTCAAGTTCGCGGAGAAAGCCATCTCCCGAATTGAGTAATACCTGTCTTAGAATATGTCTGGATATCTGATGGGACTTAGTTCATAAATGAACTCCAAATCCAGACTTCTTAGACTGTATCGATCACTGAACCTAATCAGTATCCGGCACCATGCCTTCCACAGTATCCTCTTGGACCATCTGTCCATAATACTGTCCCTCTTCGTCAGAGCGAAAACTATAACTCTGACAATCACTCTGTCATCCATGTCACCTTTGAAGCCTGGAATGATAATCGTCTCCCGAAAGAGGCTGCCGTCATCAAATCCGTAGAACATGTACTTATGTTCTAAAACTGCTTCCTTATGTTTTTCCAGGATTGGATTAATACAAACTTATCGCATCTAGTGCAAAAACAACATCTGGTGTGGTACTTGACATCTCACGATTGACTCAATTGCCTAAGCAAGTGATCTGTCAATCATGCACTTCCCTCTCCCCTTTAGTCTATACGACATCTTTAGAGAGGGTGACTCCATCACCTGCAGGTACACCACCATGCTAGGAGTCATCTATTCTAAAAACTATTAGAATACTGTCAAAGTACCCACATTGGGAAACTACCCAAATCCAGATCTAAAACCATAGATCTAGAAACCATAATATCTGATATTATATCCATATCCTGTCTGGAGAAACAACCGTGTGACGACCAAAGTACAACCGATCGCAGTATAGGAATTTTACTTCCTACTCTGTGTATGTCATTCAGATACCATGACATCACACCCTACTACCTTCTTAACAGATCCACCCCCTATTCTGATGAAGTCAAACCTATGACTTTCACATCAAAATTAGATGATCTATCTCCGCTATAACCGCTCTAGTCTATAAATAGACATAAGCTACTTGCCCACTATGCTTCCGATGCTCCCACTGACTACGACAACCCTCCTACCGGGTCTCATAGCCTGGAACAACAGTAGTGTCAAGTCTGGGTAGATAAGAACCTCCCTGTCACCGTCCTTGAGCCTACCGAAGTACCTCTCGGGTGTCTGAGGTTACCCACCATATCTGCGGAGTGGCTATTGGAATGTCAAACCTGATTGAATATATAGGTCCTATTAAATTTTCCGTAATCGTTCGTGGTTCTGGAATCACTTCCAGTTCTACCATACACCCACTACTGTTTTCTGAAAAAGATCCATTTTACTAAAACTGTGGCGAGTCAAGAACAATATCACTATTGATCTTCCAAATGGTAGAATATCAACCCTCGTCATAGCCAGGGTCAACCCACAAACAGTCATTACAGAAACGTGCCCTGAGTTATCCAGAGTCTGGTTTTAAGCATAAGCTGGACAACTCCCCGTACCTTAACATCTTTTAAGGTACGAACTATTCTATATCCAATATAGAAACTTTGGCACTAATTTAATTGGAACCAGATTCAAATCATGCAGCTGTCTCCAGTGCATATCAACTTAATGGAAAGAGGCCAATCGGCATTACTCAACTTAGGAATCCATCCAATTATGAGTAACCTGAAAGAGAAACAAGTTTCTCAAAACCATTACTATCATCTGAATACCATTCACAAGAATCTACATCTTCGATCTCTTTGAAGAATCCCGATACTTGTGATACCTGGTTCTCTACTTTATTCTTATACCCACAACTTCTCAAAACTTAGACCTTGTATTTCTACGAAACACTTGTCTAAAAACTAGAGAAGTTATAAGTAAACAGAACATAGTACGAGGACCTACCCCTTTGTCCTGAAGGACACTGGACAACATACAATACTCTGTATAAGTCCGCTGAGTTGAACAACTCAAAACCTGTGCGTCGTAGGTTGAAAACTGTACCCTGGCGATTTCCTCAAATATTACCAATTACAACGAATTCCGACATAATGAGGATAATCACCTAATTCCCAATAACTTACTCCCACTCATCATCTGTAAAACCATACAGATATGAGAATGAAACCTGGTAAATACATACCCTTGGAGTAAGTATCTAATCGGGAAAACAGTTTTTCTATAACAATGCACTGAAACATGAAAATGTTTCGTAGGGGTATCCTGGTATTCATAGCAATGCCTCTTCCATAATCCAATTCATGACTTCAACCGTATATTTTATTGCCATCTCTCCAAATCCCTTTATTTGTCTTTAGTCGTTACCTTCTGTACACCATCGTTAGGCTAAATGGTTTTCTTCCTTCCCTACCGTTCGGCACCAGCCTATGGTTTGGAAGATGACTATCCAGTAAGCATAATAGGTGTACCCTCTTAAACCAAGGAGTACTCATAACTGAGAGAAGGTGATGATAAAAGACAACTGAATAATACCTTATTCTTTTAAAGGTGAAATAAGAGTGGCGATGAAGTACGCGGTTTTGGTCGTGAATGATATCAGTCGCAATTTACTTTGCCCTCTTTCTAATCCCTTTATTTTTTCTTTACATATTACCTTCTGCACACCCTGCTTAGGCTAATTGGTTTTCTTCATTCCCTACCTTTCGGCACCTGCCTATGGTTTGGAATAAGACTATCCAATAAGCGTAATAGGTGTACTCTCCTAAACCAAGGAGCTCTCGCAACCTGAGAGAAGGTGATAATAAAAGACAACTGAATAAACCAATTCTATTTCTCCTGAACCTGGATCCATCCTCGAAGAAGTCCCTTCGAGTTCGTATATAACCATACGATGGATCTATCCAATGGAAGTGGATGTCCGTAGTAATACGGGGTGTTCTGAGAAATTCAAAGGGTAAAAGAATGAGTGGCAATGACTTATGCAACTCAGACAATCCAAAAGCCAGTATTTTAAGAAGGTTCGGTCAACTTGGTCACGAGTCATAGTCTAGGGTCGGTCAAAGGTCGCTGCCAAAGAGAGAGAGAAAAGAAACACTCTGCGTGCACTCTAACCTAGATCAGAATGGTTATCACTTTATCTAATCCGGAAACCTCCCACTGTCCTGTCAAATTCTCCTCCAAACCTGAAAGAAGAATCAATCGGGATCGCCCGAAGAGTAAACCAACTCATCAGTGGGAATCGGGATCCAACTCTCATCGCATGATAACGTGATGGAATGCATCCACGTTACTCATACTCCAGAAGGTATGCGTATACTTGGCAAGTTTCAGTTTCTTTAGAAACTCCCGATCTGATTTTTGCCCCATGCTCCTATAACCTTGGCGTTGGTCAAAATGTCATAAGTCACATGCCAAGTTCTACCCGTCACTATCTTGTCAATTTGAACCCACCCACACATGCCCTTAACGTTGGCCAAAATGGCAGAACGACTGTCCCAAACCAACTCATCTATCTATGCAACAATTGAATACCCAGCAGCTACCAAACACTATGCCTTGACGTTGGTCAAAATACATAGCTTGAATACTACTGAATACCCAAAAGAAGTGACGGAGGGCTACGGCTGGTTTTTGGCGAAAAACCTTTAACGTAGTGAACTTGATATCGCTGAAGGAACCTGATAGCTTTTTAAAATATAGTGGCGAAAACCTTTTGCTAAAGAGGTCACTCCCGGTGAAGGGATCTCGGCTCTTTCCTCGTGGAATGAGGTGCAGGATATTCCACTGAATACCGCTATGCAAAGCAACTTGTAATCGAGTATAGTGAAGTTATTACCCTGACGCAAACTTCTGCCCAAGGGGTCAGTCCCGGTGAAGGGATATCGGCCCTTGCCCCGTCGAATGAGGTACAGGATATTCCACTGAATACCGCTATGCAAAACAAAAGGAAACGTCTTTGCAATAACACCTTTTAAATTTGTTCCAACAACTATAAACAGGTTTGTTTAACTTTGATCAGAATCAACGCAGTCCCATCAAAAATCACACCAGAAAATAACGAAAATAAAATGTACGTATATGCCATCCGCATTCGTCACTGGGTCCCGTCATCACCCGTTAGGTTACTTAACTAACGACAGAGCGGGGACTGGACTAGCGCGTGTGTAAAACATATACAACATCTAATAGTATATAAACCAATATACAATAATCGCTCCAGGCGTGATAATATGCAACATTACAGAAAAGTAATAAGCATCACAGAACAATACAGATAATCTGGGATCCCCGAGTTTCACAGAGCCGCTGCTGAAACCCGACGTTCCCCTGTCGTGTGGATAGCCTGTGCAATGAAACCTAGACCCCTACGGGTGCGGCAAGTTACCCGCCAAAACCTGAAGCGAGGCAGCCCCCTACAGCGTAGTGAATGGACCACCCGGCACTTCACGGAATCCGGTAGCTTGAGCACCCCTCCTTGGGTAAACCTGTACCCCCTACGAGTGCGGCGAATAGTCTGCCAATTGTAGAGTGGGACCCCTCTGCCTCTCAAAGCCATGAGATGCGGACCCGTTGCCCCCCAGAACCCGGCTATCCGTGCACTCCGTCGCGGGGCAAAACCTAGTACAGTAATGAAAAATAGTACAACAGATACATCGACCGCAACCTGGTCGTGCCCCAAAAGAATATTATACAACAGGCAGTGACGGCAGTCCACAAGTTGGACGCTCGCCCCGCGATATCAAATGTACAAATAAACTCAAACAGCACTATCATTGCACACTGCTATCCACCACGACAAATCTGCAACATCACAGCACAACACAGAACATCAACGCGAATGTCACGTTCGCAAACCCGTCTAAAAGAACTATAGCAATCATACGCGGTTTACCGATCAAATGACATTCCCGGTCGGAGATATAATGTAAGCACTGTAAACTAACATGTTTAAATTTCGATCGACAAAATATCATAAAGTGGGCCCCATGCAAATCAGCTGAATAGTAACAAAATCTGGGCCCAAAAGATATATACCAAAAACCTCAATTTCCAGAGGGGAACACACTGTACAAATTTGGGAGCATGATCTCACCAAGGGGCCGCGGATGCGCGGCCAAACCATGGGTTTGGCCGCGTTTCCGCGGCGGTTTGGTGGAATCACGTGCCCAAATTTTGTCGGTGTTCTTATAAAACCCTGCACAGATTTCTGTGATATGTGGAATATTTTTAGGACACCATTTAAAATCAACAGAAACTGTCAAATTGAAAAATGCGGTTTTTGATTTCCGGTTCGATCGATGTCTTAAACGCGTTAGCACAAGTTAGTATAGCAAAATGGTGAGGCTCTGATACCACTGTAAGTCTACGCTAGCGCCCCGGCCGTCTACAGACGCCAAATGCGGAACAAAAACTTTTTATCTGGCGCTATCATATACTTTAACCCGGATCTGCCATTATTGCTAAACTAACAAACTGTAAAGAGTGTAGAAAGGTTATACCGAACGATCCGAGTCCTTCGTTCTTTAACCATCATCCCACGCTCCGTTGCGGCTGCTCCAATCTCGTCGATCTCCGATCTGCTCGTCCAGGGGGCACCACGTCGATGATTCTTTAAACGGGCTCCCGCCTCTGACTTGAGGCAACTCGGTCGTCAAGTTTGCTAAAAGAGACGACCAAGAATGATGTAGAGAATGAGAAGAAGACTTTGTCTCGTTCCGTCCAAAGCTATGGACGAACGGTTAATGAAGTTGCCGTGGGAATCGGGCGATGGAATGAAATGAGCTGTGAAATTCCATACACCCCAAAATCTATCATATCTTTTGTAACCAAATGAAAACCTCAAGTGAGAGAGTGAGAGGAGGGGCCGGCCATATATAGTGATGGGGGGGGTGAGTGTAGGAGAGAAGAGGGTGAGCATAAGGATAAATATCAACAACAAATATCCTTAAGCAAAACAAAACACATTAATGAAAGCATGAGTCACTAATACACCTCATCAAGTCATTAATGCAACAATTAATGTCAAGATGAGTCATTAGCCACCTCATCAACCCAGTCACCATATCTAGAAACTTCTAGAAGCATGACTCACCTCATCCAAGAAAAGATAAATCCGTCTTTAACCGAATGTTAAAAGACGGCTGATAGAAAACTGGAAACTGGCAACTTCCAAAAGTGATCCCGAAACGACTTTCAGGATAACCCCGTAACTGTATAAATATACCTGCATTTGTATTACGACCGAATACAAATACAACTGAGACAAAGATATTATACCTACTCAATATAATACTCGGATCCGGCTTAAACCAAAGCCAACCAGTATCATCTGCCCGAAAAATAACACGTGCGTAAACGCACGTGCATTTTCCGAACCCTGCCATAAAACCATACGGCCTCTACAACATTTCGCCCGAACTTGGGAAACTGTCTGTGGGGGACTCTAATGACTCGTCAGTACCCTGGCAGTGGGTTTAACCACAAACCGTCAGCGGCACTAGCAATGCGTAACGGCTGCCCATGGACTGACCTCAAGGGAGGCTGATGAGCGAACTCATCCAGAAACCCTACTGAGTCTAACAGTGACAATGTATATACAGTCCGGTCCGTTCATCTATGAGTATTGCATATCTGCCTAGGGGGCTAGTAACGTCAGACCCCCAATAGCAGTATAAGTCGTGTCGGAGTGAAGCCCAATAACACCCTGAGATACTACTGGAATACCCACCAGTAAATCTCCTGCCATGGCCATGGACTTTGTGTAATGGCTCTCCTAGACACAGCACGACCTCGCCCCCAATACCGGGAGAGACGAATCCCCTGCCGATCCGCTCACGTGCCTCCATATGGCTCGGGACTGTACCCAAAAGCTACCTGTTTGCACGACTCCTTTGAGCCGTGGTAGGGTAGAAATCAAAGCACAGTGGGAACTCACACGAGACAAATGACGACCTCAGGTCGATGAACTAACCTGTACACATGTCACCAGGGAACTGCTATCTGACGATAGGTATAGTACTAACTAGCAGATTCCCGGCGAGTCCTGTCCGGTGTACTCATAACCCAATGAGCACCTGTATACATCTTAGGTGATCCAACTGACACCAATGGCTTGTGAGACCGGCCACCGCCCCTCGTCGGGGTCTCGACTGTACACACTAGTCTACTCCGGAGTATCGATGCCCTGTCTCGAAACTCCCACGCCTAGGGACCACAATTAAGGATATCCGTATAAACCACCCAACTCTCACGTATATGATCGCCATCATACTGTTGGTGGTAAAGCAAGATCCTAAGAGCTCTATCAAAGTGTAACATGTAATCAGTCACCTGAACATGTACACGACTGATAAAGGCAAACCAGATAGCATACTATCATCTCGAGTAAGACTGTCCTACCGGTATAGGTCCTCCGCAATCATTGCAATCACGTACCTGCGATCCAATAATTGACTATGAGGGCACTATCTCCAACAGTGGGGTTGTCCGGCATATGTGAAAACACAAAATCCGGACAAGCTCGAGGCAAGGTCATTTCTGTGTAAGTTTATTGGATATCTCAAACATTCACGAGGGTATATCTTCTACCACATTGAGGAACAAAAGGTGTTTGTTTCTCAACATGCCACCTTTTTAGAAAAGAAATTTCTTGAAAAAAAAATTAGTGGCAAAGAGGTAGAACAGGAAGAAGTTCCAGCTACACAAACTACAACAGAAAATTTGGTGGAACCAGAGGATTCGATAGTTCCTAACGAACCTCAGTCTTTCCGCCAATCTAGTAGGGTTCCACATCCACCTGCGAGATACTGTGGTTTTCTCATTGATGGTGGGAGCGAGAATTGCATCATGGAAAATGCTGACCCAACTAGCTTCGAGCAGGCCATCATGAGTGGGGACTCTGTGAAATGGCTGGATGCAATGCGATCTGAGATGGAATCCATGTACACCAACAAAGTATGGACTTTGGAAGATGCTCCTGAAAGGGTAAAACCCATCGGGAGCAAGTGGATCTTCAAGAAAAAACTTGGTGTGGATGGAAAAGTTGAGACTTTCAAAGCTAGACTTGTAGCAAAAGGTTTTCGTCAACGACCAGGTGTGGATTATGATGAAACCTTTTCTCCAGTGGCTATGCTTAAGTCCATCCGGATCCTACGTGCCATCGCTGCATACCATGACTACGAAATCTGGCAGATGGACGTCAAGACCGCTTTTCTAAATGGTAATTTAGAAAAGAGCGTGTATATGACACAGCCAGAGGGTTTCGTGGACAGTGGGAGCAGCGGAAAGGTGTGCAAGCTGCTTAAATCAATCTACGGGTTAAAGCAGGCATCGCGGAGCTGGAACATCTGTTTTGATGTGGCAGTCAAAGAGTTTGACTTCGTTAAAAATGTAGATGAACCTTGTGTATACAAGAAGGTGGCAGAGAGTAAGGTCGTCTTCCTTGTATTGTACGTGGATGGCATACTCTTGATAGGAAATGATGTTCCTATGCTGCACTCGATCAAGCTCTTCTTATCACAAAGATTCTCAATGAAAGATCTAGGTGATGCCTCCTACATCTTGGGGATTAAGATCTATAGAGATTGACCTAAACGGATGTTGGGATTGTTCCAATCCAGGTACATTGACACCACACTAAAGAGGTTTAGTATGGAAGATTCCAAGCGTGGGAATTTACCCACGATCTCAGGAATCACTCTCTCCAAAGAGATGTCTCCCAAGACTGATTTGGAGAGGGCTCGCATGCAAGAGATACCCTATGCTTCGACAGTAGGCTATATCATGTACGCGATGTTGTGTACAAGACCCGATGTAGCATACTCTCTAGGAGTAGTGAGTAGGTATCAAGCAGATCCTGGAGAGAATCACTGGACAGCTGTGCAGAACATTCTTAAGTACTTGAGAAAGACTAAAGAAATGTTCTTGGTGTATGGTAACAGTGAACTCCAAATGGAGTCCTTTACCGATTCGAGCTTCCAGAGTGATAAGGACGACTCTAAGCCGGTCTCGAGTTTTGTCTTTACTCTCAATGGAGGGGCAGTATGTTGGAAGAGTTCCAAGCAAGAAACCATGACAGACTCGACGATGGAGGCTGAATACATCGCTGCCAACGATGCCGCCAAAGAGGCTGTATGGATGAAGAAGTTCATAACCGAACTTGGTGTGGTTCCGTCCATCGAGCATCCAATATCTTTGTATTGTGATAACAATGGAGCAATGGTTTTGGCCAAGGAACCCAGGTCCCATCAGCAATCCAGGCATATTCTGAGGCGCTATCACCTGATCCGGGAGATAGTTGATCACCGGGAGATCGAGGTCAGGAGAGTTGACATGAAGAATAACACGGCGGATCAACTCACAAAGTCTATTCCCCAGATACAATTTGAGAGACTCTTCGGGTTATTGGGTATGAGATACTACAACAACTGGCCTTAGTGCAAGTGGGAGATTGTTAGTTGTATGTATGCCCTAGAGGCCATTGTTGTACATGATTGTATATTATAATGGATGCTTGGACATATATAGAGAGGATTTTCTTGCTCGACATGATAGTATGCTATCTGGTTGTTTTTTATCTTAACATGTAGACTAGTATTGTGATGTTGTCTTGCTCTCACATGTTGGTAAAACCTTTAGGATGTATACTTGACTACCAGGATTATGATGCAGATCATACTAGTTGGGCCAGGGAGTCCACAAGTTCATCCTTTAATTGTTCCTAGTTGAGGATGTATCGAGACAAAGCATCGATATTCCAGAGTAGACTAATGTATACTCTTCTTGACCCATTTGATGGGCGATGGATGATCCCATATCCATTGGTGTTTGACATCAAAGATGGTATAAGGGTGCTCAATGGAGATTGGGTACACTGAATAGGACTCGCCGAGAACTCCTAGATGGTATTATACCTAATGTCAGATAGCAGTTCACTGGTGACACTGGTACAGGTTATTCTGTAGATCTGAGATCGTCATAGAGTCTTGTGTGATTCCCACCGTGCTTTGATTTCCACCTTACCACGTTAAAGAGAGCGTGCAAAACGGTGGTTTTTGGATGCGGTCCCGAGTCACATGGAGGCAATGAGAGATAGGAGGGGATTCATCTCTCCCGGTATTGGGGGTTGATGTTGCACTGTGCTCGATTGTCTATAAGAGGAAGTCCCTGGCCAGGGCTGATACGGAGATTTACTGGTAAGTTTTATCAGTAGTTTCTCGACCCATTATGAGCCTCATATCGGCATGACTTATCAAGTTACTGGGGTCTGACGTTTACCACCCTTAGACTCGATATGCAACATACCAGAAGAAGAGACCGGACTGTATGGTAGTGTTGCTGTTGGATTCACAGGAGTATGGATAAGCTTGCTTGTTGATCTTCTGATCGCTCAATACCCGGATAGCAGTTACGTCCATCTAGTACCGCTGACGGCTTGTGGGTGACTGATATGATCATCACCTACTGCCGGCGTATTGATGAGTCATTAGAGTCCTACACAGAGGTTTCCTAGCTCATGCGAAACGAAGTTGGACAAATATGTGGTATGTGCGGGACCGAGATTAATACGTGTATGTGATACAATATTCTAATCTCGCGATATAGGTTATATGTGATATAACTGGAATGTTGAATCAAGTGTTGATTCAATGATATGTTATATGTATATGTGATATGCATATAAATGATATTAGTCGGTTGTATGCGATACAACCGGGTTATTGAATCAAGTGTTGATTTAATAATTTAATGTGTAATTATATATTTGATATATTAATATACATTAACTAATATTAGCTCACTTAAGAAAATGTTTTCTCTTTATACATTTAATATATATATATATATATATATATTAATGTATTTATATTGTGTCATGCTAGATGATACATTGGACATGGGTGTATGAGACTCATACCATACTTAAGATAATGTGGGGTTTTAATTATTAAGGGAAAATTAAAATTAGGTGGAAATTTATCATGGCTTGTGAAGCTTGTGGAAACCTTAACTTAGTCCACTAATTTTGTTTTATCTTAGATATTTATTAACCTAACCATTATCTTCAGCCTTGGTTAAGTCTCTACATGAGTTATATATGATATTTTCTCACCCATGGTTCATGGGTTAATCACTTGATCATTTTTTTCATCTCCTCCTTTTGCTCTCTAGCTTTGAATGAGAAAAGAAAAGAAAGAGAGAAAAATTATTCTAAAGTGAGCAAAATTTCTACTTCACCGTTCTATTCCAAACTAGCCATTTAGTATAGATTGTTTCTTCACTAGTTCATCAATTAGTGAAGAGGTAGCTTGAGTTAGTGATTCTTCGACGTAGATCATCTTCGGCCTCGAAGATCCTTGAGCAAGATCATTCCTTTCACCTAGTGGAGCCAAAGGAAAGTCCAGGACACCACTACTTGGAGCAAAAGGGCTACTACACGGAGCTTTAGAAGTGAAGGACCGGTCTACAAAGGTTGTATTCCCATTTCACTTAGTGTAAAGTTTTTTACATGTTAGCATAACACTAATCCTCATGTTAGATCCTCATTCCGGGTTGCTTAGCACTCTAGGTTTTTTTTTTAAAATTGCATGCTTGATGCCTTAGAAAACATAGTGAGGATGCTAAGGAACCCTTCACTTGGTGCTAGTGTTAACTTGCTTCCATATTCTGTGTATGAGCAATTAGGTATAGGAGAGTTGAAACCCACACATTATACTCTCCAAATGGCCGATCGATCTATCACCCATCCTAGAGGTGAGCTAGAGGACGTATTGATACGCAGGGGGCATCGTGCTCACTCGTAGAAGAAGCTCCATGAGAAATTATTCTTTCAGCAAAAACTAAAAGAATTTTGAAATATTTGCAGGCATGTCCGGCAGTCAGGTGGAATAGCCCACTTGAACTTGAAATAATTGAAGAGATGCTAAAACCTCATCCCGCAACGAAAATTGTTGACGAGGGGAAAAATCCCCAAGTCAAGCCTTCGAAGTCTTCGAAGAAAAAGAAGAAGACCAAGAAGCCTGTGCAGCCTGCCGAGTATGAAGACAAATGCACAGATCTACAAAAATATATAGACGCGCTGGAGGAGTATAACCAGAAGGCGCGGACACCGGTCATGATCGATGAATTCCTCAAGCATATTCTTAAGGGCGAAGACAGTGACAACGATGAGGGAAATGACTCATCAAAAGACACCGAAGACCGTGTAGCAAGTTGTCACATGGTCTCCCATTCGTCATTATATGACGAAGAGGCTCCCTTAGCATCAGAAAACAATGCAAAGGAACTGGGGGAAGAATCATTGCTAAAATCCCCGAAACTGCCAGAAGAAGACCTGATTGAGAGGCTGCTAAACGAACCCTTTCAAAAAAGCAAAGTTGACCGAGAACGCGAGACAGCCATTTATGAAAAGGCAAAGTGTCAACGTCTGAGTAAAGAAGATGCGGCAAGGATGAGTCGTAAAGTATTCCAACCAAACCAAAGCATACCTGCAACAAGTAAGAGCATGATCAAAACAGAGAAGCAGTTCGCTAAAGCCCTGTTAATTGGGATGAAGCTGCCACCTCTCATAAAGAACACTCCCTGGATCACATGCTTCGATGGAGAAGAATCACATCCAAACTACTGTCTATGTCATCGGAGGGTCACCCACCCCATCGAGAAATACAGTGCCTTCAAGAAGTGGTGGTAAGGATACGTTACCCATCAAAAACACTTCAAGAGGATGAAGCGCGAAGCTCGCGCTCGTCAACATCAAAATAGAGAGACGAATACGCACGAAAAAATGACTGGCAACTGTCATATGGTTGGTACCAGTTCGGATGAAGGAAAACCTCCAGTCCTTACATTCGGGAGCGATTCTAAGTATGAAACATCCCTCAACCCTCTCTTCAAAGACTCCGCCTCCGAAAAAGAAGAGGTGGAGAAGAACTGAGAGAATATTCAGCTGCGTAACTGCACGCTGTCTGAGAAGAACCTCGGACCTACAAATAAAGGTTCGAAAAAAAAAGACAAAGGGAAAGGGAAAATCTTTGAGGAAATTTCCCTTGATGATGGAGTGGTAAAAGAGCTCACTATAGAAGACCCACCTAAGAAAAACAAGATGGATTACAATGTCCTAGCACATCTGTGGAAAATACCCTCGTAACTAAGTATATTGGATGCTCTCTACCTGTCCAAAGAGGCACGAGATTCCCTGATCAAGGTATTACAAGAGCCCAATCAGTTCTAAGCTTTCCTCGCAGAGGAGAAGATGAAAGATGAACTGGCAAAGGTCCACACAGCCGATATTACATTCATCGATGAAGATTTACTTCTCGGTACGTGCGAACATAATCGCCCGTTATACGTCACTGGGTACTGCCATGACATCAAGATAGGGAAAATACTTGTTGACAACGGATCCTCCGTTAACCTTCTCAACGTGAGAGTGCTGATTAAAATTTGCATGAACGTTCAGCGCCTTGCCCGAGATAAAATTATCATCTCCGGGTTCGACTCACAGTCATCACGCTTGGGTATGTAATACCGATGCTACGCTTCGGGCTGCTCGTCACTTACATCAAATTTCATGTTATTGACACCAAGACTTGCTATAACGCTTTGCTCGGAAGACCTTGGTTACATGAGTACAACACCGTCCATTCTACACAACATCAGTGTACGAAGTATTTCAAGGATGGCTCGGAGTACACCGTCACGGGAGAGCTAAATACGTTCTCCGTAAACGAAGTCTGGAAATATGAAGACGCAAAGTACTTCCTACCAGATTTCGAGGATACTGAAAGGTGCTACAAGCCCGAGAATAAACAGAAATCCATCGCCACTATCCCGATCTTCGGAAGTGATACCGAGGAAGACGAAGAAATAGTCTACTTGGGGCAACCCCAAAAAGAAAACAATAAGCCCGGACCATCTACCCCTAATTTGGTCTTTAGCAACGTCTCAGAGGACGAGGCCAATGTAGTGTTCTTCGTCTGCCCGTCAATGCAGACTTTTGCTGGAGCATATCAGAGTCTATAAATTACAATGGCTCCGCCTTGGCATTATAAGGAACATGATGCGCTCGAAACATACAGTGTACAAGAACGGCAAACTTTCTACGTGCCTCATAGGCGAAGGGGTGAAAAGGCGATCCTCTTCTACCAATCTACGGAGACCAAAGTAGAAAAAGAAGTTTGACATGGTGCCAATTTTGCACTCGACAGGCTTCAACCCATCCGTCTGCCAAGATATTACGTGGAAAAATTAAGAAAGTTGTTAAGATGCCAAGGTGTACCCTTCGAACAAATTGTTCGACAAGTCCAATTCTACAAAAAAGATTTGGGATATTCGCGGGACTCAGCGAAAGATGCCCAACGGGAAGATGGAGACAACCGGGCTCAGAAATGTTAGGTCCAAGAAACAGGAGCAAATCTACAGTTTTTGCGTCATAAATAGCTCAAGTGAAGCGGAAAACACTTTTCCAAATAGCCGTGACGTCAAATCGAAGCGAGATCATGCTCTAAAAACGTTAAGTTCGTCGCTGGAAGAACAAATTGACAAGTTAATAAAAGAAGTTTGTCAAACAAGCCAGGACAACCACAGCCGTGAAATGAACATTTATGAAGAGACCAGGACGCAGCGTCTCAGTCAGGAATCTGCGGAGAAAGTTGACCGTAATTCCCTTAATCTCCGGCCCGCTATATGTTCTTGCGAAAGGGGAAAACCCTGAAATGGAGGCAAAAACAGGGCTAAGAACGAAAACAACATTAGAAAACAACAAAGCGGATCCAAGACGCCGTGCAATCGAGAAAACTCTTTCCCTCAAGACAAGACAAGAAAAATATTTAACCTTGTTATGAATTACCAAATGATGACGCTTCGGAGTCTCGACACCCCGAACAAATAAACAAGGTCCACCATCCGGATTATTGCTCCTATCACCGAGTAATAGGTCACCCCCTTGAAGACTGGATAGAAGACCAGTATCGACAAGGCATGTTTACGTTATCCGACAGTTGGAGGGTAACCCGCCACAAAAGCATGAGCCAAAGAGGGCTTATATCGTCAGGATAGGACCGGCTCAACATCGAGAATGGAAGCGAACTCGTACCTACCATATGATAACACTCTCAAAAGAGGGAAGGAACGAGACTATGAATGACCTCTACAGGTGCTTCGCAAATAAAGATGCGGACGGGGTGATCTCAGAGTTTCCACCAGTATCAAAAGAGCTGGAAGATGGGATACACACTACGGAGGACAACCTAAGAAAAATTAATTTAGGGACGGAAAATGATCCGAGGCTAACATTCATCAGTGGGCTACTATCTGAAAAACAGGTGGCCATGTTAAAAGACGTGCTTATGCAGTATAAAAATTGCTTCACCTGGAACTACTCTGAAATGTCGGGTCTAAATCTGAAAGTAGTAGTACATAAGCTGGCTATATCGCCAGGTATAAAGTCAATCAAACAGGCGCCAAGAAGGATGCGACTTGAACTTGAGGTGAGTATCAACGCTGAAATCAAGAAAATAATCGACTCAGGTTTCATCTAAGAAATTCAATATCCCGACTGGATAGCTAATATCGTTCCAATGATGAAGAAAAATGGGATGGTTCACATCTGCGTGGACTTTCGGGACCTCAATAAAGCTTGCTCGAAGGATGACTTCCCAATACCCGTTACCGAACCGATGATCGATAACACGTCTACTTACAAGGACTTCTCCTTCATGGATGGATCTTCAGGATACAACCAAATAAAAATGCATCCAGAAGACCAAAAGTATACCACCTTTCGGACTCCGTTGGGCATATTATGCTATAAGATGATGCCCTTCAGTGTGAAGAACGCTGGCGCTACCTACTAGAGGGCCATGACAAAGATCTTCGATGATATCATACATGAGATTGTCGAATGCTATATCAACGACCTTGTAGTAAAGAGCGAATCCCATGAGGAACATTGTGAACATCTAAAAATAGTTTTCTAATGCCTTCGGAAGTATAATCTAAAGACGAACCCTCTAAAATGTGCATTTGGAGTTTCCTCAGGCAAATTCCTAGGATTCATCATACGTTACCGGGGTATCGAAATCGATACTTCAAAAATCAAGGCGATTATGGAAATTCCCACGCTAAGAACCCTCAAACAATTGCGATCTCCCGAAGGAAAGCTCGCGTATATCCGGCGGTTCATAGCCAATCTATCCAGAAAATGCCGTCCCTACAATCATTTGATGAAGAAGGGGACCTCGTTCGTATGGGATCAAAAGTGCCAAAATGCACTGGACGAAATCAAGCAATGCCTGCAAAATCCGCCGGTATTGACCGCTCCAATTAAGGTAAAACCTTTTATCCTATATATAATGGCTATCCTATATACAACGGCCCTTGAGGGTTCTCTAGGCGTATTGTGGGCACAAGAGAATGATCAGGGAAAGGAGAGAGCTCTATACTATTTAAGTCGAGTTCTACTGGGGGCAGAAAATAACTATTCCCCCATAGAAAAATATTGCCTGGCGCCGACCTTCGCAATAACGAAGCTCAGACATTATGCCTTGGCACATGAGGTCCATCTCATATCGAAGGTGGATCTTCTCAAATATCTAATTTCAAGGGCTATACTAATAGGAAGGCTTTCCAAATGGGCCCTCCTCCTGATGGAGTTCTCGGTAACGTATCGTCCGCTCAAAGTGGTGAAAGGGTAGGCCACAGCCGACTTTCTAGCGGAGCATCCGATATCAGCTGACTCCTCTTTAAATTGCGAGTTGCCAGACGAACACGCGCTCGATGCAATCAAAGAAGAAAATGATTCCCAATCGGAACTCTACTTCGATGGAGCACCTTCCATAAAGCGACGAAAGCAAAACACCCCCATAATCAAACCTGGGATGGGCCTTATCTTCGTAATCCTATAAGGAGAGATATTGTGTTACGCCCTCCCCTTAACGGAGCTAAGGACTAACAACGAAGTTGAATACAAAGCTTTGATAGCAGGTCTTGAGATCGCTATCGACTTGGGAATCAAAGACCTCCTCATATACGAAGATTCCCAGCTGATAGTTAGCCAAGTAAATGGTGACTATCAGACATGCAAGCCAGAGCTGATAAACTATAGTGAAAGTATGCAGCAACTGCTACCACAAATCCCTTCTTATACGCTGGAAAGCATACCGCGTGCGGAAAAAAGTAAGGTAGATGCATTGGCCAAATTAGCTAAGGAATTGGCCGATGAAGACCTCAATGACGTAAGGATCATTGTGCAAAGCCGCAGGATTCTCGCACCAACAGATATATCTTCAGAAGATCTGATGGAGCCATCCGAAAGAAAAGAAACGACCGAACAAGTAACCCTTCAAATAAAGGACGAAGAAAAGGTCAAGTACTGGAGGGAAGTTTTCATAGACTGCTTTAAGTCCCAACGAGCGCCCGAAAATGCGTCGTTTAGACATCAGCTCATGAAACGAGCTTTGTCTTTCATCTTCGTCAATGATACTCTATATAAGAGATCGTTCGACTGTCTATGGCAAAGATTCCTGGGGCCGGAGGAAGCAAAGAAGTCGTCCAAGAAACTCACGACAGACTCTGTGGTTCTCATCAAGCTAGTCCAAAGATGAAGCTGAAGATAAAAAGAATGGGTTACTATTGGCCCACGATGATCTAGGACTGCCTCGAATATGTGAAGCAGCGTCACTCGTGCCAAATTCATGGGTACTTCATCCATCAACATTCAAATTCGCTACACCAGACAGTTGCTAGCTGGACTTTTGAAATGTGGGGAACCGATATGATTGGCCCTATCGAACCAGCATCATCCAAAGGACATCGGTTCAAATTAGCAACAACCGACTACTTCTCTAAGTGGGAAGAAGCATTACTACTAAGGGAGGTGAAGACAGAGAATATCCTCTACTTCTTCAGAACCCATGTCATCTATCGGTTCGGCACTCCGCGACGGATAATCTAGGATAATGGGCCAGTTTACAGAAGCCATAAAATAAGTCGCTTCACACAACAACATAAAATAAATTGGAGATACTCTTCAGTCTATAATTCTCGGGCCAACGGTTTAGCTGAAACTTTCAACAAGACCTTGACAAAGATTGTAACGACTCTGTTTTTATTGTACAAAAATTTTCAAGTTAATGTACAGAATGGAGTTTGCAAGCCTGAGTATACTTTAAATGTTGTTTGTATTTAAGAACAACAAGAAACAACTTATAGCTCATTGGTAAAACCTTGCACTGCTGTGACATAGCTCATGTGTTCGAATCCCATCAACCACATATATTTTTACTGATTTTCTTTTAAAATTTTTGGAAACCCAAAAGTTTACACGTGCAATACACGTAAAAATGAAAAGTCAGATAAAACAAACATGTGAAAAATATTGCGTACATAACATAGGACACTTGGTAGAGATCCACCGGCCCCTAGCACAAATTGGACCGGCGAGATCATCATTTCGGCTGGCACCGCCGGGCCCCCCGTAGGGGAAGAGCTCCGTGTTTTTCCCACTAACCCTTGGCCTACCCCCACTACCACTGTTCTGTTTATTTTCCCTGCAATTATCCAGAGAATTAAAATTTAGCTTTAAATCCAATTTTTAATGTATTTTTAATTATTTCTTCAATTCCAAAACCCTAATTTTACACTATAAATACAACCTCATGCCCTAGCCCTCTTCATTCTGAAATCTATTGCCAAAACTCTCAAAAAAATTCTAAGTTTAAGAAGAGTACAAGTGGAGTTAGCCCTAGGTCAAATTCCGGCGAGAATTCGAGACGTTTACAGCGACCCCGAGACTCCACGAAGGCTACTACCCTCATCTTCTACCTCCCCTCTCTCCTTTAACTTGTAAGTCCCATATCTATTCTTTTCTTTCTACTATAAAACTTCTCTTTTTCAAAACATGTCGGTAAGTGGAGTTATACAGACATTTGTTTCTAAAATCTTTGAAAACCACAATTCTTCTTAAGAATCACTTGTACTCATGTATATACCTTACCTGTAACCATTTAACTAATGTTTAGAAACCAATTTCACTCTAAAACTCCATATTAAATAACTTTAATTAAGCTTTTACGTTTAAATACCATGAAGTTTATATATGACATCTTTTAATTATTTTGCTTAGCATACCTTTAGAAAACCTGACGAGGTAATGACCTACCTCTCACATACACACATCTTGATATAGCACGTTTCTCTTGAACAATATTTTTGTGGCAAAATACGACTTTTTCATCAAAATACCTCAAAGTATTAAAAACCTGGATTTCTTTAAATTGTGTTACATAATTCTTTGTGATTATGCCTCAACAACCCATTTTATGGAACTCGCTATTGGATGGTGCGGATTATTGTACATCCTCGGGACTAGCAGAGCGAGATATAGACCTCCTCACGGAGCATACGATTTCGATGGAATTTTAATACAATTTTAAAGAAAAAACGAGAAGTTCTATTTAATAATAAAAATTTATTTTTAATAATTATATAAATATTATCAAACCATCTTTTTTTAAGATATTATTAAATTCCATGTTTTCTAAATAAAATAAAAGAATTACAAGTTTCATGAAAATACCATCAAAAATCAATATAAGTTAAACTTTACACTAAAATGCCTTGAACTATTCAAGTTTCACTAATATACTTCATTCTTTAAAAAGTTACATCCATGAAAACGCTAAATAACATAAATAAATACTTGAGGTTAATTTTGGAGTATATTAAAAATATTTTTCATAAAAACCCCTCAAGTTATATTAAATTACAATAAGGACCCTAGTAAATATAGATTTAAGCGGGACCAATTCTCTTGAGCCTTAGGGAGCCGGAGAAAGTGGGTGCTTGCCTATTTAAGGTAGAAAACTAAAACGGGGTTATCAATGGTAATTGTCTTAGAAAAAGACACAAATCCTGCCGTCCATTTGCAGCAGTTACCGATAACACCAAAACCTAATTCAGAATCCAAATCTGTTTAAGTGTCTGACTCAGGTCTGAGTCCAAGTATTAATCTGAATCTAATGCAAACATGAATCCAAGTCAACATGAATCTAAACTTGAATACTTGAACATGAATACCAGAACAATATCAAACATGCAACATAACTTGACTTGACCGAACCATGACTATATCTTGAACTTGACTACATGATTACCATTTACATCCTAAATCAGTTTACATGAACAACTTATACCATGATCTCGGCAAGTCTGATAACTATAAATCAATACAATCAATACAATAAACACTACGGGGTTTTAACGGGGTAGATTGGTACGAAATGTGTTAAAAGTGGCACGATGATGGTCACTAAAAGACACCTACATGAACATCTTGTGCGGTTACCCCGTGGGTTTTGATGGGGCCTTGTGCTTACATGTTACCTTAGTCCACGGAGCAAGTTGGACTCTTCTCGTATATACTGATACATTCTGTACCAAGCTACAAACAGCTACGTTAGCATAACAAACACATACTTTACCTATTCTAATCTCTTTACCTATCTATTACATCTATCTTTTGGGACTTACCGAACGCTAGTTCGGTGACGACATTCTTGTCTCTTCTTTGTTTGGAATGTTGTCAAGAGGATCCGACTCTCAGGAGATCGAGCCCAGTTAGGACGTTTTGGAGCAGTTTACAGAGGAGGCAGACTTTTAGGCCTTACTTGTATTATTTTCATTTCAGTCCATATGCCATTGTTTAGGCATCGCTTTCTATCATTGTACTTTACATTTCAGTTGCATGTAAAGAATGATTATCAATAAAAAGTTGTTGTTTTATTACATCTCTTGTTATTCTTGTGTTATTCATTATATTGCTTATTTACGCTTAGTGTGTTTACTTCTGAGTAAATACATCGCGGCCCGTCACGTCTCCTTCCCCGTACACTGGGAAGCGGGGCATGACAAAGATTATAAAAAAGACGGTATCCAGAAACAAAAAGGACTAGCATGAAAAGCTGCATGAGGCTCACTTGACGTACCGGACAATGTACAAGACGGCCACGAATACAACATCATACGCATTGGTGTTCAGCACGGAAGCAGTGCTCCCATTGGAAATAGAACTCCCCTCTCTATGAGTAGCGGTTCGATATGAGCTGACAGATGAAGAAAATGCCCATCTTAGGCTTGAGGAGCTCGACGCCCTCGACGAAACTGGCCTTATAGCACAGCAAAATCTGGAAGCTTATCAAGCAAGGATGACACGGTCATACGAAAAACTGATCAGGCCGAGAACATTCCGCTAAGGAGAACTTGTGCTAGTCGTCAAAAGACCAATGGTCCCCAATCGTGCAAAGCTGGGGAAGTTTGAGCCAAATTATGAAGGCCCGTACATTATAGACAAAGTCTACCAAGGTGGATCCTACTTGCTCATGGATATGCATGGCGAAAGGCCCTTTCGGCCAATAAACAGTCGATTCCTAAAAAAATACTACGCTTGACGAGTCATGACTTAGGTCAATGATAGATGACGACGCTTGTGTCCGCTCGCTATCTTTCTGAGTCGGAACTTTGAGAGTAGTATTCAAAAAACTCAGTCGCCCCGAAATACGTCGATATTGGACCGAAACGTTCCTAAACTAATGCGTCCCCCAAAAACGGGAATAATGTACCAAAACGTTCTTAAACTAACAATGGACCGGAATGTCCTTAAACTAACATCCTGTAACATGTCGGAATATTTTAGATAATTAACTATTTTATTTAATTAATTAAAAATGTTATTTTAAAATTTTATTGAAATAAAAAGACCTTTTATATGTAGTTTAAGTATCTAAGTAATAAGAGTATTTAGTTTGTAACATTAGTTGTAAGGAAGGGTTTTAGTAAAAATTTTAGCTTTTTTGTGTTAAATGATATTGTGTAAGGGTTATTATGTTAATGTATTAGGTCATGGTTAAGGCTAGTTTAAACCCCATCCACATCATACCTTAGGTTAAACCTAAAACCTACACCTCCTACTTGCATGATTTCATACCATTCTTTATGGTGACACCTCCTCCTAATCTTATCATTTCTTAACTTTATCTTTTCCATATTTGTTCAGTTGGCATATTAAGTTTAGAAACAAATACTTAGTTTAGTATCCTCTACCTCAATTAAGAATGAAAGAAGAAAAGAGAAGCTAAGTCCTTGTGATCCTTAACTCAACCGTCAAGCTAGGATCTTATGTTCTTGTGCACCTATTGAAGAGCCATTCAGTTGATCATTCAAATTGGTATAAGTTCCAATCATGTAGATCTTATTTCAGTAATGTTTAGTATAGAATGTATGATATCGGTAAATATCGTATTTTGATAGATTCTAGCTCTATTTTGAATCTGCTATAATTTAGTTAATCTATAATAAAATTAAATAGTACAGTAGCCTTGTAAATTGGACTTAGAGTATACACTAGAAACACAGACCCATTCCAATATTTTTCGACCGGCGAAATACCCAAAATTCCCGATATCATCGGTTTTTCGTGGGATTTGGTTGTTGAGGTTTTTAGGGTAACTCTCTGTATGTATTTTAGGGTAATTGGTATACTTTGAATTTGCTATATAGCATGTATATAAAATCTGGAAGATAATTGCTTGCTTTTGGTTATAACTCTAAAATACGATATGGATATTTCGTGTCACGATTTCTCTTTTTCCAATTACGAACAGAATGGGGTTAGCTCAGGTTAGTCTAGGTTTTAGATAGTTCACAATATTCCCACATAGCACGTTAGAATATAAGTTCGTTAGCTACACATTTTCACCATATCGGATTTTAGCCGCTTTTATACGAAAATTCTTTCGATGTTAGGTCCGACCGCGGGGACTTCGGAGGCCACAAGGAAGGGAAAGGGATTGATGATATCCGAGTAGATTCGACTTGTTCCGGCGAGTAGAATAAATATCTACCGGAGGACATTGTATGGATGGCGTATAACGCCCGTAATTAGAAGTTGGTTATAATTGCTTTCCATTCATATTGTTATATAATTAACCATAGCATTTCATACTATGCATCCATAACCATAAATTATAGTTGCTTAACACTTGTTAGGACACTTGCACTATTATCGATGAGTTATGTTGCACTTGCACCTACCTACATGTCACACCACACCTCATCGGAAATTGACATGTCACGTACACCCTTAGATCTTGCTATGTCACATGTAATCTATTGCACACTGTTAGTATTATTAATAACTGTTGTCACGCACATTTGTTATTATTGTGACACATATCATATCTCATTTCATTTGCTACTACTCGTACTATCATATATATTGGATTACAAGGATTTCTGTTTTGAGTTTTATGCATTGATGGTCATATTTGACGAGTTTTCATGATTGATGTGATATGTCCACCATGAGTTGTTTTTATGATTTGGATTTACTCCGAACTGAGTGGGGAGGCTATACGGTTGCAGATTTATACGTTATCCAGACTGAGTGGGGGAGGGGATATACAGTCGGATACATGGTGGACCCGGTCGAGACCGAGGGGCAAGAAAGCCGCATTTAAGGCGGGGATCCTACGAGGACACTCGATACCGGAGATAGTTTTAAAACACGGCGGATATCTGGAGGATACCAACCGATGTTGCTGATTGACAGGATCGTTCGGAGAACGATGCCTGCTAAAAACAGAAGATTTGTGTCGGTGTTGGACACGGAAAGATGGATCTTATATGAAGATGATCAATATTTTGAAATACTTGATGAGATTTTGGTGTCGTTGTATACATTCATTATAGTTACGTATTCATGTTTTCATATGCTATCATACATCATGCTTGTAGGGTGTTTTTCGTCACCCCGTTGAGATGGGACTGCGCGCGCGCTTGTCAGGCGCATTGCAGATTCCCCCTGCCTAGGGTAGGCTGGGGTTTATTGATTGTGGCGATCCGAATCTCCGGCAGCTGCGGACTAAGCTATCGTTAATTACCCCCGTCTTTGGAGCGAGAGAACCTCCGATTGACGGGTCAAACGGGTCATGCGAACTCAATGTGCAGTGTTGTGTTTTGAAGGGGTTTTGGATATATCTGGGGGCCCGTAGAGTTTTTACGGGGGTTCCGCTACCCGGATAGCGGGCTGGGGTTCAAGGGGGCTAGCAGCCCCTTGCACAGTATGGGGCGGGTCTCGTTAGAATTTTTTTCTAACGGGGGAGGTATTTTTAGTGTGGAGTACATGTAAAATTAGGGGGAAATGGTGTCCAAAGGACGCGTGAGCGCCAGCGCCTTGCGTGCCTAGCACGCTGGCGCTGGGCACTGGCACGAGCGCTTGGGCGCTGGCGCTAGCGCCTCACGTGCCTGGCACGTGGGCGCTCGGGCGCTAGCGCTTTGGGCGCTAGCGCCTTACGCGCCCGGCACGTGGGCGCTCAGGCGCTAGCGCTTTGGGCGCTAGCGCCTCACGCGCCCGGCACGTGGGCGCTTGGGCGCCCGCGCGAGCGCTTTGGGCGCGAGCGCCTCACGCGCCCGGCACGTGGGCGCTTGAGCGCTAGCGAAAGGAAGGGGTTTTTACCCCCAAAGATAGGAGTTAAACTCCAATAGAGGATTTTGAGTGGAGTTAAACTCCAAAAGATTTGGATTAGGAGTTAAACTCCTTTGAGGATTTAGGTCTTGGAGTTGAACTCCCTAAAAATCTTCAGAGGTTCTTCTCTCTTAAGCCTGAGATCTTCTCTTGAGCCTTAATCTTTTCCAAAGTGGGATTTTCGGAGATGGGTCTCCTTCTTCCTCCTCTTTGTTGGCCGGATCTTGGAGAACAAGTGGGATGAGATTTTAAAAATCTCCCCTTTTTGAGATCTAATGGAAGATCGGAGCTCCCTTTGTGGGTTTTGTGGTGAAAAACTATTTAGTTTTGGAAAAGGAAGAGTAAAACTCTTGATTTAATTCAAAAAAAGGAAGAAGGTTTAGAACCTTAAGGAAGGAGAAAGAGGTATGTAGTGTGTTTTTCGTCACCCCATTGAAATGGGAATACGCGCGCGCTTGTCAGGCGCATTACAGATTCCCGCTGCCTAGGGTAGGCTGGGGTTTATTGATTGTGGGGATCCGAATCTCCGGCAGCCGCGGACTAAGCTGCCGTTAATTACCCCTTGTCTTTTGGAGCGAAAGAACCTCCGATTAACGGGTTAAACTGGTCATGCGAACTCAATGTACAGTGTACGTGTGTTTTGTTTTGGAGGGGGTTTGGATATATCGGGGGCCCCGTAGAGTTTTTACGGGGGTCCCGCTACCCGGATAGCGGGCTGGGGGTCAAGGGGGCTAGCAGCCCCCTTGCGGGGTGCGGGGCAGCGCCCTGGCCCAAAATTTTTTTTGAGAAGGAGAGTGTTGTAGAGTATGTGTGTGTGTGTGTATACATATATATAAAATAAAAAAAGGGAAGGGCATCCAAAGGATGCGTGGGAAAAAGCGCCAGCGCTTTGGGTGCTTGCGCTTTGAGCGCGAGAGCGCTAGCGACCCACGTGCCAGGCACGTGGGTCGCTAGCGCTCTCGCGCTCAAAGCGCCAGCGCTTTGGACGATCGGGCGCTAGCACTCTGAGCGCAAGAGCGCTAGCGCCCCACGTGTCAGCACGTGGGTGCTCGGGCGCTAGCGCTTTGGGTGCTCGGGCGCTAGCACTTTGAGCGCTAGCGCCCTACGTGTCAGCGCTTTGGGCGCTAGGACGCTAGCGCTTTGGGCGCTAGCACTCTGAGCGTAAGGGCGCTAGCGCTTTGAGCACTAGCACCCCATGTGTCAGCACGTGGGCGCTCGGGCACTAGCGCTTTGGGCGCTAGCGCTTTGAGCGCTAGCGTCCCACGTGTCAGCACGTGGGAGTTCGGGCTGCAAAAGGGACTTGGTCCCTGCAATGGGAGTTGTACTCCCAGAAAGAAGCGCTTATTATTTTGTGTGTGTGTGTGTGTGTCTATATATATATATATATATATATATATATGAGAAGTTAAACTCCTAGGATGTTTTGGAGCTGATGAAGGGCTTTTCCCCTTGAGCCCTAGTTCTTCCCCAAAGTGGGGTTTCTGGAGATGGGTCTCCTTATTCTTCCTTTGTTGGCCGGATCTTGAAGATCAAGAAGTATGAGATTTTAAAAAATCTCTCCTTTCTGAGATCTGATGGAAGATCTCAGTTCCCCTTTGTGGGTTTTGTGGTGAAAAACTATTTTGTTTTTTAAAAGGAAGAATAAAACTCTTGATTTAATTCAAAAGAAAGAAGAAGGTTTTAGAACCTTGAGGAAGGAGAAAGATCTCAGATTGGGATTCCTTTTTTGTAGAGAGAAAAGTTGTTGAGATATTTTCATTATCTTTGCCTATATAGGCTATACACTTTACATATAGCCCCTTGGGCTTTACAAAAATGGCATTTTGCCCATCTCATGGCTCATATGCCATTTCTTTTTGCACATAAGCCATGGGCTTTACAAAAATTTGGCTTTATGCCCATTTTTCTTACATTTATTCAAAAAAAATAAAAGAAATACAACAAAATTATTTAATACAAAATTTTTATCTTGGCATGGGAGGAGGCCGGACGCTTCATGTTCGGGCTCGATCCGGGCATGGGCCCACTTGATCTGGGCTTGGGCCCACTTGGTTTGGGGTTGACTTTGATTTTGACTTGGTCAACCGGGGTGTAAATTTTTACCCCAACAAGGTACAAACCTTAATTATTTTTTGAGAGAGAAAAAGATATTGCTTTATTCATCATCATGTTGCCTTCTATAGGCTTACAAAATTTACATATGGCCCCTTGGGCTTTGCAAAATGGTATTTTGCCCATCCCATGCCTCAAGTGCTCATTTCTTTTGCACATGAGCCATGAGCTTTACAAAAATTTAGTTTTATGCCCATTTTTCTTACATTCATGTATGAAAATTATATCAAAATTATTTATTACAAAATTTTCGTTTTGGCATGAGGGGGCTAGCCGTGGGGCTCAACTTGGGCATGGGCCCACTTGACCTGGGCTTGGGCCCATCTTGCTTGGGGTTGACTTTGACTTTGAATTTGACTTGGTCAACCGGGGTGTAATTTTTGACCCCAACAATGCTTACTGGTAGTTTACTTTTAGCTCTATTTCATTATGCTTACAATGTCAACTGTTAGAGGTTAGTTTTATTCACTGAGTTGGCAACTCACCCCCGTTGTGCCTTAGTTCCTTGCAGGAGACGTGTGGACGCATAGCAGCATTACGGACACATTTTGCAGCTTTTATCGCTTTTCTTGCTAGGTGGGTTACATATGCAGTAACCGACTATTTTTGGTATTTGTATTTTGGATCTAGTATCACTCAATCAGTCCCAGTATATTTTGACTTAGAACGAGGCATACTTGTATATGTTTTAATTCGTTTTGAGTGAGATCGACCAGTTATGCTTATTTATGCTCCTTTATATTATGCATGTGATTCTTCACTTTTGAGCATCGTATTATTATTACGTGGGTTGTTTCCGCCGTTTGACGTTGTTTTGCTCCTAATCAGGGACGCCACTTATTTAAACATTATATAACTGCTTTTATTAATAATTAAAAAGGGAAGTGCTGGCGAAATTTTAAATGCTAAAATCAGTTGTTTAAATTTCATTTCTTAAAAACCATTCGACATGCTATCTCATTCTTTTCAGTTTAAAACTGTAAATTTCTTAATTCCGCAAATAGGGTTTTGATCTTGGTTTTCTGGTTTACTCGGATTGTGTCGGCATCTTTAGATGTCATACAATCTAAGTGCCGGTCACGCACCAAATTCGGGTCATGACATATCCGTTCCAAATATGGTAATCTTTGACCGAAATGTCCTAAAACTAACATTCGCCCTTAGAACGGGAATGTTGGACCGAAATGTTCTTAAACTAGCATTGTTCCTCGCTGAAACACGGATACGCGACCGCGTGGATCCGTCTTGCCTGAATTTGGGGGCAGATGCTAATTGGTGCTATCTGTCCACCTCTCCGGAGATGCCAAGTTGATTTATGACACCATGTATCGAAGATTTAAACGGATGCGGCCGATGTAGCAGACTTCGTCAGATTCCCACTCATTGAGGGGTTTTTGATTATGGGGACGTTCTTCCCTACAGGCGCAAGCCCCTGCAGTTAATTACGCTACCGCATCGCGGTAACAACTTTCTCCTTCTCCAGATGGTCACTTCATGTCGTGGGTGTTTGTTTTGTTTTTGGTTTCCCGTGGATTGTATACGGAGACTAATTTATGTTGTCGCCCGTAGGGCGTGGATTAGTCCAAATCCGTATTCTTCTTAGATTTGGTTTTGGGGTTGGGTTTAAGTATACGTTAGTCTCATTTGAAACTAATATCAACTTAAACGTTTGTTAAGAATATGTTAGTCTAATTTTTAGACTAAGGTCAACTTAACGGGATCGTTAAGGACACGTTAGTCTGATGTTAGACTAAGGTCAACTTAACCATTTGTTAAGGATACGTTAGTCTAATTTTAGACTAAGATCTACTTACCAGGATCATTTAGATCCAACAAAAGAGTATTTGGACTCTATTGTTCTAGTTTAGGGACTTTGCGGTCGATTACCAGTATAAGGACATGGTGGTCCAAAGTTAAGGACATCATAGTCCGTGGGTTTAAAGGAACCCCACGGTCCGAAGTTAAGGACATCATAGTCCGTTGGTTTAAAGGGACCCCACAGTCCGAGGTTAAGGACATCATAGTCCATAAGTTTAAGGACCTCACAGTCCATGGAATGATTGGTTATCGGGACCCGTCACCTCTGAAGACGTTGAAGGATTACAACGAAAAATATCAGAGGAGTTCAGAGATGTACCCTTGAACCAAAGTTGATTGGGAGATCTGTAGTCCAATTTGGAACTAAGATCAATTAATTAGGTTAGGAGCACATTGGCTCAGTTAAATCTGAATTTAGGACTTATGGCCAATTTGGGCTATGTCCAATTAAGTTTGAAATGTTGGCCCTTTGTTGGCCTGTTGAGCATTTGTCTGGGTTCAGCCCCTCATTATTTAGCAATTCTAAACAAGAGTTTGAGGGCTCCGAGAAGATTTTGTCTTCGGCTGAGCACTTAAACATTATAATTCTGGATTTTAAGGCTCATTTGAAGGGGAGATTTGTCTCTGGAAAACTTAGTCAATTTGGGCTAAGCTGATTTGAAAATAGTGTTAAACACTAGAGGACATCTGGCGGTCACGTGTCCTCACGTGATGTATTTAAAACAGTGTTAAACACTGGAGACAAAATGCTCAAAATAGTGTCAAACACTAGAAAGGAAGGGGTCACGTGAGGCACCTGAAGATGGGGCCAGACCTCCTTTATTTTATTATCAGAATATTCAAATAAGTGTTAAACACTTTTAATCTTCAGGCCATCACGTGTTGGCACATGATGGGTATCCATGTATTGATTATTAAAATGTTTATTAGGGGTCATGTGGGGACACGTGAGGGCACCCAAAATCTATTCTGCCTTTGGCTTTGTTCCCTTTATTTTGAGGGTCACGTGTGAGCACGTAAGGCATTGCCTCCAAGTTTTTCTTTCTCATTTTAAGGGATCTGTCTTAGGGGTCACGTGGGAGCACATGACCTAGTTTTGTTCTTTCTTTTCTGCTCATTGAGAATGGGGGTCACGTGTTACCACGTGACCAAGTTCTTTACGTGCATGGAGAGCTTTAAGTCTCTTGTTTTAAGAATTAAATTTTCTGTAGGGTTAAACCCTAATTCTGTTTTAGAGGAATTAAATTCCTATGTATATGGAAGAATTAAATTCTTATGTAGGGTTAAACCCTAGTTCTGTTTTGGAGGAATTAAATTCCTATGAATTTGGGAAAATTAAATTCTCATATAGGGTTAAACCCTAGTTCTGCTTTGGAGGAATTAAATTCCTTTGAATTTGGGAGAATTAAATTCTCATATAGGGTTAAACCCTGGTTCTGTTTTGGAGGAATTAAATTCCTATGAATTTGGTTGAATTAAATTCCTTAAACTCAATTTTCCCTCTAAGTTTTGGATCTGCATGGCAGAATCTTCTCGATGAGAATTAAATTCTCAACTTGCGGGGAGATTCGCTTCTGCAGATCTTCAACCAAAGGAAGAACTAAGTTCTTATTCAGAAGAGTTAAACTCTTAAATTGAGAATTAAATTCTCTTTGTTTTATGGAACTTAGATCTCTTTTCCCTTTCTCACCTAGGGTTTCTTTTCTCTGAAGAGATCTTTTTTTTTCTCTTGAGAATTAATTTCTCCTCTCTTTTTTCTCTCTGTTGTTGTTATCTCCCCAAAAAAGTAGATTCCCTCTCTTCTCTTCTTGGCTCCTATTTATAGGAGAAAGAAAATAATCAGTTTGTTTTGTCAATCTTTCATTGAAAGATTTTAATTGATTTTGTAACCAACATGATCTTTTATATCACTCAGTGAATTTTATTCACCATTGGATTTTTAATCCAAAAGATCTTTTATCTGTTATTCCTGGCAAATTTCTGGGAAATCTTTCCTGGTATAAAATCTTTCCATAAATTGGTAATTTTTAATCACCATTGGATTTTTAATCCAACTGTGCTCTATTTTACAGAGCACCATCATTTTTGTTTGTAAAGATTTAAAGAAATATTTTTCCAGTTAGGATTTTTTATTACCTCTTAATTAAAATTTAATTCTATTAATTCATAGATCTTTAGGAACTCATCACGTGTTGGCACGTGACCCCGTGGTTAAGCATTTGACCAGAATTTAATTCTATTGTTTTAAAGAACTCAAGAATTATCACGTGTCAGCACCTGACCCTTGGTCACATATTGGCACGTGATGCCCCATTGGGGGTTTTCCTTATTATTTTATTATACTTTTAATTCTTTTCAGAGGGTTTAAAGGCTTATCACGTGTTGGCATGTTACCCCACCGATTAATTATTTCCAATTATTTATTTTATTCAGTGCCTACAGGCTTTGCCTATAAATGGTCACGTGTTTGCACGTTATGCCCGGTCACGTGTGAGCACGTGATGCCTCATAATTTTTGATCCCGGATGAATTATGAGACCCATAATATATCAAATTGAAGGATTTTTTGTGACACTTTCAATACGATAAGAATTTTGCTATTTCTCATTCGGGAGTTTGTCAAAATGCAGCGCGGAAAATACTGGTTCACATTTTCTTCTTTAGATTACACATGCATGGCATATTTGCTCATAACTTTTGATCCCGGATGAATTATGAAGCCCATAATACATAAAATCGAAGGATTTTTCGAGACGCTTTCGATACCATCAGAATTTAGCTGTTTCAGATTCGGGAGTTTATCAAAATACAGCCCGGAAAATACTGGTTCACATTTTCTTAAACGTATCGTTGCCATTGATACCTTGGGCTCTTTTGCGCAAATTTTTTTTTTTGGCGGGAACAAATACTCCCCACTACTTTGCCCACGTAAGTATATACGTGGGTGAAGTAGTGCAGAGTAATTCATAGCGTATGAACAGTTTCGGGTTGGTATATAATTTTCAGAATCTTGATCTAAGAAGATAACGAGCGGACACAAGCGTCGTCATTTATCATTGACTCAAATCTCGACTCTTAAGGGACATAGTTCCAAACCCTCAGCTCCATGAGCCGCACCCTTCTATTTCTTTATGTTTTACTCCGGCGTGAAGTAGTTTATATGCTCATGAGTAACTTCTTCATTTAAGTGGCATGTAGCTTTGGCAAGTGTGGCCTATAGATGGTAGATAACAGTTCATCTTGAACTTTTTATAAGGTAGCGATAGATTAGGAAACAAGGTTAGGATCTGTTGCCTAAGACTTTCCAACTTTATGAGCCGTGAGGGTCTCACAAAGGCTTTTCTCCCTACTAGTCGTGAGGATCTCATAGGTGTCTTTTCTCCTTAGTAGTCGTGAGGACTCCTAAGTGCATTTTCTCATGAGAATCGTAAGGATCTCACAAGAGAATTTTCTTTATGCGTAGGGACACTAATTTCCCCGCAAGTTGAGACGAATCGAGAGATTATCGCAAAGACACGGATTTCCTTGCGGGTCGAAACGAATTGAGAGGTTCTCGCCAAGGACGCTGATTTCTTTGAATCGAGATAAGAAGTGATGGCTTAGGAAATAGGTTCAGAACTGCTGCCTAAGACTTTTCAACTTTATAAGCCATGAGGGTCTCATAAAGATTTTTTCTCCCTACGAGTCGAGAGGATCTTATAGGTGTATTTTCTCCTTAAGAATCATGAGGATTCCTAAGTGTGTTTTCTCTTGAGATTCGTAAGGATCTTACAAGAGAATTTTCTTCCTTACAAGTCGAGAGGACTCGTAAGTGATTGATGAGTTGACCTACTCCCGAGTCAAAGCATTGCTTCAACAGGGAGGTCGAGGGTTGACTTTAGTTTGTTTATGCACCGCCGAGTCATGGAACTGGGAACTTTTCTGCGGCTCCGCTTTGCTGACGTCGTATATTCCTGCAGAGACACTGATTTCTCTGTGAGTCGGCACGAATCGAGATGTTCTCATCAAGAACGTTGATTTCCCTGAATCGAGGTTTTTGCCAAGGACAATGATTTACCTGGGGTTGAGACGAATCGAGATATTCTTGCAAAGACGCTGATTTCTCTGCGGGTCGATGCGAATCGAGATTCTCTCATCAAGGACACTGATTTCCTGAATCGAGGTTTTTACCAAGGACACTGATTTCCCTGGGGTTGAGACGAATCGAGGTATTCCTGCAAAGACGCTCATTTCTCTGCGGGTCAACGCGAATCGAGATGCTCTCATCAAGGACGCTGATTTCCCTGAATCGAGGAGGTTGCCAAGGACACTGGTTTCCCTGGGGGTGAGACGAATCGAGGTATCCCTGCAAAGACGCTGATTTCTCTGCGGGTCGACGCGAATCGAGATGCTCTTGTCAAGGACGCTGATTTCCCTGAATCGAGGAGGTTGCCAAGGACACTGATTTCCTTAGGGGTGAGACGAACCGAGGTATTCCTGTAAAGATGCTGATTTGTCTGCGTGTCGACGCGAATCGAGATGCTCTCATCAAGGACCCTGATTTCCCTGAATCGAGGAGGTTTCCAAGGACACTGATTTCCCTGGGGGTGAGACGAATCGAGGTATTCCTGCAAAGACGCTGATTTCTCTGCGGGTCGACGCGAATCGAGATGCTCTCGTTAAGGACGCTGATTTTCCTGAATCGAAGAGGTTGCCAAGGACATGGATTTCCCTAGGGTTGAGACGAATCGAGGTATTCCTGCAAAGACGCTGATTTCTCTGCGGGTCAACGCGAATCGAGATGCTCTTGTCAAGGACGCTGATTTCCCTGAATCGAGGAGGTTGCTAAGGACACTGATTTCCCTGGGGGTGAGACGAATCGAGGTATTCCTGCAAAGACGCTGATTTCTCTGCGGCTCGACACGAATCGAGATGCTTTCGTCAAGGACGCTGATTTCCCTGAATCGAAGAGGTTGCTAAGGACACTGATTTCCCTAGGGGTGAGACGAATCGAGGTATTCCTACAAAGACGCTAATTTCTCTGCGAGTCGATGCGAATCGAGATGCTCTCGTCAAGGACGCTGATTTTCCTGAATCAAGGAGGTTGCCAAGGACACTGATTTTCCTGGGGGTGAGACGAATCGAGATATTCCTGCAAAGACGCTGATTTCTCTGCGGGTCGATGCGAATCGAGATGCTCTCGTCAAGGACGCTGATTTCCCTGAATCGAGATTTTTGCCAAGGACACTGATTTTCTCGGAGTTGGTTGACTTGTTTCCGAGACGGGGAGTTGATCCGGCAGAGAGGTCATTGGTTGACTCTAGGTCGTCGGTGGACCGTAGAGTCTTGGAACTAGGGACTTTGTCGTGGCTCCGTTTGGTGATGCTGCGTCCGAATCCTGTTGGAATAAGGAGGATCACCGTTGCTGATTTTTAGGCTGTAGATGTTGCCGTTAAGGTTTGGAACTAGGGACTTTGCCATGGCTCCGCTTCGTTGTGACTCTAAGGTCGGTTGTTGACGTCACGTCTACATCTGGTTGGAGTGAGAAGAAACGCCGTTGGTGATCTCTAGGCTGTCTGTGAACCGTCGAAATTTGGAACTAGAGGACTTTGCCATGGTTCCGTTATTTTGACCCTGGGGTCATTTGTTGACGTCGCATCTGCATCCTGCTGGAGTAAGGAGAAACGCCGTTGGTGATTTTTAGGCTGTCTATGAACTGTCGAGATTTGGAATTAGAGGACTTTGTCATAGCTCCGATTGATGGTGTAGCATCTGTGTCCTGCTGGAATAAGAAGGCACATCGTTGTTAGTCTTCGAGCCGTAGATGTGGCCATTGAGATTTGGAACTAGGGACTTTGCCATGGCTCCGCTTCGTTGCGACTCTGAGGTCGGTTGTTGACGTCACGTTTGCATCTGGTTAGAGTGGGGAGAAGCGCCGTTGGTGATCTCTAGGCTGTCTATGAACCGTCGAGATTTGGAACTAGGGGACTTTGCCATGGTTCCGTTGTTTTGACCCTGGTGTTGTTTGTTGACGTCGCATCTGCATCATGCTGGAGTAAGGAGAAACGTCGTTGGTGATCTCTAGGATGTCTGTGAACCGTCGAGATTTGGAACTAGGGGACTTTGTCGTGGCTCCGTTAGTTGATGTTGCGTCTGCATCCGATTGGAGGGAGGAAGAACGCCGGTGTTGATCTCTAAGTTGTCGATGTTGACGTCGAGACCCTGAAGCTAGGGATCTTCCTTCACTTCGTTTGTTGACATTGTTTCTGCAATATTGCGACGAATGTCGAGATTGTCTTTAGGTTGTCTATGAACCGTTGAGATTTGGCTTCGCTTCGACGAAGCCCGGTGGGACGATATGGTTCCCTTCTTGTTTGTGCACATGGATTGTATACAGGGGTCACTGTGACCTCACCTGCAGGGCAAAAAGTTTCATTCTTTCATTTCATTCATTTTTTTAATTCTTTTCGCGATGCTCTATCATTTCAGCTTTTTATATCGCGAAAATCGTGATTGCCTAATCATTTCGGCCATTTTTCGCGGTGCCCAATCATTTCGGCTATTTGTTTTATTTTTACTCGCTGCTTTTTATTGCGAGTTGCCCAATCATTTCGGCTATTTTGTATGCATATATTTTTACTTGCGTATTTTGTTGCAAGTTGCCCCATCATTTCGGCTATTTCATATGCATTTTTGGCTCGCTGATTTTTTATCGCGGGTGTGGAACTTGGAATCTGGTGCCAATCTCAGTATCAGCATCGCTACAACTGGAATATTTCCAGGAGCGAATCATCATTTGCCATGAAAGGACTTGGAATTTGATACCGATTTAGGCATCAGCATCGCTACAACTGGGATATTGCCAGGAGAGAATCATCATTTTCCTCTGTCGATGTCGAACAAAGGTGGCTTAGCAAACAGGGTTAGGATCCCGTCGACTAAGGCTTTTGACTTTATGAGCCGTAAGGGTCTCATAAAGGTGTTTCTCCATACGAGTCGTGAGGATCTCGTTGGTGCGTTTTCTCCTTAGGAATCGTGAGGATTCCTAAGTGTGTGTTCTCTTATAAGTCATAAGGATTCACAAGAGTGTTTTCTCCTTGCAAGTCGAGAGGACCTACAAGTGTTTGTTCACCGTGTGAGCATATCCCTAGTCGCTGGTAGGACTCTGTTAGGAAAATGTTCATTCGTGCCCATGGATTGTATACAAGGGTCAATATTGAACCGCTTATATGGCAAAATTGGAGATTGTGATGGCTTAAGAACAGGTTCAGATAACTGTAACTTAAGGCTTTTGAACCCTATGAGCCGTGAGGGTCTCAAAGGGGAATTCTCTTTATGAGTCGTGAGGATCTTGTAAGTGTAAGTTCTCCTTAAGAATCGTGGGGATCCCTAAGTGTGTTTCTCTTTTGTGAGTCATAAGGATCTCACGCAGGTGGTTTCTCCTTACAGGGTCGAGAGGACCTTGCAAGTGTCTTTTAATGAGATTGCTCCCTTTCGGGTTTTCACAAAATTCGCCGGTAGTCCCGCTGTTTTTACTCACGGAGCCCTTTCAGGTTTTCATCCGTGCCCATTTTGCTTATGGACGTACCTTTTTTTTACCACGTCAGCCTGGGGATGCCGCGGGTCTGTAGTAGTTTAACGACGTTTCGGTCATTTGTTCATAGGTCCGAGATTTTTCGGGCAACGTACGATTACGCAGCTAGATTTTCTCGCAAATTTTCGCATCTTTTGTGTCGGAGGTTGATTCCTTGAAGAGAGGGCTGAGGGCGATTTCTTTGTCAGAGTCGCTTCCAAAGGTGATAACTCGCGATTCCTTGGTGCCGACTAGGTGACAGTTGCCAGCAGCTCTTTTGTGCTCATCTGTCGTGCTTTTCTGTTCCCGACGAGCCTTGCACTTCACTTGTTGAACGCGTTGTCGGTGGAAAACATATCCCTGCCAACAGTTTTTAAAGGCTATGCACTCCTCGGTAGGGTGTGCAATCCTCTGATGGTATAAGCAGAAGTTAGGATGTATGTCCGCTTCATCAAGATGTATACTGCTAGGAGAATTTCTTCTGAAAGTGGGCAACTTCATTCCTATTGACAGGGCCCTAGCGAATCGTTTCCTTACTTTAAGCTTGCTTTTGCTGGCGATAGGGATGCTTCGATCCGGTTGGGGTGCCTCGACTTTTTCATCCAGTCGTCGGCGTTTGGCTTTTTTGAATATAGCCAGTTCGTGCTCTCGATTGGCTTTGCTTTTCTGACGGGCTTCGTTCAGTAGCAAGTCGATCATCTCGTCAGACAGTTCCAAGGGTTTTGGCTTCGATCCTGCCCCCAGCTCCTCTACATTATCTTCTGATGCCGAGTGAGCTTCCTTGTTATTTAGTGACGAATGAGAGATCATGTGGTAACTTGCCACATAATCTTCTGGTTCCTGTGACGAGTTGTATCCCTCATCATTGTCGCTATCTCCGACCTCCAGGATATGGTTGAGAAATTCTTGGAGTGTGACTGGGGTTCGCGCCTTTTGGTTGTATTCCTCCAGCGCGTCAATATACTTTTGCAAGTCCGTGTGCTTGTCAACAAACTGCGCGGGCTTTTTGGTCTTCTTCTTTTTTTTCGAAGACTTTGACGGTTGGGCCTGAATGTTTTGTCCACCATCACTATTAACTCCCAATGTTGGGCGTGGTTTCAGCATCTCCTCGACAATCTCCGGTTGTTGCGGACTTTTCCACCTGATCGCCGGACATGTTTAAAGATCTTTCAGCATTTTTTTAGTTTTTGCCGAAAGAACAACTTCCCATGGAGCTTCTTCTCTAAAAGAGCACGATGCCCCCAGTGTGTCCACCCTTTTAGGAGTGTGCTATTGTGGCGGGTTTACCTTCCAATTTTCGGACAACGCGAACTTGCCCTGTTGATACTGGTCTTCAAACCAATTTTTAAAGACGCAGCAGACTTCGATCGGATGGCCCAATACTCGGTGGTAGAGGCAGTAATTAGGATCGTTGACGTCATTCGGTCGCGTTGGGTGTCTCGACTCCGGTAGAGTGATGAGCCCATTGCGCACTGCCAGTTCAAACAGTTTCCTTGTTTTATCTCGGGGAAATGAGTAAGGACGTCTCAACTTCTCATCGAGGGATTGCCTCTTGTTGCTTTGGCGAACAATCGGTCTCGGGCCACTCGGTTGTTGTTGAGCGTTGGCGAAGAAGATTGCTTTCCCTTTGCCCTTTTCATTCCGAGGCTCCGACTTTGAAGAGGAAGGCCTATGGCCCATCTGGTCCATTTGGGCCAGCTTGTCAATCAAGGCCTGGAAGGTGGTCGGCTTGAAGAACATCATGAATTGGGATATGGTTGCTTGAGGGTCGAGGGTCCCCAAGAACATGCCTACCGCAAGCGCTTCTTCGATGCGCTGCTCGCATTTTGACCATAAATTCCACCACAGTATCCCTTATTGCACCCATGTTTCGCCTGTCTTTACTTTGGCGTTAATTAATGCAGTGATTAGGGTGCGTTCGCTAGCACTTGCGAACCTATGTGTAAAGAGTAACTCCATTTCTGTAAACGTCTTAACGGAGTCATTCGGGAGCTCGGAATACCACTCAAATGCCATCTCTGACAAGCTGCCAACGAATTGGCGGAGCAGTAATTTATCATCACCTCCCGTATTGCCGCACAGAGCCCTGAACTGGGCGACATGCTGGTGAGGATTGCTCGTCCCTTTATATACATGGAATTTAGGGATCGTATATCCCGGCGGGTACCTTATTTGGTCATACCAGCCCGGACAGGGTCGTCCCGTTTTAACAATTTGTCCAGCCACTTCATTCGCCTGATGAACTTGTATTTGCTTAGCAATGTAATCATCCAGGGCAGCTTTGGAGATTGTCTCCTCCTTGGCTGTAGACAGAGCCGGCAGAGAATTTGATGTCTCTCTTCTATCATCTTCAATTATTACTGGAGGGTCTTCGGCTGGAGGGTCTGGCTGGATCATCATGCCCACTATATCTTGGAATAGAAGGGCCATTTGTTTTATATTGGCCGCTTGTTCTGCTGCCTCTTTGTCCTTCTTTTCGAGGATTCTGCGGAGGAACTCAGTATCAGTTTCTTGTTCTTGACGTTGCTCCGATGACGCTTCCGGGCTTTCTTTTGGCCCAGTGAGTGGGCCATTTGCGTTAGCATTTCCTGAAGCTTCTGTTGTTGCTCCTGGGCCTTTGTTACGGATCGCGTAAGCGGTCGATGATCCGTAGGGATACGGCTATCCTCTTTCCCGGATGCCATATAGACGGTATGCACTACCATGCCCCCAGCCTTGGGGTGTTTGGGCTCAGTGGTCTTGCGATTCGTCGCAGACTCAAGGATTTTCTCCGGCCTTCTCCTCTTGTGAGCAGTCGAGGCTGAGGGGGCCGTTGCAGTGGGCACCCAAACAGCTGTCGCCTTCTGTGGCTTGACAGGGCGGTCGTCTTCTCGCTGAACTTTCACCTTTTTCTGTCGGCGAGAGTAATCTTGATCAATCACCGAGTCCTGGACCTGACGCCAAACTTTATAAATTTTAGAGGATAGCCTCTGAGGGGGCTGCTCTAGCTTCGCCTTAGTAGCATTCTCGATGGGTAGAGGAGATCTTTTCAGCACAGCAGTTGGCAAATTCTTGCGCACCCTGTTAAGTAGTTCAAAGCTGTTCCCGGATGGAACAGCAGCATCAATTTCCACTATCGGAGCTGGCGGCATAAATCCACAGGGTGAACTGCCCCCAGCTTTCTTCACTCGGTGCCAGTGGCGACGTCGAGCATGCCTTGCGGATGGAACCACCTCTGCTGTTGGATGAGCTTCTTTATGCCCCCTATTTTGAGGAGAGACTGTTATTGGCGCTAGCTTGTCGAAGACTGACGTCTGTTGAGAAGGGATAGTCCGTCTTGCGAAGGCCGACTTTCGAACAGGGGAAATGTCCTTCATGACTTCACCCGGAGTGGGAGTTGGAACGGTCAGTCTTGCAAAGACTGACTCCTTAGCAGGGGAAGCCGCTTTGACTACTTCAGGGGCAGGAATGGCTATCCGCTTCGGGATAACCCTTTCAGGTATTGTGGGCTTCATGACGGGCCCATTTGACCTTCGGCTCAGCCTATCAAAGACTGAGGTGTTGGACTTGGACGACCCGTTGAGAGGGGCCACAGTAGTTGCAAGCCGATCAAAGACCCACTTCTTCGGAGCTTCTTGCAACGACATTGGGGCATTGAAGCTCATGGGTGGGAGCATGGTCATAAAGAACAGCCCAGTGGTGGCCTGAGTCACCTGTTCCACTGGCATCGTAAAAAGGGAGGCCGCTTGAGGCCCATAGGTCACTCCTCCAGCGAGGACGGAGTGGGAGTTGTTGCAATTAGTGCAGTTTGAAGCCATTGATCTTCTGTTTTCTGCACGGAGCAAGACACCAAATCTTAGTACCTCGAATCCAGGGCAACCATGTCAAACCGCGACTTGTTCGTGAAACATGACATACAAAGTGTGGAGTGGAAAGAGGAAAAGGTCCCACCGGGCGTGTCAGAATCTGTTCCCCGCCGAAACACGGAGACGCGACCGCGTACGTCCGTCTTGCCTGAATTTGGGGGCAGATGCTAATTGGTGCTATCCGTCCACCTCTCCGAAGATGCCAAGTTGATTTATGACACTATGTATCGAAGGTTTAAACGGATGCGGCCGATGTAGCAGACTTCATCAGATTCCCCCTCATTGAGGGTTTTTTGATTGTGGGGACGCTCTTCCCTGCAGGCACAAGCCCCTGCAGTTAATTACGCTACCGCATCGCGGTAACAACTCTCTCCTTCTCCAGATGGTCACTTCATGTCGTGGGTATTTGTTTTGTTTTTGGTTTCCCGTGGATTGTATACGGAGACTAATTTATGTTGTCGCCCGTAGGGCGTGGATTAGTCCAAATTCGTATTCTTCTTAGATTTGGTTTTGAGGTTGGGTTTAAGTTTACGTTAGTCTCATTTGAAACTAAGATCAACTTAAACGTTTGTTAAGAATACGTTAGTCTAATTTTTAGACTAAGATCAACTTAATGGGATCGTTAAGGACACGTTAATCTGATTTTAGACTAAGGTCAACTTAACCATTTGTTAAGGATACGTTAGTCTAATTTTAGACTAAGATCTACTTAACAGGATCATTTAGATGCAAAAGAGCATTTGGACTCTATTGTTCTAGTTTAGGGACTTTGCGGTCGATTACCGGTTTAAGGACATGGTGGTCCAAGGTTAAGGACATCATAGTCCGTGGGTTTAAAGGAACCCCACGGTCCGAGGTTAAGGATATCATAGTCCGTGGGTTTAAAGGGACCCCACAGTCCGAGGTTAAGGACGTCATAGTCCATGGGTTTAAAGGGACCCCACAGTCCGAGGTTAAGAACATCATAGTCTATGAGTTTAAGGACCTCACAGTCCATAGAATGATTGGTTATCGGGACCCGTCATCTCTCTGAAGACGTTGAAGGATTACAACGACAAATATCAGAGGAGTTCAGAGATGTAATCTTGAACCAAAGTTGATTGGGAGATCTGTAGTCCAATTTGGAACTAAGATCAATTAATTAGGTTATGAGCACATTGGCTCAATTAAATCTGAATTGAGGACTTATGGCCAATTTGGGCTATGTCCAATTAAGTTTGAAATGTTGGCCCTTTGTTGGCATGTTGAGCATTTGTCTGGGTTCAGCCCCTCATTATTTAGCAATGCTAAACAAGAGTTTGAGGGCTCTGAGAACATTTTGTCTTCGGCTGAGCACTTAAACATTATAGTTCTGGATTTTAAGGCTCATTTGAAGGGGAGATTTGCCTCCGGAAAACTTAGTCAATTTGGGCTAAGCTGATTTGAAAAAGTGTTAAACACTAGAGGACATCTGGCGGTCACGTGTCCTCACGTGATATATTTAAAACAGTGTTAAACACTGGAGACAAAATGCTCAAAATAGTGTAAAACACTAGAAAGGAAGGGGTCACGTGAGGCGCCTGAAGATGGGGCCAGACCTCCTTTATTTTATTATCAGAATATTCAAATAAGTGTTAAACACTTTTAATCTTCAGGCCATCACGTGTTGGCACATGATGAGTATCCATGTATTGATTATTAAAGTGTTTATTAGGGGTCACGTGGGGACACGTGAGAGCGCCTAAAATCTATTCTGCCTTTAGCTTTGTTTCCTTTATTTTGAGGGTCACGTGTAAGCACGTAAGGCATTGCCTCCAAGTTTTTCTTTCTCATTTTAAGGGATCTGTCTTAGGGGTCACGTAGGAGCACGCGACCTAGTTTTGTTCTTTCTTTTTTGCTCATTGAGAATGGGGGTCACGTGTTACCACGTGACCAAGTTCTTTACGTGCATGGAGAGCTTTAAGTCTCTTATTTTAAGAATTAAATTCTCTGTAGGGTTAAACCCTAATTCTGTTTTAGAGGAATTAAATCCCTATGTATATGGAAGAATTAAATTCTTATGTAGGGTTAAACCCTAGTTCTGTTTTGGAGGAATTAAATTCCTATGAATTTGGGAGAATTAAATTCTCACATAGGGTTAAACCCTAGTTCTGTTTTGGAGGAATTAAATTCCTATGAATTTGGAAGAATTAAATTCTCATATAGGGTTAAACCCTGGTTTTGTTTTGGAGGAATTAAATTCCTATGAATTTGGGGGAATTAAATTCCTTAAACTCAATTCTCCCTCTAAGTTTTGGATCTGCATGGCAGAATCTCCCCGATGAGAATTAAATTCCTTAAACTCAATGATCCCAGATGAATTATGAAGCCCATAATATATCAAATCGAAGGATTTTTCGAGATGCTTTCGATACCATCAGAATTTAGCTGTTTCAGCTTCGGGAGTTTGTCAAAATACAGCCCGGCAAATACTAGTTCACATTTTCTTAAACATATCGCTGCCATTTGATACCTTGGGTTCTTTTGCGCAAATTTTTTTTTTTGGCGGGAACAAGCATTTCGCCCTAAAATACTACAATAAAGGACCGTCATGTCCTCACACGTTTAGCCCTATGGTGAATCCCCATATCGATTACCGTATACAATCTATGGGCCTAAACGATCACTAGCTCTCCTAGGTCCCACATGATGTAGTCCTTAGAAAAAGATCGGGGCCTACAGCTAATGGTGCGTTACCTTATGGGCCGTCAAAAAAAAAGGTATGTCCACAAGCGAAATGAACACGGATGCAAACCCGAAAGGGCGCTGTGAGTAAAAACAGCAGAACCGCCAGCGAGCTAGTGAAAACCCGAAAGGGCGTGAACTCGTATATAAAAAAGCACTTACAAAACCCTCACGGCTTTGTAAGGAGAAAGCACCTGCGTGAGATCCTTACGACTCCTAAAGGAGTAACACACTTGGGAATCCATACGATTTCTAAGGAGAAAATGCACTTACGAGATCCTCACGACTTGTAAGGAGAATGCCCTCTATAAGACCCTCACGGCTTATAGAATTCAAAAGCCTTAAGTTACAGGGATCTAAACCTGTTCTTAAGCTATCAAAACCCTACAAAACTTTCTTGCCTTATAACGGTCCAATATTGACCCTTGTATACAATCCACGGGTATATATAAATATTCTCCCACCAAGTTCCACCAATGGCGAGAAATGTCCCCATATAGTGAGCGATACTTGTAAGTCCTCTCAACTTACAAGAAGAAAATACTCTTGTAAGATCCTTACGACTTATAAGAGAAAACATACTTAGAAATTCTCACGACTCTTAAGGTGAAAATACACCTGCGAGATCCTCTCGACTCATAGGAAGAAATACCTTTATGAGACCCTTATGGCTCATAAAATCAAAAAGCCTTAGTCGACAAGATCCTAACCCTGTTTTCTAAGCCACCTTTGTCCAAATCAATAAAGGCAAATGATGATTCGCTCCTAACAATATCCCAGTTGTAGCGATGATGATGCCTAAATAGCTATCAAATTCCAAGTCCTCTCATGGCAAATGATGATTCACTCTTGGCAATATTCCAGAGGTAGCAATGTTGATGCCAAGATTTGTATCAGATTCATATATAAAAAAAAGAAAAAAAAGCTGAAATGGTAGGGCAACTCGCAATAAAAAGCAGTGAGTAAAAATAAAAGCAGCCGAAATAATTGGGCAATCGCGACATAAAAGCAGAAAAGATAGAGCATCACGGAAAGAAGTAAAAAAATAAAAAAAATGAATGAAAATGAAACTTTTCTGCCTTGTAAGTATGTCCATATCGACTCCTGTATACGATCCATGGGCACAAATGAAACAAAGGGAACCATATTTTCCCACCACGCTTCATCAAAAGGAGCTCCAAATCTTGACGATTCATATACAAACTAGAGACTATCCCTGTGTTCCTTCTCATTCCAGCAGGATGCAGACGCAACGTCATCATAAAAAAAGACCCAAGGGCCAAAGCAAAAATGAAGTAATGGCAAAATCCTAGCTCCAAATTTTGACGGTACATATACAACCTAGAGACTATCCCGGCGTTCTCCCTCATTTCAGCAGGGTGCGGATGCAACTATCAAATGAAATTGGAGCAATGTCATATTCCTAGCTCCGGACTTCAATTGAAATACATACAGCATAGAAAACATACGGATGTCTACCCTCCTTCAGCAAAGAATCGACGCGACATCATCAAATCAAAAACGAAGTGACAGTATATTCCTAGCTTTGGGTCTTGACGGCAGTACATATAAAGCCTAAAGACCATTGGAGATCATCCCACCCTAGAACGGTGCGGTTATGACTCATCGGGGCTCCAAATTGAGCCTAACCTTAAGTAAAAAGCGCTATGGAAAATACCTAATGCTTGTTCTTCCGACGGTATTACAAATACTTTAACCTAAGAAGATTATTTGAAGATGTCTTGTCCAGCCTCAGAAGGGATCAGAGACATGACAGTCGTGGGGCTACTCGAACATCAGCCTAAAGACTGCATATCGAGGAATACATCAGCCAATGTGGCGGTACCACGGGCTAAAACCCTAGTACCACAAACCTAACGAACCCCTGTCATAAAAGAATGGGGGTTATCTACATATAACGTTAGGACAAGTTTGCATGTAGACCCAAGGGAGGTAAACTAAAAACACTCCGAAATGAGTACGTAAACTAAAGACTCCGAAATGAGTACATAAACTAGAGACTCCAAAACAAGTGAATAAACTCCAAACTCCGAAATGAGTACGTAAACTACTTCGCACTAGAGCGAGACAATCAAGAAAATGAAGGTGTAGATACGGAAGGGAAAGATGCTTTTCATTCATACTTCAAATGAGAACTACATACTCTCGGTGCATGCAAAAAAAGGGAACGCATAATCCCAGATCTACAATGGCAAAACACTGAACTCCGGACATGGATTTTCAAACTCAAAAGCAAGTTTAAGAAATGCATGTTCAGCCTCATTAACCATCTTTTTGTGCATCTTCTCTTGAATGCAAGCATCAGGGTCACCACTGATGTTCTCCACCCTCTGGTATGCTGATACTATTGTCTTTTGTTGAAAGACACGGTGCAAGATGGCGACAAGATTATCTCATCGTTTCTTCGAGATCAACCCCATTAGATACACGGAATCTACCTTTTCTTCAGCATCATCGAGCGCTTAGAGCGGCATAACCTCAAGATGCCCAGGTATAGCTTCCCAGATCGACCCAACGACGATCTTCAAAAAAGCAGAACAATAAGGGTGCAATCGACCGTTGTAATCGTCGAAGCGACGTATCATCTCGTCGCATTAGGCCATAGTGTATTCTTGGCCTTGATAGCGACCTTGGATACGAATCTCCTCATAAGAGATAATCTCTTCAAGATCATACAGATGACCAACCATGGTACCTGAAAAGAAACCAGGTGGAGTCAGCAATAAAAAATGTTAGAACCACTAAATCTGAAAAGCTAGTAGGTCCCACGAAATCAAAATGGCGGCTCGTCAATGATGAGACAAGTGCCCATTATGAGAATCAAAAAGGACTCTCAGTAAATGAACAGTGGAGTTAAAAACTCCCAATATCCCCGAAAAGCGGGTTCTTTTAAAACCAACAACAGATTCAAATCTATGAAAATGATATTAAAATCCTAAAAATCATAAAAAAAGAAAATATCTAAGAACTGTAAAAGGAATAAAATTCCCAAAGTTCTTAAGAATCAAACCAGGGCTAAACTCTGCAAAAAGATGGAATGGATTTAAATCCCAGAAATCCCTATGTTGAGAAACAGATGGGAAACATAATGGAATTAAATTCGAGAGACCCTCAAATGTTAGGATCAATGATAAGGTAAAACCCTAAGAAGAGAATTAGCGATTCTCAAGAATGCCCATTCACATCCTTGACATGGACAAAAGTTTTGTGTAAGATCTCCAAGAGATCGGTTCAAGAAAAGAGCCGGACTTTGTTAAATAGATTAAAAATCCAAAATAAAAAGGACATAAAAAAAGTCTTCTAAGAGCTAAGCTCTGTTCATAATTCTTACCAAAATTTTGGCAGAGTTTAACTTTGATCAGAGGAGTTATGAGGGCAGAGATCTAAGCTCTGAAATGAGAATTAAATTCTCAAGGGAAAAAAACTACAAGAGGAAGATGAAAAACAGTAGTCACTCCAAGGCCAAAGGCCCATTTATATGACGTGATGGGATCGGTTCAACTTTCCATTCCCCCAGGCGATCCAACAGTGGTAAATATGGACATCGTTGCACTCACGTGCAAGCCACGTGAGAGCAACGCCGAGGGGCATTTGTTCCCTTATAAAAAAGGGAGAAAGAAAAAAGAGAAGAATTCCCCACGTTTTAAGCCTCATGTGTTAAACACGTGAGCGCTTATATGCAAAGCATATAAGCGCCGAAACCAAACAATTAAAGGCTAAACATGCCTCACGTGTTAAACACATGAGCGCTTATATGCAAAGTATATAAACGCTAAATAAGCAGATTAAAACCCGCATTGGGGTCACGTGTTAAACACGTGAGAACACCCTTTTGAAGTATTAATTTCAGATAGAGTTAAACTCTATACATAGAATTAAATTCTTTTTTCGTATACAAAGCATATAAGCATCGAGAGTAAGTGGCTAAAGGCCAAATTGACCTCACGTGTTAAACACGTGATCGCCAATATGCAAGGCATATGGGTGCTAAATAAAACAGGCTAAACACCCACATCGGAGTCACGTGTTAAACACGTGAGGGCGCCTCCCTATATAGAATTAAATTCTAGTCTTGGGAAAATACCTCCCTTGATCTTTGTAAAAGGGAAAGATATTCTCTGTTAACAGAGGATCGTTGGATCAAAGATCCAAGGGTGATTAAAAAATCACCAAATATAGAATTAAATTTTATTGGGGGGAAATATCTCCCTAATCTTGTTAGTTATATGTATGCCCTAGAGGCCATTACTGTACATGTGATGTATATTCTAGTGGATGCTTGGACATATATAGGGAGGACTTTCTTGCTCGACATGATAGTATGCTATCTGGTTGCACTTTGTCTTAACATGTTGACTTGTATAAGTGATGTTGTCTTGTTCTCACATGTTGATAAAGCCCTTAGGATGTGTACTTGACTACCAGGACTATGATGGAGATCATACTAGTGGGGCCAAGGGCAGTCCACAAGTACACCCTATAAGTGTTCCTAGTCATGGGAGTATCGAGACAGAGCATCGATACTCCGGAGTAGACTAGCTTATACGCTTCTCGACCCATGTGATGGGCGATGGATGATCACATATCCATTGGTGTTTGACATCAGAGATGGTATACGGGTGCTCAGTGGAGACTGGGTACACTGAACGGACTCGCTGAGAACTCCTAGATGGTATTATACCTATCGTCAGATAGCAGTTCTCTGGTGACACTGGTATAGGTTAGTCTGTCGACCCGAGATCGTCATAGAGTCTTGTGTGATTCCCGCTGTGCTTTGATTTTCACCATACCACGGTCAAGAGATCATGCAAAAAGGTGGTTTTTGGATACAGTCCCGAGTCACATGGAGGCAATGAGCGATAGGAGGGGATTCGTCTCTTCCGGTACTGGGAGTTGATGTTGCGCTATGCTCGATTGGCCATAACAGGAAATCCCTGGCCAGGGTTGCTGAGATCTACTAGAAATGTTATCAGTAGTTTCTCGAACCGTTATGGACCTTGCATCGGCATAACTTATCAGGCTATTGGGTTCTGACGTTATACCACCCCCAGGTTGTTGATATGCGACATATCAGATGAAGAGATCGGACTGTACGGTAGTGTTACTGATTGGATTCGCAGGAGTATGAGCAGGCTTACTTATTTATCTTCTGATCGCTCAATACCCGGGTGGCCGCTACGTTTAGCAGATCGCTTGCGGCTTGTGGGTGTTTGATATGATCATCACCTACTGCCGGCGTATTGACGAGTCTTTAGAGTCCTACATAGAGGTTTCCTGGTTCATACGAAACGGAGCAGGAGCACATATGTGATATGTGCGGGACCGGGATTAATGCGCGTATGTGATACCGCATTCTATTCTCGCGACTTGTGACTGTTCCCCTCCGAACGGCGGCCGGGACGCGGGGACGTCCAAGCCTGAGGTTCGGGGCAGATGCTAATTGGTGCTATCCATCCACCTCTCCGAAGATGCCAAGTTGATTTATGGCACCATGTATCGAAGGTTTAAACGGATGCGTCCGATGTAGCAGACTTCGTCAGATTCCCCCTCGCACGAGGGGTTTTTGATTGTGGGGACGCTCTTCCCTTAAGGCGCAAGCCCCTGCAGTTAATTACGCTACCGCGTTGCGGTAACAACTTTCTCCTTCTCCAGATGGTCACTTCGTGTCGTGTGTGTTTGTTTTATTTATGGTTGCCCGTGGATTGTATACGGAGACTGAGTTATGTCGTCGCCCGTAGGGCGTGGACTAGTCCAAATCCGTATTATCTTAGATTTGGGTTTGGGGGTTTGGTTTGAGGATACGTTAGCCATATTTGAGGCTAAGATCAACTCAAACGTTTGTTAAGGATACGTTAGTCTAACTTGAGACTAAGATCAACTTAACGGGATCGTTTAGATCCGATAAAAGAGCGTTTGGGCTCTATTGTTCCAGTTTAGGGACCTAGTGGTCCATTGAATGTATGGCCGTCGGGACCCGTCGCCTCTCTGACGACGTTGAAGGATTACAACGACAGGTGTCAGAGGAGTTCAGAGATGTACCCTTGAACCAAAGTTGATTGGGGGGATTCATAGTCCAGTCTGTTTGAAGGTTTAAGGATACGTTAGCCATATTTGATGCTAAGATCAACTTAAACGGGATCGTTTAGATCCGATAAAAGAGCGTTTGGGCTCTATTGTTCCAGTTTAAGGACATAGTGGTCCATTGCTAGTTTAAGGACATTGCGGTCCGTAGGTAGTTTAAGGACATTGCGGTCCATAAGTAGTTTAAGGACATTGCGGTCCGTTGTTAGTTTTAAGACATCTCGATCGAGGTTAAGGACGTCGTAGTCCATAGGTTTAAAGACCCCACAGTCCATTGTTAGTTTTAAGACATCTCGGTCGAGGTTAAGGACGTCGTAGTCCATGGGTTTAAGGACCCCACAGTCCATTGTTAGTTTTAAGACATCTCGGTCGAGATTAAGGACGTCGTAGTCCATGGGTTTAAGGACCCAACAGTCCATTGTTAGTTTTAAGACATCTCGGTCGAGGTTAAGGACGTCGTAGTCCATGGGTTTAAGGACCCCACAGTCCGTATCAATGTGTGGTCATCGGGACCCGTCACCTCTTTGAAGACGTTGATGGATTACAACGCCAAGTATCAAAGGAGTGAAGAGATGTACCCTGGAACCATAGTGGATTAAATAGTCCTTGGCCCAATTTGGGATCAAGACCAAATAATTATGTTATGGGCCCATTAGCCCAGTTAATTACGAATTGAGGACTTATGGCCAGCTCGGGCTAAGTCCAATCATGTCTGGAATATTGGCTTCCTGTTGGTCCATTGAAGGAGAGACTTTGTCTCTGGCCATTTAGCCAATTGGGCCAAAGCCTAGTGTTAAACACTACAGACCAATCAGTGTTGAACACTGGGAATGAAATTGACAGGTTAGTGTTTAACACTAAAAGATAATTGGTGTTAAACACCAGCAACAAGGCTTTCAAATTGGCATTAAACACTAAAACAGATCAGTGTTAAACACTGGCAATGGAGATCTCAAATTAGTGTTAAACACTAAGGTAATCGATGTCGAACACTGCAAATAAAGTTCTTTGATTAGTGTTGAACACTAAGGCCCAACAATGTTTTAACACTGGATTCGGGAGTTCCAATTTAGCGTTAGACGCTGAGGCAAGAGGGGTCACGTGGTAGCACGTGAGGGCGCCCTCCCCTCGTTTGTTCTGCTGAAAAGATCACAACTTTTGGAGCATCACGTGTCATCACGTGACGGGTGTTTAAATGAGGTATGTTAAAGCTTCTGTCAAGGGTCACGTGGGTCACGTGAGGCACTGCCTCAAAGGGCTTTCTGTAGATCTTTTGGGGGGGTCACGTGGTGACACGTGACCCTTCTTTTCTGTAGTTGTTTAGAAGATCTGTTAATCCCTTTCAGGAATTGAATTCCTCGTAGGGTTGAACCCTGACAATAATTCCAGAAGAATTAAATTCCTAGTTCCTTTTGAAGAGTTGAACCCTGAATTTTCTGTAGGAATTAAATTCCTCATATATATGAAGAACTGAATAGGGTTAAACCCTAATAAAAGCTTTAAGGAATTAAACTCCCACTCTCTGTTAGAGAATTATTCTGGGGAGTAAGATTAAGGGAATTACGTTCTTGTTGTTTTAACAGAACTAAGTTCTTAATTAGGGTTAAACCCTGTTTCTTTTTATTCTGAAGGAATTAAATTCCCATGACACAGGGTCAACCCTAATTTTATTTTAAAGGAATTAAATTCCTATAGTTCTGTGAGAATTAAATTCTCGTGCTTCCATTCCCTCTCTATGCTTTGGATCTGCATGGCAGGATCTCAACCCATTGAGAATTAAATTCTCAACTTCAAGGGGAGATGTGCGCTTTACAGATCCTCCATCTAAGAGAGAAGAAATATGTTCTTCTGTTTTACATCAGAGTTAAACTTTGTTAAGAATTAAATTCTCTTTCTTTCAAAAAGCCTTCCTTTCTTACCTAGGGTTTTCTTTTGCAGAAGATCCAGATTCCTCAAAGTATCAAGGCTCTCTCCCTTTTCTTCCCTTTGCGTGTATCCCTCTTTTTTTGTGTGTCTCAGCTCCTATTTATAGGAGAAGCAGCCGAGTCAATTAGTTTTTTGACGTATCTTCATTGAGAGATTTGATTTGCATCCATCATTCGTTCTGGACCTTTGGATTATTAGGTGAATTTTATTCACCATTGGATTTCAAATCCAGCGATTCTCCTTTGTGATTTCTGTTAGATTTAAAAGGGAAATCTTCCCAAATTCGAGATTTTCCCATAGATAGATGATATTTAATCACTCTAAATCTTTAATTCAATCAGTTGCTTTTGGAAAGACTTGAGAGGTCTTTTCTCAGAATTTAATTCTGTTTAACAAATGGGATTTGAAAGCTGGTCACGTGCGGCCACGTGACCCTTGGTCACGTGTGGGCACGTGACCCCCTTGTAACGAGCCCTTTTCTTCTTTTGCACTCTGCCTTCTTCTGCTGCTTAGCCTTCACGTGCCACCACGTGACCCCTGGTCACGTGTGAGCACGTGACCCTCGTCTGGAGTCTTTTTCTTGATTTAACCGGAGAATGAGTCTGATGTTTTGAGCGTCACGTGCCAACACGTGACCCTGGTCACGTGGGAGCACGTGACCTCTTCTGAAGCCTTTTCCTTGATTTGATCAGGGAACCAATGTGCCTATGCCGCTTGCTTTTAAGTGTCACCTGCCGACACGTGACCCTGGTCACATAGGAGCACGTGACTCTTTCTGAATCCCTGTTCTTCGATGTAGTTGGGAAACTGAACTTGTCTTGCTGATGCTTTTAGGTGTCACGTGCCAACACGTGACTGCTGGTCACGTGTAAGCACGTGACCCTTTTCTGAAGCTTTTTCCATAAGCTTTTCTGATTTTAAATCAGGAAACAAATGCCCCCACAGCGTTGTTCTCACGTGTCAGCACGTGAGTGCAACGCTGTCACCTTTTGTGACTGTTGGATTCCTTTAGGGATTTGAGGAGATGAAGCGTCTCCATCACATCCTATAAATGTTCATGTCCTTTCCGAAGAGCCTTCACTTTGCTCATCTCCTTCTTTTGAGAACTTTTTCTGAGAATTTAATTCTCTTCTTCCAGAGCTTAGTTCTCTGCCTTGGAATATTTTTAGAGTTTAACTCTGTTTAAAAGGACTCTTCCTCCTCAGATAATGGTAATCGAAGCACCTTCATTTTGACAAAACTCTCTAGATTTTAAATCCATATCAAGGGTTTCACAAAGAACCCATTTCTCTTCAAGTTCTTTAACCAAAATATGAGACCACTTAACCTCCCACAGTAGATCTCTTAGGGTTTAGATGATCCTTAGGGAGATGATGATGGCGGTTCAAATCCATGGAATTTAATTCTATCCCAAAAATGTTTCTGGGAATTTAATTCCCTTCTCTTAATAAGGAATTTAATTCCAATGAAGAACTTACTTTCTTCACACGGAGGCTTCTTGGGGTCTCTTGGCCCGAGGTTGTTCTTCTGCAATTAATGAAATGGGGGCTTTGTAATGATGTCTTCTGTGGGAATTTAATTCCTTTGATCTTGTTGGATTCATCGTAGAGCCCGAGACAGATCCTGTTGGGGGGGATGTGCATGGTCATCATTCTTTATTAAATGAGGATATTCCCTTTGTTTTATTGTAACTATTTGGTCTCATTATTAATGATCCGTCATCCGGATTCTGTGGGGCCCATGTGTTTTGTAGCCAATGGTCCCAGAAAACTCTGCTGTTGCTTTCTTTAACTAGTCTTCATGTTCATGCATGAATATATATATTGCTGACTTTTCTTTTAACGGTCTTCCTTTATTGGATTTCAGGTGCGATGGCTTCTGTTCCACGCTTTCCCTTTTCTCGCTCGGAGGCTGCTTTTCCTCAGTCACCATCTGATGAGGAAGCGATGGCGATGATTCGGGCCCATGACCCGAACTGCACCAACCTTCTTCAATGGGGATCTTGGTATAGTCAGATTATTCAGGGTCGCCGGAGTTTTCTTTGCGCGGTGCCGACGGAGCCCATTTTCTCGTTCTTACCGATGGATCCTCCGAGGACGGTTTTTGCTGTGGAAATGCCCAACTGGACTCCAACGGGGAGGCTGGAGCCTTCGACGACCGGTATTCCGAACCATCCGATCCCGGCCATAGACATCTTGGGACGGCGTATCTGCCAGGGTGAGGCCTACCCGTGGGGGCAAATTTATAAGATAGGGCTCACTCCTAGGCATCCTACGGGCTACCTTCTCTGGGCTCGCTACATCCTTTCTGCCCATCGTGCGCGGTTGCAGAAAGTCGGGCTTTATCAGGCCATATACGCGTCACTCTTCCATTATAAGTCTCCGCATGCCTGGTGGGTCAAGGCGTTTTTGAACCAATGGAATCTTCCCACCAACACTTTCATTCTAGGAGATCGCGAGGTCTCGATCTCTCTGGCCGAATTTTATGACATCTCGGGGTTGCCAATCAGGGGTAGTCTATACGAGGAGTTGCTGCCTTCTGACGAGTATATTTTTGAACCCGAGCCCGCCCCAGTTGACGGCCTGTCTGCTGAGAATGCCGTCCGTCACAAGCGTCCCAGTTTAATCAAGGCGCTAGGTATCTTCGACCGATTATTCACCGAATCCGAAGAGCAGGGTGTTACTTTCAAGAGCTTCATTGCTCGTTTCCTTCGCGAGGACGCCCTATCGAAGATGGCTCCGAAGTTTGCCAATATTGGAGACCCCTTTGGGTTCGGTCCGAAGAAGCTGCCGACCACTGAATCAGACTTACCTCAGTACTACATCCCTATTATGTCACCGACCTATTTTGAATCCATCGCTGTTCCTGGCATGGACGAGGAGACGTTCTTCGTGGGGTTTGTTAGTGTCTGGCTCAGTTGGTTCGTTATCCCAATGCATCGCCGCTTTATGAGAGCCTCGGTCATCTACCCGGCTCATCGTATTGCTGAGGGGACGCGGTTGGCCATCGGCATCCCGGCTTTGGCGCACCTTTATCATGGGTTAGGCACCGCAGCTAATACCTCTACACCCGGCGTGGATGTAGTGAACTTTTCGCTTCATTATTTCACGTCCTGGGTCGAAATGCATGTGCTGGGGGCTTTCGCTATGCATCAGAGGCCCGCGTTTTACGACGCCTATCCCTTCCCGCGACTTATGCGATTGGTGGGTGCTTCTGCTGCTGACCCGACTCAATTCGGGGCTATTCGGGTGCTGATTTCTCCTCACGCCGCCTCTGGCGGGCTGGTTTTTAATGATCGGGTCTTGTCTACTCCCTCGGGTCCAGTTCAACAACTCTGGGACCAGTCGAAAGACAACGCACCTTCTTTGAAGCCCCGGGAGGCCGCGCATTTGTATACAATTAGACCGGGCTACTTGGTGTTTCGCCAGGACAGTGCAGCTCTTTTTATGCGGTACAATCCGCATCGATTCGCCCGGCAGCTTGGATACGACCAGGGTGTTCCTTTCGAGGCTTTTATAGTCGCCCCGATCCCTTCGCTCGATGCTGTTCGCGATGCCGCTCATCATTTCATGAGGCTGAACACCGGCTCCCGTTTCAAGGTCCCTGAAGCTGAGTACATGCCCCGGTGTGTGGGTGCATTTACGGGCTGGTATCTTCATCGGATCAGTCCAATTATTCTTGAAGAAAGAAGGGTGCTTCTTGGTCACGACGCCCCTCCTCAGGTTTCGGGGGCTAAGCTACGGCCGAGGGTTCTGGTCCGCTTCCCTTTGAGGGAGATTGGCACCGCGCTCATTCCGGGGGAGTCAGGGGTAGACCTTACTCCAACAGCTGGTATGCCCTTGGGTTCCCGATCGCGGGGTAAACGGCCCCAGTAGTAGCACCCCTGCCGGTGGCGGCACCGCCCCCTGTGGCGTCGACAATAGCGATGTCATCCTCGGTTGTGGCACCGAGCGAGAGTAACAAGGATGAGGGCGCTGAGGGCGATGTGGGCCAGCGCCGCCCTAAGGCTTCGCGAGGGAGGAAGCGGTCATCCTTAGCGACCGGCTCTGGGTCTAAACGGCGGAGGAAAGCGGCCACCACCCTGCTTGATTCTGTGGCGGAGTCTGAGCCTATTCTTGAAGATGAACCATTGGCCCTGCAAGAGTCAGACGCTGGACTTCTCTTCCCGAGTTCGGCTGATGAGGAGGCCGCACAGTTGGCTGAGGCCATACGGCGTTCAAAAGACGCGTCTCATAACGCCAAGGTTCCGAAGAAGTCTTATCCTGCTGTAATTTTTTACGAAGACCCTTCGTGGATTCGGCGGCGATTTATCGGTCCTCTGGAGGAATGGGGAGAAAGGGCTTTGAAGCAGGCCGCTTCAGAAGACGCAGTTGATGCACTTTCCTTATGGACCGGCGGTCATGAGTCTACCCTTGAACCCCGGCGAGCCCACCTTCTTGAGAAGGAGCATCGGCTTGAAGAAGCCATATTGAGGGCTTCTTTGCGTATAGGTACGTTGTGCTTCTTTTGTAGTTTTTCTGATCATTTATGCCCGTGCATATATATCATTATTCTTATTTGAATCGTGCAGAATCTTCGACGCTGGGGGAGCTCCCTACGGGCCCATTAAAGCTGAAGCCCGCCGAAATTCTCAATGAAACATTGCTTGATGCGGAGGGGGCTGATGAGGTTGCTCCTCTTGCAATAGAGCCTCCAGTGGCTGTTCTTGATCAGGTAGTGCTCGCCCCTTTGGAGGAGACTCATTTGGAGGCTGCTGCCCCAACGGCTCTTCCCGAAGGCGGCCCCGAGGCTGAGATGGAGGTAGTGGGGACTTCCCCCCTCTGTTGGAGTCCCGGGTTCCGACAGAGGCTGTCGAAGCCGCTATCCCCCCGGCTCAGAATGGGAGGAGTGTTGAAGGTAACCTTTCTGAATTTTAAATTAGCGGTCTTTCCATTGTCTGAACTCTTTTGTTTTCTCAGAATTACGTGAGTTGGCGGCCTCTATTGTCGATCTGTCTCCCCGGCAATCCTTTCAGCGTCTGCTGGAGATGGCAGCTCCACAAGCGATATCCCCCCAACGCATTGTCCTCTCATCTGGGCAAGGTTGGTGTCGTCCATCCCTTCTCATAGCATCGTCGTTATTTTGCGTACTGACATTGATGTTTTCTACAGTTCTGAAAGTCGATGATGAGGTCAAGGTTCTCGAAGGGCCAGGGGAGCCTTCAGCTCCTACTTGCACGACTGTCGGTAAGCGACATTTCATTATACTCTCACTCGTTCTTTGCTTAAGAATTTTGCTGACGTCTTCCAAATTTGAACAGCTCTGCCAGTCTCCACAGCGTTGGAGTCGCGCATCGTGATGCCGCCCGGCCCTTATGCCTTGCGGGCTTCAGAACGCTTGGCCCAATTAAGCCTCGTCTCCTTGTCGTCTCTGATCGAGGAGCTTCGTGCTGGCAGCGCGACCACGGCTGAAGCATTCGCTGCCGAGGCTAACGTTTCTCTTCCTTTTCTTGCCACCTACCACAGCGAAGAGGTGGTGCGAGTCTGGGTGGAGTTCTACCGGCGGGTGGAGGCTTGCCTGCACGCCCTCAAATGTTCCCACCTTTCCTCAGAGGCCGTGGCTGCAAAGGCGGAGTTACGGGGGCTGATAGCACGGTGCGCGGCAAACATGACGTCATGTGAGAAGAGGCTCGGTCGCAAGTTCTCGGAGAGGGAGCTAGCCTCCAAGGCGCTGGGCGAGCTTCAAGCCAATCTCACAGCCAAAGCCAACAAAGCGTATGAACTCTGGCGGGTGCTTCAGGAGTCCATCAAAGAGGTGGTGGCTCTCGATAAAGCTGCCACGTTCACTCGTGAGAGGGTCGAGGCTCATAAGGCCACTGAGAAAGAGCTTGAAGCCCAGCTTGCTTCATATCAGGCCCAACAAGCTCAGGCGGAGGCTCGTCTTTTGGAGATCTTGCGTCATGAAGCCGTGGTCCAACAAAAGCAGGATGAGCTGACCAAGCTGCTGAATCGCCCGCCGGCTTGAAACATTTGTATCTTTTCCTTCCTTTTTGTACATACTCATGGATGCGTGTATTTTCTTTTTGTTTCTTTCATGAATTGTACTTTGTACCCATTTTGGTTTATGAATAAAAGATACATTTTTCTTCTCAATGATGTGTCTCCTTTTCATTGAATGTATTCTGCGGATATTCTACCTTGATCTCCTTGCAGGACAGCAATGGCTCAGGATTCAGGGTTAAGATCTGCTTCCCAAGACTTTTGCATTTTATGAGCCACGAGGGTTTCATAAAGAGTTTTTCTCCCTACAGGTCGAGAGGATCCCATAGGTGTAAGTTCTTCTTAAAAATCGTGAAGGTTCTTAAGTGGGTTTTCCCTTGAAAGTCATAAGGATCTCACAAGAGAGTTTTTCTTCCTTACAGGTCGTGAGGACCTGCAAGTGTTGGATGTGGTCGCCCTTATCCGTGTTTCACAGGGTCAGGGGTCGCTCAAGGTATCGTAGTTTAAAGACATCACGGTCAAGGTTAAGGACCTCATAGTCCGTGGATTTAAGGACTCCACAGTCCGATGTTAGTTTTAAGACATCACGGTCAAGGTTAAGGACCTCATAGTCCGTGGATTTAGGGACTCCACAGTCCGATGTTTGGTCGCAGGGACCTGTCACCTCTTTGAAGACGTTAAGGAATTACAACGCCGAGTATCAAAGGAGTGAAGAGATGTACCCTTTAACCAAGGGAGAATCCGTAGGGAATCGGGGTGGTTGATCGTTAGTTTTAAGACATTGCGGTCGAGGTTAAGGACGTCATAGTCCGTGGATTTTAAGGACTCCACAGTCCGGTATTTGCTCTGGATGCTTCACACGGGTTCACTGCCGTGCTCGGCGAGGACCAGGCTCCGCTCTGGGCGTTTTCCACGGGGTCAAAGAGTGACGTTATCCGCGTTCCACATAACCAGGAATTTTGCACTAGATGCTTCACACGGGTTCACTGCCGCGCTCGGCGAGGACTAGGCTCCGCTCTGGATGCTTCACACGGGTTCACTGCCGTGCTCTGCGAGGACCAGGATCCACTCTGGACGTTTTCCACGGGGTCAAAGAGTGACGTTATCCGCGTTCCACGTAACCAGGAATTTTGCACTAGATGCTTCACACGGGTGCACTGCCGTGCTCGGCGAGGATTAGGCTCCGCTCTGGATGCTTCACACGGGTTCACTGCCGTGCTCTGCGAGGACCAGGATCCGCTCTGGACGTTTTCCACGGGGTCAAAGAGTGACGTTATCCGCGTTCCACGTAACCAGGAATTTCGCACTAGATGCTTCACACGGGTTCACTGCCGTGCTCGGCGAGGACTAGGCTCCGCTCTGGACATTTTCCACGGGGTCAAAGAGTGACGTTATCCGCGTTCCACGTAACCAGGAATTTTGCACTAGATGCTTCACACGGGTTCACTGCCGTGCTCGGCGAGGACCAGGCTCCGCTCTGGACGTTTTCCACGGGGTCAAAGAGTGACGTTATCCGCGTTCCACGTAACCAGGAATTTTGCACTAGATGCTTCACACGGGTTCACTACCGTGCTCGGCGAGGACTAGGCTCCGCTCTGGACATTTTCCACGGGGTCAGAGAGTGACGTTATCCGCGTTCCACGTAACCAGGAATTTTGCACTAGATGCTTCACACGGGTTCACTGTCATGCTCGGCGAGGACTAGGCTCCGCTCTGGATGCTTCACACGGGTTCACTGTCGTGCTCTGCGAGGACCAGGATCCGCTCTGGACGTTTTCCACGGGGTCTAAGAGTGACGTTATCCGCGTTCCACGTAACCAGGAATTTTGCTGATTGTATCTGCATTTCACGGGATGGAGGTTTGACTGTTGGCGATATGTATACCACCGAGCCATGGAACTGGGAGTTGCCGCTGTTCCGCTTAGCTTGAAGTTATGTCCGTTGTTACGAGACGAGTGTTGGGATGATCTCTAGGTCGCTTGTGGCCTGTCGAGATTTAGCTTCTTTCTTTGGTGAAACCTGGGGGAGGGAGGTATGTTCCCTTTTTGTTTATGCCATTGGATTGTATACAGGGTGTGATGGAACATCACCTGTAAGGCATACATTTTATTTTTTATTTTATTTCTTTTTCCGCGATGCTCTATCGTTTCAGCTTTTATATCGCGAAGGTCGCGATTGCCCCATCATTTCGGCTATTTTTCGCGGTGCCCAATCATTTCGGCTATTTATTTATTTTCTACTCGCTGCTTTTTATTGCGAGCTGCCTCATCATTTCGGCTATTTTTCATACATACATTTTTACTTGCTACTTTTTATTGCAAGTTGCCCCATCATTTCGGCTATTTCGTATGCATGTATGGCTTGCTAGCTTTTTCGCCGCAAGCTTGGATTTTAGACACCGATTTCGGCATCAGCACCGCTACAACTGGAATGTTGCCAGGAGCGAATCATCATTTGCCTCTGTCGATATTGAACAAAGGTGGCTTAGTAAATAGGGTTAAGGGTCCTGTCGACCAAGGCTTTTGACTTCATGAGCCGTAAGGGTCTCACAAAGGTATTTCTCCCTACAAGTCGTAAGGATCTTGCAGGTGTATTTTCTCCTTAGGGATCGTGAGGATTCCTAAGTGTATGTTCCTTTGCATGTCGTAAGGATCCTACAAGAGGGCTTTCTCCTTATGGGTCGAGAGGACCTACAAGGGTTGCTCATCATATGGACATATCCCTAGTCACGGGTGGGACTTTGCTGGGGAAATGTTTTTTCGCGCCCGTGGATTGTATACAAGGGTCAGTATTGAGCCTCTTGTAGGGCAATATCGAAGGTTGTGGAGGATTTGCTTAAGAACAGGCTTAGGTTTCTGTAACTTAAGACTTTCAAATCTCATGAGCCGTGAGGGTCCCATAAGAGAATTCTTCTTACGAGTCTTAAGGATCTCGCAAGTGCATTTTCTCCTTAGGAATCGTGGGGATCCCTAAGTGTGTTGCTCCTTTGTGAGTCGTAAGGATCTCACGCAGGTGGTTTCTCCTTACAAGGTCGAGAGGACTCTGTAAGTGTCCTTTAACGAGGTTGCGCCCTTTCAGGTTTTCACAAACACTCGCCGGTAGTCCTGCTGATTTTACTCACGGAGCCCTTTCGGGTTTTCATCCGTGCCCCTTTTGCTTATGGACATACCGTTTTTTTTCATCCGTGCCCCTTTTACAAGGTCGCGCCCTTTCGGGTTTTCACGAACACTTGCCGGCAGCCCTGCTGTTTTTACTCACGGAGCCCTTTCGGGTTTTCATCCGTGCCCATTTTGCTTATGGACATACCATTTTTTTATCATTTTTTTATCTTCTTTTTTTTTATCCATCTCGTCAGCCTAAGGATGTTGCGGTAGTAGTTTAGGGACGTTTCGGTCCGTCGTTAGTTTAAAGACGTTTCGGTCCGTCGTTAGTTTAAAGACGTTTCGGTCCTTTCGAAAAGAGGGCCAGCTACTACTCTTTGAGCTTTAGGAAGATAGCGAGCGGACATAGTCGTCGTCATCTATCATTGACCTAGGCTGTGGCTCATTAAGCGTAGTATTTCTTTAGGAAGTGGCCGTTTATTGGCCTGAAAGGCCTTTCACCATGCATGTCCATGAGTAGATAGGCTCCACCCTGGTAGACCTTATCTATGATGTACGGGCCTTCATAGTTCGGCTCGAATTTTCCCCGCTTGGCACGATTGGGGATCATAGGTCTTTTGACCACTAGTACGAGTTCGCCTTGGCGGAATGTCCTCGGCCTGGTCAATCTTTCATACGAGCGCATCATCTTTGCTTTGTAGGCATCTAGATTTTGTTGCGCTATGAGCCGAGTTTCTTCGAGGGCATCAAGTTCCTCAAGCCGAAGGTGAGCATTTTCTTCGTCCGTCAGCTCGTAGCGGACTGCCACTCGTAGAGAGGGTATCTCTATCTCGAGGGGGAGCACTGCTTCCGTCCAAAATACCAACGCGTACGGCGTTGTGTTCGTGGCCGTCTTGAACGTAGTTCGATAGGTCCATAGGGCTTCTTGTAGCCTCTCGTGCCAGTCTCTCTTATTCCGGGAAACGGTCTTTTTCATGATTTTTGTCAAGGTCTTATTGAAGGCCTCGGCTAGACGATTAGCTCGCGGATTGTAAACTGAAGAATATCTCCAGTCTATATTGTGCTGCTGTGCGAAGCGGCTAATATTATGGCTTCTGTAGGCTGGCCCGTTATCGGAGATAATCCGCCGTGGAGTTCCAAACCGATAGATGACGTGCGTCTTGAAGAAGTGGAGGATATTCTCCGTCTTCACTTCCCTCAGCGGTACTGCTTCTGCCCATTTAGAGAAGTAATCAGTTGTTGCCAGGATAAAACGATGTCCTCGGGACGATGCTGGCTCGATGGGGCCGACTATGTCAATCCCCCACATTTCGAATGGCCAGCTAGCCACCGTTGGGTGTAGTGGATTCGGATGTTGGTGGATAAAGTCTCCATGAATCTGGCACGAGTGGCATTGCTTCGCATACTCGAGGCAGTCTTGGACCATCGTAGGCCAATAGTAACCCATCCGTTTAATTTTTAACTTCATCTTCGGGCCTGCTTGGTGAGAACCGCAGAGTCCGTCATGAACTTCCTGAACGGCTCTTTCTGCTTCGTCAGGTCCTAGGCATCTCAGCCATAGAGAATCAAACGATCTTTTGTATAGAGTGTCATTAACAAAAGCAAAAAATAGAGCTCGTTTGATGAGCTGATGTCTTGAAGACGCTTCTTCGGGCATTCGGTGGGACTTAAAGTAGTCTATGAAGACTTCCCTCCAGTCCTCGGCCTTCTCGCGGTCTTTTATTTGTAGGGTCGCCTGCTCAGTCGCTCCCTTCTCTTTATATAATTCCGGAGGTATTTCTGCCGGGGCAAGCACTCGACGGCTTTGTACCACGATTCTGACGTCATCAAGGTTCTCGTCAGCCAGTTCTTTAGCAAGTTTGGCCAACGTGTCTGCTTTGCTGTTTTCCGCGCGCGGTATGTTCTCCAGAGTATAGGAGGGAATTTGGGTCAATAGTTGTTGCACCCTTTTCGCCGTACTTCACCAACTCCGGTTTGCACGTTTGGTAGTCACCATTTACTTGACTAACGACCAGTTGAGAATCCCCGTATATAAGGAGGACTTCAATTCCCATGTCGATGGCGATCTCGAGGCCTGCTATCAGAGCTTCGTATTCAGCTTCATTGTTTGTCCTCGGTTCTGTTAATGAGAAGGCGAAGCGCATTATCCCTCCCTGTGGAGTTACAAAGATGAGGCCTATCCCTGATTTGATCATTGGGATACCTTGTTTCCGTTTCTTTACGGAGGACGCTCCATCAAAATAGAGTTCCCATCGGGTACTACTGCCGCCAATCGCATCAAATGCGTGCTCGTCTGGCAACTCGTAGTTCAGAGGAGAACCAGCAGGTACTGGATGCTCAGCGAGGAAGTCGGCAATGGCCTGGCCTTTCACTGCCTTAAGAGGTCGATACGTTATTGAGAACTCCATCAGGAGTAAAGACCATTTAGCGAGTCGACCCGTCAATATAGCCTTTGACATCAGATATTTAAGAGGGTCCACCTTCGAGATGAGACGGACTTCATGTGCCAACGCATAGTGCCTGAGCTTTGTTATCGCGAAGATTAACGCCAAGCAATGTTTTCAATGGGAGAGTAATTGCTTTCTGCCCCCAGTAGAACCCGACTTAAGTAGTAGAGTGCTCTCTCTTTCCCTTGGTCGTTCTCTTGTGCCCATAATGCGCCTAAGGAACCTTCAAGGGCGGTTGTATAAAGAATGAGGGGTTTTCCCTTGACCGGCGCAGCCAATACCGGAGGGTTCTGCAGGTACTGCTTGATCTCGTCTAGTGCACCTTGGCATTTGTGATCCCAAACGAATGGAGTTCCCTTTTTCATCAGGTGGCTGTAGGGACGGCATTTGCCTGAAAGATTAGCTATAAACCGCCGGATGTATGCGAGTTTCCTTTGGAGAGACCGCAACTGTTTGAGGGTTTTTGGCGGAGGCATTTCCATGATCGCTTTAATCTTTGACGGATCTATTTCAATACCTCGGTGTCGAATGATGAATCCCAGGAATTTGCCCCAGGAGGATCCAAACGCGCATTTGAGGGGATTCATTTTCAAATTATATTGCCGAAGGCGTTGAAATACAGTCTCCAGATGCTTTAAATATTCTCCGTATGACATGCTCTTTACTACGAGGTCATCGATATAGCACTCGACGATGTCATGTATGAGGTCGTCGAAGATCTTTGTCATGGCCCTTTGATAGGTGGCGCCAGCGTTCTTTAGACCAAAGGGCATAACCCTGTAGCAGAATATACCCAAAGGGGTCCGGAAAGCGGTGTGCTTCTGGTCTTCGGGATGCATCTTTATCTGGTTGTATCCTGACGAACCGTCCATAAAGGAGAAAACCTCGTGAGTGGACGTGTTATCGATCATTAGCTCGGTTACTGGTACTGGGAAATCGTCCTTCGGGCAAGCTTTATTGAGATCCCTGAAATCCACGCATATGCGTACCGTCCCCATTTTTCTTCATTACCGGGACGATATTGGCGATCCAGTCGGAATATTGGACTTCTTGGATAAATCCAGAATCGATCAGCTTCTTGACTTCGGCGTTGATGCTCATTTCAAGCTCGAGTCGCATCCTTCTTGGCGCCTGCTTGACCGGCTTGATATCCGGGGATATTGCTAACTTATGCACAGCAATCTCCGGATCTAATCCTGGCATCTCGGAGTAGTTCCACGCGAAGCAGTCTTTATACCGTAGAAGCACGTTCTTTAATGCAGCCACCCTTTCTTCAGATAGCAGCTCGCTGACAAATGTCGGTCGCGGGTCATCTGCCGATCCCAACTCAATCTTCTTGAGGTTATCTGCAGTAGTATGTATGCCATCTTCCAGTTCTTTCGGAGCTGATGGAAATTCTGAGACCACCTCATCATCGCCGTTTTCAAAGCACCGGGGAAGGTCATCCATGTTCTCGGGCTCTTCTTTTAATATCATAATCATATAACAGGTGTGAATCCGCTCCCATGACTGAGGTGGATCCGGTTCTGCTCTTGTGGCTTTGGGTTCGTGCTTTTGTGGCGGCGTTACCCTCCATCCGTTGGATAAAGCGAATCTGCCCTGTTGGTACTGGTCCTCGACCCAGTTCTTGAAGGTGAAGCAGTCTTCGGTAGGATGTCCTATGGCTCGGTGATAAGAGCAATAGCTTAGATGAGCAGCCTTGTTAGCTTGCTTAGGGTGTCTAGATCCTGGAAGCGTGATCATTTGATGTTTTAGAGCGAGCTTGAGTAACCTCTCCGTCTTGTCTCGGGGGAAGGAGTACGCTCGACTCATCTTCTTCATGAGGGACAAATCCGAGCTGTGCAATACCCGATCACGCAACCCCCTAATCCTGCGTTGTTGTTGTCGGCTCCTTTTTCCGCTTCTTGATTTATTTCTGTCTCCGCATCGGGCCTTTCGTACAACGGGTTGACAAAGGCGAACATCATTGTCTTTTGCAGCCTGTTGAAGTAGGCATTGCGTCCTAGCCTTCTCGTAGATGGCCATTTCGCGGTCGTGGTCTTCCCGAGCTTTCTGACCCACTTTTCTGATCGGTTTGTCCATTCGTTCTTCAAACGACAGACTCGGCGCTTCAATCGCGGGGTCTAGTTTTGATGAGGGGTTGGCATCTCCTGACAGGGCGTCCTCTTCCTCATCAAAGGTATATATAGCGTAGCTGCTGCGGGCCCGTCCCCGTTTTCCGGTTCTCGCGTATCCAAGCCCAAGTGTTTCCATTTTCCCGTTGGACAATTTGCGTTGAGTCCCAGGGACATCCCAGATCCTGTTGTAGAACCCAGCTTGTCGAACAGTCTGTTTTAAGGGTACTCCTTGGCGCTTCAATAGCCTCTTTAATCCATTTGTATAGTATCTGGGCAGACGTATGGGTTGGAGCCTGTCGAGTGTCGCATCCGCACCATGCCAGATCTCTTTCTCTACTTTCGACTCTGAGGATCGGTAGAATAGGATCACCTTCTCACCCCTTTGCCTGGGAGGGACGTAAAATGTTCGCAGGTCCTGCACATTGTGGGCTTGAAGTGCGTCGAGATCTTTGTAGTGTTCTCGCGGTACCATGGTGATTTGCAAACTATGGTCATCGCCAGGGGGTGCTTGTACCGACAGCCGATTGGAGAACACGGCATTAACTTCATCTTCTGAATCACTTCCGAAGACCAAGATGGGGGCGGACGTCCCTAGGTTGTTGCGTTGAGATGTCCCTGCATAAACTATCTCTTCCTCTTCTTCGGTATCGCTCCCGAAAACAAGGATGGTGGCGGCGGCTTTGTTCTCCGGGTTGCGACACCTTTCTGTATCCTCGAAATCTGGCAAAAAGTACTTCGCATCTTCGTATTTGCGGACTTCGTTGACGGAAAACGGGTTCAACTCACCTGTTACAGTATACTCAAAACCATCCTTAAAGTACTTCATACACTGATGTTGTGTAGAAGGGATGATGTTGTTGTACTCGTGTAGCCAAGGACGACCGAGCAAGGCGTTGTAGCAGGTCTTGGCTTCAATGACATGGAATTTGATGTCTGTGACGAGAAGTCCAAAGCGTAATGTTAGTATCACAGATCCGAGAGTCTGTGACGATTGTGAATCGAAACCGGAGATAGTGATTTTGTCACGAGCGAGGTGCTGCACACTCATGCAGATTTCCTTCAACACCCGAACATTAAGGAGATTGACGGAGGATCCATTATCCACCAGGATCTTGCTTATCCTGATATCATGGCAGTATCCAGAGACATAAAGGGGACGGTTGTGGTCGCACGTCCCGAGAAGGAGGTCTTCGTCACCGAAAGTGATGTCGGCCGTGTGCACTTCCTCCAGTTCATCCTTCATCCTTTCAGTGGCGAGGAAGGCTTGGAATTGCTCAGGTTCTTGTAACGCCTTAATCAGTGAGTCTCACGCTTCTTTTGATAATAGGAGGGCATCGAGGATGCTAAGCTGAGAAGGTAGCTTCCTTAGGTGCGCGAGGATGTTGCAGTCCACTTTACCCTTTCTAGGAGGGTCTTTGGCAGCCAGCTCTCTCATGACTTGGTCATCTAAAGTGATATCTTCAGTGACCTTTTCCTTTCCCTTATCTTTTCTACTCGCGGGCCCGAGATTCTTTTCTGGGAGTGTGCGATTGCGCAGCTGAATGTTCTCGCAGGCCTCCGATTTCTCCTCTTTCCCTAAAACGGATTCTTTAAAAAGAGGGCCCAGAGCCATTTCTTCATCAGAGTCGCTCCCAAAAGTGAGAACTTGTGACCCCCTGGCGTTAACCATGTAACAGTTGCCAGTAGTTCTGTTGTGCCCATCGACAGTACTTCTTCGCTCCCGACGGATCTTGCGTTTCATGCGCTTAAAATGTTGCCGATGAGCAACATATCCTTGCCACCATATGCTAAAGGCGTCGCACTCCTCCGTGGGGTGTGAAACTTTGCGATGATATGCGCAATAATCAGGGTGCTTCTCCACCCCATCATGCGTGTTTCCTTCCGAGGGTGGTAGCTTCATTCCCATTGACATGGCTTTGGCAAACCTTTTCCTCGTCTTGAATATCTTCTTGTCTACTTCGGATGCCTTTCGCTCTGGCAGGGGTAGTTCAACTCTTTCGTTCAGTCGCCTGCATTTGGCTCCTTCTGAAACGGCCATCTCACGCTCCTGATCCGCTTTACTCTTTAGGCGAATCTCGTCTAGAAAGGCGTCGATCATTTCATCTGTTGGCCACACACACTCTGGTTCAGGCTCTGTCCCCAGTTTCCTAGTGCCAGGAGTTTTCTCATCGTCAGTAAACGAGTGGGAGATTACGTTACAACTCGCCATATATCCCTCGGATTCATCCGACGAGCTCTCTCCATCATCGTCCTCTTGAAAGATATGGTCGAGGAACTCTTGCAGTGTGACAGGAGTTCACGCCTTTTGATCGTACTCTTTCAGCGCGTCGATTTGCTTCTGCAAGTTCGTGTGCTCGTCTCCAAGCTTCACGGGCTTCTTGGATTTCTTCTTCTTTTTCTTCGAAGATTTTGACGGTTGGGCGTGAGTATTTGGGCCCTTATCGCGAGTCTTCGTAGTTGGGCGGGGCTTCAACATCCCTTTGATAATTTGAGGTTCAAGAGGGTCCTTCCATTCGATCGCAGGGCACGCATGAAGGTCTCTCAGCATTCTTTTGGTTTTAGTTGATAGCAGGACCTCCCATGGAGCTTCTTCAATAAAAGAACAGGTTGCCCCCGGTGTATCCGCTTTCCTAGGAATATGCGGCTGTGGTGGGTTCACCTTCCACTTTTCGGACAGTATAAACTTCCCCTGGAGGTACTGATCTTCAATCCATCCTTTGAAGACGAAGCAATCTTTGATCGGATGACTTACCGTTTGATGGTAAGGGCAATAATTAGGGTTATTCACCTCCGTGGGTTGCGGCGGTCGCCTTGGATTTGGTATGTTTATAAGTCTGTTGCGTATTGCCAGCTCTAATAACCGTTTTGTCTTGTCTCGTGGGAACGAGTAAGGACGTTTCATCTTTTCATTATAATACCGGCGTCTTTCTTCCAGTTGATCTGCCGGTTTCGGGGCGTTAGGTTGCTGTTGGGCATTCGCGACAAAGGTTGCCCTTCCTTTACCCTTGTCATTCCGAGGTTCCGACTTCGGGGGAGGTGGTCTATGACCCATCTGATCCATCTGAGCCAACTTGTCGATTAAAGCCTGGAATGTGGTTGGCTTAAAGAACATCATAAACTGGGAGATAGTTGCGTGGGGGTCTAGGGTTCCTACGAACATGCCCACTGCAGGTGCTTCCTCAATGCGTTGCTCGCATCTCGACCATAAATTCCGCCAGCGTATAGCATACTGGACCCAGGTTTTGCCTGGTTTTACCCTGGCGTTAATCAGTGCTGTTATTGGAGTGCGTTCGCTGGCACTTGCGAATCGCTGAGTGAATAACAACTCCATTTCAGCGAACGTCTTGATAGAATCGTTCGGGAGTTCCGAATACCATTCGAACGCCGTTTCTGATAAGCTGCCTACGAACTGGCGAAGCAACAGTTTATCATCACCGCCGGTGTTACCGCAGAGGGCCCGGAACTGGGCAACATGCTGATGGGGGTTGCCGGTCCCCTTATACACGTGGAATTTTGGTATTGTATAGCCCGGCGGGTATTTGATTTGGTCATACCAGCTTGGATATGGCCGGCCCGTTTTTACGACTTGACCAGCTGCCTCAGTCGCATGATGAACCCGGATTTGCTAGGTTATATAGTCGACCAAGTCAGCCTTAGAGATTGTCTCCTCTTTGGCCGTTGAGAAGGCTGGTGGTGGATTTGACGTTTCTCCTTGGTCGTCTTCAAGAACGATTGGGGGATCCTCGGCGGGTAGGTCCTGCTGGATCATCATTCCTATCATATCTTGGAAGAGAAGGCCCATACACTGTATGTTGGTTGCTTGTTCGGCAGCCTCTTTGTCCTTTTTCTCCAGTATCCGGCGAAGGAATTCAGCGTCGGTTTCTTCCTCCTGGCGTGCGTCTGAGGACATTTCTGGGCTTTCTTTTGGCCCGGTAAGTGCGGCCATAGCATTCATCATTTCTTAGAGCTTTTGCTGCTGCTCCTGGGCTTTGGTCACCGACCGTGTAAGCGGTCTATGACCCGTGGACGCGCGGCTGTCTTCTTTTCCTGACGCCATGTATACGGTGTGGACCATCATGCCCCCAGACTTAGGGCGTCTGGGCTTAGTGCTATTAGCTGTCGTTGCAGGCTGGGGGATCTTCTCTGGCTTCCTCCTTTTATGAGCAGTGGAGGTTGAGGGGGCCGTTGAGGTGGGCGTCCAGACAGCCTTTCGGGGTTTAGCCTGGTGACCAGCTTCCGGTTGGATTTTCAGCTTCTTGTGCTGGCGGGAGAAGTTTGGATCGATGATCGAGTCTCGGGCATGCCGCCAAACCTTATAGATTTTGGAAGACAGCCGTTGAGGGGATCGGGGCTGTTCTGATTTTATTTCCACAACCTTTTTTAATGGGGGAGAAGACCTCTTTAGCACTGCAGTAGGAGAATTCCTTCGCACCTTATTTAGCATCTCGAAGCTGTTCCCAGTTGGAACAGCAGCATTAACTTCTGCCATCAGGGCTGATGGAGTTAACTCGGAGGGGGAGTTGCCCCCAGCCTTCCTTACTCGGCGCCAATGGTGACGTCGAGCGTGTCGAGCGGACGGCGTTGGGTCAGCGGTAAGAATGGTTTCGTCTTGCCCCCTGTGTAGGTGGGGGGTTGCTGTTGGTGTTAGCCTGTCAAAGACCGACGTCTTTTGGGTAGCAGGGGCGGGAGATGAAGCCGTCAATCTTGTAAAGACCGACTTTTTGGCCAGAGAAGCCGCCTTGGCGATTTCGGGAGCAAGAGCAGCCACTTTCTTAGAAGCAGCCTTCTCTGGGATTGTAGGCCCCATGATGGGTCCACAGGATTTCCGGCCCAATCTAGAGAAGACCGAGGTGCTGATGTTGGGCGACTCGTTGAGAGGAGCCGCGGCAGGGGTAAGACGATCAAAGACCGACTTCTTGAGAGCTTCCTTTGTCAGCACCGGCGCCGCGAAGCTTGTTGGTGGGAGTATAGTCCCAAAGAACAATCCGGTAGTGGCCTGAGTCACCTGGTCCACCGGCATTGTGAATAACGAAGCAGCTTGGGGTCCGTAGGCTATACCTCCTGGCGAGGCAAAGCGTTGGTCGCAATTGCAGTCTGAGCAGTTGGAGAATTTCACGGAAGTAGAAGCCATCGATCCTTTGCTTTCTGCAATAAGCGAGACGCCAATTCTTAGTATCTTGAAACCCAAGGGCCACCATTAGCGAACCGCGATTGGTTCGCGAATCACGACACACGAAGTGTGGAGTGGAAAGAGGAAAAGGTCCCACCGGGCGTGCCAGAATCTGTTCCCCTCCGAACGGCGGCCGGGACGCGGGGACGTCCAAGACTGAGGTTCGGGGCAGATGCTAATTGGTGCTATCCGTCCACCTCTCCGAAGATGCCAAGTTGATTTATGGCACCATGTATCGAAGGTTTAAACGGATGCGTCCGATGTAGCAGACTTCGTCAGATTCCCCCTCGCACGAGGGGTTTTTGATTGTGGGGACGCTCTTCCCTGCAGGCGCAAGCCCCTGCAGTTAATTACGCTACCGCGTTGCGGTAACAACTTTCTCCTTCTCCAGATGGTCACTTCGTGTCGTGTGTGTTTGTTTTATTTGTGGTTGCCCATGGATTGTATACGGAGACTGAGTTATGTCGTCGCCCGTAGGGCGTGGACTAGTCCAAATCCGTATTATCTTAGATTTGGGTTTGGGGGTTTGGTTTGAGGATACGTTAGCCATATTTGAGGCTAAGATCAACTCAAACGTTTGTTAAGGATACGTTAGTCTAACTTGAGACTAAGATCAACTTAACGGGATCGTTTAGATCCGACAAAAGAGCGTTTGGGCTCTATTATTCCAGTTTAGGGACCTAGTGGTCCATTGAATGTATGGCCGTCGGGACCCGTCGTCTCTCTGACGATGTTGAAGGATTACAACGACAGGTGTCAGAGGAGTTCAGAGATGTACCCTTGAACCAAAGTTGATTGGGGGGATTCATAGTCCAGTCTGTTTGAAGGTTTAAGGATACGTTAGCCATATTTGAGGCTAAGATCAACTTAAACGGGATCGTTTAGATCCGACAAAAGAGCGTTTGGGCTCTATTGTTCCAGTTTAAGGACATTGCGGTCCGTAGGTAGTTTAAGGACATTGCGGTCCATAGGTAGTTTAAGGACATTGCGGTCCGTTGTTAGTTTTAAGACATCTCGGTCGAGGTTAAGGACGTCGTAGTCCATGGGTTTAAGGACCCCACAGTCCATTGTTAGTTTTAAGACATCTCGGTCGAGGTTAAGGACGTCGTAGTCCATGGGTTTAAGGACCCCACAGTCCATTGTTAGTTTTAAGACATCTCGGTCGAGGTTAAGGACGTCGTAGTCCATGGGTTTAAGGACCCCACAGTCCATTGTTAGTTTTAAGACATCTCGGTCGAGGTTAAGGACGTCGTAGTCCATGGGTTTAAGGACCCCACAGTCCGTATCAATGTGTGGTCATCGGAACCCGTCACCTCTTTGAAGACGTTGAGGGATTACAACGCCAAGTATCAAAGGAGTGAAGAGATGTACCCTGGAACCGGAGTGGATTAAATAGTCCTTGGCCCAATTTGGGATCAAGACCAATTAATTATGTTATGAGCCCATTAGCCCAGTTAATTACGAATTGAGGACTTATGGCCAGCTTGGGCTAAGTCCAATCATGTCTGGAATAATGGCTTCCTGTTGGTCCATTGAAGGAGAGACTTTGTCTCTGGCCATTTAGCCAATTGGGCCAAAGCCTAGTGTTAAACACTACAGACCAATCAGTGTTGAACACTGGGAATGAAATTGACAGGTTAGTGTTTAACACTAAAAGATAATTGGTGTTAAACACCAGCAACAAGGCTTTCAAATTGGAATTAAACACTAAAACAGATCAGTGTTAAACACTGGCAACGGAGATCTCAAATTAGTGTTAAACACTAAGGTAATCGGTGTCGAACACTGCAAATAAAGTTCTTTGATTAGTGTTGAACACTAAGGCCCAACAATGTTTTAACACTGGATTCGGGAGTTCCAATTTAGCGTTAGACGCTGAGGCAAGAGGGGTCACGTGGTAGCACGTGAGGGCGCCCTCCCTTCGTTTGTTCTGCTGAAAAGATCACAACTTTTGGAGCATCACGTGTCATCACGTGACGGGTGTTTAAATGAGGTATGTTAAAGCTTCTGTCAAGGGTCACGTGGGTCACGTGAGGCACTGCCTCAAAGGGCTTTCTGTAGATCTTTTGGGGGGGTCACGTGGTGACACGTGACCCTTCTTTTCTGTAGTTGTTTAGAAGATCTGTTAATCCCTTTCAGGAATTGAATTCCTCGTAGGGTTGAACCCTGACAATAATTCCAGAGGAATTAAATTCCTAGTTCCTTTTGAAGAGTTGAACCCTGAATTTTCTGTAGGAATTAAATTCCTCATATATATGAAGAACTGAATAGGGTTAAACCCTAATAAAAGCTTTAAGGAATTAAACTCCCACTCTCTGCTAGAGAATTATTCTGGGGAGTAAGATTAAGGGAATTACGTTCTTGTTGTTTTAACAGAACTAGGTTCTTAATTAGGGTTAAACCCTGTTTCTTTTTATTCTGAAGGAATTAAATTCCCATGACACAGGGTCAAACCCTAATTTTATTTTAAAGGAATTAAATTCCTATAGTTCTGTGAGAATTAAATTCTCGTGCTTCCATTCCCTCTCTATGCTTTGGATCTGCATAGCAGGATCTCAACCCATTGAGAATTAAATTCTCAACTTCAAGGGGAGATGTGCGCTTTACAGATCCTCCATCTAAGAGAGAAGAAATATGTTCTTCTATTTTACATCAGAGTTAAACTCTGTTGAGAATTAAATTCTCTTTCTTTCAAAAAGCCTTCCCTTTCTTACCTAGGGTTTTCTTTTGCAGAAGATCCAGATTCCTCAAAGTATCAAGGCTCTCTCCCTTTTCTTCCCTCTGCGTGTATCCCTCTTTTTTTGTGTGTCTCGGCTCCTATTTATAGGAGAAGCAGCCGAGTCAATTAGTTTTTTGACGTATCTTCATTGAGAGATTTGATTTGCATCCATCATTCGTTCTGGACCTTTGGATTATTAGGTGAATTTTATTCACCATTGGATTTCAAATCCAGCGATTCTCCTTTGTGATTTCTGTTAGATTTAAAAGGGAAATCTTCCCAAATTCGAGATTTTCCCATAGATAGATGATATTTAATCACTCTAAATCTTTAATTCAATCGGTTGCTTTTGGAAAGACTTGAGAGGTCTTTTCTCAGAATTTAATTCTGTTTAACTAATGGGCTTTGAAAGCTGGTCACGTGCGGCCACGTGACCCTTGGTCACGTGTGGGCACGTGACCCCCTTGTAACGAGCCCTTTTCTTCTTTTGCACTCTGCCTTCTTCTGCTGCTTAGCCGTCACGTGCCACCACGTGACCCCTGGTCACGTGTGAGCACGTGACCCTCGTCTGGAGTCTTTTTCTTGATTTAACCGGAGAATGAGTCTGATGTTTTGAACGTCATGTGCCAACACGTGACCCTGGTCATGTGGGAGCACGTGACCTCTTCTGAAGCCTTTTCCTTGATTTGATCAGGGAACCAATGTGCCTATGCCGCTTGCTTTTAAATGTCACATGCCGACACGTGACCCTGGTCACGTGGGAGCACGTGACTCTTTCTGAAGCCCTGTTCTTCGATGTAGTTGGGAAACTGAACTTGTCTTGCTGATGCTTTTAGGTGTCACGTGCCAACACGTGACTGCTGGTCACGTGTAAGCACGTGACCCTTTTCTGAAGCTTTTTCCATAAGCTTTTCTGATTTTAAATCAGGAAACAGTGACATTGGTCGGTTATATGTGATATAGCCGGGTTATCGGATCAAGTATTGATCGATAAGTTATTGCATTTGATACTAGTCGGTTATACAGGATATAGCCGGATTATTAAGTCAAGTGTTGGTTTAATAATCTAATGTATAATTATATATTTGATATATTAATGTGCATTAACTAATATTATCTCACCTATGATTTCTTTTTTCACTTGATTGTGCACATAGTATATATGTGATATATATTAGTGTACATAGTTTTGTGTCATGCTTGATGATACATGCTTCATGGGTGTGTGAGACTTACACCATACTAAGTGATAATCTAAGGTTTTTTATTTTCTTAAGTAATTCAAAAATAGATTGGAAATTGTCATGGCAAGAAGCTTGGAGAAGCTTGCATGCTCATTGACTAAGTCCACTACTTTTGTTTTACTAAAGATATTTATTAACCCAACCTTTATCCTATACTATGGTTAAGTATCTACAAGGGTTAGCATATGATGATTAACTCACCCATGGTTGCTATTATCACCTCATGAGTTCATTATTCATCACTTCATCTTCATCTTCCTCTTGAAGCTCTCTAGATTTTGATCAAGTGATGAAATATTGTAAGAAAACAAAATCTAAAGTGAGATCATTTCCTACTTCTTCATCCTCTACCATTAGCCATTTAGTTTAGGATGTTTGCTTCACTAATTTCACCCTTAGTGAAGAGGTAGCATGAGCTTGAGTCTCCTCGACGTAGATCATCTTCGGCTTTGAAGACTTCGAGAAAGCTTGCATCTTTCACCTTGTGGAGCCTCTCAAGAGTTCGGAAGATCATTACTCGCAGCGAAGGGACATCTACATGGAGCATTTGAAGTGAAGGACCGGTCTACAAAGGTTGTATTCCGCATTAATTTAGTTTTTAAGATGTTAACATATTAGTTCATTTAAAGATCTAGTTAATATTCTAGAGTTAGGGTTCTTTAGAACGGCAAAAATTTGAAAACGGCATGGACGATGCCTCCCGAAACCTTGCTGCCGCGCTAAGTAACCCTACAAATCTTTCTAAATGAGAGGGATATTTTCTGTTAAACAGAAAATTGTTGGATCAAAAATCCAATGAAATGGGAGAATATTTCCCCATATATTTCTAAACAAAGATAGTTGTGCTCTGTTAAATAAAGAGCCCATGGATTAAAATCCAATGGTAATTAAAAATCACCATTTGACAGAATTAAATTCTGTATATGGGAATATATTTTCTTAATCTTGTTAAAGACAAGAAAAACATATTCTGTCAAACAGAAATCACTGGATTAAAGATCCAACGGTGGATAAAATTCCCCAAATAATTTTTGAGACCGATAAAATCAATTGGAATCTCTCAATGAGAGATTTTCTCAAAACTAATCAACACTTTGCCTTGCCTATAAAAAGGATCTGAGACTTCAAGTCTAAAAAAAAGAACAACAAAAAACAGACAAAAGCCACAAAATCGAGAATTTAATTCTCTTTTCAAAGAAGAAGATCTTCCTCCTTCTAAACCCTAGAGATAAAAATATATCTCCTTTACCTAGCATAAGTAAAAATAAAAACAAGGGTTTAACTCTTCATAAAAAGAACTTAGTTCTTTCTCTGATCTGAGATCTGAAAAGTAAATATCCCCACAAGTTGAGAATTTAATTCTCATCAGGAAGCTTTTGTTCTTCAGACTCAAAATCTAGGGAAAATAACTAGATCAAAAGAAAAGACAAATTGTCTAGGAATTTAATTCCTCCAAAAAGAGGGTTTAACCTTACATAAAGAACTTAGTTCTTACAAAAAGAATAGAAGAACTTGGTTCTCCAATAAAACTGATCCCGGATCTTCAAAACAGAGATCTTGGTGATTATTAATGGTCAAAATGCCATTAACAGAAGTTAAAACTTCTTCAGAAAATATCAACAGAGATTAAATCTCTAAAAAGAAAAGAACTTGGCACCTCACGTGAAACACACGTGAGTGCTAGATAAAAATTAGTGCTTAGCACTATTATAGTGTCTCACGTGTTTCCCACGTGAGCGCCCAGAACAAAGGACTCGGCGCCCCCTGTGCTTCCCACGTGAGCGCCCAACAAAACAGAACCCTTAGCGTCTCACGTGTTTCCCACATGAGCATTGTATAAAAGTGCTTAGCACTGTAAATTTAGTCAAAATGACTAAAGTGACTAGCATTGATTGGGCAGCGCCCATGTCTGAGCGACTCACATGCTTCCCACGTGAACGCCAGAGCAGCAATTAAGTGGTTATCACTTCTGAATAAAGGAAAAAAGCCCAAGACCGAGCCCGAATTGGCTAACTCTCTCTGAAGTTTGCTTGCAACTGAGCCCAAATGCTCTGTTGTTGGATCTTAATAAAATTTAATAATTCTGAAAATATTGCTAAGTTGATCTTAGTCTCAAATAAGACTAACGTATCATTAGTTAAAATAAATTGAGCCCAAATGCTCATATATTTAAATTGATCTTAATCTCAAACTAGATTAACGATCTTTAAATAAAACAAAATATTTTTGAACTAAAGGAAAATATAACTTAAGTTCAAAACCCAAAGCCCAAATCTAAAATGTACGGATTTGGACTGATCCGCGCCCTACGGGCGACAATAAAAACTAGTCTTCGTATACAATCCACGGGCAACCAAAATAAACAAAATAACTCACGACAAGAAGTGAACTACAAGGGAAGAAGAAAGTGGTTGTCGCAACGCGATAACGTAATTAACTGCAGGGGCTTACACCTGAAGGGAAAAGCGTCCCCACAATAAAAAAAACCCCTCACAAATGAGGAGGAATCTAATAAAATCTGCTACAACGGTCGCATCTATCTAAACTTCTGATATACAGTGCCATAAATCAACTTGGTATCTTCAGAGAGGTGGATGGATAAGTCCAAATAGCATCTGCCCCCAAATTCAAGCTAGACGTCCCAACGTCTCAGTCCGGTCTTCGACGGTAAACAATCTTAATTCATGGGACCCTTCTATCAACGAGTCACCTCCCGAATTCGAATCCTTTGACTTTTCGGATGAATTAGTTGAGCCGTCCGAGTCAATCTCTTACGCCAGCTATGAACCCCTCATGGAGTCTATCGAGTTCGAGCATTGACCTCCTACCCTACCTTTTATAATCTCTCCGCCGACACTTGAACTCAAGATTTTGTTGTCTCACCTTAAGTATGCATATTTATGGGAGAATGAGACTTTGCCCGTAATCATCTCGGCTTCTCTAGCCTTAGAGCAAGAGAAAACCCTTCTGTCTATTTTGAATCAAATCGGCAAGTTTTCGGTTGGAGAATGGTGGACATCAAAGGGATTAGTCCCTTAATTGTTTAACATCATATACATATGATGGATGATACCAAACCGGCCCGTGACCCACAAAGATGGTTGAATCCTGTCATGAAAGAGACGGTGAAGAAGGAAAATGTCAAATGCTTAGATGGTGGTATCATTTACCCAATATCTGATATCCAGTGGAAAAGTCATATTCAAGTTGTACCTAAGAAATCTAGCATCACAGTCATAACTAATGAGGCAAATGAGTTGATTTCGACTCGCACCCAAACCGGGTGGCGGGTATGTGTTGATTATAGAAAACTCAATACTGCGATGAGAAAAGATCACTTCTCTCTACCTTTCACTGACCAGATGTTAGAATGCTTGATGGGCATGAGTATTACATTTTCTTAGACGGTTACTCTGGCTACAACCAGTTTCCCATCGCCGATAAAGATCAATATAAGACAACTTTTACTTGTCCTTTCGGCACTTTCGGTTATAGACGCATGCCCTTTGGGTTATGCAATTACCCCATCACATTTCAGCGGTGTATGATGGGGATATTCTCTAAAATGGTCGAGAATTTTCTGAAGATATTCATGGACGATTTCTCTATCTTTGGAAACTCCTTCGAGGAATACTTACGTCATCTTGACGCTATTCTTACCCGTTGTAAGGACAAGAATTTAACATTAAATTGGGAGAAATATCATTTCATGGTTCAAGAAGGTATTGTCTTAGGGCATATCATCTCACGAAATGCCATTGAGGTTGATAAAACTAAAATAGATGTCATTTCCAACCTTCCTCCTCTCAAATGCGTCAAAAATATACGATCCTTTCTTGGACATGTTGGTTTTTATAGACGGTTCATCAAGGATTTTATTAAGATTGCTAGACCCTTGATTCTTCTTTTGGCCAAGGATACAACTTTTTACTTCGACTCAGATTGCTTGGCAGCTTTTGAATCGCTTAAATGTTCTTTCACTACCGCCCCCATTCTATCATCTCCCCACTGGAATTACCATTTTGGGCTTATGTATGATGCATCCGATTTTGCTATTGGTGTAGTCTTCGGACATCACATCGATAAGATGCCACATGTAATTAATTATGCGAGTAGAAGCTTGAACGATGCCCAAAGGAACTATACAACCATAGAGAAGGAACTCTTGGCATTTGTCTTTGCATTAGAAAAATTCAAGCCTTACCTAATTGGCTCACTAGTCGTAGTCTATACCGATCATTCCGCCTTAAGGCATCTTTTCGCAAAGAAGGATGCTAAATCCAGGCTAATACATTGGATCCTCTTGTTGCAAGGATTTGACTTTATTATAAAAGACAAAAGTGGATGTGAAAACGTCGTAACCGACCATCTTTCACGACTTCCTTCTTCGCCGACATTGATCTTGCTAATAAACGACTCTTTTCCGGACGAACACCTCTTGACCTTATCTTGCGAACCTTGATTTGCTGATGTCGTGAACTATTTAGCAACGAGACTTCTACCCAGTGAATGGTCCAATCAAGACAATCATAGATTTTTATTCCAGGTAAAACACTTTTATTGGGACGAACCTTAATTGTTCAAGTATTGTCCCGATCAAATCATTCGCTGGTGTGTCCCTAATAATGAGTTCAAAAGTGTGTTGTTCTTCTGCCGTGATCAAGCATGTGATGGTCACTTTGGCTTAAGAAAAACCGCGGAAAAAGCTTTGCAATGCAACTTTTATTGGCCAACGCTATTCAAAGATGCACATGATTATTGCAAAACTTATTCACGGTGTTAACACATGGGCCGGATTTCATGGAAGAATGATATACCGTTCCAACTAATTTTGGTTGCTAAGATATTTGACGTGGGGGGATTGCTTTCATGGGCCCGTTTCCCAACTCTTTTAGAAACTTATACATTCCCTTGGCATTTGATTACGTCTTTAGATGGGTTGAGGCAATACCGAACCGAACAAATGACAACAAGGCTGCCGTTAAGTTCTTTAAAGAAAATAACTTTTCTTGGTTCGGGCATCCTCGCGCTATCATTAGCGACAATGGGAAGCATTTCTGCAATCGGTCTTTCGAGACTTTGATGCAGAAATATTCAATCAACCACAAGTTTTCTATGCCCTATCATCCTAAAAAAAGTGAGCAAGTCGAGCTATCTAATCGACAAATCAAGCAAATCTTAGAGAAAACGGTTTCTAAGAACCGTAAAGATTGGTCTTCTAAATTGACTGATACTCTTTGGGTATTTCGTACTCCATATAAAACCGATCTTGGCATATCTCCTTATCGGCTTGTGTTTTGGAAAGCTTGCCACCTCCTTGTCGAGATCGAACATAGGGCGATGTGGACAGTTAAAGAACTTAACTTTGATGTTGACCAAGCGGGAAGCTATCGGAAGCTGCATTTAAACGAGCTGAATGAGCTTTGAGATGAAGCCTATAATAACGCGGTTATAGTAAAGAACCGGACGAAAGTGTTTCACAATAAACACCTTTAGCGAAAGACATTCACACCGGGACAACAACTCCTTCTTTACGATACCCGTCTTCATCTTCATCCGGGTAAGCTAAGATCTCGTTGGATGAGACCTTTTATGGTGCGGTACGTATACCCGCACGGTGCAGTGGATGTAGAAAATCCTAAAGACGGTTTACTTTTCAAAGTGAATGGACATAGATTAAAATCGTATTTTTCCGCTGACCTATCAGAGGAGCTCCTATTATTACAGGAACAACTTTATCACGACTAACTTCCTCTGCCTCTCCTCCATACTTCGGTTTTCCAGCCATAAACAGTGGCAATACTGTTTCAAATAAGTATGGGGTGTGTAAATTAGTAGTTATTTAAAAAAAATGTGTGCTAAAGACAAGTTTGGGGGAGGGTTTCCAATTGACCAACTTTTGCCCTAATGTGCACCATCCTTTTCCACCCAAGTTTTAAGATTTTTGAGCTCGAACAACAGCTTCAGTGGGGACACTGCTGCAAACAGATTTGGGGGGAGGTTTGTATTTATACGTGTATCATTTTGTACTGCATAAAAAAACAAAAAAAACTATGCCGTCAAGTTAGCTAGTGGGAAACATAGACTCAAAATCAGATTGATAGGTTAGAAACAACTAAATCTTAGAATTAGAACTTGAAAACCCGAAGAATAACCCTCCTTGAGTTTCACTGTAGCAAATATACGTCTTTACAGCACACTACACGTGTTGTAATTTTGAGAACTAGATGACAAATTTGATGTGTCTAAATTAAAACTTTGTGAATTTTCTTAAGATCAAACAAACTTGTTTGAAAATAAGAAATTTTGAGCATGATTCATGAATGAAATTAATATGAAGGGAAAGTATTGAATCTTTAATGAAAACTATGTCCGAAAAATAACACATCTTGAGCTTGATTGGAGTGATTATACACTTTTTCCACACTTACACGTCTTTAATCTTGGGATGAAAAGCATAACTTGAAGTATCTCCGTTGGTTTTCTTTCTAAGAATTCTCATGCATAAAATAAGTCTTTGTTTTGTGGCCTTGGTGACTTGGACAATTAAGTCCTAAGGGTGTTTTTATACCTAATGCCCTTAAACCATCTGGTTTGGGAGTCATTGACCCAAAGCTCGTTAAGAAACCTCGAAAGCATAATAAAACAAGCCAAGTAAGTGTTCTCTCCAAATTAAAAGTCCCCGCAGTTCTTTGAGAGAGAATAATCTTGGTTAAGGACGAATTTCAAATACAAGATATAAAACTTTAAAAGAGAATTTAACAGGGATATGAAAGCTTAAATTGAAGTTACATGACAAAAGACTATTGCACGTTCACAAAGGTGTGTATAAACGAAAACATGTGAGAGGCGGAGTGAAGAATAAGACCAAGTCTTTGTTAAAAGACGATAAAAATCCCAGATTTGACACCAAGTTGTAGAATGAGAACTCAAGAAAACTTAGGACTTTATAAGCTCGTGAGATACTTTTGAAACTTATTCCTGGTTTTTATTAAAGGCATGAAGACTTTTAATCGAAAATTTTGAAACAAAACGACACTATCTGCACAAGCACATAAAGACATATATGAGCTTAAGTTAAATGAAAAGTGAGACGTGAAAAATAAGGGTTGAAGCGTTCTAACTTAAGATGATAGAATTTCTAATTTTGATACTAAACCTTAGGATTAGAGTTGAGATTAACCAATGAACTAGTTTGATGGGATTTTATAGGTGTAATCCGCCGAAAACCCTCAGGAGATAACACTCATCCTACTAGGGACACCTAGAGGTTGAACGGCTTGTTGCACGAGCTAAGTGCAATCATGATGCCTATGAAAGTGGGCTAATATTTTCTTTTTCTTTAAAATAAAACAGTTTGGTCGGGACAAGCAAAAGATAAGTTTGGGAGTATTTGTTTACATCATAAAATTGCATTTTAATACCATCCATTCTTTATAATATTGCATATAAAATTGGTGCTTTTAATCCGAGTTTGCTACATAAGTGCAGGAAACAGGTTTGGAGCGAATGACGGACTTTAGAGCAAAACCGGACCGATCCAGTTAAAGGTCAAAGTCAGCTTAGTCAACCCTGCAAATTTCATTGTCAGCAAAATCGAAATATTATGTGCTCAGAGACCGTCTAAAATAGAGAGAACGCAATACAAAAAGTTTGGAAGCTCAAACCCATCACCAGACCGTGGAACCGCTGCCAAATCCATCGAATGACCGCGGATCCGCCGCTCCTTTAGTGCCGCACAAGTTAGGGTTTCGGGAGCAGTTTGGTCTTTTCGTGTACAGCGACTTCGATGCTAGGGTTTCAGATTTCAAGTTCTATAAATAGCAGCGAGAGCACCCAACAGAGAGGTGTCTAGGGTTTCATGTTTTAGGGTTTTAATTTTTTTTAGAATTTGCAGTCTATTTCCATAGCTATTAATAAATTGTAATGAAGCTCAAGTTGATCAATAAAAGGTAGGGGTTCTATGGCATTCTTGTCTACTTTAATTTCTGCATTTTATTTCCTTGCATTTTTTCGCTTGTTACTTTTATTATTAGGTTGATGATATTCCAAATGTCTTCTCTTTCTCTACGACCTCCCTCTCAACGATTTTTTTTGAAACCATGATACTCACAGAATCTCCTCGCTATCGTGAGAGATCTAGTAGCTAGTTTCTTTGATTAAAAGAAAACTCTTTTCTCCTTCCTTTCTCAACTTAATTATTTGTATACGATGATACTCAAAAGTTGTCCCTCGCTATAGTAAGGGCCCTATTAGTTAGCATATATTGGTTTTTCTTCAATCTTTCTTCTTTGTCCTCTTATTTTAATAATGAACGAGTATATTCTCACTTGTTAGGGTTGTAGGAAAGGGGAGTATAAGAGATGGTAAATCCCTTATATTCTTTTTATATTTTGATTTTTATAAACTTCAACAAGGTGAGTATTAACCCCCTTATTTAGGTGCATTGTCACTTCATGATAGTTGCGACCCCAATTTGAGAATGAGTTAATATTTGTTTTGTTGAAGGCATGAATTTAATATGGATCAATGGAAGAACAAGGGTCAATAGAGAGAATCCCTGGTACTCCTCTAAATACCTAATCCGCATTCATTCATATTCCTCGAGCTATAAATAATTAAAAGATAAAAAGATTAATCTATTTAATCACCATCCCTTAACTATCTAATCCTAAAACCCTAATAAGCACTTTTGTCTCATTGATGTCTCACCCTTAGAATAAAAAACAAAACCAACCTTTTCGGAATCAACTCGTCTAAAACATTAAAAATAAGACTATAGTCCCCCTGTGGACGACTCGTACTCACCGCGGCTAGCATTGCGACACCGTGTTGATTATGGTATTTAAAGCAATAAAAGACACATAATTTAACACCAATCAGCAGCTTCAACTTCATTGACTATCTACTTATGCATCTTCTCGCGAATGCAAGCTTCAGGATCATCGCCGATATCCTCCATCCTCCGGTATGAGGATATTATTGCTTTCTATTGGAAGACGCGATGCAAAATGCTTGACGTGGAAAAATTCATCAAATAACAAACATGCATTCAAATATTTATTTCAAGCTACAGGAAAGAGATCAGCAAACATGGGATCAGAATTACAAGGGTTAACAAAACAGTAAACAAAGTTCTCTAACTCTCTCTCTCTCTCTGCCTTCTCTACCGTGTCGTAATGGCAGTTCTCACGAAGAGTCATTCCCCATCTGTCAGTGCCATGCTAGTCGGCAAAGGAAGACATGACAATCTGTCGAGCTCGGATCTGACTCAGCATACTAATTAAGCGGTCTTTCAGAGGCTTTGTTATCAAGCAAGCCTCATGAACGCAGTTGATTTTGTCCTCCATTGCGTCGAACATCGCTAGAGTCATCTCCGCCGGATGAGGGGGAATGCTGTCAAGGATGGCCAGGAAAATCATCCGAAACCAAATAGAACCGGCGGGGAGAGGAGACCCCCTACAAACCATAAGCTCGTGCACCACCATGTCGCATTGATCATCCGTGAGAGCGGGATTCACCAGACAAGCAGATAAAACGAGGAATAATCTCCCCAATAGGCACCTCTCATGGTTGTCGAGGAGCATGTGGACGATTGCAAGCCATGATTCTTTCTCTGTTAAAGTAGTTCATTCCCTGTCACGCCCCGCTTCCCGGTATACGGACAGAGGACGCGACGAGGCCGCTACGTATTTACTGTGAAGTAAATACGCTAAGCGTATTTAAGCAATATAAAAATAAGCACAAGAGACAAGAGGTATAAACTGAACAACAACTTTATTTATTAACATTCTTTTGTACAATGCATGAAAAGTAAATACAACTGAATAAAAAACAATGCCTAAAAAATGGCATAACAGAAAAGAAAAGTACTAAAATGGAAAAGTGTACAATGAACTAGAGCTCGGGGTCCTCACTGAACTGGACCAAGTCTTCAGCGCTGGGCTCGATCTCCGATGTGTCCAGATCACCAGACGACATTCAAAGAAGAAAGAAAGAGAATGTCGTCAGCGAACAGGTCGCTCGGTAAGTCCCACAGATAAAGGAGAAATAGAATAGACAGAATAAGAAGGTATCTTTTAAAGTTGTAGTATATTGTTGTAATGTTATTTTAACGCTGTTGTTTGTAGCTTGGTACAGAAGAATGCCAGTGTATACGAGAGAAGTCTCTATATGCCAGAGATTAGAGGCAAGTATAGTATAAGGAACCGTTTATGCCACGGTACAACAGCAACTGGATTCATGTTAGGTGTATTAAGTCTTACAGTCTCGTGCCACTTTTAACACCTTCCGTACCAATCTACCCCTTAAACCCCGTAGTGTCTTGTTTGTATTGTATTGTAAATTGTATTGATTGTATAATTGGATAACTGACCGAAACCATGATATCAGTAAACGAATGTAACAGTAGAATCATGTAAATAGAGTAACTGGAGAACCATGTATATGGAATGTATATCCATTGTTCGGTTCAGTCAAGTTGTATAGATTGATAATTGGATTCATGGATTCATGTTGAATTGTAATATTGAAGATTGTAGATTATAGAATGTACTTGAATCATATTCAAGTCGGATTATAATGAGACTCACTCTGAGTCAGTAAATCGAAGTCCTGATTGTTTTTATATTATCAGTAACCACTGCACATGGACGGCAGGATTTGTGTCTTTTTCCAAGACGATTACCGTATTGATAACACCATTATTAAGTTGTTTACCTTAAATCGGCAAACACCCACTTCTCCGGCTCCCTGAGGCTCAAGAGATTGGTCCCGTTTAAACCTATGTTTACTAGGGTCCTTAGGGTAATTTATAGAACTTGAGGGGTTTTATGTAAAAATACTTTTATATACTTTTCAAAATACACCCCAAGTATTTATTATTCGTCTTTAGAGTTGTAATGAATGTAGATTTTATATTGTGATTTTCTAGTGAAAATATCATAATTTCAGAAATAAAGGTATTTATTTGTAATATTGATTTGTATGGAATTCATGGTATTTTAGTGTAAAATTGATTCTTGTGATATTGTAGAAAAGGTGGAATATTTATAATACTTCAAAAATAGATATGTTTATGTTACATATACATATATTTATATGAAAATAATTTTTGTATATATCTATAATATTCTAGAAATCTCGTTTTCTTAAGATGTCGTATTTAAAATATTTTGAGACCGAATGCTCCTTGCGGAGGTCTGAATCTCGCACTACTAAGCCCGAGAATGTGTGATAATCCGCACCATCCCAAACGGGTTCCCCAAATGGGTTGTAGCGGCGCTTTGCAAAGATTTGTATAAATACTAATCATTAAGGAAAACGGTTTTATTAATTATGGTTTTCTCGTATTCTATGTTCTAGGGTCTTCTAAGACAACTATTCTGCTCCTAACTGGTCCAAAACGACAAGTTGTGAGATATCTCAAATCGCCTCTTCACCGCCAATTGTGGCCAGGTAAGTACAAGTGAAGAAAGGTGGGATCCGCTCACGAATCACCATGAGACGAGCCTTTTAAAGTTACCTTTCTCACTTGTCTAGCCTAGACACCACAAAGTCAGGTTTAGATAAACGACTGAATGCCCACAACCTTCCTCTGTCCTAATGATCGCGACAGTCCTTAATTGGCTGAGTCTAGATATATTTTATTAGCTCAAAGGTTATTTATTTATAAAGATGTATCAATACTAAATCTTTTAGAAATGGTTTTATTAAATAAAGGGTATTTAAATGAAAATATTTGTTTTCCCGTATTCTGAGTTCTCGAGGGTATCGTGTTATGTTGCATATGAGTGTGTGAGGAGGTAGGTCGTTACCTCATGATCTACTTAAAGGTATAGCATGTTTAATGGAGTTAAATATAGAATTGAAACAATATGGTATTTAAGTGAAAAATACAGTAAATTGAAATGGCCATCATTTTATGAAATGAAACTTGATCAATTTGGTTGATTAGTGTTTAATAGACAACATGAGAGAGTTTAAGCATAATTGTATTAACGAGAAGTGAAGTTTTATAAGAAACCAAATCGGATTTGTTCCGATTCCGTCGGGTTTTGTAATCCGTATTTTTAGAATAGAAAAGAGAGATAGAAAATTGAACTTACGGGTTTTGGACAACAACAAGAGGGATGTGGAATGGGAGGAGTTGTCGGTGCGTCGTTTCGTCGGCGGGAGCTCCTAGAATGATCGTCGGAAGTTCGCCGGAAAATTCGCCGTAGTTTCACCTTTCGCTCACTTCGATTGCACACAAGGATTTCTTGAGAATTCTAGAAAGTTGGCTCAGAGTTTGGGGGTGAGAGGGTATAGGATAGGGGTGGCATTTATAGGGTTAGGCTAGGGTTAGGGTAGGTGAAGAGTTTAAATTAAAAAATGTAAAAATATATTAAAATTCGTTAAAATATGGAGTAAATGGGGATTTCAAAGGTCTCTGGAACCGATCTGAGAAAATGAAGTGTGCAGGGGAGTAGGGGAAAGGAAGATCCCCAACTTTGCAGTTGGGGACTCGGCCGTCAGGCTGAGTCCGGCCGACGGCGCCTGCCCGAGTCGGGCCGAGTCGGGGGTCAGGGAGGTGGGGGGTCTCCTGGTGTACATACTGGTATATTTACCTTTTCATGTGTAGTGGAAAATTTGGGAGTTATCACGTGTTGACTGTTGGACTTCAAAAAAATTTAAAACAAAATAAATATTAAAAATAATATGGGGTATGGAATTTGAACTCTGGTGGCCTGGTTCAGCAATGCAAAGTATTACCAATGAGCTACAAGCTCCTTCTTGTAATTAAATTGCTAATTAATTACTTAAGTCTTGTGCTCAGGCAATAAATACCCCTTTATGGATTTTTAAAAAAAATTTGTAAAAACTTTTATAGGAAATTTAGGGTTGTTACATTCCCTGTGAAGGAGAAGATGAGCACTGCTTCAGATTATAAAGAAAAGTATTTAAGTCTCGGCACAGAAAATGTTGTGCATAGTGGAACTATTTCCAAGCTCTGACTAAAAGAAAGCGTTTGAAAAGAAAGAGTTGACTCAGAAAAAGAAGAGAAAGAAGGCGAAATCATTCCCTCATAAAATGAAGCGGCGCCTCACGTGAAAGGAACTTGAGCGCCGACGTGCAAAGCACGCGGACGCCTGTCTTAGATAGGATTAAATCCTAAGGCAGCGCCTCATGTGAAAGGCATATGAGCGGCGGCGTGCAAATCACGTGGACACTTGATTGAGTTCTAGGACCAGCGTCTCACGTGAAAGGCACGTGAGCGCCGGCGTGCAAAGCACGTGGGTGTCTATTGAAGTAAAAATTAAATTCTTTGGTTACGCCCACATGCATAGCACGTGAGCATTAGCGCCCAAATTAAAGTGGGTCTACTTGGGTAGAATTAAATTCTACATGGAAAATATTTCCATAAACATTCCATGTTAAAATGATCCGTTAGATCAAACATCCAATGGTGATTAAAAATCATCAAAAGATAGAATTAAATTCTATATGAGAAAATATTTCCTTAATATTTATAAAGAAGAAAGATATACTCTGTTAAACAGAGAACTCTTGGATTAAAAATCCAATGGTGTTTAAAAAATCACCGTTTGAATTAAAAAACAAAATTAAATTCTATATATGGGAAAATATTTCCCCAATCTTATTAAAAACAAAAAAAATATATATGCTGTTAAACAGAAAATCACTGGGTCATAGATCCAATGGTGGATAAAATTCCCCGAATAATTTTCGAGACCAATTAAATCAATTGATATCTCTCAAATGAGAGATTTTCTCAAAACTGATCAACAGTTTGTCTTACCTATATAAACAATCTGAGACTTCAAGTCTCATACAGAGAGACCCCACATAAGCTTTGGCAGACAAAAAATAGAAGCTACAATCAAGAATTTAATTCTTGGGAGGAAGAAAAGTTCATTCTCCTCTCAAACCCTGGGTAAAGAAAACAAATATCAAAATATCTCCTTTACCTATCATACATAAGTACAAGAGTTTAACCCTCCATAAAGAACTTAGTTCTTTCTCTGGATTTGAGATCCGCAAGACCAATCTTCCATAAGTTGAGAATGTAATTCTTATCAGGAAGATTTTGCTCTTCAGACTCAAGATCTGGGAGAAAAGCTAGACATGAGAAAAGAAACATGAACGAAAGAACGGGAACTTATATTCCAGGAATTTAATCCCACTAAAAACAGGATATAACCCTATATAAAGAACTTAGTTTTTATAAAAAAATGAACAAAAGAACTTAATTCTCAAAATTCTGATTCCAGATCTTCAAAACAGAGATCTTTGTAATCATCAATGGTCAAAACACCATTGACAAAAGTTAAACTTCTTTATAAAATTAAACAGAGATTAAATCTCTAAAAAACTCAGTGCCTCACATGATATCCACGTGAGCGTGTGAAAGATTCCATAAATTCAGCATCTCACGTGAAATACACGTGAACGCTTAAAAACTCAGCGTCTCATGTGAAACATACATGAGCGCCCATAAATGAGAGCTCAGCGCCTCACGTGAAACACACGTGAGCACCCAAAAACTCAACGCCTCATGTGAAATGCATGTGAGCGCTCAAAATCTCAACGCCACACGTAAGCGCTGAACAAAAGTGCTTAGCACTATATATATAGTCAAAAGACTAAGTGTTTAGCATTGCTGAATGAGGGAAAAAGCCTAAGGCTAAGCCCAAAATTGGCTAAGTCTCTGAAATTTTCTTGCAGCCAAGCTCATATGTTCTGCTGATGGATCTTAACAAAATTTAATGACCCTTAAAGATATTTCTAAGTTGATCTTAATCTCAGACAAGACTAACGTATCCTCGGTGAAAATAAATCGAGCCCATATGCTCACATATATATTTAAGTCGATCTTAGTCTAAAACCAGATTAACGGTCCTTAAATAAAATAATATATTCTTTGAACTGACGGAATATACAACCTAAGTTCAAACCCAAATCTAATATATACAGATTTGGACTAATCCACGGCATACGGGCGGCGACATAAACTAGTCTCCGTATACAATTCACGAGCAACTAAAATAAATAAAATATAACACGACACGAGGTGACCTACCAGAGCAAGAGAAATTTATTATCGCAACGCGATAACATAATTAACTGCAGGGGCTTGCGTCTACAGGGAAGAGCGTCCCTACAATAAAAAAACCTTACAAATAAGGGGGATCTGATAAAGTCTGCTACATCGGTCTCATATATCCAAACCTCCGATATACGGTGCCATAAATCAACTTGGTATCTTCGGAGAGGTGGATGGATATGTACAAATAGCATCTGCCCTCAAATTCAGGCTAGACGTCTCCACGTCTCAGTCTACTTTTCGGCGGTAAACAGATTCTGGCACGCCCGGTGGGACCTCTTCCTCTTTCTACTCTACACTTCATGTGTCATGTTTCGTAAACAAAATCGTGGTTTGCTATATTCATGGTTTCCTTGGGATGCAAGATACAAAAACTTGGTGCTTCACCCCTGTGCAGAATCAATGACTTTCAACTGCACTTCCTGCAAAAGAAACTCTCACTCCATCCTATTTGGAGGAGTGACTTATGGGCCTATGCGGCCTCTATCTTCTCAATGCCGGTGGGGCAGGTCACCCAAGCCACTACCGGACTATTCTTCAGGACCATGTTGTCACCTATGAGCTTTGGTGCCACAACGCAATAAGAAGAAGCTCCCCGAAGGTCGGTCTTCAATTGGCTGGTTACTGATGTTGGGTTATGCTAGCGCCCTGGCCATCAAACCGTGGCCGATTACGGAACAAAAATTTTACAAACCGGCACTAGTACAACCCGTTACTACGGATCTACCATTAACCCTAATCTAGCAATCTAAAGAGAGTTAGGAATGGTTATACCGAATGATCCACGTCCTTCGGTCTTTAACCACTTTCCCAAGGTCCTAGTGGCCACCATGATCAAGCTTGATATCCGGTCTCCCTCCATCGAAGATGATCCACCTAAGAGTCTATGAATCGAGCTCCATCCTCATATCCGAGGTAACTATAGTATCTAGTTCGCTAAACTAGATAGCCTAGAGGATGTAGAATTTAATGATGGATTAATTTTTCTCTAAACACCCTAGGTTTCTCAATACATGAGACTTGAAGGGTGGAAGTAGAAGAAGAAGCTTGAGAATGAGAGTGTGAAGCAACTCAAGAAAATGGCTAAGTGCTGTGAGCAAAGAATAAAGCATCCAAGTAAAGAAAATATCTCACAATACTTACAAATAACAAGCATGCTAGAATAGTGTCCATGAGTCACCATATGAGTCATAGCATGAGTCACCACAAAGCCATGCTTGACATAAATGCTCACAACACCTCATCCTCCACCTCATTAACCATTTAATCATAAATGGTTAATGCTAAATGAGGTGGCATCTTCTAGAAACAATCTTGTAATAAATTACAAGAATACCCCTCATTCGTATATACATACCCGCATCCATATTCCGAAAAATACGAATACAAAGAACGAAAATAATCAAAAATATAATACTAGGACCGGCTTAAACCAAAGCCCGCTAGTATTATCCGTCTGAATCATGATACGTGCACAAGTGCACGTAAATGATCGAACCCTGCCGTAAAACCATACGACCTCTACATCGTTTCGCCCGAATTAGGAAAACCCTCCGTGTGGGGCTCTAAAGACTCGTCAATATGCTGGCAGTGGGTTTAACCATAAGCACGTTAGCGGCATTAGCTGTACGTAACGGCTACCAAGGTATTGAGCGAAAGGAAGGCCGACGAGCAAACTCATCATGACCCCTACTGAGTCTGTCCGTGACAATATCCGTACAGTCCAGTCCATTCATCTAAGAGTATCGCATATCGAGTCTAGGGGGTGGATAAAGTCAGACCCCTAATAACGCGACATTTCATGTCGGTATGAAACCCATCACTACCTGAGAAACTACTGATCCTTGATCAGTAATTCTCGACTATCTTGGCCAAGGATTTCTGGTGATGGCCACCCGTGCACAACGTGACATCAACCTCCAATACCAGGAGAGACGAATCCCTAACAATCTGCTTAATGCCTCCATGTGACTCGGGACTGTACCCAACTAAAACCTGTTTGCATGACTCCTTTGAGCCGTGGTAGGGTAGTAATCAAAGTATAGTGGGAACTCACACGAGACAAATGACGGTCTCAAGTCGACAGACTAACCTGTACACATGTCACTTAGGAACTGATATCTGACGATAGGTATAATACCAACTAGCAGGTTCCCTGCGAGTCCGTCCAGTGTACTCATAGCCCAATAAGCACCTGTATACTATCTTAGGTGAACAAACTAACACCAATGGCTTGTAAGACCTGGCCACCGCCCCCCGTCGGGGTCTCGATTAGTATACACTAGTCTACTCTGGAGTATCGATGCCCAGTCTCGAAACTCCCACGACTAGGGACATTTAAGGATGTGCTTATAGACCGCCCAGCTTCCACGTATATGATCGCCATCACAATGCTGGTAGTCAAGCAAGAACCCTATGGGCTCTCAACATGTAATAGTGATCTATAATACCATCTAAAGTATGTACATGATGATAAAGACAAATCAGATAGTATACTATCATCTTGAGTAAGACTGTTCTACCCGTATAGGTCCTCCCTCAATCATCTCAATCGTGTGCCTGCGATGAAAATAATTAACTCGAGGGCATTATAGTTAACAACTGAGTCAGCTCCTATCAGCAAGCCGTCCAATTCTGAAGTCTCAGTCTTTATTAAGCTGAAGAGAAACTCAAACGGACTTGTGAAGAAGTCTGTGATTCCAGAAGGGGTTGCCATAAAACGGCTAGTGCTCCCTACTCCTACCATACGTGAGGCCAACAAAAGTGCTTCACCACCAAGACAGTCGGTCTTCGACAGATTGGCCAACTTTGCTCCAGCTCTGCCAAGAGCGTCTATCTTCAAGAGGATGACACCAAGCAAAGCTCCCCAACAACAACGGAGGCATGATGAAGACGCCTCAAATACTGAGGCAGTTCCTAGTGCAAGACGCTCGACGTCGCCACTAGTGCCGAGTGAGACAAGCTAGGGTAACTCTCTCTCTCTCCGGGCTTACCCTACCAACTCCTATGGTGGATGTTGACACTGCCATTCCAACTGGGAACAACTTTGAACCGCTTGGGAGGGTGCGCAAAAACTCTCCAATGGCGGCGCTAAAGAAATCACCCTTACCTGCAGAAGCTACAGTGCAGGCAAAGCCGGAGCAGCCTTATCAGCAGCTCTCCTCGAAAATTCATAGAGTCTGTCGGAAAGTCCAAGACTCGGTTCTTGATAAAACTACTCTCGTCGACCTAAAAAATCTAAGGTCCGACAAGAAAGGGATTGCTCTTTCGCCATACAATGGGGGATTTCTCGTCAAGAGGCGCTTGTCATAACGGCTGCTCGTGCTCCAACCTCTCATACAAGAATGAGGCCGAAGAAAATTCCACCTCCAACGGCAAAATCCAAAGGTGACGGCTCCAAACGCCCCAAGTTTGGGGGCATGACTATTCATACGGTCTATATAGCGAACGGAAAGAAGCGAGCCATGCTTCTGTGAGTCACAAACCGTATACTCGGTCGCTAACGAAGGCTCAGGAGCAACAGAAAAAGCTCCAAGAAATGTTGACCAAAATGGCAGCACTCACCGGACCTAAAAAAAGTCCGGACAAGAAAACAGAACAACGCCAGGAGCAAGAAATCGATACAAAGTTCTTGCGACGGGTTCTGGAGAAGAAAGATAAGGAAGCTGCGGAGCAGGCAGATGGCTCTTCTATTCCAAGATAAGGTTGGAATGATAATCCAACCAGAATCACCGGCTGAACATCCTCCGGTGATCATCGAAGATGATAGAGGGAAACGTCAAATCCTCCCCAGGCCCTTTCAATGGCCAAGGAAGAGACGATCTCCAAGGCAGCCCTGGATGATTACATTTTTTAGAAAATTAGAGCTCACCACGCCAATGAAGCTGCTAACTAAATCGTCAAAATTGGACGACTATATTCGGCCTGGTACGACCAAATAAACTACCCGCCGGGATATACTATCCCGAAGTTACACGTATATAAAGGAACAGGGAATCCCTATCAGCATGTCGCACAGTTCAGAGTTTTGTGTGGCAATACGAGAGGCGATGACAAACTTCTACTTCGCCAATACGTCGGAAGCTTATCAGAGACATCTTTCGAATGGTACTCGGAGCTCCCAAATGACTCCATGAAAACCTTCTCTGAAATGGAGTTGCTCTTCATGCAAAGGTTCGCCGATGCGAGTGAATGCACTCCAATCACGGCACTAATCAATTCCAGGGTCAAGCCAGGTGAAACGTGGGTCCAATATATGATTCGATGGCGGAACCTGTGATCCAAATGCGAACAGCGCATTGAAAAGTCTCCGACTGTAGGAATGTTCATCGAGACGATTGATCCTCTATCGAACATGTCCCAGTTCATGACCTTCTTCAAGCCCACCACGTTCCAGGCGTTGATTGATAAGTTAGCACAGATGGATCAGATGGGTCATGGTCCTTCCTCCTCAAGAAAGGATCCTCGAAACAATAACAAGGCCAAAGGGAAAGCAGCCTTTGTTGCCAACATGCAGCAACAACCGGGCGGTCCGGAAACACCTGTCCGTCAAAACAACCCTCGTACGCGTCCATCCTTAGAAGAAAGGCTGGGACGTGCATACTCATTCCATCACGATAAAATGAGGAGGTTGTTTGAGCCGGCGATGCGAAATAATCTGATCATATTGCCAGATCCACGGCGACCTGCACAAGTCGGCGACGTCAATAACCCCAAATATTGCTCCTACCACAGAATAGTAAGCCATCCAATCGAGAATTGCCATATCTTCACAAACTGGGTCGAGGACCATTACTAGCATGGGACGTTCACACCGTCTGACAATTAGAGGGTAGATCTGCCCCAAAGCATGCTCCCAAAAAAGTGGATGCGCAGGGGGCATCCCGCTCTCTCGTGGAAGAAGCTCCATGGGAAGTATGTCTTTCATAAAAAACTAAAAGAATGCTGAAAGATTTACAAGCATGTCCAGCAATCAAGTGGAAAAGCCCGCTTGAGCCCGAAATTATAGAAAGGATGCTGAAACCGTGGCCCGCGCCGAAGACTGTCGACAAGGGGGAAATCCCCCAAGTCAAACCTTCAAAATCTTCGAAGAAAAAGAAGAAGAATAAAAAGCATGTGCAGCCAGCTGAATATGTCTACAACCGCACGGACCTTCAGAAATATATAGACGCGCTGGAAGAATACAATCAAAAAGCGCGAACACCAATCACATTCGAAGAATTTCTCAAGCATATTTTTTAGGACAAAGATAATGACGATGATGAGGAAAACCACTCATCAGACGAATTGGAAGAACGTGTATCTAGCCGCCACATGATCTCCCATTCGTCCATATATGATGAAGAAGTTCCGCCGGCGTCAGAAAGTGACGTGGGTGAAATGGAGGCAGAATCGACGCTAAATTCCCTGAAACTGGCTGAAGAAGACCCGATTGAAAGGCTACTAAATGAAGCCTTTCAAAAGAGCAAAGACGGTCGAGAATGCGAAATGGCCATATATGAAAAGGCTAAGCATCGGTGTCTGAACAAAAAAGCTACAGTGAGGATGAGTCATAAAGCTCTCCGACCAAACCAAGGCATGCCTGCAGCAAATAAGAGCAGGGATAAATCTGAAAAACGGTTTGTCAAAGCCCTATCACTAGGGATGAAGTTACCACCGCTCATGATGTACACGCCTAGGGTCCCATATTTTGATGGAGGAGAAGGACACCCAAAATACTGTGCATACCACTGAAGAGTCACTCATCCCATCAAGGAGTGCAATGCCTTCAAGAAATGGTGGCAAGGATATGTTTCCCACAGAAAACACTTCAAGAAGGAAAAGCGTGAAGCTCACGCTCGTCGAAATGAGAATGATAGAATGACAGCAAACAAAGAAGCAACCGGCAACTGTCATATGGAGGGTACCAGTTCAGAAGGGGGGAAACCCCGAGTACTCATGTTTGGGAGCAATTCTGAGGATGAAATACCCCTCGATTCTCTCTTTGAAAACTCCTCTTGGAAAAAGAAGAGGATAAGAAGAATTGCGAGAACATCTAACTACGCTGCCTGAAAAGAACCTTGGACCCGCAAAAAAGGGTTCAAATAAAAAGGATAAAGGAAAAGAAAATGCCCAACCAAATTTCCCTTGATTAAGAGGTGGCCAAAGAGCTTGCCGCGAAAGACCTGCCTAAGAAAACTAAGGCAGATTATAATGTCCTTGCTCAGCTGAGGAAAATACCCTCACAACTGAGTATTTTGGATGCTTTGCTCTTGTCTAAAGAGACATGAGACTCCCTGATCAAAGCTCTGCAAGAGCCTGATCAGTTTCAGGTCTTCCTTGCAGAAGAGAAGATGAAAAACGAACTGGCAGAAGTCTACACGGCTGACATTACATTCAACAATGAAAATCTACTCCTCAGTACATGCAAACATAATCGACCGTTCTATGTCAACGGGTACTGCCACAACGTCAAGATAGGGAAAATCCTTGTTGACAACGGATTCTCCGTCAATCTTCTCAACATGAGAGTGCTACAGGAAATATGTATGAATGTTCAGCACTTTTCCCGAGACAAAATAACCATCTCGGGGTTCGACTCACAGTCGTCACGGACACTTGGATACGTAATATTGACGCTCTGCTTCGGGTTGCTCGTCACTGACATCAAATTCCATATCATTAACACTAAGACTTATTACAACGCTCTACTAGGCAGGCATTGGCTGCATGAGTACAACGTCGTCCCTTCTACACAACTTCAGTGTATAAAGTATTTCAAAGATGGCTTTGAGTACACCGTCACGGGAGAGCTCAATCCTTTCTCGGTGAATAAAATGCAAAAGTATGAAGATGCCAAGTACTTTTAGCAGGAATTTGAAGACACTGAAAGATGCCACAGGCCTAAAAATAAGAAGAAATCAATGGCCACCATCCTGATCTCCAGAAGTGATACCGAAGAAGACGAACAAATAATCTACTCGGGACAGCCTCTGAGAGAGAACAATAAGCCCAGACCATCGACCCCTATCCTGGTCTTTGGCAGCGACTCTAAAGATGAGACGAACGCGGTGTTCTCCGTTTGCCCATCAACACAAACTCTGGTCGAAGCGGATCGGAGTCTACATATTATGATGACTCCGCCTCGACACTACAGGGAACTTGACGCGCTAAAGACATATAGCGTGCAAGAACTGAAAACTTTCTACGTACCTTCAAGACGAAGAGGTGAAAAGAATCTGTTTACCGCCGAAAACAGAGACGAAAACGGGATGGGTCGTCTTGCCTGAATTTTGGGGCAGATGCTATTTGGATTTATCCGTTTACCTCTTCGAAGATGCCAAGTTGATTTAAGGCACCGTGTATCGGAGGTTTGGACGGATGCGGCCGTTGTAGCAGACTTCATCAAATTCCCCCTCATTTCTAAGGGTTTTTTTATTGTGAGCACGCTCTTCCCTGCAGACGCAAGCCCCTGCAGTTAATTACGTTACCGCGTAGCGATAACCAATTTCTCCTGCTCCGGAAGTTCACTCCATGTCGTGTGTGTTTGTTTTATTTTTGGTTGCCCATGGATTGTACACGAAGACTAATTTATGTCGTCTCCCGTAGGGCGCAATTAGTCCAAATCCGTATATTTTAGATTTGGATTTTTATTTAAGGATCGTTAATTTAGTTTGAGATTAAGATCAACTTAAATGTTTGTGAGCAGTTGGAGCTCGATTGTTTTTTTGTTAAGGATAAGATAGTCCAATTTGAGACTAAGATCCACTTAACAAGGTTTTAGGATCATTCAGATCCAACAAAAGAGCATTTGAGCTCTATTGTTTTAGTTTAAGGACGTTTCGGTCCATTGTTAGTTTAAAGACGTTTCGGTCCGTAGCTAGTTTAAGGACGTTACGGACCGTATCGGGATGTGCTCATCGGTTTGGGAGTGCACCAAAGAGTTGTTGGTTGTCGGGACCCGCCACCTCTCTGAAGACGGTTAAGAATTACAACGACGTATATTAGAGGTATGGAGAGATGTACCCTTGAACCAATTTCCAGATTTGAGGAGAGATATGGGATGAATATCCGTCGGAAGATCATTAGTGAAAGATCATCAGGCTAAGATTGGGTTTCTGTAATACCCACGAGTGCTAAGCACTTAGCTGCATACAGCGCTCACGTGTATATCACATGAGGCGCTGCAATAGTGCTAAGCACTAACTTATGTGGCGCTCACGTGTGTTTCACATGAGGTGCTCCAATAGTGCTAAGCACTAACTTTTCCCGACGCTCACGTGTGTTTCATGTTAGGTGCTATATAACTTGGCCTTGAGTCATCACATGCTTTTCACGTGAAACACTGAGTTCTTTTGGAGATTTAATCTCTGCTGATGTTTCTCTATTAATGGTATTTTGATCACCAAGATCATTATTTTGAGGATCTTGAATCGGGTTCTTTAAAGAACTGAGTTCTTGATTTGAAGAAACTATGTTCTTGATTTGAACTCCATCTTCACCGAGAGATTAAATCTCTGTTAGTGATATTTTGACCATTAACGATCACCAAGATCAGTATTTTGAGAATCTTGAATCGAGTTTTTTAAAGAACCGAGTTCTTGATTTGAAGAAACTGTGTTCTTGATTTGAACTCCATCTTCTCCGAGAGATTAAATCTCTGTTAGTGGTATTTTGACCATTAACGATCACCAAGGTTAGTATTTTGAGGATCTTGAATCGACTTCTTTAAAGAACTGAGTTCTTGATTTGAAAAAACTATGTACTTGATTTGAACTCCATCTTCTTCCTTTTCAAATTTGTTCTTCCATGAATCTTTGATTCTCAAGAAAAAGATCTTTCCGATGAGAATTAAATTCTCAACTTGTGGGAGATTTATCTTGCGGATCTCAGATCCATAGAAAGAACTAAGTTTTTTAAGAAGAGTTAAACTCTTGGTTTGAGAATTAAATTCTCTTTTGTTTTGTGGGAGCTTTTGGGAGGCTTCTGTATATTTTTTTAGAAGCTTATGGGGTGGTCTCCTCCTTTTTGGATTTAACCTTCTTGCTCCTATTTATAGGAGAAGAGAAAAGATCAATCTGTTGAGAAAATCTCTCATTGAGAGATCTTGATTGATTTCATGATCTTTTAGATCAATCGGTGAATTTTATTCACCGTTGGATTTTTAATCCAAAGGCTCTCTGTTTAACAGAAAAAAAGATTTCTTATTTTTTTAACAAGATTATAAATATTTTGTTGGTTTTAACAAGATTATAATTTTATTCTATCATATCTTTTTAGTTTAACAAGATCAGAAAAATATTTTCTTAATATGGATATCTTGTTAGCATAGAATTTTATTCTTATCATGTGAATATCTTGTTAATTTAAAAAGATTAGGAATGTTGAATTTAATTCTGTTAAATGAATATCTTGTTAGTTTAACAAAATTAGGAAAATATTTTCCTATGATAGAATTTTATTCTATCATATGATCACCGCTGGATTTTTGATCCAAGGGTCCTCTGTTTAACAGAGAAAATCTTTCTAGTTTTAGGAAGATCAGGAAAATATTTCCCAAATAGAATTTAATTCTAGAATTTTATAGGAGCATTTTAAATTGGCGCGCTCACATGCTTTGCATGTGAGCGGCAAGAGAACTCGCGTGTTTAAGACGTGACCCTTAGTGTGGGTTTTAGCCTGTTTATTTTCAGCGCTCATATGAGCATATGAGTGCTCACGTGTTTAACACTTGAGGCCTTTTTGGCCATTGGTGATTTATGTTCAACGCTCATATGCTTTGAATATGAGCGCTCATGTGTTTTACACGTGAGGTATATTTGGCCCTTAGTTATGTGTTTTCAACGCCTATATGCTTTGCATATGAGCGCTCACGTTTTTGGCCTTTTGTTATTTTCTTTCAGCGCTTATATGCTTTGCATATAAGCGCTCACGTGTTTAACACGTGTTGTCCAACCGTGAATTCTTTTCCTCTTTCTTCTCTCCCTTTTTTATAAGGGTTATAAGGGAACAAATAGCTCTTAGCCGAAAATTTTGGCGTGAACAGCGATCCTCTTCTACAAATCTATGAAGACTAAGGTAGAGAAAGAAGTCTGGCATGGTGCCAATCACTCTTGACAGGCTCCGGCCCATCTGCATGTAGGGATATTATGGGGAGGGATTAAAGAAACTGTTAAAGCACCAAGGTGTACCTCTTGAACAAACGGTTTGGCAACCCCAATTCTACAAAAAAAATTGGGATATCTCGGAGGCTCAACGAAAGAAGCCTAACGAGAAGATGGAAACAACTCGGTTGGGATATGTTCGGTCCAAGAAACGGGAGCAAGTCTACAGCTGCCACGTCATAAACAGCTCGAGTGAAGAAAAAAACACTCTTCCAAATAGCCATGACGTCAAATTGGAGCAAGATACCACTTTGAGAACGTTAAGTCCTTCGCTCAAAGAGCAAATTGACAAACTAATAAAAGAAGCTTGTCAGGCGAGCCGAGACAACTACAGCCGTGAAATGACCATATATGAAAAGGCTAAGACGCAGCGTCTCAGTCGGCTATCAATGTGAGAAATAGACCTTGATGCCCTCCATCTACAACCCGCTGTATACTCCCATGGAAAAGGAAAATCCCGAAGTGGAGGTAAAAATAAGGTGAAGAACGTGAACAACATTCAAGGACAACAAAGCAAGTCTAAGACGCCTATTGATCAAGGAAAGTCCGCTCTTAACCTATCCCTCATAAAGAAGATGGGTCGGAAATACTCATTTCCTTGAGACAAGACAGGAAATATCTTCAGCCTTGTCATGAAGCACCAAATGTTGACGCTTCCGGAATCTTGGCACCCTAAACCGATAAATGAAGTCCACCATTCGGACTATTGCTCCTATCGCAGAGCAATAGGTCATCCCCTTGAGGACTGCTTCACATTCAAGGATTGGGTCGAGGACCAATATCACCAAGGCAGGTTTATGCTATCCTGTAGGTGTAGGATAAACCCGCCACAAAAGCACGAGCCAAAGAAGACCTATACCGTCAGGATGAAACTAGCTCGACCGTGAAAATGGAAGCGGGCTCTTACCTGTTATATGATAACTCTCTCAAAAAAGGGAGAGGACGAGGACATGAGTGACCTCTTCAGATGCTTCGCAAATGAAGACAATGATGAGGAGATCTCAGAATTTCCACCGGCACCAAAAGAGCTGGAGGATGGGATGTACACCACATCAGACGACCTAAGAAAAATCGACTTAGGAATGGAGGATGATCCGAGGCCGACATTTGTCAGTGAGCTGTTATCTGAAAAACAAGTGGCCACATTAAAATATGTGCTCATGCAATACAAAAATTTCTTCGCTTGGAACTACTTCGAAATGTTGTATTTAGATCCAGAGGTAGCGGTACACAAACTGGCCATATCGTCTGACATAAAGCCAATCAAATAAGCATCAAGAAGGATGCGGCTCGAACTTGAAATGAATACCAACGCTGAAGTCAAGAAATTAATTGACTCCGGATTCATCCATGAAGTTCAATATCCTAACTGAATCGCTAATATCATTCTAGTTATGAAGAAAAATGGAACGGTTCGCATTTGCATGGACTTTCGGGACCTTAACAAAGCCTGCCCGAAGATTGAATCCCCAGTACCTGTTACCGAGCTGATGATCAATAACAGATCCACCCACGAGGTTTTCTCCTTCATGGATGGATCTTCAGGATACAACCAAATAGAAATGGATCCCGAGGACCAGAAGCATACCGCCATCTGGACACCGTTAGGCGTATTCTGCTACAAGGTGATGCCTTTCGGTTTGAAAAATGTCGGAGCTACATACCAAAGAGCCATGATGAAGATATTCGATGACCTCATATACGAGTTCGTCGAATGTTATATCGACGACCTCGTGGTCAAAAGCAAATCTCATGAGGAACACTAGGAACACCTAAAGATTGTTTTCGAGCGTCTTCGGAAGTATAATCTGAAGATGAACCCTCTAAAGTACACGTTTGGAGTCTCCTTAGGCAAATTCCTTGGTTTCATCATCCGCCACCGAGGCATCGAAATTGATCCCTCAAAAATCAAAGCGATCGTGGAAACGCCATCGCCACGAACCCTCAAATAGCTGCGATCTCTCCAAGGAAAGCTCGCATACATCCGGCGGTTCATAGCCAATCTCTCCAGAAAATGTCGCTCCTATAGCCATCTGATGAATAAGGGGACCCCGTTCGTCTGGGATCAGAAATGCCAAAATGTATTGGACGAAATCAAACAATACCTGCAAAATCCGTCGGTATTGGCCGCTCCGATTAAGAGAAAGCCCCTTATCCAATTACAACATCCCTTGAAGGTTCTCTAGGCGCATTATGGGCATAAGAGAATGACCAAGGAAAGGAAAGAGTTTTGTACCATTTAAGCCGAGTTCTCTTAGGGACAGAAAGCAACTGCTCCCGAATCGAAAAGCACTGTCTGGTGCTGATCTTCGCAATTACGAAACTCAGACACTACGCCTTGGCGCTTGAGGTCCATCTCATATCAAAAGTGGATCCTCTTAAGTATCTGATGTCAAAGGACATACTGACGGGGAGGCTTGCCAAATGGGCCCTATTTCTGATAGAATTCTCGATAACGTATCAACCCCTCAAAGCGGTGAAAGGACAAGCCATCGCAGAATTTCTTACGGAACATTCGATACCAGCCAACTCATCCCTAAATTGTGAGTTGTCGGATGAACACGCGTTTGACGCAGTCGAAAAAGAGAAAGAGAAAAATAAGTCCCAATAGGAACTCTACTTTGATGGAGCATTTTCCATGAAGCGGTGAAAAAGGAATACTCCCATAATCAAAGTCGAGGCGGGTCTTGTTTACCACCGAAAATGGAGACAAAACCGCGTAGGTCGTCCTGCCTGAATTTAGGGGCAGATGCTATTTGGGTTTATCCGTCCACCTCTCCGAAGATGCCAAGTTGATTTATGGCACAGTGTATCGGAGGTTTGGACGGATGCGGCCGTTGTAGCAGACTTCGTCAGATTCCCCCTCATTTCTGAGGAGTTTTTGATTGTGAGGACACTCTTCCCTGCAAGCGCAAGCCCCTGCAGTTAATTACGTTACCGCATCGTGATAACCACTTTCTCCTGCTCCAGAAGTTCACTTCGTATCGTGTGTGTTTGTTTTATTTTTGGTTGCCCGTGGATTGTATATGGAGACTAATTTATGTCATCGCCCATAGAGCGCGATTAGTCCAAATCCATATATTTTAGATTTAGGTTTTTATTTAAGGATCGCTAATCTCGTTTGAGATTAAGATCAACTTAAATTTTTGTTAAGAATATGTTAGTCCAATTTGAGACTAAGATCTACTTAACAGGGTGTTAGGATCATTTTTGTTTCAGATCCAACAAGAGAGCACATAGGCTCTGTTGTCTTAGTTTAAGGGCGTTTCGGGCCCTTATCGCCATTTTGGAGGCGAAGTTGTAGTTTGAGGACATTTCGGTCTGTAGATCACCATTTTTGAGGTGAGCTTTTATTTTAAGAACGTTACGGTCCATAGACTTTAGTTTAAGGACGTTACGGTCGATAGATCACCAATTTTGAGGTGAGGTTTTAGTTTAAGGACGTTACGGTCCGTTGTCGCCATTTTGGAGGCAACGTTTAGTTTGAGGACGTTACGGTCCGTAGAGTTTAGTTTAAGGAAGTTACGATCCGTTGTCGCCATTTTGGAGGCAACGTTTTGTTTGAGGACGTTTCGGTCTGTAGATCACCATTTTTGAGGTGAGATTTTAGTTTAAGGACGTTTCGGTCCGTTGCCGCCATTTTGGAGGCAACGTTGTAGTTTGAGGACTTTTCGGTCTGTTGTAGTTTAAGGACGTTTCGGTCCCTTATCGCCATTTTGGAAGCGAGGTTTAGTTTGAGGACATTTCGGTCAGTTGTAATTTAAGGACGTTTCGGTCTGTAGAGTTTAGTTTAAGGACGTTACTGTCCGTAGAGTTTAGTTTAAGGACGTTACAGTCCGTAGATCATCTTGCGCGCACGTGTATTTGATATGTGTCGGGATGAGCAACGATGATATGGGAGACACCCAGCTTGGGATGTGGTTTGATGTACCGAAGAGCAGTTGGTTATCGGGACCCGCCACCTCTCTGAAGACGTTGAAAAATTACAACGACATGTATCAGAGGTATGGAAAGATGTACCCTTGAACCAATTTCCAGATTGAGGGGAGATGTGGGATGAATATCCGTCGGAAGATCATTAGTCATGTTTGGGACTAAGATCAGTCTAGAAATACATGAGCACGGGGGGCTCGATTGATTGGAGATGAAAGAGGTTTTGGCCTTAGGAAACTTGGCTAATTTGGGTTAGATCTGGGTTTCCATAGTCACCCCCCGAGTGCTAAGCACTGGTATATGTAGCACTCACATGTATCGCACGTGAGGCGCTAGATCGGTGTTAAACACTGAACTTTGGAAGTGCTCACATGTGAACACGTGAGGCGCTCCAAAGTAGGAGCTGTTTTCTGGGTTTTATTCCCTTTTTCATATAAGTGCTAAACACTTGGTTCCTGTGGTGCTCACGTACGAACACGTGAGGCGCCCTCAAAATGTGAGCGCTGTTTTTGGGTGTATTCCCTTTTTCATATAAGTGCTAAGCACTTGATTCGGGGTCGCATGGAAAACGCTTGATTGCCCTAGGAGGCACTTCCTGTTCTTCTTTTAGGCGTTCACGTGGGAAACATGTGACTGCCTTAGGAGGCACTTCTTGTTCTTTTTAAATGCTCACGTGTGAAACACGTGACTCGGTCTCAGCCATTCTTTTTTGTCCATCAGAGATGCTCACGTGGGGAAACACGTGAAGTTTCGTTATAGTGTTGAACACTAATGAATCACCAGTCTTTCCTTCTATGTGCATGAAGATTTTGATATCATATTAACGATACTGGGATCTGAGTTTAGAGAATTTCAAGTCTCTTGTTTTATAAGAATTAAGTTCTTTTTACAGTGTTAAACCCTAATTTTATCAGAGGAATTAAATTCATATATACGTTTGTAAGAATTAAATTCTTTGAACTTAGTTCTTTCCCCTAAGTTTTGAATCTGCATAACAGAATCTCCCCGATAAGAATTAAATTCTCAACTTATGGGGAGATCTGCTTCTACAGATCTCAACCAGAGGAAGAATTAAGTTCTTTTTTTTTGAAGGGTTAAACTCTTTGTTTGAGAATTAAATTCTCTTTTGTTTTTTGTGGGAGCTTTTTGGAAAGCTTATGGGGTGGTCTCCTCCTTTTAGAGAATTAAATTCTCTATGTCTTCTTCTTCCCCTCTCTCCTCCTTCTATTTATACGAGAAGAACAAGAATCAATTTGTTAAGAGAATCTCTCATTAAGAGATTATGATTGATTCCATGATCTTTTAGATCAATCGGTGAATTTTATTCATCGTTGGATTTTTAATCCAAAGGCTCTCTGTGTAACAGAGAAGATTCTTGTTTGTTTAAACAGATTATGAATATCTTGTTAGTTTTAGAATTTTATTCTTTCATATCTTTTTAGTTTAATAAGATCAGAAATATATTTTCTTAATATAGAATTTAATTCTATCATATGGATATCTCGTTAGTTTAACATAGATTTTATTCTTATCATATGAATATCTTGTTAGTTTACCAACATTAGGAAAATATTTTCTTATGATAGAATTTTATTCTACCGGATGATCACCGTTGGATCTTTGATCCAAAGGTCCTCTGTTTAACAGAGAAGATTTTTCTTGTTTGAGGAAGATCAGGATAATATTTTCCAAATAGAATTCAATTCTAGAATTTGATAGGAGCATTTTAAATTAGGGCGCTCACATGCTTTGCATGTGAGCGGCAAGAGAACTCGCGTGTTTAATATGTGACCCCTAGTGTGGGTTTTAGCCTGTTTATTTTCAGCGCTCATATGAGCATATGAGCGCTCACGTGTTTAACACGTGAGGCCTATTTGGTCATTGGTTATTTATATTCGGCGCTCATATGCTTTGAATATGAGCGCTCATGTGTTTTACACGTGAGGCCTGTTTGGCCCTTAGTTATGTGTTTTCAACGCCTATATGCTTTGCATATGAGCGCTCACGTGTTTAACATGTGAGGCCTGTTTGGCCTTTTGTTATTTTCTTTCAGTGCTTATATGCTTTGCATATAAGCGCTCACGTGTTTAACACATGATGTCCAACCGTGAATTCTTTTCCTCTTTCTTCTCTCCCTTTTTTATAAGGGTTATAAGGGAACAAATAGCTCTTGGCCGAAAATTTTGGCGGGAACAAATGCCCCCCACTACTTTGCCCACGTAAGTATGTACGTGGGTGAAGTAGTGCAAAGTTATGCATGGACATAGAATTGAGGGTTTAGGAGACAAGTTTAGGGTCCTTGTAGCCTAAGGCTTTTTTCATCTTCATAAGCCGTAAGGGTCTCAAGAAGGTTTTTCTCCCTACAAGTCGAGAGGATCTCATAGATGCATATTCTCTCTATAAATCGTAAGGATTTCTAAGTGTTCATCGTCTCCATGAGTCGTAAGGATCTCACTCGGGTATTTTTCCTTACGAATCGTGAGGACCCGTAAGTAGCTTCTTCATTTCATTGGCGAATGTGGCCCATAGATAGTGTACAAGAGTCAATTTGGACCTTCTTGTAGGGCAGCGATGGCTTAGGAAACATGTTTGGATCTTCCGCCTAAGACTTTTCAACTTTATGAGCCGTGAGGGTCTCATAAAGGCTTTTCTCCTTACGAGTCAAGAGGATCCGCAGGTGTATTTTCTCTTTAGAAGTCGTGAGGATCTCCTAAGTGTGTTTTCTCTTGAGAGTCGTAAGGATATCACAAGAGAATTTTCCCCCTTACAAGTCAAGAGGACTCGGAAGTGGGTTTTTTTCCTCCTTGTCGATATTCGACTTTGGAGAATATGGCCCGTGGATAGTATACAAGAGTCAGTTTGGACCTGCTTGTAGGGCCACAATGCTCAGGAAACAAGCTGATATCCCCGTTGCCTATGGCTTTTCACCTTCATGAGCCGTGAGGGTTTCATGAAAATATTTTTTTCCCTACGAGTCGAGACAAGTCGAGAAGTTCTCATAAGAACATTGTTTTCCCTACGAGTCGAGAGGAGTCAAGAAGTTCTCGCAGGAATATCCTAACATTATAACCCTTGCTCTTTACGACAGAAGTCCGTTAGGTTTTGTGGTACTAGGGTTTTTGTCCGTGGTACCGTCGCGTTGGATGATGCATTCCCCGATATGCAGTCTTGCTGTTCGAGTAGCCCCGCGACTGTCGCGTCTCTGATCCCTTCGGGGGCTGGACAAGAGGTCTTCAAGTAATCTTCCAGGTTATATTACCGTCGGAAGAGCAAGCATTAGGGATTTTCCATGCTGCTTTTTACTTAAGTTTAGGCTCAGTTTGGGAGCCCCGATGAGTCATAACCACTCCGCGCTGGCGTAGGATGATCTCCGATAGTCTTTCAGGTTTTATTTGAGTTGTCGTCAAGACCCTGAAGCTAGGAATTTTCCTTTGCTTTGTTTGTTGACATTGTGTCTGTTGTAACGAGAAGAATGTCGAGGTTGTCTCTAGGTTGTCTGTAAACCGTCGAGGCTTGGAACTAGGGACTTTGCTATGGCTCCGAGGTAGTCTCTAGGTTGTTGGTGAACCGTCGAGGTTTGGAACTAGGGACTTTGCCATGGCTCCGAGGTTTTGACCCTGGGGTCGGTTGTTGATGTTGCATCTGCATCCAGCTGGAGTTGAGAAGGAACGCCGGGGTGACATTGCGTCTGCTGTATCGAGACGAACGTCGAGGTGGTCTCTAGGTTGTTTGTGAACCGTCGGGACCTGGAACTAGGGACTTTGCCATAGCTCCGAGGTAGTCTCTAGGTTGTTGGTGAACCGTCAAGGCTTGGAACTAGGGACTTTTCCATGGCTCCGAGGTAGTCTCTAGGTTGTTGGTGAACCGTCAAGGCTTGGAACTAGGGACTTTTCCATGGATCAATTGTTTTGACCCCGGGGTCAGTTGTTGACATTGCATCTGCATCCTGCTGGAGTTGAGAAGGAACGCCGGGGTGACATTGCGTCTGCTGTATCGAGATGAACGTCGAGGTGGTCTCTAGGTTGTTTGTGAACCGTCGGGACCTGGAACTAGGGACTTTGCCATGGCTCCGAGGTAGTCTCTAGGTTGTTGGTGAACCGTCGAGGCTTGGAATTAAGAACTTTTCCATGGCTCCGAGGTAGTCTCTAGGTTGTTGGTGAACCATCGAGGCTTAGAACTAGGGACTTTGCTATGGCTCCGTTGTTTTGACCCTGGGGTTGGTTGTTGATGTTGCATCTGCATCCTACTGGAGTTGAGAAGGAATGCCGGGGTGATATTGCGTCTGCTGTATCGAGACGAACGTCGAGGTAGTCTCTAGATTGTTTGTGAACCGTCGGGACCTAAAACTAGGGACTTTGCCATGGATCCGAGGTAGTCTCTAGGTTGTTGGTGAACCGTCGAGGCTTGGAACTAGGGACTTTGCTATGGCTCCGAGGTAGTCTCTAGGTTGTTGGTGAACCGTCGAGGCTTGGAACTAGGGACTTTGCCATGGCTCCGTTGTTTTGACCCTAAGGTCGGTTGTTGATGTTGCATCTGCATCCTGCTAGAGTTGAGAATGAATGCTGGGGTGGCATCGCGTCTGCTGTATCGAGACGACCGTCGATGTGGTCTCTAGGTTGTTTGTGAACCGTCGGGACATGGAACTAGGGACTTTACCATGGCTCCGAGGTAGTCTCTAGGTTGTTGGTGAACCATTGAGGCTTAGAACTAGGGACTATGCCATGGCTTCGAGGTAGTCTCTTGGTTGTTGGTGAACCGTCGAGGCTTCGAAGTAGGGACTTTGCCATGGCTCCGTTGTTTTGACCCTAGGGTCTGTTGTTAACGTCACGTCTGCATCCTGCTGGAGTGAGAAGGAAGGTCGTGTTGATCTTCTAGGCTGCAGATGTTACCGTCGAGATCCGAATCTCCCTTTGACAGAGCCCGGTGGGGAAATGTGGTTCTCTTTTCGTTTATGCCCATGGATTGTATACAGGGATTGATGTGGACTCACCTGCAGGGCAAAAGTTTTATCATTTTTTTTATTTCTTTCCGCGATGCTTTATCATTTCAGCTTTTTTATATCGTGAAAGTCGTGATTGCCCAATCATTTCGGTTTTTTTATCGCGGTGCCCAATCATTTCGGCTATTCTTTTCTTTTTACTCACTATTTTTTATTGCTGGTTGCCCAAACATTTCGGCTGCTTTTATATGCATATATTTTGCTTGCTGATTTTTATTGCGAGTTGCCCCATCATTTCGGCTACTTCATATGCATTTTTTGGCTCGCTAATTTTTGTTGCGAGTATGGAACTTGAGATCTGATACCAATCTTGGTATCAGCACCGCTGCGATTGGAATATTGGCAGGAGCGAATCATCATTTGCCGTGAAAGGACTTTAAAATTGACACATGTTCAGGCATCAGCATCGCTACCACTGGAATATTGCCATGAGCAAATCATCATTTGCCTTTGCTGATTTGAACAAAGATGGCTTAGTAGACAGGGTTAGGATCCTGTCGACTAAGGATTTTGACTTTATGAGCCGTAAGGGTCTTATAAAGGGTTTTCTTCCTACGAGTCGAGAGGATCCCGTAGATGTAGGTTCTCCCTAGAAGTCGTGAGGACTCCTAAGTAATATTTTCTCTTGCAAGTCGTAAGGATCTTACAAGAGTGTTTTCTCCTTACAAGTCGAGAGAACTTATAAGTGTCGTTCACCACATGAAGACATTCCTTGTCATTGGTGGAACTTGGTGGGGGAAATCATTTATTTTTGCCCGTGGATTATATACAAGAGCCAATATTAACCGCATGTAGGGCAACTTGGGGAGTGTGATGGCTTAAGAACAGGTTCAGATCCCTATATCTTAAGGCTTTTGAATCTTATGAGCCGTGAGGGTCTTATAGGGGAGAATTGTCCTTACGAGCCGTGAGGATCTCGTAAGTGTAATTTCTCCTTAGGAATCGTGGGGATCCATAAGTGTGTTGCTTCCTTGTGAGTTGTAAGGATCTCACGCGGGTGTTTTCTCCTCACAAGGTCGAGAGGACCTTGCAGGTGTTTTTATTTTAACGAGATTGCGCCCTTTCGGGTTTTCACAAATTCGCCGGTAGCCCTACTGTTTTTACTCACGGAGCCCTTTCGGGTTTTCATCCATGCCCATTTCACTCATGGACATACTTTTTTCTTTAACGAGATTGCGCCCTTTCGGGTTTTTCACAAGCTCGCCGGTAGCCCTGTTGTTTTTACTCACGACGCCCTTTCAGGTTTTCATCCGTGCCCGTTTCTCTTGTGGACATACCGTTTTTTTTGGATGTGCAATCTTCGCCATGGGAGCTTTGAATGCAACACAGATCCCAGGAAAAGATATCGCCATGTTTGGGGCGGAGTACTAGTTTAGGGACATTTCGTTCCATGATCGCCATTTTTGAGGCGAAGTTTTAGTTTACAGACATTATGGTCCGTTGTTAGTTTAGGAACGTCTCGGTGACATTTCGGTCCATTGTTAGTTTAAGGACGTTTTGGTCCATTATTAGTTTAAGGACTTTTCGGTCTGTTGTAGTTTAAGGATGTCTCGGTCCGTTGCAGTTTAAGGACGTTACGGTCCGTTGTTTCCATGTTTGAGACGGAGATTATGTTGGATACTACTTTTAGAGTTTTAACTCAAGAAGATAGCGAGCGGACACAACCGTCGTCATCTATCATTGACCTGAATCGTGACTCATCAGGCGTAGTACTTCTTAAGGAATCAGTCGTTTATTGGCCGGAAGGGTCTTTCGCTATGCATGTCCATGAGAAAGTAGGCCCCATCTTGGTAGAGCTTGTCTATGATGTACGAGCCCTCATAGTTTGGCTCGAATTTCCCCCGTTTAGCATGATTGGGGATCATTGGTAGTTTGACAACTAGTACGAGTTCACCTAGGCGGAATGTTCTCAGGCTGGTTAGTCTTTCGTATGTGCGCGTCATCCTTGCTTTGTAAGCTTCTAGGTTTTGTTGCGCCATGAGACGATTTTCATCGAGGGCATCGAGCTCTTCAAGCCGAAGATGAGCTTTTTCTTCATCCGTCAGTTAGTAACGAACCGCCACTTATAGAGAGGGTAGCTCTATTTCCAAGGGGGTACCGCTTCCGTGCCGAATACCAACGCGTATGATGTTGTATTCGTAGCCGTTTTGAACGTGGTTCGATACGCCCAGAGTGCTTCATGCAGTCTCTCGTGCCAATCCTTTTTATTTCTGGACACCATTTTCTTTATGATCTTTGCCAAGGTCTTGTTGAAAGCTTCAGCTAGACCGTTAGCTCGGGGATCATAGACTGAAAGTATCTCCAGTCTATATTGTGCTGCTGTAAGAAGCGAATGATCTTATGGCTTCTGTAGGCTGGCCCATTATCCAAGATAATCCGTCGCGGAGTGCCGAACTGATAGATGGCATGTGTCCTGAAGAAATGGAGGATGTTCTTCGTCTTCACTTCCCTTAGCGGTACTGTCTCTGCCCACTTAGAGAAGTAATCGGTTGTTGCCAGTATGAACCGATGTCCTTTGGATGACGCTGGTTTCGATGGGCCCAATTATATCGGTTCCCGACATTTTGAACAGCCAGCTAGCCACCGTTGGGTGTAGAGGATTTGGATGCTGATGGATGAAGTCCCCGTGAATCTGGCACGAGTGACACTGCTTTGCATATTCAAGACAGTCATGAATCATTGTGAGCGAATAGTAAACCATTCTCTTGATCTTTAGCTTCATATTTGGCCCGGCTTGGTGAGATCTGCAGAGTCCATCGTGAGTTTCTTGGACGACTCTCCTTGCTTCTTTTAGTCCCAGACATCTTAGCCATAGACAGTCAAATGGTCTCTTTTATAAAGTATCATTGACGAAGGCGAAAGACAGAGCTCGTTTCATGAGCTAATGTCTTGATGACGCATCTTTGGGCGTTTGATGAGATTTGAAGTAGTCTATAAAGACTTCTCTCCAATCCGTAGCCTTTTCTTCATCCTCTATTTAGCAGGCTGCTTGTTTGGTCGCTTCCTTCCTTTCAGACGATTCCGGAGATATTTCTGCTGGAGAATCCGGCGGCTTTGCACAATGATCCTTACGTCATCGAGGTCTTCGTCGGCCAGTTCTTTAGCGAACTTGGCTAATGCATTCGCCTTGCTATTTTCTGCCCGCGGTATGCTTTCTAGAATGTAGGAGAGGATTTGAGTCAGCAGTTGCTGCACTCTTTCGCCATATTTTACCAACTCTGGTTTCCATGTCTGATAGTCACCATTTACTTGGCTAACGACCAGCTGGGAGTCTCTATATATGAGGAGGTTTTTGATTTCCATGTCGACAGCAATCTCAAGACCTGCTATCAAAACTTCATACTCAGCCTCATTGTTTGTTCTCGGCTCTGATAATGAAAGGGAGAAACGCATTATCCCTCCTTGCGGAGTCACGAAGATAAGGCCCACCACGGCTTTAATTATGGGGGTGTTTTGTTTTCGCTTTTTCATGGAAGATGCTCCATCGAAGTAGAGTTCCCATCGGGCATTATTTCCTTCCTCCTCCTTGTTGATTGTTTCGAATGCGTGTTCATCTGGCAATTCGCAATTTAAGGAAGAGTCGGCTGGTATCGAGTGCTCTGCAAGAAAGTCGGCAATGGCTCGGCCTTTCACTACCCTGAGGGGTCGATATGTTATCGAGAACTCCATTAAGAGGAGGGCCCATTTAGCGAGCCTTCTTGATAGTATAGTTCTCGACATTAAATATTTAAGAGGATCCAACTTTGATACGAGATGGACCTCATGTGCCAAGGCATAATGTCGAAGCTTCGTCATCGCGAAGATCAGTGCCAGGCAATACTTTTCAATAGGGGAGTAGTTGTTTTCTGCCCCCAGAAGAACTCGACTCAAATACTAGAGAACTCTCTCCCTCCCCTGGTCATTCCCCTGTGCCCATAGCGCGACTAAAGAACCTTCAAGGGTTGTTGTGTATAGGATGAGGGGCTTTCCCTTGACTGGAGCAGTCGGTACCGGCGGATTCTGCAGGTATTTCTTGATTTCGTCCCGTGTACTTTGGCATTTCTGATCCCAGACGAATGGGATCCCCTTCTTCACTAGATGGTTGTAGGGACGGCATTTGCCGGAGAAGTTGACTTGGATTTTGACGACTGTTTAGGTATTAGTATCGCTACAACTGGGATATTGCTAAGAGCGACTCATCATTTGCCTTAAGAGGACTCGGAATTTGATACCGATTTAGGCATCAGTATTGCTACAACTGGGATAGTGCCAGGAGCGAATCATCATTTGCCCCTATCGATTTGAACAAAAGTGGATTAGCAGACAGGGTTAGGATCCTGTCGACTAAGACTTTTGACTTTATGAGCCGTAAGGGTCTCATAAAGGGTTTTCGCCCTACTAGTCGTAAGGATCTCGTAGGCGTATTTTCTCCTTAAGAATCATGGGGATTTATAAGTGATGTCTTCTCTTGTAAGCCGTAAGGATCTTCCAAGAGTGTTTTCTCCTTATAAGTCGAGAGGACCTACAAGTGTTATTCACCATATGGGGTCATTTCTTGCCATTTGTAGAACTTGGCAAAGAAATATTTATTCGTGCCTGTGGATTGTATACAAGGGTCAATATGGACCACCTGTAGGGCAATTTGGGGGATATGACGGCTTAAGAACAGGTCCAGATCCTTGTAACTTAAGGCTTTTGAATCCTATGAGCCGTGAGGGTCTCACAGAGGGGATTCTCCTTACGAGTCGTGAGGATCTCGTAAGTGTATTTATTTTAACGAGGTTGCACCTTTTCGGATTTTCACAAGCTCACCGAAAGTCCTGCTGTTTTTACTCACGGCGCCCTTTCGGGTTTTCATCCGTACCCATTTTGCTTGTGGACATACCGTTTTTTTAGCGAGGTATTCCACTACATTGTAGGACCAGTTTGTAGGCCCCTTAGTATCCTTCCTGTCCTGTGAGAAGAAAGGACCATTCTACATAGAGATTCTTCCGCCAGTGAGAAATATGCCCCCTGTGTATATCTCGGGGGGAGCGAGTACCCACGCCGTCGCTATTTTGGTGACAGGTTGCTTCAAAGCCGCTTATTTTTGTTGAGCGTAGGCGACAAACGCCATCTTGCCTCCGCTTTTCACTCGTCATCATCAAATAAGAAAGAGTCTTGACCCATTTGATCCAATCGAGCCATTTTATCCATGAGTTCTACGAAGGTCGTTGGCTTGAAGAGGGCCATATACGGGGACGCCTTTGAATTTGGGTCAAGGGTGGCTATGAGCATTCCTATGGCTGCAACTTCATCGATGCGTTACTCGTATTTGACCAAAGATTTCGCCATCGGGTAACATGTTGAACCCAAGTCTCATTTGGTCTAATCTTTTCGTTGATCAGTGCCGTCACGGTAGTATGTTCGTTCTCATCAGCGAATCCCTGACAGAAGATCATATCCATTTCGTCGAAGCTCTTCCCGAAATCATTTGGGAGTTCTGCATACCATTCGAAGGCGATGCCCGCCAGACCGCTGACGAACTGTCGGAGGAGTGGTATGTCATTTCCTCCAGAATTGCCGCACGTGGATTTAAATTGCGCAATGTGCTGGCGAGGATTCACAGTTCCTTTGTACATGTGGAATGTTGGAAGTGTGTACTCTGGCGGGTATTGTATCTGATCGTACCACGTCGGATACGGTCAAACAGTCTTGATTGATCTATTTGCGGCTTCACTGGCATAGTGAGCTTTGATTTGTTGAGCAGTATATTCGTTCAGTTTTGCTTTTGGAATCATTTGATCTTCAGCCGTTGATGAGACTCATAGAGGATTTGAATTGTCACCCTTGTCTTTAAGAGCGACTACCGGCGGTTCATTTTCTTGTGGTTCCGATTGAACCATCGTTTCGGACATTTCTGCCGCTTCTTCATCTCCCTTTTTGAGAGCGTGATTTAGAAAATCAATATCCAACTCGTGCTCTGTTCTTTCTCTAGGTGCGTCTTCGTGATTTGCCTTAGACGATGGATTAGTGAGTGTTGCCGCCTGATCAAGCATCTTCTGCAGCTTTTCACGTTGCAGTTGAGCCTTTTTCAGGGACCGAGTATGCGGTCCGTGGCTAATAGATCCTTGAACTTCATCTTTGGAGTTCACCATGTGGACTGCATGAACTGCCGTGCCCCCAGACTTGGGGTGTTTGGAGTTTTGGCCTTCGGAGTTTACCTCGGGCACTTGAGCTTTATTAGGCATCTTTTTGTGAGAAGCCACTTTGGTTTTTTTTGGGGGGGCGTTGTATCAGGATCCATCTTGGGATAAGTCTCCTTGTATTTGAAAGGGGATTGTCAGAATATGGCTAACGTTTAGAGGAAGAGACGTGGTTGATGACCGAGTCCTTCATCTGCTTCCACACTTATATATAGACGGGGAAAGTTATTTTAAGGAGCGAAGTGGTTTCTGCTCTCGTGGGATCTCCCTGGGCAGCAGAGTTTTCATCAATACTGCGGCGGGAGAATTTTGTCTGACCCATTGCAGTAGTTCGAAGCTATTCCCGGTTGGAACAGCAGCATTCATCATCAGAGTTGAAGCAGGTGGAGTCAATGCTGATGGAGAACTGCCCCCGGCTCGTTTTGTATGACACTGATATCGACGTCGACCGTTTCTTACGTCCAGGATTTGATTAGCCTCTGGATTTTGCTGAGCCTGCCCCCTGTTTCTTTTGAGAGTTTGAATATTCTGCCCCCTGCATCGACCTTGATCTTTGGCAGATGCCAGTTGTTTAAGGATTGATTCCGTCGGCAAAGCTGCAGCTTGAGGAGCCGGCCTGTGGAAGACAGACTTCTTCTACGCTTCCTCCTTCGGCGTTGAGGCACCAAAGGTGGGAGGTGGGAGTATCGACCTAAATCGAAGCCCGTTGATTTCTTAAAGAGCCGGATTGCAGAGATTTGAGGCTGCAAGTGACCCATACTTGACTCCGCTAGATGTGACAGAGCCTGAATTGCGGTGAGTGAAAGCAAACGCCATTCTCGGAAAAGAAGGAACGCCAACTTCATTATCTCATCACCAAAGAGCAACTACAAACATACACACCGTGATTATATGATCGCGTGAAAAACATGACACACGAACTGTGGAGTAGAAAGAGAAAGAGGACCCACCGGGCATGCCAGAATCTATTTACTGCCGAAAACGGAGACGAAACCGCATAGGTCGTCTTGCCTGAATTTGGGGGAAGATGCTATTTGGGTTTATCCTTCCACCTCTCCGAAGATGCCAAGTTGATTTATGGCACCGTGTATCGGAGGTTTGGACGGATGTGGCCGTTATAGCAGACTTCGTCAGATTCCCCCTCATTTCTGAGGGTTTTTTTTATTGTGGGGACGCTCTTCCCTGCAAACGCAAGCCCCTGCAGTTAATTACGTTACCGCATCGCTATAACCACTTTCTCCTGCTCTAAAAGTTCACTTCGTGTTGTGTGTATTTGTTTTATTTTTGGTTTCCCATAGATTGTATACAGAGACTAATTTATGCCATCGCCCGTAAGGCGCGATTAGTCCAAATCCGTATATTTTAGATTTGGGTTTTTATTTAAGGATCGTTAATCTCGTTTGACATTAAGATCAACTTAAATTTTTGTTAAGGATACGTTAGTCCAATTTGAGACTAAGATCTATTTAACAGGGTGTTAGGAACAATTTTGTTTCAGATCCAACAAGAGAGCACATGGGCTCTTTTGTCTTAGTTTAATGACATTTCGGTCCCTTATTGCCATTTTGGAGGCGAAGTTGTAGTTTGAGAACATTTTGGTCTGTAGATCACCATTTTTGAGGTGACGTTTCAGTTTAAGGACGTTACAGTCCGTAAAGTTTAGTTTAAGGATGTTACGGTCCGTAGATCACCATTTTTGAGGTGAGGTTTTAGTTTAAGGACGTTATGGTCCGTTGTCGCCATTTTGGAGGCAATATTTAGTTTGAGAACGTTCCGGTCCGTAGAGTTTAGTTTAAGGACGTTACGGTCCGTTGTCGCCATTTTGGAGGCAACGTTTAGTTTGAGGACGTTTCGGTCTGAAGATCACTATTTTTGAGGTGAGATTTTAGTTTAAGGAAGTTTTGGTCCGTTGTCACCATTTTGGAAGCAACGTTGTAATTTGAGGACTTTTCGGTCTGTTGTAGTTTAAGGACGTTTCGATCCCTTATCGCCATTTTGGAGGCGAAGTTTAGTTTGAGAACATTTCAGTCAGTTGTAGTTTAAAGACGTTTCGGTCCGTAGAGTTTAGTTTAAGGACATTACGATCCGTAGAGTTTATTTTAAGGACGTTACGGTCCGTAGATCATCTTGCGCGCACGTGTATTTGTTATGTGTCGGGATGAGCAAAGATGATATAGGAGACACCCAGCTTGGGATGTGGTTTGATGCACCGAAGAGCAGTTGTTTATCGGGACCCGCCACATCTCTGAAGACGTTGAAAAATTACAACGACATGTATCAGATGTGTGGAGAGATGTACCCTTGAACCAATTTCCAGATTGAGGGGAGATGTGGGATGAATATCCGTCGGAAGATCATTAGTCATGTTTGGGACTAAGATCAGTCTAGAAAGACGTGAGCACGGGGGGCTCGATTGATTGGAGATCAAAGAGGTTTTGGCCTCAGGAAACTTGGCTAATTTGGTTTAGGTCTGGGTTTCCATAGTCAACCCCCCCAAGTGCTAAGCACCGGTATATGCAACACTCACATGTATCGCATATGAGGCGCTAGATCGGTGTTAAACACTGAACTTTGGAGGCGCTCACGTGTGAACACATGAGGCGCTCCAAAATGGGAGCTGTTTTCTGGGTTTTATTCCCTCTTTCATATAAGTGCTAAACACTTGGTTCCTATGGTGCTTACGTACGAACACGTGAGGCGCCCTCAAAATGCGAGCGCTGTTTTTGGGTCTATTCCCTTTTTCATATAAGTTCTAAGCACTTGATTGGGGGTCGCGTGGAAAACACGTGACTGCCTTAAGAGGCACTTCTTGTTCTTCTTTTAAGCGCTCGCGTGGGAAACACGTGACTGCCTTAGGAGGCATTTCTTGTTCTTTTTAAATGCCCGCGTGTGAAACGCATGACTCGGTCTCAGCCATTCTTTTTTGTCCATCAGAGGTTCTCACGTGGGGAAACATGTGAGGTTTTATTATGGTGTTGAACACTAATGAATCACTATTCTTTCCTTCTATGTGCATGAAGATTTTGATCTCATATTAACGATGTTGGGATCTGAATTTAGAGAATTTCAAGTCTCTTGTTTTATAAGAATTAAATTATTTTTACAGGGTTAAACCCTAGTTTTATCAGAGAAATTAAATTCCTATATATTTTTGTAAGAATAAGATTCTTTGAAATTAGTTATTTCTCCTAAGTTTTGAATCTGCATAACAGAATCTTCCTAATGAGAATTAAATTCTCAACTTATGGGAGATCTGCTTCTGCAGACCTCAACCAGAGAAAGAACTAAGTTCTTTTTTTTGAAGGGTTAAACACTTTGTTTGAGAATTAAATTCTCTTTTGTTTTTGTGAGAGCTTTTTGGAAAGCTTATGGGATGGTCTCCTCCTTTTAGAGAATTAAATTCTATTTGTCTTCTTCTTCCCCTTTCTCCTCCTCCTATTTATACGAGAAGAACAAGAATCAATTTGTTAAGAGAATCTCTCATTGAGAGATCATGATTGATTGCATGATCTTTTAGATCAATCGGTGAATTTTATTCACCGTTGAATTTTTAATCCAAAGGCTCTCTGTGTAACATAGAAGATTTCTTATTTGTTTAACAAAATTATGAATATCTTGTTAGTTTTAGAATTTTATTCTATCATATCTTTTTAGTTTAACAAGATCAGAAATATATTTTCTTAATATAGAATTTAATTCTATCATATGGATATCTCGTTAGTTTAACATAGAATTTTATTCTTATCATATGAATATCTTGTTAGTTTAACAAGATTAGGAAAATATTTTCCTATGATAGAATTTTATTCTACCGGATGATCACCGTTGGATCTTTGATCCAAAGGTCCTCTGTTTAACGGAGAAGATCTTTCTAGTTTGAGGAAGATCAGGAAAATATTTCCCGAATAGAATTTAATTCTAGAATTTGATAAAAGAATTTTAAATTGAGGCGCTCACATGCTTTGCATGTGAGCGGTAAGAGAACTCACATGTTTAACACGTGACCCCTAGTGTGGGTTTTAGCATGTTTACTTTTAGCGCTCATATGAGCATATGAGCGCTCATGTGTTTAACACGTGATGCTTGTTTAGTCATTGGTTATTTATGTTCAGCGCTCATACGTTTTGCATATGAGCGCTCACGTGTTTTACACGTGAGGCCTGTTTGGCCCTTAGTTATGTGTTTTCAACGCCTATATGCTTGCATATGAGCGCCTACGTGTTTAACACGTGAGGCTTGTTTGGCTTTTTTTATTTTCTTTCAGCGCTTATATGCTTTGCATATAAGCGCTCGCGTGTTTAACACGTGATGTCTAACCGTGAATTCTTTTACTCTTTCTTCTCTCCCTTTTTTATAAAGGTTATAAGGGAACAAAAAGCTCTTGGCCAAAAATTTTGGCGAGAACAGGTCTTATCTTCATGACCCCGCAAAGAGGGATATTGCGTTACGCCCTCTCCTTGACGGAACCCAGGACTAATAATGAAGCATAATATGAAGTTTTGACAGCCTTTCTTGAGATCGCTATCGACATGGGAATCAAGAATCTCCTCATATATGGAGATTCTTAGCTGATTGTCAGTCAAGTAAATGGTGACTAAAAGACATGCAAGCCAGAACTAATAATGCATGGCGAAAGAGTGCAGCAGCTTTTAACCCAAATCCCTTCACATTTCCTGGAAAGCGTACTGCGAGAGGAAAATAGTAAGGCGGATGCGTTAGCCTAGTTGGCTAAACAATTAGCCGACGAAGACCTCGTTGCTGCAAGGATCATTGTTCAAAACCGCAGGATCCTGGCACCAGCAGATATACTTTCGGATGATCTAATAGAACTATCCGAGGAAAAAAATAGACCGAAATGTACCTAAACTAATAATGGACCGAAATGTCCCTAAAACTAAATTCGTCCGAAATATAGGAATGACGGACTGAAAAGTCCCTAAACTAATAATGGACCACTACATTCTTAAACTGGTATTGGACCGAAACGTCCCTAAACTAATATTGGACCGAAATATCCCTAAACTAATATTGGACCGAAATATCCCTAAACTAATATATTGCTCTACGGTGAGTCTCCATATCGACCGTCGTATACAATCCGCGGGCATAAAACAATTCACATCCTTCCTAGGTCCCATATGATGCGGTCCTTCGAAGAATGGCGTGATCGACAACTGTTAGTGTGTTACCTTATGGGCCGCCTAAAAATTTAAAAGAAAAAGAAAAAATAGGTATGTCCACAAGTGGAATGGGCACGGATGAAAACCCGACAGGACGCCATGAATAAAATCAACAGGGCTATCGGCGAGCTTGTGAAAACCCGAGATGGTGCAAATTTATTTTTAAAAAAAGGAAAAGATGCACTTGCAAAGTCTTCATGACTTTGTAAGGAGAAAACACCTGCGTAAGATCGTTACGACTCACAAAGGAGCAACACACTTAGGAATCCATACGATCCATAAAAAGAAAATGCACTTGCGAGATCCTCATGACTCGTAAGGAGAATATACCTTCTATAAGACCCTCACGGTTTATAAAATTCAAAAGCCTTAAGTTACAGGGATCTGAACATGTTCTTAAGCCATCATAACCCCATAAATTTATGCCCTACAGGCGGTCCAATATTGACCCTTTTATACAATCCACGGGCGTAAATAACTATATTCTCAACCAAGTCCCACCAAGAAAGATAAATATTGTTCAACATGATGAACGACACTTGCGAGTCCTTACGAATTGCAAAAGAAAATACCATTTAGGAGTCCTCACGACTTCTAAGGAGAAAATACACTTACGGAATCCTCTCGACTCGTACGGAGAAATATCTTTATGAGGCCCTTATGGCTCATAAAATTAAAAAGCCTTAGTCGACAGGATCCTAACGATGTTTGCTAAGCCGCCTTTTTTCAAATCAACAAAGGAAAATGATGATTCACTCCTGAAAATATCCCAGTTGTAGTGATATTGATGCCTAAACATGTGTTAAACTCCAAATCCTCTCACAGCATATGATGATTTACTCCTGGCAATATTCTAGTTGTAGCGATGCTGATGCCAAGATTGGGATCAAAGTCCAAATCCTTAACTCGTAATAAAATCAGCGAGCAAGGAAAAATATGCATATAAAAATAGCTCAAATGATGGGGTAACTCGCAATAAAAATCAGCAAGCAAAAAGATATATGCATATGAAACAGCCGAAATATTTGGGCAACTCGCAATAAAAAACAGCGAGTCAAAACATATATATATAGCCGAAATGATTGGGCACCGTGAAAAAATATCCGAAATGATTAGGCAATCGCAACTTTCGCGATATGAAAAGCTGAAATGATAGAGCACATCGGAAATTTTTTAAAAAATAAATAAATAAAATAAAATAAAAATTTTCTGCCGTGCAAGTAGATCTATACTGACTCTTGTATACAATCCATGGGCACAAATGAAAGAAAGGGAACCATAATTTCCCACCATATTTCGTAAAAAGAAGAATCGGGTCTTAATAGCACATCTACAATCTAGAGACTATTTGGACGTCCTTCTTACCCCAGCAAAGTATAGACCCGACGTCAACAAGGACCCAAGGGTCAAATAAAAGTGGAGTGATAGAATATTCCTAACTCCAAACCTCGATGGCAACATTTACAGCCTATAGGTCATCTCGACGTTCCTTCTCATTCTAGCAGGATGCGGGCACAACTATCAAATAAAATCGGAGCAATTGAATATTCCTAGCTCCAGATTTTGATTGCGATACAACAACATAGTGATCATACAGATGTTTACCTTACTTCAGCAAAGAAACGGTGCGGCACCAAATCAAAAGCGAGGTGATGGCATATTCCTAAATTCGGGTCTTGATGGCAAGCCTAGATACCATTGGATGTTATCCCACCCCAGAAGGGTGCGGTTATGACTCATCGGGGCTTCAAAATTAAGCCTAACCTCAAGTAAAAAGCACCACGGAAAATACCTAACGATTGATCTTCCGATGGTAATATGAATATTCCAGCCTAAAAATATTACTTAAAGATGTCTTGTCCAGCCTCAGAAGGGATCAGAGACACGACAGATGCGTGGCTACTCGAGCCGTAGACAAAAGATTGCATATTGAGAATATATCAGCCAACGCGACAGTACGATAGACTTAACCTAGTACCACAAAGCTAACAGACTCCTGTATCGAAAGGGGTTATCTATATTTCACGTTAGGATACACCTGCGAGATCCTCACGACTCGTAAGGAGAATCATTTTTATAAGACCCTCACGGCTCATAAAGGTAAAAAGCCTTAGGCGACAGGGATATCAACCTGTTTCCTAAGCCATTGTTGCCCTGCAAATAAGTCAATATTGACTTTTGTATACTATCCATGGGCCACATCTGACAAAATTGGTAGATGACGCCGCCATCAAAAAGAGAAAGGTGCAACTCATAGGCCTCAGAGTCTAGAACTACGTTTCTTAAGAATTGTGATTTGAGTCAATGATAGATGACAGTGCCTGTGCCCTCTCGCTATTTTCTTAGATTAAGATTCTAAAAGTTATGTACGATACGTCCTCCCGAAATCGGTCGTATGCTATGCATCACTACTTAACCCATGTCTATACCCACGTGGGCAAAGTACTGGGGGCATTTATTTGACATGGAAAAATTCATCAAATAACAAACATACATTCAAATATTTATTTCAAGTTATAGGGAAGAGATCACCAAACATGGGAACAGAATTACAAGGGTTAACAAAACAGTAAACAAAGTTCTAACTCCTTCTCTGCCTTCTCTACCATGTCGTAACGGCGGTTCTCATGAAGAGTCACTCCCCATCTATCGCGCCACGCTCATCGGTAAAGGAAGACATGACAGCCCTCCGAACCCGAATCTGACTTAGCATGTGAATTGAGCGGTCCTTCAGAGGCTTTGTAATCAAGCAAGACTCATGAACGCAATTGATCTTATCCTCCGCTGCGTCGAGCATCGCTATAGTCATCTCCACCGGATGAGGGAGAATGCTATCAAGGATGGTCAGGAAAATCATGCGAAGCCAAATGGAACTGGAGAGGAGAGGAAACCCCCTACGAATCATAAGGTCATGCACCAACGTGTCGCGTTGATCATCTGTAAGAGTGGGATTCATCAGACAAGCAGCAAAACGAGAAATAATCTTATCGATGGGCACCTCCCATGGCTGTCGAGGAGCATGTGGGCGATTGCAAACCATGGTTCTTTCTCTGTTAAAGTAGTTCTTTCCCTGTGAAGGAGAAGATGAACACTGCTTCAAATTATAAAAAAAAGTGTTTAAGTCTCGGCACAGAAAATATTGTGTATGGTGGAACTATTTCCAAGCTCTGACTAAAAGAAGGTGTTAGAAAAGAAAGAGTTGACTCAGAAAAAGAAGAGAAAGAAGGTGAAACGATTCCCTCATAAAATGAGATGGATCCTCACGTGAAAGGAACGTGAGCGCGAGCATGCAAAGCACATGGACTCCTGTCTTGGGTATGATTAAATTCTAAGGCAGCGTCTCACGTGAAAGGTACGTGAGCGCTGGCGTGCAAAGCACGTGAACGCTTGATTGAGTCTTAGGACCAACGCCTCATGTGAAAGGCACATGAGCGCCGGCTTGCGAAGCACGTGGGTTCCCATTGTAGTTAAAATTAAATTCTTTGGTTACGTCCATGTGCATAGCACGTGAGCGTCTGTGCCCAAATTAAAGCGGGTCTGCTTGGGTAGAATTAAATTCAACATGGAAAATATTCTCTGTTAAACAGATCCATTGGATTAAAGATCCAATGGTGATTAAAAATCATCAAAAATAGAATAAAATTCTATACAAAAAAAATATTTACCTAGTCTTTTTAAACAAGAAAGATATACTCTGTTAAATAGAGAACCCTTGGATTAAAATTCCAATGGTGATTAAAAAATCACCGTTTGAATTAAAAGATAGAATTATATTCTATATATGGGAAAATATTTCCATAATCTTGTTAAAAATAAGAAAAAGATATGCTGTTAAATAGAAAATCACCGGGTCAAAAATCCAACGGTGGATAAAATTCCCCGAATAATTTTTGAGACCAATTAAATCAATTGGTATCTCTCAAATGAGTGATTTTCTCAAAACCGATCAACAGTTTGCCTTACCTATATAAAGGACCTGAGACTTCAAGTCTCATACAGAGAGACCCCCCATAAGCTTTGGCAGACAAAATTTAGAAGCTACAATCGAGAATTTAATTCTTGGGAAGAAAAGAAGTTCCTTCTCCTCTCAAACCCTGGGTAAAGAAAACAAAAATCAAAATATCTCATTTACCTATCATACATAAATACAAGGGTTTAAACCTCCATAAAGAACTTAGTTCTTTCTCTAGATCTGAGATCCACAAGACAAATCTTCAATAAGTTAAGAATTTAATTTTTATCAGAAAGATTTTGCTCTTCAGACTCAAGATCTAGGGGGAAAGCTAGACATGAGAAAAGAAACATAAAGAAAAGAAGGGGGAGTTATATTCCAAGAATTTAATTTCTCTAAAACAGAGTTTAACCCTATATAAAGAACTTAGTTCTTATAAACAAAGGAACAAAAGAACTTAGTTCACAAAAATCCTATCCCAGATATTCAAAACAGAGATCTTAGTGATCATCAATGGTCAAAACACCATTGACAGAAGTTAAATTTCTTTATAAAATTAAACAAAGATTAAATCTCTAAAAAAAACTCAACTCCTCACATGATATCCACGTAAGCGTGTGAAAGATTTCATAAATTTAGCGCCTTACGTGAAATACACATGAACGCTTAAAAACTCAGCGCCTCACGTAAACACACGTGAGCGCCCATAAATGAGAGCCCAGCGCCTCACGTGAAACACATGTGAGCGCCCAAGAACTCAGCGCCTCATGTGAAACGCAGCTGAACAAAAGTGCTTAGCACTATATATATATATATATATATATATATATATATATATATATATATATATATATATATAGCCAAAAGACTAAGTGTTTAGCATTGCTGGATGAGGGAATAAGCTCAAGACTAAGCCTAAAATTAGGTAAGTCTCTGAAATTTCCTTACAGCCGAGCCCATATGCTCTGTTGATAGATCTTAACAAAATTTTATGATCCTTAAACATATTTCTAAGTTGATCTTAGTCTCATACAAGACTAACGTATCCTTAGTTAAAATAAATCGAGACACACACACACACACACATATATATATATATATTTAAGTCGATCTTAATCTAAAACCAGATTAACAGTCCCTAAATAAAATAATATATTCTTTGAATTGACGGAACATACAACCTAATTCAAACCCAAATCTAATATATACGGATTTGGACTAATCTGCGCCCTATGGGCGACAACATAAACTAGTCTCTGAATACAATCCACGAGCAACCAAAATAAATTAAATATAAAACGACACAAAGTGACCTACTGAAGCAGGAAAAAGTTGTTATCGCAACGCGATAACGTAATTAACTGCAGGGGCTTACATCTGCAGGGAAGAGCGGCCCCACAATAAAAAAACGTTACAAATGAGGGGGAATCTGATAAAGTCTGCTATATCAGTTGCATCTATCCAAATCTCCGATATACGGTGCCATAAATCAACTTGGTATTTTCGGAGAGGTGGATGGATATGTCCAAATAGTATCTGCCCCTAAATTCAGGCTAGACGTCTCCACGTCTCAGTCCAGTTTTCGGTGGTAAACACAAGATAGTGACAAGATCATCTTTCCATTGTTTCGAGATCGGGCCCATCAGATATATTGAATGCCCCTTATCTTCAGCGTCATCGAGTGCCTAGAGTGGCATAGGCTCAACAAGCCCAGGTAAAGCTTCCCAGATCAACCCAACGACGATCTTCAAAAGGGCGGAGCGATTGGGGAGCAATCGGCCGTTGTGATCATAGAAGTGACGTATCGCATCATCGCATTGGGTGGAAGTATACTTCTGGCCTTGAAGGTGACCTTGAATGCAAATCTCTTCATAGGAAACATTCTCCTCAATGTCATACAAATGAGCAGCCAAGGTACCTAAAAAGAAACCAGGTGGAAAATTAGCAAGAAGTGCTAGAATCACTAGCTCCAAAGCTAGTGGACCCCACGAAATCAGAGTGGCGGCTCACTAATGATGAAACATGTGCTCATTATGAGAATCAAAAAGGATTCTTATTAAATAAGCAGATGGAGTTAAACTCCTAATATCCCCATAAGTGGGTCCCTTTTAATAAAATTTCTCAAATCCAGAGACAGGGATTAAAACCTTGAAAACCCTAAAGAGAAAAATACATATATTCAAAAATAGCGGGAGAAAGTTAATGGAACAAAATTCCTAATAAAGGAAGCCTTCAAAACATCAAATCAGAGCTAAGCTTTGCAAACAAGAAAATAATTATGGGATTCTAAATCCCGGAGTGCCCACATTGGGGAACTCGTGGATTGAACGATGGAATTAAATTCCAGAAATCCCCAAAATGTCCAGATTGACAATAGGGTAAATCTCTGAGAAAAATCAACAATAAATTCAAGAGTGTCCATCAAGTTGAACCCTCGATCAGGACATCAAGATCTATGATCTTCATAAAAAAAAACCTTTTTTTAAAGATCTCAAAGAGATCGTCTTAAGAACAAGAGCTAAGCTCTGTCAAATATGTTAATGGATTCAGAATCCGGAAATGCCCAAAATATGTTGAGAGCTAAGCTCTGTTCATGATTCTTACCAAAAATTTTAGCAGAGTCGACTTTGTTCAAAAGAATTTTTGAGGGCAGAGAACCAAGCTCTGAGCGAGAATTAAATTCTCAAGAAAAGAAAACTCAATGTGGAAGTTGAAGAAACAGTATCCACTTTAGAACCAAAGGCTCTATTTATACGGCATGATGGGATCACTTCGACTCCCCTCATTCCCTAGGTGATCCAACGGCTGTAAGGGTGACACCGTTGCACTCACGTGCAAGGCACATGAGAGCAACGCCAGGGGGCATTTGTTCCCTTATAAACAATAGGAGAACAAGAAGAGAAAATGAAAACTTTCCATGTGCAAAGCACATGGGCGCTCATATGCAAAGCATGCGACCGCCAGCATCAAGGAGGATTAAATTCTATGAAATAGCCTCCCATGTGCAAAGCACGTGAGGGCTCTGATTAATCTGAAAGAGTGTTTAGTAGTTAACCGCAATCAATAACGGTGTCGCGTGTAGCTAGACCGAGATGAGTATGGGTCGTCCTCAGGGAAACGTTGAATCTTTTATTCTTACTTTAGATGTGTTGAAAAAGAGAGGAGGGATAAAGAATATTGAAGAATGGTTGTAGGTTCTAGATCTACGTTAAACACGGATGCAAAAAATAGATCTAAATTAACTACGGAAATAAGTTTAATATTAAAAGGGGGCTTGTAGGGTTCATTAGGATTTAGTAGTTATGGATGATTAATTAAAGATTACTCTTTTTATCCTTTAATAGATTTAAAACTAGAACGACAGTGATGCATGTAGATTAGGGTTTCTGGAGGGAAAAAGGGTTCCCACTCTTAACCCCTATCTCGACATTGAACTCTGTTCATATCTAGCCTTTACCAAAACAATCATTAATCTAATCTCTAATCGCTGTCGAGACTAGCAATGAATTGGTAGCGCGCCCGATTAGGATGTTAATGATTCTTTTGGTAAAGTTTATAAACTTTATAGGACGTAAAAAGAGTTTAAGGATCTTCATCATCCATTAATCTACCATAATCCTACGAACCCTAACAAGCGGAGAATTACTCGCACATGTTAGGATAAGAAGAGATGGAGAGAGAAATCATATTAAAACTACAAAGAAATAGAATAAGAAAAAGAACTGGCTTTATTAATCAACATAATCAATTACACTTTATTTTTTTAGAAAATGATTACAAATGCTAGTTTGCTTCTCAATCTCTTCTAAGGAGGTAGATGAATCGTTGATGATCAGGCTGGATGCATGAGCCGTCTTGGACTTCGTGATCTCGTCGGCTTGATAATTTTTCCAAGGGGCTCCCGGTCCTTATTTATACTCCAAAAGCCAGAAACTTAGCTTCCTAATTTGGAAGTGTTTACCCTAATCAGAGCAAAGCTCTGTTCAAATTCCAAGGCGGGAAACGAAGCAACGCTTCTGTTTCCCCCCAATCAAAGCAAAGCTCTGTTTTGAAAATGAAAGTGAAAATTAAAATTAAAATAAATGAAGCAACGCTTCAGATTCCCTGCGCTGCGCGCAGAGCGCCACATGTCAAAATCAGACACGCCAGCACAGGGAGCGCAGCGCCCAAGGCAGCGCGCCCAATCAGAGCAAGGCTCTATTTAAAATAGAATTAAAGGAAGCAACGCTTCAGCTGCGCTGCACTCTGCGCTGCGCGACACGTGTCAGCGCAGTTGCGTCTAGCGCAGTTGCGCTACGCTGTGCACTGCGCGACACGTGTCAAGCGCTGGTGCGTTTGTGCCAAACAGAATTAAAATTCCAGTAAGATCTTTCTGTTCTTGTTAAAACAAGAAGATTGTCTTCTGTAAAACAGAAGCCCTTGGATCAAAAATCCAACGGTGGGGAAAATTCCCCAAATCGCTCAGAGAAGGATCTCTTTAACAAATTTAACAAATTAATGGGCACTATATAAAGGCCCCTAGACCCCAATTGAAAAACACATCAACACAGAGAGAAAAACAGAGAACTCCTCTAAAGAACTCTGAGAAGAAATTCAGAAAGAAAAAGAAGGTAAAAACCTTTATAAAAAGAAGAATTTCTTCTGAATAAATCATTGATCTAAGAACAAGATCAAGGATCTTCAATAAAAAATATAATAAATAACAAAAGCATTGCTTTTTTATGAACCACTGATTCTTTGAAAACAAGAAAAACTTGTTTTCGTTGATCGAAATTTGATCAAAATAATACAACAGTGCCCTGCACTTGAAAAATATGCACTGTTGCGCTCTTGGGTTGGCGCAAGCCACCAGAGAGCGCCACGTGTCAACTCCATAACGATCTGCACTATGCGCTGTTAAAATAGAGCACCACTCTCATGAATTGGCGCAACTCACCAGAGCGCGCCACGTGTCAGCAGCGCACTGCGCTTGTGCTCACCAGAGCGCGACACGTGTCACGATCATATGAGTTTGCGCCTTGCGCTCCTCAATTGGCGCAAAGCGCCTGACAAGCCATGTGGCACTCTGTCAGACTAATTAATGCAATGCATTATCAAGGGCAGAGCCCAATAAAGAAAGGTCTATCAGACCAAACAAAGTGCTATGCACTATTAAAAGGGATAAAGCCCAAACAAAAACAGATGCTGTGCATCATTTAAAAAGGACGGAGCCCAAATCAAAAGGGCCTAGCAGGCCAAAAGAAAATGCAGTGCATTATTAAACAGGGGCAAAGCCCTAGCACAGGCCTAACAGGCCAACCACAAATAAAAACATTGAACATCTTCAACTGGACTTAGCCCAATCATGACCGTAAGTCCTCAAATTAAATTGACTGAGCACGGCTGCTCTCTTAAATCAATTTACATCCGGTTCAAGGGTACATCTCCGAACTCCTCTGACACCTATCGTTGTAATCCTTCAACGACGTCAGAGAGGTGACGGGTCCCGACGGCCATATATTAAATGGACCACTATGTCCCTAAACTGGAACAATAGAGCCTCCAAATGCTCTTTTGTCGGATCTAAATGATCCCGTTAAGTTGATTTTAGTCTCAAATTGGACTAACGTATCCTTAACGAACGTTTAAGTTGATCTTAGTCTCAAACATGGCTAACGTATCCTTAAACTAAAACCCCAAACCCAAATCTAAGTAAATACGGATTTGGACTAATCCACGTCCTACGGGCGACGGCATAACTTAGTCTCCGTATACAATCCACGGGCAACCACAAACAAAACAAACACACACGACACGAAGTGAAATTCTGGAGAAGGAGAAAGTTGTTACCGCGATGCGGTAGCGTAATTAACTGCAGGGGCTTGCGCCTGCAGGGAAGAGCGTCCCCACAATCAAAAACCCCTCAAGCGAGGGGGAATCTGACGAAGTCTGCTACATCGGCTGCATCCGTCTAATCCTCCGATACACGGTGCCATAAATCAACTTGGCATCTTCGGAGAGGTGGACGGATAAAAACCAAATAGCATCTGTCCCGAATCTCAGGCAAGACGTCTTCACGTCGTCTTGGCCGTCTTTCGGAGGGGAACAGATTCTGGCACGCTCGGTGGGACCTTTTCCTCTTTCCACTCCACACTTCGTGTGTCGTGTTCAGGAACGAATCGCGGTTTGCTGTGATTGTCTGTGGATTCGAGATACTAAGATCTGGTGTCTTACTCCGTGCAGAAAACAGAAGATCAATGGCTTCAAACTGCACTGCCTGCAACTGCAACTCTCGCTCGGTCCCTGCTGGAGGAGTGACTTACGGGCCCTAAGCGGCCTCTCTTTTCAAGATGCCAGTGAAGCAGGTAACTCAAGCCACCACTGGACTATTCTTCGGGACCATGCTCCCACCGATGAGCTTCAATGCCCCAATGAAGTTGCAAGAAGCCCCAAAGAAGTCGGTCTTTGATCGACTTACCACTGCCGCGGCCCCTCTCAACGGGTCGCCCAACTCTAATACCTCAGTTCTCAACAGACAGGGCCAGAACGTCTGCAAGCCCGCGATACCCGAAGTTGCCATCCCAAATCGGATTGCCACCCCGGCTCAAGCGGACAAAATCATTGGAAAGGCTCCTCCTTCCAAGAAGTTAGTTTTTACAAGGCTGGCCATTCCGGTTGCTGCTCCAGGCGAGGTCCTCAAAGCTACTTCCCCTGCTCAGAGGTCTGTCTTTGATAGATTAGACATTGCTTCTCAACGGGTGTCAGTCTTCGATAGGCTAACACCAATAACAGTCTCTCCTCAAAGCAAGGTGCACGACGAAGGCACCCTTATAGCTGAAACAAATCCATCCGCAAGACACGCTCGACGTCGCCACTGGCGCCGAGTAAGGAAGGCTGGGGGCAACTCCCCCTTTGGATTTACGCCACCAGCTCCGATGGTGGGGATCGAGGCTGCTGTTCCAACCGGGAACAGCTTTGAATTGCTGAACACGGTGCGCAGAAACTCTCCTACTGCGGTGTTGAAATGAACTCCTTCACCTGTGGAGAATACTCCAGAGAAGAAGCTAGAGCAGCCCCCCCAACGGCTGTCCTCTAAAATTTACAAAGTCTGGCGACAGGTCCAAGAGTCGGTGATTGATTGAAACTACCTCCGCCGACAGAAAAAGATGAAGGTTCGGCAGGAGAAGGATTACTCCGTCAAGCCACAAAAAGCAACAGCTACTTGGGTGCCCGCTGCAACGGCTCCCTCAACGTCAATCACTCAAAAGAAAAGGAGGCCGCAAAAAGCCCCTATGAACATGGCGAATCGTAAAAGCGCTGAGCACAAACGCCCCAAGTCTGGGGGCATGGTGGTGCACACTGTTTATATGGCTTCCGGAAAGGAGGAACGCCGTGCTTCTACGGACCACCGACCGCTCATCCGATCCGTGACGAAAGCCCAGGAGCAACAACAAAAGCTTCAGGAAATGATGACTGCAATGGCTGCACTTACTGGGCCAAAAGAAAGCTCGGAGGCGTCATCAGAACAGCGTCACGAACAAGAAACTGACGCTGACTTCCTACGTAGAGTCCTCGAAAAGAAAGACAAAGAAGCCACAGAGCAAGCGGCTAATATAAAACAAATGGCGCTCCTCTTCCAAGATATGGTAGGGATGATGTTACAGCCGGACTCTCCAGCTGAAGACCCTCCAATCATTGTCGGAAACGACGGAGGGGAGACATCTAATCCTCCTCCGACCCTTTCAGTAGCCAAAGATGAAACCATTTCCAAGGCCGCGCTGGATGACTATATAGCTCAGCAAATACGGGTTCATCAGGCGAATGAAGCAGCTACGCAAATTGTTAGAACCGGACGACCCTATCCAAGCTGGTATGACCAGATCAGTTACCCGCCGGGATATACGATCCCTAAGTTCCACGTATATAAGGGGACAGGGAACCCACATCAGCATGTCGCTCAATTCAGGGCCTTATGCGGCAACACTGGAGGCGACGACAAGCTGCTGCTTCGCCAATTCGTCGGCAGCTTAGCAGAAACGGCCTTCGAATGGTTTTCAGAACTCCCTAACGACTCTATTAAAACATTTGCGGAGATGGAGCTACTGTTTACACAAAGATTCGCGAGTGCTAGTGGACGCACCCCGATAACTGCACTGATCAATGCCAGGATAAGGCCAGGCGAAACGTGGGTCCAATACGCAACACGATGGCGGAACCTATGGTCGAAATGCGAACAACGCATAGAAGAGGCTCCTGCAGTAGGCATGTTTGTGGGTACCCTTGATCCGCAAACGACCATCTCGCAATTTATGATGTTCTTCAGGCCGAGCACCTTCCGGGCCTTAATCGACAAATTAGCCCAAATGGACCAAATGGGCCATGGACCGCCTCCTCCAAATCCGGACTCTCAAAAGGAGAAGGGGAAAAGAAAAGCGATCATCGTCGCCAATGCTCAACAACAACCAAACAACTCAAAGCCGGTTGTTCGCCAAAATAACGTGCGTCCACGCCCATCCCTCGAGGAGAGATTGGGACGTCCTTACTCGTTTCCTCAGAATAAAACGAGAAGACTGTTTGAACTGGCAGTGCGCAACAGACTCATCAATCTGCCGAGTCCAAAACGTCTGTCACAGCCAGGCGATCTCAATAATCTCAATTATTGCCCTTACCACCAAACGGTAAGTCACCCGATCGAGAATTGTTTCGTTTTTAAGGGATGAATCGAGGATCAGTACCTACAAGGCAAGTTCGCGCTGTCTGAAAACTGGAAGGTAAACCCACCACAGCCGCACACTCCAAAGAAGACGGACACGATGGGGGCAGCTTGTTCTTTTGTTGAGGACGAAAACGATGGAGAAGACTCATCAGATGAATCCGAAGACTACATAACGAGTTGTCATGTGATCTCTCACTCATTGGTGAATGAGAAAGAAGCTCCTTGCGCCGAGAAACCGAAGGCGGACCCTGAACCAGAAATTCTGCGGCCGTCCGACGAGTTGATCGATGCCTTCCTGAATGAGATTCGTCTGAAAGTTAAAGCCAATCAAGAGCGTGAGATGGCCATACTGGAAGGAGCCAAACACCGATTACTAGACCAAAGAGTCGAGGCACTTCCATCAAGTCAAAAGTCATCCGTTGTGGATAAAAACAAATTCAAGACGAGAAAAAGGTTCGCTAAAGCCCTATCAATGGGAATGAAGCTACCACCCTCTGAAGAAGATACTCTCGGTGGAATAGAGACGCATCCTAACTTCTGCTTATATCATCAGAAGATCATACATCCTACCGAAGACTGCGACTCCTTTAAGTGTTGGTGGCAAGGGTATATCTTTCAAAAGCAACACTTCAACATGACAAAGCGTGAAGCTCGTAGACGTCAGAAAAATGCGATAGGTGAGCGCAAAAGAGCCGCCGACGACTGTCACATAGCCAACTCCAAGGGATCGCAAATTATCACCTTTGGAAGCGACTCTGACGAAGAAGCTGCCCTCAACCCTCTCCTCAAGGAATCCATTTCAAAAATGAAAGAATTGAGGAGTTGCGAGAACGTTCAGCCATGCAATCGCACGCTACTCGAAGAAAATCTCGGCCCCGTAAACAAAGGATCGAGCAAAAAGGATAAAGGGAAGGGGAAAACGGCCCTCGTAGCCAACACTCAACAGCAGTCGAGTGGCCCTAGACTGGTTGTTTGCCGAAACGACAAGCGGCAACCCCTCCATGAAAAGTTGAAACGTCCTTACTCGTTTCCCCAGGATGAAACAAGGAGGCTGTTCAAAGTGACAGTGCACAACAGACTTATCACTCTACCGGAGCCAAAACACCAGCTACAACTGAATAATGTCGAAAATCCTAATTATTGCCCTTACGACCAAGTATTGGACCATCCGATCGAGGATTGCTACGTCTTCAAAAACTGGGTTGAAGACCAATACCAACAGGGCAAGTTCGCGTTGTCCGAAAACTGGAAGGTGAGGCCGCCACAACTACATGCTCCGAGAAAGATGGACACGCCGGGGGCATCATGCTCAGTCATTGAGAAAGCCCCATAGACCGATAAGTCAATAAACTAGATATTCGCCTCAAATACAGCGACGACGGACCGAAACGTCCTTAAAGTAATGATGGACCGCAATGTCCTAAAACTTGCAAACGACCGAAATGTCTTTAAACTACTACCGCAGCATCCTTAGGCTGACGAGAATAAAAAAAAGAGAATAAAAAATAATAATAATAATAAAAACGGTACGTTCATAAGCAAAATGGGCACGGATGAAAACCCGAAAGGGCTCCGTGAGTAAAAACAGCAGGGCTACCGGCGAGTGTTCGTGAAAATCCGAAAGGGCGCGACCTCGTAAAAAAAAGAAGAATAAAAAGAATAAAAAAAAGGTACGTCCATAAGCAAAATGGACACGGATGAAAACCCGAAAGGGCTCCGTGAGTAAAAACAGCAGGACTACCGGCGAGTGTTTGTGAAAACCCGAAAGGGCGCAACCTCGTGAAAGGACACTTACAGGGTCCTCTCGACCTTGTAAGGAGAAATCACCCGCGTGAGATCCTTACGACTCACAAGGGAGAAACACACTTAGGGGTCCTCACGATTCCTAAGGAGAAAATACACTTGCGAGATCCTCACGACTCGTAAGGAGAACTCTCTTATGGGACCCTCACGACTCATAAGATTTGAAAGTCTTAAGTTACAGAGACCTAAACCTGTGCTTAAGCAACCCCCACAACCTTCGATATTATCCTACAAGTGGCTCAATACTGACCCTTGTATACGATCCACGGGCGCGAATAAACATTTCCCTAACCAAGTCCCACCCTTAGCTAGGGATATGTCCATATGGTGAACAACCCTTATAAGTCATCTCGACTGATAAGGAGAAAACCCTTTTGTAAGATCCTTACGACTTACAAGGGAACAGGCACTTAGGAATCCTCACGATTCCTAAGGAGAAAACACACCTACGAGATCCTCACGACTTGTAGGGAGAAATACCTTTATGAGACCCTTACGGCTCATGAAGTTAAAAGCCTTGGTCGCCATCCTAACCCTGTTTACTAAGCCACCTTTGTTTGACATCAACAGAGGCAAATGATGATGCGCTCCTGGCAATATTCCAGTTGTAGCGGTGCTGATGCCGAAATCGGTGTCTAATCCTAAGCTTGTGGCGAAAGCCAGCAAGCCACACATGCATACTGTAGGGTGTTTTTCGTCACCCCATTGAGATGGGAATACGCGCACGCGTCTCAGGCGTACTACAGATTCCCCCTGCCTAGGATAGGCTGGGGTTTAATGATTGTGGGGATCCGAATCTCCGGCAGCCGCGGACTAAGCTGTCGTTAATTACCCCTCGCCTTTGGGGCGAGGGAACCTCCGATTAACGGGTTAAACTGGTCATGCGAACTCAATGTGCAGTGTACATGTGTTTTGTTTTGAAAGGGGGTTTTGGATATATCGGGAGCCACGCAGAGTTTTTACGGGGGTCCCGCTACCCGGATAGCGGGCTGGGGGTCAAGGGGGCTAGCAGCCCCCTTACGGGGTGCGGGGTGCGGAGCAGCGCCCCGGCCCAAAAATTTTGAGTAGGACAGTATTGTGGAGTGTGTGTGTATCTATACATGTGTATGCATATGTTATATATAAAAAAAAGGGGAAAAGGCATCCAAAGGATGCGTAGGGCAGTACCTTAGGCGCTGTGCGCTTAGGTGCTGTGCGCTCAGGCGCAAGCGGGCCACGTGTCGGCACGTGGGCACTTTGCGCATGAGCGCTGCGCTCAGGAGCGCAAGCGCGCGCGCCACGTGTCGGCACGTGGGCGCTTTGCGCATGAACGCTGCACGCTGGAGCGCAAGCGCGCGCGCCACGTGTCGGAACGTGGGCGCTTTGCGTATGAGCGCAAGCGCGCTGGAGCGCAAGCGCAAGCGCCACGTGTCGGCACGTGGGCGCTTTGCGCTCGGGCGCAGTGCGCTGGAGCGCAAAAGCGCGCGCCACGTGTCGGCACGTGGGCGCTTTGCGCTCGGGCGCAGTGCGCTGGAGAGGAAAAGAGGGCTTTTAGCCCCAAAAACTCTCGAAAGAGAAATTAGTGGAGTTAAACTCCTGAAAAAAGAAGAATGTTTTGGTTGGGGAAATGGGTTCTTCTTCTTCCTCCTCTGTTGGCTGGCTCAAGAGATGTGAGATCTAAAAATCTCTTCTTTTTGAGATCTAATGATAGATCCAAGTTCCCCTTTGTGGGTTTTGTGGTGAAAAACTAATTTGTTTTATAAAAAGAAGAGTAAAACTCTTGATTTAATTCAAGAGAAAGAAGAAGGTTTTGGAACCTTGAAGAAGAAGGAAAGATCTCAGATCTGGAAAATTTTTAGAGAGAGAAAAAGTTGTTTAAATATTTCATTATCTTTGCCTTTATAGGCCATACACTTTACACATAGCCCCTTGGGCTTCACAAAATGGCATTTTGCCTATCCCATGGCTCATGTGCCATTTCTTTTTGCACATAAGCCATGGGCTTTACAAAAATTTGGCTTTATGCCTATTTTTCTTACATTTATCCATAAAATAAAATAAAAGAAATGCAACAAAATTATTTATTACAAATTTTTTATCTTGGCATGGGGGGAGGCCGGCCGCTTCATGTTCGGGCTCGACCCGGGCATGGGCCCACTGGATCTGGGCTTGGGCCACTTGGCTTGGGGTTGACTTTGATTTTGACTTGGTCAACCGGGGTGTAAATTTTTACCCCAACACATACGAAATAGCCGAAATGATGGGGCAACTTGCAATAAAAAGCAGCAAGTGAAAATGTATGCATGCAAAATAGCCGAAATGATGGGGCAACTCGCAATAAAAAGCAGCGAGTAAAAATAAAATAAATAGCCGAAATGATTGGGCAACTCACAATAAAAAAGCAGCGAGTAAAAATAAATTAAATAGCCAAAATGATTGGGCAACTCGCAATAAAAAGCAGCGAGTAAAAATGAAATTAATAGCCGATATGATTGGGCACCGCGAAAAATAGCCGAAATGATTGGGCAATCGCGACCTTCGCGATATAAAAGCTGAAATGATAGAGCATCGCGGAAATACCAAAAAAAATGATGAATGAAACTTTTTGCCCTACAGGTGAGATCACATCGATCCCTGTATACAATCCAGGGGCACAAACAAAGAGGGAATCATACCTTCCCAACAGGCTCCACCAGAAAGCGAAGCCAAATCTCGACGGTTCATAGACAACCTAGAGACAACCTCGATATTTGTTGCAATATTGCAGACACGATGTCAACAAACGAAGCAAAAGGAGATCCCTAGCTTCAGGGTCTCGACGTTGATATCGACAACTTAGAGATCACCAACGGCGTTTCTCCTCACTCCAACCAGATGCAGACATGACGTCAACAACCGACCTCAGAGTCGCAATGAAATGGAGCCACGGCATAGTCCCTAGTTCCAAATCTTAACGGCAATATCTACGGCCTAAGAATCAACAAAGGCGTTCCTTCGCAGTCCATCAAGATGCAGATACAACGCCAATAATAGACCTTGCGGTCGAAACAAAGCAAAGCGACGGCAAAATCCCAGCTTCATCTCAACAATCGTATCGATACAGCAGACGAGATGTTAACAACGGCGTTCCTTCGCAGTCCATCAAGATACATATACAACGCCAACGAAAGACCCCATGGTTAAACAAGCGAAGTAACGGCAAAATCCCAACTCCACCGCGACGTTCGTCTCGATACAGCAGACGAGTTGTCACCCCGGCGTTCTTCCTCCAACAGGATTCAGACGTGACAAAGCAAATGAAGCGAAGGCCAAATTCCTACCTTCAAGGTCTTAACGGCAAGTCATATAAAGCCTGAAAGACAACTGGAGATCATCCCACACCAGTGCGGAATGGTCACCACTTCGACGTTCGTCTCGATACAGCAGACGCAACATCATCAAATAGCGGAGCCACGGCAAAGTCCCTAGTTCCAAACCTCGACGGTTCATAAGCAACCTAGAGACAACCGCGACGTTCGTCTCGATACAGCAGACGAGTTGTCACCCCAGCGTTCTTCCTCCAACAGGATTCGGACATGACAAAGCAAACGAAGCGAAGGCCAAATTCCTAGCTTCAAGGTCTTAACGGTGAGTCATATAAAGCCTGAAAGACAACTGGAGATCATCCCACACCAGTGCGGAATGCTCACCACTTCGACGTTCGTCTCGACACAGCAGACGCAACATCATCAAACAACGGAGCCACGGCAAAATCCCTAGTTCCAAACCTCGACGGTTCACCAGCAACCTAGAGACAACCGTGACGTTCGTCTCGATACAGCAGACGAGATGTCACCCCAGCGTTCTTCCTCCAGCAGGATTCAGACGCGACAATCAAACAAACGGAGCCACGGCAAAATCCCTAGTTCCCACCGCGACATTCGTCTCGATACTGCAGACGTGATGCCAGCAAACGAAGCAAAGGCCAAATTCCTAGCTTCAGGGTCTTGATGGCAACTCGCATAAAACCTGAAAAACTATCGGAGATCATCCCACACCAGCGCGGAGTGGTTATGACTCATCGGGGCTCTCCAAAATGAGCCTAACCTCAAGTAAAAAGCGGTATGGCAACATTCCTAACGCTTGCTCTTCCGACGGTCAAACTGCCAAGGAGGATTGCTTGAAGACGTCTTATCCAGCCCCCGAAGGGATCAGAGACACGGCAGTCGCAGGGCTACTCGAACAGCACGATTGCATATCGAGGAATATATCAGCTGATGCGACCGTACGACGGCCAAAACCCTAAGTACCACAGACCCTAACGGACTTCTATTGCAAAGAGCAGAGGTTAACTGTGACGTTAGGATATTCTTACGAGAAATGCTCGATTCGTCTAGACTCATGAGGAAATTGATGTCTTTGCGAGAACTGCTCGATTCGTCTCGACTCGTGAGGAAAAGCCTTAGGCAGCGGGGATTAAAAAAAAACCTGTTTCCTAAGCACTGGGATCCTGTAAGTCGGCCCAAAACGGTCTTTTGCATACTATCCACGGGTCTCACTCTCCGAAGTCGAATCTCGACAAGGAGAGAAACAACCGCTTACGGGTCCTCTCGACTCATAAGAGGGAAAATTCTTTTTTAAGATCTTTACGACTTATAAGAGAAAACGCACTTAGGAATCCTCACGATTCCTAAGAAGAAAATACACCTATGAGATCCTCTCGACTCGTAGGGAGAAAAGTCTTTATGAGACCCTCACGGCTCATGAAGTTGAAAAGCCTTGGGTAGCAGACCTGAACCTGCTTCCTAAGCCATCACTACTCCCCAAGATGTTTAAGACAGAATGTTCTATATCGCTTACAGGCTATGCTTATTTAAAGAATGTGCCAGTAACAAAGTAGAAAATAAAAGAAAGGGGGCAAAAGATTTGTCATTCATATTTGGAAAGTTTTTACATCAATAAAGGCAATAAACAAAGATATTATCCAAATGATTACAATGGCAAAACCTCAAATCCAGGACATGGATTGAGGAACTCAAAAGTAACCTTGTCCAAGACTTTCCAAGCCTGGCGAACCATCCTAGTGTACTTCCTTTCGCGAGCACGAGCATCAGGATCCCCACTGATGTCCTTCTCCCTCCGATAGTCAGCAAGTTTTGCAGACTGTTGAAAAGCTTGGTGCAGAAGATCGATAAGGTTATCTCGCATCCTCTTTGAGATTAGGCTCATCAGATACACCGAGTGCACCTTATCCTCGGCAGCATCCAATGCCCCAAGTGGCACACCTGTACAGAATAGAGGAAGCGCTTCCCAAATTGCTCCCACAATAAGCTTCAGGAGAGGGGAGCGCCGAGGAAGCAGTTGGCCGTTGTATGCGTCGAAGCGGCTCATGATTTCGGCACACTCGGTGTTGGTAAATTCTCGGTTCTGGGAACGGCCGAGTCGGCGGATGTCCCCGTAAGAAATGATCTCGTCAAGGTCGTACATGTGGGCGTCCATTACTTCTGTAAAAGAAACCTAACAAAATTAGCAGACGACCTGATTAAGCAAGATAGTTTAATTCATTAAAAAATAGAACGTCATCTCTAACCACCAGGATCTATGAAAAACTCTTAAGAGTTCTTCTATATGATTTGGAAGGAGCAAAGCTCCATTAATGAATTAAGAAAATCTAAGGAAAATCTTTTAGAGAGCAGAACTCTATTAATGGAACCCTAATAGGGTTCCCTTTAGTTCTCTTTAGTTCCCTTTAGACCTATAGAGCAAAGCTCTGCTAAGTGAAACCCTAAATGGGTTTTCTTTAGATCAGGGATCTATTGAGAGCAAGGCTCTGTCAATGAAAATTAATTTAATTTGATTTAAATTAAATTTTTTTTTTACCTAAAAGTTTTAAGAATTCTAACTCTTGGAGTTCTTGAAGGCAAGGGCAAGACTCTGAAGTTTTGAAAGTAAAAATTTTTTGAAGATGATAATCATCTGTTGAGGACCAAAGGTCCTATTTATAGGCATCAAATGCCCTTTCAACTTCCAAAAGTTGCCGCGGCGGTTGGAATTCTGCCACCGCTGCGCTCACGTTCGGGGGCCACGTAAGCGCAACGGTGGGGGGGGCATTTGTTTACCCCAATCAGAGCAAAGCTCTGTTCAAATTCCAAGACGGGAAACGAAGCAACGCTTCTGTTTCCCCCCAATCAGAGCAAAGCTCTGTTTTGAAAATGAAAGTGAAAATTAAAATTAAAATAAATGAAGCAACGCTTCAGATTCCCTGCGCTGCGCGCAGAGCGCCACGTGTCAAAATCAGACACGCCAGCGCAGGGAGCGCAACGCCCAAGACAGCGCGCCCAATCAGAGCAAGGCTCTATTTAAAACAGAATTAAAGGAAGCAACGCTTCAGCTGCGCTGCGCTCTGTACCGCGCGACACGTGTCAACGCAGTTGCGTCTAGCGCAATTACGCTGCGCGACACGTGTCAGCGCAGTTGCGCAAGCGCAGTGACGCTGCGCTGTGCGCTGCACGACACGTGTCAACGCAGTTGCGCTGCGCTGTGCGCTGTGCGCTGCGCGACACGTGTCAAGCGCTGGTGCGTTTGCGCCAAACAGAATTAAAATTCCAGTAAGATATTTCTGTTCTTATTAAAACAAGAAGATTGTCTTCTGTAAAACAGAAGCCCTTGGATCAAAGATCCAACGGTGGGGAAAATTCCCCAAATCGCTCAGAGAAGGATCTCTTTAACAAATTTAACAAATTAATGGGTACTATATAAAGGCCCCTAGACCCTAATTGAAAAACACATCAACACAGAGAGAAAAACAGAGAACTCCTCTAAAGAACTCTGAGAAGAAATTCAGAAAGAAAAAGAAGGTAAAAACCTTTATAAAAAGAAGAATTTCTTCTGAATAGATCATTGATCTAAGAACAAGATCAAGGATCTTCAATAAAAAATATAATAAATAACAAAAGCATTGCTTTTTTATGAACCACTGGTTCTTTGAAAACAAGAAAAACTTGTTTTCGTTGATCGAAATTTGATCAAAATAATACAACAGTGCCTTGCACTTGAAAAATCTGCACTGTTGCGCTCTTGGGTTGGCGCAAGCCACCAGAGAGCGCCACGTGTCAGCTCCATAACGATCTGTGCTATGCGCTGTTAAAATAGAACACCACTCTCATGAATTGGCGCAACTCACCAGAGCGCGCCACATGTCAGCAGCGCAACAGCGCACTGCGCTTGCGCTCACCAGAGTGTGACACGTGTCACGATCATATGAGTTTGCGCCTTGTGCTCCTCAATTGGCGCAAGCTATGTGGCACTCTGTCAGACTTATTAATGCAATGCATTATCAAGGGCAAAGCCCAATAAAGAAAGGTCTATCAGACCAAACAAAGTGCTATGCACTATTAAAAGAAATAAAGCCCAAACAAAAACAGATGCTGTGCATCATTTAAAAGGGACGGAGCCCAAATCAAAAAGGCCTAGCAGGCCAAAAGAAAATGCAGTACATTATTAAACAGGGGCAAAGCCCTAGCACAGGCCTAACAGGCCAACCACAAATAAAAACATTGAACATCTTCAACTGGACTTAGCCCAATCATGACCGTAAGTCCTCAAATTAAATTGACTGAGCACGGCTGCTCTCTTAAATCAATTTACATCCGGTTCAAGGGTACATCTCCGAACTCCTCTGACACCTATCATTGTAATCCTTCAACGACGTCAGAGAGGTGATGGGTCCCGACGGCCATATATTAAATGGACCACTATGTCCCTAAACTGGAACAATAGAGCCTCCAAATGCTCTTTTGTCGGATCTAAATGATCCCGTTAAGTTGATTTTAGTCTCAAATTGGACTAACGTATCCTTAACGAACGTTTAAGTTGATCTTAGCCTCAAACATGGCTAACGTATCCTTAAACTAAAACCCCAAACCCAAATCTAAGTAAATACGGATTTGGACTAATCCACGTCCTACGGGCGACGGCATAACTTAGTCTTCGGAGAGGCGGACGGATAAAAACCAAATAGCATCTGCTCCGAATCTCAGGCAAGACGTCTTCACGTCGTCTTGGCCGTCTTTAGGAAGGGAACAGGAAGCAAACAGTAAAGATTCACCCAGAAAAATCGCAGCTCCTAACATCTCTGGTACGCGGCGGATCCGCGGTCAACGGGTAGGTTTGACCGCGGATCCGCGGTCTTGTATAAGGATCGTTGGATTTTGTCTTCTGGGATTTTCTCCTTGTGACACATGGAGATCTCTGGAACTTTTGGAAATTGGAAATCTTTTCTTTACTTCTACCAGACTTGATTTCTTAGTTTGCTTTCTTAATTAGGCAGGTTTGCTCTTAACAACTTTGATTCCCTTGATTTTTAGCCCTGAAAAATTCTGCACAATCTCAACAAATAATATTAGTGGAGTTTTGTTTTATTGAGATATTAATTTTACCATTAAGATTTGGTCAATGGTATCTTTGCATACATTTTCCTACCAAATGTTAATTATAATATATTGGTTGGATGATAATTTCTCTTTGTGTATGTTAGAAAATTGTATTTAGAAATCACAACCAAAAATATTTTGACCGCAATCAATAACGGTGTCGGATGTAGCGCGTTAGTAAGTGCGGATCGTCCACAGGGAAAGTGAGATCCGTTCAACTTCCGAATTAGATGAGTTGAAAATTTAAGAAAAAGAAAAGAAAACAATTCATGATTTGTAATTTGAAGATCAAGAATTAGAAAAATCTAGATCTAAAAGAAACATTAAAAACAAGAATTTAGATGTGTGATAATTTCCAACCAACAATCAAGATTAGAAATATGGCTCGTAGGAGTAGATCGGATCTATAGATGTGATGAGATCTAATGATTACTCATTCTTATCCATTAACGAATTGATACTAGATCGATGCAAATTCATCGAGGTTTAAGGATCTTGTGAGGAAATTAGGGATTCCGCAACTCATCCTTTGTCCTTTCGATGGATCGCATTCAAGTTCTATCTTCTAGTTAATCAAATGGTCAATAGTTGTTCCCTAGTTTCGAGTGAACACGATCAAGAAAGTATCATCTCGAAGCTATGTCATTAATCATTTTATCACTAGAATTTCCAAATATTATAGGATTTAAGAATTGTAGAAATATCTAAATCATCATCATCTAAAGATCGTCACAACTCCTACACGAGCGGAGATTACTCAAACGTCATGATCACAAACACAATCACAAATTGAGATCTAATCATTATGCTTGAATTAAAAGATAAGTAAGAATATAGAAAATTTCACCTTTATTTATCGACAAATTTCGTTACAACTCTCTTGAATTTACAAAAGGAAGGAACTAGATCGTCGATTTAGGTTTCGCTCGGCTCCTTGAGTCGCGGATCGGCGTGGATCTCTTGCTTTGTTGAAATCCGGCGTCGCTTCTAAAGGTTGAAGGCTCTCTTGCTTGAATTGGTCTCGGGATCTTGATCTTGATTTTGAATTGGAATTTTGAGGCACAAGTTGTGTCACTCAACTTGTGGGAGGAAGAAGATGATGGATTCTTGAACAATTTGAACCCTAGATCTAGGCTCCTTTTTATAGACCTCAAAATTCTAGATCTAGGATTGAAATTTGAATTTTCCCTCCACAAGTTAGTTAGCAAAAGATTTGAATTTCCCTCCAAAAGTTTGTTAAGAGAGCCTTCTAGAAATAGTTTGTTAAGCCGAGCCTTCTAGATGCGCCACGTGGAGCTTATGGGGTCTTCTGGAAGCTTTGGCCGTTACAAATAGGCACGTGACAAAATTGGGCGCTTTGATCTCTTCACATCACCGTGGATCCACGGCGCCAAGGGGGTTTGGGCCGCGGATCCGCGGTCCGTTAAGGGCCTTGGTGCTTTATTTTTCTTCTGCTGCTTTGGGCCGATATTTGGGCATTATTCTGATATGTTGAATTTTATTTAGCTTTCTGTATCGCTACCAGATCTTTAGCCTTTGAGTTGGCATATCTTTTATCGGCTCTTTTCCCAATTTGGGCTCTGCTTCTGTAATTTCCTGCATTAGACCCCAAGACAAGAGTTGCGCAATACAAGGATGATGCGATGCCATGAAACACAGTCAATTTCCCTTAAAGTGCCGGTTTAAAAGTCTAACACATGCAATCTGGTATTTCAGAGATGATTTGGTAATATGTGCAATTATGAATACCGAACACTTCTATATGAGTTCAAATGGTAGGGAAATTGCCGTGTTAAAAATGCAGTATTTTCGACTGATCAAATTCCCCCAAACTTATTTTCGATCGTCTCGATCGAACTGTTTTATTAAAAAGAGAAGGAGAAAATAAAGAAAGAGAAAGCACACTTTCGTAGGCAACACGATTGCACTGAGCACGTGCAACAAGCCTTTAAACCTCTAGGTGTCCCTAGTAGGAGGAGTGTTGTCTCCTGAGGGTTTTCAGCGGATTGCACCCACAAAATCCAATAATAAAAGAAAGATCATGAATATTACATTTAAAGAAAAGAATTGTAAAAGAAAAGCCTTGAAAATTAGGGTTTCCAATTAAGCTAGCTTTTCGGTTGTCATGAGCCCTATCTTAATGGTCATGAAAAAAATGTCAGAAATCACGTCCTCCCTCAATAAAACATCGTCTTATTCTTCATTCCTATCTTTCTTCCAAATATCGATCATATCACCCTGCGTGTATGTAAAGGACATCCCTACACCCGGAGAATTCAATTCAAGCTATCATACTCTTGCCCATCAGCCTCAGTACTTTTTGATTAATGAATATTTAGATGAATTTGCTCACACACTTTCATGCGACCGTTAATACTTCTTGAGGTACTAACCGACCGATTACTCATGTGCTTGCTTATTTGGTGTATTTTCCTCGTCTTGCACTACCTAAGGCATAGCAGTGACTCTCAGACCAGTTGGCCTTAAGGCACTAGGTGAAGAGGCACCCTCGCTATATATTTTTTATTGCCCTCGGTGATAACAAAACCAGTGTCCATTTTTCTCACCACTTTATTATTTTTTTATTCATTTCTTTTATTTTATTTCCTTCATACTTTTGGCTTTAAGACAAGAGCATTTCAAGGTATCCTCTACTATCCCAGGCTTCAAGACGTGTGTAAGTGCGAATAGCAGGGTATCAACGTTCAAAATGTTTGGCTTTCCAGAATAGAAACTATTTTTCAGACTTATTTTTATCCTCAGATTAATGACTTCCTCCATCTTACTAATCCTTGGGACAACGGCTCATAACTGCTTATTATTAGTTCGTATAAGAAAACTTCTAATTTTCTCGGTTTTCTTAAATTTTTCTAATCTCATGGATGTAATTGTTCACTATCTAATCTTTTATTATTATAAATATTAAATATTTTTATATTTTGAAAATTTCTAAGTTTTTATAGTTTTGAAAATTTTTGAATTTTTATGGCTTTTGAAAATTTTTAAATTTTTATAGGTTTTTATGGGTTTTGAAAAATTATTTACAAAAAAAAGATGAGCCAAAAATTTTTACACAGAATTTTTATGGGTTTTAAATTTTTTAAATTTTTATGGTTTTTAAAGAAATGTTTTGTGCTTATGCAAATGATATGCACATGATGCAAAACTAAGCACAAACCTCCCCCAAACTTGTTTTCAACAGTGTCCTCACTGTTGCCAAACGCTATATCTACAAATCCTGTAAGCCTGGGAGGAATTTATTAGTAGGGGCAAAATGTATAAGTGAAGATCCTCCCCCAAACTTATTCTTTTCACTCACCTCCATTCAAAAAATGATGCAGTAATATACAGGACATGGAGGTGAGACAGAGGAATTTTAATCAAGATAAACTGGCTCCTGTAAGAACAGGAGCTCCTCCGTGGGGTCAGTGGAAAATACGGCTTTAGTCTATGTCCATTCACTTTGAAAAATATGCCGTTTTTAACATTTTCTACCTCTACTGCCCCATGCGGGTATACAGACCGCACAACAAAAGGTCCCTTCCACCGAGATCGAAGCTTACCCGCGTGAAGGTGTAGTCGTGAATCATAAAGAAGGACTTGCTGACCAGGTGAAAATGTTTTCCTCAAAATGTTTTTATCATGAAAAACCTCGGTCCTATTCTTTACGATTACAGCGTTATCATAAGCTTCATCGCGGAGTTCGCTTAGCTCATTTAGTTGCAGCTTCCGAAAGTTGCAGGCTAGGTTTAAGTCAAAGTTGATTTCCCTAATAGCCCACAATGCTTTATGCTCAATCTCGAAAGGTAAGTGACATGCCTTCCCAAACGCTAACCTATATGGAGACATCCCTAGGTCGGTTTTAAATGCAGTTCTGAATGCCCAAAGAGCATCCGTCAGTTTGGTCGACCAATCTTTTCTATTCTTAGCAACAGTCTTCTCCAGGATTAGTTTGATCTGTCTATTCGAAATCTCAGCCTGCCCGCTCGTTTGGGGATGATAGGGTATAGAAAGTCTGTGGTTGATTCCGTATTTCCACATCAGAGTCTCGAAAGACCAGTTGCAGAAATGTGTTCCGTTATCGCTAACGATAGCGCATGGGTGTCCAGATCGCGAAAAGATGTTTTCTTTTAAGAACTTAATGACAACCTTCTTGTCATTAGAGCGACATGGAATGGCTTCAACCCACTTCGAGATATAATCAACTGCCAGCAGTATGTACAAATTCCCAAAGGAGTTGGGAAAGGGACCCATAAAGTCAATGCCCCAAACATCGAAAATTTCAACCGCTAGGATGGGTTGCTGGGGCATCTCATTTCTCCGGGAAATTCTACCCGTGTACTGACATTGTGTACAGGTTTTGCAATAATCAAATTCGTCCTTGAACAAGGTCGGCCAATAAAATCCGCATTGCAAAACCTTCTCCGCCATCTTTCTAGGACCGAAGTGACCCCCACAGGCCTGATCATGACTAAAAGATAGAACACTCTTGAACTCCTCATTCGGAACACACCGGCGAATGATCTGATCAGGACAATACTTAAACAAATAGGGATCATCCCAGTAAAAGTGTTTTACTTGGGATAGAAACGGTATTTGTCCTGTTTTGACCAATCACTGAGTATAAGTCCCGTGGCAAGATAGTTTACAATATCCCTGAACCAAGGTTCAGCGGATACGTTCAAGAGTTGTTCATCAGGGAAAGAATCATTGATCGGCAGGGTCACAGGGGAAGAAGTGATGCGTGAAAGATGGTCGGCTATGACTTTTTCACATCCTTTCTTATCTTTGATAACAAGATCAAATTCTTGTAATAGAAGGATCCAACGTATAAGCCTACCTTTTGCATCCTTCTTCGCCAAAAGGTGTTTCAGGGCGGAATGGTCAGTGTACACAACTATTTGTGAGCCAATCAAGTAAGGCCTGAATTTTTCTAATGCAAATACAACCGCCAAAAGCTCTTTTTCAGTAGTTGTATAATTGATTTGCGCATCATTCAGGGTCTTACTCGCATAATAGATCACGTGTGGCATCTTTTCAATGTGCTGTCCTAAGACTGCACCTATTGCAAAGTCTGATGCATCACACATAAGCTCAAAGGGGTAGTCCCAATTTGGAGACGATAGAACGGGGGCTGTAGTGAGGGAGTGTTTGAGTGAGTCGAAAGCTGCCTCACAATCCGAGTCAAAGTGGAAAGTCGTATCCTTGGCCAAGAGAAGAGTTAAGGGTCTAGCAATTTTGCTAAAATCCTTAATGAATCTCCTATAAAAGCCCGCATGGCCAAGAAATGATCGAATGTCCTTGACGCTTTTGGGATGAGGAAGATTTTGAATGACATCTATCTTAGCTCTGTCAACCTCAATGCCTTTTCTCGAAATAACATGTCCAAGCACAATTCCTTCTTGGACCATGAAGTGGCATTTTTCCCAATTCAAGGTTAAGTTCTTCTCTTTGCAACGAGTAAGAACAGCGTCAAGATTCGTTAGGCAGTCGGAAAAAGAGTCTCCGAAAATCGAGGAATCGTCCATAAAAATCTCCAAGAAATTCTCTACCATGTCAGAGAATATCCCCATCATACACCGCTGAAAGGTAGCGGGAGCATTGCATAACCCAAAGGGCATGCGTCTATAAGCAAAGGTACCAAAAGGACAAGTAAAAGTGGTTTTATCTTGATCCTTTTTGGCTATGGGGACCTAATTATAGCCAGAGTATCCGTTCATAAAGCAATAATACGCACGTCCAGCTAAGCGTTCCAGCATCTGATCAATGAAAGGTAGAGGAAAGTGGTCTTTCCTCGTGGCGGCATTGAGTTTTCGGTAATCAATACATACACGCCACCCAGTTTGGGCGCGTGTCTGAATTAACTCATTTGCCTCATTGGTAATAACAGTGATGCCAGATTTCTTAGGGACGACATGTATTGGACTCACCGATTGGCTATCGGAGATTGGGTATATGATACCATTATCAAGGCATTTGACGATCTCTTTCATCACCGCTTCCTTCATGACGGGGTTCAACCGTCTCTGTGGTTCTCGGGTTGGTCTGGCATCATCCATCACATGTATATGATGTTCTACAATCAAGGGACTAATCCCTTTGATGTCCGCCATGGTCCAACCAAACGCCTCCTTATTAGATCTCAATACCGATAAAAGTGCATTCTCTTGCTCTGATGCTAGAGAAGCGGAAATGATAACCGGTAAAGATTCATTCTCACCTAAATATGCATATTTAAGATGAGAAGGTAAAATTTTGAGATCTAATGCTGGTGGAGAAATAATAGAAGGTGGGATCATCGAGTGATTTTCGGAGTCACAAAGAAGCTCATAGCCTGTAAAAGATACAGACTCGGATGGTGATGAGTCAGAAGTGGCAGACTCAAGAGTGGAAATGGTGTCCTCACTAAAATCATGTGCCAGGTCAAATAGTGATGTGGTAGTTTCGTCGAGATCTGTAAAGCAAAGTTCCTCAACTCCGCAACTTTCGGGAGCAATCTCGTAGACAGAGCACACATCAAGGATATGAGCAGAGGGTTCTGATGGCTGACTTCCAATTTTGTAGATATTTAGTTCAATGGTCATATTTCCAAATGATAAGTTCATTGAACCATTTCTACAGTTAATGACAGCATTGGAAGTGGCAAGGAAAGGTCGACCCAAAATCACCGGAATTTGGCTCCGGAGGTTCGCTACAGGTTGTGTATCGAGAACAATGAAGTCTACAGGGAATACAAATTTCCCGACCTTTATCAACACATCCTCTAGTTCATCTCGAGGTTTGGTGATTGAACAGTCTGCCATTTGGAGAGTGCAGTGAGCAGGTTTCAACTCTCCAATCCCTAGCTGCTCATAGACAGAGTATGGAAGTAGGTTAAACTTGCGCCAAGGTCTAAAAGAGCACGGTTGATGTTTTTACCCCCAATAGAAATCGATATCGTAGGACATCCTGGGTCCTTACGTTTCTTTGGTAGCTGAAGGATAAAAGCAGTGCTAATGTTATTAGACATGAAGACCTTCTTCGGCACTTGAGTCTTCCTCTTCCTAGTGCACAAGTCCTTAAGAATTTTCGCATAAGCGGGGACTTGTTGAATCGCATCTAGGAGAGGGATGTTGATGTTAACCTGTTTGAACATTTCCATAATTTTCTCCATATGTGGACTCGATTTGTGAGCCCTTAACCAATTCGGGTAAGGTGCTTTAGCAATGAGCGCTGGGTCCATCATAGGAGAAGGAAGTGGGGGTAGACGTGATCCCGAAAGAGGAGTGGGGATCGTCTGTGGAGAACTAGAAGAGGGTTGCTGAGGTGTCGAGCCTAGAGGGAAATGGAGAATAGGCTCGCGAGAAGGCGGTGGGGTAGAAGAACAAGAATCAGACATAGAAGTGTGTGTGTGAGGAAAGGTCTCAGCCGGGGTGTTAATAGGATTTTCAATATCATCAACTTCTTCCCCAACATGGTTATCCAGCACTCTTCCTGATCTCAACATTGTGACGGCATTTACATTGTAATGCCCAGGATTCGGTAGGGGTTGAGACGGAAGTTTCCCTTTTTCTCTCGCACTCATTTCGGCCTTAAGTCGTGCAATTTCAGCTTCCATCGTTCTGATACTCTCAGCTTGGAACGCTGAGTTTTTCTTTATCTCACCGACAGAAGACCTAACCTTAGCCGACACTTCCATGAAATTTGACAAGAGTGATTTCATGGTTTGAGCGAATTGAGAGAACTCGTCAGAACAGGTCGACTGCATAGGATTAGACGGTGCAGGAGGGTTGACCTGGTTTTGGAAAATTTGTGACTGGTAGGGGTGCTGGGTGAGTTGAAATGGTTGCTGTTGTGGAGGAAGGACCCTTTGGAATTGATTCGGGTTTGGAACCGTGTTTTGGGATTGGTTCCAAGCAAAATTCGGGTGATTCCTCCAACCCTGATTGTATATGGAAGAAAAATGGTCGTTTCTAGGTCTTTGAAATGCGGCATTGGTATGCTCGAGACCTTGAAACTGGGAGTTTAATGGACATTCTTCCGTTAAGTGAGACGGGTCAGAACAGCACCCACAAACAGTTTTGGGGAGCGACATTGGGTTTAGGGAGGCTGCTAAGAATTTGTGTTCCATAACCTCGAGCTTCTTTTGCATTGCTGACATCTCAGCTCGAACACCTATAGACACGTCTATTTGGTGTACGCCACCCCTACTCGATGGCTGGGTTCCAGTCTCCCACTGTAGTGACTTTTCAGCGAACTCTTCTAAAAATTTCCAAGCTTCCCCATCATCCTTGGTCATAAAGGTGCCTTGACACATGTTTTCAAGGTTTTGTTTAGTGGTAGGGTTAATGCCCTCATAAAGGTGCCTTGACACATCTCGGGATGCCGTGATGTGGGCATTGAACCAAAAGATCCTTGAATCGTTCAAAGCATTTTGAGAATGGTTCAGCTGGAAGCTGGGTGAATTGATATAGTTCGCTACGGATTCGAGCTGTCTTTTGCATAGGGTAGAATTTCTTAAGGAATGCCGCAACGAATTCTTCCCAATTCGTGATGGAATGTGCGGTGGTGTTATACAGCCACTTCTCGGCTATATCGCACAAGGTAAATGGAAGAAGTCGTAGACGCATGGCATCCACAGAAAGTTGTGACGTACCCATCATTGCGCATACGTTTTCAAATTTGGTAATAAAAACGTATGCGTCTTCAGTCTCGAGACCGTGGAATTTGGGTAAAAGGTTGATGTACTAGGGTTTAATCTCAAAGTTATCCCCGTTAGCTGGTGGAATGGATAAGCAGGTCGAAAGAGGACCTCGCAAAGGATAGCACCTCTCTTGGAGAGAGATGCAGGGAGGATTCTGCACACCAACGGACGGCGGCAAAGCAGCGGTAAAGAGGTTCGATGGAGATGGATCCATCGGTGTGGGTGTGGTGGTGGGTAAAAAAAGGTAAATGGAGAAATACCGACTTCGGAGTCGATCGAGGGGACGCGGACAAGTCGGGCACTAGAATCCCGTGTCTAGCCTATCTTGCACTAAAAAGGGTTAGTACAAGTGGCAGCGTGAATTATAATTAGGGAAATGAATGAATGCGGTGTTTGTTTTGAAAAATGATACGGATTTTGAAAATATGATGCGATCACAACAAATGCAACAAGAAACCCTAAAATCTATGGTCACCTAGGTCAAAGCTCTAGACCGCTCCTAACTTCCAAAAGACAAGTCGCGGGATAAAATCCTCCACTGCCTCTTTGTCCCCCTGTGGCCAGGTAAGTGCCAGGTAAGTGGGAGGTTCTCCACTACGTAAGTAGTGGGCCTAATTAAGTAACCACTAGCCTTCGACACACTTGCCTTAGACACCACAAGAAAACGCGGATAAGCAATGAATTACCCACGGCCTTTTTCTGTCCTAAGTGAGCGCGACGGTCCTTAGAGTCATCTCTAGATATTTTTTAGTTAATGTGGGTCAATGCGGATGCAAGTTTGTGATTTTTGGGGCTTAGGAAGGGTAATGAACTCCCCACCTAATCTGGATTTGGCCGTGCCCCTTAATGTCCGTATTAATTATGTAAACAACCACAAAATCAATAACAAGCACAATTTATTTTGCTTTTTGCGGCGCTGCGATTTTTGCAAAGAAGCCTGCAACAAATTGTTAATTGGAGCAGATGAGGAAGGAGATAAGAAAGTTAGAAAGCACCTGAGAAAATTTAGTACAGAGAAGCTTCCACAAAGCCGCGATTCCGCCGCACCAGTCGCCTTATGCCTCGGTTCCGCCGCACCTTGAGCTCCTCTCTGCACAAAAATTTACCAGAGCACTCCTGATCACTTCCCTAGCTCTCTGGAAATCTCCAAATATTTTTCCAATTGCACAGCAAGCTCCAGATTTCCTTGCAATTAACCACAACAACTCGTTTAGTGTTTTGCATGAGTTTTGATCTCAAAATTTTAGATGGAATAAACTTTTCAACTCAAATTTCAAAAAATGAACAAATTAGCACACGATCCCCGGCAACGGCGCCATTTGGTTGGATGATAATTTCTCGTTGTGTATGTTAGAAAATTGTATTTAGAAATCACAACCAAAAATATTTTGACCGCAATCAATAACGGTGTCGGATGTAGCGCGTTAGTAAGTGTGGATCGTCCACAGGGAAAGTGAGATCCGTTCAACTTCCGAATTATATGAGTTGAAAATTTAAGGAAAAGAAAAGAAAACAATTCATGATTTGTAATTTGAAGATCAAGAATTAGAAAAATCTAGATCTAAAAGAAACATTAAAAACAAGAATTCAGATGTGTGATAATTTCCAACCAACAATCAAGATTAGAAGTATGGCTCGTAGGAGTAGATCGGATCTATAGATGTGATGAGATCTAATGATTACTCATTCTTATCCATTAACGAATTGATACTAGATCGATGCAAATTCATCGAGGTTTAAGGATCTTGCAAGGAAATTAGGGATTCCGCAACTCATCCTTTGTCCTTTCGATGGATCGCATTCAAGTTCTAGCTTCTAGTTAATCAAATGGTCAATAGTTATTCCCTAGTTTCGAGTGAACACGATCAAGAAAGCATTATCTCAAAGCTAGGTCATTAATCATTTGATTCACTAGAATTTCCAAATATTATAGGATTTAAGAATTGTAGAAATATCTAAATCATCATCATCTAAAGATCGTCACAACTCCTACACGAGCGGAGATTACTCAAACATCATGATCACAAACACAATCACAAATTGAGATCTAATCATTATGCTTGAATTAAAAGATAAGTAAGAATATAGAAAATTTCACCTTTATTTATCGACAAATTTCGTTACAACTCTCTTGAATTTACAAAAAGAAGGAACTAGATCGTCGATTTAGGCTTCGCTCGGCTCCTTGAGTCGCGGATCGGCGTGGATCTCTTACTCCGTTGAAATCCGGCGTCACTTCTAAAGGTTGAAGGCTCTCTTACTTGAATTGCTCTCGGGATCTTGATCTTGATTTTGAATTGGAATTTTGAGGCACAAGTTGTGTCACTCAACTTGTGGGAGGAAGAAGATGATGAATTCTTGAACAATTTGAACCCTAAATCTAGGCTCCTTTTTATAGACCTCAAAATTCTAGATCTAGGATTGAAATTTGAATTTTCCCTCCACAAGTTAGTTAGCAAAAGATTTGAATTTCCCTCTAAAAGTTTGTTAAGAGAGCCTTCTAGAAATAGTTTGTTAAGCCGAGCCTTCTAGATGCGCCACGTGGAGCTTCTGGGGTCTTCTGGAAGCTTTGGCCGTTACAAATAGGCACGTGACAAAATTGGGCGCTTTGATCTCTGCACATCACCGCGGATCCGCGGCGCCAAGGGGGTTTGGGCCGCGGATCCGCGGTCCGTTAAGGGCCTTGGTGCTTTATTTTTCTTCTGCTGCTTTGGGCCGATATTTGGGCATTATTCTGATATGTTGAATTTTATTTGGCTTTCTGTATCGCTACCAGATCTTTAGCCTTTGAGTTGGCGTATCTTTTATCGGCTCTTTTCCCAATTTGGGCTCTGCTTCTGTAATTTCCTGCATTATACCCCAAGACAAGAGTTGCGCAATACAAGGATGATGCGATGCCATTAAACACAGTCAATTTCCCTTAAAGTACCGGTTTAAAAATCTAGCACATGCAATCTGGTATTTCAGAGATGATTTGGTAATATGTGCAATTATGAATACCGAACACTTCTATATGAGTTCAAATGGTAGGGAAATTGCCGTGTTAAAAATGCAGTATTTTCGACTGATCAAATTCCCCCAAACTTATTTTCGATCGTCTCGATCGAACTGTTTTATTAAAAAGAGAAGGAGAAAATAAAGAAAGAGAAAGCACACTTTCGTAGGCAACACGATTGCACTGAGCACGTGCAACAAGCCTTTAGACCTCTAGGTGTCCCTAGTAGGAGGAGTGTTGTCTCCTGAGGGTTTTCAGCGGATTGCACCCACAAAATAAATAATAAAAGAAAGATCATGAATATTACATTTAAAGAAAAGAATTGTAAAAGAAAAGCCTTGAAAATTTGGGTTTCCAACTAAGCTGGCTTTTTGGTTGTCATGAGCCCTATCTTAATGGTCATGAAAAAAATGTCAGAAATCACGTCCTCCCTCAATAAAACATCGTCTTATTCTTCATTCCTATCTTTCTTCCAAACATCGATCATATCACCCTGCGTGTGTGTAAAGGACATCCCTACACCCGGAGAATTCAATTCAAGCTATCATACTCTTGCCCATCAGCCTCAGTACTTTTTGATTAATGAATATTTAGATGAATTTGCCCACACACTTTCATGCGACCGTTAATACTTCATGAGGTACTAACCGACCGATTACTCATGTGCTTGCTTATTTGGTGTATTTTCCTCGTCTTGCACCACCTAAGGCATAGCAGTGACTCCCAGACCAGTTGGCCTTAGGGCACTAGGTGAAGAGGCACCCTCGCTATATGTAGTTTTATCTTGATCCTTTTCGGCGATGGGGACCTGGTTATAGCCAGAGTATCCGTCCAAGAAACAGTAGTATTCGTGTCCAGCTAATCGTTCTAACATCTGGTCAATGAAAGATAGAGGGGAGTGATCTTTCCTCGTCGCGGCATTGAGTTTCCTGTAATCAATACATACGCGCCACCCAGTTTGGGTGCGTGTTTGGATTAACTCATTAGCCTCATTAGTGATGACTGTGATGCCAGACTTTTTAGGGACCATATGAATTGGACTTACCCATTGGCTATCAGATATGGGATAAATTATTCCACTATCAAGGCACTTGACGATTTCTTTCTTTACCGCCTCCTTCATAACGGGATTTAACCGTCTTTGTGGGTCTCGGGTTGGTTTGGCTTCATCCATCAGATGTATGTAATGTTCAACAATTAAGGGACTAATCCCTTTGATGTCGGCCATTGTCCAACCAAATGCTTACCGATTCGATCTCAACACTGCCAAAAGTGCGTTCTCTTGCTCTAAGGATAAAGAAGCGGATATAATCACTGGCAAAGTATCATTCTCTTCTAAATATGCATATTTAAGATGAGAAGGTAGCGGTTTGAGATCAAGAATTGGCGGAGAGACAATAGAAGATGGGGTATGGAAATGATATTCGGACTCCCTAAGAGGTTCAAAACTTGCATAAGATATTGACTCGGAAAGTGCTGCTGACTTTTGCAATGAGTCAACGGGTTCAAACTCAAGGATAGACTCATTGAACATATCCTCACTATGAAGTGGTGCAAGATCAAACGATGTCTCATTAGTGTTGTCGAGATCATCAAAGCAAAGTTCCTCATCCATGCAGATTTCGGGAGCTATCTCGTGGATGGAACAAACATCCAGCAAATGAGCAGAAGGTTCTTATGGCTGATTTCCTAGCTTGTAAATATTAAGCTCAATTGTCATTTTTCCGAAGGATAAGTTCATAGAACCGTTACGATAATTAATTACAGCGTTAGAAGTTGCTAGGAAGAGTCGACCAAGTATCACCGGGATTTGATTGCGTGGGTTTGCCACAGGTTGTGTATCTAAAACAATAAAGTCCACGAGAAATATGAATTCCCCGACTTTAATTAACACATCCTCTAGTTCACCCCGAGGTTTGGTGATCGATCGGTCTGCCATCTGGAGAGTACAATGGGCGGGTTTTAACTCTCCAATTCCTAACTGCTCGTATACTGAATAAGGAAGCAAGTTAACGCTAGCGCCAAGATCGAGTAAAGCATGATTAATATTTTTACCCCCAATAGAAATAGAGATTGTAGGACAGCCAGGGTCCTTACGTTTCTTTGGTATTTGTTGGGTAAAAGCTGTGCTAACATTACTCGTCATGAAAACCTTCTTAGGCACTTGAGTTTTTCTCTTCCTAGTGTACAAGTCTTTAAGGATTCTTGCATAAGATGGGACTTGTTGAATAGCATCTAGGAGAGGAATATTCATGCTAACTTGCTTAAAAATTTCCACAATCTTCTCCATTTGCGGGTTAGGTCTATTGGCCCTTAATCTGTTTGGAAATGGAGCTTGATCAATAGGTTTTGGGTCCAACGTTTGTGGAGAAGATTGTGAGGACGGATTCGATCCCAAAATTGGAGTGGGAATCGACTTAGATAGATTTGGCGAAATGTTCGGGCCTAGGGAAAAACGAAGAATAGGCTCAGATGAAGGTGGGAGACTAGACGAATTAGGGGAAGAAGAAGAAGAAGATGGGGTATCATTGGTGTCACTAACATCAAATTGCTCACCCACTCGGTTATTCGGCACTTTTCCCGATCTCAACGTAGTAACGGCATTCACATTATGATTTTGTGAATAGCCAGGATTCTGTAGGGGTTGAGATGGGAGTTTCCCTTTCTCTCTCGCACTCATTGCGGCGTTCAACTGTGCAAGTTGGTTTTCTATTGATTTAATACTCTCGCCGTGGGAGGCGGAGTCTTTCTTTATGGTATCAATAGAAGACTTCATATCAGCCGACATTTGAATGGTATGTTTCATAAACATATCCAAAGTTTGTACGAGTGAAGAGTTGTCAGTACCGGCCACTTGTGGTGTAGAAGTGTTGGCCAGATTTTGAAAATTTTGTGACTGAAAGGGGAGCTGACTTTGTGGTTGTGGTTGCTGTGGAGGAGGTCTTTGATAATTGCTTTGGAACTGATTTTGATTTTGGGGTTGGTTTTTGTTCCAAGCAAAGTTAGGATGATTCCTCCATCCTTGATTGTACGTGGAAGAATAAGGATCGGTTCTAGGTCGCTGCTGAAAAGCAGCATTAGTTTGAAACGATGCATTCATAGGACATTCTTCCGTTAAGTGTGAAGGATCTGAATAGTAACCACAGACGGTCTTGGGAAGCGTGACCTGATTTAGGGAGACTGATGAAAATTTGTTCTCAATAGCGTCGAGTTTCTTCTGCATCGCTGCCATTTCGGCTTTCACTGCGATGGAAACATCGAGCTGGTGAATACCTCCCCTAGATGAAGGGGGTCTAACGCTTTCCCACTGTAAAGTGTTTTCAGCGAGATCTTCCAGATATTTCCACGCTTCACCGTCATCTTTAGACATGAAATTGCATTGACACATTGTTTCAAGCATCTGCTTTGTCGCTGGATTAATGCCCTCATATATAATTCGGCATAAATCCCATCTTTGTATTCCATGATGAGGACATTGGACAAGCAGATCCTTGAAACGTTCAAAGCACTTCCAAAATGGTTTATTGGGAAGCTGGGTGAACTGGTTGATCTCGCTCCTAATATGGGCAGTCTTATGGTTAGGGTAAAACTTCTTAAGAAATACAATTACGAATTCATCCCAATTAGTGATAGAGTGTGCGGCAGTATTATAAAGCCATTTTTCTGCCAAGTCGCACAGAGTGAATGGGAGAAGACGCAAGCGCATAGCATCCACAGTCAATTGTGAAGTACCCATCATTGCGCATACGTTTTTGAATTTGGTGATGAAAACGTACGCGTCTTCCGACTCAAGCCCGTGAAATTTGGGCAGCAGATTGATGTAGTGGGGTTTAATTTCGAAATTATCCCCATTAGCTGGTGGAATAGATAGACAAGTGGGAAGAGGACCACGGATAGGATAGCATCTCTCTTGGAGAGAGATGCGTGGTGGATTCTGTGCACCTACGGGCGGTGGCAGCATGGTGTTATAATCTGATGGAGTACCGTCCATCTCGGTCGTGGTGTGTGGTGGGGGAAAAGAAGATGAAGAAGTACCGACTTCGGCGTCGATAGAAGGAACGCGGACAAGACGGGCACTAGAATCCCGTGTCTAGCCGAGCATGCATTAAGCGGGTTTAGTGCAAGTGGCAGCGTGTGTGTGATTTAAAATTGGTTTGTTTTGAAAAAAGTGGGACTCAAGACAAATCATACAAAAATGCACAAACAACCCTAGAACTAAGGTTACCTAGGTCAGTCTCTAGACCGCTTCTAGACTTCCAAAGGACAAGCCGTAGGATCAATCCTCTACCGCATCGTTACTACTCTTGTAGTTAGGTAAGTGCCAGGTGAGTGGGAGGCTCTCCACTACAAGTAGTGGCCCTAACTAAGTAACCACTCGCCTTAGACACACTTGCCTAGACACCACAAAAGTAATGCGGATAAGCGATAGATTACCCACGACCTTCCTCTGTCCTTATTGAGCGCGACAGCCCTTAGAGTCTGGTCTAGATATTTTTTAAATTAATGTAGGGTTGATGCAAATGCTCGGTTTGTGATTTGTGGGGCTTAGGAACGGTGATGAAATCCCGACCTAATCTGGATTTGGTCTTTGCCCATTAAAGTCCGTATTAAAATATGCAAAACAAAACCAATCACAAAACTTTGCAAAAAGATTTTTGAGCGGCGATATTTTGCAAAGAATCCTGCAGAAAATAGATTTTATTGGATTTGAGAGGAGAGAGGAAGAGGTTAGAATCTTACCAGAGAAGACTGAAGCCCTAGATCACCTAACCGACCGCGCTTCCGCCGCCGATGTGCAGTTCCGGCCGCGGATCAGCCGCAGGGAAGAAGGATCACTTGATGAAATTTTTTCTGTGGCCTTCGGTGCTCCTCTGGATCTCTAAGAATGTCTTTGTCTCTCTGTTTCCTCAAGTCTGTGACTCCAGATCTCCTTGAAAAAGTTCACACACAAATCGTTAAATATGCAATTTGCAGTTTTGTTTTAATTATGATATGATCGAATAAGAATTCAACACAAATAGTAAGAATAAAAATTACGCACGTATCCCCGGCAACGGCGCCATTTGATTGATCTGAAAGAGTGTTTAGTAGTTAACTGTTAGTGTATATGCCCTAGAGGCATTACTGTATCATACTAGTTTGTATATTACTTGATGGAAGCTTGGGATATTCACAGTTGTATATACAATCTTGCTCGAAATGGTAGTATGCTACTTGGTTTGTCTCTGCTTTAATATGTGCATGTGTTTCTTTTAGCATATCGCTGATATACATATTAGTAGAGCCCTTAGGATCTTTGCTTGATTACCAGCGTTGTGATGGCGCTCACACTCGTGGGAGCTGGGTGATCTATAAGCACATCCTTATACAGGTCCCTAGTCGTTGGACTATCGAGACAGGGCATCGATACTCCGGAGTAGACTAGTGTATGCGCTTCTCATCCCAGCGTGGGAGACGGTCTGTCCCACAGCCGTCAGTACGTCGTACTTGAGATAGTATGCGGGTGCTCGTTAGGTTACGAGTACACTGGACAGGACTCGTCGGGAACTGTTGGTTGGTATTATACCTATCGTCAGTTATCAGTTCCAAGGTGACATGAGTACAGCTTAGTCCGCTGACTTGACACTGTCACTTCGCCTCGAGTGTGTTCCCACTGCACTTTGATTGCTACCCTACCACGGCTCAAAGGAGTCGTGCAAACAGGTAGTTTTTGGGTGCAGTCCCGAAGCACTTGGAGGCAGTGACGGTTAGACAGGATTCGTCTCTCCCGGTATTGGGGGTTGACATCGCGCTGTGTCCAGGAGAGCCATTACACGAGTAGTCTCTGGCCAGGGCAAGCGAGATATACTGGGAGGTTTCCAGTGTTATCTCAGGGTGTTCTGGGCTACACTCCGACACGACTTGTACCGCTATTAGGGGACTGACGTTCACCGCCCCCTTAGGCCCGCCATGCGATGTATCAGACGAACAGACCGGACTGTACGGAGACTGTCACATACAGGCTCAGTAGGAGTTTAGATGGGGTTACCTCGTCAGTCTTCTTATCGACATCTACCTGGGGACCGTTACGTACAGCTAGTGCCGCTTGCGGTCTGTGGTTAAACCCACTGCCAGCGTAGTGTCGAGTCTTTAGAGTCCCACACAGAGAGCTATTCGCCTTTAGGCAAAATGAGTAGAGGTCGCATGGTTTTGCGACAGGGTTCATTCACATCCGCGCACTTGTGCACGTTTGCTGTCCGGACAGCTTATACTAGCGGGCTTTGGTTTAAGCCGGATCCTAATATATGATTTGGGATTGGTTTTTTCTCTTTGTATTCGTGTTCCTCGGATCACGAATACGGGTGCGTATGCACAGTTGCTTGAGACAGAGGGAGAGGACTTTGATTAGGGTTAATGACTATTGTCATTTTATTAACCCTAATGCTTATGTGTGTATTATGGTTAATTGATATTAGTTTAAATAATTGTGCATGGTTATGGTTGTTGACCATTTGACCTCCTTGACTTGTTGACCTTGGTTGACACTTTGACCATCATCATTTCATTTGGAAGATGCTCTTTGATCCTTGCAATTTGCATTAAAAATGAAATGATAATGGTCATGTCTTGATTAACCATGACAATTATCTTGCTAATTATCTAATTACAATAATTCACACATATATGAGAGAATGCTTCATATTTTCTCTCATTCTATTATTTCCTTTCTCTCTCTTGTTCTTCCTCTCCCTCAAGCTCTCCCCTCTCATGTGTTGAGAAACACTTGAGCTTGAGAAAAACCTCTTCTTGTAATCTCTACTCTCATCTATGGTTCTAGAATTAGCACTTCTTGCACCCTAGTTACTTCTAGCTTGGAGTTGAAGCCAAAGGTCGAGGCTTTCGGGTGGATCCTTCTTCGACGTGAGAAGACGACAAAGGTGATATCTTTCTACTACTCCAAGGAGCAAGGAGAGAAGGACATAAAGCCCTAGGTATAACCCTTCTAACACTTAGCTGGTTTCTAGTTAGCTTTAGCTTGTTTTTGTTTAGCAAAGATCCTTCTTTGTCTAGTCCATGTTGCCTAAGTTGATAAAAATTTGATTTTTATTCCGTTTTCCGCCTCCCCGTAAGTACCGGGGTGGGCAACGTGGACTTACAGTGGTATCAGAGCCTAACTAAACATAAACTAGCTAGGTAGTAAAGTGTATGGAAGTTCGAATCGGAAAAATCGAAAAACCGAGTTTTCAAGAACCCAACTTTCTGTTAAATTTTTTCCTGCTCAAAATAAAATTTATCATACTCCAAAAATCGTCTCAGGGTTTTGTGAAGAAAGCCACCAAACCCGGTCCAGTGACTCGACCAAGGCGCCGCGGTTCCGCGGCAATAGCAAGCTATTGCCGCGCAACCGCGGCCGAGTTGGCTCGTCTCTGGGTCGAGTTTGGTGCAGTGTTCTTCTGGCATGGTTTTGGGATTTTTAAGATGGTTTATATGTGCCCAGATTTTCCAAAATAGAAATTTGTTTTTGGGGGCCTATAAATCCGTATTTTTATCGAACTTCACTACACTTTGACTATAAGGGTTATATCTGTGATGTTAATATGTATTAAATGTCGGCTAATCGCTATATGTCGATTAGTCGGGGTTATACATATCAGTGATCTGTGTTTGATGATGGTATGTGTATATGAATGTGTTGGATTGTCGCGGGTGAATAGCCGGGGTGGATGTGAGATGAGTGTTTCTTTTTCTTTCATTCATTGTAATATGTAAATTGATGTAATAATATTATTTGTATGGCCGCGCAACCGGGTCGGGGTTGTAGCCGTCATTGTATAATTCTTTTTACTATTTTTGCTCCTAGGATAGACCCATGGAGGGGGTGCACAAACTACCGGGTATCTCGAAGTGCCGAGTGGCCTACTCACGGTGTTGAGAGAGGTTGCTTCGCTTCGGGTACTTGGCGGGTAGTTTGCCGCACCCGTAGGGGTCTTGGGTGGGGTATTTGGCTATTCACCGCGACCGTGTAATCCGCTTTTAGTTGCAGGCTCGAACGGATTGCGGATTCCTAGTATATCCAATGTATTCATCTGTGATCTGTAATGTCTATCATTGCTATATATTTATATATGATAACTATTTAGGCGTTGCTTATGTTTTACAGCCGCGCTAGCCCAGCCCCCGCTCTGTCGTTAGTTAAGTAACCTAACGGGTGATGACGGGGCCCCGTGGCGAATGCGAATGGCATAAGCGTACGTCATATTTTGGTTGTTTTCTGCAATGGTAGGATTAAATGATGGGACACATTAAAAGAACTAATGCAAGAAAATAAACCAAGTAAAAGTCGATTGGAACACTTTGAAAACCACTCGGTTCTTTTCAAAACTAAACTTTTAAACGCGGAGCTTGAACCACTCCTTTTAAAAGCTATCTCGTTCCATCGATTATATCAAGTTCACTACGTTCACGGTTTCGCCAAAACCATTCGTAGCCCTCCGTCATTCCACATGAATGGTCAAAAGTATTCAAGCTATGTATTTTGGCCAAAGTCAAGGCATAGTGATTAGTAACTATTGGGTATTCATGTGCAGCATAGATAGATGCGTTGGTTTGGGACAGTCGTACTGCCATTTTGGCCAAAGTCAAGGGTAGGTACGGGTGGGTCCAAATTAACCAGGAGAATGACGAGTAGAACTTAACATGTGACTTATGATATTTTGGCCAAAGTCAAGGTCATAAGAGCATGGGGCAAAAATCCACATCGGGAGTTTCATAAGTACTGAAACTTGCTAGCGCTGCATACCATTTGGAGTGTGATAATTCTGGTAGGATTCCTTCGGTTTTATCACGCGATGATATTTGGATCCCGATCCTACTGTGAGTATATGCTACTCCTCGGGAAAACTCTCACTTAACGATCAATGCTATAAACTTAGTAGGTGTCTAGAAAGGTGTTAGCGGGGCTACGCCCACAGGGAAAAGAGGTTACTTAATTAAGGAACTTCGCGAAAGCATTGGAAAACCTCCCTCGAAGTACCGACACTGGCCTGGCTGAACGGTTAAGCAAGTATTGTACGGTGAGATTGATCCTGACTAATCCTTTCTTTACGGTTTGAGAAGGGATTCGAGAGACAGTGGGAGCCATCCTGTTTAGACAAACTAAAAACCACTCTAAACTTGCAAGAGCATCATGCTAAAGTGTTTCTTTTCTCTCTCCTAATTGCAGGGACCATTCAACATGACCGGACTTAAGTTATTACTAGATAAAAACATATTGACAGGGCCAAACTACAAAGATTGGCTCAGGAATGTCAAGATGGCAATCACTTACGACAAGCTGGGGTATCTCCTTACCACCAAAGCTCCCCCTGTCCCAGGTCCCAAAACCAGTGTCGTAGATAGGGAAATCTATAAGACCTGGGAAATAGATTGCGCGAAGGCCAAATGCTCCGTACTTGCCTCGATGGACAACGAACATCAGAGGAGTCACGAGAATATGGACCTAGAGTCCATATTTCTTCATACAAAAGAACTGTATGGAGAGCAGTCTTTTATCGCCAGATACGAAGTGTCGAAAAGTTGTTTTCGGCAAGGTTGGCTGTCGGATCATCGGTAGCGGAACACGTGCTTAAGATGATTGGCTACATAGAGGAGCTCACAGAACTTGGGACCACGTTGGAGAATGAGCTCTATACGGACTTGATTCTCCAGTCCCTTCCTTCCACTTACGCCCAGTTCATCCTGAACTTCAACTTACAGGAAAAAGAAGTTGAACTTTCAGAGCTCCTCAACATGCTGAGGAGTGCAGAGGGCACCCTACAGAAAAGTAGGGAGACATCCACTTTGTTTGTAGGAGGATCTTCCACTTCTGGATCCAGGGCGAAAGCCAAGGGTAAGAAGAAGAAAGCCCCCGCCAAACCAAGAGGCGGTGTCAGTAAAGTGGATACGAAGGGAAAAAGAAAAGCAACAAAGGTAGCGGGTAAGCTGGTGGGGAAGGAAGAATGCTTCTACTGTCACAAAAGTGGTCACTGGAAACAGGATTGCAAGGCTTGGAAGGCCAGAACACAGGATTTGAAGCGAGTTGCAGCTTCAGCTTCAGGTGTGTATGTTATTGAAAACTGTCTATCAATAAACTCTACATCCTGGGTATTGGATACCGGATCAGGATCTCATATCTGTAATTCTTTGCAGGCGTTGAGAAAGCGTAGAGTTTTGAAGGCAGGTGACATGACCCTCAGAGTTGCAAACGGTGCTAGCATGGATGCTGAGGCCGTGGGGGACTATCACCTGGGATTGTCGGATGGACACTTTTTGGTTTTGCGTAGTTGTTATTATGTACCAAATGCAACCTGTAATATCATTTCTGTATCTTTATTATCTAAAGAAGGTTATGAATTTGCATTTGTAAGTAATGTAGTGAACATTCACCTTAATCAAGTTTTGATTGGGTCAGGTACATTGAACAACGGTATATACGTATTAAACCAACCACAGATTTCAATGTCCAGAATACACACAAAAGAAAGTCTCCAGAAATCAATAAAACTTTCTTATGGCATTGTAGACTGGGTCACATCAATGAGAGAAGGTTGACTAAGTTACATGCAGAAGGATATTTGGATCCGTTCGAATATCAATCGTATGCAACTTGTCAATCCTGTCTCAAAGGAAAGATGACAAAGACTCCGTTCATTGGACACGGAGTAAGAGCGAGCGAGCTCTTGGGACTCGTACACAGCGACGTGTGCGGTCCAATGTCTACACATGCACGAAGCGGTTATTCTTACTTCATTACTTTTACGGATGACTTTTCAAGGTACGGTTATGTCTTCTTAATGAAACATAAATCCGAGGCTTTTGAAAAATTCCAGGAATATAAGAATGAAGTAGAAAAACAAACAGGCAAAAGTATCAAGGCACTAAGATCTGATCGAGGTGGTGAATACTTGAGTGCCGAGTTCCTGGGTTACTTAAAAGAGAATGGAATTCTCTCTCAGCTTACTCCTCCATACACTCCGCAACATAACGGTGTATCGGAGAGACGGAACCGAACCCTATTGGATATGGTACGGTCCATGATGAGTAACGCTGAGTTGCCGCGATCGTTCTGGGGATATGCGCTAGAATCAGCTGCATACCTTTTGAACCGAGTTCCAACTAAGACTGTGCCTACTACACCATATCAGATGTGGTGTGGGAAGAGACCCTATCTTAATCACATTAAGACATGGGGATGTCCAGCTTTTGTAAAAAAGCAGCATGCGGACAAGCTCGAGGCACGCTCAGTACAGTGCAAGTTTGTGGGATATCCAAAGAACTCCAAGGGATATTTCTTCTATTGCGAAGAGGAACAAAAGGTGTTTGTTTCTCGCCATGCCCACTTTCTAGAACACCAGTTCATAGAAAAAGAATTAAGTGGGAGCGCAATAGAACTGGAAGAAATTCCAGAACCACGAGTTGTTACTGAAAGCTTAGTAGAACCAGAGGGTTCGAAAGATCAGGACATTCCCACGCCACTCCGCAGGAGTAGTAGGCAGTCCCATCCGCCCGAGAGATACTACGATTTTCTCATTGACGGGGATAGAGAGGATTGCATCATAGACTTTGATGAGCCTACTTGCTTCCAGCAAGGCATTCAGAGCGTCGACTCGGTAAAATGGCTGGATGCAATGCGGACCGAAATGGAGTCCATGTACACCAACAAAGTATGGACGTTGGACATTGCTCCAGATGGGGTAAAACCCGTAGGATGCAAGTGGATCTTCAAAAGGAAGATTGGTGTAGATGGACAGGTTGAGACCTATAAAGCTAGACTGGTAGCAAAGGGTTTTCGTCAGCGACCTGGTTTGGACTATGACGAAACCTTTTCTCCAGTAGCTATGCTGAAATCCATTCGGATCCTTCTTGCCATTGCTGCCTTCCACGATTATGAGATTTGGCAGATGGACGTAAAGACAGCTTTTCTAAATGGACATTTAGAGGAGTGTGTGTATATGGACCAGCCAGAGGGTTTCATTCAGAGTGGGAGCAGCGGAAAGGTGTGCAAGTTGCTTAAGTCCATTTATGGACTAAAGCAGGCATCGCGGAGTTGGAACATCTGTTTTGATGAGACGGTCAAAGAATTTGGCTTTATCAAAAATCCAGATGAACCATGCATCTATTGTAGATTTGTAGCGAGAACTGTAGTATTCCTCGTTTTATACGTGGATGACATTCTCTTAATAGGAAATGATATTCCTATGCTACAATCTTTCAAGGGGTTCTTGTCACACAGGTTCTCCATGAAAGACCTGGGTGATGCCTCATACATTCTGGGTATCCGGATCTACCGTGACAGATCCAAGAGGATATTAGGACTTTCGCAGTCCAGGTACATCGACACCATACTGAAGAGATTCGGTATAGAAGATTCCAAGCGCGGTAATCTACCGGCTTGTCACGGGATCACCCTCTCCAAAGAGATGTCTCCCAAGACTGATTTGGAGAGGGATCGCATGTCTATTATACCCTACGCTTCTGCGGTAGGCTCTATAATGTATGCAATGCTGTGTACCAGACCGGATGTGGCTTATGCACTGAGTGTGGTAAGCAGGTATCAGTCAAACCCTGGGGAGAAACATTGGATAGCAGTAAAGAACATTCTCAAGTACCTGAGAAAGACTAAGGAGATGTTCTTGGTGTATGGCGGAAAAGACCTCCAGATTGAGGCCTTTGCTGACTCCAGCTTCCAGAGTGACAAGGATGATTCCAAGTCCATGTCGGGTTTTGTCTTTACCCTCATTGGAGGGGCGGTGTGTTGGAAGAGCTCCAAACAGGAAATCGTTGCTGACTCGACTATGGAAGCGGAATACATCGCTGCATCTGATGCCATAAAAGAAGCTGTCTGGATGAGGAAGTTCTTGAGAGAACTTCAGGTGGTTCCGTCCATTGTTGACCCAATACCTCTGTATTGCGACAACAACGGGGCTATAGCTTTAGCGAAGGAACCCAGGTCCCATCAGAAATCCAGACACATCTTGAGGCGGTATCACCTGATCAGGGAGATCGTGGATCGCCAGGAGATCGAGGTTCGGAGGGTTGCTTCAGAAGATAACACAGCATATCCATTCACCAAGGCCTTGCCCCAGACTCAGTTCGAGCGGCTGATCAAGATGATAGGTCTTCGATACGCCAGTACATGGCCTTAGTGCAAGTGGGAGATTGTTAGTGTATATGCCCTAGAGGCCATTACTGTATCATACTAGTTTGTATATTACTTGATGGAAGCTTGGGATATTCACAATTGTATATACAATCTTGCTCGAAATGGTAGTATGCTACTTGGTTTGTCTCTGCTTTAATATGTGCATGTGTTTCTTTTAGCATATCGCTGATATACATATTAGTAGAGCCCTTAGGATCTTTGCTTGATTACCAGCGTTGTGATGGCGCTCACACTCGTGGGAGCTGGGTGATCTATAAGCACATCCTTATACAGGTCCCTAATCGTTGGACTATCGAGACAGGGCATCGATACTCCGGAGTAGACTAGCGTATGCGCTTCTCATCCCAGCGTGGGAGACGGTCTGTCCCACAGCCGTCAGTACGTCGTACTTGAGATAGTATGCGGGTGCTCGTTAGGTTACGAGTACACTGGACAGGACTCATCGGGAACTGTTGGTTGGTATTATACCTATCGTCAGTTATCAGTTCCCAGGTGACATAAGTACAGCTTAGTCCGCTGACTTGACACTATCACTTCGCCTCGAGTGTGTTCCCACTGCACTTTGATTGCTACCCTACCACGGCTCAAAGGAGTCGTGCAAACAGGTAGTTTTTGGGTGCAGTCCCGAAGCACTTGGAGGCAGTGACGGTTAGACGGGATTCGTCTCTCCCGGTATTGGGGGTTGACATCACGCTGTGTCCAGGAGAGCCATTACACGAGTAGTCCCTGGCCAGGGCAAGCGAGATATACTGGTAGGTTTCCAGTGTTATCTCAGGGTGTTCTGGGCTACACTCCGACACGACTTGTACCGCTATTAGGGGACTGACGTTCACCGCCCCCGTAGGCCCGCTATGCGATGTATCAGACGAACAGACCGGACTGTACGGAGACTGTCACATACAGGCTCAGTAGGAGTTCAGATGGGGTTACCTCGTCAGTCTTCTTATCGACATCTACCTGGGGACCGTTACATACAGCTAGTGCCGCTTGCGATCTGTGGTTAAACCCACTGCCAGCGTAGTGTCGAGTCTTTAGAGTCCCATACAGAGAGCTATTCGCCTTTAGGCAAAATGAGTAGAGGTCGCATGGTTTTGCGACAGGATTCGTTCACATCCGCGCACTTGTGCACGTTTGCTGTCCGGACAGCTTATACTAGCGGGCTTTGGTTTAAGCCGGATCCTAGTATATGATTTGGGATTGGTTTTTTCTCTTTGTATTCGTGTTTCTCGGATCACGAATACGGGTGCGTATGCATAGTTGCTTGAGACAGAGGGAGAGGACTTTGATTAGGGTTAATGACTATTGTCATTTTATTAACCCTAATGCTTATGTGTGTATTATGGTTAATTGATATTAGTTTAAATAATTGTGCATGGTTATGGTTGTTGACCATTTGACCTCCTTGACTTGTTGACCTTGGTTGACACTTTGACCATCATCATTTCATTTAGAAGATGTTCTTTGATCCTTGCAATTTGCATTAAAAATGAAATGATAATGGTCATGTCTTGATTAACCATGACAATTATCTTGCTAATTATCTAATTACAATAATTCACACATATATGAGAGAATGCTTCATATTTTCTCTCATTCTATTATTTCCTTTCTCTCTCTTGTTCTTCCTCTCCCTCAAGCTCTCCTCTCTCATGTGTTGAGAAACACTTGAGCTTGAGAAAAACCTCTTCTTGATAATCTCTACTCTCATCTAGGGTTCTAGAATTAGCACTTCTTGCACCCTAGTTACTTCTAGCTTGGAGTTGAAGCCAAAGGTCGAGGCTTTCGGGTGGATCCTTCTTCGACGTGAGAAGACGACAAAGGTGATCCCTTTCTACTACTCCAAGGAGCAAGGAGAGAAGGATATAAAGCCCTAGGTATAACCCTTCTAACACTTAGCTGGTTTCTAGTTAGCTTTAGCTTGTTTTTATTTAGCAAAGATCCTTCTTTGTCTAGTTCATGTTGCCTAAGTTGATAAAAATTTGATTTTTATTCCGTTTTCCGCCTCCCTGTAAGTACCGGGATGGGCAACGTGGACTTACATTAACCGCGATCAATAATGGTGTCGCGTGTAGCTAGACCGAGATGAGTACGGGTCGTCCTTAGGGAAACGTTGAATCTTTTATTCATACTTTAGATTTGTTGAAAAAGAGAGGAGGGATAAAGAATATTGAAGAATGGTTGTAGGTTCTAGATCTACGTTAAACACGGATGCAAAATATAGATTTAGATTAACTACGGAAATAAGTTTAATATTAAAAGGGGGTTTGTAGGGTTCATTAGGATTTAGTAGTTATGGATGATTAATTAAAGATTACTCTTTTTATCCTTTAATAGATTTAAAACTAGAACGACAGTGATGCATGTAGATTAGGGTTTCTGGAGAGAAAAAGGGTTCCCACTCTTAACCCTTATCTCGACATGGAACTCTATTCATATATAGCCTTTACCAAAACAATCATTAATCTAATCTCTAATCGCGGTCGAGACTAGCAATGAATTGGTAGCGCGCCCGATTAGGATGTTAATGATTCTTTTGGTAAAGTTTATAAACTTTATAGGACGTAAAAAGAGTTTAAGGATCTTCATCATCCATTAATCTACCATAACCCTACGAACCCTAACAAGCGGAGAATTACTCGCGCATGTTGGGATAAGAAGAGATGGAGAGAGAAATCATATTAAAACTATAAAGAAATAGAATAAGAAAAAGAACTACCTTTATTAATCAACAGAATCAATTACACTTTATTTCCTTAGAAAATGATTACAAATGCTAGTTTGCTTCTCGATCTCTTCTAAGGAGGTAGATGAACCGTTGATGATCAGTCTGGATGCGTGAGCCATCTTGGACTTCGTGATCTTATCGGCTTGATAATTTTTCCAAGGGGCTCTCGGTTCTTATTTATACTGCAAAAGCCAGAAACTTAGCTTCCTAATTTGGAAGCAAACAGTAAAGATTCACCCAGAAAAATCACAGTTCCTAACATCTCTGGTACGCGGCGTATCCACGGTCAACGGGTAGGTTTGACCGCGGATCCACGGTCTTGTATAAGGATCGTTGGATTTTGTCTTCTGGGATTTTCTCTTTGTGACACGTGGAGATCTCTGGAACTTTTGGAAATTGGAAATCTTTTTTTACTTCTGCCAGACTTGATTTCTTAGTTTGCTTTCTTAATTAGGCAGGTTTGCTCTTAACAACTTTGATTCCCTTGATTTTTAGCCCTGAAAAATTCTGCACAATCTCAACAAATAATATTAGTGGAGTTTTGTTTTATTGAGATATTAATTTTACCATTAAGATTTGGTCAATGGTATCTTTGCATACATTTTCCTACCAAATGTTAATTATAATATATCAACACATGAAAAATAGTATTTTTACAGATAAACCCTCATATGTATCATATATTATAATAAACAAATTTTCTAGTATAGAAATAGTAGGAAAAATATAATAACAAATGTGCAGTTTTATCAACTGAACAGGCTCACATGCAAAGCATGTGACCTCAGGCTTCAATAAGCGTTAAACCCTGGGATATAAGCCTCATGTGTTAAACACGTGAGTGCTCACATGTAAAGCATGCGAATACTAAATACAAATAAATCAAAAAACACAAGCAGGGCTCCACGTGTTAAACACGTGAACGCTCAGGTGCAAAGCACATGAGCGCTGCTATCATTTATATATGATAGCCCTCTCATGAAAGCCATGTGAGTGCATCTGTTTGAAGCGCTAGTATCATATAGAATTAAATTCTATATAGAATTAAATTCTATTTGGGAAATATCTTCCCCTGAGCTTTCTAAAACTAGAAAAAAATTCTCTGATAAACAGAGAACCGTTGGATTAAAATCCAAGGGTAATTACAATATCACCGATCAAATCAGAAGACCCTTTGTTAGGAAAATATTTTCCTAATCATATTAAAACCAACAGAGGATATTTTCTGTTAAACAGAAAACTACTGGATCAAAGGTCCAACGGTGGACAAAATTTCCCGAGTGATCTTTGAGATCAATTAAATCAATTGAGATCTCTCTGTTGGGATCAAAATTTGCACCTCACTTGACCAAGTCAAAGTCAAGGTCGACCCCAAGTAAGCGGGCCCAAGCCCAAGCAAGTGGGCCCATGCCCAAGTCGAGCCCCGTGGCCGGCCTCCCCCATGCCAACATAAAAATCATGTAATAAATAATTTTAATGTAATTTTTTTATGCATGAATGGGCATAAAGCCAAATTTTTGTAAAGCTCATGGCTTATGTGCAAAAAGAAATAGCACATGAGGCATGGGATAGGACAAATGCCATTTTGTAAAGCCCAATGGGCTATATGTAAATGTGCAAGCCTATATAAGACAACATGATGATGAAAAAAGTATATACATTTCATTCTCTCAAAAGTTAGGGTTTTTGTGCCTCCTTCTCCTTCCTCAAGGTTTTAAACCTTCTTCTTTTTGTGAATTAAATCAAGAGTTTAACTCTTCCTTTCTCAAAAATAAATAGTTTTTCACCACAAAACTCACAAAGGGGAGCTCAAATCTTCCATTAGATCTCAAAATGGGAGATTTTTGAATCTCACCCCCTTTCTCCAAGATCCGGCCAACCGACAGGAAGAAGAAGGAGACTCATCTCCAGAAATCCCATCTTGGGAAGATCCAGAGCCAAAGGGAGAAACAAAGCAGCCCCCTTTGATTATTTCTAAAAATTTTTAGGAGTCTAACCCTATTCAAGATCCATTGGAGTTTAACTTCCTAAATTAATCTCTTTCAGGAGTTTAACTCTATAAGTCAAATCGGGAGCACAGCTCCCAGTGCAGGACCAAGTCCCTTTTGCTGCTGACGCCTAGCGCCCGCGTGCCAGGCACTTGGGGCGCTGGCACTCTGGCGCGCAATGCCCGCATGCCAGGCACGTGAGGCGTTGGTGCTCTGGCATGCAACGCCCGCGTGCCAGGCACGTGGTGCGCTGGCGCGCAGCGCCCGCGTTCCTGGCACGCGGGGTGCTGGCGCCTTCTCCCACGCATCCTTTGGATGCCCTTTCCCTTATATATATATATATATATATATATATATATATATGTATATATATATGTATGTATGTATGTATGTATGTATACACACACACACACTCTACAACATGTCCCCCGTTAGAAAAAAATTCTAACGGGGCGCTGCCCCGCACCCCACAAGGGGGCTGCTAGCCCCCTTGACCCCCAGCCCGCTATCCGGATAGCAGGCCCTCCGTAAAAACTCTGCAGGGCCCCCGATATATCCAAAACCCCTTCAAAACACAACACTGCACATTGAGTTGCATGAATAGTTGACCCGTCAATCGGAGGTTCTCTCGCTCCAAAGGCGAGGGGTAATTAACGGCAGCTTAGTCTGCGGCTACCGGAGATTCGGATCCCCACAATCAATAAATCCCCGCCTACCCTAGGCAGGGGGAATCTGTAATGCGCCTGACAAGCGCGCGCGTATTCCCATCTCAATGGGGTGACAAAAAACACAATACAGATTCTGGCACGCCCGGTGGGACATATCTCTCCTCCCATATTTCGGGTTAAACGTTCATGCGGACTCAATCAATATACATATCGATATTTATACTAAAATAATGCCTTTTCATGCAGGACTTCAAGCGATCAAGACTCAACCATGTCTCCAAGGATCAGCTCAGCTCCCGACACAGCTCTCATCTCCTACATAATGAAGATGGACGCCAGGACGGTCCCCCCGGCCAGTCTCGGGCGACAATGGGAGAAGCCGCCGCTACCATTTGGCTCTATTCTATTAATGTCAGCTAACACCATCTCAGCTCCTCAAGCTCCGGTAACAGACAAGCCGGCCTCGAAAGGCAAGAGGCCAAATGTGGTGATCTCGAAGGCACCTCTACCTAAACGCAAGTCGGTGTTTGAACGACTTTCCTTGGCCCCAGCTGGGGTAAGGCCACCAACACCAACAAAGCAACAAGGCATCTCGGGCAAGCTTCAGCGGCGCTCCTGAAAACTGCTCATTTGGGTATCCTCTCTAAGCTCCCCTCTAATCGGCTCACGATGGCTTCCTGGATGACGGATGCCCGCCAAGCCCTCAAAATCGAGAAGTTAAGACAGAAAAGGCTCAGATATAGAGCCAACAAAAGGGCTAGGGCTCCCGCTAGGCTGAACTTCGTGAGGTTCGAAGAACAGGGTTACCCCGCCAAAGATGAGGAAATGACTGGATATGTGGTCCACACTGTCTATATGGTGAGCACGCGCAGCAAGAGCAAGAACGGGGCCACCACATCTCAAATCCAATCTAGCTTGAATGTGGTTGCCGCTTCCCAAGAACAGCCGCCTCCGCTGGATGATGAAAACCCTCTCGATGAGGATGATAGGAAGAAAGACCCCTCGGTCCATGTAAAGTCGGGCTCGGAAAGCGAAGAGGAGCCAATCTTCCGTCCCAAGAACGCAGAACACCAACTTCTCCAAGAGCTTCGAAAACAGCTCAGGAGTAAAGACAAAGAGATGGCCAAACTCTACTCCAAAATTGACGACTTGACGAATGTCGTGATGCAGCTCACGGCTCGACTTGACGAATGTCGTGATGCAGCTCACGGCTCGACTTTCGTTCAAGCGCAGGGCTCTGCTCATGAACCGGGAAACGGTGTCCCAAGGCAGCCGACGCCTATTCCCTCAAATCCAAAGGTGGGCAGACCGCATGAAAGTCGGTCTCATCCTATCTCGGGAAATGTCTTGGCTACCGATGACAGTAGCCCGCTAACTCAAGATCAAATTATGGATTTGGTTGCCAACAAAGTCAAAACATTGGTAGCCGAAGCTGAAGCACAAAAAGATGTTAGCAGTAGCGGGAGACCATATCCTACTCAGTATGATCTGGTAGAATTTCCTAGCAGCTATGTCATCCCTAAATTCGGAAGATTCGATGGGACAGGAAATGCGAATCAGCACATCGCCCATTTTAAAAGCCTCATGCGGGAATACTGGGGGCAATGATGCGCTTTTCCTCTGCCAGTTCACTAATAGCTTGGCCGATGTTGCTTTCGATTGGTACGTGAGCATACCGGATGGCTCCGTCACAACTTTCGTCCAAATGTAGTCTCTGTTTCGGCAGAGGTTCATGAGCGTCAGCGATAAGATCACCATCGCCGACCTCGTAAGTACCAAGACAAAGAACAACGAAAGCAGCACGGATTTTATAACCCGATGGCGCAATCTCTCCATCAAATGTGAACCGCCGATAGAGCAGGACCAATCTGTCAGCCTTCTCTTCGGAGATCTCAACAATTGGATGGCCCCGTTTCTATGCACCGCGGGTCTCAAAATGTTCTAAGAGCTGACCAGAAAAGTCCAGATGTTGGAGCGCTCGAAGAAGGAGTCCTCTTCGGATTCCTAAAATAATAATAGGTCCTGGAGAAACCGAAAGGACGATAATCGCAAAGGCGGAAATTCCGACGATTCTGAATCTTTTAACACTTCCACTAACCGAAATAAGCAAGGGATGAGCGGGCCTAATGCCAACCAGCCTCGGAAGCCAGTGTTCGGAGAGGGAGGAGAATCTCCACTGAAAGAGAAGCTAGATAAGGTCTATTCCTTCAGAAGGGACAAAATCCGTAAAATATTCAAAGACGCCCCGAGGAACGGTTTACAACTGCCAAAGTGAAAAGGACCGCAGGAAGAGAATATGACCGACAACCCTAAATACTGCCCCTATCACAGAGTGATAGGTCATGACATTGAGGACTGCTTCGTCTTCAAAGATTGGATCGAAAAGCAATACAAGACAGGAGAGATAGAACTGTCTAAAGGCGTGTTAACGAGCAGTCAATCCGCGACCGCCAATTTCATACAAACGGAGACCGAAGTCCTTCGGAAACCTGATTCTCTCAGACATCTGCCTTTCTCTGAAAACAATCGACCACCACGTCGTTAAACTGGGGGACAATCGACCACCACGTCGTTAAACTGGGGACCAATGGACCACCACGTCGTTAAACTGGGAATAATCGACCTCTAAGTCGTTAAACTGGGGATGTAAAAATGTGTAAATAAAACAAAAATATATAATAAAAAATATATGTATAAAAAGTCGAAATGATGGGGCAACTCGCAATAAAAATCAGCGAGTAAAAATAAAGATGAAAATAAAGCCGAAATGATGGGGCAACCGCGAATAAATAGCTGAAATGATAGGGCAATCGCGACCTTCGCGATAAGAAAAGCTGAAATGATAGAGCAATCGCGGTAATAAAAAAACGGCGAATGATGAGTCACTCCTGGTACCATATTCCAGTGCAGCGATGCAGACGCCAACTAAATTCAAATTTTCAAATCCCCAAGTTTCCAACAGCGAATGATGAGTCGCTCCTGGTACCAAATTCCAGTGCAGCGATGCAGACGCCGTCCAAAACTTAAATCCCCAACGGTGAATGATGAGTCGCTTTTGGTACCATATTCCAGTACAGCGATGCAGACGCCAACCAAATTCCAAATCCCAAAACGGCGAATGATAAGTCGCTCCTGGTACCAAATTCCAGTGCAGCGATGCAGACGCCGCCCAAAACTCAAATCCCCAACGGTGAATGATGAGTCACTCCTAGTACCATATTCCAGTGCAGCGATGCAGACACCAACCAAAATCCAATTTCCCAAAAATTCTCCTAGCCCTACGGTTGGTCCCCAAGTTGACTGCCGTATACAATCCACGGGCTCAAATAATTCTCATCACATCCATGCCCCACCGCAACCACCAGTTACGCGGCTGGTCTCCGCCCTTGGAATTATGGTCCATTGGAAAGACCCAGTCATGTGTCCTCACGATACATGAGGAGAACAAACCTTCATGGGATCCTTACGACTCACAAAGGAAAAACACACATGGGGGTCCTCACGACTCCTAAGGAGAAAATGCAGCTACGGGACCTTTACGACTCGTAGGGAGAAAATGCTTTTATGGGACACTTACGGCCCATAAAATAGAAAAGCCTTAGGTGATAGGGATCTAAACCTGTCTCCTAAGCCATCGCTTCCCAACAAGGAAAGGCAAATGATGAGTTGCTCCTGGCATTATTCCAGTGCAGCAATGCAGATGCCGACCAAAAACCCAAATCCCAAGTTTTCCCAACGGCGAATGATGAGTCGCTCCTGGTACCATATTCCAGTACAGCGATGCAGACGCCAACAAAGTCCCGAAATTCTTCCGGCCCTACGGTCTGGATAATACATCCTGCAAAACCGTATACAATCCACGGACGTAAAACGATCCCAATCTCTCCGAAGTCCTACCGGCGAGACCACATTCAAAGTCCCACCAGCGACGAAGATTTCCAAAAAATAAAAATAAAAAAAATGGTATGTCCACAAGCAAAATGGGTACGGATGAAAACCCGAAAGGGCTCCGTAAGTAAAAACAGCAGGACTGCTGGCGAGTTTGTGAAAACCTGAAAGGGCGCAAACTCGTGAGAAAGAGATGAAATGCACTCGCAAAGTCCTCTTGACTTTGTGAGGAGAAAATTCCCGCATGAGATCCTTACGACTCACAAAGAAGCAACACACTTAGGAGTCCCCACGACTCCTAAGGAGAAAATACACTTACGAGATCCTTTCGACTCGTAGGGAGAAAATGCTTTTATGGGACCCTTACGGCTCATAAAATTGAAAAGTCTTAGGTGATAGGGACCTAAACCTGTCTCCTAACCCATCGCTCCCCGACGGGAAAACGCAAATGATGATTCACTCCTGGTACCATATTCCAGTGTAAGCGGTGCTGATGCCAAACAAAAACCAAAATCCTTAAATCCACTCATGGAAAATGATGATTCGCTTCTGGTACCATTTTCCAGTGTAGCGATACCGATGTCAACCTAAATTAAATCAAACCAACAACCTCTGCGTCGGAATCATGCTTTTTCTCAGAGTGTACCCCGCGTCGAAATCAAGCTTCGCCTCGGTGTATCTGCCTTCCCTATCAGAATTATGCTTCGGCTCGAAATCAACCAGTGACCTCCCCATCGGAATTAAGCTTCGCCTTGGAATCAAGTCGACTAACAAGCTCTACGTCGAAATCATGCTTCGTCTCAGAATGTACCCCGTGTCGAAATCATGCTTCGCCTCGGAGTATCTGCTTTCCCTGTTGGAATTATGCTTCGCCTGGAAATCAACCTCTGCATCGAAATTATGCTTCGGTCAGAATGTCTGCCGCTCTTCGGAATTATGCTCCGACCCCTTGGAATCATGCTCCGCTCTTCGGAATTATGCTCCGATCCCTTGGAATCATGCTTCGCTCTTCGGAATTACGCTCTTCGGAATTATGCTCCAATCCCTGGAATCATGCTCCGCTCTTCGGAATTATGCTCCGATCCCTTGGAATCATGCTCCGCTCTTCGGAATTATGCTCCGACCCCTTGGAATCATGCTCCGCTCATCGGAATTATGCTCTGATCCCTGGAATCATGCTCCGCTCTTCGGAATTATGCTCCGATCCCTTGGAATCATGCTTCGCTCTTCGGAATTATGCTCCGACCCCTTGGAATCATGCTCCGCTCTTCGGAATTATGCTCCGACCCCTTGGAATCATGATCCGCCCTTCGGAATTATGCTTTGATCCCTCGAATCATGCTCCGCTCTTCAAGAATGATGCTCCGATCCTGGAATTATGCTCCGATCCTCGGAATTATGCTCCGATCCCCAGAATTATGCTCCCGGGATGATGCTCCACCCCTGGAATGATGTTCCACCTCGAAGTCCAACTTCAAGATCTATCAATTTCATGTTCACAACTCATATACATGGTGTGCATTCATTGATGGGGGGCACTTTGTTGGGGTCAAAATTTGCACCCCAGTTGACCAAGTCAAGTCAAGGTCGACCTCAAGTAAGCGGGCTCAAGCCCAAGCAAGTGGGCCCATGCCCAAGTCGAGCCCCGTGGCCGGCCTCCCCCATGCCAATATAAAAATCATGTAATAAATAATTTTAATGTAATTTTTTTATGCATGAATGGGCATAAAGTCAAATTTTTGTAAAACTCATGGCTTATGTGCAAAAAGAAATAGCATATGAGGCATGGTATAGGCCAAATGTCATTTTGTAAAGCCCAAGGGGCTATATATAAATGTGTAAAGCCTATATAAGGTAACATGATGATGAATAAAGCATATACTTTTCATTCTCTCAAAAGTTAGGGTTTTTGTGCCTCCTTCTCCTTGCTTAAGGTTCTAAACCTTCTTCTTTTTGTGAATTAAATCAAGAGTAACTCTTCCTTTCTCAAAAATAAATAGTTTTTCACCACAAAACCCAAAAAAGGGAGCTCAGATCTTCCATTAGATCTCAAAAGGGGAGATTTTTGAATCTCACCCCTTTTCTCCAAGATCCGGCCAACCGACAGGAAGAAGAAGGAGACCCATCTCTAGAAATCCCATCTTGAGAAGATCCAGAACCAAAGGGAGAAACAAAACAACCCCCTTTGATTATTTCTAAATTTTTTTAGGAGTCTAACCCCATTCAAGATCCATTGGAGTTTAACTCCCTAAATTAATCGCTGTCAGGAGTCTAACTCCACAAGTCAAATCGGGAGCACGGCTCCCAGTGCAGGGACCAAGTCCCTTTTGCTGCTGACGCCTAGCGCCCGCAAGCCAGGCACGTGGGGCGCTCTGGCGCGCAGCGCCCGCGTGCCAGACACGTGGTGCACAGGTGATTGTTACGTTTTTGCGTATTTTTAATTACCGCAATCAAGACGGTTTCGCTTGATAGCTAGACAGTTGAGTACGGGTCGATCCACATGGAGATGGAATCTTTTTCTTTATGTTTTAACGAGTTAATCCGATTAAGCCGGGTTTTGTTTTAAGATCTACGAATGAGATAAAAGATGATAAAAGACTTGCTAGGGTTAGGATTAAGTTAGTTCGAGTTTAGGAAATTCTTACTTCTTTCAATGCCCTTCTAATTATAGGTGTTAAGGTAATCGACAACAACGGGGATTAGCACGACTGGGAAGAAACTTGCAAGTATAAGTTAGGCTTTCCATACTTAGTTTCTCCCTTTTGGTCCTTATCCGTCCGCTCTTGTCTCTTAGCCCTAACCTCCAATTAATTCAACCACAACGGGTCTAGCTAGGGAATCACCGCTATCATGTAGGATAGGGTGCCGTAGTGAACGGATTATGGTTCAATTAATTGGAGTCCGAATTTTAAGGTGTTGGGCAAACAAAGGAGTGAGAGAGATTTTCTTCTCTCAATCCTTCCTTCTCCTCCCCTAAGTGAGGAATTACTCATCCATTAAAAAAATAAAAATAAAATTTGAGATAAGAAAAATGCAGATTAAATTCTACAACTAGATTAACAAATAATAATTGCAGATAATAAAATACGATAAGAAGAATGCGAGAAAAATAAAAGAACTTACTTTTTATTTATAACCTCTCAACGATCTCTACAATTTTTGAATTGATAAAGATAAAGAACAAAATTAAAATTCTAGATCTAAAAATAAAAAGAGGCATACTAATTTGGCTTTGAACCCTCCTATTTATAGATAGGAAAATCCTAGGTTTACATTCTGATCCATACACGAAATTACAGAACTACCCCAAGAGAACCGAGTCAATGCACCGACACTGCCACCGACACATGCATTGCACGGCCGCGGAACCGCGGCAGAAGTGCCTGTTTGGCCGGGGTTCCGTGGCCATATGGTGGAATCTTGGGTCCATCTATTCAGGTCTTCTGCCAGTTGCTTTTATCTTCTGTTTGGTACACTTGGTTTCTCAAAAGCTCTTCTGTTCTCTTCCAGATATTCAGCAGTGGACTTTTGCCTTGAACTCCGCTTGAACTGGTATGCGGCATCATGCGGATCAGTATTCATCTATTATTAGTCGTAGTCCCACATTTGTTATGACTTTTACGAATCTCACTGTAAAGAGCTGAGAACCTGTAACCTGCAACTATTTAGCAGACATGAATCAAAAGTACCTACTTATATGCAATGTGATTAAGAATGGGCGATATAAAAATGCAAAAATCTGATATGAACAAATACCCCCAAACTTATCTTTTGCTCTTCCCGGGCAAAACCAATTTTATTCTCAAAAATTCCTAAACTCACTTTCTCAGGGAACGCGATTGCACCGAGCTCATGCAACAAGCCGTTAAACCTCTAGGTATCCCTAGTAGGAGGAGTGTTGTCTCCTGAGGGTTTTCAGCGGATACTACCCACAAAATCCGATCAATTTGGCCATTTACTCTAATTCTTCAATTCAGTATTCTAGCAAGAAATTCTATTATCTTCAACTTAGAAATCATCAACCCGTATTCTTCACATTTCCTTTTCATTTAACTTAAGATAATATATGTTTTGTCATTTTATAAAGCTTTCAGCATCTCGTAAGTTTTCCTTCTAAGGTGCAATCTTAACTCAGGAATTTTTATCATCTCTACTGAAATTATAAGCCCTATCTTTTATTCTTATCGCTCCTCCAAACTCCAATCACATACCCCTACGTGTGTGTAATTATCACCCCTACACTTGGAAATTCAATTCAAGCTATCATACTCTTGTCCATCTTCCAAAATACCTTTGGTTGGTGAATTTTAGATGAAATTGCTCACACATCCTTCATGCGACCGTTAATACCTCTTGAGGTACTAAACGAACGATTACAAAACGTGCTTGTGCATTTAGGCGTAAATCATTGTCTTGCAACACCCAAATCATAGCAGTGACTCCCAAACCAGTTGGTCTAAGACATTAGGTGATAAAGCACCATCGCTATATTTTTTTATTTATGCTGCCTTAAGCAATTACAAAACCAGTGTTCATTTTCTATCTCTTTATTCACCACTTATACTTTTATTTTATTTTCTTTCATACTAAGGATTTTAGACAAAGCATTTCAAGGTATCCTCTACTATCCCAAGTTTAAAGATACGTGTAAGTGCGTATAATAGGGTTATATTTTCAGAATTTGGACTTAAGGTCAAGAATTATTTTTTAGAGTTATACTTCAAATAAACCTTTCAATACTCTTTCCTTGTTTCGATTTAGCCCAAGAACTGAACTCAAAATTTGCTTATTTCTAAATAAACTGCAAGAACGTATATTTTCTACAGTTAAATTTTAAAAAAGATTATTTTTAGGGTTTTTAATTTACTAAGTTTAGGATCTAGTCTTTCCTAACTAGTTAGCCGTCATGTTGAACTTGAGTCAAATATGGCCAAAATTGAAATTTTCTATTTTAATTTCTAAAAAAATTTATTATTTTTTATTTATATATATATATATATATATATTTTTTATAAAGATGCAATGCAGAAAAATAAGATACGGAATTAAATATGCAAACAAATATGTACAAAAAGATTTTATATTTTTGGAAAAAATTTCGATTTTTATGGTTTTTAATAAGTAGGCAAATGATGCATAATATACACATGAATGCGAAGGTAGAAAGCTTACCGAGCACACCCCCAAACTTAAATTTGACAGTGCCCTCACTGTCAGGCTACGCCAAGAGGGTCAAAATTGTCGGCGCTCCCTAAAAGAAAATTTTAAACAAAAAAAAAAGCAAACCAAAATATATATACACAAAAAAAGGTCCCCTCCAAACTTAAGTAAAACAGTGTTTCCACTGTTTAAGCGGTGAAGTTCAGGATTAGGGGGGAAAAGATAACAGTATCAATCTATACAAGGCCTTACACAGGCCAAAAGTGAGCACCAACCATTCAAATATTCTATCTCTGTAGTGTGTTGGTTGGTGAAAGAATGCGGAGAGGAAAGAAATGGAGAATACGCGAGAACGTATGGGAAGAGAGGTGGAATATGTCACGCCTCACTTCCCAGAGTGCGCTAAGATCGGCACGTGACAGAGCCAACCATACTACCTGTGGCTAGGAAATATCACTCCACAGTCACATTACGGCTGTCTAGAGATATCAAGAACAATAGAAATAAAATAAACTATCTAGTCATGTCCATGAGCCAGAATAAACGAGTCAAGAAATAATATGCGGAAGCAATAAATCCAAATAACAATAACAATCTGGAAGGTACGGAAATAACTAAACTAACTGGATACTAACAGGATCCTCACTGCTCGGCTTGACGGCGGAAATACTCCTGATCAGCCTGCGACAAAGGTAGAGAATCTGGGCCATGCAAAACCCAGATGTCTGTGCGTCATAATATCAATAATAATATAAACAGGGGGTAACAAGTCATGCATGCATGAGTATGAACAGTAATAAAAGTATAGCAGTAACACAAATAAGAAACAATGAAGGGTATAAGCACATGTGACGTGCGGTGAGTAATCTAAACTGTGCTACTAGGTTATCTATTCTAAAGACTTCGAAATCAATTAATGTAATTCTCATCGTAACCCATCGGTGATTATTCTGTAACCCCCGGAAAAACAACAAACAATAGGTATTCCGTAACGCCCGGAAAAACGGCAAACAATATGATAGACCTTTGAGTTACGTTCGGTTGCATTCTTGATTTCCCCATACCCCCCAAGTTATGTGTTCAAGTCGGGTATTGATAAATCTGAAGCTAATGCCAACACAGGATCAAGCAGGAACAGGTTTGTCTATACAGACAACAGGATATGTCCATCGGGACAACATGTCAGGATTTTCGGCATTAGAAACAGGATCAGGTAACATGTCAAGTAGTGATATATCAGGTCATGTCAGGTAGTGTACATGTATCAAGTCATGTCAAGTAGTGGTGTATCAGGTCACGTCAAGTAGTGCACAGGTATCAAGTGGGTGCTCATAATCAAACTGTAGCAAGTATTGAATCAGGATGAAAGTACGGATGTACAATAAAAGCATGGATGCACAAATATCGATCAGGGGTTACATCATGACCAAATAGGATGTACAATATCAAGCATGGGGTACTAATGTATTAATAATATGAGTTAATGTAATATGGAGTGCAACTAGTTATGCAGAATTAATGGTATGGATACACAAATAAACATGGATGCATAAATAACTATCAGGGGTTACAATTATAGTTTCATGACTATGTAGGATGTACATTATATAGCATGAGGTGTTAAGTAGCAGTAATATGAAATAACGTGACTTGGGATGCAAATAGATATATAATTAATGGTATGGATGCAAACGGGTATCCGAAAACGGTAAAACTTTAATATGGATGTATAATGTGATAAACGGATAATATTTTACTCATATGGATGCATAATAATATACCTAGCATGTAGCAAGATGAATTAGCATCCGACTAGATATGTAAATAGTGATATGGATACACACGGATGTCCGAAGACAGTAAAATAGTAAAATGGTAATGTGGGATGGATAATTAAACAATAAGTAATGTTATTATTCACGTGTGTGCAATATATATTGTAGTATAGCATGTAGTAAGATTAACTTGCCTCAATTGGATCATGCGACGGATACGTACGGCACGTCCGACGTCAGTAAATCGTCGCAACGCACACACGGCACGCGAGACGAGGGCAGAGGCGAGGCGTGGGTTTCGTTCGTAGGCGGGAAAACATGAAGAAGAAAGGGAACAGTGCTTTTCTTTATATGGGATTTAAAAAGTATATCAAATATATATATGTGGAGAAGAGATGCAGGGGTTGTAAATATTGAAAGAATCAATATTTATAAAGTAACAGAGAGAGGGGGAGAGAGAGGAAAGAGAAAAAGGCGTTGTTAGTTTGTTAGAAAATTAGTTTAGATTTAAATTTAAAAAAAATCTTTTATTAGTTAACTAAATTTTAATTTGTATCAGTTTATAAAATTAACATTATATAAATAAAATTTGATATTCTGGTAAATACAAACATAGTCCAAAATACGCCCGGGTCGGGTCTAAAATTCAGTTTTAAAATACGAAAAATATACATGTCGGCCAAAATTAAAATTGGATATCCGGATAACGAAAATACATACCCCCAAGAACGGGTGCACGTACGTGCGCGTAGCCATCCAAACAAGTCCGTTTCACTGAACGGGACGAGAACAAGATGCGCGGATATTACCACAGGGTCAGGGATATCATGCAGGCCATGCAAGATATTTTTTTTTAAAACATTTTATGTGACTCTAATTGTTATATTTAAAATGCAGATGCCACATAAATGCCAGTATGTAGGATGTATAAATGAAAGTGCACGGATCCACGTAACAAGCCAGGATAAATCACAAACATGAATCAAGACTGGTTTCAAGCATGTGGGTCGGGTCGGATGCAAATACAGATGTCAAATACACTATTCGCACCCATAACACAATAAATAGGGAAAAATACCATAAATAAAGAAATACTTGAACTAGAACTGGTATAAATGAACTCGGGTGTTGCATTATACCCAACTACAAAAAGAATTTCGTCCTGAAAATTCCCAAAACAAGAAAAGATAAACAATCAAGAATCTATAAGAATAGCTGTGGAAACTTCTGTCGAATCTCGTCTTCTCGTTCCCAAGTCGATTCTCCGTGCGAGCGATTCCCCCAAGAAACAAGTACAAGAGGGATAACCTTGTTCTTAAGGACCTTTTCTCTTTGATCTACAATCGACATCGGTCGTTCCTCAAAGGTCAAATCCTCCCTTACAGTCAGCTCCGAATGATCTAGCACGTGTGTTTCATCTCGAACATACTTATGGAGTTGAGATACATGAAACACGTCATGAACCTTTGCCAAAGATGGTGGTAAAGCCAACCGATAAGCCACTTCTCCCACATGCTCCATAATCTCGAAAGACCCTACGAATCGAGGACTAAGTTTGTCTCGACTCCCAAAACGAATCACTCCTCTAGTCTGTGATATCTTCAAGAATACCATATCACCAACAGCGAAATCTAGAGGTCTTCTCGATATGTCGGCCCAACTCTTCTACCGATCTTTTGCTGCCTTCATGTGATTCCGGATAGGATTAACCTTCTCAACTGTTTGCACGATCAAATCCGGTCCCAACAATTTTCGCTCTCCAACATCGTCCCAACAAACGGGTGAGCGACACTTGCAACCATACAATGCTTCGAATGGAGCCATCTGAATAGTCGCCTGAAAGCTGTTATTGTAAGAAAACTCCACCAAGTGTAGATGATCCTCCCACGAACCCTTGAAGTCCAACATGCAAGCTCTCAACATGTCTTCAAAAGTTTAGATCGTTCTCTCCGACTGGCCATCTGTCTGGGGATGATAAGTTGTGGTAAACATCAATCGCGTCCCCAAACTTTCCTGTAAACTCCTCCAGAAGTGTGATAAGAATCGGGTGTCACGGTCGGAAACGATGCTTACGGGTACTCCATGCAATCTCACTATCTCCTGCATGTACCGTTCCGCCAACACTTCCGTTGATTGACCAACTCGAAATGGTATGAAATGAGCTGCCTTGGTCAATCGATCAACAATCACCCAAACTGCATTATTGCCCTTTGGACTCCGCGGTAAAGATGTCATGAAATCCATGGTTATATGTTCCCACTTCCATTGAGGAATCGGAAGTGGTTGCAATAAACCAGCAACCCTTTGATGTTCAGCCTTAACTTGCTGACACACCAAGCACTTCGCTACAAAGCGAGCAATCTCCCTTTTCATGCCTTCCCACCAAAAATATTGTCTTAGATCGTGGTACATCTTCGTGCCTCCTGGATGTACCGAATATGTGGAACTGTGTGCCTCCTTCATAACTTCTTCACGAATATCTCCTTTCGGCACACACAAGCGGCTTCCATAACGCAACGAACCATCTTCATGAATCAACAAGTCCGTTCGAATTCCTGCTTCAACCTATTCTCAAAACTTCTCCGATCTTGGGTTATGTGACTGTGCTGCTTTAATACTCTCGATCAACAACGACTGTACTTGCAGCTGCATCAACTGTCCCAAAGAATGCGGTAGCACAATCTCCAACTCGAATCTCCGAAAATCCTCGATAAGCTCCTTCTGTGCAGTCAACATCCGAATTGCTGGCAACCGACTAAGCGCATCCGGCACTACATTAACTTTCCCCGGATGGTACTTAAGATCAAGATCGTAGTCAGCCATCAGCTCCAACCATCTACGCTGCCTCATGTTAAGCCCTTTCTGTGTGAACACGTACTTTAGGCTTTTTTGATCGGTGAATACTTCGACCCTTTCGCCCAATAAGTAGTGTCTCCAAATATTCAAAGCGAAAATCAGCTGCTAGCTCCAAATCATGAGTTGGGTAATTCTTCTCATGGATCTTCAACTGTCTCGATGCGTAAGCTATAACTTTCCCATGCTGCATCAAAACGCATCCCAAACATTTTCTAGATGCATCGCTGTGAATCACCAATCCTCCGGAACCGTCTGGTACGGTCAAAATAGGAGCGGTTATCAATCTTTGCTTCAACACCTCAAAAGCTAACGTACATTTATCCGTCCATACGAAAGGTACTACCTTCCGCGTAAGCTTGGTCAAAGGTTCAGCCAAACGAGCAAAATTCTCCATGAATCTTCTGTAATATCCGGCAAGTCCAAGAAAACTTCTGATCTCTGCTACGTTCTTCGGAATCGGTCAATCTTGAACTGCTGCAATCTTCTTGGGGTCAACGGAGATTCCATCTCCGGATACGACATGCCACAAAAACTTCACTTCTTCAAGTCAAAACTCGCACTTGCTCATCTTCGCATATAATCTTTCTTGCCTCAATGTCTACAGTGCGATCTTCAAGTGTTCTGTATGCTCTTCAAGGCTCCTCGAATATACCATAATATCATCGATAAACACCACAATAAACTGGTCCAAGAACGGTGAAAAGATTCAGTTCATCAAGTCCATAAATAATGCCGGTGCATTCGTGACTCTGAATGGCATCACTAAATACTCATAATGTTCATACCAAGTTCGGAATGCAGTCTTGCAAATATCTTCTGATTTAACTCAGACCTAATGATATCCGGATCGTAAATCCAGCTTCGAGAATACCCTCGCGCCACTGAGTTGCTCGAATAATTCGCCAATGCGAGGGATCGGGTACTTGTTCTTAATAGTCACCCGGTTTAATTCTCGATAATCGATGCACATCCTCCTTGAGCCATCTTTCTTCTTGACGAGAAGAACTGGAGCTCCCCAAGGTGAATTGCTGCTACGAATCCAACCCTTCTCAATCAATTCGGTAACCTGCTTCTTTACTTCTTCCAACTCCACTGGTGCCATCGGATAGTACGCCTTTGAGATTGGCGCTGCACCAGGAACAAGATCGATCGCGAACTCCACATCCCGTTTGGCGGTAAACCCTAGATTTCCTCGAACATGTCCATAAACTCTCGAACTACAGCTGGCGCTTCCTCCTTATCAACTTCCATCGACGAAAGAACATTGTTTGTCGGCCTAGCCCTAAACTCGACTGGCCCGACAGAACTGCTTCCTCCAGCAAAAACAAACTCTGGATGTCCGGGAATCTGAAAAATCACTTTCTTTACCCTACAATCAATGTGAGCGTGGAAAGTGCCGAGAAAATCCATTCCCAAGACAACATCATAGCTGCCAGTATCGATCCCCGAGAAATCTGCAAATAACTCCCGTTTGCAAATAACAACAAAACAATCCTTGCATTTGCTACTAGATATGATCTTCCCATTCCCAGTGTGTATGTCCTAACAACTAGACAGGGTCGTGCAAGAAATCGAGTGTGCAGCAATAAACTTGGATGGCATAAACCAATGGGATGCACCATAATCGAATAATGCTAATGCGGAAAAATCATGAACAAGTAGGATATCGGAAACAACTTCTCCTGAAGCCAAACACTGAAGAAGATAAGCACGGTAAACAGGATTCAAGCTGACGATAAAACATGAACTGGTAAGCAATGAAACCGAGAGAAGTAAGGTAATATCACAACCATAAATCAAGGAAAGGAATCAACACTAGAACTCCAAGTTACTTAAATAAAGTACCGCATTGTAACCATGTCGCGGTACATAGTTACAATCACATAACTCCACTCAAGTCGCCCAAATCCTAATATTAGAATCAAAGGAACAGGGAAACAATAGGGAACCAAAAGGTTTCAAGCCGAGATGCAAAATTGTTTGCATATCGTCAAGACAAGGGTCAAGAGAAAGATATGATTCAAGAATCACGATAACAATGTGGCAGGACATATTCCTAATCATGAGTATTCTGATTCGTGTATTGGTTCCAATACCCAACTACAAAAGAATCAAACCCGATTAACCTAAATCATATGGCTCTGATACCAAACAAACCCTGTCACGCCCCGCTTCCCAGAGTGCGCTAAGATCGGCACGTGACAGAGCCAACCATGCTACCTGTGTCTAGGAAACATCCCTCCACAGTCACATTACGGCTGTCTAGAGATATCAAGAACAGTAGAAATAAAATAAACTATCTAGTACATGTCCATGAGCCAGAATAAACGAGTCAAGAAATAATATGCGGAAGCAATAAATCTAAATAACAATAACAATCTGGAAGGTACGGAAATAACTAAACTAACTGGATACTAACAGGATCCTCACTGCTCGGCCTGACGGTGGAAATACTCCTGATCAGCCTGCGACAAAGATAGAGGATCTGGGCTATGCAAAATCCAGACGTCAATGCGTCATAATATCAATAATAATATAATTAGGGGGTAACAAGTCATGCATGCATGAGTATGAACAGTAATAAAAGTATAACGGTAACACGAATAAGAAACAGTGAAGGGTATAAGCACATGTGACATGCGGTGCGTAATCTAAACTGTGCTACTGGGTTATCTATTCTAAAGTCTTCGAAATCAATTAATATAATCCTCATCGTAACCCATCGGTGATTATTCCTAACGCCCGGAAAAACGGCAAACAATAGGTATTCCATAACGCCCGGAAAAACGGCAAACAATATGATAGACCTTTGAGTTACGTTCGGTTACATTCTTGATTTCCCCATACCCCCAAGTTATGTGTTCAAGTCAGGTATTGATAAATCTGAAGCTAATGCCAATACAGGATCAAGCAGGAACAGGTTTTTCTATACAGACAACAGGATATGTCCATCGGGACAACATGTCAGGATTGTCGGCATTAGAAATAGGATCCGGTAACATGTCAAGTAGTGATATATCAGGTCATATCAGGTAGTGTACATGTATCAAGTCATGTCAAGTAGTGGTGTATCAGGTCACGTCAAGTAGTGCACAGGTATCAAGTGGGTTCTCATAATCAAACTGTAGCAAGTATTGAATCAGGATGAAAGTACGGATGTACAATAAAAGCATGGATGCACAAATATCGATCAGGGGTTACATCATGACTAAGTAGGATGCACAATATCAAGTATGGGGTACTAATGTATTAATAATATGAGTTAATGTAATATGGGGTGCAACTAGTTATGCAGAATTAATGGTATGGATAAACAAATAAATATGGATGCATAAATAACTATCAGGGGTTACAATTATAGTTTCATGACTATAAAGGATGCACATTATCTAGCATGGGGTGTTAATGTAGCAGTAATATAAAATAACATGACTTGGGATGCAAATAGATATATAATTAATGGTATGGATGCAAACGGGTATCCGAAAACGGTAAAACTTTAATATGGATGTATAATGTGATAAACGGGTAATATTTTACTCATATGGATGCATAATAATATACCTAGCATGCAGCAAGATAAATTAACATGCGACTAGATATGTAAATAGTGATATAGATACACACGGATGTCCGAAAACAGTAAAATAGTAAAATGGTAATGTGGGATGCATAATTAAACAATAAGTAATGTTATTATTCACATGTGTGCAATATATTTTAGTATAGCATGTAGCAAGATTAACTTGCCTCGATTGGATCACGCGACGGATATGTACGGCACGTCCAACGTCGGTAAATCGTCGCAACGCACACACGGCACGCGGGACGAGGGTAGAGGCGAAGCGTGGGTTTCGTTCGTAGGCGGGAAAACGTGAAGAAGAAAGGGAACAGTGCTTTTCTTTATATGGGATTTAAAAAGTATATCAAATATATATATGTGGAGAAGAGATGCAGGGGTTGTAAATATTGAAAGAATTAATATTTATAAAGTAACAGAGAGAGAGGGAGCGAGAGGAGAGAGAAAAAGGGGTTGTTAGTTTATTAGGAAATTAGTTTAGATTTAAATTTTAAAAAAAATCTTTTATTAGTTAACTAAATTTTAATTTGTATCAGTTTATAAAATTAATATTATATAAATAAAATTTGATATTCTGGTAAATACAAACATAGTCCAAAACACGCCCGGATCGTGTCTAAAATTCAGTTTTAAAATACGAAAAATATACATGTCGACCAAAACTAAAATTGGATATCCGGGTAACGAAAATGCATACCCCAAGAACGGGTGCACGTACGTGCGCATAGCCATCCAAACAAGTCTGTTTCACTGAACGGGACGAGAACAAGATGCGCGGATACTACCACTGGGTCAGGGGTATCATGCAGGCCATGCAATATATTTTTTTAAAACATTTTATGTGACTCTAATTGTTATATTTAAAATGCAGATGCCAGATAAATGCCAGTATGCAGGATGTATAAATGAAAGTGCATGGATCCACGTAACAAGCCAGGATAAATCACAAACATGAATCAAGACTGGTTTCAAGTATATGGGTCGGGTCGGATGCAAATACAGATGTCAAATACACTATTCGCACCCACAACACAATAAATCAGGAAAAAATACCATAAATAAAGAAATGCTTGATCTAGAACTGGTATAAATGAACTAGGGTGTTACAGAATATGGTCTCGGTATATTAGGAGAAGAATGGCAGAAGGGAGAAAGAAGTGCAATACAAAATTGAGGGTGTAAATTGAGTGAATAAATTAGCACAAACTGTGATGACCGATGTGTAAAAAGCGATTGTGTTAATCTATCAACCCGTCGAGAAATGGAGTCAAATCCCTCAAGATTTGTGAGAAAACATGGATACGCCGAACTTGGTAAACCAGACATAAGAAATGAAAGTGATACGGTTTCTTGCGCGGTCGGAACAATGGAAAGGATGGAGGGGAGTGATTGAGGAAGGGTAACAGTTAAAAGTTCAGGAGAGTGTACACTGTCAGTGCAAGGGACAGGATGAATTGGAAAATCCGACTCATCAAGCAAAACTGGTTCATCCTCAATACTATCCTCAAAATTCCCCTCAAAAGTTATCTCATCCATGCATTTATTATCAAAATCCAGACGCATATGAAGTTCGGGAAAAATAGTTAATGACTCGGGATGATGAATTGGAGAGAGAAACTCATCCAAATCTGTGGTTTCATCATCCGAAATATTCCCAGTGTCAATATCCTCAATCAAGTGAAAATCAATTTTTTCAGAAACCTCATCAAAAGTATGGATATTAATCAATTCAGGTTCTAGAGTGGAGGTATAGAGGTCAAAAGGATTAGTGATGGTTTCACTCAAAAAAGACCCTTCACATTCAGGTAAATCAAACATTACAAAGTCGCACAACTCATTAAACGTTCTATCTTCAACTGGTGAATCATTTGGGACACTTGATAGACATTCAAAACTGGAGTTGTGGGATTCAATTGGGGATGGGTAGGTTTGATTTGGAAGGGTGCACAGCCCACTCTCTCCACTCAAATTCTCAATCTGTCCAACCGCATCATACATTGGAAAATTTGGAGTTAGTTGGAAACTAGCTACCGGGTCACTAGGTTGTATGAGGGCGGCCATGGACGCATTCAAATCCATCATCTGTTGGAATGACGCTACCCTAAAGTCTTCCAACGACTGTTCCAGACTAGACATGGGTTGTGAAGGAGTTTCAGTAAAAAATTCAAAGTTGTTTGGATACTGGAAACTCCTAAATGGATTTAATTTTTTTAATTTTTATGTTTTTAATTAACCCAAAATTTCACAAAGAAAGAAACTACCGTCTCCCCGGCAACGGCGCCATTTGATTGTTACGTTTTTGAATTGATAAAGATAAAGAACAAAATTAAAATTCTAGATCTAAAAATAAAAGGAGGCATACAAATTTGGTTTCGAACTCTCCTATTTGTAGATAGGAAAACCCTAGATTTACATTCTGATCCATACACGAAATTACATAACTACCCCAAGAGAGCCGAGTCAATGCACCGACACTGCCACCGACACGTGCATTGCACGGCCGCGGAACCGCGGCAGAAGTGCCTGTTTGGCCGCGGTTCCGCGGCCATATGGTGGAATCTTGGGTCCATCTTTTCAGGTCTTCTACCGGTTGCTTTTATCTTCTATTTGGTACACTTGGTTTCTCAAAAGCTCTTCCGTTCTCTTCCAGATATTCAGCAGTGGACTTTTGCCTTGAACTCCGCTTGAACTGATATGCGGCATCATGCGGATCGGTATTCATCTGTTATTGGTCATAGTCCCGCATTTGTTGCGACTTTTACGAATCTCACTGTAAAGAGCTGAGAACCTGTAAGTTGCAACTATTTAGCAGACATTGATCAAAAGTACCTATTTATATGCAATGCGATTAAAAATGGGCAATATAAAAATGCAAAAATCTGATATGAATAAATACCCCCAAACTTATCTTTTGCTCGTCCCGAGCAAAGCCAATTTTATTCTTAAAAAGTCCTAAACTCACTTTCGTAGGGAACGCGATTGCACTGAGCTCATGCAACAAGCCGTTAAACCTCTAGGTATCCCTAGTATGAGGAGTGGTGTCTCCTGAGGGTTTTTAGCGGATACTACCCACAAAATCCGATCAATTTGGTCGTTTACTCTAATTCTTCAATTCGGTATTCTAGCAAGAAATTCTATTATCTTCAACTTAGAAATCATCAACCTGTATTCTTCACATTTCCTTTTCATTTAACTTAAGATCATATACGTTTTGTCATTTTATAAAGCTTTCAGCATCTCCTAAGTTTTCCTTCTAAGGTGCAATCTTAACCCAAGAATTTTTATCATCTCTACTGAAGTTATAAGTCCTATCTTTTATTCTTATCTCTCCTCCAAAATTCAATCACATACCCCTATGTGTGTGTAATTATCACCCCTACACTTGGAAATTCAATTCAAGCTATCATACTCTTGTCCATCTTCCAAAATACCTTTAGTTGGTGAATTTTAGATGAAATTGCTCACACATCTTTCATGCGACCGTTAATAGCTCTTGAGCTACTAAACGACCAATTACAAAATGTTCTTGCGCATTTAGGCGTAAATTCTCGTCTTGCAACACCCAAGGCTTAGCAGTGACTCCCAAACCAGTTGGTCTAAGACACTAGGTGATAAAGCACCCTCGCTATATTTTTTTATTTATGCTGCCTTAAGTAATTACAAAACCGGTGTTCATTTTTTATCTCTTTATTCACCACTTATACTTTTATTTTATTTTCCTTCATACTAAGGATTTTAGACAAGAGCATTTCAAGGTATTCTCTACTATCCCAAGTTTCAAGATGCGTGTAAGTGCGTATAATAGGGTATATATTTTCAGAATTTGGACTTAAGGTTCAGAATTATTTTTCAGACTTATACTTCAGATAAAACTTTCAATACTCTTCTCTTATTTCGACTTAACCCAAGAACTGAACTCAAAATTTGCTTATTTCTAAATAAACTGTAAGGACGTATATTTTCTACAGTTAAACTTTAAGAAAGATTATTTTTAGGGTTTTTAATTTACTAAGTTTAGAATCTAGTCTTTCCTAATTAGTCAACCGTCATGTTGAATTTGAGTCGAATATGGCCAAAATTGAAATTTTCAATTTCAATTTTTAAAATTTTTTAATTTTTTATATATATTTTTATTTATATATATATATATTTTTATAAAGATGCAATGCAGAAAAATAAGATACGGAATTAAATATGCAAACAAATATGTACAAATTTTTTTAATATTTTTGGGAAAAAATTCGATTTTTGTGGGTTTTAATAAGTATGCAAATGATGCATAATATACACATGAATACGAAGGTAGAAAGATTACCGAGCACACCCCCAAACTTAAACTTGACAGTGCCCTCACTGTCAGGCTACACCAAGAGGGTCAAAATTGTCAGCGCTTCCTAAAAGAAAATTTTAAACAAAACAAAAGGCAAACCAAAATATATATACACAAAAAAAGGTCCCCCCTAAACTTAAGTAAAACAGTGTTTCCACTGTTTAAGCGGTGAAGTTCAGGATTAGGGGGAAAAAGAGAACAGTATCAATCTATACAAGGCCTTACACAGGCCAAAAGTGAGCACCAACCATTCAAATATTCTATCTCTGTAGTGTGTTGGTTGGTGAAAGAATGCGGAGAGGAAAGAAATGGAGAATACGCGAGAACGTATGGGAAAAGAGGTGGAGTACGGTCTCGGTATATTAGGAGAAGAATGACGGAAGGGAGAAAGAAGTGCAGTACAAACTTGAGGGTGTAAATTGAGTGAATAAATTAGCACAAACTGTGATGACCGATGTGTAAAAAGCGATTGTGCTAATCTATTAACCCTTCGAGAAATGGAGTCAAATCCCTCAAGATTCGTAAGAAAACATGGATACGCCGAACTTGGTAAACTAGAGATAAGAAATGAAAGTGATACGGTTTCTTGCACGGTCGGAACAATGGAAAAGATGGAGGGGAGTGATTGAGAAAGGGTAACAGTTAAAGGTTCAGGAGAGTGTACACGGTCAGTGGAAGGGACAGGATGAATTGGAAAATCCAGACTCATCAAGCAAAACTGGTTCATCCTCAATATTATCCTCAAAATTCCCCTCAAAAGTTATCTCATCCATGCATTTATCATCAAAATCCAGACGCATATGAAGTTCGGGAAAAACAGTTAATGACTCGGGATGATGAATTGGAGAGAGAAACTCATCTAAATCTGTGGTTTCATCATCTGAAATATTCCCAGCGTCAATATTCTCGATCAAGTGAAAATCAATTTTTTCAGACACCTCATCAAAAGTATGGATATTAATCAATTCAGGTTCTAGAGTGGGGGTATAGAGGTCAAAAGGATTGGTGATGGTTTCACTCAAAAGGGACCCTTCACATTCAGGTAAATCAAACACTACAAAGTCGCACAACTCATTAAACGTTCTATCTTCAACTGGTGAATCATTTGGGACAGTTGATAGACATTCAAAGGCGGAGTTGTGGGATTCAATTGGGGATGGGTAGGTTTGATTTAGAAGGGTGCACAGCTCACTCTCTCCACTCAAATTCTCAATCTGTCCAACCGTCTCATCATACATTGGAAAATTTAGAGTTAGTTGGAAACTAGCTACCGGGTCACTAGGTTGTATGAGGGCGGCCATGGACGCATTCAAATCCATCATCTGTTGGAATGACGCTACCCTAAAGTATTCCAACGAATGTTCCAGACTAGATATGGGTTGTGAAGAAGTTTCAGTAAAAGATTTAAAGTTGTTTGGATACTGGAAACTCCCAAATGGATGTGTAGAAGCAATGTCTAGAGAAGGTGCAAAAGTCGGGTAGGACTGGTAGGAATTGAATGGTTGGACAGGAAAAGGATCAACATTTGGATAAGAAAGTGAATGGAATTGTTGATCCAAAGAATTCGTAGTGGTGAAAAGAGTGAAATATCGGTTACGAGATTGTTCAATACGTTCAGCAAGAGACATAGGTTTTGGGGTTACAACTGGACTCTCAAAAGGGGTATCAATATGAGAAGGGGTGAATGTTTGAAACGGTTGATACGAAGTGGATTGCTGAGTCCAATTGTTTGTCCTAGACGCGTTTATTCGATCTTTCAAAGAAATTTTGGGCATGGAGGGGTCGTTCGAAATTCGACCAAAACAAGAACCGTAGGAAATAATGTCTGGTTTTGGGTACCAAAGTTCGGCAAGAGTTTTGCGAGGTGGGGTACCCATGATGTAGTGAGAGAAAGGAGAAGAAAAATAATGTGATTTTTTTCTATTTTTTTATTTTTGTAAAAATTGTTTGTTTTTGGAGTTTAGAAATTTTTGACAGTGGTTTTTTTTTAGAAAGAGTTTTTCAAAAATATGTACGGACCTACAGCACAACTTCAAACAATCACAGTTAAAACATGCACAATCAAACCTAGAGCTATGGTCTTCAAAGTCCACTAGACTGCTCCTAACTGTTCCAAAGTGACAAGTTGTGAGATATCCCTCAAATCGCCTCTTCACTGCCAATTGTGGCCAGGTAAGCACAAATGAAGAAAGGAGGGTTCCGCTCACGAATCACCGTGAGACGGGCCTTTTAAAATTACCTTTCTCACTTGTCTATCCTAGGCACCACAAAGTCAAGTTTAGATAAACGATTGAATGCCCACAACCTTCCTCTGTCCTAATGAACACGACAGTCCTTAGTTGGCTGAGTCTAGATATTTTTTAATAAAGCTTAAGGGTGATGCGTATGCTTTTAGTGATTTTTGGGGTCTTAGGATGGGTGATGAAATCCCCACCCAATCTTAATTGGTGTTATAGCCTCTTAAAATCCGTATTAGTTTTGCAAAGCATGAACAACCAAAAATCTAAAACAGTTTCAAAAAAAAATTATTTTGGCTGCGGCGCAAAGAATCCTGCAAAAAAATCAGTTTATTGGAGAAGAGAAGAGAATCTGTGCAAAAAATGCTGCAGAAATTTTTTCAGTGGAGTTCAGAGGAGAGATGGAGAGGAATGAGATACTTACAGAGAAAATTGGGTCGCTGATGTCATCCTTTGACCGCGGTTGCGCGGTCAAACTTGCACTTATGCCGCGGTTCCGCGGCTAGTCAGAGGGTTGACTGCTTCAAATTCATTCCCTGTGCTGAGTTGGTTCTCCTGTTTCTGTTTAAATTCCCCTGATTCTGGATTTGTTCACTGAGTTTGCTGCAGATCTGAATCAGGCCTTCTTCCAATCCTTCACACTTGCACAAAGATTTTTCATAAATAACAAGATGATTTTTATTTTTTATGTTTTTTAATTTTTAAATTTTTATGTTTTTAATTAACCCGAAATTTCACAAAGAAAAAAACTACCGTCTTCCCGGCAACGGCGCCATTTGATTGTTACATTTTTGCGTATTTTTAATTACCGCAATCAAGATGGTTTCGCTTGATAGCTAGCCGGTTGAGTACGGGTCGATCCACAGGGAGATGGAATCTTTTTCTTTATATTTTAACGAGTTAATCCGATTAAGTCGGGTTTTGTTTTAAGATCTACGAATGGGATAAAAGATGATAAAAGACTTGCTAGGGTTAGGATTAGGTTAGTTCGAGTTTAGGAAATTCTTACTTCTTTCAATGCCTTTCTGATTATAGGTGTTAAGGTAATCGGCAACAACGGGAATTAGCACGACTAGGAAGAAACTTGCAAGTATAAGCTAGGCTTTCCATGCTTAGTTTCTCCCTTTTGGTCCTTATCCGTCCGTTCTTGTCTCTTAGCCCTAACCTTTAATTAATTCAACCACAACCGGTCTAACTAGGGAATCACTGCTATCATGTAGGATAGGGTGCCGTAGTGAGCGGATTATGGTTCAATTAATTGGAGTCCGAATTTTAAGGTGTTGGGCAAAGAAAGGAGTGAGGGAGATTTCCTTCTCTCAATCCTTCCTTCTCCTGCCCTGACAAGTGAGGAATTACTCACCTATTAAAAAGATAAAAATAAAATTTGAGATACGAAAAATGCAGATTAAATTCTACAACTAGATTAACAAATAATAATTGCAGATAATAAAATACGATAAGAAGAATGCGAGAAAAATAAAAGAACTTACTTTTTATTGATAACCTCTAAACGATCTCTACAATTTTTGAATTGATAAAGATAAAGAACAAAATTAAAATTCTAGATCTAAAAATAAAAAGAGGCATACTAATTTGGCTTTGAACCCTCCTATTTATAGATAGGAAAACCCTAAGTTTACATTCTGGTCCATACACGAAATTACAGAACTACCCCAAGAGAGCCGAGTCAATGCACCGACACTGCCACCGACACGTGCATTGCACGGCCACGGAACCGCGGCAGAAGTGCCTATTTGGCCGCGGTTCTGCGGCCATATGGTGGAATCTTGGGTCATCTTTTCAGGTCTTCTACCAGTTGATTTTATCTTCTGTTTGGTACACTTGGTTTCTCAAAAGCTCTTCTGTTCTCTTCCAGATATTCAGCAGTGGACTTTTGCCTTGAACTCCGCTTGAACTGGTATGCGACATCATGCGGATCAGTATTCATCTGTTATTAGTCGTAGTCCCACATTTGTTGCGACTTTTATGAATCTCACTGTAAAGATATGAGAACCTGTAACCTGCAACTATTTAGCAGATATGGATCAAAAGTACCTACTTATATGCAATGTGATTAAGAATGGGCGATATAAAAATGCAAAAATCTGATATGAACAGCTGGCGCTCTGGCACGCAGCGCACGCGTGCCTGGCACGTAGGGCGCTGGCGCCTTCTCCCACGCATCCTTTGGATGCCCTTTCCCTTTTACACACACACATACTCTACAACACTGTCTCCCGTTAGAAAAAATTTCTAATAAGGCGCTGCCCCGCACCCCGCAAGGGGGCTGCTAGCCCCCTTGACCCACAGCCCGCTATCCTGGTAGCGGGACCCCTGTAAAAACTCTGCGGGGCCCCCGATATATCCAACCCCCCTTCAAAACACAACACTGCATATTGAGTTCGCATGAATAGTTGACCCGTCAATCGAAGGTTCTCTCGCTCCAAAGGCGAGGGGTAATTAACGGCAGTTTAGTCCGCGGTTGCCGGAGATTCGGATCCCCACAATCAATAAACCCTCACCTACCCTAGGCACGGGAAATCTGTAATGCGCCTACAAGCGCGCACGTATTCCCATCTCAATGGGGTGACGAAAAATACCCTACACTCTCAATGAGAGATTTTCTCAAACTATTCAACATTTTTTTCCTCACCTATATAATGAACCCGAGACTTCAAGTCTCATAGAGAGAAAACCCTCTATAAGTTTCTGCAAAAAAAAGAAGAGATAGAAACTACAACCGAGAATTTAATTCTCTTTCTGAAGAAAATCTTATTGTTCCTCTCAAACCCTAGGTAAAAAAAGCAGAGATCTAAACGTCTCCTTTGCCTATCATACATAGATACATGGGTTTAACCCTTTATAAAGAACTTAGTTCTTTCTCTGCATCTGAGATCCGCAGGACAAATCTCCCATAAGTTGAGAATTTAATTCTCATCAGGAAGACCTTATTCTTCAGACTCAAGATCTAGGGGAAAACTAAACATGAGAAAAGAAACATGAAGGAAAGAAATGGAAGTTACATTTCAGGAATTTAATTCCTTTAATAACAGGGTTTAACCCTTCAAAGAACTTAGTTCTCAAAAAATCCGATCCCAGATCTTCAAAACAGCGATCTTAGTGATCGTTAATGTCACGTCCCAGAATTGGAACACGACCGGCACTTGAATCACGTGAAGTCTATAGGACCCCAACTAAAGTAGGCCAAAATACCAGGAGTCTAAACCATTTTTACAAGAAATAGCGGAGGTGAAGTTTTGAAAATATTTTACTAACTTAAAATCAAGTTTGGTTTGAAATCATTACTATTGTTTAAAAATCGGACAGCACCTCCTTCGTAAATTTTGATAAAAACAGATGCAATAATGTAATAATAAATCATATCCAACACAGGAGCAAAATCAACGCCCAACGGCGGATCAACAACCACGCAAGATATATATACGACGCCTCGACGAGGGATCAAATGCAGAAAGTAAATAGAATAAATATATATTAAGTCACAACAGCACTAAGGTCTCGACAATAACTACACTTGGTCTTTGATGGAGTACTTTTTGATACAATAGGTACAAGGTAAATGCCGATACAAAAGAATATAATCCACCACTCATGTACATACGCAACCACACCCACAAAATAGAGATGTGCCCAAACTAGCCACCACTGATCCAAGCGGTCAAACCTGCACAAAACTACGGCACAACGGGATGAGTTACCAACTCATGAATAGTATTATATAACGAGCTAAATCGCATGGATAAGCGGTGAAACATCTAAACAATATAAATGTGTACATCAAGGAGGGTAAAATAGTATGCATCGAAACTAGAGTTCAAGCAATGAAATATTGATAATAAACCCTCATGTACAACTCGTGTACCGCTATCCTATATATGAATCTATGTATGGTTATCATGTCAATATCGACAAAACAACATCAAGCCTGATACAGGCATAACATCACCACAAGTATCTGAAAGCATGTGAGTCACGGAAATAAATTCAATACTACGCAACGTAATGATGATCCATCATCAATAAACAGTAACTCACTGCGTACCAAATATATCGATGTTAAATCTCAATCACCATAGTCGTAGTGCAATATTTATAGCACACGACCAAACATAAATAGAAGCAAGGCTATAATACGTATAACACGCCTTCTTATGCAATCCAATAAAAGCAGCCAAAAGATATATGTATGTTAAATCTTTTCAAAATAGCCATATAATTTCTATATCATGACACTATTAGCGGACGTTACTGTAAGAAGAGAATAGGTGTTTCATTTAAATATATGTCCCGCTCTTGTTTATTTGAAAATGATGTAGATGGGGTTTTCTTTTGAAAGTTTTTGTGCTGGTCATAGGCACGTGAAAAATATAAGACTATAACGCTTTATAGCCCTCTTCAGTAGACATCGATTTATGAAAATACTAGTCAGCTACTGTCTCGTGGACCAGTCCTGTCCAACTACTATATATACAGCATAATATATCTCATCAGTATAAGGTATCTATCTTGATCCCCCATATATATATATATATATATATATATATATATATATATATATATATATATATATATATATATATATATATATATATATATATATATATATTATCCATCTCTGTGCAGGGCATCTATATCAATCCCTCACATATATATCCGTAGAGACATCCTCTGTCAACTACTCTCAATCCCTCATGGATTGATCATAAATATAATCGTAGAGATATCATGTGTCAACTACCCTCAATCTCTCATGGATTGATCACAAATATATATATATATATATATATATATATATATATATATATATATCACATGGATCCCCGGCCATATCCACCGTGTCCGAATCATATTCCCCTTTCTCATATTCTTTATATATATATATATATATATATATATATATATATATATATATACACTCAATCTCGTAGGATTGACATCATATCTTCATACCCCTTTTTAGTCTGTAGAAACTAGTCATAGCACATACGGGTAGTACATAACAGCATCAGCGAATATAATAATAGTAACACGAATGATAATGTAAGTGCATCATATCGGATAAAATGAATAACACGTAAGCAAATGACATGTATAGTAAGCGTAACGTAAACGAACAGTAAATGAATATATATACTACAGATAACCCCTATATATATTTTGTAAAATATAACGAAACATTGGTTGTAAATAAGAAGGTTGTGGGTTTTAAAATATATAAATGCTATTTTTAAATCCAACAGCACATCCTTATTATCTCTTTTGAAAATATGAAATGAATCGTTGTGAAATTAGATGTTGCAATCTGACTATCATAATCTCCTCATCAGGATAAAATAAGACTCCACGAGTCAAAATCAATAAAGCCGTACTCGGCAAATCCTTATCATCATGTCATCCGGTACGGAAATCTCACCTCATACTATGACCATTAGATATATCATTATATAATAATAATGATCAGTACGGATATTTAATCTACGTACCCAACACACAAAAATAGTAGTGCGGACCTCAAGTCTACATACACCTCGCAACTCGTACGGACCTCAAGTCTACGTACGCACACAGCGACCGATGCGGACATCTCATCAACGCATACGCACAACGATCGGTATGGACATCTCGTGTCACGTACACACACGGCGACCAGTACGGACCTCAAGTCGCATACTCGCCCACTAATAAGTACGGACATCTAATCTCGTACGCGTACCTAATATAACTCATATAATAACATAATTCTACTATAACGTCGATTCTACTATGATATGTAAGTAGGGCAGTTCTACGTGGCATGGCGGTACTGATGATGTGTAGTGTAACATGCGAGTCTGTGATTGTGCAATATGACAATCATTAGTATTTGTGCTTGTGTTCTACCAAGTGTATCTACAATGATTCTACTAAACGATACTAACGGAATACACTACATATCGGACAAATCTAGACATACACGTCATGTATCTTAAACAACTCAATGACATTATAAGCAATATGTTTCACGGGGGTGTTATATGTCATCCACCCGATTTCCCCACTAGTAGATATAATCTATTCGCTGCGTGCGATCGCGTTAGTCTTATCCGACAATCGCTTTTCGCATGCTTAGCGCCTCGGAGGTCTCCGCAACGAAACTTAGCATTCATACAATCACGTAATGCACATAAGAAACCATATCGGAACCGATACATCAAATAAAAGTCCATAGGTTAGAACGTATGACCAACAAAAGCTAGGCGAATGCTAACAACGAGGAATTACTCTCCCGGCATCGCTACTCAATCAAATACACCAAAACCAGAATTATAAATTCGAATACGAAAGTTTCAAACCCTTAAAACAACGCCAAAATCACACTAAAACACTCCCAGATTTTGACTCAGGGAATACTAAGAAAAATAGAGTATAAAAGAGGTTTATTCTACTCATAAATAAGTTCCAGACCAAGACACACACCCTACTTTTAAGTCATGGCCAAATAAAATCATTATAGCTGCAAATTGCGGTCTGGACTTGGTGTCTTGGTCTTGTGCTTCAGTGTGTGTCTTCTAGTGATCATACTAGATCAATTATATATGCTAAATATTTTTATAAAGGTCCTAATTCATCACAGATTTGATTTGAACACTAAAACCTTACCAAAAAACCCATTTTTCTGACATCAATCATAGAATCCAGAAACTTTAACATTTTGATAAACTGAAAAAGAAGGATTTTTACCTATTTGGATGGAGCACAAAGGAAGTTCAGCTCTTGAGATATCTGCTCGAGGCTTCTTGAAATTGTGTTGATTTTAGCTTGAAGTTTTGAACAAGTTGTGTGAAGAATTCATCAATTCTTTATGATTTTGTGAAGGGTGGCCATGGTTTGAGGTGGGGGTTGAAGTAAGTGATTATGTTTAGTTTAGAAATGAAATGAATATGGGAGTTATTGGATAAAGGAGGAGTTGTAAAGATAGAGGGAGGAGGTGTAAGCATAAGGGTGTAGGGTATGGTGTGCTGTTTGTAAAGGTATAATGCAACCCTAACATATACCATATCGTCTCTTATTTAAAACAAAATACATTTTGCAAATAAATACCTCCTACATATCTATACCTTATACAATTAACTACTTTTACAAATAAATACCAAAATCTTAATAAAACTCTTTTATTATTATTCAAAATTTCTAAAGTAATATTTAAGATTTTTCTGAAATGTTACAGTTAATGGTCAAAATATCATTAACAGAAGTTTAACTTCTCTCAAAAAAATAAGCAGAGATTTAATATCCAAAGACACGTCTTACGTGATATCCACGTGAGCGCTCTAAAGATTCTATGGACATAGCGTCTCATGTGATACTCACGTGAGCACACAGAAAGCTCATGAAGACAGCGCCTCACGTGTCACACACGTGAGCGTCCATAAGCAAGAATTCAGCGCCTCACATGATATACACGTGAGCGTTTACAAAAAATATGCCAAGATTGATCCCCTCACATGATATACATGTGAGCGTTTAAAAAAATACTAAGATTAAGCGCCTCGCGTGATATATACATAAGCATTTCATAAAGAAAGTGCTTAGCACTGAGAGGGCAACGCTCAAGCCTGAGCGTCTCACGTGACACCCACACAAGTGCCAGAGCAGAATTTGGATATTATATCCATACTCAAAAGACTAAGTGCTTAGCACTGCTGGATGATGAAAAAAGCCCAAGACTGACCCCAATATAGGCTGAGCCCTTAAAGGTTCATACTCCTTGAGCCCATATTACTCATCATAACCGAGCCTATATGCTCATCTCTGTTAATGGATCTTAACAAAATTTAATGATCCTTAACCATGTTTCTAAGTCGATCTTATTCCTATTAAAAGACTAACGTATCCTTAGTTAAAATAATCCAAGCCCATATGCTCATATATTTAAGTCGATCTTAATCTAAAACCAAATTAACGGTCTTTAAATAAAATAAAATATCCCCTAATCTGATGGAACATATGACCTAAGTTCAAACTCAAATCTAATATACGGATTTGGACTAATCCGCGTCTTACGGACGATGACATAATCTAGTCTTCATATACAATCCACGGGCAACCATGATGAACAAAATGATTTACCGGAGTAGGTAAAACTTGTTATCGCAACGCGGTAACATGATTAACTGCAGGGGCTTGCGCCTTCAGGAAAGAGCGTCCCCACAATAAAAAAAACCTCACAAATGTGGGGGAATCTGATAAAGTCACGCTATATCGGTCGCATTTGTCCAAACCTCCGATATACGGTGCTATAAATCAACTTGGTATTTTCGAAGAGGTGGATGGGTATGTTCCAAATAGTATCTGCCGTCAATTTCAGGCAAGACGACCTATCCCGGTTCGTCTCTGTTTTCGGCGGTAAACATATATCTCGTAATAATATCGCGTATACAAGTCATGATGAATATAGTTGTATCTATTATCTAGGTGCGATATATGATGTAAAGAAAAGAACCATACCAATTCCTACAAGTTCAGTTTATCAATTTGACCGTATTAGAATAGTTTTGTAATAATTATAAAAAGTCGTTAATTAGATGTATTTACGAAACATTCTAAATTAACCTTATTTTGATTAAATTTAATTAATGGCTTGAAATGATTATTATAATAGTGTTACGTGATCGTATCTAAATTGATTATTATAAACCAACTTATTATTAAATAGCCGCAACATAAAAATAATATGATAAATATAATAATATTACTTGTTGGCGTGAAATGATAGAATAATAGTATTACGGCGGTATATGTGCATATATTCCGTAACTATAGCATGTGGCAAGTTAAAAACTTGTCCCGTTGACGATGATCATGGCAAACGACGACACGAGGACATGAATACAACACGGCGCCAGATCTCGGCTAGGTGCTCGACTAGGGAGCAAGGGCTACTCGGTTTGAGAAGAGAGAGGAAGATAGCGATGATGTTGTCGTCACGAGGATGGGTTCTGAGTTTTGGAGTAGGTTCGGCTGCACGTTGGCGAGATAGACGAAGTCGTCAAAGGGTTTTGATGATGCTCAATAACGGTAATTCATTAAATCGTGACACGTGGTGGATGACGTGCCGCATGCGTAAGCCAGTTAGGCCCCTGAGGGCCACGGAGGGGGAACCAGTGTGCTGCAGTAGGGGCTTCCCTCAAACCCTGTCTCCGAAGTTGCACCCCACTCCTTATCCCCGAGCACCTCAGCAGCCAAGCCAAGTGTCCATTTGCTCTACTCCGGGCTATCATAGGCCCGAGCCTCCGCAGAACCAAGATACCTCGGCTCTCCCGCTAGTCCGCGAGCTCTCCCGCCGAGGTCATCTACCTCGGTCTCATCGACCGACCAACGGCACCGCTCACAGGCGCAACTGCCATTCCGCGAATCTCACCATGCGCGAGATATCCGCCGGCCACATCCCACGTTCCACGCCATCACGATCCCCATTAACAAGCCTGTCTCGCCATTAATGGGAGATCCCGCTCATCACGATGGCGTAACGGCCGGCGTGATTCTCGCGCCTGCCCTGCCTGCTGCCACCGCTATATAAACCCCTTCTTCAGACGGTTCAAGTAAGCAATTTTTAGTCCACTAAGCCGTTACTCTGCTCGGATTTCCTCTCTAACTTGACCGTCGGAGGGTCCTCGGTGGTACAACCACCCCGAGACTTCCTTGCAGGTAGCTCGGCGACAACCAACCTCAAACCCATTGATATCCACACGCTTCAGGAGCCTGCCTCCAGACCCAATCCCAGCCATCCATCGTCGCCATCAGTAGATCAACGGAAGGCAACATCTTAGCGCGATCCGGGTCGCGTCAGCTGGCGCCGTCTATGGGAACCTAGATTCCACAAAAACAAAAGTTGATCTTCCGATCTCAGTCCAATGGTGAGCGATCATCAAGACGATCTTAGCACTAGCCGCCGCCTCCCCATCAACGAAGGCGCGGACGAACCTCCTCCGCCGAATGCCATCAGCGCCCTTGCCGGCCGAATAGACCGACTCGTTTCCTTCGTCAAGGCGCTTGTCCATGTCCAAACGGCAGGGCAAGGCCCCCAGGTCGCTGCTCCCCTCCTCAGGACCGGGACCCCTATAGGAGGAGGGAAGAATCCGTCCGCGCCGGCGCTGCCGACCACCGCCTCGCTGTCTCCCACAGCCGCAGGTCCTCTGGGCCGACATATTCGGTGACCCGGTGGGCACCGCAAATCTCGACTCCGGGGTCTTACGACAGAGAGCTTCGCCCCGAGTCTCGCCGCACCCCTGTCCCCCCCGAGGCGGTGACAGTCAGCTCACCTGCTCCCAGGCATGACCGGCACCCCCTCTCTCGATGGGGTCGCGCATGCGAGACTCGCCACAGCAGCTCAAAAAAGACCTCGCCAGGAGACCTAAGAAGCCCTCACCAAGAAGCAGCCGAGCGGCTACCCTGCTCGACTATCCCTGACTGGTAGCTCCTTACCCCACAACGTCAGGGATCAAAGCCCTCACCAAGAGGAAACTGAGCAGCTTCACTACTCGGTCCATCCTTAGCAGGCCTTGCACGGCCCCTCCAGCGCTAAGGATCAAAGCCCTCACCAAGAGGCAGCCGAGCGGCTACCCTGCTCGGCTATCCCTGGCTGGTAGTTCCCTACCCCACAACACCAGGGATCTAAGCCCTCACCAAGAGGCAGCCGAGCGGCTACCCTGCTCGGCTATCCCTGGCTGGTAGTTCCCTACCCTGATGCCAGGGATCTAAGCCCTCACTAAAAGGCAGCCGAGTGGCTACCCCGCTCGTCTATCCCCGGCTGGTAGTTCCTACCCCATGGTTCCAGGGATCAAAGCCCTCGCCAAGAGGCAACTGAGCAGCTTCACTGCTCGGTCCATCCTTAGCAGGCCTTGCACGGCCCTTCCAGCGCTAAGGATCGAAGCCCTCACCAAGAAGCAGCCGTGCCGTTACCCTGCTCGGTTGTCCCTGGCTGGTAGCTCCCTACCCCACGGCTCTAGGGATCAAAGCCCTCGCCAAGAGGCAGCTGAGCAGCTCCACTGCTCGGTCTATCCTTGGCAAGCCTCCCACGGCCCCTCCAGTGCCAAGGATCTAAGCCCTCACTAAGAGGCGGCCGAGTGGCTATCCCTCTCAGCTATCCCTGGCTGGTAGCTCCTACCCCACGGCGCCAGGGATCAAAGCCCTGGCCAAGAGGCAACTGAGCAGCTTCATTGCTCGGTCCATCCTTGGCAGACCTTGCACGGCCCCTCCAGCGTTAAGGATCGAAGCCCTCACCAAGAGGCAGCCGTGCGGCTACCCTGCTCAGCTATCCCTGGCCGGTAGCTCCCTACCCCACGGCGCCAGGGATCAAAGCCCTCGCCAAGAGGCAGCTGAGCAGCTCCACTGCTCGGTCCATCCTTGGCAGGCCTCCCACAGCCCCTCCAGCGCCAAGGATCTAAGCCCTCACTAAGAGTCAGCCAAGTGGCTACCCCCGCTCGGCTATCCCTGGCTGGTAGCTCCCTACCCCACAATGCCAGGGATCAAAGCCCTCGCCAAGAGGAAACTGAGCAGCTTCACTGCTCGGTCCTTCCTTAGCGGGCCTTGCACGGCCCCTCCAGCGCTAAGGATCTAAGCCCTCACCAAGAGGCAGCCGTGCGGCTACCCTGCTCGGCTATCCCTGGCCGGTAGCTCCCTACCCTACGGAGCCAGGGATCAAAGCTCTCGCCAAGAGGCAACTGAGCAGCTTCACTGCTCGGTCCATCCTTAGCAGGCCTTGCACGACCCCTCCAGCGCTAAGGATCGAAGCCCTCACCAAGAGGCAGCCGTGCGGCTACCCTGCTCGGCTATCCCTGACCGGTAGCTCCCTACCCCACAACGCCAGGGATCAAAGCCCTCGCCAAGAGGCAACTGAGCAGCTTCATTGCTCGGTCCATCCTTAGCAGGCCTTGCACGGCCCCTCCAGCGCTAGGGATCGAAGCTCTCACGAAGAGGCAGCCGAGCGGCTACCCTGCTTGGCTATCCCTGGCTGGTAGCTCCCTACCCTACAACGCCAGGGATCAAAGCCCTCGCCAAGAGGCAGCTGAGCAGCTCCATTGCTCGGTCCATCCTTGGCAGGCCTCCCATGGCCCCTCCAGCGCCGAGGATCTAAGCCCTCACTAAGAGGCAGCCGAGCGGCTACCCCGCTCGGCTATCCGTGGCTGGTAGCTTCCCTACCCCACAACGTCAGGGATCAAAGTCCTCACCAAGAGGCAGCCGAGCGGCTACCCCGCTCGGCTATCCCTGACTGGTAGCTTCCTTACCCCACAACGCCAGGGATCAAAGCCCTCACCAAGAGGCAGCCGAGCGGCTACCCCGCTCGGCTATCCCTGGCCGGTAGCTCCCTGCCCCACGATGCCAGGGATCAAAGCCCTCGCCAAGAGGCACCGGGAAGCAACCCTGCTCGGCCATCCTTAAGGACCAAAAGCCCTCGCCAAGAGGCACCGGGCAGTAACCCTGCTTGGCCCATCCTTAGTAGGCCACTTACAGCCCCTCCCGCGCTAAGTATAAAAAGCCCTCGCAAGAGGCAACCGGGCCCGCCCTTACTCGGTTATCCCTGGCTGGTAGCTCCCTACCCCAATACACCAAGGACAAAGCCCTCGCCAAGAGGCACCGGGGGCCAGCCCTGCCCGGCTCGTCCTTAAGGATCAAAAGCCCTCGCAAGAGGCAACTGGGCCCGCCCTTGCTCGGTTATCCCTGGCTGGTAGCTCCCTACCCCAACACACCAGGGATCAAAGCCCTCGCCAAGAGGCACCAGGCAGCAACCCTGCTCGGCCCCGTCCTTAGTAGGCCCCATCCTTAGCCCCTCCCGCGCTAAGGATCAGAGCCCTCGCCAAGAGGCACCGAACAACTACCTTGCTCAGCCCATCCTTAGTAGGCCATTTACGGCCCCTCCCGTGCTAAGGATCAAAAGCCCTCGCAAGAGGCAACCGGGCCCGCCCTTGCTCAGTTATCCCTGGCTGGTAGCTCCCTACCTCGCAACGTCAGGGATCAAAGCCCTCGCTAAGAGTCAACTGAGCAGCTTCACTGCTCGGTCCATCCTTAGCAGGCCTTGCACGGCCCCTCCAGCGCTAAGGATCGAAGCCCTCTTCGTGAGGCCGCCAAGTTTCTTCCTGCTCGGCGCATCCCCAGCGGGCATCCTCCTGCCCATCAGACACTGAGGATCTTAAGCCCTCATCGTGAGGCCGCCGAGTTCCTTCCTGCTCGGCGCATCCCCAGCGGGCATCCTCCTGCCCATCAGACGCTGAGGATCTCAAGCCCTCATCGCGAGGCCGCCGAGTTTCTTCCTGCTCGGCGCATCCCCAGCGGGCAACCTCCTGCCCATCAGATGCTGAGGATCCGAAGCCCTCTTTGCAAGGCCACCGAGTTTCTTCCTGCTCGGCGCATCCCCAGCGGGCAGCCTCTTGCCCATCAGACAATGAGGATCCAAAGCCCTCTTCGCGAGGCCGCGGAGTTTCTTCGTGCTCGGCGCATCCCCAGCGGACAACCTCCTGCCCATCAGACGCTAAGGATCCGAAGCCCTTTTCGCGAGGCCGCCAAGTTTCGTCCTGCTCGGCGCATCCCTAGCGGGCATCTTCCTGCCCATCAGACGCCGAGCATCCGAAGCCCTCTTCGGGAGGCCGCCGAGTTTCTTCCGGCTCGGAGCATCCCCAGCGGGCAGCCTCCTGCCCATCAGACGCTGAGGATCTGAAGCCCTCTTCGCGAGGCCGCCGAGTTTCTTCCTGCGGGTAGCTTCCTACCCTACAAAGACACGGATCCAAGACCCGCCGAATAACTCATACTCAACGCGCGATCAGCGCCTCAACTCTAGCGAAGGGAGGATACCGACCTTCCCACACTCGTCCTTCGTTCGACTCATACTCGATGCGCAACAACAAGAACGCCGTGTCGTCCCCGGACAATCCACAACAAGGAATTACCAGTACCAAGCCGCACAGAGAGAACCAAGCAGTCCACTCTCGACCCGACCCACAAAATAGATCGGAACGAGTGGGGGGGGCTAATGATGATGCTCAATAACGATGATGCTCAATAACGGTAATTCATTAGATCGTGACACGTGGCGGATGACGTGCCACATGCGTAAGCCAGTTAGGCCCCTGAGGGCCACGGAGGGGGAACTAGTGTGCTACAGTGGGGGCTTCTTTCAAACCCTGTCTCCGAGACTGCACCCCACTCCTTGCCCCCGAGCACCTCAGCAGCCAAGCCAAGTGTCCCTTTGATCTACTCCGAGCTATCACAGGCCCGAGCCTCCTCGGCCCTCCCGGCTCATCTCCGGGCTACCGCAGATCCAAGATACCTAGGCTCTCCCGCCGAGGTCATCTTCCTCGGTCTCATCGACCGACCGACGGTACCGCTCACAGGCACAACCGCCATCCCGCGAATCTCGCCATGCGCGAGATATCCCCCGGCCACATCCCACGTTCCACGCCATCACGATCCCCATTAACGAATCTGTCTCGCCTTTAATGGGAGATCCCGTTCATCATGCGGGCGTGATGTCGGAAGCGTAACGGCCGGCGTGATTCTCGCGCCTGCCCTGCCTGCTGCCACCGCTATATAAACCCCTTCTTCAGACGATTCATGTAAGCGATTTTTACTCCACTAAGTCGTTACTCTGCTCGAATTTCCTCTCTAACTTGACCGTCGGAGGGTCCTTGGTGGTACAACCACCCCGGGTCTTCCTTGCAGGTAGCTCGGCAACAACCAACCTCAGACCCATTAAGATCCACACGCTTCAGGAGCCTGCTTCCAGACCCAATCCCGGCCATCCATCGTCGCCATCAGCAGATCAACGGAAGGCAACATCTTGGCGTGATCCGGGTCGCGTCAGGTTTGATCACGACGGCGATGAAAAGTTGTAGCTCTCGGCTGTTGTTAAAGGGACGAGTGCAGGCGAGGGAGATAAAGTTATGGGGTTCTTGGGCTAGTGTTTTCGTAGAGGCGAGACGAAGAATATGAAGTGGGCAGTGAAGCTTGAAGGCGAGGTTGGGTTCTCGATATTGAGGCGAGGTGGTGGAAATGGATCCGGCTAAGGTTGTCAGGGGGGATTGAGAGGAAGAGAAAAAGAAAGGTGGCTACAGTAATGGTGCTTGGGGGCGACGGCTATGCTCGGATCTAGGTTCGGCAGCAAGATGCTTGGGCGAAGGCATAGGCTTGGAGGTAGTGACAAAGGCAGTAGTGTTGGGTTCGATGCTAGCGACGGTGAAGGTTGAAGGGGTTCGCCGAGTTGAAAACGAGGAAGAAGAAGATATGATATGGGTTTGAAGACGAGGCGGGTTCGAAGACGAGATCGGTTCTTGTCTCGGTTGGGTGTTGGACAAGCCGCCGGAGTTATGATGTTGGCGACGAGGATGGTGATGACAGCGGTGGTGATCTCGGGATGATGGCGATGGTGGTGTACTTTGATGGTAATGAGGAGGCAGAAAGGCCTGCTCAGAGAAAAGGAGATGGAGATGACGGAGGCGATGGCAACGGTGGTTGAAGGCGTCGATGAAGGTGTAGACGAGATGATAGAGGTTCGGCATGGGTTTAGTTCGATGTCAGGAGGTGGCGAGCTCGGCCGACACGAGGAGGAAGAAGTTGATTATGAGAACGGGAGAGAGAGAGAGAAAGAGATTGGAGAGAAAGATTTGTTAATTTTTTGAATATATATATATATATATATATATATATATATATATATAAAGGTAAAAATAGTTAAACAACCCCAAAATAGTTTTATTGGATTTTACCATATAATATTGTTGCAACTAACATGTGAGAAGTATGTTATATGGATATGATACCATTAGATAGGCAATAAAATCTTCAATGCTAATAACATATTTATTAAACAGCTTAGATAACCATAGTATATATATCCTATCATTAAAGATACATCTGCTTGTGGTGGCGCATCTTTTAGGTTCTCTGCATGTTGGCATGGATCCTTCTGATTGGGTTTGATGCGTATCAGATGAATTCTCCATATCAATCATTTAACTAATTAGAAAAACAAAGTATTGGAGTAGAAATAATAAATTAAAAACAAGAAATAAGGAAACGGAGAAGAATGGGTCGATTGAAAACTCAGAGCTTTGAAAACTCGGAGTCGGAGTGTCGGATGATCGGATCGGAGCTTCTATTCTTGAAAATTTGGAAGTTAGAGAGTTTTTTTCCTGAGAGAGATGGGGATAATTTTTTTTAATTTGAAAGAGAAATGGGATTGGAATAAGAAGAAATGGGGGTTTGGGGGGTTATTTATAGGTTTTTTTGCAGTTTTTGAATTTTTTTGTCCGTTTATAGCCATTACGAGGCGAGATGAGGCTGATCGCTTCGTGATTCGCCTCGCCTCATCTTGATCTGCCCGTTTATAACCGTTGGATGCGGTTTCCAAGATGAGGCGAAGCAAATCCGAGACGAAGCGAGACAACCCGTCCCACTACTAGCCGTTGCCGATCTTTGGGCGGCAAATTCGAGACGAATCGGTCAACGAGGCGAGGCGAGTCGAAGAGGATCGGCGATTCGTGGCGAATCTCGATGATTCCTGAAGCGAGGCGAGGCGATTGGACGAGTTGGACGAGGCGAACTACGACGAGGCAACGCTGCGGATTTGAGGACCCCGCCCGCTTTGACAACTCGTCACGACGAGGCAAGGCAGTTCATCTGAATCGTTCACGTTAGCATGAGGCGAATTTTTTTCGTCTCGTGACGAAACGAAGCTAAGCGATTCACTGTCTTCATTTAGCCAGGGCTACCATCGGCCAAGAATCTGGAATATAGGATAAATAATACGGGTCGGGTAAGCGCCGAATACCCACTAATCAAATGAAAATCAAACCGCCTTTTCTTTCAAGGGTTAGGGCATTTCATCATCTTTTCTCCTCGTCCTTGGCCATTGTTGCTCACCTCCAGATCCCATCATTCCCCCACTGCGAAAAAGGTAAGCTGCCGATTTCCTCTAATTTTTCGCTTCCCATTCTGTATTGATTTCTCTCGTAACTGAAAACCCTAGCCTCGATCTTCGTCGATTCGAAGTTCCCTTTTTCTTATTTTCACTCCAAGCTTCACTTAATCTCGTAACTGAAAACCCTAGCCTCGATCTTTTATTATTGTTGTTAGCTTTCGTTGGCTCTAAGAACCCCCCCCCCCCCCCCCCTTCCTCGATTTCTTGGCTGCGGCGAAGCAAAAAGATTATCTTCGTCTTTACAATCGATTTCGGGCGACTCGATTGGCGCGATATAGTAAACTCTCATCTATTATTCGTTTTCAATTTTGTCATTACGTTAGGGTTTAGACAACTCAAGCGAATCAAGCCATGCCTTCGGGAAAAAGGCGACTTTTTTGAGTTTTATTTTGGCGTCTTTTTTCAAGTAACCGTTTACCTGTATATCCATGTATAAGTTTATCAGAACAAGTGGCAAATGATTTCGTCAACAATCAATGTACATCCTTGAGATTTCGTCTTCCTTTGATTCTGAACCATTGATTTTGATTGTAAAATACCGGGACCTGCAATGCTAACCTCCTGCAGACTAGTTTTCTGTCCTCTTAACCTTGAAATCTTTGATCTTGGCATGAGATGGAAGTCCAAGACGAGTTTTATATACCATAGACTATATTATATTATATCAATGATAAGATGCAGTTGAAAACATGTTGCAAAGTTGATCCTCGCTATCAAAATGAAGCAAGTTGTTTCTTCTTCTTCTTCTTGATAGACCACCTATTTTCATGTTTATTGTTGCTCAAAGGTTACTTAATTAAGCATCAAGTGCAAGAGATAATACCTCTGATGTACAATGCATTGCATCTTTATTTTAGTAATCTTCTCAAGTGACTCAATCGGATATTTCCATATTGAAATGCTGTTGCATAAAAACCAAATAGGTCATTAAATGTCTTCTGCTTTAGTAACATAAAAATTAAATAGGCCCTTACTGGGGTCGTTCTTTTGTTTTTTCGCATACGGTCCTCATAATTTTCTTAATTTCAAACATAATCAGTGGTTACAAATGAAGTTTCAAAAAGTTTGACAAGTTTTACTGGTAGATTCGGGGTGCTAAAGGAACAACAGCCTATTTTGGCATTACGACATGCCTAATTCTTTTGCCTCCCCTTTCATGATAGGAACCGTAGCAGTCTAGTACATTCCTAAATTGATCCAAGGAAATGCCTAGTTACTACGACATTGATGATATTCTAACGGAGGAAGAGGTAAGTACCGAATTCAGCTAAGAGTTTTGTATTACTGTGGTCGCAAAAGTATAATTTTACAAGATACAATAGATTTGTGCTTGCAGCTTCTTTCAGTGGTTTTCCAAGTGGGAGCAAATGGAGTTGGCCTTCTTGATCCCAGTTCTGAAACAAACAATGTAGGTTATCAGGGCAGCATTATTTAAAGGCTAGAAGTATAAAGAATTTCTTTTATAGTATTTCTCTTACTTTGTTTATTCAGGTTGAGAAAGGCGCTAAAGTGGACATTCCGTTTTGGCTTGCTCATGAACTCTACTTGAGACAAGCTGTATCAATTGGTGTTCCTGCATGTTTCAGCCAAAAGTAAATTTTCTTTTCCCAGTATCATTCGAAAGGAAGAACAAAGTATCCACTTATGTATTTTGAACTAATTTTATGTGATTAAGTTGCCTTGCAGTAGGCCTTTTGCTGTATTGATATCATATAAGAAGCTGTAGAAAGTAAAATGTGATTACAAACAATTATAGTCGTATGCTATTTTTTAGGTATCTCTGAACTGCATATTTTTGTATTGTGGTATTTCAGAACAAGAAAGGAAATTCAAGCTGATGCTGCATGCGTGGACTTGAGATTTCGGTGCCCTTACTTTTATGAATTGGGATGCAAGATTGTTCCTCTGTAAGTTCTCTAATCTACTTGGCATTGCTTTTATCTGTCATTGCCAAACGACCCTCCTGCAGGCCAAAAAACAAAGTTGTATGGAATCTCAGTGTTATAATAATCTTGTTTAATTGGATGTAATCCTTGATCTCCTCATCTACTTAAACTGTTTTACAAGCACTGGACGCCTCCTTAGAATCCAGGGTTCAGAACAAGGTTTAATATCTTGTAAACAGTCATTTTCTGGATTGGAATCGGCTATCTCGGCTGTATCTGACTTGGATCAGAATATTGGATTATTTATTGTTTGACTATTTACTAAAAAATTTAAATAAATATTAAAATCAACAATAAATAATGGGCCATAATTCTCATAATTAATGTTGTTAATGGTTTTTGAAATAAAATAAATATAAACGTATTGACATTTTCAGTAATTAATGAGGAAAAATAACGAATAATCCAATAATAAACTCATTAACACACTCATTAGTCCATTAATTTATTAATAAACCCTATACTAAGACCTCAGCAATCAATTAGTATGCCCATTACATAGGTTTAAAATCTCGGGATAGGTCTTAGTATTTCTGTACTTTATACTAAACCCCCACCAGCTCAATTTTGATATCGGAATTGGCCCCCTGAGATTGGGATCAATCAAGTTTTAAATCCATGCTTTAAATAATAATAAGCCAGTTGAGGGTATAAACTTTAGACAAGATATAAATGAAGGTGTGATCTGCAAGTTAACCCTAACAGATATAGATCCTTTCTGTCTTAGATCCCTCATTATCTTGGTAACATGAACTAGCATCTATTTCTTTCATTTTATATTTACTGATGCTTCTATGCGCAAGTCACATTTGATACCTACATAGATTTAAGAGGTTGTGTATCCTGGAATAACTAATTAGCCAATCTGCCAGTTTTGGCATAGAGGGGCAATCAGAAAATGAATCATAAAAAGGGAGATGAGCCATAAAAATCTAATGGATCTTTCATGTAGACCTCACTAATTGCAGACATGAGACAAAAAATTTCAAAATGTACATTGTCACATATATTACTACATCTGCAATTATTTGTATATATAAGTTTCATAAGCAGAAAACTCTCTCAATAATTTTTTCTTTTTCAATTTAAAGTGTTGGGGACAAGACTATTGGTTCCTTCCTCCGCTATGCATTCACCAGTAGGTACAAGGAGATTCTGAGCAAGTCACACAGCACTCACTCCGCCACTGTCCCCAAGTTTTTGACTCGCCTTACAAAAGAGGAGACACGACGTAAGCTTCTATTACTCATAACTAAATAATATGTTGCTGTACCATTGTAATGCAAACTTTCCTAAGGTTGTCCTAAGGCTCATTTGAGTTATTAGTACATTATTAACTTGTTATGGACGGGAAAAAAAACATTTTTCATCTCAGTCAAAAACTCAAAATTCAAACATATATCTCATCTCTATTCTCTACTTACAGACAAGTTATCCAAAATAATATATTTGCATTGGAAAGATGACTTCCACAAGATTGAAAGTTATATTTATTTACCCAAATCGATTTATAATTGTGTTGCATGCCCCAAAAAAACTAGTTTATGGTAAATGGATTATCTATTAAAACAATACTTCTTGCCCTGATGGAATTATTGGTGAATCTTGTAGTGTTTGAAGCTGCTCGGTCATCAATGGCAGCATTCAAGAAATGGAGACTTGGTGGGTCGAGGCTGGAGAGGGCATCGATTCTAGGGAGAAAAAGGAAAACAAACATACCAATTCCTCCTCCATCGAGTCCTTAAAGCTGTCGATTCTCAAATAATAGGTCAACAACTACACTAATGAATGCAATCCCTTGTCTCTGTATCACGACGTATTGTGTTTCCAGATATTGACTTGTTGCCTTTGATGCTCGTGAGAGAGAATTAATGCCTCTTTTATGATCTCACCGAGGCGTATTTGATTTCTTATTCTTGAAAAATATTCTAAAGAGAAGTGCAAAGAGGTGGAGATTTTGAAGCTTCTTGTGTAAACGTTCGTTGTTGTATCGAAAGATTGGAAAAGGATATTGCGATTGTTACTATGTTGAAGATATAAAATTGCGACAGCTTGTCTATGTTATCGACAACTGTGATGTCCCTTGTGTTTGCAAGGGCCTTCAAATTATTACTACTTCAATCCTTAGCGTGAGTTCTGTTGCAACCGAGATGTGTTCTACCTTTTAGTTACGATATTTTTTGTCCTTTCCAATAAAGGTATCGATACATAACTGTATAAACGAAAGCATCCGAAGTAGTGCAAGCAAAAAACTTGTACACACAAAAACAAACTTAAAAGCATTATATCAAAGAAGCAGTAGATTGATAGAACATGGAGGCTTCGTTATTAATGAGCGAACAACAGCTTGCAAAGTAATTTTTCCTCGACCTCTATAAAGGGCATAGCTATTAGATTTGAAAAACCCATTACAATTCGTTTTGCATATGCATCGTTAATTAGCTTCAATCATTTGTCTTAAACTTTCATTATATTTTTGCATGTTAAAGGTGATTGATATGATTAGAGTAGGGAACTTTCGATGGTTTTTTTTTTGAAATAGGATGGTTAGGTATTAAAATTAGTAAAATAGGATAATTTAAATTATAATTATGAGAATAGGACGGTTTGGAAATGGTATAGAAAGAAGACGGGTTCCTTGAACCCACCCTCCCCACAAACCCAAAGAGAGCGCGGGTTCTCTTTTTTTTTGGGAGGGGGATCCCAGAACCCGCCATACAAAAAAGGTAAAATCAAAAATTCAAAAAAAGTTTAAAATTTAAAATAAAACTATTATTAAATTAAAAAAATAATTTCGTAAATCGGATTCCAAAAACCCGTCCATGCCGGATAGCGCAGGTTCCAAAACCTCGTACTTGCATAAATATTGGATAAGATTGTTGTTATTGTTACTGACGTGGGGATAAGTGTTATTACTGTTTACATATAAGGAATTCAATACTTAGATCATACTATAAATATAAATGAAGAACACTTCAGTAACAAAATGAATCCATTAAGAGAATTGGACATCAAAGATTGGATTCCTTCTATATAAACAGTGTTACTCATTCATATTTATAGTATGATTCAAGTATTGGATTCCTTGTATATAAACAGTAACAACTCTTATCTCCACGTCACTAACAGTAACAACAATCTTATCCAATATTTGTCCGAAAGCGGGTTTTTGGAACTAGTAACATCAATCTTATCCAATATTTGTCCGAAGGCGGGGTTTTGGAAACCACCGTCTCTGCCATACACTAAAGAACGGGTTCTTGGAAACCGATTTACAAGTATTCCGGATAGAGGTAAAATTATTTTTTTAATTTAATAATAATTTTATTTTAAATTTTTTTGATTTTAATTTTTTATTTAGGGTGGGTTCTGGAAACCCGCCCCCTCCGTTTTAAAGGAGAGGTCGGGTTCTTAGAACCCACCCACACCAAAGAAGAGGGCGGGTTCCCAGAACCCGCCCTCTTCTTTGGTGTGGGTGGATGGGTTCCTATATAGGAGGAAAGGCGGGTTCTTAGAACCCGCCCTCCATGGTGGGGGTGGGATGGGTGACTGCGTGGGATGGAATGGGGCGAGAGGTGCTTAGGGTGGGTTGGGATATAAACAGGGCGGGTTTTGATAACCCGTCCTTTTCAAACCGTCCTATTCGCCCAATTATAATTTAAATCATCATATTTCACTAATTTTAATATCTAACCATCCTACTTGGGAAAAAAAAACCACTTTCAATGTATTTTGCAGCTGTAGCGTTTTTCTCATAAGCTTTAGTCCCACATTGGCTACTTTGCACTTTGGGGCTGTGCTTGGTTACCATCTTCTGAAGTGACAGAGTCGGTGTCAATATTTGTTGCTGAGGGGTTATGCAAGTTAAATATTTGTAACTTGGGTGATTATCTCTGTGAAAAGGAATTCATGGATAATTTTCTCTGTGAATACGAATTCCTGGAATTTTGATTTAGGGTTCTTATTTGGGAGCCTGGAAAATTCTAAATCAAAATGGTCGGTCTCATTAAAATTTTGCATCTAGAATGAAAATTATTGTAATGCCTTACCTTTTGCAAATTATTTATTTGCTGTTTTACCGTTCCCTTGGAAGTTGCATGAAAATCAGTGAAAAGTTGTAATTCTTGTATTTATTTATTTATTTAGGATAGTTTTTATTTGAAATTAGAAGTTTGAAGATTGCTGTGTTGGCAGAAGTAGAATAGTTGAGAGTGACTGACAAACTCAAACCCAGCATCATCCAAAAATATCCGATTCTACCTTCTAACATTACCTTTCTCCACCTAGAAAATAAAATTAGAAGTTCGAAATCACCTCACTCCAACCCAGCATCATCCAAAAATATCTGACTTCTACCTCCTAACATCCCCGTTTTCCACCTAGAAAATTAGAAGTTCGAAATCACCATCTTATGACAAAACATATTGAAAACTGTAAACTCTCGTCTAAAATCAAAAAATTTCAAACTTCTAATTTAAAAATTTCCATGGAAACACTCTTGTAGTAATGAATGATATCCAAACACTACCTAAAGAGGGAGAAACACGAAACTGTATTAACAGTTCATTGGAGACTTCAGGAAAAAAAGTTCATGTTTTATTTTCAGTTCGAGCAAGAACTCTGATGTTCAAATTGTAACGTAATTGAATATAAAATACATATGATATAAGGAAAATTTGTTTCTATACCTGATTATCAAAACCGACATAGTTTTAAACCCAAGTAGTTTCAAAAGTGCTAAAAATCCAATACATTAAATTATACAAAATATTAGAAACACATATTATTCTTGGTTTATTTTCTTGATATCTCTATTTTACCCTCGGTTATCCTTTTGGAAGACAAATTGGTCTAAAATATTTTTAAATAGGGTTTTTTGATTTTGATTTTATTTTCTAAATATGGTCCTCGATTTTATTATTGGATCTTTACAATTTCTGAATCTAAAATTTGAGTCTCTCTGCATCTTTAAATACTTCTATTCGATTTGATGAAATCCTAATCATAGTCTTCTCTTTTCGGATCCCTATGATCGAACGCCATTCCATATTTAAGTTTGAATATAATGGCATAAGAAAAGTATTTTAATCTTGTTAAACAAAGAATGAAATATCATGCTCCAATTTAATTGTTTTGATTTGAGATCGGATCTAGTATCCAAATTGAATGATGAATTCTTTATCAATTTAACTTGGTATGTTTTATCTCCATGGGAATTGATTAAAGAAAGAAACACAGAGCACAAAACGAGAGAGGATGGTGAAAGAAAAACGGAATTATTGAAAAGGTTGGTTTGGTTTATAATGGAATTTAAAAGGATGCATGTTGAAGATAAGAGCAAAAATGGTATTTTAAATACATATACATATTTTGATCTCCCTTGTGCATGCCATGGCCATTGGATAGCTCTAAGTCTCTAACACAAACCGTGGGATGTGTTTTATTGCCATTTTTCCAAACAAAAATACCGATCACAACTTGTTGAACAAAAATACTGCAAGGTCAAACGGTCAAACAAATAACTTGTATTAAGACGGTATAACATTAATAATAGAATACATTAATAATAAGAATAATTCTATTATTACTATTATTAATATTGATGGAAAACTGGGCTCAGAAAGCCTGTCTCAAACTTCATATAAGGTGTAGGTGTAGACTGATATACCATAGCAGTTTCCAATAACAACAAATTGCATGCTTTCAGTTCTCATAAAGAGCTTATAATGGTTTCGAAAAAGCTCTTAAATTCGTATCACATATGGGTTGTCAATCTTTTGGTTTATAACTGTCACTGGATTACTGACGCAACTTGTTCTGAGTTCCGAGTTCAATCACAATCACTTCACAGTTGTCCAAAAGAATCCAAATTTTCTAGGAAAGTTAATTTTAATGCATGACTTGCTTAAGATAGGATGGTTTCACATTAATTAAATCATGCAGCTGCTATAGGCAAAGGCATTTTTTATTATTGATAGAACTGTGAAGTTCTCAAATATCCAAGTTTAATTAGTCCCGCATCGGCTGCTTGCGGAACTTGAGGTGTAGGAGATGGGTACAAGAGAAGGTGATGGGCCGACGTAAATCAGTATTTTCCTGGATTGGGTAGGTGATCAAGGAAGCGACAAGCGTAGTTTAGTGGGCCCACAAGTTGTTGCTTTGGGCTTCTGCGTACGCGCGGCCCCTGCCCAGTTTTAGTATTTAAATTTTTATTATTATTTGCTTCTATTCAAATTTCTTTATGTTCGAATTTTAAATTAACTTTATAATTTTTGTATTATGTCGGATTTTTTATACAGAATGAAGAATTTTACTGAAATTACCATGATTATTTCCCAATATTTTTATTAGCATTATAATACATAATTTATCTATAGTAATTGGCTCATCATATCTCTATTTATACGTATAGGTTGCATTTTTCTATAATGTATCAAAAGTAATGGGTCAACATGGAACCATACTTATCTGGATCATTAGGTGATCAAGGAGAACCATGCCAAGCCCAGTGGGCCCACATTGCATTTTGGGACAACGCTGGGCTATAGCCTCCTCAAGTAGGAGAACCAACGTTATTATTTGGTTGCTGGGGAAAACTTAATTTTTACTGTGTTGTTTCTTTGTATTTCACCTCTTTGCCGTTTAAATTTAAATCAACTTTATAATTTTATCTTCTCACAATTAGAATAGCACCAGTAATTTATTAGAATTAAAGTTCAAAATTTTCTTGTTGCAGTCTGCTGATGATGTCTCTGGTATTATAGTGCTAAACAGAGGCCTCAAAATCCCTACTATTATAATGCTGACAGGAGGGGTCCCAAAATTGAGAATCCAATTTCAATTATGGCAAGCTATAAAATTTTCTTCTTTTTTCTCGCACAAATAAAAAAGAACAAATTAGAAAAAATTGCTCTCTACTAACTACTCCCCACTATTTATTCCAATAAACTACTCCACAAATCTCTCTCAATTACCAACGTGCATCGCACGTGTAAAATACTAATGGTTAATAGTGCTAAAGGAAGGAGGTCTCAAAATCGAGAATCCAAGTTTAATGACCTTCTAAATGACTATAAAATTTTCTCATATTTTAGCAAAAAAAATATATATAATTTGCTAACCGTTTTGAACTAGCCACTCTCCATGTATCCCTTCTAACCAACGCCACAAATTTCTAACTAATGGTCACGTGTAAAATACTAATCTCTATAATGCTAATTTTTAAGATATAGATCATTGTATTTATTTATACCACATTAGGATCGAAGTGCTGCCGCAACAATTTTAACCATACTGCTGCAGCAATTCAAACAACATAATTCAAATAATATACATTCAAACATCAAACCTCAAAAAAGCAACTTTAACCATACCGCACAACAGTAAATAGACAGCTATTTCAAAGTCAATTTACCGTCGAAATAGGTCTATTTCGTCCGGTAACACCAAACATCCACGAAGGAACGCCGACGCAATAGGTTATTTCGATGGCTAATTCCCGTCGCAATAAACAAAACTATTTTGATGGCTAATTCCCGTCGAAATAGTTTTTTTATCGACGGGTAATTTATGTAGAAATATATAAGTTTTTTAAGCTAAAAATTGTTTCATGAATCATTTAAAAATCCTTTTTTTATATTTTGATGGTAAATTGCCGTCAAAATAGTCTATTTCGATGGGTCACTTCTGTCGAAATAGACTATTTCGACGGAAATTTCCTGTCGAAATAGAGTGGATTACAGTAAAAAAAATTGAAAGAGCCAAGAAAATCTCCAATCTAATCTATTCCAATTTAATAACGATTCCATTTCTTTCAAATAATGATTCTAACACAAATTCCATTCCATTCAAATACCGATTATCCAAATACGATTACAATACATATTACGCGTTCCTTTACAATCTTAACATCATAAATTTATAAAAGTGGAAAATGAAAAATCAATGGAGGACGAACACGGGGAGGGAGAGTCGATCACGAAGGAAGCGCTCATGAATTTCCTGGGTAAATCCCCTGCGATTAAAAGTTTAAAATATATGAATTACTATAGATATTTTATATTAATCAAATGTGTGCGCACGCGCTTGTTTGTATGCGTGTGTATGTATGCTTGCGCGCGTGCGCATGTATGTATGCATGTGTGTGTGCGATATGTGCGTATGTATGCATGAGTATGTGATTGTGTGTATGCGACATGTGATATGTGCGTATGTAAGCATGAGTGTGTGATTGTGTGTATGTGACATGTATGCATGTGTGTATGTGATATGTGCGTATGTATGCATGTGTGATTGTGTCTGTGTATGTATGCATGTATGTATGTGCGTGTGTGATTGTGCGCGTATGTGATATGTGCGTGTGTATGCATGTGTATGTGATATGTGTGTGTGTGTGTATGCATGTGCGTCTGTATGCATGTGTGTGTATGATTATGTGTATGTGACATGTGATATGTATGCACGTGTGTATGTGATATGTGCGTATGTATGCATGTGTGTGTGTCTGTGTGTATGTACGCATGTGCACGCGCGCACTTGTGCGTGTGTGTGTCTGTATGATTGTATGTTTGTGATATGTGCGTATGTGTGTGTATATGTATGATTGTGTGTTTGTGATATGTGCGTATGTGTGTATATATGTAAGGGTTATCAAACTTACCGGAGGCATGGGCCTTCCAGTTTGGACGTACGCATCAATAAGATTAAATCTCTACTCGAGAGTCCATCCAGTAAATAGATCGGCAGCGGCAGCGGGAGTCGATCAGCGTAAGGAACCGTCGGATTCCGGCGCTCGCTTCTGGGGCAATCCATGAAATACAGGGGTTCTGGTCCTAGAGACCCTGATCTGTATCGGCATCTCCAAAAGCGATTCGTCTGTCGGCTGAAACCTAGGAGGTGGATGCCTGATCGGCTGGAAAGGAGTGTTATACTGACGGGGAGTGATCTTGGAGGACACGCACTGTACTCTCCTGTGACGATCCGGCCTAAACGCCGTGAAATTCCTATCTACGATGAATGTTCTTTGCGCTTCATCAACCGGGTGTCCATTCTCCGCCTTCATCGTCTGGATCAAACCGATCTCTCTCAACCGCCATCGCCTCCTGTTTGTAGAAGAAATGTATTAATGCCATTTTAAAAACTACACATTAATTATTCTGAAATAATTAAGAAGCTCGGCATATGTAGAGTCTTACATATATCACATATGCCTCAATCGATGCAAGTGCACCGTCGTCCTGTACAAATTGAGCCCGATAGATTTCGATACGATCAGGGTACTCTCCACCATGACTTACTTCCTGCATATAACATTTAGAAAGTTCATACATAAATTTCTAAGATAATTTTAACGTATTAATCAAATACGACACTTACGTGTTGGATGACAATCTGCTGGGAACTCTTGCTCCCACCCCTATAAATATCGTGCAGCTGAGCGTGAGTTACTTTTTCTCGCTCGCTTTTCTTCTGCGGTTACATCAAATATTATTTACTGAGTTGCTATAAAATAGTAAAAAGGTATCGTCAAAGACATACCTTAAACTCTCCGAACAAGAAACGATCGACCAAGGCATGCCAATATTCGTCGAACCAATCTGGATCCGGTTTAATCGAATACATCTCATCCGGTGAAGCGCAATTTTCAAGCTTTTTAAAAATTTTGTTCTTATGGCCTCTTCAATTCTTCACCATATGACTATACATCTTATCATAAACTACGTGTTCATCACAAACCCCCAGAGGCCCCTCTACGCCAACTCACCAGAACTCGAACCGAGCCTGCAAAATGGGATAATTCATCACTGTATGAGTATTTTATAGCAATTTAGTAAATGTGTATGTATATGTGTGTGTGTGTGTGTGTGTGATATATGTGTATGTGTGTGTACATGTGTGCATATAAAAAAAAGTGCATTATTGAACTGTATAAAGAAATCTAACCATCGTCTCCAATATAGCGACTTGTTTCTTTAGCCCTAACACTTCACTGTCCCAATTTAGGACCTCCCACTCGTCATCTTCGTCCTTCAACAAATGAGGCACGCGGTCCTCACTGTTCACTATCGACGGCATCATATTTTACACTTCTTTGTTGGCTCCTGTCACAACATCCTTTGTGAATGCAAGATATACAATCGGCTTGCCAGGAACATGTGGCGTCCTCCTCCATATATCACTGGCTCGTGTAGGTCTTCTCCCAGTCTGTTTCTATTTCTGAGAGGACTGCCCCTCGTCCATGGTAGACTGATCGGTCCTGCAATCAGAACCTGACATATCTAAAACAACTTCACGGAATATGGTTTAATATGTTAGATAAAAAAATAATAGTGAAAATTATTGCTGAAAAGAATATCATACATGAGCAATAAATGGTAGAAATAATATGCAGGGAAAAAAATGAAATGTGAAAATAATATAAATTAACTTGAAAATCCCTGTACATTAGAATTCGAAACTGTAGGATGCGGAAAAAGATAAAATGTATGAAATAATATGCGGAAAGAAAGTGTCACGCCCCGCTTCCCAGTGTACGGTGAAGAAGACGCGACGAGGTCTGCTACGTATATACTCAGAAGTACATACGCTAAGCGTATCTAAGCAATATAAAATAAATATATAAGAGACAAGAATAAAAAGAACAACAACTTTTATTTATTAACATTCTTTGTACAATACATGAAAGGAAATACAACTGAAATAAAAAGATGCCTAAACTGTGGCATAACATGAAATGAAAAGTACAGGAAGGAAAAGTGTACAATGAAACTAAAGTGCAGGGTCTTCGGCAAATTGCTCTAAGTCTTCTTGCGATGGCTCGATCTCTGCTGGGTCCAAATCACCTGACGACATTCAAAGAAGAAAGAAACAGAATGTCGTCAGCGAACAGGTCGCTCGGTAAGTCCCAAAAGTAAGAGGAAAGTAGAAAAGAAAGAATAAGAAGATATCTTTTAAAATTGTATACTATTTATGTCAACGTTGTTGTTTGTAGCTTGGTACAGAAGGATGCCAGTGTATACGAGGGGAGTCTCTATATGCCAGAGACTAGGGGCACGTATAGTACAAGGAACCGTTTATGCCACGGTACAACAGCAACTGGATTCATGTTAGGTGTATTAAATCTGACCACCCCGTGCCACCTTTAACACCTTCCGTACCAATCTACCCCATAAACCCCGCGATGTCTTGTTTGTATTGTTATCTTGTAAATTATATTGGTTGTATGATTGATTGACTGACTGACCGAAACCATGATATCAGGAAACGGTTATAACCGTAGAGTCATGTAAATGGAATACTGAGAATCATGTAAAAGGAATATATCCATGGTTCGGTTCAGTCAAGTTGTATAAATTGATAATTGTATTCATGAATTCATATTGACTTGGAATCTTATAGATTATAGATTGACTTGAATCATATTCAAGTCAGATTAATCAGACTCAAACCCGAGTCAGACAACCAGGAATGTGAATCGAAGTCTTATAATTGCTAGGGTCCTTAGGGTAATTTATAAAACTTGAGGGGGTTTTATGTAAAAATACTTTTATATACTTTTTGTTCCCCTCCGAAAGACGGCCGGGACGTTTGGACGTCAGAGCCTGAGGTTCGGGGCAGATGCTATTTGGTTTTATCCGTCTACCTCTCCGAAGATGCCAAGTTGATTTATGGCACCGTGTATCGGAGATTTAGACGGATGCGGCCGATGTAGCAGATTTCATCAGATTCTCCCTCGCTTGAGGGGTTTTTGATTGTGGGGACGCTCTTCCCTGCAGGCGCAAGCCCCTGCAGTTAATTACGCTACCGCATCGCGGTAACAACTTTCTCCTTCTCCAGAATTTCACTTCGTGTCGTGTGTGTTTGTTTTGTTTGTGGTTGCCCGTGGATCGTATACGGAGACTGAGTAATGCCGTCGCCCGTAGGACGTGGATTAGTCCAAATCCGTATTTATTTAGATTTGGGTTTGGTGTTTTAGTTTAAGGATGCGTTAGTCGCGTTGCGGCTAAGATCAACTTAAACATGATTCGTTTAATATATGGTCGTCAGGACTCGTCACCTCTCTGACGTCGTTGAAGGATTACAACGATAGGTGTCAGAGGAGTTCAGAAATGTACCCTCGAACCGAAGTTGATTTAGCGTTTTGTATTCCATTTGAATATTTAAGGATACGTTAGCCATGTTTGGGGCTAAGATCAACTCAAACGGGACCGTTTAGATCCGGCAAAAGAGCATTTGGGCTCCATTGTGCTAGTTTAGGGACATGGTGGTCCATCGCCAGTTTAAGGACGTGGTGGTCCATCACCAGTTTAGGGACGTTTCGGTCCGATATTAGTTTAGGGACGTTTCGGTCCAATATTAGTTTAGGGACGTTTCGGTCCATATGGGTGTGTGGTCGTTGGGACCCGTCACCTCTTTGACGTCGTTGAGGAATTACAACGATGGATGTCAAAGGAGTTCGGAGATGTACCCTCGAACCGGATGTAGATTTATTTAGGAGAGCCATTTTGCTCAGTCAGTTTAATTTAAGGACTTATGGCCACGATTGGGCTAAGTCCAGTTGAAAATGTCCAACATTTTATTTGCTTTTGCATTTCTTTTTATTTTTATTTGGGCTCTGCCCAGAAAGGATGCAGAGCATCAATTTGTTTCGGGCTCTGCCCTTTGCAGAGCATCAATTTCATTTGGGCTCTCCCCTTTTTAGGCCTGCTAGGTCTTTTTGATTTGGGCCTGACCCTTCAAGTAATGCATTGCATTTGTGCAAAGCACTAAGAATCTTTTAGATTCAAGAACAGAAGTGCAAAGCACTTTTTAATCTCTTGATCTAAAACAAGTTTTTCCTTGTCTCAGAGAACCAAAGGTTCATAGTAAGTGCAAGGCACTATTTTTATTATTTTTATTTATTTATTTATTTATTGAAGATCACTGATCTTGTTCTTAGATCAATGATCTATTTCTAAGAGAATTTTCTCTTATTTTAAAGGTTTTTACCTTTTTTTTGTATTCTCCAGGAGTTCTCAAGAGTTCTCTTCTCTTTCTTTTTTTTTAGCCAGATGTGTATGATTTTGAAATGAGGTCTGGGGTCCTTTTTATAGTGCTCATAAATTAGTTAAATTTGTTACATAAATCTTTTTCTGAGTGATTTGGGGAATTTTCCCCACCGTTGGATCTTTGATCCAAAGGCCCCTGCCTTATACAAGAAAATCTTCTTGTTTTAACAAGATTTATTCTGTTTTGCGCAACTCCCCCAGTGAGTGACACGTGTCGCGCAGCGCAGCGCCTGCCGCGCAGCGCCTGCGCAGCTACGCGTGTCGCGCAGCGCAGCGCTTGCGCAACAGCGCTTGCGCAGCTGCGCAGACGCGTGTCGCGTTGCGGTGCGCTCACGCAACAGTGTTTGCGCAGCTGCGCAGACACGTGTCGCGCAGCGGTGCGCTTGCGCAGTTGTGCTTGAGCAGCTGCGCAGACACGTGTCACGCAGCGCAGCGCTTACGCAACTGAGCATTGCTTTTGTTTTTTAAAGAGCCTTGCTCTGATTGGACGCACTACCTTGGGCGTTGTGCTGGCGTGTCAACTTCTGACACGTGGCGCGTTGCGCGCAGCGCACGGGATCTGAAGCGTTGCTTCAAAAATTTGAATTTTCAAAATTCAAACAGAGCCTTGCTCTGATTAGGGAAACAAATGCCCCCCCACCGTTGCGCTCACGTGGCGCGCACGTGAGTGCAACGGTGGCAAGATCCTAGTCGTTGGATCAAGGGGGTCAGTTAAAGGGGCGCAAGCGCCTATAAATAGGACCCTTGGTCCTTAGAAAAAATTCTTTACTACTTCAAGAATTTTGACTCAGAGCCTTGCTCTTGCTTAAGAATTTTCAGAGCCTTGCTCTTGATTTTTTCCAAGAACTCCACAGTTCATAACCTTCTTAGGTATTTAATAAAATAAAATTAAATTAAATTAAAGCTGATTAATAGAGCCTTGCTCTCATAGATCTTTGATCTAAAACCCTTTTTGGGGTTTCCTCAACAGAGCCTTGCTCTTATAGATCTTTGATCTAAAGAGAACCCCTTTGGGGTTTCATCAACAGAGCCTTGCTCTAAAAAATTTACAGAGATCTTGTTCCTGGGTTTTAACCCATGAACAGAGCCTTGCTCATAGATCAAATGCAGATCTTCCCTTTTTTCTTATATATAAAAATGGAGAACTCCTAAAAGTTTTCATGGATCTTTAAGACCCCAAAACTTTTTAATCCTTAGGAGTTATAGTTTTCATTACTATTACAGAGCTAGGCTCTTTTTTAGGAAGTTTTATTCCCTTGAGACCAGAGTTTGACAAATGTCACTCTGTGACAGAGCTTTGCTCTAAAATAGAAGATTTTCTCCTTGTCTCTAGGGATTTCCCCCCAATGAGGATATTCTCTTGGGGGTCTTTTTCATTAATTGACAGTCTCATCCAATGATGGGACTGTCTTATCAAATGATGCACCGTCATCCAGATTTTGTGGGCCCCCCTTTGGTCCCCTACCCGTTACATCACAGTGTGGAGTAAGATTTTAAAATGCCAAGTGTCAGAACACTAACGGTTATTATTATTTTTTTTTGTTTTTTTTTTCTACAGGAAGCATGTCTGAAGATTTGTCTTTCCCTTTTGTTCGCTCGGAAGGAGGGTTCCCCCATTCGCCAGTGGACCGGGTGGCGTTCGCTTTGATTAAAGATCATGACCCCGAGTGCAAGAAACTCCACCTGTGGGGAAGGTGGTACAGCCAAATCATCCAAGGCCGTCGCAGCTTCAGCTCCGCCTCGCCGTCTGAGCCTATAGTCACGATCCCCTATGCAGACGAACCCCCGGTGAAGTATGCCGTGGAGGTTAAAAACTGTAATTATGATGACCTCCTCCAGCCTGCGATCGGTGCCATCCCCGTGCAGCCGCCGCCGGCAATAGACATTCTGGGGAGGCGAATCTGTCAGGGTGAAGCACGCCCTTGGGGACAGGCTTATAATATTGGACTGATCCCGCGACCGCTTGCCGGATATTTGCAATGGGCCCGCTACATCTTAGCGGCGAAAAGGGCTCACCTGACGACGATTGGTTTATACTCGGCCGTCTACGTTTCGCTTTTCGAGTATCCTTCTCCTCCAACGTGGTGGATAAAGGCCTTTATTGAACAATGGAATATCCCCACCCACACCTTCCTGATAGCGGATAGGGAAGTCTCCATCTCTTTGGAGGAATTTGCTGAGATTTCAGGTCTACCAATGGGGGCGAGCACTACGAGGAGCTGCTTCCTCCTGACGAGTACGTCTTTGCCACTAAGCAGCTGGTGTTTGACTTAACTCCGGAGAATGCCATTCAGCATCAGCATCCGGGCTTGGTGAAGGTGTTGGAGATCTATGAGGAACTCCATTTGGAATCGGGCGACCGGGGCGTCAGTTTCGCGGATTTCATTGCTCGCTTTATTCGCCTGGAGTTCCTATCAGAGCAGAGTGAGAAGTTCGCTCAGCTTGTTGACCCTTTTGGTTTCGGCTTGGACCGCCGACCTACATCGGAAAATGACCAGCGGAATTTTTATCTCCCCGGCACTGCCAGCGTCCCTTTCTCAGAGATCGCCGTTCCTGGCATGGACGAGGAGCCTTTTTTCATAGGGTTCTTGGGTTTATGGTTATGCAGCTTCGCTCTCCCCATGCACCCACGCCTCATGCGGCCCTCCGTCTTTCACCCGGCGCATCGAATGGTGGCTGGTTTGCAGTTATCGGTAGGGATCGCCGGGCTGGCTTACCTTTACAATGGACTTAGCGTAGCGGCGGACGCTGGTGAGCCTGGGGTACAGCCTGCCAACTTCCCGATGCACTATTTCACTTCTTGGATGGAGATGCACGTGCAAGGGGTGTTTGGTGCCCATAAGACTCCTCCATTCTTTGAGAAATGCAGACTTCCGAGAGTCATGCGGTTAGTCCGGGCTTCAATTGTGGTTGCATCCCCGCGGGATTCTAGGGGACTTCTCCTGCGTCCACTTCTGGTCGGAGCGAAGATTTCTTTTGTGGATAAGGTCATTACCATAGGCTCAGAGACCACTAAGTCAGTGGTGCCACTACGTGATGATTTTAAGGGCGGGGCTTCTGTATTGAAGGCTCGGGAAATCCTCCACCTCTACTCCATTCGGCCGGGCTATCTAGTGTTTAGGCAGAATGAGACAGCTCTGTTTATGAGGTATAACCCACACCGATTTGCCCGGCAATCGAGTTACAACCAAGGGATCCCGATGGAAGCTTTTCTGGAAACACCCGTGGCCAACCAAGAGGGAATAAGGAATGCGATGCATCATTTTATACGGCTTAATACAGGTTCCTATTTCTTTATCAGTGAACCTAGCTGTGCCCCTAAGATACTCCATCCATATGTAGCCTGGTATGCGCATGCTATGGGCCCAATCATCTTAACGGAGAAGCGTATGCTGGTTGACCGTAGGGGTGCGCTTCCTGGCGGTGATCGCAAGGCTCCCTTGCAGCCAAGGATCCAGGTCATCCCTCCGATAAAAGATGCCGGAGTTGATCGACCACGCGTGTTGAGCCTCCCGCGTGGATTGCCACTGCCTACTACGGTGGATGTACCACCGGCGCCCCGTGCTCCCACAAAGACGGTTAATGTGCTATCGCCAAGATCCGGCGTAGGAGCAGATATCGGGACCCGCCGCCCTAAAGTGACTGCCAAGCGCAAATCTACTCCGGGTGGATCTAAAGCTGGCGGACAGAAGAAGAAGAAGAAGTCCACCCTTTCCCTCGATGCGATCCTCAGCTTAAAGCCTGCGGCTCCTCCCACCGAAGGCATATGTGAATATGGCAGCAACGAGGGCTTCTTGGTAGACCCTGCGGACACCAATTTGGCTGCCGCCATTGCAGCTTCGGAGTGATCGGCGAGGCTCGAAGCGATGTTAAGCAAACTCGCTGAGTCAGGTAATCATCAGCCGCTTTATTTGTCATTTTATTGCACTTTTCATTGTTATCTTTAACTAATATTTGCTCCATTTTCAACAGGTGTCTCTACTGAAGAGGCTATTGCTGCCTCCCTGAAAACCTTCCAAGAGGAGGAGGAGAAGCGTGCCCTAGCAGGCGTTGGTATGCCCCACCCTTTTTTTATAAGGAAAGTTTGTCATCTCTTTTGATGGTCAACTTAACCTTCTTTTGTTTCTTTGCAGGGGCTATATCAGTTGATGCGGGGATCCTTCCCGAGCCTGTTACCGAAGTCCCGGTTTCGTCGAGGCTGCCGCAAGAGCCTCGGCTTGGCAAAACGACGAGGGATGCCCTGAAAAATCTGGAGGCATCCCTATTCATGGACGAGGACGCCTCAATTAAAGAAGCCCTAGTGGCATCCGTCTCAACGGCTCGGGAGGAGCGGAAGCGGTTGAGACGCGAAGCAAAGGCGCGCAGAGCTGCTTTGGCTGCGGGAGCGGGCCTTAGCACTATTCCTCGCGCCGACACTCCTTCTGAAGAGGCCCCTGCCGCCTTATCTACTGCTCATAGGCAAGTAGCGCGCGCGGCCCGAAGTGCAAATGATAAATCCTCTTCAGGTAGCATTTCTTTCAGAATCTTGTTGTAAGAATTATAAAGCTATTGGCTCATATGCATTCCATCTTGCAGAGCCAAGTCCTACTGAGGGGGAGGCGGAGACCGTCGAACCCAGGGGAGCGGAGGAAGCGGTACTTGCCGAACCCGAGCCGACAGTGAGCAACGTCGTCGGGGCCATGGGGCCTGAAACAGAGGTCGAGGGATCCGCCGCCGCGAGGGTCATTGATGCCGCACCTGAAGTGGTGGCAGATGAGATGATTGTCTTAACCGAGCCGAAGGCAGTAGAGGGCGAGGCGCTTGAGGCTGGAGACCTCGTGGTGCCGATGGAAGAGACAACCGCGACCGCAGAACCCGAGGGAGTATCGGGTGAGGCGGCCACGATTCCTGAGGAGGAGCTAACCGCTCTTTCCCAGGAATCTGGCAATACTCCAATCATTGCCCTTCCCGCGTATGGTTCCTTGCCGTCTCCAGGGCTTGCGAGCACAACAACGGTTCCCATCGAGTCGGGTGATGAGACTACGGACGGTGGTCTCATGTCAATGGAGGAGGGGATTGCTTCAGTTTCGGCTGGCAGCTCGTCGGGTAAATTTTGAGTTACCAGCGTTCTTCTTTTTATATATCTCGCGATCTCTTCTAACAAGTTTGTCTTTGCAGGTGCGGTCAGTGCCGACGCTCCATTGCTCGAAGGAGCACCGTCAACTACTGCTTTGGCGGTGGTCACCTCCCCGCTTTCCCTTGTACCATCGCGGATGTTGGAAGGTATGGATTTATGACTCATGCGTTAATCTTTTAAACATGTAGCTTTTGTACTAACGTTATACCACTGTGCCCTTTCAAGAGTGCTCTTTGATCATTTATATCAAGTGTTGCTCCCACACTTCTCCTTCCCATCCGAACTCGCTTCTCCCTCTAGTGGCGCCGGTGAGTATACGTTCACTACAATGTCTTTATTTACCCCTTTTTTTAGCAATGGGATGATTTCTGACTTTTCCTTTTCCTTATTGCAGTGCCACAAATCGAAGGAGGGGATGCAAGACCTGCCACGCCACCGGCCCTTCCGGCTTTGCCGTCCGTTGCAGCTGGTATAGTAAATTTCCTTTTTGGTAACCCTTCAACATCTCTTGAATCATTGTTTGACCATGTTTTGTTTTGTAGCTATTGTTCCGGCTCCGGTCCCTCTTGAGTCTCACGTCCTTTCACCGGCAGGCCCTTTCTTGAAACGTCCATCTTCAAAGGGTGCTGTGATGAGTTTGGGCATGCTGAGCGGGTACATCGAAGAGCTTAACATGGACGCTCTCCCTTCTGCCGTAGATTTCGCTGTGGAGGTTAACCCGATGTTGGCGGCGCTCGTAAATTTTCATAACGAAGGCGTCGTCGAATCTTGGGTTAATCACTGCAGGGAAATCGAGGCCTGTCTACATCGGCTAGAGTCGACGCGTCCTTCTCCCGAAGTTTTAGCCTTAAGCACCCAACGAACAGCTTGGCTCAAGCAAAGCACTTCTCACTTCCGCCATTTGGAGCAAGAAGCAGCTTTAAAACTAAGGGAATGCCAAAAGACCTCGAACGAAACGGCCCATCTGCGCGCTGAGGTTGAAGCAAATGCTGCCCAAGTGCAGACTATCTTTGAGGGTCTCTTGGAGCGCATCTCCCATGGGCTAAACTTGAAGCGGAAGCTTGACGTAGCTGAGCGCAATACCCCAAGTCGGGAAGCTGCTTATTAAGTCGTCAGGGAGCAGCTTGCGTCTGTCTTGCAGCAACGAGCCCAAGTGGAGGCGGAGCTGGCGGTGGTAGCCGATCAAGAGAAGGCGTGGAAGGAAGTATGCGAGCAATTGCTAAATCTATGCAAGACGCTTCCTTCTCAGTAATTCTCCTTGTATCATTTGTACTTGTAAAATATATGTATATTTTTTATTCTTTAGTACAATGTATCCTGTACTCGATCAATATTTATGAATAAAAGATACACATTTTTGTAATGTCCTGTGTCATTTCTTCGCCTTTTTCTTTCTTTTCAGCAAGATATCTTTAATGAACCTTATTGGCAGATAACTTCATTTCTCCCAAAGATAACGATGGCTTAGACCGCAGGTTCAGATCTGTCGCCTAGGACTTTTTCAACTCTATGAGCCGTGAGGGTCTCATAGAGACTTTTCTCCCTACGGGTCGAGAGGATCTCATAGGTGGGTTTTTTCTCCTTAGGAGTCGTGAGGATTCCTAAGTGTGGTTTTCTCTTATAAGTCGTAAGGATCCTACAAGAGAATTTTTCCCTCTTACGAGTCGAGAGGATTCGTAAGCGGTTGTTTCCCTCCTTGTCGAAATTCGACTTCGGAGAGTGAGACCCGTGAATAGTATGCAAGAGACCATTTTGGATTGACTTGCAGGGCCCCATTGCTCAAGAAGCAAGCTTTTCAATCCTTGCTGTCTGAGACTTCTTCTTACAAATTGAGACGAATCGGGAATTTGCTCGCGGAGAGGGTGGTGGCTCTGCGAGTTGACATGAGTCAAGAGGCTCTCGTCACGGAGTGTTTGTATCAGTGAGTCGAGGGGTTCGCTAGGGATTATTTGTTTCCCGAGCGCCAAGGATTATTTGTTTCCTTGGGGTTTGAAACGAGTCGAGGATTTCCACGGAGGCACTAGTGGCTCGGCGGGTTGACGCGGATCAGGAGGCTCTCGTCAAGGAGTGTTTGTATCCGTGAGTCGAGGAGTTTGCTAGGGATTATTTGTTTCCCAAGTGCCAAGGATTATTTGTTTCCTTGGGGTTTGAAACGAGTCGAGGATTCCCACGGGGGCACTGGTGGCTCTGCGGGTCGACACGGATCAGGAGGCTCTCGTCAAGGAGTGTTTGTATCCGTGAGTCGAAGAGTTTGCTAGGGATTATTTGTTTCCCAAGCGCCAAGGATTATTTGTTTCCTTGGGGTTTGAAACGAGTCGAGGATTCCCACGGGGGCACTGGTGGCTCTGCGGGTCGACGCGGATCAGGAGGCTCTCGTTAAGGAGTGTTTGTATCCGTGAGTCGAGGAGTTTGCTAGGGATTATTTATTTCCCAAGCGCCAAGGATTATTTGTTTCCTTAGGGTTTGAAACGAGTCGAGGATTCCCACGGGGGCACTGGTGGCTCTGCGGGTCGACGCGGATCAGGAGGCTCTCGTCAAGGAGTGTTTGTATCCGTGAGTCGAGGAGTTTGCTAGGGATTATTTGTTTCCCAAGCGCCAAGGATTATTTGTTTCCTTGGGGTTTGAAACGAGTCGAGGATTCCCACGGGGGCACTGGTGGCTCTGCGGGTCGACGCGGATCAGGAGGCTCTCGTCAAGGAGTGTTTGTATCCGTGAGTCGAGGAGTTTGCTAGGGATTATTTGTTTCCCAAGCGCCAAGGATTATTTGTTTCCTTGGGGTTTGAAACGAGTCGAGGATTCCCACGGGGGCACTAGTGGCTCTGCAGGTCGACGCGGATCAGGAGGCTCTCGTCAAGGAGTGTTTGTATCCGTGAGTCGAGGAGTTTGCTAAAGACACTGGTTTCTTCAGAGTTGGACTGAACCGTCGAGATTTGGCTTCGTCTTCTGGCGGAGCCTGTTGGGAAAGTATGGTTCCCTTTTTATTTGCGCCCTTGGATTGTATACAGGGATCGATGTGATCTTAACTGTAGGGCCAAAGTTTTATCATTTCTTCTTTTTATTTTATTTTATTTCCGCGATGCTCTATCATTTCAGCTTTTATATCGCGAAGGTCGCGATTGCCCAATCATTTCGGCTATTTTTCGCGGTGCCCAATCATTTCGGCTATTTATTTTATTTTTACTCGCTGTTTTTTATTGCGAGTTGCCCAATCATTTCGGCTATTTTCCATGCATACATTTTCTTAACTTGCTGTTTTTTATTACAAGTTGCCCTATCATTTCGGCTATTTCGTATGCATATGCGGCCTATTGGCTTTTTGCTGTAGACGAATTTCGGCATCAGCACCGCTACAACTGGGATATTACCAGGAGCGAATCATCATCTTCCTCTGTCAATGTCGAACAAAGGTAGCTTAGCGACCAGGGTTAGGGTCATGTCGACTAAGGCTTTTGACTTCATGAGCCGTAAGGGTCTCACGAAGTTATTTCTCCCTACAAGTCGTGAGGATTTTGTAGGTGTATCTTCTCCTTAAGAATCGTGAGGATTCCTAAGTGTATGTTCCTCTGTAAGTCGTAAGGATCCTACAGTAGGGTTTTCTCCTTGTAAGTCGAGAGGACCTACAAGGGTCATACGAACATATCCCCAGTCACGGATGAGACTTGGTTAGGGAAATGTTTATTCGCGCCCGTGGATTGTATACAAGGGTCAATGCTGAGCCACTTGTAGGGCAATATCGAAAGTTGTGGGGGTTGCTTAAGCACAGGTTTAGATCTCTGTAACTTAAGACTTTCAAATCTTATGAGCTATGAGAGTCCCATAAGAGAGTTCTCTTTACGAGTCGTGAGGATCTCGCAAGTGTATTTTCTCCTTAGGAATTGTGAGGATCCCTAAGTGTGTTGTTCCCTTGTGAGTCGTAAGGATCTCACGCGAGTGGTTTCTCATTACAGGGTCGAGAGGACCCTATAAGTGTTTCTTAACGAGGTTGCGCCCTTTCGGGTTTTCACAAACACTCGCCGGTAGTCCTGCTGTTTTTACTCACGGAGCCCTTTCAGGTTTTCATCCGTGCCCATTTTGCTTATGGACATACCGTTTTTTTTTCTTCTCTCTTTTTTTTACGAGGTCGCGCCCTTTCGGATTTTCATAAACACTCGCCGGTAGTCCTACTGTTTTTACTCACGGCGCCCTTTCGGGTTTTCATCCGTGCCCTTTTTTGCTTATGGACATACCGTTTTTTTCTCTTATTTTATTTTTATATGTTTTTTTAGTCTCGCTAGCCTAAAGATGCTGCGATAGTAGTTTAAAGACGTTTCAGTCTGCTATTAGTTTTAGGACATTTCGGTCCGTCCTTGAAGAAGGTCATTTGCTACTTATAGAATTTGGGCCTAAGAAGATAGCGAGCGGACATAGTCGTCGTCATCTATCATTGACCTAGGCCGTGGCTCATTAAGCATAGTATTTCTTTAGGAAGCGACCGTTTATTGGCCTGAAAGGCCTTTCACCGTGCATGTTCATGAGCAGATAGGCCCCATCCTGGTAGACCTTGTCTACGATATACGGGCCTTCATAGTTTGGCTCAAATTTTCCCCGTTTGGCGCGATTAGGGATCATAGGCCTTTTGACTACTAGCACGAGTTCGCCTTGGCGAAATGTCCACGGTCGGGTCAATCTTTCATATGAGCGCGTCATCTTTGCTTTGTAAGCTTCCAAATTCTGTTGCGCTAGGAGCCGCGTTTCTTCAAGAGCGTCAAGCTCTTCAAACCGTAGGTGAGCATTTTCTTCGTCCGTCAGCTCGTAATGAACTGCCACTCGCAGAGAGGGTAATTCTATCTCGAGGGGTAGTACTGCTTCCGTGCCAAACACCAACGCGTAGGGCGTCGTGTTCGTGGCTGTCTTGAATGTAGTTCGATACGCCCAAAGAGCCTCTTGCAGCCTCTCGTGCCAGTCCTTCTTATTTCGGGACACCGTTTTCTTTATAATTTTCGTCAAGGTCTTGTTGAAGGCCTCGGCGAGGCCGTTAGCTCGTGGATTGTAGACTGAGGAATATCTCCAGTCTATATTGTGTTGCAGTGCGAAGCGGCTAATTTTATGGCTTCGGTAGGCTGGCCCATTATCAGAGATGATCCTTCTCGGGGTTCCAAACCGGTATATAACATGCGTTTTGAAGAAATGGAGGATATTCTCCGTCTTCATTTCCCTCAACGGTACCGCTTCCGCCCATTTGGAGAAGTAATCAGTCGTCGCCAGGATGAAACGATGTCCCTTGGACGATGCTGGTTCGATGGGGCCAACTATGTCAGTTCCCCACATTTCGAATGGCCAGCTAGCCACTGTTGGATGCAGTGGATTAGGATGCTGATGGATGAAGTCCCCATGAATTTGGCACGAGTGACATTGCTTCGCGTATTCAAGGCAATCCTGTATCATCGTAGGCCAGTAGTAGCCCATCCGTTTAATTTTCAACTTCATGTTTGGGCCCGCCTGGTGAGAACCACAGATTCCATCATGAACTTCCTGAACGACTTTTTCTGCTTCGTCAGGTCCTAAGCATCTCAGCCACAGAGAATCGAATGATCTCTTGTATAGAGTATCATTTATGAAGGCGAAAGACAGAGCTCGTTTCATGAGCTGATGTCTTGCGGACGCTTCTTCGGGCATTTGGTGGGACTTGAAGTAGTCTATAAAGACCTCCCACCAATCCTCAACCTTCTCATGGTCTTTTATTTGTAAGGTCGTTTGTTCAGTCACTCCCTTCTCTTCGGATGATTCCAGAGATATCTTTGCTGGGGCGAGCACTCGACGCCTTTGTACCACGATTCTGACATCATCGAGGTTCTCATCAGCCAATTCTTTAGCAAGTTTGGCCAACGCGTCCGCTTTGCTATTTTCTGCGCGAGGTCTGCTCTCCAAAGTATAGGAGGGGATTTGGGTTAGCAATTGTTGCACCCTTTCACCGTACTTTACCAGCTCTGGCTTGCACGTTTGGTAGTCGCCATTTACTTGACTGACAACCAATTGAGAATCTTCGTATACAAGGAGGTTTTCGATTCCCATGTCGATGGCGATCTCGAGTCCCGCTATAAGAGCTTCATATTCGGCTTCGTTATTTGTCCTTGGCTCTGTTAGGGAGAACGCGTAGCGTATTATCCCTCCCTGTGGGGTTATAAAGATGAGTCCTACCCCCGATTTGATTGTAGGGGTATTTTGTTTGCGCTTTTTCATGGAAGATGCTCCATCGAAATAGAGTTTCCATCGGGTATCGTTCCCATCGATAGTGTCAAACGTGTATTTATCTGGCAATTCGCAATTGAGAGGAGAATCAGCCGGTATCGGATGCTCTGCGAGGAAATCGGCGATAGCCTGGCCTTTCACTGCCTTGAGAGGTTGATATGTTATCGAGAACTCCATCAAGAGCAGGGCCCATTTAGCGAGTCGTCCCGTCAATATGGCCTTTGACATTAGATATTTGAGAGGGTCCACCTTCGAAATAAGACGGACTTCATGTGCTAACGCATAGTGCCTGAGCTTTGCTATCGCGAAGATCAACGCCAGGCAGTGTTTTTCAATGGGAGAGTAGTTGCTTTCTGCCCCCAGTAGAACTCGACTTAAGTAATAGAGTGCTCTTTCTTTCCCTTGGTCATTCTCTTGTGCCCATAATGCGCCTAAGGAACCTTCGAGGGCAGTTGTATAAAGAATGAGGGGTTTTCCCTTGACCAGAGCAGCCAGCACTGGAGGGTTCTGCAGGTATTGTTTGATTTCGTCTAGTGCGTCTTGGCATTTGCGATCCCAGACGAACGGGGTTCCCTTCTTCATCAGGTGGCTGTAAGGACGGCACTTTCCTGAAAGGTTGGCTATAAATCGCCGTATATCCGCGAGCTTCCCTTGGAGAGATCGCAACTGTTTGAGAGTCCTTGGCGGAGGCATTTCCATGATCGCCTTGATCTTTGATGGATCTATCTTAATACCTCGGTGACGGACGATGAATCCCAGGAATTTGCCCGAGGAAACTCCGAATGCACACTTGAGCGGGTTCATCTTCAAGTTGTATTGTCGAAGGCGTTGAAACACGGTCTTCAAATGCTCGAGATGTTCTTCGTATGATTTGCTTTTAACCGCGAGATCGTCGATATAGCATTCGACGATTTCGTGTATAAGGTCATCAAAGATCTGCGTCATGGCTCTCTGGTAAGTAGCATCGGCGTTCTTTAGACCGAAGGGCATTACCTTGTAACAAAATATCCCCAAAGGAGTCCGGAAAGCTGTATGTTTCTGATCTTCAGGATGCATTTTTATTTGATTATACCCTGATGAGCCGTCCATGAAGGAGAAAATCTCATGCGCGGATGTATTATCTATCATCAGTTCGGTGACTGGTACTGGGAAATCATCTTTCGGGCAGGCTTTGTTGAGATCCCGAAAGTCCACGCATATGCGCACCGTCCCATTTTTCTTCATCACTGGGACGATATTAGCAATCCATTCAGGATATTGAACTTCCTGGATAAAGCCAGAGTCTATCAGCTTTTTGACTTCGGCGTTGATGCTCATTTCGAGCTCGAGCCGCATTCTTCTCGGCGCTTGTTTAACTGGCTTGACACCCGGGGATATCGCCAGTCTATGTACAGCAACTTCTGGATCTAGTCCTGGCATCTCGGAATAGTTCCATGCGAAGCAATCTTTATGCTGTACGAGGACGTCCTTTAACACAGCCACCCTCTCTTCAGACAGAAGCTCACTGACAAATGTCGGTCGCGGATCGTTTACCGTCCCCAACTCAATTTTCTTGAGGTTATCTGCAGTGGTATGTATTCCATCCTCCAGTTCTTTCGGGGCTGGGGGAAATTCTGAGACCACCTCATCATTGCTGTTTTCGAAGCACCAGGGAAGGCTGTCCATGTTCTCGGACTCTTCTTTTAATATTGTTATCATATGACAGGTGCGAATTTTCTTCCAATCCCAATGCGGAGTTGGTTCTGTTCTTGTGTTTTCGGGTTCGTGCTTTTGTGGCGGCGCTACCCTCCAGTTGTCAGACAACGCGAATTTGCTAAGCTGATACTGATCTTCAACCCAATTCTTGAAGGTGAAGCAATCTTCAAGCGGATGCCCTATTACTCGATAGTAAGAGCATTAATTTGGGTTGGAGACTTCGCCTGCTTGCTCAGGGTGTTTGGACTCTGGGAGTGTAAGCATTTGATGTTTTAGAGCAAGATCAAGTATCTTCTTCGTCTTGTTCCGAGGAAATGAATATGCTCGACCCATTTTCTTCATGAGGTCCAGGTCAATAACGCTCGACTCTCGTATGCGTGGTTTCTTAGCTCTGCTTTGTGGTTGTTGAGCGCCTTTTTTGCCTTTCGACTTGTTTTTGCTTTCGCGTCGAACCTTTTTTGTAGCAGGTTGACAAGGAGCGGCATTTTCATCCTTCACGGCCTGTTGGAGAAGGCGTTGCATCTTGGCTTTCTCATAGATGGCCGTCTCGCGGTTGTGATCATCTCGGACTTTTTGACCAGCTTCCCTTATAAGCCTGTCCATTTGTTCTTCAAATGATGGACCGGGCAATTTTTCATCGGGAACTTTTATTGGCTTAGGATTAGCGTCCTCCCATTGAGCGTCCGCTTCTTCATCGAAGTCATACATGACGTAACAGGTGTTTACTAGCTCTCGTTTCTTTGACCGGATGTACCCAAGCCCTTTTGTTTCCATTCTCCCGTTAGGCAGTTTGCGTTGAGTCCCGGGAACATTCCAGTCCTTGTCATAGAATTTGGCCTTTCTAACGGTCTGTGTGAAGGATATCCCCTGGCGTTTCAGCAGTTTCTTCAAACCTTCGGTATAATATCTGGGAAGACGGATAGGCTGAAGCCTGTCGAGCGTGGGATCCGCGCCATGCCAAACTTCTTTTTCCACCTTGTTTTCTTCAGAACGGTAGAATAGGATTGCCTTCTCGCCTTTTCGTCCGGGAGGGATATAAAATGTCTGCAATTCTTCCACACTGTTGGTGTCGAGTGCATCCAGTTCTTTGTAATATTCAAGCGGCACCATGGTTATCTACAGACTTCGCTCTTCATCAGCAGAAGCCCGTATTGAAAGCCGAGCAGGGAATACAGCATGAACTTCATCCTTCGAATCACTACCGAAGATCAATGAAGGAACAGATGGTCCCGGCTTGGTGGATTGGGATGGACCCGCATAAATTATATCCTCTTCGTCCTCGGTGTCACTGCCGAAGACAGGGATAGTGGCGTTAGTTTTGTTTTCCGGCTTGTGACACCTTTCCGTGTCTTCGAAACTCGGTAAGAAGTATTTGGCATCTTCATACTTGCGAACTTCATTCATGGAAAACGGATTCAATTCTCCTGCCACAGTGTACTCGAGACCATCCCTACAATATTTCATACACTGATGTTGTGTAGAAGGGATGATATTGTACTCGTGCAACCATGGTCGACCGAGCAGAGCATTGTAGCACGTCTTGGTATCTATGACATGGAATTTAATATCTGTGACGAGTAGCCCGAAGCGTAACGTCAATATCACAGATCCAAGAGTTTTTGATGATTGGGAGTCGAACCCGGAGATGGTGATCTTGTCCCGGGCGAGGTGTTGGACGCTCATGCAAATTTCCTTTAACACCCGCACATTGAGTAGATTAACAGATGATCCGTTATCGACCAAGATTTTACCTATCTTTATGTCATGGCAGTATCCTGAGACATAAAGGGGACGATTGTGTTCGCACGTCCCGAGGAGAAGGTCTTCATCGCCGAAAGCAACGTCGGCCGTGTGCACCTCTTCCAATTCATCCTTCATCTTTTGTTCGGCCAGGAAGGCTTGGAACTGGTCCGGATCTTGTAGGGCCTTAATCAAAGAATCCCTCGCCTCTTTTGATAGTAATAGGGCATCGAGAATGCTGAGTTGTGAGGGTAGCTTTCTCAGATGCGCCAAGACATTGTAATCCACTTTATTCCTCTTTGGCGGGTTCTTGGCGGTTAACTCTTCCGCAACTCGGTCATCCAAGGCGATGTCTTCAGAGACCTTCTCTTTCCCTTTGTCTTTCTTGTTTAAGGGTCCGAGATTCTTTTCAGGTAGCGTCCGATTGCGTAGCTGTATATTCTCTCAAACCTTCGGTCCTTCTTCTTTTCCCGAGGTGGATTCTTTAAAGAGGGGGCCAAGCTCTAACTCCTCATCAGAATCGCTCCCAAATATAGGCACTTGTGATCCTCCGGCGTCAATCATGCAACAGCCACCGGTAGTTTTATCAAGCACTTTGATCGTTCTACTCTACTCTCGGCGAGCTTTGCGCTTTTCCTGCTTAAACTGTTGCCGGTGAGTAACATATCCTTGCCACCACTTATCGAAAGCTTTGCACTCTTTAGTGGGATGCGACACCTTCTGATGGTACAAGCAATAGGAGGGGTGCATTTCCGATTCACCGGTGATGTTTCCTTCAGAGGATGGTAGCTTCATGCCCATTGATATGGCCTTAGCAAACTTTTTCCTCATCTTGAATTGGCTTTTGTCGGTAGCGGAGGTGTTTTGCTCCAGCGGGATCGTCTCAGCTCTTTCATAAAGTCGCTGACGCTTGGCCCTTTCAAATATAGCCGTCTCGCGTTCTCGATCAGCTTTACTTTTCAATCGAGCTTCGTTAAGGAACGCATCAATCATTTCACCTGATAGCTCCGGAAATTTTTGTTCAAGATCTGCCCCCAGCGCTTCGGTACAAGGAGTTTTCTCATCGTCCATGAGCGAATGGGAAATCACATGACAGCTCGCCACGCATTCTTCAGATTCATCAGATGAACTTTCTCCCTCATATTCCTCTTGAAAAACATGATTGAGAAACTCTTGGAGTGTAATGGGAGTCCGTGCCTTCTGGTTATATTCTTCCAGCGCGTCAATTTGCTTTTGCAAGTCCGTACGCTTGTCGCTAGGCTTTACGGGCTTCTTGGACTTCTTCTTCTTTTTCGAAGACTTTGATGACTGGCTGCAAGTGCTTGAACCCCTTGAACCCCCATCATTGGTCTTTGAAGTTGGACGTGGCTTCAACATCCCCTCAACGACCTGCGGTTCCGATGGGTTCTTCCACTTGATCGCTGGACATGTCCGAAGATCATTTAGCATTCTCCTCGTTTTAGATGATAGTACAACCTCCCATGGAGTTTCTTCAGTGACAGAGCATGTTGCCCCCGGCGTATTCGTCCCTTTAGAGGTGTGGGGCTGCGGGGAATTCACCTTTCATTTGTCAGATAACGCAAATTTGCCCTGTCAGTACTGGTTTTCAAGCCAATTTTTGAAAACGTAACAGTCTTCGATCGGATGTCTTAGCACTCGATGATAAGGGAAGTAATTAGGCTCGTTGACGTCACTTGGTTGCAACGGACGTTTTGGATCTGGCAGATTTATGAGTCTGTTGCGCAACGCCAGCTCGAATAGCCTCCTCGTTTTATCGCGGGGGAAGGAATAAGGATGTCCCATCCTATCCTCAAGGGGTACGTACGGGCGCGTATTGTTTGGACGAGCAACCGGCTTCGAGTCTCTCGGTTGTTGTTGAGCATTAGTGACAACGATCGCTTTTCCCTTTCCTTTGTCATTTCGGGAGTCCGGCTTTGGGAGAGGGGGTTTATGGCCCATCTGGTCCATCTGTGCTAGTTTGTCAATCAAAGCCTGGAAGGAAGTCGGTTTGAAGAACATCATAAACTGTGAGATGGTTGCTTGTGGATCAAGGGTTCCAACAAACATTCCCATCGCAGGGGCTTCTTCTATGCGCTGCTCACACTTCGACCATAGATTACGCCACTTATAGCGTACTGAACCCATGTCTCGCCGGGTTTTACCCTAGCGTTAATCAGTGTCGTCATCAGGGTACGTTCACTGGCACTTGCAAAACGTTGGGTAAACAGCAGCTCCATTTCCGCGAAGGTTTTAATAGAATCATTAGGGAGTTCAGAGTACCACTCGAACGCCGTATCTGATAGACTTCCAACGAACTGGCGGAGCAAAAGCTTGTCATCACCGCCGGTGTTACCGCAAAGCGACCTGAACTGGGCAACATGCTGATGGGGATTGCCGGTCCCCTTATAGATATGGAACTTGGGAATTGTGTAACCCGGCGAGTACTTGATTTGGTCATACCAGCCCGGATATGGCCGCCTCGTTTTTACGACATGGCTGGCTGCCTCGGCCGCATGATGAACCCTTATTTGCTGGGCTATGTATTCGTCCAGATCAGTTTTAGAGATTGTATCCTCTTTAGCCGTTGATAGAACGGGCTGAGGATTTGATGTCTCTCCCCTATCATCTCCAAGGGCGATCGGGGGTTCTTCAGTTGGGGGATCTTGTTGTATCATCATCCTTATCATGTCCTAGAAGAGGAGGCCCATACGCTGTATGTTGGCCGCTTGTTCAGCCGCCTCTTTGTCCTTCTTTTCCAATATTCGGCGAAGGAACTCGGTGTCAGTCTCTTCCTCTTGGCGCTCATCTAAGGACGCTTCAGGGTTTTCTTTTGGCTCTGTAAGTGCGGCCATGGCATTCATCATCTCCTGGAGCTTTTGTTGCTGCTCCTGAGCCTTGGTCACTGATCGGGTGAGCGGTCGGTGACCCGTAGAAGTGCGGCTTTCCTCCTTTCCAGAAGCCATATAAACCGTATGAACTGTTATGCCCCTTGACTTGGGGCGTTTAGGTTCACCGCTTTTAAACTTTGCCACTGTCACGGGAGCTTTCTCTGGCCTCCTTCTTTTGTGGACCATTGAGGTTGAAGGAGCCGTTGAAGTGGGCATCCTAGCAATTGTTGCCCCCTGCTGTTTAATGGGGCGGGTTTTGTCCTTTTCCACCTTTGCCTTTTTCTGGCGATGAAAGTGGTCTGGGTCAATCACGGAGTCTTGAACCCTCCGCCAAACTTTATAAATTTTTGACGACAGCCGTTGAGGGGGCTGTTCCTGCTTTGTCTCCGGAGCTTTCTCCATAGGTGGAGATCTTTTCAATGTAGCAATTAGAGAGTTCTTTCTCACCTTTCTCAGCAATTCAAAGCTGTTCCCAGTTGGAACAGCAGCGTTGACCTCCACCATTGGAGCAGGTGGAGTTAGCCCTGAGGGGGAGTTGCCCCCTGCTTTCCTCACTCGTTGCCAATGGCGACGTCGCGCATGACGAGCCGTTGGGACTGGCTTGGAAATTGAGATAGTTTCTTTTTGCCCCCTGTTTGAGTGTGGGGTGACTGCCAATGTCAGCCTATTGAAGACTGATGCCCTTTGACCAGTAGGGGCAGGAGTGGGAATCGTCAATCTCGCGAAGACCGATTCTTTGATGGGAGAAACCGCTTTAACGTCTTCCGGAGCAGCGGCCGTTGCCCTCTTTGGGACGGCCACTCTGTGGTTCTGATCTAGCCTGGCGAAAACAGAGGCTGTCGGTTTGGTAACGGGCGACCCGTTGACAGGGGCCGTCGTAGCAGTGAGCCGGTCGAAGACCGACTTTTTGCTCACTTCCGGTGCAGGTATTGGCGCAGAGAAGCTTGTTGGTGGGATCATGGTCCCGAAGAACAAGCCGGTGGTGGCTTGGGTCACCTGGTCTACCGGCAGAGCGAGGAAGGAAGCCGCTTGGGGCCCATATGCGACACCTCCTGGCGAGGTAGAGCGTCCGTTACAGTGGCATTTCGAGCAGTTGGTGCAGTTAGAGGCCATTGAATCTTGAATTCTGCGCCAGGTAAAAGACCAAATCTTAGTAACTTGAAATCCGAAGACAACCATTTAACAAACCGCGATTGGTTCGTGAAGACGACACACGAAGTGTGGAGTGGAAAGAGGAAGAGGTCCCACCGGGCGTGCCAGAATATGTTCCCCTCCGAAAGACGGCCGGGACGTTAGGACGTCAGAGCCTGAGGTTCGGGGCATATGCTATTTGGTTTTATCCGTCTACCTCTCCGAAGATGCCAAGTTGATTTATGGCACCGTGTATCGGAGATTTAGACGGATGCGGCCGATGTAGCAGATTTCATCAGATTCCCCCTCGCTTGAGGGGTTTTTGATTGTGGGGACGCTCTTCCCTGCAGGCGCAAGCCCCTGCAGTTAATTACGCTACCGCATCGCGGTAACAACTTTCTCCTTCTCCAGAATTTCACTTCATGTTGTGTGTGTTTGTTTTGTTTGTGGTTGCCCGTGGATCGTATATGGAGACTGAGTAATGCCGTCGCCCGTAGGACGTGGATTAGTCCAAATCCGTATTTATTTAGATTTGGGTTTGGTGTTTTAGTTTAAGGATGCGTTAGTCGCGTTGCGGCTAAGATCAACTTAAACATGATTCGTTTAATATATGGTCGTCAGGACTCATCACCTCTCTGACGTCGTTGAAGGATTACAACGATATGTGTCAGAGGAGTTCAGAGATGTACCCTCGAACCGAAGTTGATTTAGGGTTTTGTATTCCATTTGAATATTTAAGGATATGTTAGCCATGTTTGGGGCTAAGATCAACTCAAACGGGACCGTTTAGATCCGGCAAAAGAGCATTTGGGCTCCATTGTGCCAGTTTAGGGACATGGTGGTCCATCGCCAGTTTAAGGACGTGGTGGTCCATCGCCAGTTTAGGGACGTTTCGGTCCGATATTAGTTTAGGGACGTTTCGGTCCAATATTAGTTTAGGGACGTTTCGGTCAATATGGGTGTGTGGTCGTTGGGACCCGTCACCTCTTTGACGTCGTTGAGGAATTACAACGATAGATGTCAAAGGAGTTCGGAGATGTACCCTCGAACCGGATGTAGATTTATTTAGGAGAGCCATTTTGCTTAGTCAATTTAATTTAAGGAATTAAGGCCACGATTGGGCTAAGTCCAGTTGAAAATGTCCAACATTTTATTTGCTTTTGCATTTCTTTTTATTTTTATTTGGGCTCTGCCCAGAAAGGATGCAGAGCATCAATTTGTTTCGGGCTCTGCCCTTTGCAGAGCATCAATTTCATTTGGGCTCTCCCCTTTTTAGGCCTGCTAGGTCTTTTTGATTTGGGCCTGGCCTTTCAAGTAATGCATTGCATTTGTGCAAAGCACTAAGAATCTTTTAGATTCAAGAACAGAAGTGCAAAGCACTTTTTAATCTCTTGATCTAAAACAAGTTTTTCCTTGTCTCAGAGAACCAAAGGTTCATAGCAAGTGCAAGGCACTATTTTTATTATTTTTATTTATTTATTTATTTATTTATTGAAGATCGCTGATCTTGTTCTTAGATCAATGATCTATTTCTAAGAGAATTTTCTCTTATTTTAAAGGTTTTTACCTTTTTTTTGTATTCTCCAGGAGTTCTCAAGAGTTCTCTTCTCTTTTTTTTTTAGCCAGATGTGTATGATTTTGAAATGAGGTCTGGGGTCCTTTTTATAGTGCTCATAAATTAGTTAAATTTGTTACATAAATATTTTTCTGAGTGATTTGGGGAATTTTCCCCACCGTTGGATCTTTGATCCAAAGGCCCCTACCTTATACAAGAAAATCTTCTTGTTTTAACAAGATTTATTCTGTTTTGCGCAACTCCCCCAGTGAGCAGGCGCGTGTCGCGCAGCGCAGCGCTCGCGCAACAGTGTTTGCGCAGCTGCGCAGACGCGTGTCGCGCAGCGCAGCGCTCACGCAACAGTGTTTGCGCAGCTGCGCAGACACGTGTCACGCAGCGCAGCGCTTGCGCAACTGAGCATTGCTTTTGTTTTTTAAAGAGCCTTGCTCTGATTGGACGCACTACCTTGGGCGTTGTGCTGGCGTGTCAACTTCTGACACGTGGCGCGTTGCGCGCAGCGCACGGGATCTGAAGCGTTGCTTCAAAAATTTGAATTTTCAAAATTCAAACAGAGCCTTGCTCTGATTGGGGAAACACTTTTCAAAATACGCCTCAAGTATTTATTGTTTGTCTTTAGAGTTGTAATGAGGGTGGATTTTATACTGTGACATTTCTAGTGAGAATATCCTAGTTTTAGGTATTTATCTATAATATTGATTATTTGAAGTTCATGGTATTTTAGTGTAAAATATATTATTGTGATTTTTAGAAAAAGGTGGAAATTTTATATTATAATAAAATAGGTATTTAAATGATAAATATACATATGTTTATACAAAAATAATTTTAATAAATATTTTATATTCCAAAAATCTCATTTTCTTAAGATGTCGTATTTTAAACCTTTCGAGACCGAATGCTCCTTGCGGAGGTCTGAATCTCGCACTACTAACCCGAGGGTGCACGATAAACCGTACTATCCCTAACGGGTTCCCCAAAGGTGGATTGTAGCGGCGCTTTGCAATGATTGTAAAATACTAATCCTTTAGAAAACGGTTTTATAAAGTAAAAGGTATTTATTTGCAAAGTGTAGTTTTCCGTATTTTAGATTCTAGGGTTTCTTAAGCCAACTAGCCTATTTCTAAAGGGTCTAAACGACAAGTCGTTAGAAGTCTCAAATCGCCTCTTCACCGCCAATTGTGGCCAGGTAAGTACATGTGAGGAAGGAGGGATCCGCTCACGAATCGTGAGACGGGCCTTTTAAAGTTACCTAAGCTCACTTGCCTAGCCTAGACACCATAAAGTCAGGTTTAAATAAACGATCGATATCCACAACTTATCGTATTTTCCTAATAAGAAGTGTTTATTTAAAAGTGTATCAAATCTAAAACCTTTAAGAATGGTTTTATTAAGAATATGGTATTTTAATGAAAGTTTCGTTTTATCGTATTCTAAGTTTTGATGATATCGTTTTAGGGTTGTATTTGCGTGTGTGTGGAGGTAGGTCATTACCTCGTGCTCTACTTTAAATGTATAGTAAGGTTAATGGGTTGAATGTGAAATTGAAACATGATGGTATTAAAGTGAAAAAATACGATAACTTGGAAAGGCTATCATTTCATGTGAGAAAACTTGTTCAAATTGATTTTTAAAAGTTTAATAGTCAAGATAAAGATATTTAGACATGAATGTATTGGTTAGAAGTGAGATTTTATAGAAAACCGAGTCGGAAATCGGATTTGTTCCAATTCCGTCGGGTTTCGTAATTTCGTATTTTTGAGAAATAGAAAAGGAGATAGAATGGGACTTACGGGTTTCGATTAGGCAAAGGAATGTAGGGGAAACTAGAGGGGTTGTCGAGGCGTTGTTTCGTCGCCGGTTGTTCCTCGAAACGTCGCCGGAATTCCCGCCGGAATTTCGTCAGAGCTTCACCGTGAACTTGTTTTCAAAGCACACACTTCTTGGAAAATTTTAAGAGAGTGAGCCTAGGGTTTTAGGATGAGAGGGTAGAGGGTAGGGGGTGTATTTATAGGGTAGGCTAGGGTAGGGTAGGTGAAAGGTTTTTATTTAAAAAAAATTGTTAAAATTAGAGAAAAATAATTAAAATTTGTAGTAAATGGGGTGTAATAAACTCTCGGGAACCGATCCATTAAATTGAAGTATACATGGGGGTAGAGAAGTCGAAGAGGCAACTTTTTTGTTTTGGGGACTCGGCCGTCCGGCCGAGTCCGGTGGTCGTTAGGTGGGGGGTCTTCAGACGTAGCTCCTGGTATTTTTACTTTTTAGGGTTCAGTTCAACTTTTGGGAGTTATGGCCTGTGGACTGTTGGGCTTCCAAGAAATTTAAAACAAAAACAATATAAAAATAATGTGGGGCAGGGGATTTGAACTCTGGTGGCTTGGTTCAGCAGTGCAAGGTGTTACCAATGAGCTACAATCTTCTTCTTGTAATTATTGTGGGAAAATAAATACTTAAAGTGGTAACAGCAACATTAAATACCCCAAGTATACTTCAAATTTAAATGAATTTTATGTATACAAAAATTGGAGTTATTGCAATCTACCCTACTTACAAAAATTTCGTCCTCGAAATTTACAACTTTTATTTGAGGACTAGTTTACAAAGAGGTGAGGATATCTTGCACGCATTTCATCTTCCCTTTCCCAAGTGGATTCTCCTGGAGTGTCTTTCCTCCACATTACCCGGACCAGGTTAACTTCCTTGTCCGAAGTGTCTTCACTTTTCTGTCCAGGATCTCCAAAGGCTATTGTTCACAAGACAAGTCGGGCTGTATAGTGAGCTCGGAATGATCAAGAACATGGCTGGAGTCACTCACATACTTTCTGAGTTGGGATATGTGGAACACGTTATGCACTCATTCTAATAAGGGTGGAAGCGCTAAGAGGTATGCCACTTCACCGACTCGTTCGAGTATGTCGAACGGCCCAATGTATCTCGGACTCAATTTACCCTGTCTTCCAAATCGGATCACTCCGCGGTTCAGAGATATCTTCAAGAATACACGGTCTCCTGGCTGGAACTCCAAGTGTCGTCTCTTTGCATCAGCCCAGTGTTTCTGTCGATCTTGGGCTATGCGCATTCTTTCCCTGATAGTACGAACCACATCAACGGTCGCTACTATCATCTCTGGTCCAAGAAGTTCCCTATCTTCGATGTCGTCCCAACTTAATGGTGATCGACACTTCCTTCCATACAATGCTGCAAAAGGTGTCATGCCTATGCTTGCTTGGTAGCTGTTATTGTACGCGAACTCCACAATATGCAGGTGATCTTCCCACGATCCTTTGAAGTCTAGCATACACGCTCTGAGCATATCCTCCAAGATCTGAATAGTTCGTTCCGACTGTCCATCTGTTTGTGGATGATAAGCCGTGCTGAAGTTCAGACTTGTTCCCAAGCTAGCTTGCAGACTCTGCCAAAATTGTGATCGGAACCTGGTGTCACGATCAGAGACAATGCAGACCGGTACTCCATGAAGTCTCACAATTTCCTGTATGAGATCATGGGTATCAGAGATAGTACATTATGAAGAGTTTAAATCTTAAATAGATTATTACCTCCATGTACTTCTTTGCTAGTGTCTCAGTTAATTGGACAACTCGAAATGGGATGAAGTGAGCCGACTTTGTGAGTCGATCCACGATGACCCATATAACATCGTTACCCTTTGTGCTGCGAGGAAGAGCAGTCACAAAATCCATCGTGATGTGTTGCCACTTCCATTCTGGGATTGGTAACGGTTGAAGTAGTCCAGCTGTCCTGTGATGTTCTGCTTTTACTTGCTGACACAGCAAACATTTTGCGACGCTTCTGGCTACTTTACGCTTCATTTCATGCCACCAATAATTCTAACGTAGATCTTTGTACATTTTGGTACCTCCAGGATGTACCGAGTAGGAAGAGCTGTGAGCTTCTTTCATTAACTCTTCCCGAACAGGACCTTTTGGTACACACAATTTGCTGCCGTATCTCAAAGATCCGTCTTCATGGATGATGATATCACGCCCCGCTTCCCAGAGTACGCTAAGATGGGCACATGACATAGCCAACCATGCTACCTGTGGGTAGGAAGTATCCATCCACAGTCACATTACGGCTGTAGAGATATCAAGAACAAAATAAAACTATCTAAACATGTCCATAATCCAAGATAACATGAGTCAAGAATAATAAAATGCGGAAGCAAAAGATCCAATACAAAATAACTGGAATGTATGTCCCATAATGCGGGCTCACATCAGGAAATAAATGCAGGAAATAAAAGAATTAACTACTGCTAGCACCTCACAGCTCAGCCTGCTGGCTGAAGTACTCCTGCTCGGACTGCAGCAGCGGTACGGGATCTGGGCCATGCAAAACCCAGACGTCAGCGCGTCATATCATCAAGTAATAAAATGTAAACGGGGTAACAGGCAATGCAATATAAACATGAATGAAAAGCAGGTGTAACAGTAATGTACGTCAGGGCAGTGTAGGGTAGTGTGCATGAGTAAACTAAACTGTTCTATCAGGTTTTCTGTTCTAAAGACTTTGAAATCAAATTGATGAATCATCGATGTAACTCAATAGTATCCGGTGCGTACCCGGGACCACGGTCCAGATTCTCGGGCTGAAACCGAGACATGCCGCTAGGCACTAAAACAGGAATGTGTACAGATGAATGATGTCAGCAGCATCATCCCAAGGCTGGCCTAGCCTCTAAAACCGATCAGAACAGGTATCGAACTGTCGAGTTATAAGTCAGGTTTCATCATTGATTTCCCCATATCCCCAAGTTGTATGTGTAAGGCAAGTCAGGTATTCAGTAATCGAGAACTAATACCAACACAGGATCAGGTAAGCAGGTTTGTCTGGATAGACAACAGGAACGGTCCGTGAGGACTACATGTCAGGTTTGTTGGCATTAGACACAAGATCAGGTAACGGGTCAGGTCATGGTACATCAGGTCAAGTCAAGCAGTATACGGTACCATGTCGGGTCAATCAATATATATGTAGCAAATCATGTCAAGATGTAAACGATATTATAGGTGTGCTCATAATCAGTTACATAATCAAGCATGGTTATCAACAACATGATCTAAACAATGAATTAAGCAATAAGCAGATTCATTTAATTAGTTGTACAGTTATCAGTTGTGTCACAGAGATGATTTCAACATTATAAGAATACCGTATGACAATTATAGCCGTTAAATCATGTTAACAAGTTTAAGAATTTTAGGGGTGCAATGATTTATATATAGGTTCAATGGATGAAATCACAGCTATTACAGGTTAAATGCACACGAGTGTCCGAATGGAGTAAAACTATAGAGAGAATGCCATAGGCTATGTCAATAGTGAAAATGTGATTAAACATATAAATGTGGTTATTAGGTTTAATAAAGTAAATGCAAACGGTAGGTTTCAAGTTTGGAAGATAAAATGATATAACACGACATTGAACACGAAAAAGGGGAAATTATGGTACTAAAGTTAAACTGCAGGTTTAGGGTGCTATCAATGTATATGTAAATATTATTTAGCATGTAGCAAGGTGTACTTGCCTCGACGGGTCGCGAATCGGGAAAATGGAACGTTAAACGTCGGCGGGGAAAATCTCGCGACGTGCGCACGGTCCATGGAAAATGTCCGAATGATAAACAGTGGAACCACACAGGTCAGAGTACCTCGCTGGATCGTCAGAACACGTCGCCGGCACAGCCGGATTCCGGCCGCCACAGCAACAGTACACAGTGAATCAAGAATGCTTCAAAGAAAAGAAAATCAAGGCGAAAGAAGAGAAGGAGGGTGCAGAAGAGGGTGCTCACTACGATCTGCAGAGGGGTGTGATCGTCGACCACGTCGACGGAGCACCGGGCACGCCCTGCAAAGAACCACCGGCGGTTAAAAACAGGCGAGCATGGGGAAAGAAGAAGGAACAGAAGAAGAAGAAGAAAGAGAAGGAGAAGAAGAAGAAGACCACTCACCGAGGGGTGCACGAGGCCGGGGAATGGATCGAGATCGCCGGCGGCGATCCCACGACGTGCTGCGGCGTGCAGGGGGTGCGCGGTGCTCGTGCAGGGTACTCGGGGAGAGGAGGAAGGAGGAAGGAGATATGGTGAAGGTGATGAGGGCGAGGAGGCGAAGAGTTCTGTGATGACGGCGTCGGCGCTGGGGCTACGGCGGAGGAGGACGAGGCGGCTAGGGTTTCTCGCGAGGTTGGGTTGCTTTGGTGAAAAGAAAATAGAAGGAGGAAGGGAATAATATATAGAGGGGGGAGAGAGAGAGAGACGGGGAGAGAGAGAGAGGAGCGAGATAGAGTGGGGAGAGAGATCGAGAGGAGAGAGAAAGCAGAGAGGAGAGAGAACCTTGGCACCTAGCGCATGCGCGAGAGAGAGAAGAGAGAGAAAGAGAAATTGTGGGGCCCGCGGGGTTAAAGTGAACGCTGATTGGCTCGTGGCCAAAATTTAGGAAAGAAAGAAAAGATTTTGTGGGGGTTTACAGTTAGAAAAACTTTTAAAAAGATTTTAAGATGATAGGAAATATTATCTGGGGTTTATTCGACGGTATAAAAAATTAGAAATTAGGATTTGGCGCAAATGTAAAATATTTCCAAATTGCGCCCGGGTCGGGTCCAAAATTTGAAATTGAAATATAAAATTTATAGGCGGGATCCAAAATTTAAAATGAAGTATTTTACGATCAAAAAGCGTACCCCCAAAACGGACACACGCATGTGCGCGTAGCCGTCCAAGCACGTCCGTTTCACTGAACGGGACGAGAACACGATGCAAGGACGCTACCACAGGGTTAGGGGTGTCAAGCATGCCATGTCAAATATTTTTAATTTTATTTTAGATGCCTTAGATTGTTATATGCAGAAATGAATTGTCGGGTAAAATTTATAACTAGCAACAGTCAATTAGGATCAATGAAATAAATACCATACACCATTCATACGGTAACAGAAACCAGTAGCATTGGGCTCGGTTGTTACAGATGAAGTCTGTTCTGAGTCCATTCTCCACTTGTTCTCTGATTCTTTGTAACTTAGCATCACTTGCTTGAGCTGTTTTGATCTGATTGACAATGGTTGATTGAACTTATAGATTCATCAAACTTGAAGCATTACCTGGTATGACTACTTCAATCTCCATCTGATGCAAGTCTTGCTGAAGCTTCCACTGAGCGGTGAGATTCATCGATAATGGTTGGTGACTAAGAGCATCAGGTACTACGTTCACCTTCCCTGGGTGATATTGCAAGTTGATGTTAAAGTCCGCCATGAGTTCTAACCATCTTCTCTGCCGCATATTCAACTCCTTTTGAGTAAACACGTACTTTAGACTTTTATGATCTGTGTAGATGTTCACCCGTTCACCAAGTAAATAATGGCGCCAAATCTTGAGAGCAAAGATGACGGCTGCCAACTCCAGATCATGCGTTGGATAATTGCGCTCATGAGTCTTCAGTTATCTTGAAGCATAAGCCACAACCTTACCGTGCTGATGTAGAACACATCCTAATCCCTTACCGGATGCATCACAATGCACTTCGAATCCTCCAGATTGATCTGGTATTACGAGAATAGGTGCAGATGTCAATCTTGACTTGAGTTCTACGAAAGCTTGTTCGCATGCTTCTGACCACATAAATTCTTCATATTTTGGTGTGAGCTTGGTCAAAGGTGTTGCTATCTTTGAGAATCTTTCAATGAACCTTCTGTAATATCCAGCTAAACCCAAGAAACTCGGAATATCCTTCACTGACTTTGGTGTAGGCCATTCGCTAACTGCTGAAACTTTGGCTGGATCCACAGAAATTCCTTCTCCTGATACGATATGTCCAAGGAAACCAACTTGCTTTAGCCAAAACTCGCACTTGCTGTACTTGGCGTAAAGCTTATATTGTCGAAGTGTTTCCAGGCCAATTCGTAGATGCTCTGCATGCTCTTTCCGATTCTTAGAATACACCAGGATGTCGTCGATGAAGATGACAACAAATCTGTCTAAATACTCCCGGAAAACTTGATTCATTAGGTTCATGAATATTGCTGGTGCATTGGTCACTCCAAATGGCATCACTAAAAATTCATAATGTCCATAGCGAGTTCTGAAAGTTGTTTTGTGAATATCAGCTTCCTTGACCTTCACTTGATGATAACCTGAACGAAGATCCAATTTAGAGAAAACGCAAGATCCACTTAGCTGATCGAATAAATCATCGATGTGCGGGAGTGGATACTTGTTCTTTATAGTGACTTCGTTCAAGGCCCTATAATCGATGCACATTATGTATGAACCTTCCTTCTTCTTCACCAGTAGTATAGGTGCTCCCCAACTTGAAGTGCTGGGACAAATCCATCCTTTCGCCAATAATTCGTCCAACTGTGTTCGGACTTCCTTCAAACCTTCCGGACTCAGACTATAAGGTGCTTTGATCACTGGTTGTGCTCCTGGTACTTAATCTATTTTGAATTCAAGAGCTCGATCGGGAGGCAAACCTGATATATCGTCAGGAAATACATCGTCGAACTCTCGAACTACCTCTGGTCTTAATTCTTCTTCGTCTTGAGCTGCTGCAACTACCGCTTCCCTTGGCTTCGCTTTGTAGGTACTTGGCTCCAGGGTATGGTCTCCGCTCTTGAAATAGAAGACCAGATGGTCTGGAATCTCAAATACTACCCTCCTTTGACAACAGTCAATGGTAGCATAAAAAGTTCCAAGCCAATCCATTCCTAGAACCACATCGAAGTTCGGTATGTCCAGTACTTTGAAGTCAGCATAAAACTCTCGGCTGCAGACGACGACTGGACACAAGCTGTATCCCATGGTTGCCTTTAGAACGCCATTTCCGGAACTGACATTCCAGCTGGATACAAGCGGTGAGACTGGAATCGCATGGGTTCGGACAAACCGTTGCGACATAAAGCAGTGGGATGCTCCAGTATTAAACAGTGCAAGTGCAACTAGTGAGGCTACTAGGATTGTACCTAAGGTATGTGGGATATGTTTTAGGTATAGGGAAAGTGTGTAGATAACCAAGATTAAAAGATAAGTTTGAAAAGGAAAGTTTACCAGTGATGACTTAGCCAGTGGCCTCAGCTTCTTCCACAGACATCGTGAAAGCCTAGCGCTTTGGCACATTCCTCCTGGCCTGAGGAGCGTTCCTCGGAACGTTCCTTTGAGCTTGATGGAACTGACGAGGAGGTGGTGCAGCTTGTGGTCCTCTGGGTGGTGCAGGTAGTGCAAGTCTTGGAGCAGGTGCTTGGATGGCTGGACGCTGTAGATAATTGTTTGCTGGTCTGGGTGCAACAACTGGGTTTTGTTTATGAGGACTAGCCCCAATACCATGAGCAGCTGAGCCGCAGATCAAGCAAAGGTTGTTCGCACGCCGGCAATCTCTCGCCAGATGCCCATTCTTTTGCAGTAGTTATAAAAAACTGGGCTGGGCCTGTTGATTGGTGCTCCAGGACGTCTTGGTACAAAAGGTGGTCTGGACGAGGCTCCACCTGCCATCTGGTTGGCAGGGCGCTTGACCCCTGCAGACTGAGGTCTGCCCCTTGCTTTTATCACTGCCTCATAACTGCGGGCAGCTTCCAGAGCATCCTCATGAGTCAAAAATTTTCCTGTGGCTAGAGCAGCCTGAATCTCCGTGTCCAGTCCTTGTTGAAAGCGACGGGCTCTGATCTCGTCCGTCGGTATCAAATGTGCCATGAATCTGTTCAAGGATAGTGTTATCTGTGTGGTATGTGATATTTAAAAATTGAACTATTGCGACATATCTTACCGGCTTAACATGGTGAATTCAGCGTCGTATTCATCTACCGATTTGTCCTACATCGATCCTTGTTATAGATGAATGAATTGCTGCTCCATGGCAAACCTGGCAGTCACAGGGAAGTATTTCGCGTCGAACTTCTCGCGAAAAGTTTTCCATTCAATAGGCTGTGCAAGACGGCTTTCTTCCGCCTTCCACCAATTACGAGCATTGTCCGTGAGCTGTAGTTTCGCTACACGGACCCAAGCGATGTCTGGCACTTATGCTGCGGCCAGATCATCCTTGATACTTTGAGCCCATTCCTCAGCTTCCAGTGGGCTACCCTTTCCTGAGAACTGTTTCGGATGTAAAGCCCTGAATTGCTTTACTCCAGGAGCATCAGTCTCGGGACGGTTCAAGAGTTGTTGCTGTCCCTCGAGAAAGCTGCGGATCGCCTCAAGTAGCACTGTTTGCTCGGTAGGTGGCGCAGGAACAGCTGGTCTGAGAGGTAGTGCTGGAGGTGTGTTGTTGACGTTGGTGCTGGTGTTGTTCGGAGAATCCATAACCTTGAAGAAAAATTTGGGTTAGGACAGATTCAAGTACATGAAATGATAAGATTCAAGGAATATGAATTTGCAAGATTCAAGGAACATGAATTGTAAAGAATGTTTTAGTTGCTGGTTCTTGTGTTATATTGCTTAGGTTGTTCACGCAGAACAGAACTGCATGATAAGGTTTCATACAGCTCTGACCTGCATGGGCCACCAACAAAACCTGTTACGCCCCGCTTCCCAGTGTACGGTGAAGGAGACGCGACGAGGTCCGCTACGTATAAACTCAGAAGTACATACGCTAAGCGTATCTAAGCAATATAAAATAAATACACAAGAGACAAGAATAAAAAGAACAACAACTTTTATTTATTAACATTTTTTGTACAATGCATGAAAGGAAATACAACTGAAATAAAAAGATGCCTAAACAGTGGCATAACATGAAATGAAAAGTACAGGAAGGAAAAGTGTACAATGAAACTAAAGTGCAGGGTCTTCGGCAAATTGCTCCAAGTCTTCTTGCGATGGCTCGATCTCTGCTGGGTCCAAATCACCTGACGACATTCAAAGAAGAAAGAAACAAAATGTCGTCAGCGAACAGGTCGCTCGGTAAGTCCCAAAGGTAAGAGGAAAGTAGAAAAGAAAGAATAAGAAGATATCCTTTAAAATTATATATTATTGTTGTAATGTTATGTCAACGCTGTTGTTTGTAGCTTGGTACAGAAGGATGCCAGTGTATACGAGGGGAGTCTCTATATGCCAGAGACTGGGGGCACGTATAGTACAAGGAACCGTTTATGCCACGGTACAACAACAACTGGATTCATGTTAGGTGTATTAAATCTGACCACCCCGTGCCACCTTTAACACCTTCCGTACCAATCTACCCCTTAAACCCCGTGATATCTTGTTTGTATTGTTATCTTGTAAATTATATTGGTTGTATGATTGATTGACTGACTGACCGAAACCATGATATCAGGAAACGGTTATAACCGTAGAGTCATGTAAATGGAATACTGAGAATCATGTAAAAGGAATATATCCATGGTTCGGTTCAGTCAAGTTGTATAAATTGATAATTGTATTCATGAATTCATATGTTCATATTGACTTGGAATCTTGTAGATTATAGATTGACTTGAATCATATTCAAGTCAGATTAATCAGACTCAAACCCGAGTCAGACAACCAGGAATGTGAATTGAAGTCTTATAATTGCTAGGGTCCTTAGGGTAATTTATAAAACTTGAGGGGGTTTTATGTAAAAATACTTTTATATACTTTTCAAAATACGCCTCAAGTATTTATTGTTCGTCTTTAGAGTTGTAATGAGAGTGGATTTTATACTGTGACATTTCTAGTGAGAATATCCTAGCTTTAGGTATTTATCTGTAATATTGATTATTTGAAGTTCATGATATTTTAGTGTAAAATATATTATTGTGATTTTTAGAAAAATGTGGAAAATTTATATTATAATAAAATAGGTATTTAAATGATAAATATACATATGTTTATACAAAAATAATTTTAATAAATATTTTATATTCCAAAAATCTCATTTTCTTAAGATGTCGTATTTTTAACCTTTCGAGACCGAATGCTCCTTGCGGAGGTCTGAATCTCACACTACTAGCCCGAGGGTGCACGATAAACCGTACTATTCCTAACGGGTTTCCCAAAGGTGGGTTGTAGCGGCGCTTTGCAATAATTGTAAAATACTAATCCTTTAGAAAACGGTTTTATAAAGTAAAAGGTATTTATTTGCAAAGTATAGTTTTCCGTATTTTAGATTATAGGGTTGTTTACCCCAATCAGAGCAAAGCTCTGTTCAAATTCCGAGGCGGGAGATGAAGCAACGCTTCATCTTCCCCCAATCAGAGCAAAACTCTGCTTTGAAAATTTAAAATTTAATAAATGAAGCAACGCTTCAGTTTATTTGCGCTGCGCAACACGCCACATGTCAGGCGCTGATACGTCAGCGCAGCGCCCAAGAAGGCGCGTCCAATCAGAGCAAAGCTCTATTTAAAGGAAGCAACGCTTCAGTTGCGCATGCACTGCGCTGCGCGACACGTGTCAGCGCAGATGCGCTCGCGCAGTTGCGCTGCGCGACACGTGTCAGCGCAGGTGCGCTGCGCGACACGTGTCAGCGCAGATGCGCTAGCGCAGTTGCGCTGCGCTGTGCACTGCGCGACACGTGTCACTCGCTGGGGCATCTGCGCCAAACAGAATTAAAATTTTAAGAAATCTTTTCTGTTCTTGTTAAAACAAGAAGATTTTCTTCTGCAAAGCAGAAGCTCTTGGATCAAAGATCCAACGGTGGGGAAAATTCCCCAAATCACTCAGAGAAAGATCTCTTTAACAAATTTAACTAATTTATGGGCACTATAAAAAGGACTCTAGGCCTCAATTCAAAGCATGAACATTTTTCTTGAAAAAAGTCAAGAGCTTCAAACAGAGAGAATTCTGAAAAAGTTTCAAGAAAAAGGTAAAAACCTTCACAAAATAGAAGAAATTTCTTCTAATAGATCATTGATCTAAAAACCAGATCAATGTTCTTCACATAATAAACAGTGCTTTGCACTTCTCATGAACCACTAGTTCTTTAAAAACAAGAAAATAACAAAATAAAAATAGTGCTTTGCACTTTTATGAACCTCTGGTTCTTGAAACAAAAAGAAAAACTTATTTTTCTTTGATCTAAATTAGATCAAGAAATCAAATAGTGCTCTGCACTTCTGTTCTTGAATTTAAAAGATTCTTAGTGCTTTGCACTTTCAAACTGCGCCGTTGCGCTCTTGAGAGAGCGCCACGTGTCAGCTACAGAACAACTTGCGCTACGCGCTCTTGAAATAGAGCTTTGCTCTCCGGAATTGGCGCAACTCACCAGCGCGCGCCACGTGTCAACAGCGCACTAGCGCCGCGCACTGCGCCGTTGCGCTTGCGCTCACCAGAGCGTGATACGTGTCCTCACCACAAGCTCTTGCGCTCAGTAATTGGCGCAAAGCGTCTGACAAATGCAATGCATTTCTTTTCCTGAAAGGCCAGGCCCAATTAAAAGACCAAGCAGGCCAAATTAAATTGATGCTCTGCATCATTTATAAATGAGCAGAGCCCAAACGAAATAATAAAAATGCTACGCATTTTAAAAGGGGCAGAGCCCAAACAAAGTAAATGCCTTGCATCATTCATAAATGAGCAGAGCCCAGAATAAATTGATGCTCTGCATCTTTTATGGGCAGAGCCCAAACAAAAATAATGGAAGCAATGCAATGCATTATTTAATAAAAGTGTTGAACATTTTCAACTGGACTTAGCCCAATTTTGGCCGTAAGTCCTCAAACTAAATTGACTGAGCACAGCTCTCTCTTAAAATCAATTTATATCCGGTTCGAGGGTACATCTCCGAACTCCTCTGACACACGTCGTTGTAATCATTCAACGTCGTCAGAGAGGTGACGGGTCCCGACGACCACACCCTTCAATGCGGACTGCGGGGTCCTTAAACTCGTGGACCGAAACGTCCTTAAACTAATATCGAACCAAAATGTCCCTAAACTAATATTGGACCAAAACGTCCTTAAACTAATATCGGACCGAAACGTCCCTAAACTAATATCGGACCGAAACGTTCTTAAACTAATATCGGACCGCAACGTCCCTAAACTACCTATGGACCACTATGTCCCTAAACTGGAACAATAGAGCCTCCAAATGCTCTTTTGCCGGATCTAAACGATCCCGTTTAAGTTGATCTTAGCCCCCAAACACGGCTAACGTATCCTTAAACATTCAAACGGACTATAAAACTCCAAATCAACCCTGGTTCAAGGTACATCTCTGAACTCCTCTGACATCTGCCGTTGTAATCCTTCAACGACTTTAGAGAGGTGACGAGTCCCGATGGCCAGATATTAAATGGATTATCACGTTAAGTTGATCTTAGTCTCAAACAGGACTATCGTATCCTTAACGAACGTTTAAGTTGATCTTATCCGCAACGCGACTAATGCATCCTTAAACTAAAAACACCAAACCCAAATCTAAGTAAATACGGATTTGGACTAATCCACGTCCTACGGGCGACGGCATTACTCAGTCTCCGTATACAATCCACGGGCAACCACAAACAAAACAAACACACACGACACGAAGTGAAATTCTGGAGAAGGAGAAAGTTGTTACCGTGATACGGTAGCGTAATTAACTGCAGGGGCTTGCGCCTGCAGGGAAGACCGTCCCCACAATCAAAAACCCCTCAAGTGAGGAGGAATCTGACGAAGTCCGCTACATCGGCCGCATCCGTCTAAACCTCCGATACACGGTGCCATAAATCAACTTGGCATCTTCGGAGAGGTGGACGGATAAAACCAAATAGCATCTGCCCCGAATCTCAGCGTCAGGACTTCGCGGTCCTGTGCGCCGCCTTTCGGAGGGGAACAGATTCTGGCACGCCCGGTGGGACCTTTTCCTCTTTCCACTCCACACTTCGTGTGTCGTCTTCGTGAACCAATCGCGGTTTGTTAATGGTTGCCTTCGGATTTCAAGTTACTAAGATTTGGTCTTTTGCCTGGCGCAGAACTCAAGATTCAATGGCCTTTAACTGCACCAACTGCTCGAAATGCCACTGCAACGGACGCTCCACCTCACCGGGAGGTGTAGCATATGGGCCCCAAGCAGCTTCCTTCCTCGCTCTGCCGGTAGACCAGGTGACCCAAGCCACCACTGGCCCGTTCTTCGGGACCATGATCCCACCTACGGGTTTCTCTGCGCCAATACCTGCACCGGAAGTGAATAAAAAGTCGGTCTTCGACCGGCTCACTGCTACGACGGCCCCTATCAACGCGTCGCCCACTGCCGAACCAACAGCCTCTATTTTCACCAGGCTAAATCAGAACTCTAAACTGGCTGTCCCAAGGAAGGCAATGACTGCTGCTTCAGAAGTCGTCAAGGCGGCTTCCCCTGTCAAAGAGTCAGTCTTTTCAAGGCTGACGATTCCTGCTCCTGTCCCTGCTCGAGGATCTGTCTTCGATAGGTTGGATATCACACCTCAGAAGACAACCTCAGTCTTTAAGAGGTTAACACCGGCGGCGCCTCATTCAGACAGGGGGCAAAAAGAAGATGTCTCAATCTCCGAACCAGTCCCAACGGCTCGTCATGCTCGACGTCGCCATTGGCAACGAGTGAGGAAGGCAGGGGGCAACTCCCCCTCAGGGCTAACTCCACCGGCTTCAGTGGTGGAAGTCAACACTGCTGTTCCAACTGGGAACAACTTTGAACTGCTGAGGAGGGTACGGAAGAATTCTCCAACCGCTACACTGAAAAGATCTCCTCCGCCTGCGGAGAGAGTTCCGGAAACAAAACAAGAACAACCCCCTCAACGGCTGTCTTCAAAAATTTAGAAAGTTTGGCGGAGGGTTAAAGACTCCGTGATTGACCCAGGTCCTCTCGTCGCCAGAAAAAGGCGAAGGTGGAAAAAGACAAGGACCGTCCCATTAAACAGCAGGGGACAATAGCTGCTAGGGTGCCCCCTTCAACGGTTCCTTCAATCTCAACGGCCTACAAAAGAAGGAGGCCAGAGAAAACTCCCGCGTCAGCGGCAAAAGTTAAAAATGGTGAACCTAAACGCCCCAAGTCAGGGGGCATAACAGTTCATACGGTTTACATGGCATCGGAAAAAGAAGACAGCCGTGCTTCCACGGGTCATAGACCGCTTACACGGTCAGTGACCAAGGCTCAGGAGCAGCAACAGAAGCTCCAGAAGATGATGAACGCTATGGCCGCACTTACAGGGCCAAAAGAGAACCCTGAAACGTCCTCAGATGAGTGCCAGGAGGAAGAAACCGACGCCGAATTCCTTCGTCGGATATTGGAGAAGAAGGACAAAGAGGCTGCTGAACAAGCAGCCAACATACAGCGTATGGGCCTCCTCTTCTAGGACATGATAGGGATGATGATACAACAAGATCCCCCGGCTGAAGAGCCCCCGATCGTCCTTGGTGACGATAGGGGAGAAACATCAAATCCTCCATCAGCTCTGTCGACGGCTAAAGAGGATACAATCTCCAAGGCTGATTTGGATGAATACATCGCCCAACAAATACGGGTTCATCATGCGACCGAAGCAGCCGGTCAGGTCGTAAAAATGGGACGTCCATATCCGAGTTGGTACGATCAAATCAAATACCCGCCAGGTTATACAGTTCCCAAGTTCCGTGTCTACAAGGGGACGGGCAATCCTCATCAGCATGTTGCCCAGTTCAGGGCACTCTGCGGCAACACCGGCGGTGATGACAAGCTGTTGCTTCGCCAGTTTGTTGGAAGCTTATCAGATACGGCGTTCGAATGGTACTCTGAGCTTCCGAACGACTCTATTAAAACCTTCGCGGAGATAGAGCTGTTGTTTACTCAGCGTTTTGCAAGCGCCAGTGAACGTACCCCGATGACAGCACTGATTAACGCCAGGGTAAAACCCGTCGAGACGTGGGTTCAGTACGCTATACGATGGCGGAATTTATGGTCGAAGTGTGAGCAGCGCATTGAAGAAGCTCCCGCGGTGGGTATGTTTGTGGGAACCCTTGATCCGTAAGCAACCATCTCACAATTTATGATGTTTTTCAAGCCAACTACCTTCCAGGCCTTGATTGACAAACTAGCGCAAATGGATCGAATGGGCCATAAACCCCCTCTTCCAAGGCTGGACTCCCGAAATGACAAAGGGAAGGAAAAAGCAATCGTCGTCGCTAATGCTCAACAACAACCGAGCGACTCGAAGCCGGTTGCTCGTCAAAATAATATGCGCCCGTACATACCCCTTGAGGATAGGATGGGACGTCATTATTCCTTTCCCCGCGATAAAACGAGGAGGTTATTCGAGCTGGCGTTGCGCAACAGACTCATAAATCTGCCGGATCCAAAACGTCCGTTGCAACCAAATGACGTCAACGAGCCCAACTACTGTCCTTATCATCGAGTACTAGGCCATCCGATCGAAGATTGCTACGTTTTCAAAATTGGCTTGAAAACCAGTACCGACAGGGCAAGTTCGCGTTATCTGATAAATGCAAGGTGAATCCCCCGCAGCCCCACACCTCTAAAGGGACGAATACGCCGGGGGCAACATGCTCCGTTATTGAAGAAGCTCCTTGGGAGGTTGTATTATCAGCCAAGACAAAGAGGATGCTAAACGATCTTCAGACATGTCCAGCAATCAAGTGGAAGAACCCGTTGGAACCGCAGGTCATTGAGGGGATGTTGAAGCCACGTCCAACTCCAACGACCGATGATGGTGGTTCAAGCACTTGCAGCCAGCCGTAAAAATCTTCGAAAAAGAAGAAGAAGAAATCTAAGAAGCCCGTGAAGCCTGGCGACAAGCGCACGGACTTACAAAAGCAAATTGACGCGCTGGATGAATACAACCAAAAGGCACGGACTCCCATTACGCTCCAAGAGTTCTTCAATCACGTCTTTCAAGAAGAAGATGAGGGAGAAAGTTCATCGGATGAATCCGAGGAATATGTGGCGAGCTGTCATATGATTTCCCATTCGATCGCGAACAATGAGGAGACTCCTGGTACTAAAACGCTGGGAGCAGATACCGAATTAAAAATTCCTGAGCTATCAGTTGAAATGATTGACGCGTTCCTTAACGAAGCTCGATTGAAAAGTAAAGCTGATCGAGAACGCGAGACGGCTATATTTGAAAGGGCCAAGCGCCAGCGAATTGATGAAAGAGCTGAGACGATCCCGCTGGAGCTAAACACCTCCGCTACTGACAAAAGCCAATTCAAGATAAAGAAAAGGTTTGCTAAGGCCATATCAATGGGCATGAAGCTACCATCCTCTGAAGGAAAAATTACTGGTGAAACAGAAATGCACCCCTCCTATTGCTTATATCATCAGAAGGTTTCGCACCCCACTCAAGAGTGCAAAGCTTTCGATAAATGGTGGCAAGGATACGTTGCTCATCGACAACGCTTTAAGCGGGAAAAGCGCAAAACTCGTCGGGAGCAAAGAAATACGACCGAAGGGCTTGAAAGAACTGCCGGCGATTGTCGCATGGTTAACACTGGCGGGCCACAAGTGCCTACATTCGGGAGCGATTCTGATGAGGAGATGGAACTCGCCCCTCTCTTTAAAGAGTCAACTTCGAGAAAAGAAGAAGAGCCGAAGGTTTGCGAAAATATTCGGCTGCGGAATCGGACGCTGCCTGAAAAGAATCTCGGACCCTCAAACAGAAAAGATAAAGGGAAAGAAAAGGTCTCTGAAGATATCGTCTTAGATGACCAAGTTCTGGAGGAGCTAGCCGCCAAGGACCCGCCAAAGAAGAATAAGGTGGATTACAACGTCTTAGCGCATCTGAGGAAGCTACCCTCACAGCTCAGCATTCTTGACGCTCTTTTGCTATCAAAGGAGGCGAGAGATTCGTTAATTAAGGCACTCCAAGAGCCGGAACAATTCCAAGCTTGCCTGGCCGAGGAAAAGATGAAGGATGAATTGGAGGAAGTGCACACGGCCGATATTATTTTTGGCGATGAGGACCTTCTCCTTGGGACGTGCGAACACAACCGCCCCCTTTATGTCTCAGGATACTGCCACGATATTAAGATAGGCAAAATTATGATCGACAATGGATCCTCCGTTAATCTTCTCAACGTGCGGGTGTCAAAAGAAATCTGCATGAGCGTCCAGCACCTTGCTCGTGACAAGATCACCATCTCCGGGTTCGACTCCCAGTCGTCAAGAACTCTTGGGTCTGTGATACTGACGCTACATTTCGGACTACTCGTCACGGACATTAAGTTCCACGTCATAAACGCCAAGACATGTTACAACGCTTTGCTCGGCCGACCATGGTTACACGAGTACAACATCATCCATTCTACACAACATCAGTGTATGAAGTATTTTAAGGATGGTTTTGAGTATACCGTGAAGGGAGAACTGAACCCGTTCTCTGTGAACGAGGTCCGCAAATACGAAGACGCCAAATACTTCTTACCGGATTTCGAAGACACGGAGAAGTGTCACAAGCCGGAGAATAAAACTAACGCTACCATCCCTGTCTTCGGCAGTGATACTGAGGAGGAAGAGGAGATAGTGTATTCGGGTCTGCCCCAAAACAACACGCCGGGACCATCGGCTCCTACATTAATCTTTGGCAGTGACTTGGAAGATGAGATCCGTGTTGTATTCTCTGCTCGACCTTCCATACGAACGTCCGCTGACGAAGAACAAAGTCTACAAGTCACCATGGTGCCGCTTAAACACCATAAAGAACTGGATGCACTTAATATCTACAGTGTAGAAGAGTTGCGGACATTCTATATCCCTCCCAGGCGAGAGAGCGAGAAAGCAATTCTGTTTTACTGCTCTGAAGAAACCAAGGTGGAGAAAGAAATCTGGCATTGCGTGGATCTATGCTCGACAGGCTTCAGCCTATTCGTTTTCCCAGATATTATACGGAAGGTTTGAAAAAGCTGCTGAAACGCTAGGGGATATCCTTCAAGCAGACCGTTCGAAAAGCCAAGTTCTATGATAAAGTCTGGAACGTTCCCGGGACTCAACGCAAACTGCCTAATGGAAAAATGGAGACAATCGGACTCGGATACATCCGGTCAAAGAAACGGGAGCTACTAAACAGCAGTTACGTCATGTATGACTTCGATGAAGAAGCAGATGCTCAATGGGAGGACGCTAATCCTGAGCCAATGAAAGTTCCAGATGCAAAAGTGCTCAGTCCGTCGTTCGAAGAACAAATGGACAAGCTTATAAGGGAAGCGGGTCAAAAAATCCGAGACGATCATAACCGCGAAATGGTCATCTACGAGAAAGCCAGAACGCAACGCCTTCTCCAACAGGGCGTGAAAGATGAAAAGACTGCTCCCTGTCAACCTGTTATAAACAAGGCTCAGCGCAAAAGCAGAAATAAGTCGAAAGGCTAAAAAGGCGCTCAACAACAACAAAGCAGGGCTAAGAAGCCACGCAAACGGGAGTCGAGCGTTATTGATCTATCCCTCATGAAGAAAATGGGTCGAGCGTACTCGTTTCCTCGGGACAAGACGAAGAAGATACTTGATCTTGCTCTAAAACATCAAATGCTTACATTGCTGGAGTCTAAACACCCCGAACAAGCGGGCGAAGTCTCACACCCGGACTATTGCTCTTACCATCGAGTAATAGGGCATCCTCTTGAAGATTGCTTCACCTTCAAGAATTGGATCGAAGATCAGTATCAGCTTGGCAAGTTCGCTCTGTCCGACAACTGGAGGGTAGCACCGCCACAGAAGCACAAGCCCAAGGCCACGAAAGAAGAACCGGTTCCACATTGGGATCGGAAGCGAATTCATACTTATCATGTGATAACACTATTAAAAGAAGAGCCCGAGGACATAGATGAACTCCCTTGGTGCTTCGAAAACAGCAGCAACGAGATAATCTCAGAATTCCCACCAGCGCCAAAAAAGCTGGAAGACGAAATCCATACCACTGCAGATAACCTTAAGAAAATTGAGTTGGGAACGACAAATGACCAGCGACCGACATTCATCAGCGAGTTACTATCTGAAGAAAGGGTAGCTGCGTTAAAGGATGTGCTTCTACAGCACAGAGATTGCTTCGCGTGGAACTATTCCGAAATGTCGGGACTAGATCCAGGAATTGCTGTGCACAAATTGGCAATATCCCCGGACGTCAAGCCAGTCAAACAGGCGCCGAGAAGAACGCGGCTCGAGCTTGAGATGAGTATTAATGCCGAGGTCAAGAAGCTGATCGACTCTGGCTTCATCCAGGAAGTTCAATACCCTGAATGGATTGCCAACATCGTCCCGGTGATGAAGAAAAATGGGACAGTGCGCATATGCGTAGACTTCCGGGATCTCAAAAAAGCTTGCCCGAAAGACGATTTCCCAGTGCCAGTCACCGAACTGATGATAGACAATACGTCCACTCATGAGGTTTTCTCCTTCATGGACGGCTCATCAGGGTATAATCAAATAAAGATGCATCCCGAAGACCAGAAGCACACAGCCTTCAGGACTCCTCTGGGTATATTCTGCTACAAGGTGATGCCCTTCGGTTTAAAGAACGCTGGTGCCACCTACCAAAGGGCCATGACGAAGATCTTCGGCAACCTTATACACGAAATCGTTGAATGCTATATCGACGATCTCGTGGTTAAAAGCAAATCATACGAGGAACATCTCGAGCATCTGAAGACCGTATTTCAACGCCTTCGACAATACAACTTGAAAATGAACCCGCTCAAGTGTGCATTCGGAGTTTCCTCAGGCAAATTCCTGGGATTCATTGTTCGACACCGAGGTATTGAAATAGATCCGTCAAAGATCAAAGCGATCATGGAAATGCCTCCGCCAAGAACTCTCAAACAGTTGCGATCTCTCCAAGGGAAGCTTGCATACATACGGCGATTTATAGCCAATCTTTCAGGCAAGTGCCGTCCCTACAGCCACCTGATGAAGAAGGGGACCCAGTTCGTTTGGGACAAAAAATGCCAAAGCGCACTAGACGAGATCAAGCAATACCTGCAGAACCCGCCGGTGTTGGCTGTTCCAGTTAAGGGAAAACCCCTCATTCTTTATACAACCACCCTCGAAGGTTCCTTAGGCGCATTATGGGCATAAGAGAACGATCAAGGGAAGGAAAGAGCACTCTACTCTTAAGTCGAGTCCTGCTAGGGGCAGAAAGCAACTACTCCCCTATTGAGAAACACTGTCTGGCGTTGATCTTTGCGATAACAAAGCTCAGGCACTATGCGTTGGCGCATGAAGTCCGTCTTATTTCAAAGGTGGACCCCCTTAAATATTTGATGTCGAAGGCCATATTGACGGGACGACTCGCTAAATGGGCCCTGCTCTTGATGGAGTTCTCGATAACGTATCAACCTCTCAAGGCAGTGAAAGGCCAGGCCATCGCCGACTTCCTCGCTGAGCACCCGATACCTGCCGACTCCCCTTTAAACTGCGATCTTCCAAACGAACATGCGTTTGATGTGATCGACGGTGATGATACCCGATAGGAGCTTTATTTCGATGGCGCGTCTTCCGTGAAGAAGCGCAAACAAAGTATCCCTATAATCAAATCGGGGGTAGGACTCATCTTTGTAACTCCACAAGGAGGGATAATGCGCTTTGCTTTCTCCCTAACAGAGCCGAGGACTAATAACGAAGCCGAATATGAAGCTCTGATAGCAGGCCTTGAGATCGCCATTGACATGGGAATCGAAAACCTCCTCATATACGGGGATTCTCAACTGGTCGTTAGTCAAGTAAACGACGACTACCAAACGTGCAAGCCAGAATTGGTGAAATACGGTGAAAAGGTGCAACAACTGTTGACCCAAATTCCCTCTTATACTTTGGAGAACATACCGCGCGTGGAAAACAGCAAGGCGGACGCATTGGCCAAACTTGCTAAAGAACTGGCTGACGAGAACCTCGATGACATTAGAATCGTGGTACAAAGCCGTCGGGTGCTTGCCCCAGCAGAAATATCTCCGGAATCATCCGAAGAAAAAGGAGCGAACGAGCAGACAACCCTGCAAGTAAAAGATTGGGAAAATACCGAGGATTGGAGGGAAGTCTTCATAGATTACTTTAAATCCCACCGAATGCCTGAAGAAGCGTCCGCAAGACATCAGCTCATGAAACGAGCTCTGTCTTTCGCCTTCGTCAACGATACTCTGTACAAAAGGTCATTTGATTCTCTGTGGCTGAGATGCTTAGGACCTGACGAAGCGAAAATGGTCGTCCAGGAAGTTCACGACGGACTCTGTGGTTCTCACCAAGCAGGCCCAAAGATGAAGTTGAAGATCAAACGGATGGGCTACTATTGGCCCACGATGATCCAGGACTGCCTCGAATATGCGAGGCAATGCCACTCATGCCAAATTCATGGGGACTTCATCCATCAGCATCCGAATCCACTACATCCAACGGTGGCTAGCTGGCCATTCGAAATGTGGGGGACTGATATAGTCGGCCCCATCGAACCAGAGGACATCGTTTCATCCTAGCAACGACTGACTACTTCTCTAAATGGGCAGAAGCAGTACCGTTAAGAGAAGTGAAGACGGAAAATATCCTCCAATTCTTCAAGACGCATGTCATATATCGGTTTGGAACGCCAAGGCGAATCGTCTCCGATAACGGGCCAGCCTACAGAAGCCACAAGATCAGTCACTTTGCACAGCAGCACAATATAGACTGGAGATATTCCTCGGTTTATAATCCGCGAGCTAACGGTCTAGCTGAGGCCTTCAACAAGACCTTGACGAAAATCATGAAGAAGACGGTATCCCGAAATAAGAAGGACTGGCACGAAAGACTGCAAGAAGCTCTTTGGGCGTATCGAACTACGTTCAAGACGGCCACGAACACAACGCCGTACACGTTGGTGTTCGGTACAGAAGCAATACTTCCCCTCGAGATAGAGCTACCATCTCTACGAATGGCAGTCCACTATGAGCCGACGAACGAAGAAAATGCTAACCTTCGGCTTGAGGAGCTTGATGCCCTTGAAGAAACACGGCTCATAGCGCAACAAAATCTGGAAGCTTATAAAGCAAAGATGACGCGCTCATACAAAAGATTGCCCCGACCGAGGACATTCCGCCAAGGCGAACTCGTGCTAGTGGTCAAAAGGCCTATGATCCCCAATCGCGCCAAGCGGGGAAAATTCGAGCCAAACTATGAAGGCCCGTACATCATAGATAAGGTCTACCAGGGTGGGGCCTATCTACTCATGGACATGCACGGTGAAAGGCTTTTCAGGCCAATAAACGGTCACTTCCTAAAGAAATATTATGCTTAATGAGCCATAGCCTAGGTCAATGGTAGATGACGACAACTATGTCCGCTCGCTATCTTCCTAAGCTCAAACTCTATCAGCAGTAGCCAGCCTTCTCAAACGTCGGACCGAAATGTCCTTAAACTAATAGCAGACCGAAACGTCTTTAAACTACTACCGCAGCATCTTTAGGCTGACAAGATATAAAAAAAATATAAAAATAAAAATAATATAAAAAAAACGGTATGTCCATAAGCAAAAAGGGCATGGATGAAAACCCGAAAGGGCTCCGTGAGTAAAAACAGCAGGGCTACCGGTGAGTGTTCGTGAAAACCCGAAAGGGCGTGACCTCGTAAAAATATATATATATATATAAAAATAAAAAAATAATTAAAAAAAAACGGTATGTCCATAAGCAAAATGGGCACGGATTAAACCCGAAAGGGCTCCCGTGAGTAAAAACAGCAGGACTACCGGCGAGTGTTTGTGAAAACTCGAAAGGGCGCAACCTCGTCAAAAAACACTTACAAGGTCCCCTCAACCTTGTAAGGAGAAACCACCCACGTGAGATCCTTACGACTCACAAGGGAGCAACACACTTAGGGATCCTCATGATTCCTAGGGAGAAAATACACTCGCGAGATCCTCACGACTCGTGAGGAGAACTCTCTTATGGGACCCTCACGGCTCATAAGATTTGAAAGTCTTAAGTTACAGAGACCTAAACCTGTGCTTAAGCAACCCCCACAACTTCCGAAATTGCCCTACAAGTGGCTCAATACCGACCCTTGTATACAATCCACGGGCGCGAATAAGCATTTCCCTAACTAAGTCTCATCCGTGACTGGGGATATGTTCGCATGGTGAACAACCCTTGTAAATCCTCTCGATTTATGAGGAGAAAACCCTCCTGTAGGATCCTTATGACTTACAGAGGAAACAAACACTTAGGAATCCTCACGAGTCCTAAGGAGAAAATACGCCTACGAGATCCTCACGACTTGTAGGGAGAAATACCTTCGTGAGACCCTTACGGCTCATGAAGTCAAAAGCCTTAGTCGATAGGACCTTAACCCTGGTCGCTAAGCCACCTTTGTTCGACATTGACAGAGGCAGATGATGATTCGCTCCTGGTAATAGCCCAGTTGTAGCGGTGCTGATGCCGAAATCGGCTTACGGCGAAAAGCCAGTAGGCCGCACATGCATACGAAATAGCCGAAATGATGGGGCAACTGGCAATAAAAAGCAGCAAGTAAAATATATGCATGCAAAATAGCCGAAATGATTGGGCAACTCGCAATAAAAAAACAGCGAGTAAGAATAAAATAAATAGCCGAAATGATTGGGCACCGCGAAAAAATAGCCGAAATGATTGGGCAATCGCGACCTTCGCGATATAAAAGCTGAAATGATAGAGCGTCACGGAAATAAAACAAAAAAAATGATGATAAAACTTTGGCCCTACAGTTAAGATCACATCGATCCCTGTATACAATCCAAGGACGTAAACAAAGAGGGAACCATACTTTCCCAACAGGCTCCGCCAGAAGACGAGGCCAAATCTCGACAGTTCAGTCCAACTCCGACGAAACCAGTGTCTTCAGCAAACTCCTCGACTCACGGATACAAACACTCCTTGACGAGAGCCTCCTGATCCGCGTCGACTCGCAGAGCCACCAGTGCCTCCGTGGGAAATCCTCGACTCGTTTCAAACCCCAAGAAAACAAATAATCCTTGGCGCTTGGGAAACAAATAATCCCTAGCAAACTCCTCGACTCACGGATACAAACACTCCTTGACGAGAGCCTCCTGATCCGCGTCGACTCGCAGAGCCACCAGTGCCTCCGTGGGAAATCCTCGACTCGTTTCAAACCCCAAGGAAACAAATAATCCTTGGCGCTTGGGAAACAAATAATCCCTAGCAAACTCCTCGACTCACGGATACAAACACTCCTTGACGAGAGCCTCCTGATCCGCGTCGACTCGCAGAGCCACCAGTGCCTCCGTGGGAAATCCTCGACTCTTTTCAAACCCCAAGGAAACAAATAATCCTTGGCGCTTGGGAAACAAATAATCCCTAGCAAATTCCTCGACTCACGGATACAAACACTCCTTGACGAGAGCCTCCTGATCCGCGTCGACTCGCAGAGCCACCAGTGCCTCCGTGGGAAATCCTCGACTCGTTTCAAACCCCAAGGAAACAAATAATCCTTGGCGCTTAGGAAACAAATAATCCCTAGCAAACTCCTCGACTCACGGATACAAACACTCCTTGACGAGAGCCTCCTGATCCGCGTCGACTCGCAGAGCCACCAGTGCCTCCGTGGGAAATCCTCGACTCGTTTCAAACCCCAAGGAAACAAATAATCCTTGGCGCTTGGGAAACAAATAATCCCTAGCAAACTCCTCGACTCACAGATACAAACACTCCTTGATGAGAGCCTCCTGATCCGCGTCGACTCGCAGAGCCACCAGTGCCTCCGTGGGAAATCCTCGACTCGTTTCAAACCCCAAGGAAACAAATAATCCTTGGCGCTTGGGAAACAAATAATCCCTAGCAAATTTCTCGACTCACGGATACAAACACTCCTTGACGAGAGCCTCCTGATTCGTGTCGGCTCGCAGAGAAACCAGTGCCTCCGCGGGAAAATTCCCTATTCGTCTCAACTTGTAAGATGAAGCCTCAGGCAGCAGAGACTAAAAAGCTTGCTTCCTGAACAATGGGACCCTGCAAGTCAATCTAAAACAGTCTCTTGCATACTATTCACGGGTCTCACTCTCCAAAGTCCAGTTTCGCCAAGGAGGGAAACAACCGCTTACGAGTCCTCTCGACTCGTAAGAGGGAAAATTCTCTTATAGGATCCTTACGACTTATAAGAGGAAACCACACTTAGGAATCCTCACGATTCCTAAGGAGAAAAACCACTTACGAGATCCTCTCGATCCGTAGGGAGAAAAGTCTCTATAAGACCCTCACGGCTCATGGAGTTGAAAAGTCTTAGGCAGCGGATTTGAACCTGCGGCCTAAGCCATCGCTATTTCTTAAGAAAGTCAAGATGCGTGCTCTATTATCCATCAACCATGTTTATTAAGATAGCATGCCGATAATAAGAGAAAGAAGAAAGCTACAGAAAGAACATCCGATTTACATTTGATCAGGCGTTCGAGACGCATTCATTTATGCATGGGCAGAAGACTCAGGACGAGAAATAAGACAAGCTGAAATAAAAAAAAAGGGGGGGTATCCATTCATATTGCTAAAAATTCATACAATCACAAGAGCAATGAATAAGAAACATTATTCAAATTATTACAACGGTATAACCTCAGATCCGGGGCACGGATTGAGGAATTCAAAAGTAAGGTCATCCAGAGTTCTTCTGACCTTTCTAATTATTCTTATGCGCAGCCTCTCGCGCTCCTCTGTGTCAAGATCCTCGGCAAGCCCTCCCGGCCTTCGATAAGCAGCAACTATCGTCGTCTGCTGGAAGATTTGATGTAGGATGTCAATAAGGCCGTCCCGCCGTTTTTTCGAGATCAGCCCCGTCAGGTACACTGAATGCACCTTGTCTTCGGTATCATCCAGCGCATTGAGCGGTAGGGCCTTGTGAAGACCCGGAAGTGCTCTCCATATTGCTCCCAGCACGACTTTCAAAAGAGCCGAACGACGGGGTAGCAGCCAACCACCGCTTGCGTTCAGACGACCCATGACCTCTGCACATTGAGCGTCTGTAAACTCCTGGTTTTGTTGACGACCCTGTGCGCGGATATCGTCATAGGTGATGAACTCGTGCAAACTGTATAGATGCACCGCCATTATGCCTGGAGGAAATACCACAGGAAGATTAGCGATAGAAGAAAAATAATATACATAGAGGGCTAAATTCCTAGAGAGCAAAGCTCTGTTCAGGGATTAAAACCCATGAACAAAAGCTCAATGAAACCCTAATGGGGATCTCTTTAGATCAAAAGATCTGTGAGAGCAAACCTCTTTGACTGAGATTAATTTAAATTAATTTGATTTACATTAATTTTACCTAAAGTTTCTAACTTTGAAAATGAGCAAAGCTCTGCTAGTGAAACCCCAATGGGGATCTCTTTAGATCAAAAGATCTATGAGAGCAAAGCTCTGCTGGTTAAGATTAATTAAAATTAATTTAATCTAAGAATCAATTTTACCTAAAATTTTTCTAAAAACTTTGGAAAGAAGAGCAAAGCTCTTGAGTTTTTGAAAGCAAGAGCAAAGCTCTGAAGTTTTTTGAAAATAAAAATCTGAAAGATGATAAGCATCTGTGGGGGACCAAAGGTCCTATTTATAGGCATCAAGTGCCTCTTCGACTTCCAAAATTTATCACGGCGGTTGGAATTCCGCCACCGTTGCGCTCACGTTTGGGGCCACGTAAGCGCAACGGTGGGGGGGCATTTGTTTACCCCAACCAGAGCAAAGCTCTGTTCAAATTCCGAGGCGGGAGATGAAGCAATGCTTCATTTTCCCCCAATCAGAGCAAAGCTCTGCTTTGAAAATTTAAAATTTAATAAATGAACCAACGCTTCAGTTTATTTGCGCTGCGCAACACGCCACATGTCAGGCGCTGATACGTCAGCGCAGCGCCCAAGAAGGTGCGCTCAATCAGAGCAAAGCTCTATTTAAAGGAAGCAACGCTTCAGTTGCGCATACACTGCACTGCGCGACACGTGTCAGCGCAGATGCGCTCGCGCAGTTGCGCTGCGCTGTGCGCTGCGCGACACGTGTCAGCGCAGATGCGCTCGCGCAGTTGCGCTGCGCTGTGCGACACGTGTCACGCGCTGGGGCATCTGCGCCAAACAGAATTAAAATTCTAAGAAATCTTTTCTGTTCTTATTAAAACAAGAAGATTTTCTTCTGCAAAGCAGAAGCTCTTGGATCAAAGATCCAACGGTGGGGAAAATTCCCCAAATCACTCAGAGAAAGATCTCTTTAACAAATTTAACTAATTTATGGGCACTATAAAAAAGACCCTAGGCCTCAATTCAAAGCATGAACATTTTTCTTGAAAAAAGTCAAGAGCTTCAAACAGAGAGAGAATTCTGAAAAAGTTTCAAGAAAAAGGTAAAAACCTTCACAAAATAGAAGAAATTTCTTCTAATAGACCATTGATCTAAAAACCAGATCAATGTTCTTCACATAATAAACAGTGCTTTGCACTTCTCATGAACCACTGGTTCTTTAAAAACAAGAAAATAACAAAATAAAAATAGTGCTTTGCACTTTTATGAACCTCTGGTTCTTGAAACAAAAAGAAAAACTTATTTTTCTTTGATCTAAATTAGATCAAGAAATCAAATAGTGCTCTGCACTTCTGTTCTTGAATCTAAAAGATTCTTAGTGCTTTGCACTTCCAAACCGCGCTGTTGCACTCTTGAGAGAGCGCCACGTGTCAGCTACAGAACAACTTGCGCTACGCGCTCTTGAAATAGAGCTTTGCTCTCTGGAATTGGCGCAACTTACCAGAGCGCGCCACGTGTCAACAGCGCAACAGCGCAGCGTACTAGCGCAGCGCACTGCGCCGTTGCGCTTGCGCTCACCAGAGTGTGACACGTGTCCTCACCACAAGCGCTTGCGCTCAGTAATTGGCGCAAAGCGCCTGACAAATGCAATGCATTTCTTTTCCTGAAGGGCGAGGCCCAATTAAAAGACCAAGCAGGCCTAATTAAATTGATGCTCTGCATCATTTATAAATGAGCAGAGCCCAAACGAAATAATAAAAATGCTACGTATTTTAAAAGGGGCAGAGCCCAAACAAAGTAAATGCCTTGCATCATTCATAAATGAGCAGAGCCCAGAATAAATTGATGCTCTCCATCTTTTATGGGTAGAGGCCAAACAAAAAAAATGGAAGCAATGCAATGCATTATTTAATAAAAGTGTTGAACATTTTCAACTGGACTTAGCCCAATTTTGGCCGTAAGTCCTCAAACTAAATTGACTGAGCACAGCTCTATCTTAAAATCAATTTATATCCGGTTCGAGGGTACATCTCCGAACTCCTCTGACACACGTCGTTGTAATCATTCAATGTTGTCAGAGAGGTGACGGGTCCCGACGACCACACCCTTCAATGCGGACTGCGGGGTCCTTAAACTCGTGGACCGAAACGTCCTTAAACTAATATCGGACCGAAACATCCCTAAACTAATATCGGACCGCAACGTCCCTAAACTGGAACAATAGAGCCTCCAAATGCTCTTTTGCCGGATCTAAACAATCCCGTTTAAGTTGATCTTAGCCCCCAAACACGGCTAACGTATCCTTAAACATTCAAACGGACTATAAAACTCCAAATCAACCTTGGTTCAAGGGTACATCTCTGAACTCCTCTGACATCTGCCGTTGTAATCCTTCAACGACGTTAGAGAGGTGACGAGTCCCGATGGCCAGATATTAAATGGATTATCACGTTAAGTTGATCTTAGTCTCAAACAGGACTATCGTATCCTTAACGAACGTTTAAGTTGATCTTAGCCGCAACGCGACTAATGCATCCTTAAACTAAAAACACCAAACCCAAATCTAAGTAAATACGGATTTGGACTAATCCATGTCCTACGGGCGACGGCATTACTCAGTCTCCGTATACAATCCACGGGAAACCACAAACAAAACAAACACACACGACACGAAGTGAAATTCTGGAGAAGGAGAAAGTTGTTACCACGATATGGTAGCGTAATTAACTCCAGGGGCTTGCGCCTGCAGGGAAGAGCGTCCCCACAATCAAAAACCCCTCAAGTGAGGGGGAATCTGACGAAGTCTACTACATCGGCTGCATCCATCTAAACCTCCGATACACGGTGCCATAAATCAACTTGGCATTTTCGGAGAGGTGGACGGATAAAACCAAATAGCATCTGCCCCGAATCTCAGCGTCAGGACCTCACGGTCCTATGCGCCACCTTTCGGAGGGGAACAAGGGTTTCCTGAGCCAACTAGCCTATTTCTAAAGGGTCTAAACGACAAGTCGTTAGAAGCCTCAAATCGCCTCTTCACCGCCAATTGTGGCCAGGTAAGTACAGGTGAGGAAGGAAGGATCCGCTCACGAATCGTGAGACAGGCCTTTTAAAGTTACCTAAGCTCACTTGCCTAGCCTAGACACCACAAAGTCAGGTTTAGATAAACGATCGCTGTCCACAACTTATCGTATTTTCCTAATAAGAAGTGTTTATTTAAAAGTGTATCAAATCTAAAATCTTTAAGAATGGTTTTATTAAGAATATGGTATTTTAATGAAAGTTTCGTTTTATCGTATTCTAAGTTTTGATGATATCGTTTTAGGGTTGTATTTGCGTGTGTGTGGAGATAGGTCATTATCTCGTGCTCTACTTTAAATGTATAGTAAGGTTAAGGGGTTGAATGTGAAATTGAAACATGATGGTATTAAAGTGAAAAAATACGATAACTTGGAAAGACTATCATTTCATGTGGAAAAAACTTGTTCAAATTGATTTTTAAAAGTTTAATAGTCAAGATAAAGATATTTAGACATGAATGTATTGGTTAGAAGTGAGATTTTATAGAAAACCGAGTCGGAAATAGGATTTGTTCCGATTCCGTCGGGTTTCGTAATTTCGTATTTTTGAGAAATAGAAAAAGAGATAGAATGGGACTTACGGGTTTCGATTAGGCAAAGGAATGTAGGGGAAACTAGAGGGGTTGTCGAGGCGTTGTTTCGTCGCCGATTGTTCCTCAAAACGTCGCCAGAATTTCCGCCGGAATTTCGTCAGAGCTTCGCCGTGAACTTGTTTTCAAAGCACACACTTCTTGGAAAATTTTGAGAGAGTGAGCCTAGAGTTTTGGGATGAGAGGGTAGAAGGTAGGGGGGTGTATTTATAGGGTAGGCTAGGGTAGGGTAGGTGAAAGGTTTTTATTTAAAAAAATTATAAAAATTAGAGAAAAATCATTAAAATTTGTAGTAAATGGGGTGTAATAAACTCTCGGGAACTGATCCATTAAATTGGAGTATACAGGGGGGTAGAGAAGTCGAAGAGGCAACTTTTTTGTTTTGGGGACTCGTCCGGCCGAGTCCGGCCGGCGGCGCCGGCCCGAGTCGGCCGGTCCCGGCCGAATCCGGTGGTCGTTGGGTGGGGGGTCTTCAGACGTAGCTCCTGGTATTTTTACTTTTTAGGGTTCAGTTCAACTTTTGGAAGTTATAGCCTGTGGACTGTTGGGCTTCCAAGAAATTTAAAACAAAAACAATATAAAAATAATGTGCGGCAGGTGATTTGAACTCTGGTGGCTTGGTTCAGCAGTGCAAGGTGTTAACAATGAACTACAAGCTCCTTCTTGTAATTATTGTGGGAAAATAAATACTTAAAGTGGTAACAACAGCATTAAATACCCCAAGTATACTTCAAATTTAAATGAATTTTATGTATACAAAAATTGGAGTTGTTACAGAAAGATGCAATAAATTGTAAGTTTCACATTACTTAAGTTATGAGTAACATAAAAGAACGAATTAATACATCTAGGTATTGAAAGTCTTAATTAGACTTCTGGCTCTACAACCGTCGATAACACATTAGAGACTATTTCCGACTCTATGTCTGTTCTTAATAAACCATTGTTGAATTCGATAGGAATAGCATCATCTTGTATAACCGGGATTGTAAGAAAACTAATCTCGCTTACATCACTTTCACCCATGTTGTAATAGTCTCGTGGATTTCTCACAAGCAACATCCCACTGAGCATCCCAAGGGTCTGCGATATAAAAACATTGACGGGGCTTGGTTGGCGAGAATATAAGGCTCTTCACCAAAAGCGAGTTTCGATGGATTGAGTAAAACTATGCCATTTTCAAGTTTGAACCTAGTATGTTCATGATGGATATCGTACCGCAGACACTTGAACATGACAACCGTATGTTCATGATAGAGCACCTAAATTATTTTTTTAAGCACATCGTAATAGTCCAATTTTCCCATGATTGGATTTGAATCTCTAGAAAATGAATATCCAGTAACGGTGGATGTGACAAAACGCCGCAATTCTGAAACTTTTTATTTTGATCTCTTTTTCTTGTGTGAAATCTAAACCCGTTAACAACGTAACCAGAAAGATACTCAGCTTGTTCATCTGGACCATACGCTAGTGCTTTTATATCTTTTGAAACATATTTATCATTGGGATTTCTTTTAACCTATTAGGGTAAAACGGATTAAGTTATGTGAGTGTATACATATATACATGCATACACACGTGCGTACACACACACATATCAACATGAGCTATAGTTTAGTTTTTATAGTTTACAACTTACACGTGCTTTCAACCAAGCGGGAAAGTGTTTATGTCGTTCCTTATCGATATCCCATTACCGAGTTCGTTTAATAGGTGGACGATATTAAGCATTCCAAACGCTGTATATATCGTAAATAAACATTTAATTTTGATTTGAAGATATTCTATAATTATGTTAAGAAAAAAGTAATAAATATTTACCCGATAAAACTGTTCACATCTGAACAGTTAAATAAAACGTAACAATGAATCATTCCGAGCTGCTCAGATACAGTGTGACCCGACTTAACTTTACCTAGTTCTTTTCCTTGGGCCCGGAAGACGGATATTACAGGTATATTGTCAACCATGTCCTCATTACGTCTCGGCCTATTAAATGCAGTCTCAACACTCTCTAGATACATAGAACATAACGCCATACATTCCTCCACGAGAAACCCTTCAACGATTGACCCTTCAGGCCGACTCCTGTTATGGATATACCGTTTTATTTTGTACATGAACCTGACGGATACAAACAAATTTAATTCATTTTATTATAAATATTCGATTCATTATGAACAATAAAGAGCTGTTATATAAATTTTACCTCTCGAACGGATACATCCACCGATAATTCACGGGACCATCTAAACGTGCCTCTTGAGCTAGGTGAACCGTGAGATGCAACATTACGGTGAAAATATAAGACGAAAATAACATCTCCATTCTACAAAGTATGTCAGGCATTTTATTCTCCAGGGTTCTAAAACCATTTGCTGAGTAATCTTTGGAACATAACTCTCTGAAGAAACGACACAAATCAGTCACAACTGATACGACGTCGTTATCTGGTAACACCCTAAGAGTGATGGGAAGCAATTGCTGCATGATCACATGACAGTCGTGACTTTTCAGGCCGACGAGAGTTTTCTTTTTCAAGTTTATGTATTTACTAATGTTCGCAGAATATGCGTCCGGTACCCTTACTTGTTTAAATACTTTAAGGAAACTCAGCTTCTCATTATCAGATATCGTGTGCTTTGCAGGTGGAATAGCCCATTTACCATTCTTTTTCGGAGTTGGATGCAATTCTGGCCGCAAATTCTTTGTAGCAAACCATTATTTTATTTCTAATGTGTCTCTGTTCTTGAATTTAGTATTCAACAGGGTACCCAGCAAGAGCTCATAGACATTCTTCTCAATGTGCATGACGTCCAAATTATGACGAAGATTAAGAAAACGCCAATACGGCAAATCATAAAATATATATCTCTTTCTCCAGTTATTTGATATCTTATTCGGAATAGTATACTTATGTTTCTTACCAAAAACAATATTGATGTGCTCTACGTTCACAAACGCCTTTATCCCATTTGGCTCAGGAGGAGGGGGCCGATACTCCTGCTTACCATTGAGCTTGATTCCATTGCGTCGATAAGGATAATCAATATCTAGCCAATGACGATGTCCAGTGTAACAGAAAATCCGATTTACTAGAGTTTCACAGACGGTGTTCTCTTAACAATAGGGGTAAGCACAATGACCTTTCGCTCTCCATACCGACAACATGGCATATGCCGGGAAATCATTTATTGTCCAAAACAATGCCGCGCGCAGTGTGAATCTCTCCTTTCTGTGGACATCATAAGCAACGATATCGTTCTCCCACAACTCATTCAACTCATCGATCAACGGTTTCAAATAAACATCGATATCAGGAGAGTTGTTTTCAGCGATCAGCAGAGATATTTGGATGTAAGATTGTTTCATACTCATCCACGGTGGGAGGTTATAAACTACTAGTGTAACGGGCCTACACTGTGAAACGCACCTTCTTTAAACGGTTCCAATCCATCAGCCGATAATCCAAGTCTCACAGTACGAGCTTCCGCAACGAACGCGGGAAATTGAGCGTCAAATCTTTGCCACTCTTCACCATCAGTGGGATGCCGTAAGATTCTATCCTTCCTATGACCATCTGCATGCCATGTCATATGTTGGACGGTTTTAGACGACAAAAATAATCTCTGTAGTCTTTTCTTAATAGAAAAAAGCGCAACACCTTCACAGGAATTTTCGGAATTGACTCATCATCCTTCGGTGACCTTTTAGATAATATCCACCTCGATTCCTCATAAGTTTTACACTTATTTAAGTTCCTGTCATTATCTGTCATGAATAACATGCAGTCATTTGGACATGCATCGATTTTTTGATAACTGAAACCGATGTCGGCAATAATCTTCTTCATCACTTAAAAATTTGCAGGGAGATCAGAATTCGGGTAAGCCTCATTCTCTATCTTTAGAAAGTCATTGACCGACTTGTTTCTCCATAAACTATTGCATTTAAGATGAAACATGTGAACCATCTAATCCAATTTCGTCATTGTCGCATCCTTGTAAAGAGATTTCTTAGCATTCTCCATATACTTAAAAAAACTAGCAGATTCAGAATCTGGAACCGCATCATCCGTAAGGATATCTTCGTTCATGCCATCATATAACTCGTCCATCATATCATTTAAACTGGTGGTTGATGGAATTCTCATAGGTGGTGGTAACAGACAATGTGCATTGATTCTATACTCCACGACCTCTCCATGCAAGTGCCAGATAGTGTAACCTTCACAGAATCTGTTAGCAAGTATATGCAGTCGAACCGCTTCTCGACTACCACTTCTACCATTACAGTATTTCCTACATGGACATGGGATCCGACTACCACCCACTCGTGACAAGAATTGCATAAACTCTTCTACACCGATTTTAAATTCAGAGCCAAACTTGTTCTTATTTATCCAAGTCTTATCCATTTTTATCCGATACGTAAAACGTAATACAGTTCTCAATTAATTATTATATCATAACAAACATTTTAAAATCATATACAATATTAATAATTCTAACCCGCAGTGAGAAAGCTAAGAACGGGATGGTTATAAACAAAGAAGATAATGACAATAGTGTCTCAGAAATACATTTGAGTGATTTATCATGGCTAGAAATAATATGAACGCTTCTATCTTGGATGTCAATGGGTAACGGCTGTCGAGGGTAATGCTTCTATCCCATTAAGAATGTATAACACATATACCCTCTAGACTTATGCTTTCATTTGCTTCGAGAAAATTTCAGCAGTACCTTCCCGCTGTTCTCCGAGTACACTGCAATAGAAGAGATAAATATCTCAATACTATCAGTATTGAGATGACCATCTCAACTATATTTATGCATGAAGAACAAGCGGAAAGGTACCGACGAAACTCATCTCGAAACGAATGAAAAACATAAGCACCCAGAGAAATGTGTACGTTATACGTACTTAAATTGTCCAAAACGGTACAAATCTATCGGTTATAGTACGACTAGTATTCTCATCGCATAAACTATGAGATGGTTGTCAACGAAAAACAATTAACATTCGAGATTGACAACGCACTTATAGTTTTATATCACGAAAATAACCGTAGGCATATAAGTGATAGGCGGGTTCTAAGTCGCGATATTTTTTTCAATATGAAATACTCGATGACGATATGTATCGGTTTATTTTTTTCATCATCGGGTATCATGCACTTAATTAGATTGGTTCTGATAGTTATCGTTTCAGTATCATCGGTTATTTAACTATTTTGTTTAAGGTTCTGGAATTTTCAGTTTGAATGGTAAGTTCTCAAACAATTGATATTATTAACGAATCATCTGCATTCATTAAAATAAACACGCATCCATACAAAGAAAATTACATAAAAGCAAGTCTCACACACTCTCTCATACAACCACATTTTCATAAACAATATATTACACACACGGTACACACACATCTATATTAGACCCCGACATTGACTATTTATTTAAGAAATGATGATTAATTGATTTTAAACTCATGAAAGAAAGCATATATATAGCTAATTGGTTTATGCCATGTCAAGTATCTATGTTTTCGGTTTAATTAATATTTAATTGGTGACTTAATCTAGATATGGTGGTTTAGGCCAACTTTAATACTTAATAATTAAAAATGATAAAGTTGTGTACCGGAGACTGACATATATAGAAAACGAAGGAACATGAGCAATCACGCCCACATCATCCCTGCAATCACACAGATTTTTAGTTATATATGCTTCCATTCTCTATCAATAACAACAACAATACACACACACTCTCTCCTAACTATAATTAACTAAAATTAACAACCTAACGTAAGTTCTAAATCTAAACTTTTCAACAAATAAACTAACTTAATCCTAACCCCAAAATTAACCCTAACTCTAACCCCAAAATTAAGCATAACACTATGTCACGCCCCGCTTCCTAGAGTACGCTAAAGTAGGCACGTGACATAGCTAACCATGCTACCTGTGGAAAGGAAAAATCCTTCCACAGTCACATTACGGCTGTAGAGATATTAAGAACAGGAAAGTAGACCAAACTATCTAGTACATGTCCATGAGCCAGAATAAATGAGTCAAGAAATAATATAGTATGCGGAAGCAAAAGATCAAATGAACACCTGGAAAGTAAGGCTGGATACCAACAGGATCCTTACCGCTCGGTCTAACAGCGGCAAAATTCCTGATCAGTCTGCAACAAAGGTAGAGGATCTGGGCCATGCAAAACCCAGACGTCAGCGCGTCATAACATCAAGCAATAATATATAAACAGGGTAGCAAGACATGCAAGTATGATCATAAAAGGTAAAGCAAGTGTAACAGCAATGTAAATCAGGGCAGTGACAGGTTGTGTGCAGTGAGTAATCTAAACTGGTCTATTGGGTTAAATACTCTCAAGTCTTTGAAATCAATTTGATGAATCGTCGATGTAACTCAATAGTATCCCGTGCATGCCCGGGACCACGGTCTACAGACTCTCGGGCTGAAACCGAGACGTGCCGCTAGGCAGTAAAAGGTAGCAGGTACAGACGAGTGATGTCAGCATCATCACTCCGGGGCTGGCCTAGCCCGTAAGACTGATCAGAACAGATATCGAACTGTTGAGTTACAAGTCAGGTTTCATTATTGATTTTCCCATACCCCCAAGTTATGTATGTCAAGTCAGGTATTCAGTAATCAAGAACTAATGCCAACACAGGAGCAGGTAGGTGCAGGTTTGTCTGGATAGACAACAGGAACGGTCCGTAAGGACTACAGGTTATGCTTGTTGGCATTAGACACAAGATCAGGTAACAGGTAAAGCCATGATACATCAGGTCAAGCCAGGTAATGTATAAAGGTGTCATGCCATGTCAAGAGTGTACGGTACCATGTCATGTCAAGTAGGAAGTGTAACAGGTCATGTCAGGAAGCACAAGATGTCATGTGGGTGCTCATAATCAAACTAACATAAGCATGTGTATAAATAAACAAGCATGGGTACTATCATAACAATAAACTGGAACATGTAATATGATATGCAAATAGATATAATTTCAAGGATATGGATGCACAGTTATCGATTAGGGTTACATTTATAGTTCCAATATTAATTAGGATACAATTTATTAAACATGGAGTGTTAATATCACAGTATTATGTAGTAATGTGATCTATGGATGCAATTATATGTATCTTAAATGCGATGGATGCAAACGGGTATCCGAAAAGTTATAAAACTATAAAATGGTAATGTGGGATGTACAACTAAGCAATATGTGATATAAATATTGATATAATAATATTAATATGGATAGCATATTCAAAGCGATTAATAACTATAAAAGTGGTATTGATTAACCATGCACAAGAAAGTTCCGTTCAGAAATTCAGCGTCACCCTAATTTGTAAAATAGCTTAAAAATAACAAACGTTCTCCAAAAGGGACGTGTCTTATACCAAAACAAAGATAATTAAATAAGGTTTTCATTTTTATAAGTATAAGCATCTCAGGTTGTCCCTACAAAAAGCTATGAACATTCTAAGTTGAAAGTTTGCTGCTGGAATTTCCCTGGACAGCGGTTTAGAGACATTTTCATTTGCATTTTACGTTATTTAAACAATTTATTTTGCAAGTAAATATTTCATAGAGTTATAGTATTATGAGTTAGATTCGTAACGAACTAAAGAACGTATACTAATGATTTTTCTATGATTTATAATGAATTTTATAAGGTAAGGTGTACAGTAAATTTCAGATTTGTCGTATCCGCTTTTTCAACGACGTTTCATATGTAAACTATAATATTTTCAAATGTATAACATTATAAAATGCAGATTATAAACTAATTAAAATAATAATAATAAGAAATATTACGACGATATATATTTTAAATGATATGGATGCAGTATAATGTAATCTAGTATGTCACAAGATAAGGTTTCATGATCTAGATTTAATATGATATAAACGGATGCAAACGGAACATCGAAACATTATAAAATTAAACATGGGGCACTAGATTTAAACTATAGGTATGGTATTTATTTAAATAGGTATAAAATAAATTATATAGCATGTAGCAAGATTAACTTGCCTAGACGGAACAAGACCGAATGTGTACGGAACTTTCTTCGTCGGCGAAATGTCGCGACGCGTGCACGGTACACGGAACGGTTCCAAACAACGCATGAAAGTGATCACGCAAGTCAGGTACATTCACTGGATCACTCGGATCGTCGGCGACAAGCACGGCTCCGGCGGTGATCACCGGAATCAAGAAATAAGATCAAGAAAAAGAAAGAAGAAGTAAGAAGAAGATGTTGTGTATTAAATAAGGAAAGAAAAATTAACTAAATAAATATATATATGCAGAGGAGAGAGAGAGAGAGAGAAAGGAGTTGTTAGTTTATTAGGCAATTAGATTTAAAATTTTAAAAGATTTTTAGATTTAAAATTTTAGATAAGAGATTTCAGTTTGTTAAAGAAATCATATGAAAATATTTAAACTAAATTTTAAAATTAAATAAATTGAATTTTGGCGGGATACAAAAATATTTCAAAACGCGCCCCGGTCGGGTCTAAAAATTCAGATTTAAAATACGAAAAATATGTGCGACTTTCAAAATTCAAAATGAATGCTCAGGTAACGAAAATGCATACCCCAAGAACGGATGCACGTACATGCGCGTAGCCATCCAAACACGTTCGTTTCACTGAACGGGTTGAGAACAAGATGCGCGGATGCTACCACGGGGTTAGGGGTATCATGTAGGCTATGAAATGCAATTTTAAATTATTTTACATGACCTAAAATGTTATATGGTAAAATATGCAATGCCAGGTAAAATGCCAGTATGCAGTATACATGAGATGCACGTGTCTATATAACAACTCAGAGTAAACTATAAATATGAATCAAATAGGTTCAAGCAAGCGGGTCGGGTCGAATGCAATGTAAAATGTAAAATACTATTCGCACCCAAAACACGATAAATCAGGAAAATACCACAATTAAGAAAATACGAGAACTGGAATTGGTATAAATGAACTAGGATGTTACATTATACCCAACTACAAAAGAATTTCGTCCTCGAAATTCCAAGAACAAGAAAGGATAAACAATCAACAAACTACAAGAATAGATGTGGAAACTTCTGTCGGATTTCATCTTCTCGTTCCCAAGTTGATTCTCCATGCGAGCGATTTCCCCAAGAAACAAGTACGAGAGGGATAACCTTGTTCTTAAGAACATTTTCCCTTCGATCCACAATCAACATCGGTCGTTCCTCAAAGGTTAAATCTTCTCGTACAGTCAGCTATGAATGATCCAGCACGTATGCTTCATCTCGAACATACTTACGGAGTTGAGATACATGAGACATGTCATGAACATTCGCCAAAGATTGCGGTAACGCCAAACGATACGTCACCTCTCCAATACGCTCCAAAATCTCAAAGGTCCAACGAGTCGAGGACTAAGCTTTCCTCAACTTCCGAAACGAATCACTCCTCTAGTCGGTGATATCTTCAAGAATACCAAATCACCAATGGCGAACTCTAGAAGTCTTCTCGATATATCTGCCCAACTCTTTTGTCAGTCGTGTACTGCTTTAAAATGATTCCAAATAGTATTAACCGCCTCAACTGTCTGCCCAACCGAATCCGGTCCCAACAATCTTTGTTCATCGACATCGTTCCAATAGACAGGTGAACGACACTTGCGACCATATAAAGCCTCGAATGGAGCCATCTGAATAGTCGCCTGAAAACTGTCATTGTAAGAAAACTCCACTAAGTGTAGATTATCCTCCCATCAACCCTTGAAGTCTAACATGCAAGCTCTCAACATGTTCTCAAGAGTTTGGATCATTCTCTCCGACCGGCCATCTGTTTGAGGATGGTAAGTTGTGATAAACTTCAATCAAGTCCCCAAACTTTCCTGTAAGCTCCTCCAAAATGTGGTGAGAAACGGGTGTCACGGTCGGACACGATACTCACCGGCACTCCATGCAATCTTACAATCTCCTGCATGTACCGTTCTACCAAAGCTTCTATTGATTGACCAACACGAAATGGTATGAAATGAGCTGCCTTAGTCAATCGATCAACAATCACCCAAACTGCATTGTTGCCTTTTGGACTCCACGGTAGAGCTGTCACGAAATCCATGGTTATATGTTCCCACTTCCACTGATCGGAAGTGGTTGCAATAAACCGGCAACCCTTTGATGTTCAGCCTTAACTTGCTGACACCCAAGCACTTTGCCACAAAGCGGGCAATCTCCCGCTTCATGCCTTCCCACCAGAAATATTGCCGTAGATCTCGGTACATATTTGTGCCTCCTGGATGTACGGAATATGCGGAACTGTGCGTCTCCTTCATAACTTCTTCGCGGATGTCTCCCTTTGGCACACACAACGACTACCATATCGTAACGAACCCTCTTCATGAACCAATGAGTCCGTTCGAAGTTCAGCTTCAACCCGTTCTCGAAACTTCTGCAATCTAGGGTCCTATAACTGCGCTGCTGTAATATTCTCGATCAACGACGACTGTACTTGCAGCTGCATCAACTGTCCCGACGAATGCGGTAGAAAAATCTCCAAGTCAAATCTTCGAAAGTATTCAATAAGTTCCTTCTGAGTAGTCGACGTCTGAATTGCTGGCAACCGACTAAGCGTATCCGGTACAACATTAACTTTCCCCGGATGGTACTTAAGATCGAGATCGTAGTCAGCCGTCAGCTTCAACCATCTACGCTGTCTCACAATTAGCTCCTTCTGAGCGAACACGTACTTTAGGCTTTTGTGATCGGTGAATATTTTGACCCCTTTCGCCCAATAAGTAGTGTCTCCAAATCTTCAAAGCGAAAATCCCAGCTGCTAACTTCAAGTCATGGGTTGGGTAATTCTTCTCATGGGTTTTCAACTGTCTCGATACGTAAGTTGTAACCTTCCCATGCTGCACCAAAACATATCCCAATTCTTTCTCCGGTGCGTCGCTGTGAATCACCAATTCTCCGGAACCGTCTGGTACGGTCAAAATAAGAGCGGTTATCAACCTCTGTTTCAACGTCTCGAAAGCTGACGCACACCTACCAGTCCCCACAAATGGTACTTTCTTGCGCGTAAGCTTGGTCAAAGGCTCTTCCAGACGAGCAAAGTTCTCCATGAACCTCCTGTAATACCCGGCAAGTCCAAGAAAGCTTCTTATCTCTGCAACATTATTCGGAATCGGCCAATCTCGAACTGCTGCAATCCTCTCGGGATCAACGGTGATTCCATCACCGGATACGACATGCCAAAAAACTTCACTTCTTCAAGCCAAAACCCGCACTTGCTCATCTTAGCATACAATCTTTCTTGCCTCAATGTCTGCAGTGCGATCTTCAAGTGTTATGCACGCTCTTCAATACTCCTTTGAGTAGACCAAAATATCATCAACGAACACCACTATAAACTGGTCCAAGAATGGTGAAAAGATTCGGTTCATCAAGTCCATAAATATCACCGGTGCATTCGTGACTCCGAATGGCATCACTAAATACTCGTAATATCCATATCGAGTTCGGAACGCAGTCTTGCAAATATCTTCTGATTTAACTCGGACCTGATGATATCCGGATTGCAAATCCAATTTCGAGAATACCCTCGCGCCACTGAGTTGCTCGAATAATTCGCCAATGCGAGGGATCGGGTACTTGTTCTTAATAGTCACCCGGTTTAATTCTCGATAATCGATGCACATTCTCCTTGTGCCATCTTTCTTCTTTACTAGAAGAACTGGAGCTCCCCAAGGTGAGTTATTGCTGCGAATCCAACCCTTCTCAAGCAATTCAGTACCTGCTTCTTGACTTCTTCCAACTCCACTGGTGCCATCGGGAAATACGCCTTTGAGATTGGCGCTGCACCAGGAAAAAGATCAATCGCGAACTCCACGTCTCGCTTCGGCGGTAAACCTGATATGTCTTCAAACACGTCCATGAAACTCTCGAATATAGCCAGCGCTTCTTCCTTATCCACTTCCATCGGCGAAAGAACATTATTTGTCGGCCTAGCCCTAAACTCGACTGGCCCGACAGATCCGCTTCCTCCAGCAAAACAAGCTCCGGATGTCCGGGAATCTGGAGAATCACTTTCCTTTCCTTACAATCAATATGAGCATGAAAAGTGCCACGAAAATCCATTCCCAAGACAAAAACAAACAAAGGGATGCACCAGAATTGAATAAGCCTAATGCGGGGAAAACATGAACAGGTAAGATACTGAGATGACTTCATCCGAAGTCAAGATACTGAAAAGGATTAAGCATGATAAACGTGATCCAAGCTGGCGATAAAATAATAACTGGTAAGCAATGAAACCGAGAGCGGCAAGGTAATATAACGATCATGAAACAAGGGAATGAATTAAGACCAGGACTCCAAGTTACTTAAATAGAGTACCGCATTGTAACCATGCTGCAGTTCATGGGTACAATTACATAACTCCACTCAAGTCGCCCAAATTCTAGTATCAGAATCAAGAAACAGGGAGAAACAATGGTGAACCAAAAAGGTTTCAAGTCGAGATGCAAGCGGTTTGCATATCGTCAAGGCGAAGGATAAAAGAAGGATATGATTCAAGAATTACGATAACAAGGTGGCAGGACATGTTCCTAATCACGAGTATTCTGATTCGTGTATTGGGTCCAATACCCAACTACAAAAAAACCAAACTCGATTAACCTATATCCTATGTCTCTGATACCAAAAGAACCATGTCACGCCCCGCTTCCCAGAGTATGCTAAGGTAGGCATGTGACATAGCCAACCATACTACCTGTGGAAAGGAAAAATCCTTCTACAGTCACATTACGGCTGTAGAGATATCAAGAACAGGAAAGTAGACCAAACTATCTAGTACATGTCCATGAGCCAGAATAAATGAGTCAAGAAATAATATAGTATGCGGAAGCAAAGGATCAAATGAACACCTGGAAAGTAAGGCTGGATACCAACAGGATCCTTACCGCTCGATCTAACAACGGCAAAATTCCTGATCAGTCTACAACAAAGGTAGAGGATCTGGGCCATGCAAAACCCAGACGTCAGCGCGTCATAACATCAAGCAATAATATATAAACAGGGTAGCAAGACATGCAAGTATGATCATAAAAGGTAAAGCAAGTGTAACAGCAATGTAAATCAGGACAGTGACAAGTTGTGTGCAGTGAGTAATCTAAACTGGTCTATTGGGTTAAATACTCTCAAGTCTTTGAAATCAATTTGATGAATCGTCGATGTAACTCAATAGTATCCCGTGCATGCCCGGGACCACGGTCTACAGACTCTCGGGCTGAAACCGAGACGTGCCGCTAGGCAGTAAAAGGTAGCAGGTACAGACGAGTGATGTCAGCATCATCACTCCGGGGCTGGCCTAGCCCGTAAGACTGATCAGAACAGGTATCGAACTGTTGAGTTACAAGTCAGGTTTCATTATTGATTTCCCCATACCCCCAAGTTATGTATGTCAAGTCAGGTATTCAGTAATCAAGAACTAATGCCAACACAGGAGCAGGTAGGTGCAGGTTTGTCTGGATAGACAACAGGAACGGTCCGTAAGGACTACAGGTTATGCTTGTTGGCATTAGACACAAGATCAGGTAACAGGTAAAGCCATGATACATCAGGTCAAGCCAGGTAATGTATAAAGGTGTCATGTCATGTCAAGAGTGTACGGTACCATGTCATGTCAAGTAGGAAGTGTAACAGGTCATGTCAGGAAGTACAAGATATCATGTGGGTGCTCATAATCAAACTAACATAAGCATGTGTATAAATAAACAAGCATGGGTACTATCATAACAATAAACTGGAACATGTAATATGATATGCAAATAGATATAATTTCAAGGATATGGATGCACAGTTATCGATTAGGGTTACATTTATAGTTCCAATATTAATTAGGATGCAATTTATTAAATATGGAGTGTTAATATCACAGTATTATGTAGTAATGTGATCTATGGATGCAATTATATGTATCTTAAATGCGATGGATGCAAACGGGTATCCGAAAAGTTATAAAACTATAAAATGGTAATGTGGGATGTACAACTAAGCAATATGTGATATAAATATTGATATAATAATATTAAAATGGATAGCATATTCAAAGCGATTAATAACTATAAAAGTGGTATTGATTAACCATGCACAAGAAAGTTCCGTTCAGAAATTCAGCGTCACCCTAATTTGTAAAATAGCTTAAAAATAACAAACGTTCTCCAAAAGGGACGTTTCTTATACCAAAACAAAGATAATTCAATAAGGTTTTCATTTTTATAAGTATAAGCATCTCAGGTTTTCCCTACAAAAAACTATGAACATTCTAAGTTGAAAGTTTGCTGCTGGAATTTCCCTGGACAGCGGTTTAGAGACATTTTCATTTGCATTTTACGTTATTTAAACAATTTATTTTGCAAGTAAATATTTCATAGAGTTATAGTATTATGAGTTAGCTTCTAACGAACTAAAGAACGTATACTAATGATTTTTCTATGATTTATAATAAATTGTATAAGGTAAGGTGTACAGTAAATTTCAGATTTGTCGTATCCGCTTTTTCAACGACGTTTCATGTGTAAACTATAATATTTTCAAATGTATAACATTATAAAATGCAGATTATAAACTAATTAAAAAAATAATAATAAGAAATATTACGACGATATATATTTTAAATGATATGGATGCAGTATAATGTAATCTAGTATGTCACAAGATAAGGTTTCATGATCTAGATTTAATATGATATAAACGGATGCAAACGGAACATCGAAACGTTATAAAATTAAACATGGGGCACTAGATTTAAACTATAGGTATGGTATTTATTTAAATAGGTATAAAATGAATTATATAGCATGTAGCAAGATTAACTTGCCTAGACGGAACAAGACCGGATGTGTACGGAACTTCCTTCGTCGGCGAAATGTCGCGACGCGTGCACGGTACACGGAACGGTTCCAAACAACGCACGAGAGTGATCACGTAAGTCAGGTACGTTCACTGGATCACTCGGATCGTCGGCGACGAGCACGGCTCCGACGGTGATCACCGGAATCAAGAAACAAGATCAAGAAAAAGAAAGAAGAAGTAAGAAGAAGATGTTGTGTATTAAATAAGGAAAGAAAAATTAACTAAATAAATATATATATGCAGAGGAGAGAGAGAGAGAGAAAGGAGTTGTTAGTTTATTAGGCAATTAGATTTAAAATTTTAAAAGAATTTTAGATTTAAAATTTTAAATAAGAGGTTTCAGTTTGTTAAAGAAATCATATGAAAATATTTAAACTAAATTTTAAAATTAAATAAATTGAATTTTGGCGGGATACAAAAATATTTCAAAACGCGCCCGGGTCAGGTCTAAAAATTCAGATTTAAAATACGAAAAATATGTGCGAATTTCAAAATTCAAAATGAATGCTCAGGTAACGAAAATGCATACCCCAAGAACGGATGCACGTACATGCGCGTAGCCATCCAAACACGTTCGTTTCACTGAACGGGACGAGAACAAGATGCGCGGATGCTACCACGAGATTAGGGGTATCATGCAGGGTATGAAATGCAATTTTAAATTATTTTACACGACCTAAAATGTTATATGGTAAAATATGCAATGCCAGATAAAATACCAGTATACAGTATACATGAGATGCACGTGTCTATATAACAACTCAGGGTAAACTATAAATATAAATCAAATAGGTTCAAGCAAGCGGGTCGGGTCAATGCAATGTAAAATGTAAAATACTATTCGCACTCAAAACACGATAAATCAGGAAAATAACACAATTAAGGAAATACGAGAACTGGAATTGGTATAAATGAATTAGGATGTTACACACTAACCCTGACACTAACCCCAAAATTAACCCTAACCCAAAATAACCTAAACGTAACCCCAAAATTATTAATCCAAATGCTAACCCTAAAATTAGCCTTAACACCAACCATAAAATTATCCCTTTTTCTAAATCTAAAATTAACCATAAAACTAAAATTATTTCTGAAATTAACCTTAATCCTAAAATTAGTCTCAACACTAACCCTAAAATTATTTAAATTTAACAAAATTTCAAACAATCTAAATAAATTAATAAACCAACTCACCGATTGGCGTCGGAGGCTGAGGCCAGAGGTGCTTGGAGAGAAGGAGCCTAGGAGGCGGCTGGGGTTTGAAGTGGAGGGAACCGGCCAGGAAGCGTGCTTGGAGAGGAGGAGACGGGTGGAGGCTCAAAGAGGGTTTAGATCAGGTAGAGGAGGGGAAAAGGGGAGGAGGCGGGTGAAGGGCTGAGATCAGAGGCCGGCGGAGTATGGATCGAGCAGCCGGAGGATTTATTTTGGTGACCGATGGAAAAGGAGGGGAGAGAGGGCCAGGGATTTTTCAAGAGGGAGGGAGGAAAAATGGGAGGAAAAATTAACAAATGGGGAAAGAGGAGGGGGTCACGGGAAATTGTTGATTTCGGTCAACAATATTTTTGATGGAAATTAGCCGTCGAAATAACTGTTGATTAAAGCCAATAAAATTTCAATTTATTTCAACGGGACGTGACTTATTTGGACGGAAATATTCCGTCGAAATAAAGCTCAACAAATTCGCCGTCAATTGGGTCATTTTCCTGTAGTGCTGCTGCAGCAATTCTAATTTCCTTACACTAAACATCGATATATCACATGAAAATCCAACACTTCTTCTGGATTTTTCAATAAATGCGAGAACCACAATTCAAATAATGTGTTCAAACATCAGTTTCTCAACATCAGAGAAGCACCTTTTATGATCCATCGTTTCTATAATCAAAAAACAAATCAGCTTCTAACCAAAGATTGGTAACTCATAACTATAAAGCCTATAACTCACACTACGTTTTTAGCAGCTGCCAGTCTGACCGGTGAAGCAGTAATGTGCGTAAGTTGCCATCGTTTTCATCGAGCAACAGAACCAAACATCAACTTCTAAATTGCATCCTAAGAAAAGCTCTAAATCTCAACCCTCCTATTTGAAACTTGAAGGCATGAACTTGGGAGTTGGGACCAAGTTACTAGCAGCTGCATGCAATTTGCCTCAACTTTGAGATGCTTTGGGCCCACACAAAATATGGACGCCAATGCACGGCCCCTGCTTTTCATATTAAAATTCTTATTTTGGGTATTTCAAACAAATTTTTATTTTTATACGAGTTCGATTATGATCCTATGGGAAGGATTCTTCCCAATTTTTCATCATGAGAGAGAGAGAGAGGAATGTGTGTTTTCAAGCTTGTTCCAAAGAAAAAGCTTCCATTGGTAGATTAAGCTGGTGTGATTTTATTAATGGGCAGGAGATGCTATTCATGTGCTAAATTGAATTTTGAACTTCTATTAGACAGATATGTTTACTATATCATGTCTTTAAACTATTCTGAAATTGAAATTATCTGTCTGGAACCTGAGCGGCTATATATTTTCTCAGAAACCCCCTTCATTAGTTTTATGTTAAAGATAACTTTTATGTGCAGAACACCTACTTAGACCAAAATATCCCTAATAATTGAAATTATCTAGGCTATAGATTTTCTTCTCCAAGTTAGCTTTTCCATAATAATAAATAGTTGTTTAGATTTTTATTTTTTTTTCTGATTATACAATTCAATGTTTTTATTTTTGAATTATTTTCAACTTTCTTGCCATTTGATTATAAATTTTGAGTATTGAGGGGTGATTTATTATATAAGGGTATAATAGACATTTAACAATTACAGTTTACCCCATTTGGGAGCAGTTACCAATAATAAAACAAGAAAAGCATAATTTAATGAAAAACACTGAAAGTTAGGGGTATATATCAGTGAAATTTACCCTTTTTAGTTGGCATTAGTTGCCGTTGTACATCCAAGCTGCTTTGATCTACCATTAGCACCAAGAAGAAAGAAAGAACAAGAAATAAGGGGGGAAGAGACCAAGAAAAACATAACTAAAGGAAAGAGCTAAACAAGCTTTTTAAAATATTTCAGCTGCAATAGTACAAGAACAATTTTTTTTATACATATCTTTTATGCTAATAATGAGACATGAATGTGAAACCATATGGCAATACACAACTTATAATCTAATTGTATACACTTGATGCTCCACATCTCTATAATAAACACAGATAAGGTTACAAAATAATACAAAAGTTCTGTCAAGCTCGAGAGGTGCATCCTGAATCCATACATCTTTATTAATACACAAACATTTTATGCTAACAAATGACACCGACTTATTTTGAAGTAACATGAGAGGAGATCTTATTATTGAGTTATTGATGCAAGATCCCAAGGCTCCTCGTGTTTTTATGCTATATGTAATTTTTGACGATCTCTATTTCAGCACAATTTATTTGTATAAGCTGGCAATCTGCTCTTTGTATCGTTCAGCCACTTTGTCTCTTCTAATTTTCATTGTTGGAGTCATTAGGCCATTATCAATCTGAAATCATACATATAAGAGAAAGAGAAAAAGAAACGTCTAGGCTAATAATGGGCAAGCTAAGTGAAAAAATGAAAGAGGGAAATTAAGATTCGGTTTTGCCCCATACCGTAAACGGTTCATCCACGATTATTATTGGTCCAATTTGAAAAGAGCAACCCGAAGTCCTGCATTAAGATGAAATTGTTATTGAAACGATACCAATCTAAACTGAATACATTCAAATTTATGTTGCTTTGCAGATTTTCCTGAAAGAAGTATGCATCCAAAATAGTTAAATATCTATTTAAGCAAGAAAGGACATATGGTTGGTAAAGATGATGCTTTTAATAATAAATCTGATTATAGATTTTGAAAGGAATATAAAAATAGAAATAAATAGTTGCTGATATATAGAGAGTTGATAAAGAGAGAACACAACAATAATGATTCCGATACATATGATCTATACATACCTCATAAATTGGAGTGTGATAAACTATCAATTTTAATATAAATAATGCTAAATAAAGAGCCCTAGATTAATAGAAGCAGAGGAAATTGACTCGACAACGATTTTATTTCCGGAGAACAATTAATATATCTCCAAATGCCGAAACATGATCAACTAAGACGAAAATAAACCGTTATTTGGTGTTAAGATTACGGGTGAGAATAGTTGATGGAAATTAAAGTACATCACGGAACAAGTTTTATCCATACGGATAGTCATTACAAACTAAAATCAATTAAACAAACATGAACAATTAAACTATATCAGGAGAGAGAAACAAAACAAATGCAAGTACCTCATATGGATATTATACTATTAAATCTATTTAAACAATCATCAAATGTAATTAAATAATGTCCATATTGATAAGCACCCTAAATCTATTTGTCGAAGCACTTTGAATGGATAAGAAAAATGTACGTACATACAAAAGCATGTATTAATAATAATCAATCATACCTTTGCAGCAAAGTGCGAGTCAAGAATATCAGTTAAAATCATTAAAACATAAAAATTAATAAAGAAGCAATTTTTACCATGTTCTTAATTCATCATACAACAGACTCAGCCTTTTCTCTTTACTGAGCTCGACAGCATCACTATTCAGAACTGACAGTTTTTTTGCTAAAGTTAAAACTTCATCCTGGTCTGGCACAATTAAAGCACCAAGGCGTCGTTGATCCTACAAAATTGTGTGCAGTTAAGAGGTTAAAAATAAAAATAAAAATATCACCTTTTCTTTCGCTTCTTTATTTGAACAGATGTGGAACAGTGGAGAGGCGGGGAGTCAAAAGGGCTGGAGAAGGTTTCAGAAACATTGGCAGAATAATATCGAGTAACCATATCTCATTAGAGAAAAAAGCGGATTTATTTAGCATCACCAATAAAGAAATTTTCCTAGAACCTCCAACAAAAATGCTGACATGAGCAACAGTTATTATTTAGTTTCCAGCCTTATTTGGGGATTTGATTTCTAGTTCCTATGTAAATATTCTGCAAATTCCAGAAATACTGTGAAAGGTGTTGGATGGGATTATTGTACATTGCTGTATTTATTTAGTTTTAAAGGTCTTTGTTACCTTTGAAAGCCTTTTAAGCTAGACTAAGGCTAAGCGGAAATTAGGAATGACATCATGTGTGATTAGGAATGCCAAATAATTGTTCTCACAGCCAAAATTATTACTGACGCACATTACAAGACAAATAACAAAACTGAATATACATTCCTAGAAGATAATTTTATAGTTAGAACAATAGATGCAGCAAACATTTTGGTTATCTCAAAGTCATCAATACTAACATATAGGCCAAACAGATAACCGAAATCTTTTTAAGTTTCACTTCCCCTCACCTGACCGACGACTATAATTTGTTGGATCAAACTGCTCCTCATGGCAGCTTCCTCCAGTTCTGACGGTTCCACATTTTCGCCTAAAAATTTCAAGAAAACAAAGGTGTCAATATCAAATCCCTTGCCAAAGCTGGGGCATAAATATGATGAGCTACAACATCCCATTATATTCACTCAAGAATTATAAAATGAATTCTTAACTGCCAAAAGATTATTTTTCTTACAGTCGAAAAAATTAAAACAAAAACTATTAGTGAAAAAATAAAATCAAAAAACAAGTTTGATACATGGCCATCAAGAGAAAGAAAGAAAGAATCTAATGCACTCTGCATGTACAAATTTACTAGGAACTTGCATCATTTACTTTTCTATAATAATAAAAATATATCTCAAAACTAAAAGGAAATCCTTCATGAAAATGCATAAAAAGAATATTAAAGAAAAATGCTTAACCTACCGGCTAATATTTAGGTGTTATGGGTCCCACCACTTTCTCTTGGGTAGATTTGGGTAGGATTTCAAACCGGTAGGTAAAGTATTACTCATTATTAAATCAAAATTGTAGATGAACAAATTAGTGGTAGAACACTGCGTTAGTTGAGCAATTCTCTTGGCAGCTTCAGAATATCTGATTGTGTAGTTCCTATCCCATCAATACAGTTTGTATGTACACTATCATGAAGCATCACAGTTTAGTGTTTGAAAAGTATAAAGTCTAGTGTTTTAGATGTGTGTGTATGTGTGGCTGGCATGTCAGAAGTAAAACAGTTGCTCTTTGGACTTCCTATTGTTGTGATGCAATAGTAAACTATGCATGGTAATTGCACAAAGAAGATCAAAATTTACAATTGTTCAAAGAGAACTTGGAATTTTAAATTGCTGAGAATCAGATAAATATAAAAAGCTGACTCTTAGATATACCAGTGCTAAGAACTATTGTATCCTTTGCACGTCCTTCCAAAACAATCATTCCTCTGCATTCACGATGTCGCCCTGCAGTATGTTTGGGAGCAATCCAACCTATATCACCAGTATTGAACCAGCCCTCCTCATCGATAGCTCCACTTGTAGCTGATGGATTCTATTAATAATGAAAGGTACAGAACAGGAGATAATAATACGATAATAACATCAGAGGTTCACAAACATAATTTAAAAAATTGGCTTCAGCTTTAAATTTAGAAGCACACATTGACGACAAAAAATCATTATTTTGCATGGTTACAGAAGACCTGCCGACTTCTTTAAGTAAAGAGTGATCTGACACTAGATATGGAAGTATAAGTTTAGTGAATAAATAATTGAGCTGGATAGATAATAACTATATATTTCAACAAAGCAATTCTAAACGCTCTTGTTTTATACTTATTATAATAGAATAGTAAAATACAATAGAATTTTAGCTTTCAAGGAACCATCAACCAAAGGTGATTAAGTGAATATATATGAAGATATAGGTTGCCAGCTTGCCATGTTTGGATTTGTTTTGATTGTACAGGTCTTAGAGGTCGCATCAATTCTGGATAGTGGATACTTTTTTGTGTGAATGGTCATGCCTCATGAGTAATGGAAAACTACTCAAAAGGTTTTTAGTATATTGATTAATGGTTCATCTATTATAAACTCCTCATATCATTTAAATACACCCACAAATAATAAAGATATGCAGAACACTAGAGGAAGGCACTGATTGACTTCTTGGATCCCCCTAATTGATACCATATCTAGTTTATTTTCGTTGTGTTGTAATCAAAATGATTTTGAGATTTTGTGGGTGGAAAAAAGTGTTCATAGTTTCCCAATAAATTATTAGTTAAAAGCTCGACATTTTCTAATGGAGGGGAACTAGAGTGCATCCATGAACCCATATCCTTCCAGTTTGAGGAACATGGAAAAGGAGAAAAATAAAACTAGAAATCTCCGTTTTGAAGAAACTTATAAATAAGATCAAGGAAATTAAAGATTACGATGTATGGAGGGAACACGTATTAAGTCAAAATGGTAATGGTGGTGGTGTCGGCTTTAGATTCCAATCTTTGTATGTAACATGGATATAATACGACATAGATTCACTCATTCTTGTTTGTCCGTGAAAATATAGAATATTTAGGTCCATGCATACTGAAAGTAATTAGACCTAAAATATGTGATGCTGCAGTACATAGTTCTCTGGACATGAACTATAATCGGCTGGTTGTCTGAAGATTATGTTTCTAGAGGGATTCTGCACCAACTTTTTGTAATGTAAAAATGACAATCAGCTCAGAATCAGATAGAAATATAATGGTCACCTTGTAGTAGCCTTTCATCACCTGCGCCCCCCTGATTTTGACAATGCCCTTTGAACCATCTGGAAGAACACTACCAGTTTCAATGTCAACAATCTTAATCTCTGTGTCATGAAGTGGGTGCCCAATTGTACCAAGTACCTTTAAAAGAGAACTTTCTGTTAGAAGTGGTCATACAATCTAAAGTTCATTGTGCAAGTCTATTTTAGTACCAAAGAGAAAAGAGTAGAAAAGAATAAGTTCTCCTTTAAAGCAAAGTATATGTATCGTAGTAAAGGTCCAGTAAGATGGATATCTACAATTAACCAAAAAGAAAGTCCTCAAAAATCTAAACCCATGGCTTAAAATTTTGCTATTTTCATGTAATAGACTATCACCGAGCAGAATAGAGTGCATTTGTCTACTATACCTTACAGACCGCTAGCGTTTTGACACATCTTAAATTAAAAAATATCGAAAGTATAAGTGAATTTGTTAATTTTGTAATTTAACTATATCTATGACGTATTATTTTAATTTATCATTAATGTATTCGAAATCTTTTGATTTTTTAAGAAGATGGCTAAAGATGGTAAATTTGTTATAGTAGTTGGAGTTTTTGTTAACCATAATAATTTTTGTTTAAAAATACTTTTAAGGCTTTTATAATTATTGATTCTATAGAATTTTTTTAACAAAAAAGTTGATGATGTAGGCGGTCTTAGAATTAAGAATTTTTCTCATTTTTCTGAATATTAAATTCCAAAAAAAATATGTGACAGCGCCACACGCCCCCCTCCTCTTTGCATTATTGTAGTAGAGATATTCTGTAATAGACCACAAAAAGTTCAAAAGTAATTTGTCAACGGTTAGAAAGTTCTCATAAATGTAGTGAATGATATTACGCACCGAAACCACATGGTTTGAAGATATTACAGGTTGTCTTACATATAATGGAAATAGATGACTAGAATGATAAAGATCCCTAAAATACCAATCGTTCGACAACTAATGAAGTAATTTTTTTTTGTATTTTCCTAAGTTGATGCAGTCATGATAATCAAGAATAAAGATTGATGTTGTTATGATTTTAGTTTTAATTTTTCTATCTTCAGTTATTGTGTCTGTTCGTTTGAAATTGTTTAGAGTGCTAGTTTGTTTGGATCAAGGTTTAAAATCTTGATATCGGGATCTGTATCCGACAATCACTTTTGGGATCATAGTAAACACTCTCGGTCGTATCGTATCAGAATATCGGATTTTTATACTGCTTAAGAGTCTTTTTTAAAGAAACAGGAAAACGTTATAAACAAACATTTAAAGTAACTATAAAAAATTTGTCAAATTCTTTTGTCATTAATGATGTCTAAAATCGTATCAATAAGGTCAAACTAACCCTAATAACCCAATAACCTACAATAAATCTATTAAACCATTAATGAACCGAACCCATTAATAAACCTACTAACCATTAATAAACTTAATATGGTAACCTCATTATAAAATAATAAACACAATATTACTTGGTATCGGAAGATATCTTCTCGGAACCGGGCAGTCATTTTTGGGATTGGATTGAAATTGACTATCTCGGACGCGGATCGACTCAGATTTCCAACGATGGTTTGAATCTATCATGTAGTTTATATGTCAAGTTGAGTTTGTTTAGGTTAGGTTGTCGGTTTAAATTTTAGTTTGAATAAATCCTTTAGTTTTGAGAATTGTTTTAGATTTGATTTGGTTGTTACGAAATCTTATCTCTATTATTTGTAATACTCCTATAAAGGAAGACCTATGTAATCAATGAAAAGATGATTTTGGAAATGAATGGAATTTGTTTGAGTTAAGTAAATTCTCTTTTCTCTCTTCTTTTCTTTTTTCTTCAAGTTAAATTCTTCTTAATATCTTCTCTAAATATCATCCTCTTCAAAATCTCTCTAAATTCACTTCTTGGGGGTCCTAGACTGGATTCTTTACCTAAATTCTCTTCTTGGAAATCTATACTATATTCTTAATGTAAATTCTTCTTATCTACTTATTCTCTTTCTCCAAATTATCCTTATCATCTCTTTCTCAAACTCCATTCTTCTTCCGCTTCCGGTGCTACATCATAAATAAAAGACACTCTTTTAGAGTACCTGACTTAATGTCCATAAATGTTTCATTTCCTTACATTGGCATTATTAGAGATGTTTGATGTTTGTATCTGTGTATACACATACCACATACCCATTTCAGGCTGTGACAATGTAGTGAGAAACGATAGCCTATTGAAGTCTAGTTGAGCCATTGGATATTTTGGCAGCATTCGATTTCTCTCTAATTCTAATCTAGATACAGCTATTGTATCAAAATAATCTTTGTTGTATATTAACCTTAAGTTGTTACTTAAATTATCATTACTCAGTATTTTACGCATGACCAATTTATTTTGCTTTTAAATTCCCATGTCCTCTTAAACTATGAAAGTTGATTATTTCTCAAAGTTTGTTCAGTAGGGTGTCTATTTATTTCTGCAATAGGCTCCTTGTTAGTAAGGCTTAGGCCCTTAACACTCGGCAACACCACACCTTATATACCACTTCAAACGAAGAAAGTTTGTATCAGTGGCAACACTTCTTCCTACTGTTGTAGAGGACAGAATATCTTAGAGTCTTCAACAAGAAAGAAACACATTTCAAAATAATGGAAAATCAATTCTTGTCTATGCGCAACCCTATAGTTCTTTTCCCCTACCAGCAGGAGCCATAATGTTGGGAGGAAAAACTTTTACATTGCAAATAGGTCGCCGAGCAGCTACGACAGGAGATGTTTCTGTTAGACCATAACCATTCTGCACCTTCACACCAATTGCCTGAACAAAACAGTAGTAAATAATTAACAATTTAGCCGCAGATGGATGCTACAAAGACAATATATATATATACCTCAAAAAACTTGTCAATATGCATTGGCAAACTTCCTCCCCCACTTATACCAGCCTGCAATGTGTCATACAAATCTCTGCAATTTATTCAAATAGAAGCATTGCTTAAACTAGTCATTTTAGCTAAAATGAGAAAAATCAATGTTGATAAGAAGAGAGAGGATTTCAACTCCAGAGAAGAAGACTAATGTCTTGATTTTACCTTTGATATTCCTATTGCAGAGTGAATTTTCTTATAAACTACCTTCGTCCCCAAGTTGTGTAATGGCCACAAGATCGCAGCTATAATTCTTCCCCACAGCCAGTCACACAGAAGAACAATGGGCAATTGTTGGTTCTGTTTGTCTGTTAACACTCTTCCCTTTACCATAGAAAACCATTTCATGCAAGGAAAAAAAGAAAGTTAAGCCAGAAGTTCGGCAACAATATTCTTTTTTGGTGCATAGGAAGAAAATCCAGAGGTAATTCAATGAATTTAGTGGCAAAATCTAAACTCCCGTTAACTTCAGGATGAGTTTGTTTTGCTGCAACACAAATTGGTGTGCAATTATGCTTGCACGCTGTTGGAATAAATCCCAAAAGGGAAACAACAAGAGTGCTAGAAGAGTCCCACATCGGGAAAAACAAGAGAAGCACATGGGTATAAGATATAAATGGGCACCCCCACAAAAAGGCTCATATCTTTTGGATGGAACCACAACTATATCGAAAGCCCATGTGCACTCATAAAAAAATCCAACATTCCATATATTTAAAATTCTAACATGCTATTAGAGCCCCAATCCACAATTCCTCCAAAAGAGCAATCTACAAGCTAGCACCAAAAAAGGCGAGTGCCTATTAAAGCCTCTAAAAGTACTGTGTGATCCACATGACTGCCAGTTTTAGACCAAAAAAAACAAGAGGAGATCGTGGTTGCATGTGGGAGCTGGGGAAAGTGCTGGGATAAATCCCAAAAGGGAAACAACAAAGAGTGGAGTAATCCCACATCGAAAAAAAAAGAGAAGCACCTGGGTATAAGATATAGGGCACCCCACAAAAAGGCCTAAGTCTTTTGGACAGCACCTCTAATATCGAAAGCCCATGTGCACTCATAAAAATGCCCAACGCACCAAATATTTAAAATTCTAACACACAACCAAACTCGCAGCAAAAGTAGTAACAATTTACAATTTAAAAATTGTTTGCTCCATTGAAAATGCAAAAATTGCACAAGGGTTCCCTCAACTTCAATTTTCAACCTGTAAATCTTAATTTTTGACCTTTTTCACCTTTATTGGATTGTGAACATAAATATGGAACATCACTCATATGTGCAACTATCTTGCAAGAACAAGTTAACTCAGCGCTACAACTGGATTGCTTGCAACACTGAACTTTTTGTATAGTTGAAAAGGGAAGCTACAATGAAACCAATGAGCGTGAAAGATCAAAGTAAAAACTGCAAAATGCAGGAAATGTGAATGCAACAACAACTTCAGTTGCAGGGAATCAAAACACCGCTTAATGTGCTTGTAAACTAAGAATGTCTAATAGAAATCTTATTGCATTCCAACCTCGTAAACTCTCTTGGCCTCCATGTACAGCAGACTGATTTTGATCAATGTAAGTGCAACAAACTTCCGAGCAGCAGAGCTTGAAGAGATTTGCTTTTGAATAGAACTGCAAATGAGAAAAAAATTAAATATGCTAGTGATTAAACAGGAAGTTGATCAAGTACCAAGAATTATGAAGGTTAAATTCTAAGAACAAATTTTTTTTATAAGCTTCACAATACAAGACACCCACTGATTTTAAAATGTGTCATCTACATTCAATATTTTTATAACTTAGTTAAAGAAAAAGAACACAAAGTGATAATATTAGGTAGGTACGATATCAAACTAATGGAAAGCATCCTGCATATTCTACTATTAGAATACTATGGAGTATGGAGAAGTATTAAGGAACAAATACACATATGTAGCTTCATTCTTTTAAAACTAATGTCTGCTAGTTGAAAAGAATCCTTCAACTATTCAATTATTAGATTTCTATTGAGAAAGCATATGGATTAAATATGGATAGGCAGCTTCTTTGTTTTGGAACTATTGCAGAGACTGACAAGAAATAATTGCCTTTTTTGCGACTGAAAAATGTAGTCTGCTCAAGGTTAAATTGTACCTGAATTTCAATGTGAATAAGAATATTCTAAAATTTTGTGAATGTTATTGTTTATTTACTCACATATACTATTCATCTTTCCAATGCTTATATGTTAACTGTGACCATCTTGAAAATTTTGACTAGTATCCATAAATGATTGCAAGACACATGCCTGGATTATATTAATACCCTCTAAACTATCTTTACCTTGAGCATCATCTTTAATGTATTGATTATATGCAGGGAATTTAATCTATTGGGTATTAGTCATATATGCAGGGAATTTTATCTGTTGGGTATTAATCATATACACAAGGAATTTACTATGTTGGGTATTAATTGTAAATGTATGGTGACGAACAATTTAGTTGCAAAATTTCAAGATACAACATTGAAAGCCATTGTAGAAGGGAAGTATTACAGAAGACTAATCTGGTCGTATTAAGGGATAGGGATCCCAAATTATGTGTGCGGTGAGTAAACATAAATTGTTCAAGTGATGTGCAGTTTGCATTGGACAGCACTAACCTGTACAGTGTTTCATATACCAGAGGAACAGAAATGACATATTGTGGTTGATACTGCTTCAAATCTTCCTATCACAAATTAAATAGCAACAAATAAATTAAGAGACAGGGAGCAAATTAATAGTGCACTTGAAAATTTAATAGAGACTAGTTTATTGTAATGAATGGAAGGGAACTGATTGTCAGAACAAAAAAATAACAAACTAATAAAGAATTTATTATTTAATATTCAAGCATGCAGCATATACCCATGGTTGGTACCTTTAGCTTCTTCACATTTGAGTAAACTTGCTCGATGCCATGGGTGAATATGAAATACTCACAAGCACGCTCATATGCATGCCAAGGTGGAAGCATGCTGACGAACCTGTCTCCAGCTTTGGCAGGCACAATTTCCCACAAGTTCCTTATCTAAAACACCACGCATAGGGGAAAACAAAACTTGAGGATTTGCAATAGAAAAGCTAGATATAATAAAAATTGCAGACAATATATATAAGCTTCTGCATCGGTAGCTATAAAGATCCTTCCTATTAGACTTGTATTGCATTTATGGAACAAATATGGAAAACAATGGCACTCGATAAAACTAGTTTTAGCTGGAATACCTCACTGTTCACAACGTGCGACTACAAAATAGAGAAATAATACTTAAAAACAAGAAAGACATTCATTACACCTGATGCAAGAGGTTTCGATGTGTTAGCATTACACCTTTAGGCGAACCACTTGTTCCACTTGTATACATAAGTGTTGCGATGTCATCAGGATTGATTACTTCACATGCGTAATATTGGCCTACAAGACATCAGAGTATCACCATGAAAGCTCGGTTCATGAAATTGAAGGGAAGTTACCGCTAACAGAAATTCACATTAGGCATGCAAACTAAATGAATTATATTGTTCCCATGTCTGCTCGAACTAAACATAAAAATAAAATAAAAAAGTCTGCTCGAACTGAGTTGCTTTGACTTTACTTAGTTTAACTTAAAATTTTCTAAGCTGCTTTGTCAATTTTCTGAATCCTTCTAAAAACCTCATAAATGACAATTAATTACTCAAATAAGAGTAACTAAAATAAGAAAATCATGTAAACTCGAGTAAGACTTGATCAGGAAACGTCCAAGCTTGAATATACAACTTGGGGGCAAAAATAATAATTGGGTTGAGCTTGAGCATTTGTGTTAACCTTATAGTAACATGATCTGTTGTTTCTAAAATCATTTCAGGGGAATCATTAATCACTTGTTAAGTATGCTCAGCGCATCCACAACCAATGTTTGAACTGCCTCTGATAAAGAAAAGGACCTAGGCCAATCTGTATCAGAGACTCACATTTGTGCAAAATCCATTATTTATTGCATTTCTTTATCTGTCAACTGTTGGGGTAAAAATTTACACCCCGGTTGACCGAGTCAAAGTCAAGATCGACCCCCAAGCTAGGTGGGCCCAAGCCCAGGTCAAGCGGGCCCATGCCCAAGTCGAGCCCGCGGCCAGCCTCCTCCATGCCAAAATATAGACCATGCAATAAATAATTTTTATGTAATTTTTTATACATGAATGTATACAAAACGGGCAGAAAGCCAAATTTTTGTAATCCTATGGCTTATGTGCAAAAATGAAATGGCACATGAGCCATGGGATAGGCAAAATACCATTTTGTGAAGCCCAAGGGGCTATATGCAAACATGTAAGCCTATAAAAGGCAACATGATGATGAATAAAAAAAATACTTTCATTTTCTCAACAAAAAAAAACCCTAAGGTTTGTATTTCGTTCCCTTTTCTGAAGGTCTCAAACTTTCTTTTTTCTTTTGAATTAAATCAAGAGTTTTACTCTTCTTTTTCAAAAACAAGATAGTTTTTCACCACCAAACTCACAAAGGGGAACTTGGATCTGTCTTTAGATCCCAAAAATTAGAGATTTTGAGATCTCACGTCTCTTGATCTTCAAGATCCAGCTAACAGAGGAGGAAGAAGAAGAACCCCTTCTATTAACCCCAAAAACTCACTCAGGAGTCCAACTCCTTACTGATTTCTCTTCCGAGAAATTTTTTTAGGCTAAAAGCCTCTTTTTCTCGCCGGCGCTCAAACGCAGAGCGCCCGCGTGCCGACAAGTGGCGCGCTTGCGCTCGAACGCAAAGCGCCCATGTGCCGACACGTGGCGCGCTTGCACTACAGCGCCCTGCGCTCAAGCGCAAGTCGCCCCCGTGCCGACACGTGACGCGCTTGCGCTCAAGCGCAAGTCGCCCCCGTGCCGACACGTGGCGCGCTTGCGCTCGAGCATCAGGCGCTGAAGCGCAAAGCGCCCACGTGTCGACACGTGGCGCGCTTGCGCTCAAGCGCCCAGCACTCAAGCGCAGAGTGCCCACGTGGCACTCTAGCGCCTGAGCGCACAGCACCTAGACGCACAGCGCCCAAGGTGCTGCCCCCACACATCCTTTGGATGCCTTTTCTCCCTTTTTTTCCTCTTATATATATACATATATATATACACATATGTATACATATGTGCATACACACATACTCCACGACATTGTCCCTGTTAGAAAAAATTTCTAACGGGGCGCTGCCCCAGCCCGCTATCCGAGTAGCGAAACCCCCGTAAAAACTCTGTGTGGCTCCCGATATATTTAAACCCCCCTCCAAAACAAAACACATGTACACTGCACATTGAGTTCGCATGACCTATTTAACCCGTTAATCGGAGGTTCCCTCGCCCCAAAGGCGAGGGGTAATTAACGGCAGCTTAGTCCGAAGCTGCCAGAGATTCGGATCCCCACAATAAATAAACCCCGGCCTACCCTAGGCAGGGGGAATCTGTAGTATACGCCTGACAAGCGCGCGCGTATTCCCATCTCAATGGGGTGACGAAAAACACCCTACAGATTCTGGCACGCCCGGTGGGACCAATCTCTCCTTCCATATTTCGGGTTAAGCATTCATGCGAGCTCAATCAATGTATATATCTGTACTTATACTAAAACAATGCTCTTTTCATGCAGATTTTCAAGCAATCACCTTTCAACGATGTCTTTGATGATGAACTCAGCTCCCGTCTCCTACACGATGAGGATAGACTCTAGGACGGTCCTTCCGGCCAGTCTCAGGCGACAATGGGAGGAGCCGCTGCTACCATTCGGCTCTATCATGTTCATGCCAGTTGGCGCCATCCCGGCTCCTCAAGCCCTAGTGACAGACAGACCAGTCTCGAAAGGCAAGAGGCCAAATGTGGTGGTCGCGAGGGCACTTCAACCCAAGCGCAAGTCCGTTTCCGAACGACTCTCCATGGCCCCAGCTGGGGGCAAGGCCATCAGCACCAACAAAGCGACAGGGCGTCTCGTGCAAGCTCCGGCGGTGCCCCTGATAACTGCTCGATCGGGTGTCTTCTCTAAGCTCCCCGCTGATCAACTCATAATGGCTTCCCGGATAGTGGATGCCTGCCAAGCCTTCAAAATCGAGAAGTTGAGGGAGAAAATGCTCAGATATAGAGCCAACAAAAGGGCTAGAGCTTCTGCCAGGCTGAACCTTATGAGGTTCGAAGAACAAGGTTACCCCGCCGAAGATGAGGAAATGGCTGGGTATGTGGTCCACACTGTCTACACGGTAGGCACACGCAGCAAGAGCAAGGACGGGGCTACCACATCTCAAACCCAATCTGGCTTGAATGTGGTGGCCGCTTCCCAAGAACAGCCGCCTCTGCTGGGTGATGAAAACCCTGTTGATGAGGATGATAGGCGGAAAGACCCTTCGGTCCATGAGGAGTCGGGCTCGGAAAGCGAAGAAGAGCCGACTTTCCGCCCCAGGACCGCAGAGCAAGAGCTGCTTCAAGAGCTCCAAAAGCAGCTCAGAAACAAAAACAAGGAGATGGACAAACTCTACTCCAAAATCAATGACTTGACGAATGTCGTAATGCAGCTCACGGCCCGACTTGCTTCTCAGCCGCCCAATAAAGCGGAGGGCTCTGCTCGTGAACCGGGAAATGGTGTCCCAAAGCAGCCGACGCCTATTCCCTCAAATCCAAAAGTGGGCAAACTATATGAAAACCAGTCGCATCCTATCTCGGGAAATGTCTTGGCTACTGATGACAGTAGCCCGCTAACTCAAGATCAAATCATGGATTTGGTTGCCAGCAAAGTCAAAACATTGGTGGCCGAAGCCGAAGCGCAAAAAGATATCAGCAGTAGTGGGAGACCATATCCCGCTCAGTATGATATGGTAGAATTTCCTAGCGGCTATGTCATCCCCAAATTCGGAAGATTCGATGGTACGGGAAATGCGAATCAACACATCGCCCACTTCAAAGCCTCATGTGGGAATACTGGGGGCAACGATGCGCTTTTCCTCCGCCAGTTCGTTAATAGCTTGACCGATGTTGCTTTCGACTGGTATGCGAGCATACCGGATGGCTCCGATACTACTTTCGTCCAAATGAAATCTTTGTTTCGACAAAGGTTCATGAGCGTCAGCGATAAGATCACCATTGCCGAGCTCGTAAGGACCAAGCCCAAGAACAACGAAAGCAGCACGGATTTTATAAGCCGATGGCGCAATCTCTCCGTCAAATGCGAACCGCCGATAGAGCAGGACCAATCTGTCAGTCTCCTCGTCGGAAATCTCAACAATTGGATGGCCCTGTTTCTATGCACCGCGGGTCTCAAAATATTCCAAGAGCTGACCAGGAAAGTCCAGATGCTAGAGCGCTCAAAGCAGGAGTCCTCCTCGGATTCCCAAAATAACAATAGGTCCTGGAGAAACCGAAAGGACGATAATTGCAAAGACGGAAACTCCAATGATTCTGAATCTTTCAACACTTCGGCTGACCGAAATAAGCAAGGGATGAGCGGGCCTAGCGCCTACCAGCCTCGGAAGCCAGTGTTCGGAGAGGGGGGAGAATCTCCACTCAAAGAGAAGCTAGATAAGGTCTATTCGTTCAGAAAGGACAAAATCCGTAAAATATTCAAAGACGCCCTGAGGAACGGTCTACAACTGCCAGAGTCAAAAAGACCGCAGGAAGCGAATATGACCGACGACCCCAAATACTGCCCCTATCACAGAGTGATAGATCATGCCATTGAGGACTGCTTCGTCTTCAAAGATTTGGTCGAAAAACAATACAAGGCAGGAGAGATAGAACTGTCTAAAGGCGTGTTAACAAACAGTCCAGCTGCAACCGCCAATTTCATACAAACGGAGACCGAAATTCTTCGTGAAACTCATTCTCTCAGACATCTGCCTTTCTCTGAAAACAGTCGACCACCACGTCATTAAACTGGGAACAGTCGACCTCTAAGTCGTTAAACTGGGAATGTAAATATATATATATGTGTGTGTGTAAATAAACAAAAACGTGTAAATAAAAGAAAAATAAAAAAAAGCCGAAATGATGGGGCAACTCGCAATAAAAATCAGCGAGTAAAAATAAAGATGAAAATAAAGCCGAAATGATGGAGCAACCGCGAATAAAAAGCCAAAATGATAGGGCAATCGCGACCTTCGCGATAAGAAAAGCTGAAATGATAGAGCAATCGCGGTAAATAAAAATAATAATAAACAAAAAAAAAACGGCGATTGATGAGTCGCTCCTGGTACCATATTCTAGTGCAGCGATGCAGACGCCAACCAAAATCCAGTTTCCCAAAATTCTTTCGGCCCTACGGTTAGTCCCCAAATTGACTGCCGTATACAATCCACGGGCTCAAATAATTCTCAGCGTACTCATGCCCCACCACAATCACCAATTACGCGGCTGGTCTCCGCCTTTGGAATGATGCTCCATTGAGAAGACTCACTCATGTGTCCTCACGATACATGAGGAGAACAAACCTTTGTGGGATCCTTACGACTCACAAAAGGAAAATACACTTGCGGCTCCTAAGAAGAAAATACACCTGCGGGATCCTTACGACTCGTGGGGAGAAAATGCTTTATGGGACCCTCACGGCCCATAAAATTAAAAAGTCTTAGGGGATAGGGATCTAAACCTGTCTCATAAGCCATCGATTCCCTAATCCCCAAGTGGCGAATGATGAGTCGCTCCTGGTACCATATTCCAGTGCAGCGATACAGACGCCAGCCAAATTCCAAATCCATAACCCAATGGCGAATGCTGATTCGCTCCTGGTAGCATATTCCAGTGCAGCGATGCAGACGCCAACCAAAACTCAAATCCCCAAGTGGCGAATGATGAGTCACTCCTGATACCATATTCCAGTACAGCGATGCAGACGCCAACAAGATCCCGAAATTTTTATGGCCCTACGGTCTGGATCATACATTCCGCAAAACCGTATACAATCCACGAGCGTAAAACAATCCCAATCTCTCAAAAAATAATAAAAAATAAAAAAAGGGTATGTCCATAAGCAAAATGGGCACGGATGAAAACCCGAAAGGGCTCTGTGAGTAAAAACAGCAGGACTGCCGGCGAGTTTGTGAAAACCCGAAAGGGCGCAAACTCGTAAAAAAGAGAGATGAAATGCACTCACAAGGTCCTCTCGACTTTGTGAGGAGAAAATTCCCGCGTAAGATCCTTACGACTCACAAAGGAGCAACACACTTGGGAGTCCCCACGACTCCTAAGGAGAAAATACACTTACGGGATCCTTACGACCCGTAGGGAGAAAATACTTTGTGAGACCTTTACGGCTCACAAAATTGAAAAGTCTTAGGTGATAGGGACCTAAAACCTGTCTCCTAAGCCATCGTTTCCTAATAAGCAAACACAAATGATGATTCGCTCCTGGTACCATATTCCAGTGTAGCGATGCTGATGCCAAACAAAAAAAAAACAATTCACAAATCCTCTCATGACAAATGATGATTCGCTCCTAGTACCATATTCCAGTGTAGCGATGCTGATGTCAACCCAAATGAAATCAAACCAACAACCTCTACGGCGGAATCATGCTCCGTCCTAGAATTTACCCCGTGTCGAAGTCATGCTTCGGCTCGGAATCAACCAACAACCTCCTCATCGGAATTATGCTCCGCCTCGGAATCAAGTCAACCAGCAAGCTCTGCGTCGGAATTATGCTTCGTCTCAGAATGCATCCCGTGTCGAAATGATGCTTCACCTCGGTGTACCTGCCTTCCCTGTCGAAATTATGTTTCGTCTCGGAATCAAGTCAGCCAACAAGCTCTGCGCCGGAATCATGATCCGTCCCAGAATATACCCCCTGTCGAAACCAATGCTTCGTCTCGGAATATTTGTCTTCCTTGTCGGAATTATACTTCGCCTAGGAATCTACCTCTGCATCGAAATCATGCTTCGATCAGAATGTCTGCCGCTCTTCGAAATGATGCTCCAAACCCTGGAATCATGCTCCGCTCATCGGAATGATGCTCCGATCCCTGGAATCATGCTTCGCCCTTCGGAATGATGCTCCAAACCCCTGGAATCATGCTCCGCCATTCGGAATGATACTCCAATCTATGGAATCATGCTCCGCTCAACGGAATGATGCTCCGATCCCCTGGAATCATGCTCCGCGAATCAGAATGATGCTCCGATCTCTGGAATCATGCTCCGCTCATTAGAATGATGCTCCGATCCTCTGGAATTATGCTCCGCGAATCAGAATGATACTCCGATCTCTGGAATTATGCTCCGCCCTTCGGAATGATACTCTGATCCTCGGAACGATACTCCGAACCCTGGAATTATGCTCCGCCCTTCGGAACGATGCTCCGAACCCTGGAATTATGCTCCGCGAATCAGAATGATGCTCAGATCCCCGAGAATCATGCTCCCCGGGATGATGCTCCGCCCCTGGAATGATGTTCTACCTCGAAGTCCAATTTCAAGATCCATCAATTTCATGCACACAACTCAAATGTGCGGTGTGCATTTATTGATGGGGGGCACTTTGTTGGGGTAAAAATTTACGCCCCGGTTGACCGAGTCAAAGTCAAGGTCGACCCCCAAGCTAGGTGGGCCCAAGCCCAGGTCAAGCGGGCCCATGCCCAAGTCGAGCCCGCGGCCAGCCTCCTCCATGCCAAAATATAGATCATGTAATAAATAATTTTTATGTAATTTTTTACATATGAATGTATACAAAACGGGCAGAAAGCCAAATTTTTGTAAGCCCATGGCTTATGTGCAAAAATGAAATGGCACATGAGCCATGGGATAGGCAAAATGCCATTTTGTGAAGCCCAGTAGGCTATATGCAAACATGTAAGCATATAAAAGGCAACATGATGATGAATAAAAAAAATACTTTCATTCTCTCAACAAAAAAAAAACCCTAGTGTTTGTATTTCTTTCCCTTTTCTGAAGGTCTCAAACCTTCTTCTTTCTTTTGAATTAAATCAGAAGTTTTACTCTTCTTTTTCAAAAACAAGATAGTTTTTCACCACCAAACCCATAAAGGGGAACTTGGATCTGTCTTTAGATCCCAAAAAAGAGAGATTTTGAGATCACATCTCTTGATCTTCAAGATCCAGCTAACAGAGGAGAAAGAAGAACCCCTTCCATTAACCCCAAAAACACACTCAGGAGTCCAACTCCTCTCTGATTTCTCTTCCGAGAATTTTTTTAGGCTAAAAGCCTCTTTTTCTCGCCGGCGCTCAAGCGCAGAGCGCCCGCGTGCCGACACGTGGCGCGCTTGCGCTTGAGCGCTCAGCGCTCGAGCGCAAAGCGCCCATGTGCCGACACGTGGCGCGCTTGCACTACAGCGCCCTGCGCTCAAACGCAAAGGGCCCACGTGCCGATACGTGGCGCGCTTGCACTCGAACGCAAGTCGCCCCAGTGCCGACACGTGGCGCGCTTGCGCTCGAGCGTCAGGCGCTGAAGCGCAAAGCGCCCACGTGCCGACACGTAGCGCGCTTGCGCTCAAGCGCAGAGTGCCCATGTGCCGACACGTGGCACTCTAGCGCCTGAGCGCACAGCACCTAGGCGCACAGCGCCCAAGGTGCTGCCCCCACGCATCCTTTGGATGCCTTTTCTCCCTTTTTCTCTCTTATATATATACATATATATACATATGTATACATATGTGCATACACACATACTCTACGACACTGTCCCTGTTAAAAAAAAATTCTAACGGGGCGCTGCCCCGCACCCCGCAAGGGGGCTGCTAGCCCCCTTGACCCCCAGCCCACTATCCGGGTAGCAGGACCCCCGTAAAAACTCTGCATGGCTCCCGATATATTTAAACCCCCCTCCAAAACAAAACACACGTACACTGCACATTGAGTTCGCATGACCAGTTTAACCCGTTAATTGGAGCTTCTCTCGCCCCAAAAGCGAGGGGTAATTAACGGCAGTTTAGTCCGCGGCTGCCGGAGATTCGGATCCCCACAATCAATAAACTCCGGCCTACCCTAGGCAGGGGGAATCTGTAGTATACGCCTGACAAGCGCGCGCGTATTCCCATCTCAATGAGGTGACGAAAAACACCCTACATCAACAAGATTGAATGAACCTCTGTTTGAATAAGAGCAATTGTATATTAGAAGTGTTATCTTAAATGATATATCTATGGGGCCTTTTTGGCTTGGCAATAAATGAGGCAAGCCTGAATGTCTTGAACTATCTCAGCTGAGTTTGAGCAGACATTGTGCAAGCAGGATTTAAACTCAGACCCTTTGCTTGGAAGTAAGAAGCATTTTATGCTACAGTAGCACTCGCATGATCTATATAATTTGACAAATTTAGACTACCATCTTGCAGCAAGGCTTGTTGATCAAAACTGAGCAATTAAAAAAAATGGAGCAAGGCCAAGTTCTTAATGAATACACTATCTTAGAACCTCTGCGAATAAGATTTACAATTTTTGGGAACAATAATACATCCAGATCCTTCCAGGATGCAAGTTTGCGACTAAAAGCTGGATGTTGTGTTCTAGGAAGACAGAATTCATTGTCCTTAATGAGAAGGATAGCTAAGATGGGAAATAATGGCAGATCAGGTTAAAACTGAAGATTTGGTCTTGGATATGATGCCAACCATATAACTCTGGCAATATCTTGAAGGTGACAAAAAGAAAACAATCAAGCACAAGCATGTTGATATTGAAGAACTTAGAAGCGTAAAAAAGTTGATGCACTGATTTTTCACTGTGATAATGTTATAGAAAAAAACTGCCCATAACTTCAAGAAAGCTGTTGCATCTAGAGATCGTATCTGCATATCATTATCATACCATCGTTCATTCAGAACACTAGAAGATACCCTGTTTATATAATAAAAAATTAAAAGTAAATCCTGAAAAAGATTGAGACTTCTCTAAATGGTCAAAATAGACTTTGATCATCTACTGTCCAGTGCCTATACGCAAAACTAAGTTTGATAAGATATGGTGGAAGAATCTTGTTTTTTAAGCCTATTTAACTTTCAAAGATATTAAACAAAATTATTACCTTTGCTGCATGAATCAAGCAAAGCTTGGCGGCTTTTTCTACCCAATTCTATGATTTCCTTATATTCATATATAGGTATGTTCATATTGTACTTGGGACTGTACGATTCTTTTATGCATGCTTTGTCACCCCAGAGTAAAATGATCACTCTTATATCTGCTCTTGGGAGGAAAGATTCAGCAATCCTACTAAAAAATTCTGAACTGTCCATAACAAGAGCAATGCTGCAATAAAAAGTATGGAGGTAATATATTAGAAACAATGTAAATTACTAAGCAAAACAATGAAAGAATGTCATTCGCTATATTTTCATTAGGTTAGTTAGGGTACTTGCATCCGAGGAACTGAACTATGGAAAGTCAAACAAGATTGTGAAGAATTCTAGATGCCTAATAGAAACTATGGTAAAAGAAACGGAGACGAGCATGTAAAATTTTAGAAAATATAGTGAAATAATAATTCAAGATAATTGTAAGGATCAACACCAAACATATTACCATACCACATATCATGCTGAGTCCTGACAGAGTTTAACGAATGAAATTATTTGTATAAATTAAGTAAAGACACTTGATAGCTTCAAAGGATCATTTTGGCATAATCAGTTGAAGGAAATGATAATGTAAAAAATAAAAAACTCCAATATATGAAGCATTTCAGAATTTACATTCACAATGAATTGATATAATGCCCCAACAAAGAACAAATGCGGAAAGTTAAGAAACATACTAAATATTATTTATAACTTTTTTCCTCACAACTCACAAGGAATGATATAAACCAGAGAGACAAGTGGAGGCACCTTCCCAGATGCTAATAGAATTTTAGATGAAATTAAAACTAAAAAACTTCAGTCACAAACCATTCAGAATGCTCATATATCTGAAATAGCTCCTGGTCCGATGATCTTGTTCCACGAACCACATTAATTGCACCAGTATTCATGATTCCTGTAGTTGCAGAATCATGAATGAACAATCTAGATGTATGGCATGATTATAAGCAAGACGTGATAACAAAAAAGTACTTTCAGTTTGCATGCAAGACAAAACATATTCCCCAAAAGCTGGGAAACCATAATTTCCCAAAAAATTAAAATAAAATAGCATATAATTGGTTTATTGTTGACATTGAGCAGCATATAATAACAGTTAGTCAGTCTTAAGAGGATAAATTTTGAGATTGCACACACATTGCAACATAAGTTATCATTCTAATAATAGAACAAGCTAAGCATAAATTTAAAATTCTGCAACTTATACTGTATGCATTATAAGAAAGTAGAAAGTTCTTCTCTCTCTCTCTCCCTCCCCCCCCCCCCCCCACTTCTCTCAAGCAATTTCATTTTTGGTCATGAAAAAAATTATCATGCATTTTATGAGAAGATATTGTGTTGGGCTAGAGTCCTATTTCAATGGTAGACAATTATTTTTCTCCATACCTTTGTGTCCACAAATTTCACAAGTCATTCATAACAGATGTAGAGGAATGCATGGAATTATCAAACTTATACATATAAATTGGATACATGTTGCGATGTAGGAACATGAACCTTAAACTTAGAGCTTATTAATTAGTAAGATAAACTCTTAATCATACTTGTAACATAAACAACAGCAACAAAAAAAAGATTAGTGCATTCCCATTCTGAAAAGACAATTCTTTATCATGACAAATATAATATCTTACTGCATATCCCAATAATTAAGTCTCAGGTTATTAAATGAAGTTGAAACATTAATATTATGTATTACAAGGTAAAATAAAGTATTTGTGGTTGAACACCAAATGAAGAAAAAGAATATTTTCATAGCTAAATCAGAAGGATTAACTTTTGCATAAAGCATATTTCCATGCTAAACCAGAAGAATTAACTTTTGCATATAGCATACTTCCATCTAAATCAAAGAAGAAAATGAAAAACACCCCAGTGTCACTTAATATATAACATTGTCATAGCCATCAGAATCATCACAACCTCACAACAGTACTCTCTTATCGCAATGCAGCCATAAAGCTTGACATACGAATGGTCCTAGTAATCACTTTGGTCAGTCTGATGGGAATTATGGAAGATTTGGTACCAACTCCTGCAACGTAATTATGAGCAAGAGAGGGCTGATCAAGAACCTTAATAGCTAATTATCAGTAGGTAAAAACAAGGAACAAGGCTTAAATCTCCCCTAGATAAAGAATAAATTTAGAAAAAATGAAATATGTTCTGGTATGTTACAGGAATTATCTCCAAGACATAAAACAAGTCAAAGAGCCGTATTGAATAGTTTCCCACGGTTCTAGAAAGGGGCGAGGAGAGTTGTTAAGGGGTGGTAATTATAACAAGGAACTAACAATGAGGTCAAAAGTTCAAGGCATTCAACCAGCAGTCCAACACAAGTAAAAATGGAGAGGAGACCAAGCCTAATTATCTAGGGGAGGGGGTAGGTCCTGCATGGTCGCACCTTATAACTCTTACAAAAAAAAGGAAGAAAAAGTTTATCACGTTTAAGTTAAATATAAGAACAAGAGATACAACATTCCATACAAGCTACTGACATAAAAACTGATTGAGATTTTTTTTTTGCCAAAGGCGGGGGCAAAAAGCCCAAATTTTTATATATTAAAATAAAGTGCAGTTACAAGTACATGAATCCAAGATCAAAGCTATCACAAACCGATAGCTCAAGGTGAAACTTTTTAAAGGGAGGTAATGCATTCCAATTTCGAGCAATTGGTTCACTACAAAAATCCTTAGCATAAAAAAGCTTAGCTATCCTCATTGAAGTATAGGAGATCACATCCCGAAGAACGATCTCTTTAGGCCTACATTGGGACCTAAAATTTTTATAGTTCCGTTCTTTCCAAACATACCAAACAATATTTGCAAACAACATACGGAGGAGTGTTTTGATTGGTTTCTTACTCGAGAACTTCAATTGGATGAAATATATGATGTCATGAAGATTAGAAGGTATATTGCAAATGCAATTATGTGCAAAAGAGCTTGTATCACCCAACTAGAAAATTGACATTCAAAGAATATATGTTTATGACACTCGGGTTGGGCTTTGCAAAGAATGCATTCTCCTCCTTGACCAATACCTCTTGCTTGAAGTACATCAAGGGTTTTCAATTTTTCAAGTGTTGCTTGCCATAAACAAAAAGAATTCTTCGGAATGGATTTATGTAACCAAACAAAATTAGCCCAAGAATATATGAAGGAAGGTTGTGTTAGGAGTGATAACTTTACCGATTTTGTTGTGAATTTTCCCATATAGGAAGGCTTCCAAAATAAAGTGTCGCCGGTGATAGATCTATCAATAATGATCGATCTAATCAACTCCAAAGCCTTCATTGTACTCGGTGAAGTAAATTGAGGCAGTAACCATTCTCCATCATGAATAAAGACCGAAAGTTTGGCGTCAAGTGGGATACCGAAATCATATGCTTTCCGAAAATATCATAAAGAGAATTTCCCTCAATCCAAGGGTCAAGAAAAAGGTAAGTTGAAGCACCATCATGACTCTGATATTTGACTCTCTTTGAATAGATTTCTTATATGAAGAATATTTCTCATATTCGAAGATCTCCATGATGACGAAGTGGTACAAAAAGTTCAAAAATTATTTCTCCTTGAAGGTGCAACAAATACCGAATGGGTCCATAAAGCCCAAAGACCTTTATGAAAAAGTCTCCAACAAAACTTTAGACATGACGCAAGATTGCAATCATGTGGATTAAACAAACCCAAACCACCTTGCCCTTTCGGCTTGCAAATATCACACCATTTAATTGTAGAAAGTTTCGAATTGGCCCACAAAATCCCCCGACAAATAGATTCCACTTTTTAAAAACTCTTTTCAAAGCTTGTGACCAAGCATTCAAACAATTGCTAAAGTAAAGAATGAGCCAACACCTTTTGCGCTTAACACTAACCAAGCATTCAAACAATACCATACACCATCCAATCAAAGGCAAAAAGGAAGAATACCTTGATCTGCAACAAGCCACCTGCTTGAATTGTCAGCAAAGAGTGCTACCTTTTCATCGGGAAGAAACCCAATATCTCTTAAGCCCTCAGAAAAATCCAAAATCTGTTGCTCGAGCTGCCAATTAAGAAAAAATAGAGTATAAGAAGCAAAGATTCATATGTTTAATCCAGTTCACGACTTATATATTAGCAGAAAGTTCACATAATATCTAGAAATTCTATTCATGTTCCAGGCATAATTCTAGTTAGAGCTGCTTATACTGACTAGATTATTAGGAAAACTCCAAATCCAAAGTAGCTGGGATCAGGGGTTATGCAACAACATAACAGACAAATTATCATTATTATGATACATACCTTCACAAAAATTCAAAACGCTCGCTTTTCTGAGAGAAGTGACCTTAGGGATGTGGTACTTTGTCTACTTTTAAAATATCCAAATGACAATTATGTACAGCCAGAATATCCAAAGGGGGCAAATGCCAATGAAATTGTTTTCATCATTGGTGAATAAGCCAGCTTGTAACAACAAACTACACAAGTATGGGATCATCAACCAATTCCAATGGGGGTAAATGCCAAAGAAATTATTCAGGATGTTACAGAAAAGGAAAATCCTACCCAATTCTATGATTTGGGCTCCAAGAAAATCTTGAGTTTAAGGTGGTTAAGATATATTTTTCAAAGGCAAGTGTCCTTTTGGCCTTCAATGCGGAGATTATCACAAACAAATGCAGATGAACTACCATTTACATTAGGTGCCTATAATTCATAGCATCTTCAATGGATGTTGTAGCCTAATGAGCGAAGAATCCATCAGGGAAGTATTTATTTTTGTAATGCAGCATTGCTATTTTTAGCGTACTTGCTTAGATACAAGGATAATGTTCGCCAAGAAAAAGTCTTCACAAACAGTACTGTTACATAAACCAATGGTAACATATAAGAACGAAGTCTGCCAAGCTAATATTTGCTGATTACTCATCAGTTGTTCCTGAACTATATTTGTAACCTTCTCGTATTAGTGATTATAAAACAAATATGAATATGGGAATGATAATATGCAATCCATATCTGTACAAAATGCACTCTACTTTGACGTGTAAACAAGTGTTGTCTTCCATGTCAGACGGGTAATGGGGGTATTGGCACATTCACTCCATAACTTCAAATAATATGTAGGCCAGCTACCTAGCAGCTTAAGCTTTTAAGTGAAGTTATTTTCTTGCAGTTATTGAAGTTCCGCTTTATCTAATAATGATTTTTAATCTCAAGTTCGTTTGCATTCCTTCAAGGATAAATTACACTAAAATACCGTCAACAATTGATGTTTTTCACTAAATTACCTACAATAATTTTTAATACTCTAAAACACCTTAAACAAATTATATTGCACTAAAATAACGTGATGGTGTTAAACAGAGAGTTGTATTTCTTACCCCTTGCCACTCAAATATCCTTTACATGAGGTGGTGAAGAGCTAGAAGGAGAGGTCGGGCATCAGGAGTCAACTTTGACGGGAAGGACTGTGTCAAGGAGGAGTTCGGAAGGGAGGGAGAGACCACGGAGGTGGGAGAATAAGAAGACATGGTGTCGATTGAGGAAACGTGGTAGCGGAGGTGGGGGAAAAGAGGCAAAAGCAGTGGAGGAGATATGGAGAAAGGTGGGGTAAAAGGAGAGGAAGGGAGAGTGGAGAAGAGGGAAGAAGTCGGTGATGTAGAGGATAGAGGGAAGGATTATATGGGGAAGGAAAGGAAGAGAGAAATGCCAAATCATCACTTTATAGGGGTATGTTTATCCTTCAAAAAGCCACGTCACCAAAAACTAACCGACTGTTCGGAATGCGCACTGAGGGTAACATAATGAAAAATCGGTGGCAGTTCAAGGTATTTTATTGAAAAGGAGCGGTAGTTTAGCGTATTTTTGTGTAATCTAACCTTCCTTGAATTCAACAAAGTAGATGAAAATATCTAATTACATGCACTTCAAACATATCTGAAATTATATCAAACTTTACACTCTAAATTTCACTAAAGTATAATGCCCTTTCAACGTTTTTCAGATATGTACCATATGCTTCATAAATCACATACATATATGCCATGAACTCAGAGTGTTTTTTTAATTTATAAATATAAGAGCAGAACTCTTTTGCAGAGTCGGTCCCATGAACTATTATTAAATGAACTCAGAGTTATCTATCCATATAATACCACAAGTTATCATCGGTTTTCAGCTTAATACCATACGCCGTTTCTTTTCCATACTAACATATAGGTGCATAAAGGTAATAAGATCTCGCAAAAAAGGGTTCATGGTATTGAGCTGAAAGACACCAAAAGCCGGCAGTATTTATCTGAGAAACTCTAAGTTCATGGTATGTTAGTATACACTTGCAATATGATGTTTTTTTCTGTAAACCACCAATATTCACAGTATTTTAGTGAAATTTATCCAATTGTATGGTAAAGATGGTAATATTTTCACCTGCTTGTAAGTCATTTCCGATGGCGGGTCATGATAAGGATCCACCAAAGCAACACTATCCCCAAATTTCTCCGCGGTCGACTTCCAGATATCTGGAACTGATTTCCACTCGCTCGTCGACAAACCATCACCATTCGGCAGCAATGCGCTCTCCAGAATAGGAGCGCACCTCCTCCTCGGTGCTCTCTCTTCCACCTACAAACAAATTAGGTCAAGAACCACACAGAGTAAGCTAATAAAAACATCAAATTTATGCATTCAAGGGTTTCGAAGAGCTCGCCTCGGAGCTGCGGAGGATCTTCGGGCGTTGATCGAGGCTAGATCGAAGGGCGAATCTTAGGGTTCTGCGTCGCAGTTGGCCATGGAGGTTGAAGAGAGGGGGCTTCGATGAAAAAACGATAGGCATTCTGATGATCGCTTGAGAGAGAGACAATGGGATTTGATATAATTTAGAGAGAGAGCGGCTTTGGGAATTCCGCTAGAATTGCCGTTGGACCAAAGAGTGGCGGGGAGAGCCGAGGGGATCGAAACATAACTCAGTGATGGTGACAGGCTCATAAAAGCTTTGGGCCAAATTTGGTAACAACTGTAGCCCTCTAGCCAGCATAGGACAGAAAAGGGGTTGCTTATCAGGGCCAGCTTGGTTGCTGAATGTGGTTCGGTGTTGTTTGGATTCTTGAATCCAAAAAAGGTTTGGATTCTTTGTTTGGTTGTAGTATTTTAGGTGTTTTGGATTTACTTGTTTTTTGTGTGAGGGGTCTACCATTTTTTTGGATTCTTGAATAAAAAAACTATGGATTGCTATGGGTTTGGCACTGTTCATGTGGGTCCCACATACTTTATGTTATCAAAAAATCCCTCTCTATAATCCTCAGGCGTTTGGTTGGAGGATTTTGAAATATGGATTCCTAAAAACTACAATTGAAAAAATTTGTATTGGCTAATTTTGTGTTTAATTGGCGTTGGATTCGTGGTTTTGAATTTGTATATCATTCTAATCCTTATTTGGTTAGGAAAAAATAAGTGGGATTTGGAGCCGAGAATTATAGAAAGAGATAGAGAGGGGGGATTTTTTACTAACATAAAGTGTGTGGGATCCATGTGAACAGTGCCAGATCCATAGCAATCTATAGTTTTTTTTATATTGAAGAATCCAAAAAAATGATGGGATCCCTACAAAAAACAAGCAAATCCAAAACACCCGAAATCCTACAACCAAACAAAGAATCCGAAGTCTTTTTGGGATTCAAGAATCCAAACAGTGCCAAATCCTATCCAAATTTAGCAACCAAACAGGCCCTTACGGGGCTGTTCAATTGAAAAAAAAATCTGGATTAGCTAATTTTGTGTTTGATTGATATTGGATTTCAAAATCCTTGTAATTCTTATTTGGTTGAGAAAAGATAAGTGGAATTTGGATTTGAGAATTATACAAAGAGATAGAAAGAGGGGATTTTTTAATAGCTAAAGTACAGAGGGCTCCACATGAACAGTAAGAATCCATCAAAATTCAAACAAAAAATAGGATTCATTAATATTTTTTTGTGTGGACCCCATACAAAAAACAAAAGAATCCGAAGAATTGTAATCCTCCAAACAAACAAGAATTACCCAATTCTCACTCTTTTTTAGATTCAAGAATCCAAACAGTGCAAAATCCTCCAAAATCCTTGAACCAAAAAGGCCGAAAGGGAGAAATTATTCAACGTGCCGGATGTAATAGATTCAGACGGGAGAGAGAGAAACGGATGGTGAATTTCTGGCATTCTTCGGGAAGCTTGGTGGGGCTGACCAGACACAAATAGCCAGCGCATCGAATATTTTCACCTTTAAAAGGTTGTATGGCCTTAATATAAATACAGCCAGGACACATGTCAGCAGAACGGAAGATCGAAATGTGCCACCAAGGATCCTGTAGAGCGTAGAATTCGCTTCTGGCATTTTTATCTAGAATCAGGTTATTCACCGTTCATCGATGCAATACATGGTTGTTATAAGATTTAGAGAGAGAGAGAGAGAGTGTATTTATTAACAGGATTTTATTTTTCAGTATCACAGCATGAATGTTATGCTTATATCTAATAATTTCAAACTTGAATCCTATAGGATATTTAATGTAAAAGATGCTATAAATGAGAGGTTCTTGGCCTAAGGGCTTGTTTGGTTGTAGGATCATGAAAGATTTGGATCGTGGAATCCAAGGATTCCATAATTTTGTGTTTGGTTGAGAATTTGGGTTTACAGGATTCTTTTGTTTTTTTATGGAGGACCCACCACAGAACAAGGATTATTGAATCCTAAAAATTTTGGAGAATTTGTTAGCATTCAACACTATTCATTATACTTTTAGATAGGACCCGGATACTTTATTTATTTAATAATCCTCTCTCTATCCATCTCTCTCTAAAATCCTAAAATCCAAATCCCACTTTCTTTTCCCCAACCAACCAAATATTATAAGGATTTACAAATTCAATACTAGGAATCCAAAACCAACCAAATAACAAATTACCAAATCCAGAAATTTTCAACCGCACTATTTTGGAATCCAAATTTCATAATCTTGCAACCAAACAGCCCTAAGGGCTTGTTTGGCTGTAGGATTACGAAGATTTGAATTGTGGAATCCAAGGATTCCATAATTTTGTATTTGGTTGGGGGATTTGGATCTGTCCTAATTTTTTTTTAGAATTTGCAAGGATTTGACACTATTCATGGTACTTTTAGTTGAGACCCGTGTGCTTTATTTATTTAATAATCCTCTTTTTATCTCTCTCTCTAAAATCCGCAAATCCAAATTCCACTTTCTTTTTACAAACCAAACAAAGATTGGAAGGATCTACAAATCCAATACCAAGAATCCAAAACCAACCAAACAACAAATTACCAAATCCAGAAATTTTCAAACGCACAATTTTGGAATCCAAATTTCATAATTTTGCAATCAAACAGCCCCTAAAGGAGAGCTGAAGATCGATAGACGATCAGAAAGCGTGTTCAAGATATGCTCTCGGCAAAGTAATTTGTCTTGTGCTATCTTTTTCTTTCTTCTTTCACTTATCAACGTCGCTGGTAGTAGGTGGCAATAGCGTCAGGAGATGAGGACCAAGAAAGCCAATTTTAAAATCAACCACTTTATATTTTATTATCATCTTTCAAAAACGTTTTATTTATTTTATGCACTAATCAAATATCATCAATGACAGGAGACAAGAGGTTGAGTATACAATCTGGTTGTTTTTTTTAATGTATAATGTTTATATTACTCATCCACGTCCTCGTCCAGGTCGGCTTGAATAATGTTATTTCCGAAACATATTCTCTTATAACATGTGATGTTTTTGCCGATGGAAGAAATTCAGCATTCTGTGCTTGTTCGTGTAGTCCTTCATTCATCTGTAAAATTCTCCCTGGATTTCAATAGAAGAATGATTTTCTTGATGCATGCTAAGCTTTTCCAAAACTTTTGATAGAGGAAAACAACAGAGTGCTTCTTATTCAATAATCACATATATAGCTTCTTGATTCATGGTGCAAGCTGAAATGATAAATGACACTAACAGAAAACAGGAATTTCACAACCTTATTCATAAAATCCTACAGGCGATGCAGGATGAGGTGAGCCCCATGCTGTGGTTGAAGCGTGATTACAGTATAAGGAGCATGAGTATACGAAGGCGAGAGCTCAAAAGAGAAATTCTGTAAAATTGTAGCCAAGGCCATTTTTGCTTCAATCATGGCAAAAGTTTGGCCTAAGCAAATCCTTGGGCCCCAGCCAAAAGGAAAGAATGCATTCTGACCCCCTTTGCATGCCTTTGATATCCCATCTGAAAATCTTTCGGGGTTGAATTCTTCCGCATCGTCGCCCCATATTTCTGTATCATGGTGGATGTGGATTATGGGAAGCAAAACATCCACGCCGGCGGCAAAGGTGAAGTCTCCGAGTTTAGTCTCCTTGTATGCGCGGCGAAACAGAGACGTCACCGGGGGGTACAATCTCAAAGCTTCATTAAGTATCATCGTCACCTGCGTTCATGTTGTTGTAAGCTTTATTCACTATGGATCATGCAAGTAAAATTAGAAGTATTTTGTACAGGTTATATCTATTGGTTATTTAATATAAACTTTAGTTTAGAGAAGATTAAGATAAGATGTTTGAGTAAATTTGACTTAAACAAGCTTTTAAATTGTGGAAAAGGGAAGGTAATTTTTAGATTTATTGATGTATTGATAGATCTTATATATGTGAACTTTTGTATAACTCTAGTTATTCTAAAAGAATATATGCTTTTCTTTATATTAAGATGGTTTGCTAATGTTGGTAACTACATGTCGATTTCTCGCTAACGATCAAACCACAAGGACTTATTTTTATAATAAAGGCATATACGCACTCACAATTTTCAGGTGGTTTATGGATTCGATGTCAAGTGTGTTCTTCCTGCATATTATCATAACTTCTTCACGAGCTCTCTGCTGCCAAACCGGATGCATTGATAGAAGAACCAATGTCCACGTAAGTAGCGTCGATGTTGTTTCTTGACCTGCAAAGTAGAACAGTTTGCATTCTTCTATCACGTCCTCGATCGTAATTCTGTGCTTCTTGTCGTTCGTATTAATGAACTCAAGCAACATTCCTAGTAAATCTTTGTTATTAGATCCTTCGTTTTCCATCGATTTAAGCTTCTTTTCAATCATTGCTTTTAGCATAGTCACGATCTCGTTGTTCACCCACATTCTTCTCTTGTTCTTTGCCGTAGGTATGAATCTGAAAATTTGTAGCGAAATATTATTAATGATTAGAAACCTGTTGTTGATATAAATTAAACTGTAATGACAAACTAAGTTACTTGTAGCCTGGAATATAAGGAACCCGAGCAGCTTGGATAACAAGTTCGGCCTGCTCTTTTTGTAGTTCAAAGATTCTCTTCCCTTCTTCGAAGCGGCTTCCGAAGGCGGTTCGAGAGATGACATCTCCAGTGAGATCTTGCAACTCAGACCAAACATCTAGTTCACAAGATCCTTCGGTATCAAGTAATCCATCCCATCTTTTTACCAAATCATTGCAACTAGAAATAAACGCTGGCACCATGGCCTGCAAGAGAGAACTATGAGCATTGTTACAGATTACCACAAGGCGTGTAGAAAAAGTGTATGCGGAACAACCTTTAATTTCTCGACATGGAAGGCCGGAGCGATGATTTCTCTTCTCTTTGCCCATTCCTCGTCTTCGAGGTTGGATAAACCGTTGGCTAGAATTTTGACTAAGGGGTTAAATGGCGGCTTCTTGAAATGTCCAGATTTGTCGGAGAACACATCTTTCATCATCTTAGGATCCCATATTATCACTCTCGGAGTCGGTCCGGCCCATAGGAGACACACCTTACCTGCATAATTTCATGAATGCATAAACAAAATCCACGAAATGTAGGCCATACATACCTAATTAAGATTAACCATAACTAGCGTTTCGCATGTGCGACGCATGTTTGTATATGCAATTATGCATATGTCATAAACATGGTTTTGAAAATTTTGTTAAAGAATTTCAGTTAAGATCATATAGATTTTTAGAGACCTAAGTAAAGATTTTTGAAATTTTAATTGAATCGACTATTTAGTTATGATTTTATATAATATTTTTCTCAACATTTTGAGAATGCTTCTTGTCACATGTACTGGATACTTTCTTTGGCATTAAAATAATAGAGAAAGTTGTGGTTCATAATATAATAATATTAATAAAGAATGATAAAGTTGAGAGTGTGTTCTATGTTATAAAGCATGCATAAAAATAAAATCAAAGCGAAAATGGTATAAAACAAGCTATAATTAAACTGACAATTTTTTTCTTAGTCTGCATGTTGTACAATTAAAAGGCAGCAACATTCACAAAGTCGAGTGAAGTTATAATGATCGAGTGGTAATATTCTAACTTTCAAAGACACATAAGGAGAACCGATTGAGTCTTCTTGGACATTTGCAATGGTTGTTCCTCAACACGGCGGTTAAAAGAGATAAATACCATACCAATGGAAGCAAAGACATGTCTACAAAACATCAATGAAGGCAATTACATAAATATCTTCGTGGTTAGTTTAATCGAGAAATTAGCTCTTTAACAAAGCTATATGTTGAAAATAATTGATATAAACGATCTAAAAGTAACCAACGACATAATTTGGAATTTGCAATTTTGTCCAGACTACGCGGAATCTACCGAGCTTGCAGATAAAGTGATTTCTAAGGGCCCGTTTGGTTGCAGGATTTGTTAGGATTTGGATGGTGGAATCCTAGGATTCCATAATTTTGTGTTTGGTTGGAGAATTTGGATTTCTAGGATTCCTTTGGTTTTTATGGGAGACGCACCACAAAACATGGATTCCCGAGTCCTAAAAAATTTCAAGGATTTACAAGGATTTAGTACTATTCATTATACTTTTAGATGAGAACCGTATGCTTTATTTATTTAATAATACTCACTCTATCTATCTCTCTCTAAAATCCTCAAATCCAAATCCCACTTTATTTTCACGAACCAAACAAAGATTATAAAAATATACAAATCCAATACCAGAAATCCAAAATCAACCAAACAACAAATTAACAAATCCAGAAATTTTCAACCATACTATTTTGGAATCCGAATTTCATAATCGGGGCAACCAAACAGGCCCTAAAAGGACAGTGCCCTTACCATATTTATGTATCATATGATCAGTGAACGGCAACACACGTGGAACGATCTGATGGGTGAATTGATCCATGGGGTGGGACCATGCTTCCATGTATGCCTGAAGTTCCTCTCTCATATCCCCATAGAGGATCCTATAAGGATTGCCTTTAATGCCTTGTTGCCTCAATTGCTTCTCTAGGCTCTTGGGCTTCCACCATAGAGAGTAGAAGGCTTTGGCAGAGAAAAACAAGAGGAGAGTGAGTGAAGAAGCTAATAGCAAGTAAAGGGGGAGTCTTGCTTCCATTTTAGTTGGTGGTCTCTTCAATTTGGGCAGTGGAAATTGTGAAGTATAGTGTCGGAGATATTAATGGATTTATGGGTTTTTTTCCAATGCTTGTTCCCCAAGAGAAAATGAATGTCTGGACGGCCGTGTTGACGTAATTGACTAATTGTGGCATGATAAGATAAAATATATGGGGGTGCTTTTGGCTTGGGGATCAAGTATGTAGTAAACGAGAGACCGAGATGACAGAGACATGGAAGCCTCTTCTTGGACTTCTGCTGGGGTGATGAAATAGAATAGGAGAGTTATTTATGGCTTGTATTTTGCACGTGTGATAGCCGTGTAGAAAATTTATACTTTTATACAATATTTTGTGTGTAAGTGTGTGTTGGGTGGTGGAGGGAAGCATAGAAGAATAAGAAGTCCTGCTATTTATTATCGGTTTGTTGTTTCTACTGTTTGATCCAACGGCGGATATGGTACCAAAATCCTCACAAATCATATTATCATGAAAAGAAAAAGAAAACATGGAAAGATTTTTTTTAAAAAATATGTCACGGTTTTAGCCCAAACAGAAATAATTGTTTCAAACTGTTTGTTCTCTCTTTCTTATACATTTAGCACCATGAATGATCAACAAATTGATTTTGTAGTTACAAAATAAATATATCATATTGATTTATTTTGATCTTTGTCATTGCTTTATGTTTGGGTTGTATTTTATATCGGCGCTTCGAAGATTATGTCCATTTTATCTACAATATGCTGCCAAGGTTCAATTGATGCAAAGCCAAGGCTTGTTTGGTTGCCGGATCCAAAAACAAGGATTCCTGAAACCTTAACATTGCAAATCCATGTATTCTCCATTATCTTGTTTGTTTTGAACCAAATTAAAGGTAAGGACTTTTAAATTCTCCATTCTCATGTTTGGTTATCAAAACTTGGTGATGGATTCTCATAGAGCATGGATCCAAGACAGCTTGGGCTTTATCAATAGATTTATATGGTGAGAGTTTTGGATAAAGACCTCACCGCCGGATCTTCAATCCTGCAAGGAAAAGATCGTCGAAGTTATACTCTGGTCCCTCCTCCGATGATAAAGTTAGTTTTTTTTCAAGAAAGCGGGGTTTCTATTTATGGAGAGATTGTAGCATACCTTTCCTCTCTTGTTGGAGAGGTTTTTATAGGCGTCGTGTACGGTGATGATACAATCAATGAAGATTTTGTTAGTTATTTAGGGTTTTGTGCCGACATAGGCTGCCCTCTTCGTACAAGGATCCCTTGGTGGGCCTCATGAGTTGAGTACCACGGGTTTGGACCTATGTTTATCCTCATGGACTGAGTGGAGTCGGGTTGGACCTGTCGTTGGTTATTCCATGCAGTATCAGTACCCCTTACTTCGAGCTGTCGGTTTCGAGTGCTCAGGGTAGAGCTTGATCATGACGGTTAGAATACAACGAATGTGGTCTCTCATGTCCTCATCACAAGTGTCTTTCATCCATTGATTCTACTGTCCTATCTCATCATACGGTCATTAATCAATCCCGCCTTTTTCTTGGAGAAAAAAGAAAACTTGAAGAGGAAGCATCGCCATTTCTCTTGCTTATGGTCTTTCAAGTCTACAAGCCGCCGTCGATTTCGTCGCCATTGAAGATATTTCTTTCTCTTCTAGCACTTCTTCAGTAAGTCTTCTTCTCTTCTTCTCTCATTCTCTTGTAGCTATGTCTTTTGGCGTCTTGAGTGTTGAGGATCAAGAGAAAATTAGCGGTTTTAAGTCTTCTCTGTCGATTCTTTTGATGGAAAATAAGCGTAGGTCTTCCTTCTCTTCTGTCGACTTCAAAACTAACTCTACACTCTCCATCCTTGATCCCCCCGAAGGGTACATCTGTTGTACGACGAATCCGTTCCCGGTCTTCGATTTCCCATTCCTCCAATCATTCAGTGCATTCTTAGGGATTTAGATCTTGCTCCCTTTCAAATCGCGGCCAATGGTTGGTATGTGAATGTTGCTTTCGTGTTCGCTCTTTTTATGGTGATGGGGCTTACTCGCATGAGCTTCTTCATGCCTTTATAAGAGTAAGCTTCCCTACCGGCAGCTAACATTCCTGGGCTCATCTTCAGAGCAAGGTTTAGATAGTTGGGGAGCTAAAGTATAAAATCACTGACTGGCAAAAACGATTCATCTTTTATCGCAATCCCGACTACCCTTCCTAGTTTCTGACGTCTTAGAGGGGAGAGAATAAGAGCGATATATTCAAAACATCCACGAAGAGTCTTCCTTCTGGCCTCAAAGTCATAGCCGAGTATCTTATGGATTTCCAAGGAGTAAGAATGGGTGTGGAGGAATTTTCACCGAGGCTAACTTCATCTTATACGACCTCGCCTTTCCCGACCCCAAAGTTGATGTTTTCAAGTGTCACGAGTGCCTGTAGTACAATTGCAAGCGATTAGCAAGGGGGAAGAGCATCAAGCTCCCTATGTGGGAAGAAGACATGTCTCTTGAGCTGCAACACCCTCCCCTCCCCCTTCTGATGAAAGTATTTTTAAAGTGGGGGTTGAATAGGAATTAGCTACTAACATGCTCAAATTAAAAATTCTAAACTTCACTTGCAAATACAAAGCACAATTGAATAACTAAGCAAACAATAAATCAATAGATATAAGTGGCTAAGCTAATCACAATTGTGCACAATAAGCAATCAATCAAGAACAATAGCAAAAATGAGCAATTAGAGCATATAAGGAACACACATGCAAATTCTATTTATGAATATAAAGCAAGTGCAAGAGAGAGATATAAATTGTAAATGAAAACACGTAAGGTTTTATAGAGGTTCGGGAGATCTCCTAATTCTCTTTCTTTAGGCGGACGAGCTCGTTTCATTAATTCATGTCTCCTCCGAGACAACACGTTGCGCACTCGCAACCAAACACGTCACTCGACACACGAGTGACTCTTCTCGATTACAAGCTCTCCTCTTTTACAAAGGCATCGATAACGTCTCGATCTTTACATAGAAAAGGAAAACATATCCTTCACTCTTCTCTCTTACAAAGGCACACACGCACTCAAGAATTCTCACACAAAGAAAAGAAGAGGGTTACAATTGAAGCACAAGATTGTTCTCAGTAGGGCCTTACAATTGAAGCACTAATACTCAAGAAGATGGCAATCAAATTATAGCTCTTGAGTGTGTATGAAAGCGATTGGATAAGCAAATGAAAATCTCTTTTTAAACTCTTACAAGAGATGAGATTTTTTCGCTCAAGATCACTTGGATATTGGCAATTGAAAAGCTCAAGTAATTAAGTAAGCGATGTCAAGAAAAAACCAACCCAAAACCCTTTTATAGCCCAAAGAAAAACAACTCAAAAACAAGTGGAGACAAGCAGAATTAACACACGGCAGACGTCTGACCTCATATAAAACAAATCTCTAACGGCTATAAAAGACTATATTTTTTCAAAAAATATCTTCTTCAGACATCTGTCACAATGACCTTCAAACGTCTGAAATTAAAACTTTTTTCAACCCGGGACTTTAGCACAGACGTCCGAAATACAAATAACAAACGTCTGAAGATATAAAATATCCATTTTCAAAACCGTCTTCAAACGTCTGTCAAATTGACTTTCAGACGTCTGTTGTCTCTCTGGATTTTTGATATTTTCAAATATCAGAAAAAACAACAGTGCACAAACGTCTAAACTTCAACGAGGCAGACGTATGACTAAGCACAAAAACAACAGTTTGGGTTTTGAATGAATACGAAAACTTTAAACGCAAAAAACCGATGTTTGTAAAACTTTTGTGCAATTGTGTGTGAGTGTTCAAGAGCTTTAAATGATATAAATCACAATCGATCGAGTACTTATAAAGATTCCTATGTCGGTTATCGCAAATCTTTGAAATCTTGAATCTTGAAGTCTCAAGCTCTTGAACTTTGGCGATCCACTTCACTTGAACTTTGTGTAAGTGCACGGCGGTGCCCCGGCCGTCAATCCGACGGCCAAATGCGGAAGCGGTGATAAACTTTAATTTTGCGAACTTAGCAAACCGGCACCACCGCGCACTAAACACCCGGATCGGACCATTAAACTAGTACTAGCTAACTATAAGATGGGAAGAGATATACCGAGTGATCCGAGTCCTCCGGTCTTCTCGTTGTCATCCCGATCTCCTGCGGAAACTCCGGTCGTCGCCTCCTCGCTGGAAGGGCACCACATCGCCTGCATCTTTTACGGGCTCCCACCTCAATACCGAGGCAACTCGGGCACGAAGCTGGCAAGTCGACGTGCCCAAGATATGCTGTAGATAAGTGTAGAAGTTTTGTCCCTTGGAGTTTATGTAGTTTCCATTGATGGAGAAATCAAGAAGAACTTTGGAGAGGTGAGAAGGATTTTGTGAACAAAGCAAAATGAGATCATGAAATTTTCTCATACTCAAAATGAACCATACTCTCTCTCCCTCACAATATGTGGCCGGCCCCTATTTAGAATGGTGGAGGGAATCAAAAAATGCAAAACTATGAAGGGAGGTAATGGTAGTAAAAGCAAGGGGTGACCATAGCCAAAATGAAATGATAACAATGTCAATTTCATATCAAATCTCATCTAATCTCAAAAAACAAAACCATCATGAAAAAGCAAAGATGCTTAACTTATCATAATGCCACAAGTGCAAGAAACCCCTCCACAAAATGTTATTTGCAAACTTGCAAATAACACCCTCCATCGAAAAAGTCCGGCCGGGAAAGAACAAAGGAAAACCGGCCGGAACGGAATGCAAACTGGAAACTCCAGAAAACTGGTCCCGTAATAAATTACAGGAAAACCCCGATACTGTGCATACACACCCGCATCTGTATTCCGACCGGATACAAATGCAAAGAGACAAAATCTACACTGTACTATACTAGGATCCGGCTTAAACCAAAGCCGGCTAGTAATATCCGTTCGATCCTGATCCGTGCAATACCGCACGTATCCGATCGAACCTTGCCATATATCTATACGGCCTATAGTACTAACCGTCCGATCCTGATCCGTGCAATACCGCACGTATCTGATCGGACCCTGCCATATCTCCATACGGCCTCTACAGCGTTTCGCCCGAAAACTTGAGTAACTGTAAGTGTGGTGGACTCTAAAGACTCGTCAATACTATGGTTGTGGATTTAACCACTAGCATGTCAGAGGTATAAGCCAATGCGTGACGGGCCACCGGCTATTGACCAAAAGGGACGTCGATGAGCGAACTCATCCTGACACCCTACTGAGCCTGTCAGTGACAATATCCGTACAGTCCGGTCCGTTCATCTATGAGCATCGCATGTCGGGCCTAGGGGGTTGGTAAAAGTCAGACCCCCAAAAACGGTACAAGTCGTGTCGGAGTGTAGCCCAGAACACCCTGAGATACTACTGGAATACCTACCAGTAAATCTCCTGCCTTGGCCAAGGACTTCGTGTAATGGCTCTCCTAGACACAGCGTGACCTCACCCCCAATACCGGGAGAGACGAACCCCTGAAGATCCGCTCACTGCCTCCATGTGGCTCGGGACTGTACCCAACTAAAACCTGTTTGCACGACTCCTTTGAGCCGTGGTAGGGTAGTAATCAAAGCACAGTGGGAACTCACACGAGACAAATGACGATCCCCAGGTCGATGAACTAACCTGTACACATGTCACCTGGGAACTGCTATCTGACGTTAGGTATAAGACCAACTAGCATGTTCCCGGCGAGTCCTGTCCGGTGTACTCATAACCCAATGAGCACCTGTATACATCTTAGGTGAACCAACTGACACCAGTGGCTTGTGAGACCGGCCACCGCCCCTCGTCGGGGTCTCGACTGTATACACTAGTCTACTCTGGAGAATCGATGCCCTGTCTCGAAACTCCCACGACTAGGGACCTTTTAAGGATGTGCTTATAGACTCCAGCTCTCACTTATATGATCGCCCTCATACTGCTGGCAGTCAAGCAAGAATCCTAGGGGCTCTATCAATATGCAATAGCGACCCGTCAGGTCACCTAAAGCAGTACACGATGATAAAGGTAAACCAGATAGCATACTATCATCTCGAGTAAGACTGTCCTACCGGGATAGGTCCTCCCTCAATCATTGCAATCACGTGCCTGTGATCCAATAATTGACTCTGAGGGCACTATCTCCAACACTTTGGAACTCGCTAATCCACTTACTAGCATTTTGAAGTCGATATCTTGAGTTTTAAATCTTGGTCTTGACTTCGACGCTTCAACTTGGACTTCGGCTTCTAGCTTTTTGAAGTTATTCGTAACTTGAATTCATGAACTCTTGTTTCTCGGCTATAGCTTGAACTCACGAAGCTTGATATATAATTTGAGAAGCTTTCGTCCATATTCCTCCACCCTCCATTAGATATGTCGTTTAAGCTCGATTTTCTTTACCATCCATTAAACGCTTGTGCCGTGAGATGTCTGATATCCTAAAAAATCAATCTCAATACAACCAAGCATATCATATACAGTGTTATGAAATATAAGCAAGTTAATAAACACAAGTATATGAGCATTCATTATTTTGATATCACAATCATGAATAGTATATCAATATCAAGATATAATTCAAACTCAAAGTATGAGATATTAACATACTAAATGTATATACATGGTATATGAGAAGCAAGATATAGATCGCATGTGTGTGTGTGTGTATTCATATTGTGAATTACCAAAACAATGAATGAGAATAATATTTCAATATCAAGATATATAGCACAAGTAAATTATGAGATATTGAAATATTACTCGATATACACAAGATATAGGATAAGCAAGCTAAACAACAAGTGTATATAAGTTTAGTGTTGATAATGAAAGCAAGAGAAGCATGTGACACTAAACAACCATTCATGTTTAAGCTATCATCAAAATCAAATAAAATAATCATAAAAACCATAAGTTATCAATCTTCAACTTTTTGGTGATGGCAAAACATGAATAGGAAATAGTATATCTAGATCAAATAAAACCAAATATCTGATATCGATATACTAAAACTCCTATTATTCTTTCCTTTTTGATATAATCAAAAAGGGTATTTACGGAATTTAGAACGTTTGAACTTGTAACGACTGTGTACCCTAGAAACGTAATAAAAACGTTTTATAATTTTTCTTGAGATCAAAACAATTATTTTACTGTTTCTATTGGTAGAAAACACTTTAAAAACATTTTTTCATAATTAAAATAGATTAATATGATTTATAGGAATTTTTGGGAATTTTTAAGAATTTAAATGGATTTTTTATCGAAGGGAAAAAATTTATAACCGAAAAGGGGAGCTATTTTAGACCAAATTTGGTTTAAAAAGATATAAAATATCAAAATTCATTTTATATAATTTTTCCATATTTTAAAAATATTTTTTACTATTTTAAAATAATTTTTAGAAGGGAAATTTTTTAAAAACATTTTTAAATATTAAAAAAAATATTTATTTATTTGAGCGGGAATAAATCTGGACCGTCGGATTATTAAAGCAACGACCCAGATTCTGTCGACAGTTTTTATTAAAAAAAAGGGATATATATATATATATGCGTCTTTAATCTGGACCGTCGGATCACCGATCAACGGTCAAGGATCACCCACAACAACCTAACCGGGTCCCACTGCTGTTCACATGTGGTAAAATGTGGGACGTCGGATCTGGTCAAATCAACGGTTGGATCTGGTCAATTACTTTAGCAGTCAAAAATAAAATAATGATAATTTAATCCCAGAAATCCCTATAAATAGCCATGAGCTTCTAAAATTCACCAAAAAAAATCTGTTCGACACAAAAACCTAAAAAAAATTCCAGAGCTTTCTATTTGAGTCTTATACACTCTGGAACAATCCCCAAAGGCAGAAAAATTCTCAGATTCAAGATATATCGTTTCTCATACAACCCAACGCTCGCCGACTTTCATTTTTATAGATTATTTTAGCTAAGATCTCTCAACACTTGATCTCTTGTTATCTTCATCATGAAAATATCTATCTATGAAAAAAATTCCAGGACCTAATTATAATGTCTTGACAACATTATCTATTTTACGGTTTTTGACAATTAAAAATGATATTAAACCATAACAATATTATGAACTTTTATCATTTATCCTTCACGATAAAATCATAGAGTAATGAACAACTCCGAATTATTACTTGGACATATGAAACTAAGTCTTAAAACAACTATCATAACCATGACAACTTTTGCAGGAATAAATGTAATTATTCTACGGTGATGAATAAAGCTTATCGATAATTAGTTCCTTAATTATTAAAACACGGAAAAATTATAGCAAATTTTTATATATTGGTAAACTTAATGACAAACCTGTAAAATCATATTTTTTGCTAATTTTGGTATTTCACAAAAAAAATACCATGCTATGTAACTTTTATGGCACTTTTACGTTTAAATAACATAAAATTTACATACGATATTTTTTTTATCATATTTGCTTATATTACCTTTAGAAAAATCTCACGAGCTAATGACCTACCTCTCACAACACACATCTTGATATAGTACGATTGCTTGAAAATAATATTTTGGGACAAATATGAATTTACATTTAAATAACATGAACTATCAAAAACCGTTTTCTTTAAAAGTGTATTATTTAATTCCTTACAAATGCGCCTCTACAACCCACTTTTGGGGACCCATATCGGGATGGTGCGGGTTATCGCACATTCTCAGGTCTAGTAGAGCGAGATGCGGGGCTCTTCACGGAGCATCCGATCTCGATGGATTTTAATGCAATTTTTAAGAAACATGCGATTTCTACTTAATAAATAAAATTTATTTTAAATATATAAATAAAAATATTTCATGCTTTCTAAACAAAAAGAAAATATTTACATATTTCATGAAACCACCATTACAAATCAATACAATTCCAATATTACATTAAAATACCATATACAATACAATCTAGGTTCTATTCACCAGTAAACGTTATATTTTAAAATATACCTCCATGAAAAACCTAAAGACGATAAATAAATACTTGAGGTTTATTTTGAAAGTATATAAAAATTATTTTTATATAAATCCCCCTCAAGTTATATAAATTGCAATAAGGACCTTAGTAAATATAGCTTTAAGCGGGACCAGTTCTCTTGAGCCTCAGAAAGCCGGAGAATATGGTTGCTTGCCTATCTAAGGTAGACAATCTAAACAACGGTGTTATCAACACGGTAATTATCTTGAAAAACGACACAAATCCTGCCGTCCATGTGCAGCAATTACCGATAGCATCAAAACTAATTCAAGACTTCAATTTCTCAGACTCAGACTGAGTCTCAATCTAATCAATCTTACCTAAATATGATTCAAGTATAAATCTACAATTCAATATGAATCCGTCTATTCAATCTAATCAATCTATATTGACTGAACCGAACCATGGATATACATCTATCTACATGATTCTTCAGTTATATCCATTTACTGATATCATGGTTTCGGCATGTCATCCATCTACATATAATATACAATTCAAACAATACAAACAATAAAATCAAGATATAAAGGGGTTTATAAGGGGTAGACTGGTACGGAAGGTGTTAGAAGTGGCACGAGACAACAACTATAAAGACACATAATCTGAATTTAATTGCCGTTGGACCGTGGCTGAACGGTTTCTTGTACTCCGTATACCGTAGTCTCTTGTCTAGTGAGACTCCTCTCGTATACACTGGCTTCTTCTGTACCAAACTACAAACAACAGCGTTAACACTAAATACAACATTATAACAATATACTCTCTATTCTGTCTATTCCATTCTTGTCTATTTACGAGACTTACCGAGCGATTTGTTCGCTGACGACATTCTCTTTCTTTTCTTTGGAATGTCGTCAGGTGATTCAGACTCACTGGAGATCGAGCCCACCAGCGAGGATTTGGACCAGCTAGCTTTCGACCCAGAGCTTTAGATTTCTTGTACACATTTACATTATGTATTTTCCATTTCTGTTATGCCTTTGTTAAGGCATTGCTTTCATTCCATGTATTTTCATTTCAGTTGTATTGTAAAAAGAATGTTTAATAAATAAAGTTGTTGTTTATTTACTTCTTGTCTCTTGTGTATATTTCATTTTATATTGCTTAGATATGCTTAGCGTGTTTACTTCTGAGTAAATACGTCGCGGACCTCGTCGCGTCCTCTGCCCGTACATTGGGAAGCGGGGCGTGACAGAACTACCCTCTCTAAACATATGCATACACCTAAAACGAATCAAACGTTTACTCCCCCTAAATGTATGCATATGAGAACACCAGGAGATGGATACAAGCATAAGTAAAATGCAAATTTTGAGAAAGAAGCTCAACTCATATCCAAATACATGTATATAAGAGATATGCAAAATAGGGCAAGTATAAATGCACAAATATCCATATGAACAAAATATAATAAGTTCTAATGGCAAGTGGAGACAAGTATGAGTTGATACCAATTGAAAATGAACAATTTTGAAAGCGGAGCTCAACTCATACACAAAGGCTGTTTTGAAAACGATATACTGTAACACCCTAGCACGTTCTTACAATATTAGTTGGTATTTTAAAACTTACTTTATATTTCTTTTATTTTACTCATTTGGGTTGCGATTGATTTGAATGGTAGTGGTGGATATTTGACCCGACCCGCATATGTGAAACCCAGTATGGTGCTAGATTATATCTGATATCTACCGATAAACTAAATCCATGTGAATCTAATCTAATATATCTATATATAATATCTAAACCGCCATATATCTTTTGGGTACCCATAAATTAAGGATAATTTATATTGGATAAACCGTCATCATATGGTAAAGCATCTTATGTTTTATTTTCGGCTCTTATCTATTACGCGTGAATCTGATAGAATCGGGATATCAAATATTTACTAGATTTAGATATATATTTAAAAATCCTTTTAAATCATAAATTAGGGGTATAAGTTGTTTAAATTATATTCTTGCTTTATAGTTAGAAAGTTTACGTATATGTATTATTTTCCAAAAATATATTTTTTAATGAGATTTTTTGTGGAGATTGGTTGTAGTTTGATATTATCTATATACATTAAACTATAATATATATATAACACCTAATATAAACAACACTATATATAAATATACAATTCATATAATTTATATTTTAATTCAAAACAAAACCTCTATTCTCTTTCTCTCTCTCTCGTCCTTCTCTCTCCTTTAAAACCCACGCTCTTCTTTTCCAAAAACCCGAGCACCTCCATCTTCATCATCACCAACCCAAGCCACCTTCTTCACCGTGCCGAATCATCATCGTCACCTTTCTCGCCAGCTGTACGCATCAACCCAGATCCCCTCGATTCCTCACCTTCACCCTCATCGGCGCAACCAACTCCAGCCAAGCCCTAACCCACGAAACCCTTATCGCAACCTTTCTCACGTCATCGTCATCATCCTCTTCGACCACCGCAAACCCTCACCTTCGAACTCAATCCCATCTCATCTTCATCGCCATACAACCTTCACCCTACCACCACAACCATCACTGCAGCCTCCTCCCACTTGCATCAATGTACCTACGCCTTCTATCAGCTGCACCCTCATCACCATCGCCATAGCTATCATTGGCACCTTCCTCCTTCAACATCTAACCACGACCATCCTCCTTCTTCCTCTCATCGCCTAACTCGAGATACCAAGCCAACACGGTCGCAACCTGATTGATCTCAAAAATAATTATAACCGCAATCAAGAACGGCGTCGCTTGGTAGCTAGCCGGTGAGTACGGGTCGGTCGACAGGGATTTTATGAATTTCCTAATTGTTCTTACGAGTTAATTCCGATGGGTGTCGGATCTTATTGATTAAATCTAAAAACTAAATTAATCTAGATCTAAGTCTTGCCAGGGTTAGGTTTAGGTTAAGTTTGGAAAGTCAATAAATCTCACCGCTTTCTATACCCATATTAAGATCTTTTAGGAGTTATGGTAATTATTAATAGAGGGGATTAGAACCATTCGGGAAGGTGTTTCTTCCTCTAGGTTCTTGTCCTTCCTTTATCAATCCTTACCCTAACCTCCATGGAAAACACGCTCAACCGGGCCTTAATACTATGGTATCACCGCTACCTCGTGGGATGGGGTGCCGTAGGGAGCGGTATGTGCATGTATGCACGGAGTCCTATTAATTATATGTGATGGGCAAGAAAGGGGTGAGAGATCTTCATCTCTCAAATCTTCCCCAAATCTAACCCTAACAAGCGAGGAGACTACTCGTACATTAGGGAATTGAAGAACATATCTAAACTATCTATCTAGGGCAAGGAATTAAATCTAAACTAGGGCAAGAATAGAAATTACCTAGGGCAGATAATAAATTTAACCTAGGGCAGAAAAATAAATTAAGAACTTATAAATTGATGCTCTCCAAAAGAAATCTGAATTTTATTAATGAAGGGAGGCATGACCTAATACAAGAATTTGGGCTTCTATTTATAGGACATAGAAAACCCTAGGTTTACAATTGCCGCATGTATGCTTTTACAAAAATACCCCTAGAAAGACAAGTCAGCGCCGCCACAGCTTTTGAAAAAATTTTGCGCCACTACTGGCATCATACGGCCGCGGAACCGCGGCCGCAACCCTGGTTTGTCCGCGGTTCCGCGGCCAAAAGAAGAGATTGTGGGCTGAATTTTCTTCTGCTTGGTCTGGTTGACTTTATCTTCCCCTTTCTTTGGTTGGTTCTTCATAAGGTCTTCTATTTCTCTTCCAGATCTTCACAGTGAGTAATGTAGTGGACTTTAGCCATTCGCTTTGTGTCGAACTCTTGAACCTTGCTCTACCTTTGTGCTTTGTGAAATTGTCCATTAATCTTCGTTTAGTCTTCAAACTGTAGGCATGATAAAGATTCTCTATTTGTTGGTCGAAGTCTCGCTTTTGCATCGTCTTTTCATCATTTCACTGTTTTTATTCTGAGAACCTGTAACCTGCAACTAAGTAGCAGACATGGGTCAAAAGCACCTGTTTATTTGTAAAAAGAATAAGAATGGGGAATATAATAATGCAATTTTATGGTATGAACAAATACCCCCAAACTTATCTTTTGCTCGTCCTCGAGCAAACCTGGTTTTATTCTCGACAAAAACCTAACCTCACTTTCGCAGGGAAACGTGATTGCATTGAGCTCGTGCAACAAGCCGTTAAACCTCTAGGTGTCCCTAGTAGGAGGAGTGTTGTCTCCTGAGGGTTTTCAGCGGATACTACCAACAAAATCCTATCAATTCGGCCCATTGACTTTTATTCTCCAACAAGGTTTTCTAACAAGGAATTCTATTATCGTCGACTCGTAAATTATCCACCCATATTCTTCACACTTCCTCATCATTTAACTTAAGATTATATATGTTCTGCAGACCTACTTAGCTTTTGGCATCTCTTAAGTTTTCCTTCCAGGGTTCTATCTCCACTTAGGAATTTTTATCATCTCTATTAAAGATACAAGTTCTATTCTTCATTCCTCTCTCTTATCTAAATCCCAATCACATACCCCTACGTATGTGTATAAATCACCCCTACACTTGGAAATTTAAATCAAGCAATCATACTCTTGTCCGTTGTCCAAAACACTTCTTAATTGGTGAATTTTTAAATGAATTTCGCTTACACATCTTTCATGCGACCGTTAATACTTCTTGAGGTACCAACGACCGACTACAAAACGCGTTTGCGCATTAAGCGTAATTCCTAGTCTTGCAACACTTAAGGCTTTAGCAGTGACTCCCAAACCAGTTGGTCTAAGGCACTAGGTGATGAAGCACCCTCGCTAAATATTTTTCTATTTTTGCAGCTGTTCATATCATAATATTGCATTTTATATTCCCCATTCTTATTCATTTTTATAAATAAACAGGTGCTTTTGATGCATGTCTGCTACATATTACAGGTTACAGGTTCTTGGAGCGAAAACAGTGAAAAAGACAAAAGATGATACAAAAAGTGGACTTTGACCGACAAACAGAAGACTCTTGATCAAGCCTACATCAAAGATAAAATTCACAAAGTACAAGGCAATGCAAGGTCCAAGATTACAAAGCGAACGGTTAAAAGTCCACCGCAATTATTCACTGGAGATCTGGAAGAAACATAGAAGCTATTTTAATAAAGAACCAAATAATAAGGAAGCCCAAAGATCCAAGGCCCAATACTTTCTTTTAAAGAGACATAAAATTTTACCAAAGCTTGAAGTCTACTTTGACTAGGTCTTCCTAAGGATATTTTGGTAAATGTAGACATGCAAATCAATTGTAACCTAGGGTTTCTATCTCTTATAAATAGAAGCCCAAATCATTGTATTCTTTTCATGCCTCCCTTCATTAATAAAATTCAGATTTCTTTTGGAGAGCATCGGTGTTTCTTTTCAATTCATGAATTCAGATCTGACAACCCTGCGTTGATGATTGAAGAGATGCATCTGTAAGTAGATTTAATTCCTTGCTCTAGTTTAGATTTCAATTCCTGCCCTAGGTAATTTTCATTCTCTGCCCTAGATAAATGTTCTTCAATTCCCTAATGAGTGAGTAGTCTCCTCGCTTGTTAGGGTTAGATCTGGGAAAGGTTTGAGAGAGGAAGATCTCTCATCCCCTTTCTTGCCCGTCATATATTTTCATAGGACTCCATGCATACCTTCTTATTCCGCTGCCTACGACACCCTATCCCTCGAGGTAGCGGTGATATCGTAGCATAAAGGCCCGGATTTTAAGGTTTTCCATGAAGGTTAGGGTAAAGATTAAGAAAGGAAGGACAAGGATCTAGAGGAAGAACAATCTTCCCAATCATCCTAATCCCTTTTATTAATATTTACCATAACACCTAGTTAGATCTTCATATGGGTATAGAAAGCGGTGAGATTTATAGACTTTCCAAACTTAACCTAGACCTAACCCTAGCAAGAGTTAGATCTAGATTAATTCAGTTTTTAGATTTAATAATTAATCCGAACACCCTTCGGAATTAACTCGTTAGCGCGACTAGAAAATTCACAACATCCCTGTGGACCGACCCGTACTCACCGGCTAGCTGCAAAGCGACGCCGTTCTTGATTGCGGTTACAAATATTTTTGATCTATCTTTTAGAAAGCGCAAGCACGCTAGAATCATTCAATCAAATGGCGCCGTTGCCGGGGATGGCGTAGAATTTTCCTTTTCGCGATTTCGGGTTAATCATAAAATTAAAAAAAAAAATCATAAAAATCTGAAAAATCACAAAAAAAAAAAATATAAAAATATATCATCGGTTATTTTTGGAAAGGGTATCTTTGTGTGAATTTTGCAGGATCTACGCACAAATTCGGATCTGGAAATCTACAGAAAGCGAAACAGCAAATATACGATCCTATCAACAGAAAATTGCATCAAGAGAGGAACAGAAAAAAATTTAGAGGACCGAGTCAACAAGTCAATCGCGCGATCTGGTGCAGCTGCAAAAAAAAAAAAAAAAAAAAAATCCGCCGGCTGCTCTTTCAGGCCGCGGAACCGCCGCGGGACATCCCTTCTGGCCGCGGAACCGCCGCGGCCTGGTAGGTTCCAAAAAAAAAAAACAAAAAAAAACAGGGTGCAGACGCGCGGTAAAAAAAAAAAAAAATTTGTAAGTTTTCTCTCCCCTCTTCTGCAAATCTTGATATATCTTCTGTAAATTTGCCTGCAGGATTTCTTTGCGCTTTAAAAATATTTCTTTCCAAATAATAAATCTTATGCAGGATTTGTTGTGCTATGCTTAAAATAATAATTGATTGCAAGTGATCTTTTCTGATTTGCATATCCTTATTTTTTTTGCTAAAAATATCTTTCCAAATAAAGAGCAGGAGAAAAAAAGGATAGTTTTAATTAGAAAACTTGCAAACTTTGAAATTCACACAAAAAAGATTTGATTGCAAGTGATTTACTGTTTTGCATATCTTTAATCGGATTTTAAGGGGCTTTTGACCAACTCAGATTGGGTGGGGATTTCATCACCCTTCCCAGGACCCCAGAAAACACCTAAAGCATGTGCATTGACCACAATTAATTAAAAAATATTAGACTCAGACCTAAGGACATCGAGCTCAATAGGAAAAGGACTAGTATAGGCATCGACCGTTTATCCTAACTGACATTGCGGTGTCTAGGCTAGTGGTTATTAATTAGGCCCACTGTAGTGGTGGTTCCTTCCCACTTACCTGGCCGTACTTGCCAGTGAAGAGGCGGTTTGAGGTCCTATTTCTAGCCCTTTAGAACAGTTAGGAGCTGTCTAGCTGACCTAGGTGACCCTAGATCTAGGCCTGATTGTGCATTTCTGGTTGATTGCATTTGTGTCTAAGCCCTTTATCGAAAATTTTTGCAAAACAAATAAAAATAAGAGGAAAATTTTATAAAAAGACTTGCAACTTTTGTCGCGAAGAAATCCTTGCACCCCACTTACACCCACTTACACTCACCTTTCTTCTTCTAACATGGGTACCCCACATAAAAAATCATTAGCCGAACTTTGGTATCCCGAACCTAATTTTGCGTCATATGTCAATGTGTTCGGTCAATTTAAAGACGATCCTTCCATGCCTAAAAAATCTTTGAAAGATCACATAGAGGAGTCTAGGATAAATAGTTTGACTTTTCAACCCACTTTGTGTCAACCTAGTCAATCTTTACCACCTACATATGTTGACACCACTTTTCCAAGTCCTGCTGTAACTCCTAGGCCGATGTCCATTGCTGAGCATATTGCTCAATCTCGTAGCCAATCTTTCACCCCTCTCCACTCATCCAGTTCTAGGGATCAACACGACTATTCACCTTTTTATCCATATGTTGACCCTACCCCTGCCCAACCACCCACTTTCTACCAGTCATACCCGACCTTCCCACCTTCACTAGACACCGTTTCTACGCAGCCTTTAGGGAGTTTTGCATATCCACACAATTTCGAATCTTTTTCCAAAACCCCCTTACCACCAAAGTCTAGTCTGGAAGAGGCGTTGGAGGCATATATCGCAGCAACAAACAAAATGGTTAGGAATGTGGAAGCGTCCGTGGCCACCCTTATGCAACCTAGTGAACCGGTAGCTAGTGTCCCGCTAGCTCCAAATTTTTCAATGTATGAGGCGGCAAGTGGACAGAGTGAGAATGAGAGAGGATTTTCAAATCAAACCTACCCTTACCCAATTGAAGCCCACAACTCCTGTTTTCCATCGAATGTCCTAAATGATTCACAAGTTCAAAATAAAAACGAGTTGTGCGACTTTGTAGTGTTTGATTTGCCAGATTGTGAGGAACCCCCTTCGAGTGAAACATCACCTAATCCGTTTGACCTTTACACTTCCACTCTAGAACCTACATTGATAAACATCCATGCTTTTGAGGAGGTGTCTAAAGATATTTACTTTCACTTGATTGAGGATATAGACGCCGGGAATATTTCGGATGATGAACCTGTCGATTTAATTGAAATTTTATGTTCAAATCATCATCCCGAGTTATTAAATGTTTCTCCCGAATCTCATATGCGTCTTGATTTTGATGATAATGGCATGGATGAGTTGAATATTGAGGAGAATTATGAGGATAATATTGAGGAGAGTGGTAAGGATCATATTGAGGTTGAACCATTTTTCTTTGATGTGTCGGATTTTTAAATTCATCCTCTTGAACCTTTACCTAAATCACCCTCCCTTTTTTCCATCGTTCCGACCACGCCTTATTTCACGCTTGACGACTATGAGCGTGAAAACTTTTCCTTTGAATCTGACACAGTTCTCACAGCCGATGACACTTACGAGTGTTTCACTTTTTCGGACGATGTTGAAGTCTCACCGCCCGAGTTTGAGTCCTTTGCATTTTCAGATGAGTTAGTTAATCCATCAGACTCGGTTGCTTACAGTCATTTCGAACCATTGATGGAATCTTTCCAGTTCGACACGGTTTACTACGGTGAGAATGAGACTATCCCTAATTCACTCGCTTTCGTCCTTCCTATTGTTCCGACCGTGCAAGTGGCCGTTACGCTTTCATCTCCTATACCAAGTTCGGCGTACCCATGTTCTCTTGCGAATCTTGAGGGATTTGATCCCATTTCTCGACGAGTTGATAGGATAGCGCAATCACTTTTAACACATCGGTCATCACAAATTGTGCTAATTTATTCACTCGATTTACACCCTCAAGATCGCGTGACCCTTCTTTCTTCTTTTCGCCATTCTTCTCCCCCACCGAGACCATATTCTCTTCTTCCCACACGGTCTCGCGTGTTTCTCACTTCTTTCCTTTACATCCCATTATTTCACCAACTTGATCATTACCACGGTAAGATTTTTGAATGGTTGGTGCTAACGTTTGGCTTGTGTAAGGCCAAGCTTAAGTTTGGGGGGAATCTTTGTATATATGTATATATTTTTTGTTTTCTTTTTCTATAAAAAAAAATTCAAAACATTAAAATATGAAAAAAAAATTATAAATAAATAAACAGGGGAGTGCCGGCATTTTGACCCTCTTGGTGTAGCATGACAGTGAGGACACTGTCAAGTTCAAGTTTGGGGGCATGCTCGGTATGTCTTCTTCCTTCGCATTCATTTGTACATATTTTTGCATTTGCATACTTATTTGAAAACCCATAAAAAATTGAAAAAATTCAAAAATTATAAAAATTAATGTATTCAATTTTGGCCAATCGACTTGAGTTTGACAAATAGGTTAACTGGCTAGGAACAACTAGATCTTAGACGTAGTAAATTAAAAACCCTAAAGATAACCTTCCTTAAAGTTTAGCGGTAGAAAGTATATGTTTTTGTAGTTTATTTAGAAATAGGCAAATTTTGGGTTCACTTCTTGGGCTAAGTCAAAATGAGGGAAGAGTATTGATGTTCTATTTAGAGTATAAGTTTGAAAAATAGTTCCTAGCTTAAGTCTAGATTCTGAAAATGTATACCCTACAATTTGCACAATCACGCACCTTGAAACTTGGAATAGTAGAAGAGACCTTGAAATGCTCTTGTCTAAAATCCTTAGTACAATGAAAATAAAAGAAAAAAAGTGTGAATAAAGCAAAAAAAATGGACACTGGTTTTTGTGATTACTTAAGGCTGTAAAAATAGAAAAATATTTAGCGAGGGTGCTTCATCACCTAGTGCCTTAGACCAACTGGTTTGGGAGTCACTGCTAAAGCCTTGGGTGTTGCAAAACTAGGAATTACGCTTTAAAGTGCAAACATATCTTGTAATCGGTTGTTGGTACCTCAAGAAGTATTAACGGTCGCATGAAGGATGTGTAAGCAAAATTCAATTAAAAATTCACCTACTAATAAGTACTTTGGACAATGGACGAGAGTATGATTGCTTGATTTGAATTTCCAAGTGTAGGGGTGATTTAAACACACACGTGGGGATATGTGATTGGAGTTTAGATGATAGAAAGGAATGAAGAATAGAACTTGTATGTTTAGCAGGGTTGATAAAAATTCCTAAGTGGAGATGGAACCCTAGAAGGAAAACTTAAGAGATGCCGAAAGCTAAGTAGGTCTGCAGAACATATATAATCTTAAGTTAGATGATGAGGAAGTGTGAAGAATATGGGTGGATAATTTATGAGTCGATGATAATAGAATTCCTTGTTAGAAAACCTAATTGGAGAACAAAAGTTAATGTGCCGAATTGATAGGATTTTGTGGGTGTAATCCGCTGAAAACCCTCAGGAGACAACACTCCTCCTACTAGGGACACCTAGAGGTTTAACGGCTTGTTGCACGTGCTCAGTGCAATCGCGTTTCCCTGCGAAAGTGCGGTTAGGTTTTTTGTAGTGAATAAAAAATAAGTTTGCTCGAGGACGAGCAAAGGATAAGTTTGGGGGTATTTGTTCATATCATAATATTGCATTTTATATTCCCCATTCTTATTCATTTTTATAAATAAACAGGTGCTTTTGATGCATGTCTGCTACATATTACAGGTTACAGGTTCTTGGAGCGAAAACAGTGAAAAAGACAAAAGATGATACAAAAAGTGGACTTTGACCGACAAACAGAAGACTCTTGATCAAGCCTACATCAAAGATAAAATTCACAAAGTACAAGGCAATTCAAGGTCCAAGATTACAAAGCGAACGGTTAAAAGTCCACCGCAATTATTCACTGGAGATCTGGAAGAAACATAGAAGCTATTTTAATAAAGAACCAAATAATAAGGAAGCCCAAAGATCTAAGGCCCAATACTTTCTTTTAAAGAGACATAAAATTTTACCAAAGCTTGAAGTCTACTTTGACTAGGTCTTCCTAAGGATATTTTGGTAAATGTAGACATGCAAATCAATTGTAACCTAGGGTTTCTATCTCTTATAAATAGAAGCCCAAATCATTGTATTCTTTTCATGCCTCCCTTCATTAATAAAATTCAGATTTCTTTTGGAGAGCATCGGTGTTTCTTTTCAATTCATGAATTTAGATCTGACAACCCTGCGTTGATGATTGAAGAGATGCATCTGTAAGTAGATTTAATTCCTTGCTCTAGTTTAGATTTCAATTCCTGCCCTAGGTAATTTTCATTCTCTGCCCTAGATAAATGTTCTTCAATTCCCTAATGAGTGAGTAGTCTCCTCGCTTGTTAGGGTTAGATCTGGGGAAAGTTTGAGAGAGGAAGATCTCTCATCCCCTTTCTTGCCCGTCATATATTTTCATAGGACTCCATGCATACCTTCTTATTCCGCTCCCTACGACACCCTATCCCTCGAGGTAGCGGTGATATCGTAGTATAAAGGCCCGGATTTTAAGGTTTTCCATGGAGGTTAGGGTAAAGATTAAGAAAGGAAGGACAAGGATCTAGAGGAAGATCAATCTTCCCAATCATCCTAATCCCTTTTATTAATATTTACCATAACACCTAGTTAGATCTTCATATGGGTATAGAAAGCGGTGAGATTTATAGACTTTCCAAACTTAACCTAGACCTAACCCTAGCAAGAGTTAGATCTAGATTAATTCAGTTTTTAGATTTAATAATTAATCCGAACACCCTTCGGAATTAACTCGTTAGCGCGACTAGAAAATTCACAACATCCCTGTGGACCGACCCGTACTCACCGGCTAGCTGCAAAGCGACGCCGTTCTTGATTGCGGTTACAAATATTTTTGATCTATCTTTTAGAAAGCGCAAGCACGCTAAAATCACACCAATCAGCAGCCTTAAGTAATAAAAAAAACCAGTGTTCATTTTTTCTTTATTCACACTTGTATTTTTTTAAATTTTATTTTCTTCGTACTAAGGACTTTAAACAAGAGCATTTCAAGGTCTCTTCTACTATTCCAAGTTTCAAGGTGCGTGTTTGTGCAAGTTGTAGGGTATATATTTTCAGAATCTAGACTTAAGCTTAGGAATTATTTTTCAAACTTATACTTTAATAAAAATATCAATACTCTTCCCTTGTTTTAACCTAGCCCAAGAAGTGAACTCAAAATTTTCCTATTTCTAAATAAACTACAAAGACATATATTTTCTACCGTTAAGTTTTAAGAAAGGTTATTTTTAGGGTTTTTAATTTACTAAGTATAAGATCTAGTTGTTTCTAGCTAATTAACCTATTTGTCAAACTCAAGTCACATAAGGCCAAAATTGAATATATTAATTTTTATAATTTTTAAAATTTTCAATTTTTTATGGGTTTTAAAATAAGTATGCAAATGCAAAAATGTACACATGAATGCGAAGGAAGAAGGCTTACCGAGCATACCCTCAAACTTAACTTTGACAATGTCCTCACTGTCATGCTACACCAAGAGGGTCAAAATGTCGGCACTCCCCTGTTTATTTATTTATAGATTTTTTTAAATTTTTTTTATTTATTGTTAAAAGAAAAACAAAATATATATAACAAGGTTCCCCCCAAACTTAAGTGAAGCAGTGTTTCCACTGTTTAAGCGTTAAAATTCAGAGTCAGGGAGGAGAAAAATCAAACTATCCAAGGCCTTACACAGACCAAAAGTTAGCACCAACCATTCAAAAATTCTATCGTGATAATGGTGGGGTTGGTGAAAGAATGGAGTGTAAAGAAAAGAAATGAGAAGCACACGACACTAGTAAAATAGGGGGTTGCCCCTACGGATGGAAATATCCGTAGGGGCAGATTTAACTTGGCCCTACGGATTAATCCGTAGGGCTAAAAGGTTACCCCTACGGGCACAGACGTCCAAGAATAAAAAATATTAATTCTTAATTCGGTGTTTGCCCCTACGGAGCCGCAAACAAAAGACCTACGGTTATGTCCGTAGGGGCAAGTAAATATCGTTTTAAAATAAAGCCAGATCGATCGCCTACGCTCACTTTCTCTCTCTCTTAATCGCGCACGAGAAAAAACCCCAAATCGCCACGCCGTCATTGCCACCGTCGCCACCGTCGTCGCCACCGCCGGTTTCGTCGCCACCGCCGGTTTCGTCGCCAAATCGCCACCGTCGTCGCTCCAGCCCACCAGCAGCCGTTCAGGTATAAATCTCGAGGTAAATTAAAGCATTTTTGGATTATTTTGGGCTTAGGGTTCATGGCTGGGTCTGGGTTGCGCGCGCGAGAGTTGGGGTTGGGCAGGGGTCGCGGTGGCAGTCGGGGTCGGGGTCGGGGTAGGGTTAGGGTTGGGGTTCGGCTGCTGCTGGGGTGGGGCTGGGGTTAGGGTTACGGTGGGGCTGGGGTTAGGGTTACGGTGGGGCTGGTTGAATGGCTCTTCTGATTAGTTGACAAATACAATGTTAATCATAATTTACTCGACACAGATGGTAGAAAATCAGAAAAAGATCAAGAAAAAAATAATCGATTTTGATTTTAACATGCGGGGTGTTGATGCAAGATGTAATATCTAGTAGCAGATGCTAGGCATATAGACTAAAGAATAGTTGTAAATGAACCGCTAGCAAGAAAATCCTATAATTAGTCACATCGCTTGACGCATTAAGCCTGAAGCTCTTTCTTTTAGGTGATAAAACTAGTTATATTCCTGCATTGCCTAGAAATAGCAGTGAGTTGGTTAAAACCTTTTAAACACAACCCCCCACCCCAAAAAAAAAAAAGAAAGAAAGAAAGGGCAAGGAAAAAAAAGAATAGCAACAAGCAATACAAGCTAGCAACCGTAAATAACTGCTGAGATTATGTCTACCTTGGCAATTTGAACAATGATGGTCTTGTCTGGATTGTTAAGATCCACTTTATGGGGGTGAGGAACACATTTTGCAACTGTATTTATGATTTTCATTCTGTCAAGTGTTGAAATAAAAATCAACACTTGACAATCAATCCAAGATGCTCAATAACTTGCTTCAAAACCATAATCTAATCTTGATGATGCTCAATATTAGCGATTTCCATGATCACGACACGTGGCAGATGACGTGTCTCATAACGCTTTATGATATTAGTATCCTATATTTGTAGTTTTAATTGTTGATTGTTATAGATGTATACCATTGCAATAATAGTTTTTGGTTGATGAATGCTATTGCAATATAGGATGATCAGTTCTATCAATCTTGATCTCAATGGTTTAAAATCATGTTACACATACAACACGAATGCACAACAAACGCATAATTAGAGAGCGACTCGAGATATTCAGGTTAAAACCAATATATGATACTCGATGATAATATGAAACCTTCATATTCCCATCGATACCCATATATGAAACTAAAAGCGCCACTTAGTCCCCGTCTATCGGTTAACATACGTGCGATGCTCGTCGTGACCTAGAACTATACGAAGGTTGTTAAATATCGGACAGTATAGCTCAATACTAACAACCGTCGTATAGTCTACGCGACGAGAAAATTCAATCGTATGGTAACCCATAGATTTGTCCCGTGTGGACAAGTTAAGAATGTATAAAGCAAACGCCTTCATTCACTTGTGTTTTCATCCGTTTCGAGATATTTCGTCGGTATCTTTCCGCTGGTTCTCCGTGTACAAAGATAGATTAGATGTTCATTTCAACGTTGTTTCACAGCTTTGAAATGATTATCTATTCTATTACAGTATACTCGGAGAATAGCGGGGAGGTGCTGCCGAAATTTACTCGAAACGGTTGAAAGCACAAGTGATGGGCGTTCGCTCTATACATTCTTAATGGGATAGAAGCCTACCCCCGACAGCCGGAACACATACATACAAACGCATAATTAGAGAGCGATTCGAGATGTTCGGGTTAAAACCAATATATGATAATATGAAACCTTCATATTCCCATTGATACCTATATATGAAACTAAAAGCGCCACTTAGTCCCCGTCTATCGGTTAACATACGTGCGATGCTCGTCGTGACCTAGAACTATACGAAGATTGTTAAATATCGGACAGTATAGCTCGATACTAACAACCGTCGTATAGTCTACGCGACGAGAAAATTCAATCGTATGGTAACCCATAGATTTGTCCCGTGTGGACAAGTTAAGAATGTATAAAGCAAACGCCTTCATTCACTTGTGTTTTCATCCGTTTCGAGATATTTCATCGGTACCTTTCCGCTGGTTCTCCGTATACAAAGATAGATTAGATGTTCATTTCAACGTTGTTTCACAGCTTTGAAATGATTATCTATTCTATTACAGTGTACTCGGAGAACAGCGGGGAGATGCTGCCGAAATTTACTCGAAACGGTTGAAAGCACAAGTGATGGGCGTTCGCTCTATACATTCTTAATGGGATAGAAGCCTACCCCCGACAGCCGGAACACATACATACAAACGCATAATTAGAGAGCGATTCGAGATGTTCGGGTTAAAACCAATATATGATAATATGAAACCTTCATATTCCCATCGATACTCATATATGAAACTAAAAGCGCCACTTAGTCCCCGTCTATCGGTTAACATAACGTGCGATAATTTATTCTTTTCAACGACAAACGCACACACAAAGTATATACACGGATTTTCTTCTTTGTCAGTAACTATCCCGTTCTTATATTTCTCAATATAGTCAGCATAACCTACAATTTATATATTATTCAGTCTAACATGGCCCATGAGTACGTCAGAGTTAAGGACTGGATGTATGTGGATTGGAAACAACGTATGCAACCTAAGTTTGTCGCAGGAGTTGCTGCTTTCCTTGAATTTGCACGAGCACATAATAAGATCATAATAGAGAAGATTCTCTGTCCGTGCGATAGATGTGGCAATAAGTACTGGCAGAAGGTAGAATTGGCAGAGCTTCATATTGTAAAACATGGGTTTACTAGACTTTATTCAACTTGGAAATATCACGGGGAAGGAGAAGAATGCAGTACTGCGGTAGAAGAAGAAGGAGAACACGATAATGCGGCAGGAGAAGAAGAATTCGGTAATACGGCAGGAGACGAAAATTTATTTCCATCAGAAGAAATGGAGGATATGGTAAAGGCTGCCGTAGGTGAATCTATTCGTACTGAAGATGACATTCCTTCCGGTCAAGGACCGCGTACGGATAAATATGAAAATTTCATGAATGATGCTAGGAACCAATTTATGAGAATGCGAAGTATTCCACCCTCTCATGGTTCGTCCAACTTTTCCAAATTAAGTGCCTAAATGGATGGAGCAACAAGTCATTCAGAATGCTTCTTTCGTTCTTGAAAGATTCTATGCCTCCGGGAAATAATGTGCCCGAAAGCTGGTACGAAGCCCAGAAAATGATGTCTGATTTGGGTCTAAAGTGCGAGAAGATTCAAGCATGTCCTAAAAATTACGTGTTGTACCGGAAAGAGAATTCAGATTTGAAAGAGTGTCCAACATGCGGAGAGGCCAGGTATAAGCCGAAAGATTCTGATAAGAAGCCTGATATACCTGTGAAGATAGCACGATATTTTTCCATAACACAGAGGCTACAGAGGCTATTCATGTGCAAGAAAACAGCCGAGGCAATGATTTGGCATCACCGTGCTCCTCCAAGCGAAAATGGAAAAATGAGCCATCCAAGAGATTCACCGGCATGGAAGGATTTCGATAGGAGGCACGCAATATTCAGTAGCAATCCTCGCAATGTCCGGCTCGGACTGGCTGCCGATGGCTTCTGCCCATTCAACTATATGGCTGGAAGTCACAGTACATGGCCCGTTGTAATGATAATTTATAATCTGTCGCCTTGGTTGGCTATGGACCAATCATACTTTATGATGCCTCTTCTTATCGACGGACCAAACTTACCGGGGAACAATATCGACGTCTATCTCCGACCTCTGATCGAGGAGCTGAAAACTTTGTTCATTGATGGTGTAGAGACATATGATTCAAACACAAATACAACCTTCATACTGCGTGCGGCTTTAATATGGACAATTAATAACTTTCCTGCGTATGGAATGCTATCAGGTTGGTCCGTACATGGTCACAAAGCATGTCCTCATTGCCATGAACACACAACATCAAAATTTTTGAATTTTAGCAGGAAGATTTGTTATTGCGGCCATCGACGTTTTCTGCCTCCAGACCACCCCTATAGGTTAGACACGGTTCACTTTGATGGTCATCAGGAGCTTCTTGGGCCTCCATCCCCATTGTCCGGAGAGGACGTGACTGCTAAATGGGATGGTTACAATAACGTGACCTTCGGGATGGATCCGACGAAACAGGTCAAACCACAATATTGGAACAAGTTAAGCATTTTCTTCGAGCTTCCGTACTGGTCTACAAATTCAGTGCGTCATTATCTGGACGTCATGCATATAGAGAAGGGAGTATCAGAGCACATACTTAACTTGCTTCTGTGTAAAGACGGAAAATCGAAAGACAACATGAATGCCCGGATGGATCTATAAGAGTGGGGAATAAGAAGTGAACTGCACCCTAAACCGGTAGCGGATAAACCGGGCAAGTTTGTACTTCCCAATGCCGTTTATCATATGTCACAACCGGAGAAGAAAAGATTCTTGCAGGTGTTGCATGATTTGAAAGTCCCCACAGGTTTCTCAGGATCATTCAGCAAGAAAATAAAAATTGTGAAGGGCAAGATCGATGGGCTGAAAAGTCATGATCACCATGTTATCGTGGAGCTCCTTCTTCCATTAGCCCTCAGGACTTCTCTCCCCGACTCGGTTGGTCTAGTAATCAACGACCTATGTTGTTTTTTCAGGGAGTTGTGTGCTAAAACACTGGAGGTTGCGACGCTGGATAAACTAGAAAATTCTATTGCGTTGATACTTTGCAAGTTTGAGCGTATTTTCCCACCGTCATTCTTCGATATCATAATACACTTGACGGTTCATCTTGCAACTGAGGCGAAGTTAGCCGGACTGGTACAATATCGATGGATGTATCCCGTCGAGAGGTACGTGTAATTTTTCGTTTCGCGCAATTTATAAATTTATTGTTGTCCTGTATGCCCGTGTTTATTTATTCAACGTATTCTCATTAGGTACCTTTACACTCTTAAGAAGTATATACGCAATAAAAATCGACCAGAGGGTTCTATCATGCAAGGTTATCTTCTTGATGAAGCAACCACATTTTGTTCCCGCTATCTGGACGAGAACATTGAGACAAGGCTTAACCGACCACGAAGAATTCAAGACGGGCCATATGGTAAAGCCGAGTATAAGAGGGTAGACACTATGTTTATCAACAAGATATACCGGTTTATCTTGCTTAATTGCGCATGTCTTGAACAAATTAGAGAGTAAGTTCTTTTGGATTAATTATTATATCTGTGTTTGTGTGTGTATAAAATGACATAATATTAATGTCACAATTATTTGTCGAAAACAGAACTCATTTTAACGAGGTACGTGAGGGGCATCCTGATTGGAACGAAGAGCGTTTGGAAAAATACCATCAGGATAATTTTTGTGATTGGGTCACAGAGCATGTAAGTTATTAGAATTACATTTTATTGCTATCAGTTTTAATCTAAACTTGTATCGTTATGTATTTATCGTAAAATTTGTTTTGTTAGATCCACGATCCGAACTTGTCTGCATCATTTGAGAGTGATTCAAGATGTTTAGCTCAATTTCCTAGTATGGAGGTTGCATATTACAAAGGATTTGGTGTCCTGGGATACAAATTCGAAGTTAAGTACATAGAAACATCTAGAACCACTCAGAATAGTGGGATTGCGACGGTAGGATCGGACGGTGTGATTTACTATGGGTACTTAAATTGTATACTCGGTATCCACTATCCCGGACGATCAGAACCCTTTTATATATTCCACTGTACTTGGTACGATCCGCGAACCGATACAGACAGGTGGAGAAGCAATCTTGGGACTTGGAAAGATGAATATGGATTGACCAGTGTGAACACACTTCGATTTTACGGTCAGGACGATCCGTTTATCTTTCCGAACCAAGCGTTCCAAGTATACTACTCACAGTGTTTGAAGCATCCGGGGTGGAGTGTTGTATGCCGATGGAAACCTAGAGATGTCTACGATGTCCCAGAATACGAGGACAGCGATGAGGACGAAGAAGAGAGAAGGCTTAAAGTGCTCCGACTGTCTGTTTCGAAGGACGGTTTGTCTTCGACCGATCATGAAGTTACGTGGGTTAGAAATGACATCGACGATGAAATCCAAGTAGATATGTATGATGCGCCCACGAAACGAAAAAGGTTATCAGTAATGTTATATTATTACTTCACATTTTACGCTCTAGATTATATATAGTCAATACTTTTAATGATTGTCTAATGCGTCCACGAACCATTTATCTAGATTTGATGACGATGTCGGGAGCAGCGAGGGGCGGCAGGAGCTCCAGCCGCGGCAGAGGCAGAGGCAGAGGCGGAGCGGTTCTGCCGCCCGGAGAGCTCCGTAGGGAGCTTCAGAGGGCCGGTCTTGCACCCAGATCGGAGACCCCTTCGGATGCCTCCTTCCGTGTTGATTTGGCCACACCTCCAGGTATACTGCATGCATATCCATTTTGAATGTAATATTACAGATATTCATGCATGTTTATGTCAAAATTACTTATATTGTTAATGTTTGATTGTCTAGTTGTTGGTGATGCGTCCACATCTGGGACAGAGGCCACCCCCGCTCCTCCAGGTATGTTTATATATCATATAGTGTATGTATATTGATTTAGAATGCTATATTATAAATACACACATTCCTTTTGCTCTTACTTAGCAATTTTTATTATTGTCTAGCTGTAGGTGGTGACACCACCGCACCTGTGGGTATGTTTATATATCCTATAGTGCATGCATATTGATTTAGAACGTTATATTATTGATCTACACATTCTTTTTGCAATTACTTATATAATCTATTTTTAATTGTCTAATTATAGGTGGTGCGTCCACACCTTCCACAGGGGCCACTCCTGCCGCTTCCATACCCTCCGCATCGTCTGCAGGTTAGTATGAATAAATTTAAAATATTTATTCATTTTACATATGCTCTATAGAATAAATATGAACTTCATGGAAATTTAGCGTCGATATTTATTTTATAGTTGGAGGGGATGCGTCCGGGTCCGGGACCCCGGTTGTTCCTCACCGGAGGAACTATCGTCCCGCTCGTACTGCTGCTCGGGCCCAGGCTCGTGCGCTAGTCACCGGAGGTATATATCACACTTGAATTTTTGTTTAACCTTAATTTCTTAATACAACTTTGTCTTATTATTGATTGTCTTGATATTTCGTGCAGACGCAGGGCCTCTCCATCCCCAGAGGGGGACTCGAGGCCCGAATCAGTCCCATAGGCTGAGGCCTGATAGAGCTGGGGGGGAGGCAGCATTCCCCCTATTTTTTACCCTTGACTATCGCTATACCGGTCCTCATGCCGAGTGGTTCGGCCGGTATTTGGGGGACGAGAGCCGGATCGTGAAGAACTATCCACTTCACGTTGAGTGGGGCGAGCAGCACCAACGCTCATTCGCCCTCTTATTTGATCAGGCTCGGGTATGTATTAATATATATTTTCATTTGATCTATCCAATATATTTATTATTAACACTTGCAATCTAATAACAATGTTTTTTTTTGTATTTTCAGTTGGATTACGATTTTCAGCCTGTAGCCGACCCTGATCACCCGGGAAGGGTGCTCGACCTTCATGCTCTGTACAATGGCCTGATGAAGAACATGCAGGCCAAGGTCCGATACAACAGGAATGAGCTGAAGGCCGACTGCTACTCCCTGTGGATAGCGACCCCCGAGGCAGAGAGAGCGGCCCTCCTATCTACTCCGGCGTTTGCGAGAGTCGACGTAGAGACACGGCCTCTATTGTGCGCTTATTTCGACTCCGAACGCAAACAAATATGTATTTTAAATTTAATTCATTATTTATGATATAATTTATTTCTTTGTGTTTCTTAATTAGAAAACTAAATGTTAATGCGTTGTGCAGAAACAGGCCGCTCAGAATACGGAGAACAGGAAGTCGGCGAAGAGGGGTCGCCCCACTTACACAGGTGGCTCGAGGAACATTACTCGAGCCATGGAGTTATCAGTAAATTAAGAGTTATTCTCTAATATTCTGCAATATTAAGAGTTATTCTCTAATATTTCTAATATTAAGAGTTACTTTCTAATATTGCAGACATCTCGGACCGTGGCGTCAGGTGGTACACCGAGCGTGCTGTCCGCATATCTTGCCGTCCACGGCACCTCGACAGATCCCGCCACGGGCGAGCTTCGATATCCCGACGTCGCTACCCAGGAGTACTGCGTAAGTGTTAATATTTTTTCTACCCAAATTTGAAATTTTAGTTTTGGAAGGTTCAAGTTTAAATTTTATACTTATACTTTACTGCTTAATGTGGGTGTAGGAGAGGGTGGTTGAGCAGGCCCAGGCCTCGGGGATCGATTTTACCGAACAGAACGATCCGAGGCTGCTGACCCCAGTTCTGGACGCCGCACACGGAGGGCACCACGGAGGTTGGGAGAGAGGCCGGGGATTGGGCCCTAGCAGGGCCTATATGAGGTTGGACTCCACCCCGGCGGTTACTTCCTCCGTCTCCAGTGACCGGCATGTCCATCAGGAACTGGATAGCTTGAGGGCCACCGTTCAGGAGTTGAAGGAGATGCTGGTATGTATACTAGTTTATAGTAAAATATCATTTCATATTATATACATATCAACATATCCATAATTAGTACGTAGCTTGAGCTTATTTGGTTTTAGACTTAAGTTTGATTAATCATACATACATATGTAATTAAAATAAACAACGCTTTTCCAAACTAGATATCCAAACAGGGTTTCGAAATAACTTAATAATGAAACGAATTCGAATAATACACAGTTCTTACACGCTTCTTACACACGTTATGTCCAGACGCGATAGGGTAGATCGGCCGAGCCTCCACATGCATCTCCTTCGGCTGCGGCTCCGCAAGCCACTACATCGGCTGCGGTTCCGCAGACAGCTCCTGTAGCTCCACCGCCCACTCAGACTCCCGCAGCCGCCTCTCCGCAAGCGACTACCTCGACGGCGGCTGCGCAGACCACATCGCTAGCTCCACATGCCGCTCAGACTCCCGCTCGCGACGCATTGCAGAGTGTATTGACCAAGGAGCAGGCGCGCGTTATTCTAACGTTATTCAGAGGTGGAGTTGGACCGAACTAGGGTAGCTTTTTGGTTCTTATTTTTTGAAACATGTATTTATTTATATCACATTGTACTACATTTTGAAACGATATTGATATTGGTTTGTATTTATATCATATTCAGTTTTTGAGTTTCTTTTGTATATTATATATATGCGTGAGATGTGATTATGAATACTGCAATATATGATTTGATTGATGTATATAGTATTGTGCACAGGGCGGGAAAAAATCTAGCAGCCCATTTTTAAAAAAAAAATACAGACAATATGTACCTACGGATTAAGCCGTAGGTATATATGTTGCCCCTACGGACATATCCGTAGGGACAAACTATCAGGAAACCTGATATTTTCCCACCTGATATCAGTGCAGGGTGTTGGGAGTGCCCCTACGGATATGTCCGTAGGGGCTACTGTCTATCCCCTACGGAGTTATCCGTAGGGGCCAAATATCAGGTTTCCTGATATTTTGCCCCTACGGAATATTACCTACGGATATATCCGTAGGGGTAGAACAAGGACCTACGGTTGTATCCGTAGGTACATACAATATATTCAAAAAAAAAATACATATATGATTTGATTACCCCTACGGAGTAATCCGTAGGGGCAACAACACCTACTGATATATCCGTAGGGGCAAGAATTTGCCCGTAGGGGCAAGTTCAGGGCCTCAACTTGTACCTGCGGCCTTTGCACCTACGGGGTATTTTTTCGCCCCTACACATATATCCGTAGGGGCAGTGGGTTGCCCCTACGGATAAATCCGTAGGGGCAACCCTTATTTGTAGTAGTGCGAGACCGTGTGGAGATAGAAACGGTATACGGTCTCGGTGGAGGAGAATGGCGAAGGGAAAAAAGAAATGGTAGTGGTTCTTCTTCTTCGAGTGGAGGTTGATTAATCACAAAATCCATATCGTTTAAGAATGCTAGTTCGTCGGCGAAAATATCTTCGAAACTTTCGTCGAAGGTCCGATTGAACATTTCGATCTTAAAAAGTGTCACGTCAGAATTCAACACACTTGATTGTTAAAAAATTTCGAAGGTAGGAGACCCGTAAAGTTCATCTACCTTATTCTCAAAAGATTCTAAATCAAGTTGTGTTTCTAAAATTATCTAACTCAAAATATCGGATTGTGATTCATCAACACTCGATGTCATTAAAGGAAGATTAGAAGAACCAAAGAAGTCGGGAATACGAACTTGAGGGTGGGGATGGAGTGTATAAATTAGCACAATTTGTAATGACCGATGTGTAAAAAGCGATTATGCTAATCTATCAACCCGCGGAAAAATGAGATTAAATCCCTCAAGATTCGTGAGCAAACATGGGTACGCCGAACTTGGTATTGGAGATGAAAGCGTAACGGTCTCTTGCAAGGTCGGAACAAGGACAGAGGGAAGTGAGTGAGGAAGGGTATCAGTTAAAGATTCAGGAGGGTGTACACAATTAGTGGAAGGGACATGATGAATTGGGAAATCCGACTCATCAAACAAAACTGGTTCATCCTCAATAGTTTCCTCAATATTCTCCTCAAAATTTAACTTATCCATGCCATTATCATCAAAATCAAGACGCGTATGAAGTTCGGGAGAAACATTTAATGACTCGGGATGATGAATTGGACATAAAATTTCAATCAAATCTACGGGTTCATCATCCAAAATATTCCCGGCGTCTATATCCTCAATCGAATGAAAATCAATTTTTTCTGACACCTCATCAAAAGCATGGATATTTATCAAGTTAGGTTCTAGAGTGGAGGTGTAAAGTTCAAAAGGATTATGTGTGGTTTCACTCGAAAGGGAATCTTCACAATCTGGCGAATCAAGCATTACAAAGTCACACAACTCGTTAGATGTTTTATTTTCAACTTGTGAATCATTTGGGACAATCGATGGAAAACCAGAGTTGTGGGCTTCAATTGAGTATGGGTAGGTTTGATTTGAAAAGGTGTAGAACTCACTCTCTCTTCTCAAATTCTCGCTCTGTCCAACCGCCTCCTTATACATTAGAATTTTTGGAGCTAGTTGGAAACCAACAACCGATTCACTAGGTCGCATGAGGGTGGTCATGGACGCATCCACATTCCTGATCATTTTGTTTGTTGCTAAAATATAAGCTTCCAACGACTGTTTCAAACTAGACATGGGTTGTGAAGGGGTTTCGGTAAAAGATTCAAAATTGTTGGGATACGTGAAACTCCCAAATGGCTGTGTAGAAACAATGTCTAGTGAAGGTGGGAAAGTCGGGTAGGACTGGTAGGAATTGGATGGTTGGATAGGAGTAGGATCAACATTTGTATAAAAAGGTGCATGGACTTGTTGATCCCAAGAACTGGATGTGTGGAGAGGAGTGAAAGATCGGCCACGAGATTGTGCAATATGCTCAGCAATAGACATCGGTTTAGGAGTTACAACAGGACTCGAAAAAGTGGTATCAACGTACGAAGGTGGTGAAGGTTGACATGTTTGATACAAAGTGGATTGCAACGTCGAACTGTTTCTCCTAGACACTTCTATTTGATCTTTCAAAGAAATTTTGGGCATGGAGGGATCGTCCTTAAATCGACCGAAATAATTAACGTACGAGGCAAAGTTAGGTTCAGGATACCAAAGTTCGGCAAGAGATTTATGAGGTGGGGTACCCATGATGTAAGAAGGAGAAGAGAAAGAAGGTTGGGGTCCACGGATTTCTTAGCGACAAAAGTTGCAATTCTTTTTTTTTTTTTAATTTTCCTTTTTTTTATTTGTAACTTTTTGCAAAAAAGATTTTCGATAAAGGGCTTAAACACACTTTCAATCAACCAAAAATGCACAATCAGGCCTAGATCTAGGGTCACCTAGGTCAGCTAGACAGCTCCTAACTGTTCCAAAGGGCTAGAAATAGGACCTCAAACCGCCTCTTCATCGCCAATTGCGGCCAGGTAAGTGCTAGGTGAGTGGAAGGCTCTCCACTACAAGTGGTGGCCCTAATTAAGTAACCACTCGCCTTAGACACACTTGCCTAGACACCGCAAAGTCAGGTTAGGATCAACGGCCGATGCCGATAACTAGTCCTATGTCCTATTGAGCGCGACGTCCTTAGGGCTGAGTCTAGTATTTTTTAATTAAAGATTGGTCAATGCAAATGCCTTAGGTGATTTTTGGGGTCTTGGTAAGGGTGATGAAATCCACACCCAATCTGGATTGGTTTCAAGCCCCTTAAAGTCCGATTAAAAATATGCAAAATGGTAAAAATCACTTGCAATCAATTTTTATTTTATTTTTTTAGCGCGGCGCAAAGAATCCTGCACAAAATTAATTTTTGGAAGGGGAGAGATTTTTTTAAAGCGCAAAGAATCCTGCAGGAGATTTTTACAAAAGATATATCGGGATTTGCAGAGGAGAGAGAAAGAGAAATTACAGTGCAAATTTTTCTTGCTGACGTCAGCTTCCTGCCGCTGATCCGCCGCCAGAGGGGGATTCTTGCCGCTGATCCGCGGTCTTCAGGAGGTTTCAAGGCCCGAGAAAATTTTTGAGAGGATGATGTCACCTGGTCACCGCGTTTCCGCGGTCGGAAAGGGCTTAATGCGGCGGTTCCGCGGTGAATGCTACGGCTCTTTTCCCTAAAAAAAATCTGTTTTCTGTTCTGATTATCCTCTGCTTGTTTAGATCTGCCGTTTGTTGTTTTGATCTCTGGATTTTTCCAGTTCCGAACTCGATTGTAGGTCCTGCAAAATTCACACAAAAATACCCTTCACAAAAATAAAAGATGATATATTTTTATAGTTTTTGATTTTTCAGTTTTTATGATTTTTCAATTTTATATTAACCTGAAATTGCAAAAATAAACTAACACGCCATCCCCAGCAATGGCGCCATTTGATTGATCTCAAAAATAATTATAACCGCAATCAAGAACGGCGTCGCTTGGTAGCTAGCCGGTGAGTACGGGTCGGTCGACAGGGATTTTGTGAATTTCCTAATTGTTCTTACGAGTTAATTCCGATGGGTGTCGGATCTTATTGATTAAATCTAAAAACTAAATTAATCTAGATCTAAGTCTTGCCAGGGTTAGGTTTAGGTTAAGTTTGGAAAGTCAATAAATCTCACCGCTTTCTATGCCCATATTAAGATTATTAGGAGTTATGGTAATTATTAATAGAGGGGATTAGAACCATTCGGGAAGGTGTTTCTTCCTCTAGGTTCTTGTCCTTCCTTTATCAATCCTTACCCTAACCTCCATGGAAAACACGTTCAACCGGGCCTTTATACTATGGTATCACCGCTACCTCGTGGGATAGGGTGCCGTAGGGAGCGGTGTGTGAATGTATGCATGGAGTCCTATTAATTATATGTGATGGGCAAGAAAGGGGTGAGAGATCTTCATCTCTCAAACCTTCCCCAAATCTAACCCTAACAAGCGAGGAGACTACTCGCTCATTAGGGAATTGAAGAACAGATCTAAACTATCTATCTAGGGCAATGAATTAAATCTAAACTAGGGCAAGAATAGAAATTACCTAGGGCAGATAATAAATTTAACCTAGGGCAGGAAAATAAATTAAGAACTTACAAATTGATGCTCTCCAAAAGAAATCTGAATTTTATTTATGAAGGGAGGCATGACCTAATACCAGAATTTGGGCTTCTATTTATAGGACATAGAAAACCCTTGGTTTACAATTTCCGCATGTATGCTTTTACAAAAATACCCCTAGGAAGACTAGTCAGCGCCGCCACAGCTTTTGGAAAAATTTTGCGCCACTACGGCATCATACGGCCGCGGAACCGCGGCCGAAGCCCTGGTTTGGCCGCGGTTCCACGGCCAAAAGAAGAGATTGTGGGCTGAAGTTTCTTCTGCTTGGTCTGGTTGACTTTATCTTCCCCTTTCTTTGGTTGGTTCTTCATAAGGTCTTCTATTTCTCTTCTAGATCTTCACAGTGAGTAATGTAGTGGACTTTAGCCGTTCGCTTTGTGTCGAACTCTTGAACCTTGCTCTGCCTTTGTGCTTTGTGAAATTGTCCATTGATCTTCGTTTAGTCTTCAAACTGTAGGCATGATAAAGATTCTCTGTTTGTTGGTCGAAGTCTCACTTTTGCATCGTCTTTTCATCATTTCACTGTTTTTATTCCGAGAACCTGTAACCTGCAACTAAGTAGCAGACATGGGTCAAAAGCACCTGTTTATTTGTAAAAAGAATAAGAATGGGAAATATAATAATGCAATATTATGGTATGAACACAACCTCCATCAACTCCGCTCGCCACCATGGCAGAACTCTCGCTACACATGGCTGCTGTCTTCACCAAGCCCAAACATAGCAACATCCCCTTTTCCCTTGTTTGGGCCGAGTAATTACATAATTGACCCATAGAAGCCAGGGCCCTAACTCAAACTCAGAGCTAAGCCGAGATCTATACTCAAGCAAACCCTAATTTCATAGCCGAAGTCTAAGATTCTATCTTACATCGCTTTGGGTTTGCATGCCATGTCTTCATGTTGTTTGTATGCGTGTTCGTTTCCGTGATCGTATTTGAGACAAGTTTTCTAAATTTGCAACATGCTATGTTACCTATACTAAATATATATATTTATGACTCTGCAAACTATTGTCAATATAAAATTTTATAAAAATAATCCTTTACTTTATTATTTAGTAATACTAACATGTGTGTAGTTGCAACTGATGAAGTTATACAAATTAGCTACACGAACTATTCTAGTAGATACTGTTCAATTTATAATAATTAACAATCGTAAAATAAATACTGTTATATACATATATATATATATATATATTCAGTTATATCTAGATAACCATGACGATTATATTACTGCTTTTATTATGATTGGTTGTGCGATTAAATAATTACCATGTTTAATACACAATACCTGACATGTGCACGACACATTTCTTGCCATTTCCATTACTATATTGTTTCCACCGGTTACTTGAATAACTGCCGATGCTAACAATACTGTATTGTTATCCTGATTGACCTGACTAGTTGTCTTGCTAGACAAGGCATGCACACGATTAATCCTATGTTGGCATTAGGTAGATATTCTATTGATACCTGACTTGAACACGAAATCTGGGAAAAAAGAAAATCAAGAATGAAATCCGACCTGTAACTCAACAGTTCACTACTTTCCAGAGACTGATCAGTCGATATAGGTTTCGGGCCCCGGAATGATGATGTTGACACCATTCATCTGTATATGACATTATTTTACTGCCTAACGGCACGCCTCGGATTCAGCCTCGAGAATCATGACTGTGGTCCCGGACACGTACGGGATACTATTGAGTTATGATGAGAATTACATTAATTGGTTTTAAAGACTTGTAGGATAGTAAATTTAGAAACACAGACTTTAGAACACACGTGATATACCTATAGCTTGCTGATATCACCTATGATTGTTCTGTTTATAATTATACCTTATTTTTCATATAACACCCTATATAGTACATTGCTCAGTTTATTATTATGATATTTATGACGCGCTGACGTTTGGGTTTGTATGGTCCAGATACTTGACTTAGCACGTGAGTACTTCGACAGGACTACTGATCAGTGAGGATATAACTCTTATTGATGGTTAGTTATTTCTTGAATCTTTATTGCTTTCTCTATTATTTCCTATTTTCGTTTGTGGCTATTGGATATATTTAGAGAAAGATAGTTACATTATTGTTCTTGATTACTGATTGATAACCTTAATGTGACCATGGAAGGATATTTCCTTACCGTATGTAACATGGTTGGCTTTGTCATGTTCCCGATTTTTTTTTCCGTATTTTAGGAAGCGGGGCGTGACTTATACAATGAAAATCTCAAAAATATGTTCTAACTCATAGAAGTAAAAACAAGTTTTGAAACATATGAGTTAGAATACGTATCGTAATACGAAACAAAGGATATCAACGAAAATCATAATTGCATTACGTATGTACAAGGTGTGTGCGTGTTTCTTTAAAACCATGGAATTTTAAAATGTGCACAACACAAGATATAGGGAATGTAAATATGAAAAATTATACCTCAATAAGCGTGAGATTTACCTCTCTCAAACGCTTGAATCTCCTATGTACGAGAACCAAGCTAAATTGATCCATTTATGAGTCCTTTCACTCAACCACTTATATTCCAAACCATTAGATCTCAAAAGAAATAAATAATGGAGCATAAGTGATAGAAATTAAATGATACTAAACTCATGAAAAAACACACACATATTCACATGAATATGATATGCAATTTATAGTAGCATGTGAAAATAAGCATGAGTAATCCTAAGTCATGTAGATAAAAACTCGATTTTCTTATCATAAGAACCGACTATCCGGTGGAGGATCTCTAGTTCTCTCTGCTAGACCCGTGAATAGGATTTGTTGTAAAGACCAAAATCCACAACTGGGTTCCCTTAAAAAGGATGCAAAGCGGTTTGGATAGATGGAAAAAATTGATACCTAATGAAAAGGTCTACTCATGCAAAAGGATGTATGTAACAAGATAAAGCAAGTTTAAGCAAACACACATCCAAAAAAAGGCACAAAACAAATGATACCAAAAGAAAATTGGTTCAAGGTTAAAAACTTATGCCAGATTATATCCATATGAAAAAGATTAAAACAATTTAAAACTATATAAATACAAACTCCCACTTATAAGATTAAAAATACATTATAAGTAAGTGTGAGTGGTTTATAACAAGAAAACACAAGATAAGCAAATCTAAACAAGTTTTCAAACCAAGTTGTGCTCAAGTTTTTTTTAAAAGATAGCAAGTTTAAAGCAAATGAGTACAAGAATTCATATATGAGCAAAAGAATGACATGATATAAAGCATCTCATATAAGAACCATGCACGAAAGGATATTAAGCATGAGTAAGCTCAAGTGCATGACAAGGGATATATAAAAAAATATACACTTCTAAAATATCAACATTTAAGCGCACAAGTTTATAGGCGATATTTTAAGAAAGATGCAGCAAAGAAATACAATACCCCACAAATTGATGAGCCAAGCAAATATTTCCATAGAGTGCTCTTGTTCATCACGAACTCGAATCTCTCAAGTCGTCAATTGGTCCATACTTATAAAATAAGATATGGATGGGGATTTCTCTATCCAACTCTACTTGGATCCGTATGGGTTAGACTTGGGAACCTAAACCAAATTGACATGTAAAGAAATATTTTTCTTTAAAGTGCAAGTGTATGCTAAGTGACCGTATGCATCGCAAAAATTGCAAGTATGAGTGTGTGCATGCATGGATCTAGAAATGTCAACTAAGGCATGAGATGAAGCAAGTTTATGTTGCACATGCTTTTTAAAAGTCTGCCTTGAACTAAATCTATAAAGATATGCATGAGAATGTGATGAGATTTAGTGTGATGAGAAGCATGCTTGACAAATCTAGACGAAGGGGTTTTTTGGATTTTCAAAGTGTTTTTAAAACCAACTCCTCTTCGATTTGAAAGGTTCTTCTCCTTTCTATGTAAAGAATAAACACTTGAAACCTTAGTAAGGGAAGCATTAAAAATCTCATTTTTCTCTTTTAAAGAAGCATTTTCGGAAATCAAAGAGTTTTAAGAAACAATCGAGGATTTCAACAAATCAATTTCATTTTTCAAACTTAAAATCATATCAACGTTTTCTTTTCTCAAAACATCGCAAGTTAAAACCAACTTCTCATTTTCTTGCTTGAGAGAAGTATTTTCTAAAATAAGAGAATCTTGAGAAACAATAGAAGATTTCAAAACAACGATTTTACTTGTAAAACTTGAAATCAAATAATGATTTTCTTTTCTCAAGACCTTACAAGACGAAACCAAAAACTCATTTTCATTTTTCAAAGCATCAATAGTAGCACATGTTGGATATAGTGCTCTCAAGGCAATTATTGTGATTGCAAGTAGACAATTATGGTAATTGAATGAGAACCTATACAGGTATAAGAGTCTTACTCGAGATGATAGTATGCTATCTGGTTTGTCTTCATCGTTGATGACGCCCGTAGGATTGTTGCTTGACAACCAGCATTATGATGACGATCATATATGTGGAGCCGGGTTGTCCATAAACACATCCTTAAATATCCTTAGTCGTGGGAGTATCGAGACTGAGCATCGATATTCCGGAGTAGACTAGTGTATACGTTTTTAGACTATGTAACGACTCCGAAATCCCTGTACAGAATTATTTGTTTAAATGTATAGAAAAAGGGTATTTCAGCTTGTATAGGAGTTATAAGTCATTTTTGTTTAATAAAAGAAAGAAGCAACTTGTAGCTCACTGGTAAAGGCTCTACACTGCTGTGACATAGCCTGTGTGTTTGAATCCTATCAGTCCCAAATTTTTAAAGATTTTTCTTTTTAAGTTTTTCGGAAGCCTAAGAGTTGCACGTGTAATTCATGGGAAATTGAAAGGTTTCAGAAAAATCAAACAGGCGCAAAGAATAGTAAACACCAAACTAAACACGTGGCACGAATCTCGAGGCAAACTCTCAAGATCCTGTAGGGTGTTTCTCGTCACCCCATTGAGATGAGAATACACGCGCGCTTGTCAGGTGCATTACAGATTCCCCCTGCCTAGGGTAGGCTGGGGTTTATAGATTGTGGGGATCCGAATCTCCGACAGCCATGGACTAAGCTGCCGTTAATTACCTCTCGCCTTTGGAGCGAGGGAACCTCCGATTAACGGGTCAAACAGGTCATGCGAACTTAATATTCAGTGTATGGGTGTTGTGTTTTGAAAGGGGTTTTGGATATATTGGGGGCCCCACAGAGTTTCTACGGAGGTCCCGCTACCCGGATAGTGGGCTGGGGGTCAAGAGGGCTAGCAGCCCCCTTGCGGGGTGCGGGGCAGCGCCCCGTTAGAATTTTTTTTTCTAACAGGGATAATGTCGTGGAGTATGTGTGTGTGTGTGTGTATAAGGGAAAGGGTATCCAAAGGTTGCGTGGGAGAAGGCGCCAGCGCCCCACGTGCCAGGCACGCGGGCGCTGTGAGCCAGAGCGCCAGCGCCAGCGCACCACATGCATGGCACGAGGGCGCTGTGCGCCAGAGCGCCATCGCACCACGTGCCTGGCACGCGGGCGCTGTGCGCCAGAGCGCCAGCGCACCACGTGCCTGGCACGTGGGCACTAGGCGTCAGCAGCAAAAGGGACTTAGTCCCTGCACGGGGAGCTGTGCTCCCAAAAGGAAATATTTATTATTTTGTTTATATATACATATTTTTGAGGAGTTGGACTCCTAAGATATTTTGGAGCTGATGAAAGGGGCTTCTCCCTTGAGCCCTGGATCTTCCCCAAAGTGGGGTTCTTGGAGGTGGGTCTCCTTCCTCCTCCTCTGTTGGCAGGATATTGAAGAAAAAGAAGTATGAGATTTTAAAAATCTCATCTTTTTGAGATCTGATGGGAGATTTGAGTTCCCCTTTATGGGTTTTATGGTGAAAAACTATTTAGTTTTGGAAAAGGAAGAGTAAAACTCTTGATTTAATTCAAAAAAGGAAGACGGTTTAGAACCTTGAGAAAGGAGAAGGAGGCAAAAAAACCCAAACCTTTTTGTGAGGAATGAAAAGTGTATTATTCATCATCATGTTGCCTTATATAGGCTTACATGTTTACATATAGCCCCTTGGGCTTTACAAAATGACATTTTGCCCATCCCATACCTCATGTGCTCTTTCTTTTGCACATAAGTCATGGGTTTTACAAAAATTTAGCTTTATGCCCATTTTACTTACATTCATGCACAAAAAATTACATCAAAATTATTTGTTACATGATTTTTATGTTGGCATGGGGAGGCTGGCCGCAGGCTCGACTTGGGCATGGGCCCGCTTGACCTGGGCTTGGGCCCACCTGGCTTGGGGTTGACCTTGACTTTGACTTGGTCAACCGGAGTGCAAATTTTGACCCCAACAGATCCGACCGACCATTTCTCTCCATTGGCTGCCGCCGACGGTCCAATTGGCTCCAAATGACTCCGTATTTTGCATACACACCCCTTCAGCTCCCCTCAATTCCCTTGCACTGTTTGATTTTCCTGCAATCAAACATAGACTCTTCAAATTTCTAATTAACACTATTAAATCCATTTTAATTCATTTTTATTTCACACTCTCTTTCAGTTTACCTTATAAATACCATCCCATGCCCTAACTCTCCTCTATTCTGAAAATTCCTCAAAAATTCTCCAAGTTCAAGAAGGGTTAAGGCTATTCAAGTGGAGTTAAGTAAGCCAAGGGGAGTAACGATCAAATTCCGACGACCGAAGCTTTTCCGACGACACCACGACACCCGAAGGTTTCCCATAATTTTTGTTAACGATTTAATCTAGTAAGTTTCCCTTCTCTCTCCATTTCTTTCATCTCAAATCGTCTTCTTGAAACGGATCGACAAAGTGGAGTTAGCTCCGATATATTGTTATTTTAAACATGTATACTCCACTTTATAAGCAAAATATGTTAAACTAATATCCTAACACCACTCTTAACCTTATGTATATCATTTAGCTTTTAGTTTAATAAAATTTTCCATGTGAAATAATCATAAAACGAAGTTTTCATAAACATACCATGAACTTTAGTATAACCCCTATTTCGATAACTAGTTTACCTACTTTTAAGAAAACTTCACGGGGTAACGATCTACCCCACACGCACACTATGGTTTTATAGCACGAGGTCCTAAATATATGGTTTATTTAAAGAATAAGTTTTACATTAAAATACCACATTTTTCAAAAAGGGTTTCTTTTAAACGATATTTTAAATCCTTGGCAATCACGCCTCTACAACTCTCGTTAGGGGACTCGCTAATGGATGGTGCGGATTATCGCACATCCTCGGGATGGTATAGCGAGATGCAGAACTTCTCACAAAGTATTTGGTCTCGAAAGAAAATAAAAATATGGTATTTAAGAAATATGATTTTTCTAAACAAAACTAAACTTTGGAAATTATATAAGGTTATGAATCCATATTTTCAATAAAAATAAATTATTGAACTATATTTTTAAAATAAAAGATTAGAATTTTTAAAAAAATACCAACAAGTTTCCAAAAGCAGTGGTTTTCATAAAAGTACCATAAACTTTCAAAAAGCTAGGTTTTATCACTAAAATACCATAACAATTAAAATACATGTTCATGAAAACCCTAAAAATTACAAATCACTTTCGAGGTTTATTTTTAAACTATATTAAAATATTTTTCATAAAACCCCCTCGAGATATGCAAACAATATTTAAGGACTCTAGATTAATATAGGTTTAAGTGGTATCATTTCTCTTGAGCCCCAGGGAGCTGGAGAAAGTGAGTGCTTGTCTATTCAGGTTAGACAACTTAACGGAGTTATTAATGGCGATTGTCTTAAAAAAAGACACAAATCCTGCCGTCCATGTGTAACAGTTGCCGATTTCTCTCGAACATAAGATTTTTAACAGTTTAAATCAATTCATATGAAAAGATCTAAACTCAAATCCAAAACCCGAATCCAAACTTGAATCTAAAATCGAACTTGAACCCAAACTCGAACTGTAACCCAACTCAATCTAAACATGAATTCGAACTCGAACTCAGTCTATTCGAACTAACTTGACCCAAACCAAGATTGCAATTGACATGCCTCGCATTTTACTCTACTCACTCGACTTCCTTCTATACCTTTTGCAATCTATGGTTTCGATCAAGACATGTTATAATCAATCAATCAATCAATTTAATTAAGTATACTATACAGTTATAGACTATTTATACTCGGGGTGTTGGGGATAGTTTCTTGTGTGAATCCAACGGAACTTCAGGAGTCCTGTATTAACCTCTTTTTTATTTTACTCAAATATTAGTCGGGTTGACTCATTCACAGTCTAGATCCCCAATGCTAACACCTGAAATGGGCCCGTGTTTTCTTACTTCTGGGGCCCCACTCTTGAGCTCATAAATACTTCTACGGCTACGTTGATATCCACGCTCGGAACTTAACGTTAATATAGTGACCATATAGAGGCTTATAGTACATATTTTACCCATGATTATATACTTTTACTCGTTATATATATAAATTCTATATTTGTCATTATTTTACTCTTACTTTATTCTTGGGACTTACCGAACGCTAGTTCGCTGACAGACATTCCGCCCACCCTTATTTTCTTGGAATGTTCGTCAGATACGGTCGAGATGGAGGAAGTGAAGGCTACAGAAGAAGACTACAACCGGATTGCTCCTCAAGATTAGTCTAGCATCACTTTTTATTCAGGTTATGTATGCCCATGTTTAGGCATTTTCCTTTATTGTATTTACTTTCCAGTTGAAACTCATGTACTTGTAAATATTGGAAATTGAATGTAAATAAAGATATTTGTTGAAAATTTTACAGTCTCCATTTATTCTTGCATTATGTATTATTGTTTCAATACGCTTAGTATATTTATTTAGGGAATGACCTTCTCTAGAGAAATATGCCACGGGCTTGCCATGTCACCGTTTCCGTTTACTGGGAAGCGGGGCGTGACATGTTTTGTTAGTGGCCCATGCAGGTCAGTTCCGTATGAAGTCGTAAACAATATACCACAAGAATTAATGAGTTCAACAAACATCTGCATTCCTTGTATTTCAAATTCCTTGAATCTATCCTAACCTATCTTTTGTATCAAAGTTATGGACTCTCCGAACAATACCAGCATAAACGTCAATGACAATACTCCACCACCTACACTACCACCACCACCTACCGTTGCAGCTCCTATCAATGAGCAAACGGTACTTCTTGAGGCTATCAAGAGCCTATTGGAGGGTCAACAGCAGCAGACTGTTATCCTTATGAACCGTCCCGAGGCTGAAGCTCCTGGAGTAAAGCAGTTCTGGGCTTTACACCCAAAGAAATTCTCGGGTAAAGAGAGTCCACTTGAAGCAGAAGAATGGGCTTAAGCGATCGAGGTTGATCTGGCAGCGGCTTAAGTGCTATATATAGCTTTGGTAAGAGTTACTAAGTTGAAACTGACCGATAATGCCAGAGTTTGGTGGAAGGCCGAAGAGAGCCTTCTCGCGCAACCGATAAAATGGAGAACATTCTGAGACCTCTTCGATACCAAGTACTTTCCAGAGACTGCCCGTTTTGACATGGAGCAACAATTCATCCATTTACAACAAGGCTCGATGTGGGTTAAGCCAGTGGATGAATATGATGCTGAGTTTACCATGTTCGGCAGGTAAGATATAGTATTAAATTCAATTTCTGATCCCACTCACAACACTGCTAATACAAGGTTGTAACAAGTTTGCCACACACCTTTTTCCCACTATTGAGATCCGGGCACGATGATTCCAGCAAGGGTTGGACCCTGAAATCTAAGCTGCACTGGCTACAGGGATTTCCCAACCCATAAGCTTGCTTTGAAGGTTGCCTGACGCTATGAGGCAGTTGTGAAGAAGAAGAGCAGGCCGCAGACTGCCGGTGTGAAACGTCCTGTGCACCAGATCATAGGAGGGGCCTCTTCTAGGCCAGGTTCCAATGGACCATCTCGTAGTCCAGTAGGTTCGTTCGCTAACCACATGCCGGACTTTTGCATTTACTGCAAAAGAACAGGGCACCTTGTGAAGAATTGTCGCAGGGAGAATAACTTGTGCCTGATTTGTGGGTCCTCTACTCACGCCATCGGAGCATGCCCCCAGAATCGAGGACCCAAAAACCCCTCAGCTAGACCGGCGATCCAAGTTCCTCCTACCCGGTTAGCTCTACCAGCACCAGCTCCCCGCACTAAGACCACTCAACCCCAACGTCAAGTGTTTAACCAGGTACAGAAGAAAGTGCCGCGATGCCAAGCAATCACTATGTCGGTCGAAGAGGCCGAAGCTACGGGTCGGGTTATCACTGGTACAATCTTAGTAGCCTTCCTACCTGTACTCACGCTCTTCGACACCGGGGCATTACATTGCTTTATGTTGCAATGGTTAGTAATAACTCATCCGATCCCAGTTATGCCTCTCGTATCCAGCTAGAATGTCAGTTCAGGGAACGACGTTCTAAAGGCAACTTTCGGATACAATCTGTGTCCAGTGGTCGTCTGCTGTCGAGAATTCTATGCAGACTTCAATGTGCTGGACATACCGAAATTCGACATAGTCTTAGGAATGGAATGGCTGAGAACTTTCTTCACTACCATCGACTGTCGCCAAAGGAGGATAGTGTTCAAAGTACCAGATCACCCGGTGTTTTACTTCAAAAGCGGAGTTCGGACCTTGGAGCCTAGCATCTACAGAGCAAAACCAAAGAAGGCAGAGATTGCAGCGTTGCAAGCGAAAATATTGAAGCAAGAGGTAGTTCGAGAGTTTGAGGATGTATTCCCGGAAGACATATCAGGTTTGCCTCCCGATCGAGATTTTGAATTCAACATTGATTTGCAACCCGGCCCACAACCAATAATAAAAGCTCCATACCGATTAAGTCCGGAGGGATTGAAGGAGACCTATATTCAGTTGGACGAACTCCTGAAAAAATGTTGGATCTGACCCAGTACTTCAAATTGGGGATCTCCGGTGCTACTGGTGAAGAAGAAGGAAGGTACCTATAGGATGTGTGTGGATTATCGAACTCTAAACGAGGTGACAATTAAAAACAAGTATCCACTACATCGCATCGATGACCTTATCGATCAGTTAAGTGGATCTTGTGTCTTTTTAAAGTTAGATCTTCGTTCAGGATATCATCAGGTGAAGGTCATGGGGTCCGAAATTCTGAAGACGGTATTTAGGACTCGTTATAGTCATTATGAATATCCCGTAATGGCATTTGAAGTGACCAATGTACCTGCCATTGTCACACCCCTCTTTCCAAAAAGAAGGTGAAGGATGACGTGGCATGCTCCGCAACCTAACTGTATTGAAGGTGGTTTATTCAATACAGTTACGTTAAGCATATGAATATCTAACATGCAGGATGTGTACCAAAACAAAAATAATAAAAGCGAAAGGCATTTATTTCCATTAACCAAACTTTATTACATCCTAAAAGAAAAAGTAAAATAAACTAAGTAGTTTAATTACATCGAAGGAGAAACAAAAGCTCTAAACAAGTGGGCAACAAAAATAAAATAAAACTAGCTAATCTTTCGTCATCAAGTCTGCGTAATCTTCATTTGTTGGCTCCACACCTTTATCCTCGTCATAAAACTCATTCTCATCTAACGGACATTCCAAGGATAGAGAGGGAAAAGGAAAGTCTGTCAGCGAGGTACACTCGGGTAGGATTGCCTCATAAGGAAGTAAAGATATAGAAACGAGTAGGTGTATATATGCGTATGATTTATATATGCAGACATGATGTATATGGGTATAAAGGTATGAAATGTATACAATTAAGACATGTTGATAGAGGTATATATGAATATGAGTATGTTGTATTAGGTGTAAGTGAGTAAGGGTGTGTTGTGTGAAGTATATGGTAGGTAAAAGTCCGCATTAGTTTGTTAAACAAGGGTCCAGATACTCGCGATTATTCCGCTGTGGCCACGGAATAACAACTGTGGAAGTGAAATGTACAATTTCACTTCTCGGGTTCATGATCGAGTAGTAGGGGAATCCAAGTTCCGCATCTCCTTGCCTAAATCAAACTACCCATCCTCGTTATTCAGTGTATATGTTTTTACGAATTAGAGTTAGTGCGCATACATCTAGGCGGAATTTCCATATTGTATATTATTTACATTTTGGATTATTCGCCTTCATGTATGGTTAGTATTAGCCCGAATATCGGGATAGTATTTGTCCATATATTGGACTATTCATCCCCAAAATAGGGTTAGTATTCGCTCGAATATCTGGTTAGTAGTTGTCCACACATTGGACAGTTCACCCTTCCTGCAGAGAGCCTTATATATAAGTATACCATACATAGGTTCACGCATTTTAACCCTAACCGTAACATGCGTCATGTAACGACTCTGTTATAATGTACAGAAAATTTGATTAAAAAGTTAATGTACAAATAGAGTATTGGCAACATGTGTACACTATAAGTAATTGTTTTGCTTTTGAACAGCAAGAAAGAGCTTGTAGCTCATTGGTAAAGGGCTTGCACTGCTGAGACATAGTACCTGTGTTCAAATCCCATCAGCCACATTATTTTTTTGTTGATTTTTCTTTAAACTTTTAGAAGCCCAAAAGTTTACACGTGCACTACACGTAAAATGAAAAGTCACAAAGTAATCAAACATATGCACCAGGGTATATGAGACGACAGGGACACGTGGCATCAATTCGAGCCTAAGCCACCGGTTTTGGACCAGCTTGATGGCTTGATGGACCAGCAACGCCAGGCCCCCCGTACCCAATACTCCCAAAATTTAACCCTAGTACCCCTTCGCCTACCCACTACCTCCATGTTGTTTAATTGCTCAGCATTCATCCAGAGAGTGATAATTCCTCTCTTAAATTCATTTTAATGCAAATTTTAAATTCTCCAATTCAATACCCTAAACCCTAATTTTCCTTATAAATACCACCCTTCATTTTACACCTCCTCACTAAGAAATTCCCTTCCAAAACTCTCTACAATTCTTAAGTCCAAAGTTGTGCAAGTGGAGTTAGCAAAGGTCGAAGTTCCGGTGAAGTTTCAAAAAGAATCCGGCGACGAAATGACTCCCCGACGCTTTCTTAACCTTCTCCTACCTCCCTCCTCTCCTTGTAACTTGTAAGTCCCTGTCCCCCCTTCCCTTTTGCTATTCTAATACTCTATTTTTAAAACTCATCGGAAACGGAGTTGCTCCGGCTTCCGATTCGCTTTCTTTAAAAATCCAATTCTTTTCTTAATAACAAACCTATAAATTTTTAATATATTGTTTAGTAACCATTAACAAATATATTAGAACAAGTTTCACCTCAAAATAATAATTATAGCAACTTCTATTTCACTTTTACAGTAAAATACCCTCATGTTTACTTTCGACATTGTTTATTCATTCTAATCATATCACCTTTAGAGAACTCATGAGGTAATGATCTACCTCATCATAACACACATTATTGACATAGCACGATTTACTTTTGGACAATATTTTGGGAAAGTTTACATGTTACAATAAAATACCCTAAACTATTACAAAATCGTATTTATTTAAAATGTAGTAACTAATTCCATACAATTGCATCCTTGCAACCCACTTTTGGGGAATCCGATCGCGATGGTGCAGATTATCGCATGTTCTCGGATCTAGTAGGGAGGAATTCAGACCTCCGCAAGGAGCATTCGAATTCCGATGGAATTATTATTGCAATTTTAAGAAAAACGAGATTTCTAGAAAATAAATAAAATTATATTTTTTATAAATAATTATATATGTAAAAATTATCAAAATACCTATTTTTAAGATATAAAATATTCCATGTTTCCAAAATCAAAAGAAAATAATCACCAATTACTTGAATCTACCATTACAATTCAAAACAATTTCTACATTACATTAAAATACCATGTACAAATATCACCAGGTTTATATCAACTAGAAAATACTTCACATTTAAAAATTAAATCTATAAAAACCCTAAAGACGATAATTAAATACTTAAGGACTATTTTGAAAATATATGAAAAATATTTTTTACATTGTTGGGATCAAAATTTGCATCCCAGTTGACCGGGTCAAAGTCAAGGTCAATCCCAAGCAAGTGGGCCCAAGCCCAAGCAAGTGGGCCCATGCCCAAGTCGAGCCCCGTGGCCGGCCTCCCTCATGCCGAAATAAAAAATCATGTAATAAATAATTTTGATATAATTTTTTATGCATGAATGTAAGAAAATGGGAATAAAGCTAAATTTCTGTATAGCCCATGGCTTATGTGCAAAAGAATGAGCACATGAGACATGGGATGGGCAAAATACCATTTTATAAAGCCCAAGGGGCTATGCGTAATTTTGTAAGCCTATATAAGGCAACATGATATTGAAATAAAAAGGAACTTTTCATTCCCCTAAAAAATCTAGGGTTTTTGTGCCTCCTTCTCCTTACTCAAGGTTCTAAAACCATCTTCCCCTTTTGAATTAAATCAAGAGTTTTACTCTTCTTTTTCCAAAAATAAATAGTTTTTCACTACAAACCCACAAAGGGGAGCTCAGATCTTCCATTAGATCTCAAAAAGAGGAGATTTTTTAATATCACTCCCTTTCTCCAAGATCCGGCCAATCGAGAGAAAGAAGAAGGAGACCCATCTCCAGAAATCCCATCTTGGGAAGATCCAGAGCCAAAGGAGAGAGAAACAAAGGGCCCCCACTTTGATCATTTCTAAATATTTCTAGGAGTTTAACTCCATTCAAGATCTGTTGGAGTTCAACTCCATAAATTAATCTCTTTTTAGGAATTTAACTCCAGAAGTCAAATCGGGAGCACAGCTCCCAGTGCAGGGACAAAGTCCCATTTCCTGCTGACGCCCAGCGCCCGCGTGCCAAGCACATGGGGTGCTGGTGCCCACGTGCCAAGCACATGGGGCGCCGGCACCCAGCGCCCGCGTGCCAAGCACGTACGTAAGCGCCCAGCGCCAGTGCCGGCGTGCCAGGCACGTGAGGCGCTGGCGCTCACGCGTCCTTTGGATGCCATTTTCACCTTCACTCCATATACACTCCACACTAAAAATACCTCCCCCATTAGAAAAAATTTCTAACGGGACGCTGCCCCGCATGCCGTAAGGGGGCTGCTGGCCCTCTTGACCCCAACCCGCTATCCGGGTAGCGGGGCCCTTGTAAAACTCTGTGGGGACCCCGATATATCCAAAACCCCTCAAGACACACATACGCATACTGCACATTGAGTTCACATGACCTGTTTGACCCGTCAATCGGAGGTTCTCTCGCTCCAAAGGAGAGGGGTAATTAACAGAAGCTTAGTTCGCGGCTGCCGGAGATTCGGATCCCCACAATCAATAAACCCCAGTCTACCCCAGGCAGGGGGAATATGTAATGCGCCTGACAAGCGCGCGTGTATTCTCATCTCAACGGGGTGACGAAAAACACCCTACATATTCTGGGATGCCCGGTAGGACCTATCTCTCCTCCCATATTTCGGGTTAAACGTTCATGCGAACTCAATCAATGTACATATCGATTGCCTGTACTAAAATCATGCTTCTTTGTGCAGGTTAACAAATTTCAAATTGCAATCTCTGGACGCAACAAAATGTCTCCAAGGATCAGCTCAGCTCTCGACACAGCTCCCATCTCCTACACGATGAAGATAGACACCGGGATGGTCCTCCCAGCAAGTCTTGGACGACAGTGGGAAGAACCGCTGCTACAATTTGGATCTATTTTTTTTGTCTCAGCTAACGCCATCCCAGCTCCTCAAGCTCCGGTAACAAACAAACCGGCCTCGAAAGGCAAGAGGACAAATATGGTGATCTCGAAGGCGCCCCAACCCAAACGCAAGTCGGTGTTTGAACGACTTTCCTTGGCCCCAGCTGGGGGCAAGGCCACCAACACCAACAAAGCAACAAAGAGTCTCGAGCAAGCTCCGGCGGTGCCCCTGACAACCGCTCAATCGAGTGCCTTCTCTAAGCTCCCCGCCAATCGACTCACGATGGTGTTGGGGTAAAAATTTACACCCCGGTTGACCAAGTCAAAATCAAAGTCAACCCCAAGCCAAGTGGGCCCATGCCCGGGTCGAGCCCGAACATGAAGCGGCCGGCCTCCCCCATGCCAAGATAAAAATTTTGTTGTATTTATTTTATTTTATTTTATGGATAAACATAAGAAAAATAGGCATAAAGCCAAATTTTTGTAAAGTCCATGGCTTATGCGCGAAAAAAATGGCACATGAGCCATGGGATAGGCAAAATGCCATTTTGTGAAGCCCAAGGGGCTATGTGTAAAGTGTATAGCCTATAAAGGCAAGGATAATGAAATTATCTCAAAACTTTTTTCTATCTCCAAAATTTTTTTTAGATATGAGCCATGGGATAGTCCCCGTCTATCGGTTAACATACGTGCGATGCTCGTCGTGACCTAGAACTATACGAAGGTTGTTAAATATCGGACAGTATAGCTCGATACTAACAACCGTCGTATAGTCTACGCGACGAGAAAATTCAATCGTATGGTAACCCATAGATTTGTCCCGTGTGGACAAGTTAAGAATGTATAAAGCAAACGCCTTCATTCACTTGTGTTTTCATCCATTTCGAGATATTTCGTCGGTATCTTTCCGCTGGTTCTCCGTGTACAAAGATAGATTAGATGTTCATTTCAACGTTGTTTCACAGCTTTGAAATGATTATCTATTCTATTACAGTGTACTCGGAGAAGAGCGGGGAGGTGCTGCCGAAATTTACTCGAAACGGTTGAAAGCACAAGTGATGGGCGTTCGCTCTATACATTCTTAATGGGATAGAAGCCTACCCCCGACAGCCGGAACACATACATACAAACGCATATTAGAGAGCGATTCGAGATGTTCGGGTTAAAACCAATATATGATAATATGAAACCTTCATATTCCATCGATACCTATATATGAAACTAAAAGCGCCACTTAGTCCCCGTCTATCGGTTAACATACGTGCGATGCTCGTCGTGACCTAGAACTATACGAAGGTTGTTAAATATCGGACAGTATAGCTCGATACTAACAACCGTCGTATAGTCTACGCGACGAGAAAATTCAATCGTATGGTAACCCATAGATTTGTCCCGTGTGGACAAGTTAAGAATGTATAAAGCAAACGCCTTCTTCACTTGTGTTTTCATCCGTTTCGAGATATTTCATCGGTACCTTTCCGCTGGTTCTCCGTGTAAAAAGATAGATTAGATGTTCATTTCAACGTTGTTTCACAGCTTTGAAATGATTATCTATTCTATTACAGTGTACTCGGAGAACAGCGGGGAGGTGCTGCCGAAATTTACTCGAAACGGTTGAAAGCACAAGTGATGGGCGTTCGCTCTATACATTCTTAATGGGATAGAAGCCTACCTCCGACAGCCGGAACACATACATACAAACGCATAATTAGAGAGCGATTCGAGATGTTCGGGTTAAAACCAATATATGATAATATGAAACCTTCATATTCCCATCGATACTCATATATGAAACTAAAAGCGCCACTTAGTCCCCGTCTATCGGTTAACATAACGTGCGATAATTTATTCTTTTCAACGACAAACGCACACACAAAGCATATACACGGATTTTCTTCTTTGTCAGTAACTATCCCGTTCTTATATTTCTCAATATAGTCAGCATAACCTACAATTTATATATTATTCAGTCTAACATGGCCCATGAGTACGTCAGAGTTAAGGACTGGATGTATGTGGATTGGAAACAACGTATGCAACCTAAGTTTGTCGCAGGAGTTGCTGCTTTCCTTGAATTTGCACGAGCACATAATAAGATCATAATAGAGAAGATTCTCTGTCCGTGCGATAGATGTGGCAATAAGTACTGGCAGAAGGTAGAATTGGCAGAGCTTCATATTGTAAAACATGGGTTTACTAGACTTTATTCAACTTGGAAATATCACGGGGAAGGAGAAGAATGCAGTACTGCGGTAGAAGAAGAAGGAGAACACGATAATGCGGCAGGAGAAGAAGAATTTGGTAATACGGCAGGAGACGAAAATTTATTTCCATCAGAAGAAATGGAGGATATGGTAAAGGCTGCCGTAGGTGAATCTATTCGTACTGAAGATGACATTCCTTCCGGTCAAGGACCGCGTGCGGATAAATATGAAAATTTCATGAATGATGCTAGGAACCAATTTATGAGAATGCGAAGTATTCCACCCTCTCATGGTTCGTCCAACTTTTCCAAATTAAGTGCCTAAATGGATGGAGCAACAAGTCATTCACAATGCTTCTTTCGTTCTTGAAAGATTCTATGCCTCCGGGAAATAATGTGCCCGAAAGCTGGTACGAAGCCCAGAAAATGATGTCTGATTTGGGTCTAAAGTGCGAGAAGATTCAAGCATGTCCTAAAAATTGCGTGTTGTACCGGAAAGAGAATTCAGATTTGAAAGAGTGTCCAACATGCGGAGAGGCCAGGTATAAGCCGAAAGATTCTGATAAAAAGCCTAATATACCTGTGAAGATAGCACGATATTTTCCCATAACACAGAGGCTACAGAGGCTATTCAGGTGCAAGAAAACAGCCGAGGCAATGATTTGGCATCACCGTGCTCCTCCAAGCGAAAATGGAAAAATGAGCCATCCAAGAGATTCACCGGCATGGAAGGATTTCGATAGGAGGCACGCAATATTCAGTAGCGATCCTCGCAATGTCCGGCTCGGACTGGCTGCCGATGGCTTGTGCCCATTCAACTATATGGCTGGAAGTCACAGTACATGGCCCGTTGTAATGATAATTTATAATCTGTCGCCTTGGTTGGCTATGGACCAATCATACTTTATGATGCCTCTTCTTATCGACGGACCAAACTTACCGGGGAACAATATCGACGTCTATCTCCGACCTCTGATCGAGGAGCTGAAAACTTTGTTCATTGATGGTGTAGAGACATATGATTCAAACACAAATACAACCTTCATACTGCGTGCGGCTTTAATGTGGACAATTAATGACTTTTCTGCGTATGGAATGCTATCAGGTTGGTCCGTACATGGTCACAAAGCATGTCCTCATTGCCATGAACACACAACATCAAAATTTTTGAATTTTAGCAGGAAGATTTGTTATTGCGGCCATCGACGTTTTCTGCCTCCAGACCACCCCTATAGGTTAGACACGGTTCACTTTGATGGTCATCAGGAGCTTCTTGGGCCTCCATCCCCATTGTCCGGAGAGGACGTGACTGCTAAATGGGATGGTTACAATAACGTGACCTTCGGGATGGATCCGACGAAACAGGTCAAACCACAATATTGGAACAAGTTAAGCATTTTCTTCGAGCTTCCGTACTGGTCTACAAATTCAGTGCGTCATTATCTGAACGTCATGCATATAGAGAAGGGAGTATCAGAGCACATACTTAACTTGCTTCTGTGTAAAGACGGAAAATCGAAAGACAACATGAATGCCCGGATGGATCTATAAGAGTGGGGAATAAGAAGTGAACTGCATCCTAAACCGGTAGCGGGTAAACCGGGCAAGTTTGTACTTCCCAATGCCGCTTATCATATGTCACAACCGGAGAAGAAAAGATTCTTGCAGGTGTTGCATGATTTGAAAGTCCCCACAGGTTTCTCAGGATCATTCAGTAAGAAAATAAAAATTGTGAAGGGCAAGATCGATGGGCTGAAAAGTCATGATCACCATGTTATCGTGGAGCACCTTCTTCCATTAGCCCTCAGGACTTCTCTCCTCGACTCGGTTGGTCTAGTAATCAACGACCTATGTTGTTTTTTCAGGGAGTTGTGTGCTAAAACACTGGAGGTTGCGACGCTGGATAAACTAGAAAATTCTATTGCGTTGATACTTTGCAAGTTTGAGCGTATTTTCCCACCGTCATTCTTCGATATCATAATACACTTGACGGTTCATCTTGCAACTGAGGCGAAGTTAGCCGGACTGGTACAATATCGATGGATGTATCCCGTCGAGAGGTACGTGTAATTTTTCGTTTCGCGCAATTTATAAATTTATTGTTGTCCTGTATGCCCGTGTTTATTTATTCAACGTATTCTCATTAGGTACCTTTACACTCTTAAGAAGTATATACGCAATAAAAATCGACCAGAGGGTTCTATCATGCAAGGTTATCTTCTTGATGAAGCAACCACATTTTGTTCCCGCTATCTGGACGAGAACATTGAGACAAGGCTTAACCGACCACGAAGAATTCAAGACGGGCCATATGGTAAAGCCGAGTATAAGAGGGTAGATACTATGTTTATCAACAAGATATACCGGTTTATCTTGCTTAATTGCGCATGTCTTGAACAAATTAGAGAGTAAGTTCTTTTGGATTAATTGTTATATCTGTGTTTGTGTGTGTATGAAATGACATAATATTAATGTCACAATTATTTGTCGAAAACAGAACTCATTTTAACGAGGTACGTGAGGGGCATCCTGATTGGAACGAAGAGCGTTTGGAAAAATACCATCAGGATAATTTTTGTGATTGGGTCACAGAGCATGTAAGTTATTAGAATTACATTTTATTGCTATCAGTTTTAATCTAAACTTGTATCGTTATGTATTTATCGTAAAATTTGTTTTGTTAGATCCACGATCCGAACTTGTCTGCATCATTTGAGAGTGATTCAAGATGTTTAGCTCAATTTCCTAGTATGGAGGTTGCATATTACAAAGGATTTGGTGTCCTGGGATACAAATTCGAAGTTAAGGACATAGAAACATCTAGAACCACTCAGAATAGTGGGATTGCGACGGTAGGATCGGACGGTGTGATTTACTATGGGTACTTAAATTGTATACTCGGTATCCACTATCCCGGACGATCAGAACCATTTTATATATTCCACTGTACTTGGTACGATCCGTGAACCGATACAGACAGGTGGAGAAGCAATCTTGGGACTTGGAAAGATGAATATGGATTGACCAGTGTGAACACACTTCGATTTTACGGTCAGGACGATCCGTTTATCTTTCCGAACCAAGCGTTCCAAGTATACTACTCACAGTGTTTGAAGCATCCGGGGTGGAGTGTTGTATGCCGATGGAAACCTAGAGATGTCTACGATGTCCCAGAATACGAGGACAGCGATGAGGACGAAGAAGAGAGAAGGCTTAAAGTGCTCCGACCGTCTGTTTCGAAGGACGGTTTGTCTTCGACCGATCATGAAGTTACGTGGGTTAGAAATGACATCGACGATGAAATCCAAGTAGATATGTATGATGCGCCCACGAAACGAAAAAGGTTATCAGTAATGTTATATTATTACTTCATATTTTACGCTCTAGATTATATATAGTCAATACTTTTAATGATTGTCTAATGCGTCCACGAACCGTTTATCTAGATTTGATGACGATGTCGGGAGCAGCGAGGGGCGGCAGGAGCTCCAGCCGCGGCAGAGGCAGAGGCAGAGGCAGTGCGGTTCTGCCGCTCGGAGAGCTCCGTAGGGAGCTTCAGAGGGCCGGTCTTGCACCCAGATCGGAGACCCCTTCGGATGCCTCCTTCCGTGTTGATTTGGCCACACCTCCAGGTATACTGCATGCATATCCATTTTGAATGTAATATTACAGATATTCATGCATGTTTATGTCAAAATTACTTATATTGTCAATGTTTGATTGTCTAGTTGTTGGTGATGCGTCCACATCTGGGACAGAGGCCACCCCCGCTCCTCCAGGTATGTTTATATATCATATAGTGTATGTATATTGATTTAGAATGCTATATCATAAATACACACATTCCTTTTGCTCTTACTTAGCAATTTTTATTATTGTCTAGCTGTAGGTGGTGACACCACCGCACCTGTGGGTATGTTTATATATCCTATAGTGCATGCATATTGATTCAGAACGTTATATTATTGATCTACACATTCTTTTTGCAATTACTTATATAATCTATTTTTAATTGTCTAATTATAGGTGGTGTGTCCACACCTTCCACAGGGGCCACTCCTGTCGCTTCCATACCCTCCGCATCGTCTGCAGGTTAGTATGAATAAATTTAAAATATTTATTCATTTTACATATGCTCTATAGAATAAATATGAACTTCATGGAAATTTAGCGTCGATGTTTATTTTATAGTTGGAGGGGATGCGTCCGGGTCCGGGACCCCGGTTGTTCCTCACTGGAGGAACTATCGTCCCGCTCGTGCTGCTGCTCGGGCCCAGGCTCGTGCGCTAGTCACCGGAGGTATATATCACACTTGAATTTTTGTTTAACCTTAATTTCTTAATACAACTTTGTCTTATTATTGATTGTCTTGATATTTCGTGCAGACGCAGGGCCTCTCCATCCCCAGAGGGGGACTCGAGGCCCGAATCAGTCCCATAGGCTGAGGCCTGATAGAGCTAGGGGGAGGCAGCATTCCCCCTATTTTTTACCCTTGACTATCGCTATACCGGTCCTCATGCCGAGAGGTTCGGCCGGTATTTGGGGGACGAGAGCCGGATCGTGAAGAACTATCCACTTCACGTTGAGTGGGGCGAGCAGCACCAACGCTCATTCGCCCTCTTCTTTGATCAGGCTCGGGTATGTATTAATATATATTTTCATTTGATCTATCCAATATATTTATTATTAACACTTGCAATCTAATAACGATGTTTTTTTTTGTATTTTCAGTTGGATTACGATTTTCAGCCTGTAGCCGACCCTGATCACCCGGGGAGGGTGCTCGACCTTCATGCTCTGTACAATGGCCTGATGAAGAACATGCAGGCCAAGGTCCGATACAACAGGAATGAGCTGAAGGCCGACTGCTACTCCCTCTGGATAGCGACCCCCGAGGCAGAGAGTGCGGCCCTCCTATCTACTCCGGCGTTTGCGAGAGTCGACGTAGAGACACGGCCTCTATTGTGCGCTTATTTCGACTCCGAACGCAAACAAGTATGTATTTTAAATTTAATTCATTATTTATGATATAATTTATTTCTTTGTGTTTCTTAATTAGAAAACTAAATGTTAATGCGTTGTGCAGAAACAGGCCGCTCAGAATACGGAGAACAGGAAGTCGGCGAAGAGGGGTCGCCCCACTTACACAGGTGGCTCGAGGAACATTACTCGAGCCATGGAGTTATCAGTAAATTAAGAGTTATTCTCTAATATTCTGCAATATTAAGAGTTATTCTCTAATATTTCTAATATTAAGAGTTACTTTCTAATATTGCAGACATCTCGGACCATGGCGTCAGGTGGTACACCGAGCGTGCTGTCCGCATATCTTGCCGTCCACGGCACCTCGACAGATCCCGCCACGGGTGAGCTTCGATATCCCGACGTCGCTACCCAGGAGTACTGCGTAAGTGTTAATATTTTTTCTGCCGGGTGCTTAGAACAGAAAAGTTAAGGCAGAAGCGGCTCAGGTATCGAGCCAACAAGAGGGCCAGGGCTTCGGCCAAATGGAATCTTGTGAAGTTCCCAGTGCAGGGTCGCCCCGCGACGACGGCTAAGTCGGACATAAGAATCAGCAATTCCTTTGAGCCTCTGAAGTAGGTTCAGAAAAATGCCATGACCGTCAGAATCAGAAAAATGCCATGACCGTCAGAATCAAGAAGACAGCGGTCCGAACAATGCTACAAAGAGACGTGTCCCGGCCCCAACAGAAAAAGTATGGCACTGTCTCTTCAAGAGTCTATCAGGCGCTCTGTGCCGCACGAAAGCAGCGGGGCAAATCCAGAAAAGAAGCGCCAACACCATTCAAGAATCCGGCCAGGCCATCCGCCTTCAATCGACTGCCCGCTACTGAAATAGAGGGGTCAAGACAGCGATCTGTGAAATCAGCGTCCGACAATAAAAAGAGGGCTGGATATATTATCCATACGGTCTATATGGCGGGCAGGCGCCCCAGCGACAACCTTCGCAGCAAAAGCAAAGATGGGGCCACCACATCCTAAGTCCAATCTGGCTTGAATGTGGTTGCCACTTCCCAAGAACATCCGCCTCCGCCGGATGATGAAAACCCTCTCGAGGAGGAAGATAGGAAGAAAGACCGCTCAGTCCATGCAGAGTCAAGCTCGGACAGCGAGGAAGAGCCGACTTTCCGCCCCAGGACCGCGGAGCAGGAGCTGCTTCAAGAGCTTCGAAAATAGCTCAGGAGCAAGGATAAAGAGATGGCCAAGCTTTATTCGAAAATTGATGATCTAATGAATGTTGTGATGCAGCTTACGGCTCAAATTGCTCGAGCGCCTCCCAATCAAGCACAAGTCGCTACTAATCAGCCGGGTGATGACAATCTGAAGCCGCCAATGCCTGTTCCTTTGGGTCCAAGACTGGTTGAGCCGTATGAAAGCCGACCACATTCCGCTTCTGGGGATGCCTTGGCCTCAGATGGCACTATCCCGCTAACACAAGATCGGATAATGGATTTGGTCACCAGCAAAGTTAAAACATTGGTGGTTGAAGCTGAAGTTCAGAAAGAAATTGGCAGTAGTGGGCGGCCATATCCCGCACAGTACGATCTGATCGAGTTCCTGAGCGGCTACGTCATTCCTAAGTTCGGAAGATTTGACGGAACGGGGAATGCAAATCAGCACGTCGCCCACTTCAAAGCATCGTGCGGAAATACAGGGGGCAATAACGCGCTCCTTCTTTGTCAGTTTGTCAACAGCCTGACCGGTGTCGCCTTCGACTGGTATGCGAGTATACCAGACGGGTCTGTCATTACCTTTGCCCAAATGGAGTCTCTGTTCCGGCAAAGGTTCATGAGCGTCAGTGATAAAATCTCCATTGCCGACCTTGTGAGGACCAAGCCGGGGAAGAATGAAAGCAACACCGACTTTATCGCTCGATGGCGTAATCTCACAGTCAAGTGTGAACCGCCGCTGGAGCAGGACCAGTTTTTCAGCCTTCTCATTGGGAACCTCAGCAATTGGATGGTCCCATTCTTGTGTACAGCGGGCCTCAAGACATTTCAGGAGCTAACCAAGAAAGTCCAAATACTAGAACGCTCGAAGCAAGAGTCCCCGCCGGACTCTCAGAGAGACAAAACTTGGAAAAGCAAGCGGGACGACAACCGTAGAAGCGGGAGTTCTAGCAGTACCAATGTCTTCAATGCGTCCGACAATGAAGAAAAGTGAAGGGCGGGTGAATCCAAAACCAACCGGTCTCGAAAGCCATTGCTGGGAGGAGATGGGCCTTCCCTAGAGGAGAAGAAGAACAAGGTTTACTCTTTCAGAAGGGACAAGGTCCGTAAGATATTTAAAGATGCCTTGAACAATGGCTTACAATTGTCGGAGTCGAAAAGACCCCAAGAAGCAAAAATGACCGACAATCCCCTGTATTTCCCATACCACCGAGTAGTGAGCCATGCGATCGAGGATTGCTATATCTTCAAGGACTGGGTCGAGAAGCAGTACAAGGCTGGAGAGATCGAGTTGTCCAAAAGCGTGTTGGTAAACAATCAAGTTGCAACCGCCAACTTTATACAGACAGAAGTTGAAGCCTTCTGGGAGCAGACAGCTGAACCCACTGCCCTGACAAACGAAACTGACTCATCGCGGCCTTCGTGGAGTCTGCACATATCTAATAAGATGAAAAAGATGATAAAGCTACTTCGGAAAGAGCCCAGGACGGAATGGGAAGGGTAGAAGAAGCCTACCAGTACAGCTGCCAATGCGGCTCCATCAGGCTCAAAATCCAAAAAGCTCAAGAAGAAGAAAAGTGCAGCTCGGCGCGAAAAGGAATTTGTAGGGAGATCGACCATTCAAAAATATATCGATTCCCTCGAAGAACATGAACAGAAAGAAAGAAATCTGATTCAATTGAAGGAGTTCTTCCCTGTACAAGCGGCTGAAATTCTGGAGGAGTTAGAAGAAGACCCCAATGAAGAGATCCCAGTAGTGACCTGCTACACCATCCATCTTGGCAGCGACTATGAGGAGGAGCTCTGTTTTCCCGAAGAGGACGAGGAGCTCGCCACAAAGGCTAATCAAATCCAGCTCAGAAGCGGCAGGGCTCTACCGCCAAATCAGGGCAATGCCCCAAAAGGGAAGGAAAAACAGGTGGCTAATGATAAAGATGGCAGAGAACCGGCTGATGAAAACTCATGTCCTTCCCCAGTAGACTATAATGTTTTGGCTCACCTCTGAAAGCTTCCGTCTCTCCTTAGCATCTATGATGCCTTGGTTCTATCTCAAGAGCTTAGAGATGTTCTCATTCGTGCTCTACAAAACCCTGAGCGGTATCAAGCTCGCTTTGCGGAAATTAATATGAAATAAGCTCATTACACTTTGTAAGCCGCCGCAGTCACGTTTAAGGATGAAGACTTGCTACTGGGAAGGGCTGAGCATAATCGGCCGCTTTACGTGACCGGGTACAGCGACGGGGATCGGATTAATCGCATATTGATTGATCCGGGGTCCTCAGTGAACATCATGAACTTGCGAACACTGAAGAGTTTGTCAATGGACGTCCGACACCTGTCAAGGGAAAGGACTGTCATTCAAGGCTTCAATCAAAACTGCCAGCAAGTTCTGGGGGCTATAGCTTTGCCAATCAAATTCGGGGATCTGCAAACTGAAGCTAAGATATACGTGATCGACGCGGACACGTCTTATAAGATTCTCTTGGGATGACCGTGGCTCCACGATTACGACATCGTCCCATCAACTCTCCATCAATGCATGAAGTATACTAAAAATGGCGAAGAAAGACGTATTGACGGAGACATCCAGCTGTTCGGTGTGCATGAAGTCCGATATAAAGATTCTCGGTATTTTATGAACCACCAAAATGCTAAGCCACAACTGACTAAGGATAGAGCGGCCCCAAGACTCAAAAGAAAATCTGAGCCGGCTGTCACTTTCAAAAGCAAAAACTCCCAAGTGCGCCCGCGTTTTGGTAGCGACACTGATGAGTCCGACGCTGGAAGTCCGTCCTTCCGTAAAACTTGCCCTCATTTCGGTAGCGATACGGACGAATCTGTTACCGAAGCCCTATCTAGCAGCAAAGTCCGCCCTCATCTTAGCAGCGACACTGAAGAGTCAGAGAAAGAGGACCTGCCGTGCAACAGCGGTGCAGATTGGACCCCCATGCAACAAGAGAAACTACGAGAGACCTTCGAAATTGCAGCAGGATCCTTAACTATCACAAGGGTACCGGAGAAAATGTGCAATGAGCTCGATGCGTTGTCAGTCTCCACCATGGACCAGCTGAAAACTTTCTACGTCCCCGAATGGAAAAGTGGGTAGAAAGGCATAATGTTTTATGGGTCAAACCCCGTTGTGCACCCGGATGATTTGTCTGTCGCGTGCCTTTCATATGAGAGAGGCATAAGAGCCGTCCTCAATCCCAGATACTATGCGCCCGAGATGCGGGAATACTTTAAAAAGTGCGGATGCCGGTTATATCAAACAGAGTCCGAACCAAAGTTTTACGAAGGGCTATGGCATCCACCTCAGGTCCGAGCACTCATTGATGGACGAATTCCAGATAGGCGGGGCATAGGTTTCATCCAGTCTGATTCTAAGGCATGCTATATGACCCATATTGGGGAAGCCTGCGAAGAGTCAAATGATGAAGACGAGCTAACCGAGCCAGAAGAAGCTCCTCAAGAGCTCGAAGATGGCGGACAGGCAACCTTTGACGAGCTAACCGAGATTGACTTAGGAACGCCCGATGATCCAAGGCCGACCTAAATCAACTCACTCTTGTCGGAGGAAATGAAAGAGCAGATAATTGCCCTGCTGCATGAGTTCGTCGACTGCTTCGTGTGGACATACAAAGAAATGCCTGGCCTTTCCCCTAAAGTGGCCGTGCATAAACTGGCTATATCTCATGATGCTAAGCCAGTCAAACAAGCTCCTCGACGAATGAGAAGGGAACTAGAAGAAAAGGTCATCAAGGAAACCAAGAAGCTCATCGATGCCGGCTTCATCAGGGAAGAGAAATATGCAGACTGGATCGCATGCATAGTCCTAGTGAAGAAGAAAAATTGGCAGATCCGAGTTTGTGTCGATTTCAGGGACCTCAACAAGGCATGTCCTAAAGATGACTTTCCGCTACCGGTCATAGAAATGATGGTCGATGACACCTCAAATTATGAGTTGTTCACCTTTATGGATGGCTCGTCTGGATATAATCAGATCAAGATGTCTCCTGAGGATGAGAAGCACACAGCATTCCGAACTCCGATCGGAATATACTACTACAAGGTGATGCCGTTCGGACTGAAGAACGCAGGTGCTACGTACCAAAGGGCAATGACCAATATCTTTGATGATTTAATTCATAAAGTCATCGAATGTTATGTTGATGATTTGGTCGTTAAGACTAAAACCAAGGCCAATCATATCCAAGATCTTAGGACCGTTCTCACCAGACTGAGGGAGTACGATCTGAAGATGAATCCTCTGAAATGCACTTTTGGCGTGTCATCGGGAAAATTCCCGGGCTTCATAGTCCGACATCGAGGGATCGAAGTTGACCCATCAAAGATAAAGGCCATCATGGAGATGCCCCCTCCGAAGAGTCTGACGCAGCTAAGATCTTTTCAAGGCAAGCTTGCTTATATACGGAGGTTTATCTCAAATTTATCGGGGAGATGTAGGCCTTTCTCAAAGCTCATGAAGAAAGGAGCTCCTTTTATCTGGGATGCCGAATGTCAAGCAGTGTTCGAAAGTATCAAACAATACTTGTTGCACCCTCCAGTGCTGGCCACTCCCATTCCAAATAAACCGCTGATTCTCTATACTGCCGCGCTAGATGAGTCACTCGGTGCACTCCTTGCCCAGAATAATTAGGAGGGAAAAGAAAATGCCCTCTACTACCTCAGTCGAACTTTAGTCGGGACGGAACACAACTATTCCCCAATTGAAAAGCAATGCCTGGCTCTGATATTTGCTGTGAAGAAGCTGAGGCACTATCTGCTCGCTCATTGGGTTACGCTGATCTCCAAGGTCGACCCGCTAAAACACTTGATGACTAGAGCAAGCCTAGCCGGTAGAATGGCAAGATGGGCTGTCATGCTACTTGAGTTTGACATGGTTTATACTCCTCAGAAAGCAGTGAAAGGGAAAGCTCTTGCAGACTTCCTTGCCTCTCATCCTATACCACGCCGCTAAATTATGAGTTACCCGACGAACAAGTGCTGCACCTCGAGGAAGATGGGCCATGTTGGGAGCTCTACTTCGATGGAGCCTCATCAATAAGGACCTCCAGTAAATCAAGCGTCCCGGAGATGAAAGCAGGGATAGGATTGGTGTTCATCACACCATCAATGGGAACCCTACGGCGTTCTTTTGCTCTCACCGAGCCTCGAACGAACAACGAAGCTGAGTATGAAGCCCTGATAGCTGGTTTGGAACTCGCCATAGAAATGGAAATCCTTCGGCTACAGGTTTACGGTGACTCACAGCTTGTCGTCAACCAAGTAAGCGGCGACTATAATATATACAAACCTGAGTTAGCTCGGTACAGAGGCCGAGTGGTGGAACTCATGCAACGGTTCACTCACATTGAACTAATGAGAGTCCCTAGAGCGTTGAATGGAAAGACTGACGTACTCGCTCGCTTAGCCAAGGAGCTGGCTGATCCTGACATGGACGAAATTCTGATCATAGTCAGGAGCCGACAAATTCTACCCCCAGTCTCTCTACGAGAAGAGGAAAGCGCGGAACAGAAGAGCAGTCCTGCCGAAGAAGATTCGATCATCCAAGACGAGCCCGATTGGAGAGAACCCTTCATAGAGTACCTCCGATACGACAAGCTGCCCGAAGAAAAATCTGCGAGGATTTAGCTGAAGAAAAGAGCTCTCCGATACGTGTTTGTAAATGACACGTTATACCGCAGGTCATATGACCAACTCTGGCTCAGGTGTCTGTCATTGGCCGAAGCCCAAAAGGTCATGAAAGATGTTCACTCGGGCGTTTGCGGTGCTCACCAATCTGGCCCCAAGATGCGACTTCAAATCAAACGGCTTGGGTATTACTGGCCCACCATAATACGGGATTGCGGAGAGCATGCAAAGAAATGTAAGATCTGCCAAATCCATGGTGATTTCATTCACAAGCATCCCAATCCGTTGCATCCTACGGCGGCGTCGTGGCCCTTCGAAGTCTGGGGCACCGACATTGTTGGCCCAATTGATCCTCCGTCATCCAAAGGCCACCGGTTCATACTGACCGCGACAGACTACTTCTCCAGATGGGCTGAAGCTGTCCCGATAAAAGAAGTCAGGACAAAAGATATTCTGATATTCTTCCAGCATAATATTCTATACCGATTCGGTACACCAAGAAGAATCATTTCTGACAACGGGCCTTCTTTCAAGAGCTTCAATGTCTCAAGGTTCGCTACTCAGCATAAGATAGACTGGAGATATTCCTCCATCTATAATCCAAGGACTAATGGGCTAGCCAAAGCCTTCAATAAGACTCTATGCAAGCTCCTGAGGAAAAATGCTTCAGCCAACAAGAGAGACTGGAATCTCAAACTTCACGAGGTGTTGTGGGCATATCGTACCACGCACCGTACTCCAACTTAGTCCACTCCATACTCATTGCTCTTCGGAGTGGAGGCGGTCCTTTCCCTCGAAGTTGAAGTTCCAAGCTTAAGAATGGCCGTTCAGCACGAGTTGACGGAGGAGGAAAACGTGCTCCTTCGACTTGAAAAGCTCGATGCCCTAGAAGAAAAGAGGCTCACGGTGTAGCAAAATCTGGAGCTATACCGAGCCCAAATGTCACGGGCCTATGACAAGATAACCCGTCTCCGCACTTTCAAGAAAGGTGAATTGGTGTTGGTCCTCAAAAGATCAATCATCCCCAATCGACATGCTAAGGGAAAATTCGAGCCAAACTGGGAAGGACCATACGTCATCGAGAAAGTGTTCGACGGAGGATCCTACCAACTAATAAGTGCCGAGGGAGAAAGGCCCATGCCACCCATCAATGGCCGATATCTTAAGAAATACTACACGTGAATGCTCCAAGTCGCAGGCGAATTGAGCACATCAGCCATACGGTCTGGATCATACATCTTGCAAAACCGTATACAATCCACGGGCGTAAATGACCCCTATCTCTTCCAAATCCTGCCGGTGAGACTACTTTTAAAGTCCCACCAGCGGCAAAAAAAAAAAAAAAAAGAAGAAAAAAGAAAAAAAGAAAAAAATGTATGTCCACAAGCAAAACGGGCACGGATGAAAACCCGAAAAGGCTCCGTGAGTAAAAACAGCAGGACTACCGGCGAGTTTGTGAAAACTCGAAAGGGCGCAAACTCGTGAAAAGAGATGAATACACTCGCAAAGTCCTCTCGACCTTGTGAGGAGAAAACCCCTGCGTGAGATCTTTACGACTCATAAAGGAGCAACACACTTAGGAATCCTCACGATTCCTAAGGAGAACATACACCTGCGAGATCCTCTTGACTCGTAGGGAGAAAATGCTTTTATGAGACCCCCACGGCTCATAAAATTGAAAAGCCTTAGGTGATAGGGACCCAAACCTGTCACCTAAGCCATCGTTCCCCAACGGGCAACGGCAAATGATGAGTCGCTTTTGGCATTTCGCTTCAGTGTTAGCGGTGCTGATGCCGACCAAAAACCCAAATCCCAAGTCCTCCCAAGGCAAATGATGAGTTGCTCCTGGCATTATTCCAGTGCAGCAATGCTGATGTCAAACAAGATCCAAATTCCAAGTCCCCAAACGGTGAATGATGAGTCGCTCCTGGTACCATATTCCAGTGTAGCGATGCAGGCGTCAACCAAAATCCAATTTCTCAAAATTCTCTAGCCCTACGGCCAGTCCCCAAATTGACTGCCGTATACAATCCATGGGCCTAAATAATTCTCGTTATACCCATGCCCCACCACAATCACCAGTTACGCGGCTGGTCTCCGCCTTTGGAATTATGCTCCATTAAGAAGACCCACTCATGTGTCCTCACGATACATGAGGAGAACAAACCTTTGTGGGATCCTTACGACTCATAAAGGAAAAACACACTTAGGAGTCCTCACGACTCCTAAGGAGAAAATACACCTGTGGGATCCTTACGACTCGTAGGGAGAAAATGCTATTATGGGACCCTCACGGCCCATAAAATTGAAAAGCCTTAGGTGATAGGGACTTAAACCTGTCTCCTAAGCCATCGCTCCCCCAACTGGAATAGGCAAATGATGAATTGCTCCTGGCACGTGTGCTTCAGTGTTAGCAACGCTGATGCCTACCCTAACCCCAAAATCCCAAACTCCAATCCAATAGACCCCTAAGTCTTTAAACTAGGAACAGATGACCCCTAAGTCGTTAAACTGGGAACAAATGACCCCTAAGTCATTAAACTGGGAACGAGGGAAATCTCCTCATAGCAGGTGATGATTCGCTCCTGGTACCATATTCCAGTGCAGCGATGCTGATACCAAACCAAAACCAAAATCCCCAAATTCTGTCATGACAAATGATGATTCGTTCCTGGTACCATATTCCAGCGTAGCGATGCTGATGTCAACCCAAATCACATCAAGTCAGCAAAACAACCAATGACCTCCCTGGCAGAATCAAATTCCACCTCGGAAACAAGTCAACTTCATCCCTGACGCCGCAAGAAGCTGGGCAAGTCAAATCCAGAATCGACCGTCCATGTCGCTAAAATGGCAGCACCGACCGTCCATATCGCTAAAAGGGCAGCAACGACCATCCAAGTAGCAAAAAGGGCAGAACCGACCGTCCAAGTCGCAAAAATGGCAGCACCGACCGTCCAAGTCGTTAAAATGGCAGCACGGACCGTCCACGTCGCTAAAATGGCAGCATCGACAGTCCAAGTCGCAAAAAGGGCAGCATCGACCGTCCACGTCGCTAAAATGGCAGTACCGACCATCCACGTCGCTAAAAGGGCAGCAACGACCGTCCAAGTCGCAAAAAGGGCAGAACCAACCGTCCAAGTCGCAAAAAGGGCAGAACCAACAGTCCAAGTCGCAAAAATGGCAGCACCGACCGTCTACGTCGCTAAAATGGCAACACCGACCGTCCACGTCGCTAAAATGGCAGCATCGACCGTCCACATCGCTAAAATGGCAGCATAGACCGTCCACATCGCTAAAAGGGCAGCAACGACCGTCCAAGTCGCAAAAAGGGCAGAATCGACCGTCCACGTCACTAAAATGGCAGCACCGATCGTCCAAGTCGCAAAAAGGGCAGCATCGACCGTCCACGTCGCAAAAAGGAAAGCACCGACCGTCCAAGTTGCAAAAAAGGCAGCATCGACCGTCCACGTCGCTAAAAGGGTAGCACCGACCGTCCAAGTCGCAAAAAGGGTAGCATCGACTGTCCAAGTCGCTAAAAGGGCAATATCGACCGTCCAAGTCGCAAAAAGGGCAGCATTGACCGTCCATGTCGTAAAAAGGGCAGCGCAGGATTCCTACAAAGCGGGAACCGGATCACTCCGGGCCAGTGAAACGTCTAGCACGGACACTCCGTCTCGGAGACATGTCAAGCAACGACCGTCCATGTCGTAAAAAGGGCAGTGCCAGCTTCCCAAAAAGCGGGAACCAAATCAGGTCGCCTCCAAGTAAAAGAAGATCCATCAATTTCATGCACACAACCCACATATGTGGTGTGCATTTATTGATAGGGGCAATTTGTTGTGGTAAAAATTTACACCCCAGTTGACCAAGTCAAAATCAAAGTCAACCCCAAGCCAAGTGGGCCCAAGCCCAGATCCAGTGGGCCCATGCCCGGGTCGAGCCCGAACATGAAGCGGCCGGCCTCCCCCCATGCCAAGATAAAAATTTTGTTGTAATTCTTTTATTTTATTTTATGGATAAATATAAGAAAAATAGGCATAAAGCCAAATTTTTGTAAAGCCCGTGGCTTATGTGCAAAAAGAAATGGCACATGAGCCATGGGATAGGCAAAATGCCATTTTGTGAAGCCCAAGGGGCTATGTGTAAAGTGTATAGCCTATAAAGACAAGGATAATGAAAATATCTTACAACTTTTTTCTCTCTCCAAAATTTTTTTTAGATCTGAGATCTTTTCTCCTTCTTCAAGATTCCAAAACTTTCTTCTTTTTTTTGAATTAAATCAAGAGTTTTACTCTTCATTCTATAAAACTAAATAGTTTTTCATCACAAAACCCATAAATGGGAACTCAGATCTTCCATTAGATCTAAAAAAGAAGAGACTTTTAAAATCTCATATCTCTTGATCTTCAAGATCCAGCAACCAGAGGAGAAAGAAGAAGAACCCCTTTCATTAACCCCAAAACATCTTAGGAGTTTAACTCCACTCTGATTTCTCTTTCGAGAATTTCTGGGGCTAAAAGCCTCTTTTTCTCGCCGGTGCTCAAGCGCCCAGCGCCCACGCGCCGAAACGTAGCGCGCTAGCTCTTAGCACTCAAGCGCCCAGCGCTTAAGCGCCAAGCACCCACATGCCGACACGTGGCGCGCTAGCGCTCGAGCGCTTAGTGCTCAAGCGCAAAGCGCCCACGTGCCGACACGTGGCGCGCTTGCGCTCAAGTGCCCAGCGCTCAAGCGCAAAGCGCCCACATGCCGACACGTGGCGTGCTAGCGCCTAAGCGCACAGCATCTAAGCGCACAGCGCTCAAGGCGCTGACCCCACGCGTCCTTTGGGCGCTTTTTCCCTTTTTAAATATATGTATACATGTATATATATGTACAGATACACACATACTCCACAACACTGTCCCCCTCAAAAAAATTTTGGGCCGGGGCGCTGCTCCGCACCCCGCAAGGGGGCTGCTAGCCCCCTTGACCCCCAGCCCGCTATCCGGGTAGCGGGACCCCCGTAAAAACTCTGCGTGGCTCCCGATATATCCAAAACCCCCTCCAAAACAACACACACGTACACTGCACATTGAGTTCGCATGACCAGTTTAACCAGTTAATCGGAGGTTCGCTCGCCCCAAATGGCGAGGGGTAATTAACGACAGCTTAGTCCGCGGCTGCCGGAGATTCGGATCCCCACAATCAATAAACCCCCGTCTACCCTAGGCAGGGGGAATCTGTAGTACGCCTGACAAGCGCGTGCGTATTCCCATCTCAATGGGGTGACTAAAAACACTCTACAGATGGCTTCCCAGAAAACGGATGCCCGCCAAGCCCTCAAAATTGAGAAGCTAAGACAGAAAAGGCTCAGATATAGAGCCAACAAAAGGGTTAAGACTCATTCTAGGCTGAACTTCATGAGGTTCTAAGAACATGGTTACCCCACTAAAGATAAAGAGATGGCTGGATATGTGGTCCACACTGTCTACATGGTGGGCACGCGCAGCAAGAGCAAGGAAAGGGCCACCGCATCTCAGATCCATTCTGGTATGAATGTGGCTGCCACTTCCTAAGACCAGCATCCTCTGGGAGGTAATGAAAACCCTTCCAGTGAAGCTGATAAGCAGAGAGATCCCTCGGTTCATGAGGAGTCGGGCTCGGAAAGCGAAGAGGAGCCAATATTCCGTACCAAGAACGCAGAGCAGCAACTTCTCTAAGAGCTCCGAAAACAGCTTAGAAGCAAAGACAAGGAGATGGACAAGCTTTACTCAAAGATTGACGACTTGACAAACGTCGTCTTACGGCTCACGGCCCAAGTTGCTTCTCAGCCGTCCAATCAAGCGCAAGGGACAGTGTTCGGAGAGGGATGAGAAGCTCCACTGAAAGAAGAAGCTGGATAAGGTCTATTCCTTTAGAAGGGACAAAGTCTGTAAAATATTCAAAGATGCCCTAAGAAACGGTCTACAATTGCCAGAATAAAAAAGACCGCAAGAAGTGAATATGACCGACGACCCCAAATACTGCCCCTATCACAGAGTGATAGGTCATGCCATCGAGAACTGCTTCGTTTTCAAAGATTGGGTCAAAAAGCAATATAAGGCAGGAGAGATAGAACTGTCTAAAGGCGTGTTAACAAACAGTCAAGCTGCGACCGCTAATTTCATACAAATAGAGACCGAAGTCTTTCGTGAAGCTGATTCGCTCAGACATCCGCCCTTCTCTGAAAACAGCTGACCACCACGTCGTTAAATTGGGAACGATCGACCACCAAGTCGTTAAACTGGGAATAATCGACCTCTAAGTCGTTAAACTGGGAATGTAAAAAAAGTGTAAATAAAAAAAAATGTGTAAAAAAAAAGCCGAAATGATGGGGGCAACTCGCAATAAAAATCAGCGAGTAAAATAAAGATGAAAAATAAAGCCGAAATTATAGGGCAACCGCGAATAAATAGCCGAAATGATAGGGCAATCACGACCTTCGCGATAAGAAAAGCTGAAATGATGGAGCAATTGCGGTAAAAAAAAAACCTCCAGCAGTGAATGATGAGTCACTCCTGGTACCATATTCTAATGCAGCGATGCAGACGCCAACCAAATTCAAATTTTCAAATCCCTAAATTTCCAACGGCGAATGATGATTCGCTCCTGGTACCAAATTCCATTGTAGCGATGCAGACACCATCCAAAACTCAAATCCCCAACGGCGAATGATGAGTCGCTCCTGGTACCATATTCCTGTGCAGTGATGCATACGCCAACCAAATTCTAAATCCTAAAACGGCGAATGATGTGTCTCTCCTGGTACCATATTCCAGTGCAGCGATGCAGACGCCAACCAAAATCAAATTTCCTAAAATTCTCCCAGCCCTACAGGTGGTCCCCGAACAGACTACTGTATACAATCCACGGGCTCAAATAATTCTCATCACACCTATGCCCCACCGAAGTCGCCAGTCCAGCGGTCGGTCTCCGCCCTTAGAATTATGCTCCATTTGGGAAGACCCACTCATGTGTCCTCACGATACATAAGGAGAACAAACTTATGAGATCCTCTCGACTCATAAGAAAACAGCTTCGTGGGATCCTTACGACTCACAAAGGAAAAACACACTTGGGAGTCCCCACGACTCCTAAGGAGAATACACCTATGGGATCCTTTCGACTTGTAGGGAGAAAATGCTTTTATGGGGCCCTTACAGCTCATAAAATTGAAAAGCCATAGGTGATAGGGACCTAAACCTGTCTCCTAAGCCATTGCTTCCCGATAGGAAAAGGCAAATGATGAATTGCTTCTGGCATTTGTGCTTCAGTGTCAGCAACGCTGATGCCGACCCCAACCCTAAAATTCCAAACTTCCAATCCAATAGACCCCTAAGTCTTTAAACTGGGAACATATGACCTCTAAGTCGTTAAACTGGAAACAAATGACCTCTAAGTCATTAAACTGGGTACAGATGACCTCTAAGTCGTTAAATTGGAAACAGAAGACCCCTAAGTCTTTAAACTGGAAACAGATGACCTCTAAGTCGTTAAACTGGAAACAGATGACCCCTAAGTCGTTAAATTGGGAACGAGGGAAATCTCCTCATGGAAAATGATGATTCGCTCCTGGTACCATATTCCAGTGTAGCGATGCTGTTGTTAACCCAAATCAAATCAAACCAACAACCTCTGTGGCGGAATCATTCTTCGTCTCACAGTATACCCCGTGTCGAAATCATGCTTCGCCTCGGAGTATCCACCTTCCCTGTCGGAATTATGCTTCGCCTGGGAATCATCATCTACATCAAAACTAGTGACACTCCGTACCGAGGATAAGTCAACCAGCGACTACCTCGTCGGAATTATGCTCCGCCCTAGAATCAAGTCAACCAGCGACCTTCTCGTCAGAATTTTGCTCCGCCCTAGAATCAAGTCAACCAGTGACCTCCTCGTTGGAATTATGCTCCGCTGTGGAATCAAGTCAACAAGCGACCTCCTCGTCGGAATTATGCTCCTCCCTGGAATCAAGTCAACAAGCGACCTCCTCGTCGGAATTATGCTCCGTCCTGAAATCAAGTCAACCAACGACCTCCCTGTCGGAATTATGCTTCGACTCGGAATCAAGTCAACCAACGACCTTCCCGTCGGAATTATGCTCCGTCTCGGAATCAAGTCGACTTACAAGCTCTGCGTCGAAATCATGCTTCGTCTCAGAATGTACCCAGTGTCAAAATCATGTTTCGCCTCGGAGTATCTGCTTTCCCTGTCAAAATTATGCTTCGGTCAGAATGTCTGCCGCCCGTCAAAATTATGCTCCGACCCTCTTTGGAATCATGCTCCGCTCATCGGAATCATGCTCCGATCCTCGGAATTATGCCCCGACTCTTTGGAATGATACTCCGACCTTAGAATTATGCTCCGCAAGTCGGAATGATGCTCCGACTCTTCGGAATGATACTCTGACCCTGGAATTATGCTCCGCAAATCGGAATGATGCTTCGATCCTCGGGAAGCTCCGCTCCCGGAATGATGTTCCACCTCGAAGTCCAGCTTCAAGATCCATCAATTTTATGCACACAACTCATATGCACGGTGCATTTAATGATGGGGGGCGCTTTGTTGGGGTCAAAATTTGCACCCCAGTTGACTGGGTCAAAGTCAAGGTCAACCCCAAGTAAGCGGGCCCAAGTCCAAGCAAGTGGGCCCATGCCCAAGTCGAGCCCCGCGGCCAGCCTCCTCCATACCGAAATAAAAAATCATGTAATAAATAATTTTGATATAAGAAAATGGGCATAAAGCCAAATTTCTGTAAAGCCCATGGCTTATGTGCAAAGGAAATGAGCACATGAGACATGGGATGAGCAAAATGTCATTTTGTAAAGCCTAAAGGGCTATGCGTAATTTTGTAAGCCTATATATGGCAACATGATGTTAAAATAAAAAAGAACTTTTCATTCCCCTCAAAAATCTAGGGTTTTTGTGCTTTCTTCTTCTTCCTTAAGATACTAAAACCATCTTCCCTTTTTGAATTAAATCAAGAGTTTTACTCTTTTTTTTTCCAAAAATAAATAGTTTTTCACCACAAAACCCATAAAGGGGGGCTCAGATCTTCCATTAGATCTCAAAAAGGGGAGATTTTTAAATCTCACCCCTTTCTCCAAGATCCGGCCAACCGAGAGGAAGAAGAAGGAGACCCATCTCCAGAAATCCTATCTTGGGAAGATCCAGGGCCAAAGGAGAAAGAAACAAAGGGCCCCCTTGATCATTTCTAAAGATTTCTAGGAGTTTAATTACATTCAAGATCTGTTGGAGTTCAACTCCATAAATTAATCTCTTTTTAGGAGTTTAACTCCAGAAATCAAATCCGGTGCACAGCTCCCAGTGCAGTGACAAAGTCCCTTTTTCCAGCTGACGCCCATCGTTCGTGTACTAAGCACATGGGGCGCCGGCGCCCGCGTACCAAGCACATGGGGCGATGGCGCTTAGCAACTAGCGCCTAGCGCTAACGCAAGCGGCCAAGCGCTTAGCGCCAGCGCCCAAGCGCCCAGCCCCCACGTGCCAGGCACGTGAGGCGCTCGCGCCCAAGCGCCCAGCGCCCAGCGCCGGCGCCTGCGTGCTAGGCACGTGAGGCGCTGGCGCTCACGCGTCCTTTGGACGCCATTTTCCCCCTCACTTCATATACGCTCCACAGTAAAAATACCTCCCTCGTTAGAAAAAAATTCTAACGGGGCGCTGCCCCGCATCCCGCAAGGGGGTTGCTAGCCCCCTTGACCCTAGCCCGCTATCCAAGTAATGAGACCCCCGTAAAACTCTGTGGGGACCCCGATATATCCAAAACCTCTCAAGACACACATACGCACACTACACATTGAGTTCGCATGACCTGTTTGACCCGTCAATCGGAGGTTCTCTCACTCCAAAGGCGAGGGGTAATTAACGGTAGCTTAGTTCACGGCTGTCGGAGATTCGGATCCCCACAATCAATAAACCCCAGCCTACCCCAGGTGGGGGGAATCTGTAATGCTCCTGAAAAGCACGCGCGTATTCCCATCTCAACGGGGTGACGAAAAACACCCTACATACATAAACCCCCCCAGTTATATAAATTTACAATAAGGACCCTAGTAAATATAGGTTTAAGTGGGACCAATTGTCTTGAGCCTCAGGGATCCGGAGAAAGTGGGTGCTTTCCTGTTTAAGGTAGATAACTAAAACGAGGTTATCATACGGTAACTGTCTTGGAAAAAGACACAATCTTGCCGTTCATATGCAGCAGTTATCGATAACTCCTAAACAATCAGGACTTCAATTCTGTTTAAAAGTCTGACTCAGTTCGAGTCACAGTCAAATCTGAATACAATATGACTTGAATTCAATTCAAGTATAACCACAATACAACATGAATTCATGAGTACCAGAATGCAATCTATATGAACATAAACATGACCGAATCGAACCATGGATATACTCTGATTACATGACTATCCATTTATATCCATTCCGTTTACTGATATCATGGTTTCGGCAAGTCTTCCATATTCAAGAAAATACAATACAATCAGTACAATCAATACAAGCAATACAATAAAATATTACAGGGTTATAAAGGGGTAGACTGCTACGGAATGTGTTAGAAGTAGCATGAGACGGTCAATTTAATACACCTAACCTGTATATCCATTGCTGTTGTACCGTAGCTTAACGGTTCCTTGTGCTCCGTATACCTTAGTCTCCGGAATAGTGGGACTCCTCTCGTATACACTAGCATATTCTGTACCAAGATACAAACAACTGCATTAAGATAACATTATACCAGATATAATCTCCTTTTGTCTATTCTACTTCTCACTTTCTTTGGGACTTACCGAGCGATTGTTCGCTGACGACGTTCCTTCTCTTCTTTCTTGGAACGTTGTCAGGTGGATCAGACTCATTAGAGATCGAGCCCAGTACTGAGGACGTGGAGCAGTTCGCCATTGACTCAGAGCTCTAGCTACTTATATACATTTTCCTTTCAGTTATGCCATTGTTTAGGCATTATTTTCCATTTCTGTATTTACATTTCAGTTATACTTGTAAAAGAATGTTTAATAAATAAAGTTGTTGTTCATTTATATTCTTGTCTCTTATGTACATTTTACTTTATATTGCTTAGATACGCTTAGCGCGTTTACTTCCGAGTAAATACGTAGCGGGTCTCGCCGCGTCTCCTTCCCGTACGCCGGGAAGCGGGGCGTGACATGTCATGTATGTTGTAAACTTGTATTTAAAAAGTTGATCTCATTTAACACGGCCTTCGACAACCACTCATTTTATCTTGTTATCTATTAAAGTTTGTAAGGTGCGTCATATCATTTTATAAAATGCTTAGTTAAAAAAAAGAGTACAACATTCAATGATATTTATTGTTTATAAGAAAAACCATGATATTTAGAGTATTTATCATTTTGGAAACCCAGGGTATTATAATAAGAAAATATTATTTTAATAAAAGATTATGGTATTTATTTGAAAATTATCTTTTAATAAAGTTGTAGGTATTCTTTTGAAAAAAATATCATTTATGAAGCTTATGGTTTTTGTTGAAAATAGCCATTTAGTAAAGGTCAAGATATTTAAAAGAAATTATATCCTTTTAGGATGGACTGAGGTATTTTATTGTAAATAATAATTTATAAAGTTATGAAGTTTATTTGGAGGCAACATTTTAGAAATACGTTCGTGTTGGTAACTGCTGCATATGAGCGGCAGGATTTGTGTCCTTTTTAAGGACAATTGCCTATCAACCATGAGATATTTACGTAAAACATTACCCTATTTAATTGGGGTATTTTATTAAAGGTGATATTCTATAAGAACAACTCCGCGTTGACAACCGTTGCACATGGACGGCAGGATTTGTGTCCTTTTCAGGGACGATTGTCTAGTAATCACGGGGTGATTCATGTAAAAATATTCCCCTATTAGGATATCTTATTAAACCTTAGTTAATAGGCTAATAAAAATTATACTAAAAATATTCTCCCTAAGTGAAAGGAGTTAAGTTGAAAAACCATAGCACAAATATTTAGATTAACATTACCCCCTTTCAAAATGTAAAGGGATTTTAACAAAACTGAGCTAATTAATGGATAAGAGTGCAAGTAAAAATATATCGTTTTAGTGTGTCTAAAGTATTGTTCAGAACCTCTCACATCATATGGGTATTTTAAATATATACAACATTTTAATAAAATGAGGGTATTTTGTGGAAGTAACCTATTTCGAGATCTTATTGGTAACATGGGTAAGTGTGTGTATATATAGGGTGGATTGATACCCCATGGGTTATAACATCAAGTATATCATATTCCATGTAGGATGAGAGTGCAATATTTACGCATATAGATAATTAATTAAACCATTTTAAGCATGGGTCAAAACTATAATTATAAGATATCACAAAAGGCATACGGAACTATTTTTAACATCATTTTAAAATAAGGTTGGGGATTAGAACTTAAAACTAAGATCATCAAAGGAAAGAAGGTGACGACAAGTGGAGAGAGGCGGATCCTACCTTTGGTTTAAATTGGATGTCGATGGGTCAAAAGCGTAGAATTGTACCACGATCCAAATAACTCTGCGTTTAGATTTTTCCTTGATGACTGGGTGGAATCACAGCGTCGGCGTCGTCGATACAAAGGCCTGGGTATTTTTTTCAGAATTTTCGGAGTTTTGAGAGGTAAGAAATTAGAGTTTGAAGGTCTCTATTTATAGGGTATTTTTCCCAACAATAAAAACCAAAAAATCTGTTAAAATCCCCCCAAAATCCACGCCCAATGATTTGCTGATGATTCTGCCGCCGCCGCCATGATTTGTGGCCGTTGGATTTGAATCCAAGGGCCCAGAGGCCGCCGCCGCTCGCCACATGGCCATAAGGCATGGTTTCACGCGCAAGCGCATGGTCCCACCCTCGTGGGCAGCCGCCAATTTTCTTGGGCCGTTGGATCTTCAATCCAACGGTCCAGGTTAAAAGTCGGTTTAATATTTTTTTAAAAAAAGAAATCTAAACTGTTTATTTAAAAATCGAATTTGGTTTTAAAAAAATTGTTAAAAATAATGTAAAATATAGGGAAAATATGAGAAAATCAGAAAATATATTTTATTGTTATCTTCGGTTTAAAAATGATTTTGGGCTAAAACTAAATAATATTTCTATATACATGATATTTGTTAGTTATCATAACTATTAAAAATCTATTTTATACTCGAAAATATTTTAATTACGAAAATAATTATTTTAATTTATAATAAAATATGTAAATCATTCTTAGGGCATTATAAAAACATGTTAAGCCCAGAAACATATAAATATATTTTTAGAAAAATTCCCTTAATTATATTTAAATGCTTTAATAATTTCTCACATCACTTATAAAATAATTTTCCATCAAGTAAAAACGCAGTTAAATACTCGATACTAAAAAAACAAGACCTTTTATTGAGTATTAAAAAACACGGTTGTTACAGCAATCTTTATGAACCGGATGAACCAAGTTTTCCGAGAGTATTTAAACAGATTTATTGTTATCCTCATCGACGACATCCTGGTGTATTCAAAGAATTGGAAAGAGAACGCTGAGCACTTACGGATTGTCCTGGAGATATTATGGCAATATCAGTTCTACGTTAAGTATAGCAAGTGTGAATTTTGGCTAGATCAGGTCGGATTTCTCGGACATATCGTTTCAAGCGAAGAAATCTCTGTGGATCCAGCTAAGGTGTCAGCTGTCGGTGAGTAGCCGACACCAAAGACTGTGAAAAATATAAGAAGTTTCTTGGGCTTAGCAGGATACTACAGACGATTCATTGAAAGATTCTCAAAGATCGCAACACCCCTGACTAAGCTCATACGTAAAGACGAAGCATTCATGTGGTTAGAAGCATGTGAGAAGGTTTTTGTAGAACTCAAGTCGAGATTAACCTCTGCTCCTATTCTCGTAATACCGGATCAATCTGGCGGATTCGATGTACATTATGATGCGTCCGGTAAAGGATTAGGATGCATTCTACATCAGCATGGAAAAGTTATGGATTTTGCATCAAGACAATTAAAAGTTCATGAACGCAACTATCCAACACATGATCCGGAACTGGCAATAGTGGTGTTTGCACTCAAGATTTGGCGCCGCTATCTTTTGAGAGAACGAGTGGATATATACACTGGCTATAAAAGTCCTAAGTATGTATTTACTCAGAAGGAACTCAACATGCGGTAGAGAAGATGGCTAAAACTCATAGCGGACTTCGACATCAACCTACAGTATTATCCTGGAAAGGTGAACATAGTTTCTGATGCACTTAGTCGCCAGCCATTAGTAATGAACCCCACCCTCAATGGAAGCTACAACAAGAATTATATGGATTAGAGATCGAAGTAGTTATGCCAGATAACGCTTTATATTTGATGAACTTACACGTTCAGTCCACTCTTGTAAATCAGATCAAGGCAGCTCAAGCAAATGATGCCAAGCTACAAAAAATCCGAAAACAAGTAGAAAGTGGACTTCGAACTGATTTCATCATCCACAAAGATGGATCCTTGCAATATGGAAGCCGTTTATGTGTACCAGTTTACTCGAATATCAGTCTGGCTGACTCATCCACAACCTAGAGCCCCGATGCTAACACATGAAATGGGCCCATGTTTCCTTGCTCTTGGGGCCCCACTCTTGTGCTCGTGAATACTTCTACGGCTGCGTTGACATTCACATTGGAACTTAATGTTAACATAATGACCATATAGAGACCTACAGTACATATTTTACCCATGATTATATACTTTACCCCGTCACACACACACACACACACATACTTTTCATTCTTTTACTCTTACTTTATCCTTAGGAATTACCAAGCGCTAGTTTGATGACAGGAATTCCGCCCACCCTTGTTTTTTTGGAATGTTCGTCAGATACAGTCGAGACGAAGGAAGTGGAGGCCACAGAGGAAGTCTACAACCGGATTTCTCCTCAGGATTATCCTAGCTTCACTTTTTATTCAGTTTATGTATGCCACATGTTTAGGCATTTTCCTTTATTGTATTTACTTTCCAATTGAAACTCATGTACTTGTAAATATTAGAAGTTGAATGTAAATAAAGTTGTTTGTTGAAAATTTTTACAGTCTCTATTTATTCTTACATTGTGTATTATTGTTTCAATACGCTTAGTATATTTATTTAGGGAATGACCTTTTCTGGATAAATATGTCGTGGGCTTGCCACGCTACCGTTTTCGTCTACTGGGAAATAGGGCGTGATAGACCTCGACGGGGGCGGTGACCTGTCTCATAAGCCATTGGTGTTGTGTCACCTATGATAGTATACAGGTGCTCACTGGAGGTGAGTACACCGGACGGACCCGCCAAGAACTTCTAGATGGTATTATATCTATCGTCAGATGGAAGTTCTCAGGTGGCTTAAGTACATGTTAGTCCTTTGACCTGAGATCGTCATTTTTCTCGTGTGAGTTCCTACTATACTTTGATTACTACCCTACTACAGCTCAAAGGAGTCGTACAAGCAGGTTTTAGTTTGGTACAGTCCCGAGCCACATGGAGGCGGTGGTCGATTGCCAGGGATTCATCTCTTCTGGTATTAAGAGTTGATGTCGTGCTGTGTTCAGTTGGCTATCAGTAGAAATCTATGGCCACAATGGATGAGATTTACTGATAGTTGATCGGTTGCATCTCTGTTGGTGATGAGCTTGACTCAGACACAATTTATCGGGTTAGTAGGGGTCTGACGTTATCCACCCCCTAGACATGATATGCGATATTCTTAGACAAAGAGACCGAACTGTACGGAGATTGTTACATTCATGCTCAGTAGGGTAAGAACGTACTTGATTGTCGACCCTCCTTTCGGCAAGTACCTAGGTAGCCGTTACGTACAGCTAGTGCCGCTGACGTGCTTGTGGTTAAACACACTGCTGGTGTATTGTCGAGTCTTTAGAGTCCCAAATAGAGAGTTTTCCCGGTTTAGGCGATTGATGTAGGAGCCGTACGTTGGTACGTGCAGGGGTCCGATTAAATACGTGTACGGGATACACGGATTTTAATCGGACGGTTGATAATACTAGCCGGTTTAGAACTAAGCCGGGTTATTAAATCAGGTTTTGATTTAATAACTTATATATATATATATATATATATATTAGTATTATTGTTCACAATTTAGTTTCTCTCTTTGGTGCTATCCGTATTTTTATACGGATACGCATGTATGCAACGATATATATACCGGGTGAAGTATTTCGTATTTATACAGGAATGCTTCTAGAAAAATGACACCTTATATTTGTTTTTCTTTTTAGAAAAACAAATGGGAAATGAGGTGGCATGAGGGATGATTATGCTTTTAGAGAGGTATGGCTTGATTGTGGTCATTTATGGGTGCATTTATTGCTTCATGTTGCAAATGATTGTAGCCATTCCATTCTTTCTACACTATTATTATGATTTTCATTCTACACTAGAGTTCATGCTTCATGGATACACTTAGCCGTTTTCCTCGTCTCTTTCTTCTTCTTCTTGCTCTCATGAGCATGGATTTTTGAGAGAAAAGTCCAGTGAAAAATTCCTACATCACCCACAATCCATCCTTAGCAAGTTTGGATCGCCGTTCGGAGTTTTTTCCGGTTTCTCTCGGGTAGATCTTATTCGGCGAGTGTGGTCGACTTTCAAGCGCGATCCCGGCGGCTACGAGTTTGGAGAGGTCTTCCAGAATTGGGTGAACACACGTCGAAAGTTGTGATTTCATACCCTTTGCATGTTTTAGTTTGCTAGTTTAGGTGTATGAATTGTATCCTGGGTTATGCGTGTTTGGTGCTCACGTAAATTTTTTTTATCGCTTCCGCCTCGGCCGCGACTTCTGCGGCGCGGGCACCGAACTCTAATATGGTATTAGAGCCACTCCATAAATCTTAACTAGTTTGTTAGCACTAATTTAGAGTTTCGATCGACGGAATTTTTCCGATTCGTATTTCCAATCTACTACTTGTCGTTTTAAATTTTAAAGTTGTTCAAAAAATTGTTCAGGTTGCATTAAAAATTATGTGCAGGCAAAACTAGAGACCTGAAAGAAATTTGGGCTCCTAAGCCCGAAATTCGACCATTAAACCGCTGCCAAATATGTCATTTGGCCGCGGATCCGCGGTCCAATTTTGGCCACGGTGTCCCAAATTTTTTCTGGTGCTCTAATTCATGGAAATGCAATTTTTGGAATATTTGGTTTTGGTTCAGATTTGTTTGAGTATTGGTTTGTACTTGGGGCCAATGCGAAAAGTTTTAATTGATCAAATTTTTTAATTCGTGGTTTTTACTACATTTGTTTGTTTCTACGACCGCGATATCATAGCGTGGTATAATCCGACTGGTTGTTATATGTACAATTAGACGGGTTTACGAACATGATATTTGCGTTGATGTTCTGTGTTGCACTGGTCTTTTGGATGGATTGCCGTGATGGATGGCTTTATGTGCAATGTTAGATGTACAGCTCAGATTCATTTGTATATTTAATTACCGCGGGACAAGCATCCGACATATGGACTGCCGTTTCTGCCAGTTTGTATATTCTTTTATTGGGGCACAACCGGGTTGAGGTAGATGTTACCATTTGTATATATATTTTTCTTTTTTGTGCTAGGATTACCTCGTGAAGGAGTGCTCGAATAGCCGGGTTCTAGAGGGCAACGGGCCCGCATCTCTTGGCGTTGAGACCGAGGGGCCTTACTCTAGAATTGGCGGGCTATTCGCCGTACTCGTAGGGGTATAGGTTGACCCACGGAAGAGTGCTCAAGTTACTGGATTCCGTGAAGTGTTGGGTGGCCCATTCACTTTGTTGATTGGGTTTGCCTCACTTCCAGAATTGGCGGGTAACTTGCCGCACTCGTAGAGATCTAGGTTCTTCATTACACTGGCTATCCACACAACCAGGGAATGTCGCGTTTCATTTACGGCTCAAATGAAACGCGGGGCTCCTAGTTTATCCGCTATTCCATATTGTTGTTTACGTGCTTGTGATGATTTTTATCTGCCTGTGATGACTATTATCTGTGTGCGATGTTGATATATATATATATATATTATATTTAGTAGATACTTGTATATGTTTTGCATCTGCGCTAGTCCTGCCCCCGCTATGTTGTTAGTAAAGTAACTTAACGGTGCATGACGGGCCCCGTGGCGAATGTGGATGGCATATAAAAGCATGTTATTTTGGTTGTTTCTTTTGTGGTTTGGAAACTTAAAATGATGGGAATGCATTATCTGAATAATGCAAGGAAAATAAACCTAAATGATGTTTTCAGAACGAATTTTTAAAACTACTCGTTTTTCTTCAAAACAGCTGTTGTATTGTTTTGTTTTGCATTTGTTGGGGTAAAAAATTATACCCCAGTTGACCAAGTCAAAACAAAGGTCAACCCCAAGTCAAGTGGGCCCGAGCCCAAGCCCAAGTCAAGACCAAGCATGGAAGGGGCAGACTCCAGGCTAAAAAGGAGGCAATAAATTAGTCTAAATGTAATTTTTAGAAATAAATGTATGTAAAGTGTGCAGAAAGCCAAAATTTTGTAAACCCTATGGCTTATGTGCAAAATAAAATAAGTGCATAAGGCATGGGGTGGCAGAAGTGCCATTTGGCAAATTCCAAGGGGCTATATGTAAAGTGTGTAGCCTATAAAGGCAAACATGATAAAAATTAAGAACAACCTTTTCATTCTCTCAAAAATTAGGGTTTCTGTATCTCCTTCTCCTTTCTCAAGATACTAAATCTTCTTCTCCTTTGTGAATTAAATCAAGAGTTTAACTCTTCCTTTCCCAAAAATAAACAGTTTTTCACTATCAAACCCTCAAAGGGGAACTCGAATCTTTCATCAAATCTCCAAAAGGGGAGATTTTTAAATCTCACCTTCTTTTTCTCCAAGATCCGGCCAAGAGAGGAGGAAGGAGGAGACCCATTTCCAAAAATCCCACTTTAGGTAAGATCTGAGGCTTAGGAGAGAATCCAGAGCTCATGGGAGAAGATGTTGGCTATAGTGCCCTCAAGTCAATTATTGGATCACAGGCACGTGATTGCAATGATTGAGGGAGGACCTATACTGGTAGAACAGTCTTACTCGAGATGATAGTATGCTATTTGGTTTGTCTTTATCATCATGTACATATTTTAGGTGACATTACAGATCACTATTACATGTTGATAGAGCCTATAGGATTCTTGCTTGACTACCAGCATTATGATGGTGATCATATATGTGAGAGTTGGATGGTCTATAAGCACATTCTTAAAATGTCCACAGTCGTAGGAGTTTCGAGACTGGGCATCGATACTCCAAGAGTAGACTAGTGTATACCGATCGAGACCCCGATGAAGGGCGGTGGCCGGTCTCACAAGCCATTGGTGTTAGTTTGTTCACCTAAGATGTATACATGTGCTCATTGCGTTATGAGTATACCGGACGGACTCGCCGGGAACATGCTAGTTGGTATTATACGTATTGTCAGATAGCAGTTCCCTGGTGACATGTGTACAGGTTAGTCTATCTATCTGAGATTGCCATTTGTCTCGTGTGAGTTCCTACTATACTTTGATTACTACCCTACCACGGCTCAAAGGAGTCGTGCAAACAGGTTTTAGTTGGGTACAGTCCCGGGCCACATGGAGGCAGTGAGCGGATCGTCAGGGGATTCGTCTCTCCCGGTATTGGGGGTTGATGTCGAGGTGTGCACGGGTGACCATCACCAGAAATCCTTGGCCAAGGTAGTTGAGAATTACTGATCTAGGATCGGTAGTTTCTCAGGTGGTGATAGGTTTCATACCGACACTAAATGTCGCGTTATTAGGGGTCTGACTTTATCCACCCCCTAGACTCGATATGCGATACTCATAGACGAACAGACTGGATTGTACAAATATTGTCACTGTCAGGCTCAGTAGGGGTTTCAGGATGAGTTTGCTCGTCGGCCCCCTTTTCGCTCAATACCTGGGTAGCCGTTATGTACAGCTAGTGCCACTGACGTGCTTGTGGTTAAACCCACTGCCAGTGTATTGACGAGTCTTTAGAGTCCCACACAGAGGGTTTCACTGCTTCGGGCAAAACGTTGTAGAGGCCGTATGGTTTTATGGTAGGGTTCGATCATATACGTGCACTCGTGCACGGATCATAACTCGGACGGATAATACTAGTGGGCTTTGGTTTATACCGGATCCTAGTATTATATTATTGGATTATTTTCGTCTCGTTATATTCGTATTCTTTCAGAATACGGATGTGGGTATGTAGATACGGATGGGCGGTATTCTTGTAATTCTATTACAAGACTACTTTAGATATTTCCATTTCTTTTTCTATTAAACATTTAGGTTAAATGTTTAATGAGTGGAGAGTGTGACTCATTGTTGTGGGTCATTGTTCTAGCATGTTTACCTTGTGACTCATGGTCATGAGTCATATAGTGAGTCATGGTGGTATGATGACAAGATTGGAGTGTTGTGAGATATTTGTGTGAGCAAGTGGCAGATCTTTTCTTGTGAGGTTTTTCTTTAGTTGCTTGCTCACAACAAACACACATAACACTCAAAAAGAAAAGAGCATAGACAATTTTTTTCTTCACTTTCTTTTATTTACTTCACACTTTCCTTTCTTGGCATCTTCTTCAACCTCCACCCTATATGTTTCATGTGTTGAGAAACCTAGGGTGTATTGAGACAAAGTAATCACACATACTCTCTACTTCATCTTGGCTATCTAGGTTAGCAAACTAGATACTCGAGTTGCTTCGGATTTGAGGTCGGAGCCCGTATTACAAACGCTCGAGGTGGACCGTCTTTGATGGGGTAGACCGGAGATCAAACATGATCGAGGAAGCCACGAGGAGCTTGGGACAGAGGTTGAAGACCGAAGGACACGGATCATTCGGTATAACCTCTCTAAACTCCTTTTCATATAACTAGTTTAGGGTTAATGGTCGATCCGGGGAATCGGGTTCCGTTAGCGCCGGTTTTTTAAAGTTTTTGTTCCGCATTTGGCCACGAATTGATGGCCGGGGCGCTGGGGTAACCCAACAGAAGAAAGGAGCCCCCTTTGATCATCTTCAAAGATTTCTGGGAGTTTAACTCCATTTATCAAAACCTTTTGGAGTTTAACTCCATAAATAAAACCTTTTTAGGAGTTTAACTCCAAGAGTCGGTGGGGAGTACAACTCCCAGTATAAGGGCTAAGCCCCCTTTTCCCGCTGGTGCCCAGAGCCCGCGTGCCACGCACGTGAGGCGCCGGAGCCATGCGTCCTTTGGACGCTACTTCCTTTTTATACACACAAACACTCCACAACACTGTTCCCGTTATCTCTGCGAGGCCCCCGATATATCCAAAACCCTTCAAAACACCGCACCCTGCATATTGAGTTCGTATGACCAGTTTGACCCGTCAATCGGAGGTTCCCTCGCTCCAAAGGTGGGGTAATTAACGGCAGCTTAGTCCGCGGCTGTCGGAGATTCGGATCCCCACAATCAATAAACCCCGGTCTACCTTGGGCCGGGAGAATCTGTAATGCACCCGACAAGCGACGCGTATTTCCCATCTCAATGGGGCGACAAAAAACACTCTACAGATTCTGGCACGCCCGGTGGGACCTTATCTCTCCTCCCATATTTCGGGTCAAACGTTCATGTGAACTCAATCAACATATATACCAATTGCCTATACTGAAGTCATTTCTTTTTGTGTGTACAGGTTAACAAGTTTTCAGTCACAATCTCGAACTCAGCAATCATGTCTCCCAAGACGAGATTCGTTTCTGACACGACTCCGATCCAGTATGTGGTCAAGATCAATTCTCGCGTGGTTCTCCCTGCAAGTCTCAGCCGGCAATAGGATGAGCCTCCCCATTAATTTGGTTCCGTTATTATCTATCTTATCGGGAGCGCTCATCTGGCGGAGGTCACGACAAACCAGGTGGCCAAACCGGTCTCAAGGGGCAAGATGATGAACGTTGTGATCGCTAAGACACCACAACCCAAACATAAAACGGTGTCCGAACGACTCTCTCGTGCCCCAGCTGGGGGAAAAACTACCGGAACAAAGGGAATCATCGAACGTCACGGACAAGCACAGGCGACACCTCTGACAATTGCACAAGTCAGGCGTATCTCCAAAGCTCTCCATCGCTCGGTCTGCGGTGGCTCCCCGAAGAGTCGAAGCCTGCCAAGTGCTCAAATCAGAAAATTTAAGGCAGAAGAGGCTCAAGTTTCGAGCCAACAAGAAGGCCAGGACCCCGGCCAAGTGGAATCTTGTGAGGTTCCAAGAGTAGGGTTATTCCGTGACGACAACTGAGTCGGTTGTAAAAGTTAGCAATTCCTTCGAACCTCTGAAGTGGGTTCAGAAAAATGACATGACCGCCAGAATCAAGAAGATGGCAGTCCGAATGATGCCACAAAAAGACGTGTCACAGCCCCAACATAGAAAGTATGACACCGTCTCTTCAAGAGTCCATCAAGCGCTCCGTGCCACACGAAAACAGCGGAGCAAAGCTAAAAAGGAAGCGCTAACACTATTCAAGAACTCAGTCAGGCCAGCCGCTTTAAGTCGATTGCCCGTTACCAAAAAAGAGGGGCCCCGACAGCGGTCCACAAAATCAGCTACCAATAATGAAAGGACGACCGGATATGTTATCCGCACTGTCTATATGGTGGGCACGCGCCCCAGCGACAACCTCCGCAGCAAAAGTAAGGATAGGGCCACCACATCTCAAGCCCAATCTAGCTTGAATGTAGTTGCTGCTTCCTAAGATTAGCCGCCTCCGCTGGATGATGAAAACCCTCTCGATGAGGCCGATAAGCAGAAAGATCCCTCAGTCCATGTGGAGTCATGCTCGGACAGGGAGGAAGAGCCGACTTTCCGCCCCCGGACCGCAGAGCAAGTGCTGCTTCAAGAACTTCGAAAACAACTTAAGAGCAAAGATAAAGAGATGGCTAAGCTCTATTACAAAATTGATGACTTAACGATCGTTGTGATGCATCTTATGGCTCAAATTGCTCGGGCGCCTCCCAATCAAGCATAAGTCTCTACTCATGAGCTGGGTGATAACAACCTTATGCAACCGATGCCTGTCCCCTTGGGTCCAAGATTGGACGAGTAACATGAAAGCCGGCCACATTCCGCTTCTGAGGGCGCCTTGGCTCCAGATTGCACTATCCCGTAACACAAGACCGGATAATGGATTTGGTCACCAGTAAGGTTAAAGCATTGGTGGCCGAAGCCGAAACTCAGAAAGAAATTAGCAGTAGTGGGCGGCCATATCCCGCACAGTACGACCTGATCGAGTTCCCGAGTGGCTACGTCATTCCCAAGTTCGAAAGATTTGACGGGACGGGAAACGCAAATCAGCACATCGCCTACTTTAAAGTGTCGTGCGGAAATACATGGGGCAATGATGCGCTCCTTCTTTGTCAGTTTGTCAATAGTCTTACCGGTATTGCTTTCGACCGGTACACAAGTATACCAGACGGGCCCATCATTACTTTCGCCCAGATGGAGTCTCTATTTCGGAAAAGGTTCATGAGCATCAGTGATAAAATCTCCATTGCTGACCTTATAAGATCTAAGCCGGGAAACAACGAAAGCAACACAGACTTTATTGCCCGATGGCGCAACCTCACTATCAAGTGCGAACCGCCGCTAGATCAGGACCAATATGTCAGGCTTTTCATTGGGAACCTCAGCAATTGGATAGTCCCATTCTTGTGTACAACAGGCCTTATTCAGGAGCTGACCAAGAGAGTTCAAATGTTGGAACGCTCGAAGCAAGAGTCTGCCCCGGACTCTCAGAGAGACAAGACTTAGAAAAGCAAGAGGGATGACAACCGTTGAAGAGTGAATTCCAGTAATACTAATGTCTTCAATGCATCCGATAATGAAGACAAGCGAAAGGCAGGCGAATCCAAAACCAACCGGTCTCGAAAGCCCGTGCTAGGAGGAGAAGGGCCTTCCCTAGAGGAGAAAAAGAACAAGGTGTACTCTTTTAGAAGGGACAAGGTCCGCAAGATATATAAAGATGCCTTGAACAATGGTCTACAATTGCTAGAGTCGAAAAGACCCCATTAAGTAAAAATGACCGACAATCCTTTATATTGTCCGTACCATAGAGTAGCGAGCCATACGATCAAGGATTGCTATATTTTCAAAGACTGGGTCGAGATGCAGTACAAGACTGGGGAGATCGAGTTGTCCAAGAGTGTGTTGGTGAACAATCAAGCTACAACCACCAACTTCATACAGACACAAGATGAAACCTTCTTGGAGCAGACAGCTGAACCCGCTACCCTGAGGAATGAAACTGACTCGCCGCAGTCTCCATGGAGTACGCACATATCTAAAAAGATGAAGAAGATGCTGAAGCTGTTAGTTATGTATATGCCCTAGAGGCCATTATTGTACATATGATATATATTATAGTGGATGCTTAGATATATATAGAGAGGACTTTCTTGCTCGACATGATAGTATGCTATCTGGTTACTCTTTGTCTTAACATGTAGACTTGTATTGTGATACTGTCTTGCTCTCACATGTTGATAAATCCCTTAGGATGAGTACATAACTACCAGGACTATGATGGAGATCATACTAGTGGGTCCAGGATGGTCCACAAGTACATCCTTTAATAGTTCCTAGTCGAGGGTGTATCGAGACAGGGCATCGCCATTCCAGAGTAGACTAGCATATACGCTTCTTGACCCATATGATGGGCGATGGATGATCCCACATCCATTGGTGTTTGACATCAAAGATGGTATACGGGTGATCAGTGGAGACTGGGTACACTGAACGGACTCGCCGAGAACTCCTAGTTGGTATTATACCTATCGTCAGATAACTATGGTAACACTGGTATAGGTTAGTCTGTAGACCCGAGATCATCATAGAGTCTTGTGTGATTCTCCTGTGCTTTGATTTTCACCTTACCACATTCAAGAGAACATGCAAAACGGTGGCTTTTGAGTACAGTCCCGAATCACATGGAGGCAATGAGCGATAGGAGGGGTTTCGTCTCTCCCGGTATTGGGGGTTGATGTTGCGCTGTGCTTGATTGGCTATAACAGGAAGTCCCTGGCCAGGGCTGCTACGGAGATCTACTGGTAAGTGTTATCAGTAGTTTCTCGACCCATTATGAGCCTCACATCGGCACGACTTATCGGTTACTGGGGTCTGACGTTTACCACCCCTAGACTGGATATGCGACATATCAGACGAAGAGACCAGACTGTACGGTAGTGTTACTGACAGGCTTTACAGGAGTGTGAGCAGGCTTGCTTATTGATCTTCTGATCGCTCAATACCCGGGTAGCTGTTACGTCCAGCTAGTACCGCTGACGGCTTGTGGGTGACTGATGTGATCATCACTTACTACCGGCGTATTGACGAGTCTGTAGAATCCTACACAGAGGTTTCCTGACTCAGGCAAAACGAATTAGGAGCACATATGTGATATGTGCGGGACCGAGATTAATACGAGTATGTGATACCGTATTCTATTCTCGCGATATTGGTATTGGTCGGTTATATATGATATAGCCGGGTTATCGAATCAAGTGTTGATTCGATAAGTTGATACATATGATATTAGTCGGTTGTATGTGATATGACCGGATTATTGAATCAAGTGTTGATTTGATAATTTAATGTATAATTGTATATTTGATATACTAGTTTACATTAACTAATATTAGCTCACTTGTGTATTTCTTTTAATCACTATTGAAAACTTAATATATATGTGATATATATTATTGTGACATGCTTGATTGCTTGATTATACATGCAACATGGGTGTATGAGACTTATACCATACTTGAGATAATATTAAGGTTTTTATTTATTTAAGTAATTCAAAATTGAGTGGAATTTTGTCAGGGTTAGAAGCTTGAAGAAGCTTGTGATGACCACTTAGTCTACCAATTTTGTTTTTCCTTAGATATTTATTAATCTAACCATTATCTACAACCATGGTTATGTCTCTACAAGGGTTATATGAGATATTTTCTCACCCATGGTTGCCATTCACTCTCTCATCTATTATCTCTTCATCTTCTTCATCAACAAGAGAGAGCTCTCTAGCTTTTGAGGAGGTGAGGAAAATTAGTGAGAAAAAGAATTCAAAAGTGAGAAAAATTCCTACTTCATCATTCTCTACTAGATTAGCCATTCAGTTTAGGGTGTTAGCTTCACTAATCCCTAATTAGTGAAGAGGTAGCTTGGGTTAGTGTCTCCTCGATATAGATCATCTTCGGCTTTGAAGACTTCAAGCAAGTTTTCATCTTTCACCTTGTGGAGCCTCTCAAGAGTTCGGAATATCATTACTCGCAGCGAAGGGACCATTGCCTGGAACTATTGAAGTGAAGGACCGGTCTACAAAGGTTGTATTCCTTGTTCACTTAGTTGTAAATTTGTTTACATATGCTTTTGTCTAATTCTCAAGTTAAGATTCTAGGGTTAGGGTTAAGTAGTATGTCAATTTTTTGGAAATGGCATGGACGATGCCTCCCGAAACCTTGCTGTCGTGCTAGGTAATCCTACAGAAGCTACTTCAGAAAGAGCCCAGAACGGAATGGGAAGGGCGGAAGGAGCCCACCGTTCCAGCTACCAATCTGGCTCAAAATACAAAAAGCTCAAAGAGAAGAAAAGTGCGGCTCGACACGAAAAAGAGTCTGTATGGAGATCGACCATTCAAAACTATATCGATTCTCTCGAAAACTATGAACAAAAGGAAAGAACTCTAATTCAATTGAAGGAGTTCTTCCCTATAGAAGCGACCGAGATTTTGGAGGAGCTAGAAGAAGACTCCAATGAAGAGATCCCTATAGTGACCTGCTACGCCATCCATCTTGGCAGCGACTCTGAGGAGGAGCTCTGTTTTCTCGAAGAGGACGAGGAGCTCGCCACAAAGACCAACCAAATCCAGCTCATAAGCGGCAAGGCTCTACCGTCAAATTAGGGCAATTCCCCAAATGGGAAGGAAAAACAAGTCGCTAATGAAGAAGATGTCAGAGGGCCGGCTCATGAAAATTCGACTCCTTCCTCGGTGGACTATAATGTTTTGGCTTATCTTTGAAAGCTTCTGTCTCTCCTGAGCATCTATGATGTCTTGGTCCTATCTAAGAAGCTTAAGGATGTTCTCATTCACGCTCTACAAAACCCCGAGACGTACCACGCTCGCTTTGCGGAAATTAATATGAAAGAAGTCCAGTACACTCTGCATACAGCCGCGGTCACATTTAAAGATGAAGACATGTTACTAGGAATAGCTGAACACATCCGACCGCTTTACATGACAGGGTACAGCGACGGAGATCGGATTAATCGCATATTGATTGATCCAGGGTCCTCAGTGAACATCATGAACTTGCAGACTCTTAAGAGTTTGTTAACGGATGTCCGACACCTGTCAAGAGAAAGGATTGTCATTCAAGGTTTCAATCAAAATCGCCAGCAAGTTTTGGGATCCATAGCTCTACCAATCAGGATTGGGGAACTACAAACTTAAGCCAGGATATACGTGATCGACGCTGACATGTCCTATAAAATTCTCCTAGGAAGGCCGTGGCTTCATGATTACGGCATCATTCCGTCAACTCTCCATCAGTGCATGAAGTATACCAAAAATGGAGAAGAAAGACTCATTGACGGAGACATCCAGCCATTTGGTGTGCATGAATTCTGGTATGAAGATTCTCGGTACTTTGTGAACCTCCAAAGTGCGGAGCCACAGCTGACCAAAGACAGAACGTCCCCGAAACTCAAAAACAAATCAAAGCCGGCTGTCGCTTTCAAAAGCACAAACCCCCAAGTGCGTCCGCATATCGGCAGTGACACTGATGAGTCCGATGTTGGAAGTTGGTCCGTCCATAAAAATTGCCCTCATATTGGTAGCGATATGGACTAATCTGATACCGAAGGCCCATCCGACAGCAAAATTCCCCCTCGTTTAGGCAGCGACACTGAAGAGTCGGAGGAAGAGAACCTGCCTTGCAACAGCTATACAGATTGGGCCCCCACGCAACAAGCAAAGCTACGAGAGACCTTCGAAGTTACGCAAGGGTCCCTAGCCGTCACAAGGGTTCCGGAGCAGATGTGCAAAGAGCTCGATGCATTGTCAGTCTCCACCGTGGATCAGCTGAAAACTTTCTATGTTCCCGGAAGAAAAAGTGGACAGAAGGGCATTCTGTTTTATGGGTTAAATCCTGTCTCGCACCCGGACGATTTGTCTATGATATGCCTTCCATATGAGAGGGGCATAAGGACCGTCCTCAGTCCTAGATATTATGCGTCCGAAACGCGGGAATATTTTAAACAGTGCGGATGCCGGTTATATCAAACCGAATCCGAAGCGAAGTTTTATGAAGGGCTATGGAATCCGCCTCAGGTCCAAGCACTCATCGATGGACGAATCCCAGACATACGGGGAATATGTTTCATTCAACCTGATCCTAAAGCATACTACATGATCTATGTTGGTGAAGCCAGCGAAGGGTCAAATGATGACGACGAGCTAGCCGAGCCAGAAGAAGCCCCTCGAGAGCTCGAAAACGGCAGACAAGCAATCTTCGACGAGCTAACCGAGATTGATTTGGGAATGCCTGATAATCCAAGGCCGACCTACATCAGATCGCTCCTGTCAGAGGAAATGAAAGAGCAGATAATCGCTCTGCTGTATGAGTTCGCTGACTTCTTCGCGTGGATATACAAAGAAATGCCTAGACTTTCCCCTAAAGTGGCGGTGCATAAGCTGGTTATATCTCCTGATGCTAATTCAGTCAAACAAGATCCTCGAAGAATGAGAAGGGAATTGGAAGAAGAGGTATCGAGGAAACCAAGAAACTCATCGATGCCGGTTTCATCAAGGAAGAGAAATATGCTGACTGGATTGCATGCATCGTCCCAGTGAAGAAAAAGAATGGACAGATATGAGTTTGTGTTGATTTCAGGGACCTTAACAAGGCATGTTGATTGATCAAATCAATCATTTTGAGGACATGGTCCTGCACAGGTGTATCAGGCTTCATCTTCAGATCAAAAAATTCATTCGATACATCGAATCTAGCTATTCGAGATTGTTCTCCATAAAGTCCTTAGAGACGAGTGAATATAGTCTGAACATCCATTTTCTCATGCTGCCTCTGTAAATTATCATTTATAGAGGCCAGAGTGAGGCAATGGGCCCAGTCACAATCGAGCTTCCATTGAGCGTGGATATCTCGATCCACATATCTAGGATTATCATCTAGAGGAGGAGGTGGTGCGAAAATGAGAACATAAATTACTTTTTCATAAGTGAGGGCGATTTTGATCTTGCGTAACCAGTCTTTATAGTTGTGTCCCGTCAATTTGTCTTTTTCAGCTATCAATTTAAATCCAATCATGATTAACAGCAATAAATCTGAGAGTAGTAGAAAAATATTTTAGCGGACGTTCTTAACATCAAAATACACTGAAAAAATATTTAATTTATCTATTAGATGGCTTCCACTATTTTAGCACATTTCCATGAAAACCATAACATTTGAATAAAAATCCAACCATCATGATATAGTGATCTTGAAAACTAGCCAACAAGTCACCATACACTATAGAAGGTGGAAAAAACTCTTTTGTCCATCATATTCGTGATTTTCGATTATAGTTTTTATCCCTACACTTATTATAAGCTTGATAACAAGCCAATCATAACTCATAATAATCTAGTCAAGTTATACCAATACATTTTTTGAGCAATTGGATTAATAATGTGACCCTTGGCAACTCGCCAATAATAAAGCCTCATTATTGGTTTACCTACTCTACATCACATGTATTAGCAATCAAATATCATCCAAATACCACACACTATGGTTTGAAAACTCGCCAACAACCATAGGACGAATATTAGATACTCTATTTCATTGAAATGGTAGAGGGTAACGTATAGTATTGAAAAATACTCTTAACGTTTTTTATTTGATTTAAATTGAAAAACGTTTTTAGAAAAAACTATGTTTTTGAGTTATTACTGACTTTCCTATTCATTTAAAAATTTTATTTCAATTTTAAATGGTTTGTCATACTTAACAATCTTATTATTAATCATCTCATCGTTTTCTTGTTAAAACTTCTTTTAACTGTTTTTATGATCATTTTAAAAAAAACTCATTTTAACAAAATCTTGTTTTGAAAAACGTGTAATGAGAATAAAACAACTTTTAAAGGCATCACAGACATGTAAATCCATAAGAACAATTTCTAAGACATTACAGGCATGTATATCATAAAAACGGGTTCATACTGGAATGGATTGGATGGGTCTGATTTATCGTGCTTTAATTCGAGCGATAGAATTAAAATGCGATAATTCACTTCAGGGTTTTACATCACATGTATATAAACTAAAAATAAAAGAAAAAGTTTTGAGCTGGTTAAACACTCTATTGAATTCTTTCAATCATGCCTAGCTCTTGCTTCAATTCTTTACCCTCATTAAACTCACAAACTAATACGCAAATAAATCGAGGCTTGCAGGCCCCATTTAATCAAACCATTATCAAGTGACTCGCATGCCACTATAAAAATTTACAAAGCAAATCACAGAGGGTTTGTCCAAATCCATTCTAATATACTAATCTAACCATTGCATATCACATACACAAAAAAAAATAGAACACATTGCAGGCATATGATCACATCACAACTATAATTTATTATATAACATATAATGATTTGCATAAAATAGTTGCTATAATTTAGAATTAAAATTATTTAATTATTTTTAATAACAACTTACTAAAATTAACTAAACAAAATTATCTTGTATGTCAACAGCCTAACACATATGCATCTAAATGTCAATTTAAAGATAACAACAAATCTTTTAATAACAGTTTTAAACAAATTCCAACAAATTTGGATTTAAATTTAAGTAACTTTCAACAATAACCAACAAACTCCAATAACTTGGATTTTGTTACAATTTTTTTATTATAAAAAAATGGCCGGCCCTAATATAAACATGGTCGAAAAAACTTGGCTGAATTTATTTTTTTTATAAAAAAATTTGCCGATTTTTTTGTTGAAAGAAATAAAAAAAACTTTTGTTATTTTTACTGTTTTTAAAAAAACAAGCTTGAACAATTTTTAAAAGCGACATTTTTAATTTCATTAAAAACATCTAATGTATCAGATTTAATCATATTAAATTTTATACAAATATTGACATATGCATTCAATAATATTCTAACGCTTAGAATATATTGATTAATCCTAATTATAGTAACATTTATGTATGCAATTATCAAGAACAAATCAATTAACTTAATTTATAATGCTTAGCTCTAATACCACTGTTGGTTAAATTGGTATAAACGCAGTGGAAGGAAAAATTATTTTTTTTTACATCAACACCAATTTAGGGTTTATAAATTAGGTTAATTATAAACGAAATCAATTAACCCTTAATAGATTCGAAAAGATAATACCTTTGCGCAAATTCGGATTTGCATTCCGTTCGTTGTGCAAGCAATTCCTATCCAATTAAGACGATTTGATTACAGCTTGATGATTAGTGAACTCTATATGAATATCTAAGATTAGTGAACTCTAATTAATTAGTTAACTGATTTAATTAATTAGAGAGAATTATAAAAGAAAGAAGTGAATTAAAAATTAAAATTTTGGCTAAAAGAAAAGGAGAGGGGAGGCTAAAACTTTTGAGAGGGTGAGAGGAATAATTAGGGTAAGTTTGTATTAAATAGAAACCTATATATAGGGATATAGTTTCTTTTTCTATTTAAACCCTCATAATTAATTAATTTGTTTAATCCCTTAAACAAACTAATTAGTTATAACTTAATACATGTTGCCCCCCCACATATATATACATATAATATTTGATGCACATCAAATGCAAAACAATGTTATCTTATATATATATTGATAATTACATATATATATATATATATTTATTATATTCATAATATAAGTAATATATATAGGCATGTTTTATTTACTCATTTAATATCACATATTATCTTAAGTAACACGTCAAATCGTATTTGACAATTTTACCCTTATTTAATTAATAGCACATAGAATATACTTATTTAATTAAATTTTGTCACGCCCCGCTTCCCAGAGTACGCAAGATTGGGCACGTGACATAGCCAACCATGCTACCTGTGGGTAGGAAGTATCCATCCACAGTCACATTACGGCTGTAGAGATATCAAGAACAAGATAAAACTATCTAACACATGTCCACAATCCAGAATAACAAGAGTCAATGATAAATAAATGCGGAAGCAAATGATCCAATACAATAACAGAAAGGTATGTCCCATAATGCGGGCTCACATCTGGAAATAAAAATGCAGAAAATAAACTAACCACTACAGAACTCACAACTCAGCCTGCTGGCTGAAGTACTCCTGCTCGGACAGCGACAGTGGTAAAGAATCTGGGCCATGCAAAACCCAAACGTCAGCGCGTCATGTCAACCAGTAATATAATATGAACAGTGTAATAGGCAATGCAGAAATAAACATGAATAAAGCAATAGTATGAAGCAAGCAGTGCAGGGTAGTGTGCAGTGGGTAACTAAACTGTTCTATCAGGTTTTCTATTCTAAAGTCTTTGAAATCAATTCAAGTAATCCTCCATGTAACTCAAAGGATATGTCCCGTTACCCCCGGGACCACGAATCAGGAATATGGGAACCAATAGTGGTTCTTTCCCGTTGCCCCCCGGGACCACGGATCAGGAAAATGTAAGAGTCACGAATGGCTCTGTCCCGTTACCCCCCGGGACCACGGATCAAGTAATACCCTTTTAAGTTACACTTTAGTTTACACTTTTGATTTCCCCATACCCCCAAGTTATATGTGTCAGGTCAGGTATTCAGTAATCAAGAACTAATGCCAACACGGGATCAGGTAACAGCAGGTTTGTCTGGATAGACAACAAGATTGGTCCATGAGGACTCCATGTCAGGTTTGTTGGCATTAGGCATGAGATCAGGTAACAGGTCAGGTCATGGTACATCAGGCCAAGTCAAGGTAAACGGTACCATGTCATGTCAAGTAGGAAGTGTAACAGGTCATATCAGGAAGCACAAGATGTCATGTGGGTTCTCATAATCAAACTAACATAAGCATGTGTATAAATAAACAAGCATGAGTACTATCAGAACAATAAACTGGAACATGTAATATGATATGCAAATAGATTTAATTTCAAGGATATGGATGCACAGTTATCGATTAGGGTTACATTTATAGTTCCAATATTAATTAGGATGCAATTTATTAAACATGGAGTGTTAATATCACATTATTATGTAGTAATGTGATCTATAGATGCAATTATATGTATCTTAAATGCGATGGATGCAAACGGGTATCCGAAAAGTTATAAAACTATAAAATGGTAATGTGGGATGTACAACTAAGCAATATGTGATATAAATATTCATATAATAATATTAATATGGATAGCATATTCAAAGCGATTAATAACAGTAAAAGTGGTATCGATTAACCATGCACAAGAAGGTTCCGTTCAGAAATTCAGCGTTACCCTAATTTGTAAAATAGCTTTAAAATAACAAACGTTCTCCAAAAGGGACGTGTCTTATACCAAAACAAAGATAATTCAATAAGGTTTTCAGTTTTATAAGTATAAGCATCTCAGGTTATCGCTACAAAAAGTTATGAATATTCGAAGTTGAAAGTTTGCTGCTGGAATTTCCCTGGACAGCAGTTTAAAGGCATATTCATTTGCATTTTACGTTATTTAAAAATTTATTTTGCAAGTAAATATTTCATACATTTATAGTATTCTGAGTTAGCTTCGTAACGAACTAAAGAACGTATACTAATGATTTTTCTATGATTTATAATAAATTTTATAAGATAAGGTGTACAGTAAATTTCAGATTTGTCATATCCGATTTTTCAACTACGTTTCATGTGTAAACTATAAGATTTTCAAATGTATAACATTATAAAATGAAGATTATAAACTAATTAAAGATAATAATAATAATAATAAATATTACGACGATATATATTTTAAATGATATGGTTGCAGTATATGTAATCTAGTATGTCACAAGATAAGTTTTCATGATCTAGATTTAATATGATATAAACGGATGCAAACGGAACATCGAAACGTTATAAAATTAAACATGAGGCACTAGATTTAAACTATAGGTATGGTATTTATTTAAATAGGTATAAAATGAATTATATAGCATGTAGCAAGATTAACTTGCCTCGATGGGTCGCGAATCGGGAAAACGGAACGTTAACCGTCGGCGGGGAAAACTCACGACGGGCGCACGGTTCACGGAATGAACCCAAACGACGAACAAAGGAACCACACGGGTCGGGGTACCTCACTGGAACGTCGAGAAGCGTCACCGGCACGACGGAATTCCGGCAACAAAAGAACAGTTAAAAAAAATGAAAAACGGAACATGAAGCAAGAAGAGAAAGAATGATAAAGAGAAGTACGGGAGAATATATGAGGGAGAGGAAGAGAGAGAAAAAAGTGGAGAGAGAGAAAGTGGGGCCCACGGGGTTAAAGGAGAGGTTGCGATTGGCTGAGAGAATAAATTAAGAAGGATATAAAACATTGTAAAAATATTATATGGTTAACTTAAAGATTTAAAAGATAGGTAATGAACAGTAAGATATCAGGTTAGTTAGAAAAATATATGCGATGGTTTTAATAATATTAAAATTTGGGATTTTGGCGCCAAATAAAACATTTCCAAATTGCGCCCGGGTTGGGTCCAAAAATTCGAAATTCAAATAATAGGATTTTAAGCGGGTTACAAATTTTAAAATGAAATGTTTTATGATTAAAAAGCATACTCCCAAAACGGACATACGCACGTGCACGTAGCCATCCAAACTCGCCCGTTTCACTGAACGGGACGAGAACACAATGCACGGACGCTACCACGAGGCTAAGGGTGTCAAGTAGGCCAAGATGAATATTTTCAATTTTATTTTAGGTGCTAAAATTTGTTATATGCAGAATGACTAAGCCAGATAAAATTTTACAGTAAGACCCCAAACCAGCAAGATAAATGAAATGAGTAATATCTAATGCTCAACCAATAACAGAAAATAGTAGTATTAGGCTCGGGTGTTACAAATCTATTTTGTATATCAACCATATAGTTTCTCTTCTTTTATAGTTCTATGTTTCGAAAGTAGGAGTTCGCCTATGTGTGACTCCGGAGACTCGACGTTTACTCAGTAGTGGATAATTAATTCGAATTAATTCTATAAGTAGTAAAATCCATAAATATATACGGACGATAGGTACATATTTAGACTATCTGGGTAAAATGTCGATGCCTGGATTGGAATAGGAAAATGCTATCCAAACAAATCAATATCTATCAGTGGCAACTGCCGTATGGTCCGATTTCTTCGTCTCCTTGTACTCCTTATTTGGTTTAGAGCTTGGTAGTACTGTCAAATCCTAATAACTTAAATAATTGTTGTGTTGATATTATCATGTAACCGTAAGATCAAATTGATAACTACCTATCATTTGATTTCTAGTACTCTGGCCAGAGATTTTAGGTTACCGATATATCGCACACTGCAGAACATTGTTCTCCTTATACCGAAGAGACGAATCCCGTACTAATTCCTAACAACCTTTACATATGTTCGGTAATACCCAATTACTACCGTTATACACAGTTTCAATTGATCTGTGGTTGGGTGGTAATTAAAGTAATTTCTAGCACACTTAAGGTACTATAGCGAATCTCAGGTTTGGAGACTAAGTCGTAGAAGTCGTCACTATATGAATTTCCATATGACTACAATGTCTAATTACCAACTGGAAATTCAAAATGAGTCGTTCGTTGTACTTATCATCTATAAGCACATGCATATAATACTATGACGTCAATACACCAGATGATTATGAGAACATTTATTACTCTATAATGAGTAAGTATAGTATACACTAGTCTTCGAGAGTATCAATGTCTTGTCTTGATACTTTTACGGCTAGGAACATTTACGAATATACTTATCGACTATTTAGGTCTTATTATTGTGATCTACATCACAATCTTGTAGTCTAATATTATTCTACGGACTTTATTAATAATCAATAATAAACAAAGTATTATAAATAAAAGATATACCAATAAAGAAAAACCAAATAGTATACTATTATTACGAACGAGAAAGTTCTATACATATATGTTATAATTACAACTAATTTCCTCTGAGGGCACCTACATCTAACAATTAGTTTAAAATCATCTCGGACATGGATATAAGTTTAAAGTTATCTCGGACGTAGGTATCAGTTTAAAGTCATCTCGGACATGGGTATTGTGGGACATTGACTTTTATGTCATGGCATATGTTTTAAAGACGGTGATCATTAATCAACGCATCTGGTGGGACTTAGTGACAATTAGGTATATCGCAGGATGCACGGCTAGTGAAACAAAACCAGTTGGCAGGTATATTGATTGACTTCTGTGTCACGTTAAGATGGCTTCTACATCATGCTGGTTTTGTTGACTTCTATGTCACGATGGATGCCTGTGGATTGTATATGCCAAGCTATTTTACTTGCCATTGAGCAACATGGGGTATATGTTTGTTGACTTCTGTGTCACAAAAGTTACCCATGGATAGTATATGAGAGACTAATATAACATAGTTTGACATAGGGCACATGTATTAGTTTAAAGTCGTTTCGGACGTAGGTATTAGTTTTGGGGATTTGCAGTCCGTGGATAGTATATGGCAAATTATTTTATTTGCTATAGGGCAGGGGTTGTATTTGTTGGGTTTGTTTACTTCTGTGTCACGATATATGCCTGTGGATCATATATGACAAGTTGTTTTACCTGCCATAGGGCAAAATTCCATTTTAGGGACGCAATAGTTCTTAGATCCAGTTTAGGGACTTTGGGTCCAATGTTGGGGACCTCTGGGGATGCCCGCCATTGGGTTTGTTAAGGACGGGGACCTATGGGGGTTTCCGCCATTGAGTTTTGAAGGGACAAGGACCTCTGGAGGGTCTTCGCTATTTGTTTTGTAGGGTGCGAAGACGTCTGGAGGCCTCCACTATTGAATTTTGTGGAGACGGGGACATCTAGGGTCTCCCCTATTGAATTTTAGTTGGGCCGAGGCCCTTTGGGGGTCTCCGATATTGATTTGGTAAAAGTGTAGCTCGCTGGGGGTCTACACCATTTGTTTTATAGGGTGCGAAGGCCTTTAGGGGGGTCGCCGCAGTAGTTTTGATTAGGTATGGGGACCTATAGGGGTCACCTCCAGCGGTTGATTTCATGGGAGGTGCTCGCAGTTGATTAATTTGTCAACAAACTCAAGTTTTCACCATGTAATTCATGTCCAGTTGTATGTATGTGCATTTGTTCATTGTCTACCCATGTATACGTCCATGGAGTCTACTAGGGGGACGATCTCACGGTAGATAACTCAAACGAGCATCCATATAACATGGGACAACTCCGTAGAGTATCCGAAAAAGGATAACTTTTGCAAGCATCCCATAAATTTGATTTTGCAGCCGTCGTGAGGCTTATTAAAGAATTTCTGAGTCATCGAACAGTCCAAAACAGAGCCATTAGGATAACTCTTATCGAGCATCCTTTTTAACCCCACGTTTCAAAGCAAATCAAGGTGCATCATCGAAGCTGAAAGAATTGCAGAGAATAGGAGTTCTATGGCTTCACACTTACATAATTTTGATCTCTTCTTCTTCTTCTTCTTCTTCTTCTGGAAAACTTGATCTTTTAAGTGCTTTCGGTGCTCTCCAGGGATTCAATAGTGGTAATTGGTGATTTTTTTTGTGATCGGTGTGATTAATCCTTTCTTGAGAGCGTATGGGGAGCTTTTATAGCCTCTGATGCAATTAAAATCATGGCCATGAACGTGGGCGACGATTGAGCACGTGGGGAGTGCAGCTAGCCGCCTCCACACATTTTGTAGGCGCCTCCCTGCTGTCAGGGACTCCTCTAAAGAGCGACAGGGACCTTTTTTGCATGGCGGATGGGGACTCTTTTGAATGTGGCGGAGACCCTATATCGGAGACCCCTTTCTGTATGGAGGGGACCTCTTTCTGTATGGCGGGGACCGCTTTTTTGACTTCTTCACAGTCTTGGAACTGTCTATCCTCTTTTTTAGCACTTTTCTCATGGTCAAGGCTTGGGAAACGTTCCCCTTTGAATAGAGTGTGTTGTTTTGTATGTTAGGGTTTAGTGTTTTCTTTATAAATTTGAGAATTCATTCTTTCTTCTTCATTTACAAAGAGAAAGCAATGACTTGTAACCGCCCACATACTCCTTTGCAGCCATGGAAAGTGCCCATCAGGGACATCATTCCTCGTTTCGCCGCACGCTTAGTAAACCCCAACTTCACCGATGCACAGTGCGATATGGTGATGCGTAAACTTGTGACTCGCGTAGGATCTCCTCTCTCCGTCGACTTTATTTGGCTTCGGATGGTCTTCCTCGCCATTCTTGATGCTATCCTTCTCCATTCAGCGGAGATGACTTTAGCGATACTTGAGACTTCAAAAGATAAAGCCGACTCCATCCATGATGCATGTTTGATCACGAAACCTCTGAGGGGCCGCTCTGTGCGCATTTTGAGCCAGATACAGGTTATTACCGACCTGGCCATAGTTGACGCCGACGGTGGCTGATTAAGACCGAAAAATGGAAGAGATGAGGATGATATTAAGAGAAGCCATGCTCATGCTCTATTTTGGAGAGCAACAAAGCATGGAAATTAAGTTGAGGGAGTGGAGCAAGGGAGAGTGAGAGATATAAAGGTGTGGGGAAGTGAGAACGTGAGGAAGAAGAGAGGGTTGCGGTTTGAGAAACCTTTGTACGTATCAAAATGGGAATTGAACAGTGGTTGTGGTTTTAATTGCTAGAGGAGAGGAAGGGTCAGCTCCACAAAATGAGAAGAAAAAAGCTTTTGTTGTCTTTTTATCTTTTAAGTGAGTTGGGCTTTTGGGCTCACAGTTTTATAAATGAAAATGAGATTGAATTTGAGTTATACACTGCGTTAGGTCTCGTGTTTAATTTGAAATAAATTAAAATTTAGTTTTAAAAAAATGAGTTTTGGAAAATAATTAAGATAGGAAAAATAGATGGAATAATAAAATGATATATTTAATAGAAAAAAATATACGGAAAATACCGAGAATAAATAAATACAATATTTTACTAAACAAAGAAAATATGAAGGTATAGTAATAATGTGGTCGTTACGGTATATCTTAAACGGAATGCTTATTTCTTCACAAACTTAACATCCGCTACTTGTAACGTGATATACATATTATATGACTATTTTGAAAAGATTTTTTATACATACATCTTTCGGCTACTTTATATGATTTTACATGGATGCGTGCTATATATATATTATAGCCTTGATTATATTTGTGCTTAATTGTGTGCTTAATTTAGACGGTTGATTTCGCACTTTGCATCATAATTCGTGTGATTCTCATAGCATTTATTAGAATTTCAGTTATATGATTTTCACCTTTTTTTTTATGCGTATGTGTTGCGCTATGGTATTTCTAGCTTGTGTGAGATTTTGGAGCCCTGTTGATTTGAGTTGATATAATTGGACAAAATGTTTAAAAGATTTGGGTTTAAATTTAAATTCGGGGTCCGAATTTTTTTAAATGGGAGACATTGTAATATTTTGAAAATTGCAAATATTATTTTATAATTTAAATAATATTATTATGAGTTTTATGGATATAATAATCGGTATGGATTTTGGTTTTCATAGATTGGTATAATTATATAACTTTAATTTTAGAATTTGGAAAATGTGAGATATTTTGAAAATGACAAGTATTTTGTATTAAGAGATGATATGGAATTTTTGTGGTGAATATTGGATTTATTTAGATAAAAATCCTTCATTTCATCAAGTTCTTCAAGTGTTTAAAGATTAGTAAATGGAAAAGTATAGTTTTTATATAAAAATGGTATTTTTATGTGTTAAACTCTATCTAGTATGATTTACTTGGTGTTTACATCTTGTTTGGGATAGTTGAGGATATTTTGATACTAGAATTCTTGATTGTAAAGTGTTTAAAGTTTCAAAACAGATTTAAGATTTCAAAATTAGGATTTTCCATGATGTTTTTGGGTGTAAGTCTTTGTTGAAGCAAATCGTAACCTCTGAAAAATATTTGATATGTTATTTGAGCTAGTTAAACAATTCTAAGCATCCATATAAAGCGCGAGCCCATGATTCTTTTCCTTGGTCAACCAAACCTATCCCCCGTCAACCCCACTTTCATGTTAGGCTCTGGAATTTTTACAGTAACTCTTTATTATGTTAATTAAGCCTATTTTGTATGCCAAAAACTCCCAGATTGCCTATAGCAAGATCTGGAAGTGTTTTATGTGAGATTTTCGATGTTTTTAAGCTTTTAAACTTGAGTTTTGGGTTTCTAAATCTTGATTCGTTTGTTTCATATTTAAATGGTGATACCGGAGGTAGTTCTACGTAGTTAGGACACAGATGGCACCTGTTGATCATAGATTCTAACCTATGAACGTGAAGCTCATTATCATTGATTGTGGTGTGGATACCTATAGATTTTTATTATGAATTCAAGTTAGAGTCGGTTGCGGAGACGTCCGGCGTGGTAAGGAAAGGAAAGGCAGTCATGGGCTTCAACTAGAATAATCCGCATCGTGGTGAGTAGATTTATATCTACGGAGGAAGTCGGGTGGATGGCAACCCCGAAACCAATTAAGTAGAACACATTATTTAATATAACTCGTAGCTTATATTCATGTAACTCGTATATTTAATGTCACGCCCCGCTTCCCAGAGTACGCTAAGATGGGCACGTGACATAGCCAACCATGCTACCTGTGGGTAGGAAGTATCCATCCACAGTCACATTACGGCTGTAGAGATATCAAGAACGAAATATAACTATCTAATACATGTCCATAAGCCAAGATAAAATGAGTCAAGAATAATAAAAATGCGGAAGCAAGAGATCCAATACAAAATAACTGGAATGTATGTCCCATAATGCGGGCTCACATAAAAACTAAAATGCAGAAAAGTAAAAGAACTAACTACTACTGAATCCTCACTGCTCAGCATGCTGGCTGAACTACTCCTGCACGGACTACAGCAAAGGTACGGAATCTGGGCCATGCAAAACCCAGACGTCAACGCGTCATGTCATCAAGTGATAAAATATAAACAGGGTAACAAGCAATGCAAATATAATCATGAATGGTAAAGCAGGTGTAACAGCAATATAAATCAGGGCAGTGAAGGGTAGTGTGCAGTGAGTAAACTAAACCGGTCTATTGGTTATCTACTCTCAAGTCTTTGAAATCAATCTAATGAATCGTCGATGTAACTCAATAGTATCCCGTGCGTGCTCGGGACCACGGTCAAGATTCTCGGGCTAAATCCGAGACGTGCCGCTAGGCAGTAAAAGGTAGCATGTACAGATGAGTGATGTCAGCATCATCACTCCGGGGCTGGCCTAGCCCGTAAGACTGATCAGAACAGGTATCGAACTATTGAGTTACAAGTCAGGTTTCATCATTGATTTCCCCATACCCCCAAGTTATAAGTGTTGAAGTCAGGTATTTAAGTAATCAAGAACTAATGCCAACACAGAAGCAGGTAGGTGCAGGTTTGTCTGGATAGACAACAGGAACGGTCCGTAAGGATTACATGTCAGGTTTGTTGGCATTAGGCATAAGATCAGGTAACAGGTCAAGCCATGGTACATCAGGTCAAGTCCAGTAGTGTATGGTACCATGTCGGGTCAAGTAATATGTGTATAGCAAGTCATGTCAGGGTGTAAGGGATATCATGTGGTTGCTCATAATCAACTAACATAATCATGGTTATAAATAAACAAGCATGGGTATCAACAACATAATAAATTGGCACATGTAATAAGTTAAGCAATATGTGCAGATTAAACTACTTAGCTGTACGGTTATCTATTTGTGTTTAAGAGATGGTTCCAACATTATACGAATACAATATGACAGATATGAATGTTAAAATCAGGTTAATAAGTATTAAGTAACCTAGGGATGCGACGACATGTATAATATGTTCAAAGGATGCAATTATACTAAAACTCGTTAAAGATGCACACGGATGTCCGATAGAGTAAAACTAGAGGTAAAGGGTATAATGGCTATACAAAAATTGTGATCATGTGATCTAACATATACATGTGATTACTAGGTATAGTCAACTAGATGCAACAATTAGGTTTCAAGTTCTACATCAGAAAATATGTAAACGGAACGTTATGCGGTTAACTTGAAATTCAAGATTTTAGATTTTATCTAGAGATTTAATAGGAAAATAGATAAATTAATATAGGAATAGTTTGAATAGCATGTAGCAAGTTTCACTTGCCTCGACGGGTCGCGATACGGAAAACGGAACGTTACGCGTCGGCGGGGAAAAGTCGCGACGCGCGCACGGTACACGGAATGAGCCCAAACGACGAACAGTGGAAACACACGGGTCAGAGGTCTTCGCTGGGTCGTCGGGGATCGTCACCGGCACGGTCGAATTCTGGCCACCAAGAAAAACAGTAAACAACAGTGAACTTCTTTGATGGTAAAAGAATACATGGACTGGAAACAAGAATAATGACAGAGAACAAGGAGATTGAGGAACGAACCTACTCCCTGGATTGCAGAGGGATGGCAGCGTCGTCGGTAAGGGTCGGCGGCGCTCCGGCGAGGGTGTAGGTGCTCGGGTAAGAGGTTAGGGTTGTGCTAGGGTTTGGTTGCAGCAGAGGGAAAGAACAGAGGGAGAGGGAGATGGTGACGATGAGAAGAGGGAGTCGGCGGCGATGGAAGGCAATGCTGGGTTCTTGGTCGCAGGGAAGGCCTCGGGTGCTCGGGTGCTAGGGTTTGGTGGGGAAGGAGATGAGGGTGACGAGGAGATGTAGAGTGGGTCAATAAGGGTTTAGGAGCGGGGAGAAATACGGTTAGGGTTTTCTTTCCTATTCTCGTGCATGGGTTCCATTTCTTTTTACCGAGGGAGAAGAAGATAGAGGGAGGCGATGATAGTATGGGGAAGGTGACGGGATTCTTGCGAGAGGAGAGAGAATCTCGCGAGAAGAGAGAGATGGATAGAAAAGAGAGGAGAGAGAAAGCAGAGGAGAAATAAAGTTGGCGTTTTGTGGAGGTGAGAAAAGGAGAAAGAGAGAGAGAAAGAGAAGGAGAAAGGGGAAGAGAAGGAAAATCTGTGGGGCCCAGAGGAGAACCGTGGGTTGCGATTGGTTGGATAACAATATGAAAGGATTTTAAAAAGATTTTTAATGAAGGAATCATTCAGTATGCAGGGAAAAAGAGAATAGGTTGGGAAAAGATTTTTGGAGTTAAAACAGTATCGTTGGCTAACAATATAATTGGCTGAAGAAATACTTGGCTGATTAAAAGATTTAGAAAAAAAATAGGATTTGGCAGAAATGCAAAAAGTTTCAGAATTGCGCCCGGGTCGGGTCCAAAATTTGGATTTGAAACATGAAATTTATTGGCAAGCTCAAAAAATTAAAATGAAGGATTTTATAATTAAAAAGCATACCCCCAAGAACGGACGCACGTACGTGCGCGTAGCCGTCCAAACACGTCTGTTTCACTGAACGGGACGAAAACACGATGTAAGAACGCTACCACAGGGTTAGGGATAACAAGCAGGCCATGACAAGTATTTTTAAACTATTTTAAGTAACTTAATTGTAATATGCAAACATATGTAATGTCGGGGTAAAATATAACTAATAACCGTCAAAGCATGATCAATGAAATAAATACCACACACCATACATACGGTAACTAGAATTTGTATATCTGGACTCGGTTGTTATATTATACCCAACTACAAAAATAATTTCGTCCTCAAAATTCCAAGAACACAAAAGGATAAACGACCAATTACTACAAGAAAAGATGGGGAAACTTCTGCCGGATTTTATCTTCCCGTTCCTAAGTGGACTCTCCATATGAGCGACTACCCTAAGAAATCAGTACAAGAGGGATAACCTTGTTCTTAAGAACCTTTTCTCTTCGATCCACAATTGCAACCGGTTGCTCCTCAAAAGTCAAATCTTCTCGTACAGTCAGCTCCGAATGATCCAACACATGTGTTTCATCTCGAACATACTTACGGAGTTGTGATACGTGAAACACATCATGAACATTCGCCAAGGATTGCGGTAACGCCAATCGATACGCTACTTCATCAACACGCTCCAACATCTCAAAGGGTCCAACGAATCGAGGACTGAGCTTTTTTCGACGTCCAAAACGAATCACCCCTCTAGTCGGTGATATCTTCAAGAATACCAAATCACCCACGGCGAACTCTAGAGGTCTTCTTGACGTATCTGCCCAACTTTTCTGTCTGTCTTGAGCTGCTTTCATATGATTCCGAATTGCATTAACTTTCTCAACTGTCTGCACAACCAAGTCTGGTCCCAACAATCTTCGTTCACCGACATCGTCCCAACAAACTGGTGAACGACACTTGCGACCATACAAAGCTTCGAATGGAGCCATCTGAATCGTCGCCTGGAAACTGTTGTTGTAAGAAAACTCCACCACATGCAGATGATCCTCCCATGAACCTTTGAAGTCCAACATGCAGGCTCTCAACATATTTTCAAGAGTTTAGATCGTTCTCTCCGACTGGCCATCTGTTTGAGGGTGATAAGCTATGCTAAACTTTAATCGAGTCCCCAAACTTTCCTGTAAGCTCCTCCAGAAGTGTGATAAGAACCGAGTGTTACGATCGGACACGATGCTCACCGGTACTCAATGCAATCTTATAATCTCCTGCATGTACCGCTCTGCCAAAGTTTATGTTGATTGACCAACCCGAAAAGGAATGAAATGAGCTGCTTTGGTCAAACGATTAACAATCACCCGTACTGCATTGTTGCCTTTTGGACTCCGCGGTAAGGCTGTCACGAAATCTATGGTTATATGTTCCCATTTCCACTGAGGAATCGGAAGTGGTTGCAACAAACCAGCAACCCTTTGATGTTCCGCCTTAACTTGCTGACACACCAAGCACTTTGCCACAAAGCGAGCAATCACCCGTTTCATGCCTTCCCACCAGAAATGCTGTCGTGTATCTCGGTACATCTTCGTGCCTCCTGGACGTACGGAATAAGCTGAGTTGTGTGCCTCCTTCATAAGTTCTTCACGAATATCTCCCTTTGGCACACATAAATGGCTACCATATCTCAACGAACCATCTTCATGGATCAGTAAATCCGTTCGAAGTCCAGCTTCAATCTGTTCTCGAAACTTTTGCAATCTAGGGTCCTGCGGTTGCGCTGCTTTAATATTCTCGATCAACGACGAATGTACTTGCAGCTGCATCAACTGTCCCGAAGAATGCGATAGCACAACCTCCAAATCAAATCTTCGAAAGTCTTCAACGAGTTCCTTCTGCGCAGTCAACATCTGAATAGCTGGTAACCGACTGAGCGCATCCGGTACGACATTAACCTTCCCCGGATGGTACTTAAGATCAAGATCGTAGTCAGCCATCAGCTCCAACCATCTACGCTGCCTTATATTAAGCTCCTTCTGCGTGAACACATACTTCAAGCTCTTATGATCAGTGAACACCTCGACCCTTTCGCCCAAAAGGTAGTGTCTCCAAATCTTCAAAGCGAAAATCACAGCCGCAAGCTCCAAGTCGTGAGTTGGGTAATTTTTCTCATGGGTCTTCAACTGTCTCGATGCGTACGCTACAACCTTCCCATGCTGCATCAAAACACATCCCAATCCTTTTCCAGACACGTCGCTGTGAATCACCAATCCTCCGGAACTGTCTGGCACGGTCAGAATAGGAGCGGTTATCAGTCTCTGCTTCAACGTCTTAAACGCCGACGCACAACTATCCGTCCACACAAATGGTACCTCCTTGCGCGTAAGCTTGGTTAACGGCTCCGCCAGACGAGCAAAGTTCTCCACAAATCTTCTGTAATACCCGGCGAGTCCAAAAAAACTTCTTATCTCCGCAACATTCTTCGGAATCGTCCAATCTCGAACTGCTGCAATCTTTTCTGGATCGACGGCGATTCCATCGCCAGACACAACATGCCCCAAAAACTTTACTTCTTCCAGCCAAAACTCGCACTTGCTCATTTTCGCATATAACTTCTCTTGTCTCAACGTCTGCAATGCGATCTTCAAATGTTCAGCATGCTCCTCAAAACTCTTCGAGTAAACCAGAATATCGTCAATGAACTCCACAATAAACTGGTCCAAGAATGGTGAAAAGATTCGGTTCATCAAGTCTATGAATATAGCTGGTGCATTCGTAACTCCGAAGGGCATCACTAAGTACTCGTAATGTCCATACCGAGTTCGGAACGTCGTCTTGCAAATATCCTCTGCTTTTCGGACCTGATGATATCTGGATCGCAAATCCAGCTTCGAGTACCCTCGCGCCACTAAGCTGCTCAAATAGTTCGCCAATGCGAGGGATCAGGTACTTGTTCTTAATAGTCACCCGGTTTAATTCTCGATAGTCGATGCACATCCTTCTTGTGCCATCCTTCTTCTTGACTAGAAGAACTGGAGCTCCCCAAGGCGAGTTACTGCTGCGAATCCAACCCTTCTCGAGTAACTCAGTAATCTGCTTCTTAACTTCTTCCAACTCAACTGGTGCCATTGGATAGTACGCTTTAGAAACTGGCGTTGCACCAGGAACAAGATCAATCGCGAACTCCACGTCTCGCTTCGGCGGTAAACCTGATATGTCTTCAAACACGTTCATAAAATCTCGAACAACAGCTGGCGCTTCACTTTTATCCACCTCCATTGATGCAAGAATAATAGTTGTCGGCCTAGCCCTAAACTCGACTGGCCCGACAGAACTGCTTCCTCCAGTGAAGATAAACTCGGGATGTCCGAGAATCTGGAAAATTACTTTCTTCACCCTACAATCAATGTGAGCATGGAAAGTGCCGACAAAATCCATTCCCAAGACGACTTCGTAGCTGCCCGTATCAATCACCAAGAAATCTGCAAAAAGCTCCCGTCCGCAAACAACAATTCCACAATCTTTACACTCTCTACTAGATATGATTTTCCCATTCCCAGTATGTATGTCCTAGAGACTAGACAGGGTCGTGCAGGTAATCGAGTGTGTAGCTATAAACTTGGACGATATAAAACAATGGGATGCACCAGAATCAAATAACGCTAATGCGGGAAAACCATGAACGAGTAGAATACCTGAAACAACTTCTCCTGAAGCCTTAGCTTCCTCAGCCGTCAATGTAAAAGCTCGAGCCTGATTGGGTCCTTGAGTCAGCTGCTTCTGTCCCGATAACGGTTTCTGCGGTGGCTTATGAATATCATCCCTCGTGCGAAGCTTCGACGGACAAGCGCTGACAGTGTGATCTGCCGCTCCACAAACCAAACAGAGTCCCTGCCTCCTTCGACAATCTTTTTGCACGTGTCCAGGTAAATGGCTTTAGTCACAAACCATGCTCCTTCTTCGATCAACAACAACAGGCTTCTTCATCGGTGTTATGCCACGACGGTTCATTGGAATACCACTGTGTCCATGTGCTTGGTTCGGTGCAAAGGTCGGCTTCCGTACTGTAATTGCTGTTTGCTGTGAACTCCCAGTCTTCCCAGATAAGCTCTACTGTTCTCGAGCTGCCGTAAGTACCCGTGAGAAAGTGGTCAAACCCAGGGAGACAATCTGCCTCTGGATGTCCACATCCAAGCTGCGCATGAACCTCCTTACCCTGTCTGCATCGTTGGCAACTAAAGGTCCAGCAAACCAACTGAGCCGCGTCCATTCCGCTGCATGTACATCTACAGGTGCACCGTTCTGCCTTAGACTGATGAACTTCTCTTCCATTTCTTCTCGTGCAGTCCGCGGGAAGAACTTCTCCAGGAAACTCTTCGAAAAATCCGCCTACTTGATCGGCTTGGGCAAGCGGGTCTCCTCCACAAGCCACCATTCACGGGCGTAATCCACTAACTGGATGCGTACCACATCCACCCCCTTATCATCTGGGATCTGCGCCGTAATGAGTAGATTCTCCCTGTCAACCAGCCACTGCTCCGCTGGCAACGACTCTTCCAAACCAGTAAAGACAGATGGACCTAGTCTCCTGAAATCTGCTACGGTCCCCACCCGATCTACTGGTCTGGCCCCAACATTGTTCACGGACTGCTAAACGGTCCGCAAACCTTCCTGAAACGATTCAGCTTGCTGCTGGATCAGCTCGGTCTGTCTCTTTTGATTTTCTAACATTCCCCGTATCACTCCAAGCATGGCGGCTTCATCAACACGCCTTTGGTACGTCTTCAGATTCTTATCTGCCATATTCCTGAAATCAAAACACCCAAAGATTAGCATGATAACAAATTCAAAGTAGATCAAGGTTAGAACTCCAAGTTACTTAAATACAGTACCGCATTGTAACCATGCCGCGGTATTATAGCTACAATTACATAACTCCACCCAAGTCGCCTAAGTTCTAGAGATAACAAGGAATCAGGTTTCGAGTCGATATGCAAAGGAAATTTGCACACCGTAAAGATATAATCAGGAGGAGGTTAGATTCAAGAATGGTAAAATGGTAAGGTGGCAGGACATGTTTCCTAAACACGGGTATTCTGATTTATGTACTAGGTACAATACCCAACTACAAAAGAATCAACCCGGTTATCCTATGACTCTGATACCAAAAGAACCATGTCACGCCCTGCTTCCCAGAGTACGCTAAGATGGGCATGTGACATAGCCAACCAAGCTACCTGTGGGTAGGAAGTATCCATCCACAGTCACATTACGGCTGTAGAGATATCAAGAACGAAATATAACTATCTAATACATGTCCATAAGCCAAGATAAAATGAGTCAAGAATAATAAAAATGCGGAAGCAAGAGATCCAATACAAAATAACTGGAATGTATGTCCCATAATGCGGGCTCACATCAGGAATAAAATGCAGAAAAGTAAAAGAACTAACTACTACTGAATCCTCACTGCTCAGCCTGCTGGCTGAAGTACTCCTGCTCGGACTGCAGCAAAGGTACGGAATCTGGGCCATGCAAAACCCAGACGTCAGCGCGTCATGTCATCAAGTGATAAAATATAAACAGGGTATCAAGCAATGCAAATATAATCATGAATGGTAAAGCAGGTGTAACAACAATATAAATCAGGGCAGTGAAGGGTAGTGTGCAGTGAGTAAACTAAACCGGTCTATTGGTTATCTACTCTCAAGTCTTTGAAATCAATCTAATGAATCGTCGATGTAACTCAATAGTATCCCGTGCGTGCCCGGGACCACGGTCAAGATTCTCGGGCTAAATCCGAGACGTGCCGCTAGGCAGTAAAAGGTAGCATGTATAGATGAGTGATGTCAGCATCATCACTCCGGGGCTGGCCTAGCCCGTAAGACTGATCAGAACAGGTATCGAACTGTTGAGTTACGAGTCAGGTTTCATCATTGATTTCCCCATACCCCCAAGTTATAAGTGTTCAAGTCTGGTATTTAAGTAATCAAGAACTAATGCCAACACAGGAGCAGGTAGGTGCAGGTTTGTCTAGATAGACAACATGAACGGTCCGTAAGGACTATATATCAGGCTTGTTGGTATTAGGCACAAGATCAGGTTACAGGTCAAGCCATGGTACATCAGGTCAAGTCCAGTAGTGTACGGTACCATGTCGGGTCAAGTAATATGAGTGTAGCAAGTCATGTCAGGGTGTAAGGGATATCGTATGGTTGCTCATAATCAACTAACACAATCATGGTTATAAATAAACAAGCATGGGTATCAACAACATAATAAATTGGCACATGTAATAGGTTAAGCAATATGTGTAGATTAAACTACTTAGCTGTACGATTATCTATTTGTGTTTAAGAGATGGTTCCAACATTATACGAATACAATATGACAGATATGAATGTTAAAATCAGGTTAATAAGTATTAAGTAATCTAGGGATGCGACGACATGTATAATATGTTCAAAGGATGCAATTATACTAAAACCAGTTAAAGATGCACACGGATGTCCGATAGAGTAAAACTAGAGGTAAAGGGTATCATGGCTATACAACAATTGTGATCATGTGATCTAACATATACATGTGATTACTAGGTATAGTCAACTAGATGCAACAATTAGGTTTCAAGTTCTAGATCAGAAAATATGTAAACGGAACGTTATGCGGTTAACTTGAAATTCAAGATTTTAGATTTTATCTAGAGATTTAATAGGAAAATAGATAAATTAATATAAGAATAGTTTGAATAGCATGTAGCAAGTTTCACTTGCCTCGACGGGCCGCGATACGGAAAACGGAACGTTACGCGTCGGCGGGGAAAAGTTGCGACGCGCGCACGGTACACGGAATGAGTCCAAACGACGAACAGTGGAAACACACGGGTCAGAGGTCCTCGCTGGGTCGTCGGGGATCGTCGCCGACACGGTCGGATTCCGGCCACCAAGAAAAACAGTAAACAACAATGAACTTCTTTGATGGTAAAAGAATACATGGACTGGAAACAAGAATAATGACAGAGAACAAGGAGATTGAGGAACAAACCTGCTCCCTGGATTGCAGAGGGATGGCAGCGTCGTCGGTGAGGGTCGACGGCGGTCCGGCGGGGGTGTAGGTGCTCGGGTAAGAGGTTAGGGTTGTGCTAGGGTTTGGTTTGGTTGCAGCAGAGGGAAAGAACAGAGGGAGAGGGAGATGGTGACGACGAGAAGAGGGAGTCGGCAGCGATGGACGGCAATGCTGGGTTCTTGGTCGCAGGGAAGGCCTCGGGTGCTCGGGTGCTAGGGTTTGGTGGGGAAAGAAAGGAGAAGAAGGAGATGAGGGTGACGAGGAGATGTAGAGTGGGTCGATGAGGGTTTAGGAGCGGGGAGAAATAGGGTTAGGGTTTTCTTTCCTGTTCTCGTGCATGGGTTCCATTTCTTTTTACTGAGGGAGAAGAAGATAGAGGGAGGTGAGGATAGTATGGGGATGGTGACGGGATTCTCGCGAGAGGAGAGAGAATCTCGTGAGAAGAGAGAGATAGAGAGAAAAGAGAGGAAAGATAAAGCAGAGGAGAATAAAGTTGGCGTTTTGTGGAGGTGAGAGAAAGGAGAAAAAGAGAGAAAGTGAAGGAGAAAGGGGAAGAGAAGGAAAATCTGTAGGGCCCAGAGGAGAACCGTGGGTTGCGATTGGTTGGATAAAAATATGAAAGGATTTTAAAAAGATTTTTAATGAAGGAATCATTCAGTATGCAGGGAAAAAGAGAATAGGTTTGGAAAAGATTTTTGGAGTTAAAACAGTATCATTGGCTAACAATATAATTGGCTGAAGAAATACTTGGCTGATTAAAAGATTTAGAAAAAAATAGGATTTGGCGGAAATACAAAATATTTCAGAATTGCGCCCGGGTCGGGTCCAAAATTTGGATTTGAAACATGAAATTTATTGGCAAGCTCCAAAAAATTAAAATGAAGGATTTTATAATTAAAAAGCATACCCCCAAGAACGGACGCACGTACGTGCGCGTAGCCGTCCAAACACGTCTGTTTCACTGAACGGGACGAAAACACGATGCAAGGACGCTACCACAGGGTTAGGGATAACAAGCAGGCCATGATAAGTATTTTTAAACTATTTTAAGTAACTTAATTGTAATATGCAAACATATGTAATGTCGGGGTAAAATATAACTAGTAACCGTCAAAGTATGATCAATGAAATAAATACCACACACCACACATACAGTAACTAGAATTTGTATATCTGGACTCGGTTGTTACATATAATCTGTTATGTTTTGTTAGAAAACGTATATACGAAACCCATATACTTAGTCGATAACTATAATTTAAACTATAGCTCGTAACTCGTATACTTAGGCTATAACTATGTAGTTAGTCTATAATGCATAACTAGTAGGTTATATATATATAAGTATATATGATTAATGATATGTGTTGTACACGACTAGATATCCATACTATATGAGCTATGTATTTGATTACGCAACTTGAGGTCCGTACTGATTGAGATTGGATATTTGGATTTAGATCGTACGAGGTGAGATTCCATACCGGATGAGATGAGAATAGATTGCCGAATGCGGCCTATTTTTATTAAACTCGTGGAGTCATGATTTTACCCTGATTGGGATACTATGATTGGGCTAAGCTATACTCATTCTAAAACTAACGAATCGTTCTTATTTTAAATTGATAATGTCAAGAATGCATTGCTAATTTCAAATGAATATTAATTTTAAAATCACCGCAGCCTCCTCATTTCCAAAGCAACGTTTTGTTTTATTTTAAACTATAATCGTATAACTTGTAAGTAATTATCTATTTATAACGCTTGTTCACGTTACGATTATTTTACTCGTTATACACCCTCGCTTCGATTACTTTATTATATAAGCTACGCTTATACCATAAGTTCTAATTAGCTTCGTATGCTAGTTTACAATTGCCGTGCTTATATGAATCCACTAATACAAGACTGCACAACTACCAATGATTGCTATGTAGCAAAAATCACAGACGCGTATGCTACACTACATATCATTGGTATTGCCATGACACTGTAGGATTGTCATGTTAAATTATAACCATGTTAATGTCAATGCTGTCTATTATGACTTCGTTATATATATGTGATTGATTGATATATCCGTATATCTAATCATCAACTGAAGGAAGATGCATAATGCATTGTAGATGATTATGATATTAATGTTGTTTATGGGATTGAAAGCTATTCTCGTACGAACACACTTGATAGAGCACTTGCGCAATAACTAACGATTTCCATGTGGCACAATCACGGACGCGCATGCTATACTACACATCATTAGTATTGTCATGACACAGTAGAAACTGCCGTGCTTATTCGTGTTTTAGTTATCCATGCTAGTATGCAATGATACTTAGCATGGTTATGATATAAGAATACTACTACCATGTATATTCGTATATGATTGTTTCCAATTATGGCAAAAGATGAATTTTGTATGTGTTTTTTGGAACTTGATGTTTTCCATGGATTTGAGAAGCAGTGGTGTGATTGATTGATAGATTTGTGATATGCGTTCTATATGTTCCTACTTACCACAATCAAGACGGTTTCGCATGTAGCTAGCCGGTTGAGTACGGGTCGTCCACTGGGAGATAGTTAGTGCTTCGTTCTTATTTTAGACGAGTCAAGTAAAAATATACAAGTTTGTTCAATTATATCCTAAGTGTTTATGTTCAAGAGAACTTGTTAGGGTTAGAGTTGGTTAGTAGAATTAGGAATTAATCTTATACTTGTCTTGTGCCATCATTGAAATGATATTGGAATAATCGGAAGTAACGGGGATTAAGAAGACATAGGAATCGTATTTGTGAGTTTAAACAACCTTTCCAACGCTAAATCCATTCCTAGTGCCATTTGTTCGTCCATTTCATGCTCTTATTTCCAACCCTAGATTAAACATACACAACAAGTCTTCAATTAGGTCATAACTAAATGTCACGTTGTAGTGTGCCTAAAAGAATTCTTGACTTAGGTCGCGGCTATATGTCACTTATAGCGCGCCAAAGAGAGAGGGTTGTTTTTGTTTGGTCTAAATTCGATTTCAAGTTATTTGGCGAAAAGAAGCACACGGGATTTTTCTACCCCTTGTACCACCATTCTTTAACTCTAACAAGTGAGTAAACTACTCACACATGAAAAGAAAATAAAACAAGAAGAAGAGAAGAAAGAATGGAAGAATACGAATAGAACAAAAATAGCAAGCTAACTATTTGGGCCCTCACCAAAGTAAGGGACTCCATTGAGTATCATGACTTAAAAATAAAGATTAGAAGACAAGAACAGAAGAACAATTGTCACGCCCTGCTTCCCAGTGTACGGGAAAGTAGACGTGACGGGCACGCGACGTATTTACTAAGAAATAAATACGTTAAGCGTAAAAAATAAATATATAAATAAAATGCACAAGAATGACAAGTGATGTAATATAAATAGCAACTTTTATTAACATTCATCTTTACATTACAACTGCTTTGAAAAAGAACTACAATGATAGAAAACATTGCCTAAACAGTGGCATACAAAATGGAAATGAGTATAAGAAAAACTAGAAGTCTGGTCGTGCCTCAATCTCCTCTAAGTACTCTTGGCTGGGCTCGGTAATCTGAAGGTCCGGTCCTTCTGATGAACATTCCAAAGAAAGAAAAAGACAGGAATGTCGTCAGTGAACTAGCTCTTGGTAAGTCCAAAAGTAAGAATAGAATAGGACAAGTAGAGAGAATAGAATTGGTAATTTGTATAGGTATATGTTTGTTTATACTAATGTAGTTGTTTGTAGCTTGGTACAGAAGGTATCAGTGTATACGAAAGGAGTCCAACTTGCTCCGTGGACTATAGTAACAGGTAGTACAAGGCCCCGTCAAAACCCACGGGACAATGGCACGGTTGTTCAGGTAGGTGTCTTTTAGTGACCATCTCGTTCCACTTCTAATACATTCCGTACCAATCTACCCCGCTAAACCCCGTAATGTATTGTATTGAGTATAGTTACAAGACTTGTCGAAACCATGGATACAAGTTGTTCATGTAATCGGGTTCAGGATGTAAACAAGTAGTCTTGGAATCAAGTCAAGATATAGCCATGGTTCGGTCAAGTCAAGTCATGTTTGCATGTTGATATTGTTCTCGTATTCAGATTCAGGTTCAAGTATTCATGTTTGGTATATTGGATTCATGTTTAAGGAGTATTCATGTTTGAGTTGGATTCATGTTTGGATTAGACTACAGAATTGATTTAGACTCAGACTTGAGTCAGACACTTATAACTAATTTGGATTATGAATTAAGTTCGGGTGTTATCGGAAACTGCTGCACATGGACGGCAGGATTTGTGTCTTTTTCCAAGACAATTACCATTGATAACTCCGTTAAGTTTTTCTACCTTAAATAGGAAAGCACTCACTTTCTCCGGCTCCCTGAGGCTTAAGAGAATTGATCCCTCTTAAACCCATATTTACTAAAGTTCTTAGATGTAATTTTATAGAATTCGAGGGGGTTTTATATAAAATATTTTTATATAATTTCAAAATAAACCTTGAATATTTATTTATATTATTTAGGATTTTCATGGATGTAAATTTTAAGAATTGTGGAATTTTAGTGAATATTAACTTAGCTTGAATAGTTCAAGATATTTTACTGTAAAACTTTTCTTTTGTATAACTTGAGGGTATTTTGATGAAACTTGTCATTTTTTATAAAAAATATGAAATTTTATTATATCTTGAAAATATATGGTTTAATATTATTTATATAATTATTAAAAATTAATTTTATTATTAAGTAGAAAATTGCGTTTTTCTTAATAATCGTATTAAAATCTTCCGAGACCGAATGCTCCGTGAGGAGATTTGCATCTCGCTCTACTAATCCAAGGATGTGCGATAATCCGCACCATTCAATAACGGGTCCCCTAACGAGAGTTGTAGAGGCATAATCGTAAAGAGTTTGAAATACAATTCTAAAGAAAACCGGGTTTTTATAGTTCATGGTATTTTGATGAAATATTATAAAAAATATGTTCAGAGTACATCGTTCTATGGAAACATGTGTGTATGTGAGGGGTAGGTCATTACCCAGTGAAGTTTTCTAAAGGTAATATTAAACAAAACAATTAAATATGGTAGATACAAAGTTCATGGTATTTTAGCGTAAAAGTTAAATTAAGGTTTTGTTTCATGATATTTTTGAGTGAAAGTTGTTCTAAACATTAATTATATGATTACAAATATAGGGTAAAAATATGGATGCCAATTGTATAAGAAAAGTGGATTTTATATAGAATGGAAGAAAAAATGTCGGTATTAACTCCACTTCCGACATAGGTTTTGAAAAAGAACTTTTAGAGAAGAAGGGAGAGAATTGTGAGGAACTTACAAGTTGGTTGGATGAAGAAAAGGTAGAAGGAGATGGGGTAGTCGTTGTAGCATTGCGGGGTCGTCGGAATTGCCTCGATTCCTCGCCTAAAGTTGGTCTTTGGCTAACTCCACTTGTGCTCTTCTTGTACTTAGAAAATTTTAAGGATTTTTTCTAGAATTTTCAGAATGAGGAAGGGATAGGGTATGAGGTACTATTTATAGTGTGAAATTACGGTTTTGGAATTGAAAGAATGAATTAAAATGCATTTAAATTTGATTTTAAGATGAAATTGAAGTCTCTATTTAATTTCAGAGTAAACAAACAGTGCAGGGGTAATAGGGGTAGGGAAAAAGACTTGTGTGTAGAGCACGTGCACCATTAACTATGGATGACCCATCCCCGCTAACCCTTTGAGTGATCTCGCCGGTCATTCAGTGGGGAGCCGTTGGATCTTGGCCACATGTACATGTCCCTGTTAACTCCAATGTGCACATGTTTGTTTTCTCTGTCTCTTCATTTCTATGTGCAGTGCACGTGTAAACCTTTGGGCTTCCAAAGAGTTTAAAAGAAAAATTAGAAGAAATAATATGTGGCTGATGAGATTCGAACACAGGGGTTACGTCACAGCAGTGCAAGGGCTTTACCAGTGAGCTACAAGTTATTTCTTGTTGTTCTTAACAAAAAATTAACTTATAAATGGTACTCAGGCTTGTAAACTCCTTTCTGTACTTTAAATTGAAAATTTTCGTACAGTAAATTCAGAGTCATTACATTCTACCCTCCTTATAAAAATTTTGTCATCGAAATTTACAATTACATAAGAACTAATTTACAAATAAGTGAGGATATCTTGCACGCATGTCATCTTCTCGTTCCCACGTTGATTCTCCTGGCGCATCTTTTCTCCACATCACTCGAACCAAGTTTACTACTTTATTCCGCAGTGTCTTCATCTTTCGATCCAGGATTTCAACGGATTGTTGCTCACAGGTTAAGTCTGTATGTACAGTGAGCTCGGAGTGATCAAGAATGTGGCTGGGGTCGCTCACATATCTTTGAAGTTGGGATATGTGGAACATGTTGTGCACTACTTCCAATGAGGGTGGTAATGCCAATCGGTTTGCCACTTCTCCGACTCGTTCGAGAATGTCTAACGGTCCTATGTATCTCGGACTGAGCTTACCCCTCTTGCCAAAGCAGATTACTCCTCGGTTTGGAGAGATCTTTAAGAAAATATAATCTACAGGTTGGAACTCCAGGTGTCAGCGCTTAGCATTAGCCCAGTGCTTCTGTCTGTCTTGGGCTATGCGCATTCTTTCCCTGATCGTGCAAACTACATCCACAGTTGCCACGATCATCTCTGGTCCAAGGAGTTCCCGATCTCCGATGTCGTCCGAACTTAGTGGTGAATGACACTTCCTTCCATAGAGAGCTGCAAACGGTGCCATACTAATACTCGCCTGATAGCTGTTGTTGTATGAAAACTCTACAAGGTGCAGGTGATCTTCCCACGAACCTCCGAAGTATTACATATAAGCTCTTAGCATGTCTTCTAGAATCTGAATTGTTCGCTTTGACTGTCCATCCGTTTGTGGATGGTATGTTGTGCTGAAGTTCATACTCGTTCTTAGGCTAGCTTGCAGACTTTGCCAAAACTGTGATCGGAATCTTTTGTCATGACCAGAGACGATGCAAACTGGTACTCCATGTAATCTCATAATCTCCTGCATGAGTTCATGGGTATGAAAAATAGTACATCTTAAGGTTAAATCTTACTTTAGATTCACGCTTACCTCCATGTACTTCTTTGCTAACGTCTCGGTAGATTGGCCAACTCGAAATAGGATGAAATGTGCCAACTTGGTGAGTCGATCCATAATAACCCATACTGCGTCGCTACCCTTCATGCTGCGAGGAAGGGCAGTCACGAAGTCTATAGTAATGCGCTGCCATTTCCATTCTGGAATTGGTAACGGCTGAAATAGACCAGCAGTTCTGTGATGTTCAGCCTTCACTTGCTGACACACCAAACACTTGGCTACACTTCTGGCTACTTCTTGTTTCATTTCATGCCACCAGTAATGTTGTCGTAGATCTTTATATATTTTGGTACCACCAGGGTATACTGAGTATGGAGAGTTGTGAGCTTCTTTTATCAACTCTTCCCGAACAGGACTTTGTGGTACATACAATCGACTTCCGTATCTCAAAGATCTGTCTTCGTGGATGATGAAGTCTGTTTGAAGTCCTCTTTCTACTTGTTCTCGGATCTTTTGCAGTTTGGCATCATTTGCTTGAGCTGCTTTAATCTGATTGACAATAGCAGACTGAACTTGTAAGTTCATCAAACCTGAAGCATTACCTAGCATAACCACTTCGATCCCCATCTCATGTAATTCCTGCTGAAGTTTCCACTGAGCAGTGAGATTCATTGCTAATGGTTGACGGCTAAGTGCATCAGGAACTACATTCACCTTTCCTGGATGATACTGTAGGTTGATGCCGAAGTCCGCCATGAGTTCTAGCCATCTTCTCTGCTGCATGTTCAATTCCTTCTGAGTAAATACATACTTCAGACTTTTGTGGTCCATGTATATATCCACTCGTTCTTCAAGAAGATAGTTGCGCCAAATCTTACGTGCAAAGATAACGGCTGTCAACTCCAAGTCATGTGTTGGATAGTTGCGCTTATGATCTTTTAGTTGTCTTGATGCAAAAACTACAACTTTTCCTTGCTGGTGTAGAACACATCCTAATCCCATACCGGATGCATCGCAATGCACAACAAATCCTCCAGATTGGTCCGGTATTACTACAATAGGAGCTGAAGTTAACCTCAACTTGAGTTCTACAAAAGCTTGTTCACATGCTTCTGACCACACGAATGCTTCATCTTTACGTGTGAGCTTGGTTAGAGATGCTGCAATCTTCGAAAAGCCTTCAATGAATCTTCAGTAGTATCCTGCTAATCCCAAGAAACTTCGAATATCCTTCACCGTCTTTGGTGTCGGTCATTCGCTGACAGCTGACACTTTAGCTGGATCTACTGAGATTCCTTCGCCTGAAACGATATGACCGAGAAATCTGACTTGATCTAGCCAAAATTCGCACTTGCTGTACTTGGCATAAAGTTGATGCTGTCGTAATGTCTCTAGGACAATCCGTAAGTGCTCGGCGTGTTCTTTCCGATCTTTTGAATACACCAGGATGTCGTCATTGAAAATAACAACGAACATGTCTAAGTACTCTCGGAAAACTTGGTTCATCAGATTCATAAATATTGCAGGTGCATTGGTCACTCCATATGACATTACCAAATATTCGTAACGACCATAATGAGTCCTGAACGTCGTCTTCGGAATATCAGACTCTTTGACCTTCACCAGATGATAACCCGAACGAAGATCTAGTTTTGAAAAAACGCAAGACCCACTTAGCTGATCAAATAAATCGTCGATGCGCTGTAGTGGATACTTGTTCTTTATCGTCATTTCGTTCAGAGCTCGGTAGTCTATACACATTCTGTATGAACCTTCTTTCTTCTTTACGAACAAAACTGGAGATCCCCAACTTGAAGTACTGAGACGAATCCAACCTTTCTTCAGAAGTTCATCCAACTGAATACGGATCTCCTTTAATCCTTCTGGATTTAATTAGTACGGAGCTTTGATCACCGGTTGCGCACTAGGTAGTAAATCAATGCTGAATTCAAGAGCTCAATTGGGAGGCGAACCTATTATATCTTCAGGAAACACATGCTCGAACTCTCGAACTACCTCTGGCTATTCTTCTTCCGCCGGTAGAGTAAATACTTCTGCATCCTTCGGCTTGGCACAGGAGATTCCTAGCTCCAAACTTCTGTCTCCTCTCTTGAAGTAAATGACTGGGTGATCCAGTATCTCAAATACTACCCTCTTTTGAGGACAACCAATCATAGCATAGAAAACTCTGAGCCAGTCCATTCCCAAGACTACGTCGAAGTTTGGTATGTCCAGCACCTTGAAGTCCGCATAAAATTCTCTACTGCATACGACCACTGGACACAGATCGTATTCCATAGTTTCTTTTAGAATGCCGTTCCCTAAACTGACATTATAGCTGGATACAAGTGGTTTAACTGGAATCGCATGAGTTCGGACGAACCGTTGCGACATAAAGCAATGTGATGCTCCAGTGTCGAACAATGCTAAAGCAGGTAGGGAGGCTACTAAGATTGTACCTAAGTTGTGTGGGATATGTTTAGGTATAGGAAAAATATATTGATATATAAGGTTTGAAAAGATTTGAAAGATTGGGAGTTACCAGTGATGACTTGGCCAGTGGATTCATCTTCCTCAACAGTCATTGTGAAAGCCTGATGCCGGGGTACATTCCTTCTTGCTGGAGGCACATTCCTCTGTCCTTGTAGCACGTTCCTTTGTCCTTGAGGCATGTTCCTCTGTGCCTGATAAAACTAACGAGGAGGCTGTGCAGGAGGTCCATGTGGAGGTGGAGCAGGGAGAGTAAGACGAGGTGCAGGAGCCTGAATAGCTGGCCGCTATGGAAAGGTGATGGCTAGTCTGGGGGCTAGAGATGGATTGAGTCTATAAGGATATGCTCCAATGTCGTGAGTAGATGCGGCACAAACTAAGCACAGACCATTCGCACGCCTGCAGTCCTTCACCAAGTGTCCATTCCTCTTGCAGTAGAAGCAAAAGTCTGGACTGGGACGGTTAAAAGTTACTCCCGGTCTTCTGGGTGCAAAAGTTGGCCTAGGAGAGGCTCTTCCTGCCATCTGAGTGGCAGGACGCTTCACACCGGCAGTCTGAGGTCTGCCCTTTTTCTTCACTACTGCCTTATATCGTCAGGCAGCCTTCAAAGCGAGATCATGAGTTGGGAAATCACCTATAGCGAGTGCAGCTTGGATTTCCGGGTCCAACCCTTACTGAAATCGTCGGGCCCGGATCTCAGCAGTCGGAATAAGGTGTGTCGCGAACCTATTACGACCTTGTGTTAGCAGTGTAATATGTGATATCAGGAAATTGAATATTGAGACATATCTTACCTGCTAAGCATGGTAAACTCAGCATTGTATTCATCCACGAATTTGCTCCACATCGAGCCTTGTTGTAAGTGGATGAACTGTTGTTCCATGTTGAAACGGGAAGCCTTAGGGAAATATTTTGTGTCGAACATATCGCGAAATGTCTTCCATTCAATCGGTTGGGCGAGTCGGCTTTCTTCAGCCTTCCACCAGACTCAGGCGTTATCAGTTAGTTGCAGCTTTGTAACTCTCACCCAAGCAATCTCTAGCACTTGTGCTGCTGCCAGGTCATCTTCTATTGACTGAGCCTATTCTTCTGCCTCCAGTGGGCTCTCTTTCCCAGAGAAATGTTTCGGGTGCAGTGCCCGGAATTGTTTGACTCCGGGTGCATCAGCCTCTGGGCGGTGCATGAGGATAGCAGTCTGATACTGCTAACCCTCCAAGAGGCTCTTGATCGCCTTAAGCAATACCGTTTGCTCGTTGATAAGAGCTGTAACGGTAGGTGGTGGTGGAGGATTTCCATTGACGTTGGTAATTGTGTTGTTTGGTGAATCCACAACCTTGATAGAAAAGGAAGGGTTATGATATATTCAAGGAATTTGAAATGTAAAGAATGTATAGTTGCTGATTCTTATAATTCTTGTGATATATTGCTTAGGTTTCCATGCAGAACTGACCTGCATGGGCCGCCAACAAAACCTGTCACGCCCCACTTCCTAGTGTACAGGAAAGTAGACGTGACGGGCACGCGACGTATTTACTAAAAAAATAAATACGTTAAAGCAATATATAAATAAAATGCATAAGAATGACAAGTGATGTAATATAAACAACTTTTATTAACATTCATCTTTACATTACAACTGCTTTGAAAAGGAAGTACAATGATAGAAAGCAATACCTAAACAGTGGCATACAAAATGGAAATAAGTACAAGAAAAACTAGAAGTCTGGCTATGCCTCAATCTCCTCCAAGCACTCCTGGCTGGGCTTGGTCTCCTGAAAGTCCGGTCCTCTTGACGGACATTCCAAAGAAAGAAAGAGACAAGAATGTCGTCAGTGAACTAGCGCTCGATAAATCCAAAAGTAAGAATAAAATATGATAAGTAGAGAGGATTGAACTGGTATTTTTTACAGGTATATGTTTGTTTATATTAACGTAGTTGTTTGTAGGTTGGTACAGAAGGTATCAGTGTATACGAGAGGAGTTCAACTTGCTCCGTGGACTATGATAATAGGTAGTACAAGACCCCGTCAAAACCCACGGGACAACGGCACGGATGTTCAGGTATGTGCCTTTTAGTGACCATCTCGTTCCACTTCTAATACATTCCGTACCAATCTACCCCGTTAAACCCCGTAATGTATTGTATTGAGTATAGTTACAAGACTTGCAGAAATCATGGATATGAGTTGTTCATGTAATCAGGTTCAGGATGTAAACAATTAGTTATGTAATCAAGTCAAGATATATCCATGGTTCAGAAAAGTCAAGTCATGTTTGCTTGTTGATATTGTTCTGCTATTCAGATTCAAGTTCAAGTATTCATGTTTGGTATATTGGTTCATGTTTGAGGTGTATTCATGTTTGAGTTGGATTCATGTTTGGATTAGACTCAGAATTGATTTAGACTCAGACTTGATTCAGACACTTTTAACTGATTTGGATCCTGAATTAAGTTCGGGTGTTATCGGTAACTGATGTACATGGACGGCAGAATTTGTGTCTTTTTCCAAGATAATTACCATTGATAACTCCGTTAAGTTTTTCTACCTTAAATAGGCAAGCACTCACTTTCTCCGGCTCCGTGAGGCTCAAGAGAATTGATCCCGCTTAAACCCATATTTACTAAAATCCTTAAATGTAATTTTATAGAATTCGAGGGGGGTTTTATGAAAAATATTTTTATATAATTTCAAAATAAACCTCGAATATTTATTTATATTATTTAGGGTTTTTATGGATGTAAATTTTAAGAATTGTGGCATTTTAGTGAATATTAAGTTAGCTTGAATAGTTCAAGATATTTTTGTTCCCCTCCAAAGGACGGCGCGACTGACGTCTTGCCTGAAATTCGGGGCAGATGCTAATAGGTGCTATCCGTCCACCACTCCGAAGACGCCAAGTTGATTTATGGTAACGTGTATCGGAGGTTTAAACGGATGCGGCCGATGTAGCTGACTTCGTCAAATTCCCCCTCGTTTGAGGGGTTTTTGATTGTGGGGACGCTCTTCCCTGCAGGCACAAGCCCCTGCAGTTAATTACGCTACCGCACCACGGTAAAAACTTTCTCCTTCTCAAGAAATTTCATTTCTTGTCGTGTGTGTTTATTTTGTGTTTGGTTGCCCGTGGATTGTATACGGAGACTGAGTTATGTCGTCGCCCGTAGGGCGTGGACTAGTCCAAATCCGTATAATCTTAGATTTGGGTTTGGGGGTTGTGTTTAAGGATACGTTAGCCTCGTTTGAGGCTAAGATCGAATTAAACGGTTGTTAAGGATATGTTAGTCTAGTTTTTAGACTAAGATCAACTTAACGAGATCGTCTAGATCCGATAAAAGAGCGATTAGGGGAGCCCTGTTGTTTAGTTTAGGGACATAGCGGTCCATAGGTAGTTTACGGACATTGCGGTCCAACGTTAATTTTAAGACATTGCGGTCAAGGTTAAGGACATCGTAGTCCGTGGATTTAGGGACTCCACAGTCCGGTATTAGTTTTAAGACATCACGGTCAAGGTTAAGGACGCCATAGTCCGCTGTTAGTTTTAAGACATTCCGATCAAGGTTAAGGACCTCATAGTCCATGAGTTTAAGGACCCCACAATCCGTATCAATGTGTGTGGTTATTGGGACCCGCCACCTATTTGAAGACGTTGAGGAATTACAACGCCGAGTATCAAAGGAGTGAAGAGATGTACCCTTAAACCGTGGTAGATTAAGTGATCTGCAGTCCAATTTGGAAACTAGGATCAGTTATCATATTATGAACCCATCGGCCCAATTAAGTTTGAATTGAGGACTTATGGCCATTCTGGGCTAAGTCCAATTATGTTTGGGATATTAGCCCTCTGTTGATTCATTGAAGGAGAGGCTTTGCCTCTGGAAACTTAGCCAATTGGGCTAAGGCTAGTGTTAAACACTAGAGACCAACAGTGTTGAACACTGGGAATGAGGTTGACAAGTTAGTGTTAAACACTAAAAGATAATCAATGTTGAATACTGGGAACAGAGTTCTCAAATTAGTGTTAAACACTAAGCAATTAGTGTTAAACACTAAGAAAATCAATGTTAAACACCGCAAATAGAGTTTTCCAAATTAGTGTTAAACACTAAGAAGAATCAGTGTTAAACACTGGATACAGAGGTTTCAATTTAGTGTTGAACACTAAGGCAAGAGGGGTCACGTGGTCACACGTGAGAGCGCCCTGCTTCCCTTTATTTTGTTCTACAGATAAGTGTTTAACACTTTTAGTCCTGAAAGCCATCACGTGCGGGCATGTGATGGGGGCTCATGCTCTGGTTTATTAGAATACTCATTAGGGGTCACGTGGTGACACGTGAGGGCGCCCCAGAGTCTCTGTTTATTTTGCTTTTTCTTTATGTGCTTCAGGGGTCACGTGGAGCACGTGGGGCGTTGCCTCAAAGTGGTAACACGTGGGGCGTTTACTTCAGAGTTCTATTCTGTGGATCTTTGCAGGAGTCACGCGGTAGCACGTGATTCTGCATGTTTCAAAGGTCTGTTTATAGGGTTAAACCCTAAACTTCTGAAGAATTATATTCTTAATAGGGTTAAACCCTAGTTTCTTTTCTTAAAGGAATTAAATTCCTGTTAGTTTAAGAGAATTATGTTCTCAGTTAGGGTTAAACCCTAGTTTTGTTCATTTTGAAGGAATTAAATTCCTATAACATAGGGTTAAACCTTAACTTTATCTCAAGTGAATTGAATTCCTATCATTTCGTGAGAATTAAATTCTCTAAACTCAGTGCCTCCTCTGTGTCTTAGATCTGCATGGCAGGATCTCAACCCAATGAGAATTAAATTCTCAATTCATGGGGAGATGTGCACTTTGCAGATCCTCCACCAGAGAAAGAACTAGGTTCTTTTTTCATATATAAGAGTTGAACTCTTTTGAGAATTAAATTCTCCTTGAAGCCTTCCTTTTCCTTTCTTACCTAAGGTTTTCCTTTTTGCAGAGAATCAAAGGCTCTATCTCTTTCTATATATATATATATATATATATATATATATATATATCAAAAGAAAAAGATCCAAAAGTCTCAAGGTTTCACAAAAAAGTTTTAGAAAAAGGTCTTCGAAAAAAGGGCCCTTTTTTCTTCTTTTCTTGGCTCCTATTTATAGGAGAAGGAAGAGAATTAATTTGCTTAGTAAATCTCTCATTGAGAGATTTGATTTGTATGTTGAGAGATTTTGTCATTAATCTGGGCTTTTAGATTATTAAGTGAATTTTATTCACCATTAGATTTTAAATCCAAAGATATTTCCTTGTTGTTTCGGTTAGATTTAAGGGGAAATCTTTTCAAGTCCAAGATTTTTCCATAAATAGGTGATATTTAATCACCTTTAGATTTTAATCCAACGGTTCCAAATAATTCTTTTTCCATTTTGGAAAGACTTGAGAGATCTTTTCTCAGAATTTAATTCTGTCATAACGCTCTTGAGGCAGGTCACGTGTAGGCATGTGACGCCTGGTCACGTATAGGCACGTGCCCCCCCTTGGAATGGGCTTCCCTTTCTTCTGCGCTTTTTTCTTTGCCGCTGCTCAGTCATCACGTGTCAACACGTGACCGCTGGTCACGTGCTAGCACGTGATGCCTCTTCCGGAGTTTTTCCTGATTTTAAATCAGGAAACAATTTTATTGTAAAACTTGTCTTTTGTATAACTTGATTCATTCTTTTATTTATATTATTTAGGGTATTTTGATGAAACTTGTCATTCTTTTATTTTCTAGAAAATATAGAATTTTATTATATCTTAAAAATATATGGTTTAATAATATTTATATAATTATTAAAAAATATTTTTATTACTAAGTAGATAATTGTGTTTTTCTTAATAATCGTATTAAAATCTTTCGAGTTCGAATGCTCCGTGAGGAGGTCTGCATCTTGCTATACTAGCTCAAAGATGTGTGATAATCCGCACCATCAAATAGCGGGTCCCCTAACGAGGTTTGTAGAGGCATAATCACAAAGAGTTTGAAAAACAATTCTAAAGAAAACCGGGTTTTTATAGTTCTTGGTATTTTGATGAAATATTATAAAAAATATGTTCAGAGTACATCGTGCTATAGAAACATGTGTGTATGTTAGGGGTAGGTCATTACCCTGTGAAGTTTTCTAAAGGTAACATTAAGCAAAACAATTAAATATGGTAGATACAAAGTTCATGGTATTTTAGCGTAAAAGTTACATTAAGATTATGTTTCATGATATTTTTGAGTGAAAGTTGTTCTAAACATTAATTATATGATTAAAAACATAGGGTAAAAATATGGATGTCAAGTGTGTAAGTAAAGTGGATTTTATATAGAATGGAAGAAAAAATGTCGGTATTAACTCCACTTCCGACATAGGATTTCAAAAAGAACTTTTAGAGAAGAAGGGGGAGAATTATGAGAAACTTACGAGTTGGTTGGATGAAGAGAAGGTAGAAGGAGACGGGGTAGTCGTCATAGCGTCGCGGGGTCGTCGGAATTGCCTCGATTCCTCGCCAGAAGTTGGTCTTTGGCTAACTCCACTTGTACTCTTCTTATACTTAAAATATTTTGAGAATTTTTAAAATATTTTGAGAATTTTTACTAGAATTTTCAGAATGAGGAAGGGCTAGGGTATGGGGGATTATTTATAGTATGGAATTAGAGTTTTGGAATTGAAAGAATGAATTAAAATGCATTTAAATTTGATTTTATGATGAAATTTAAGTCTCTGTTTAATTTTAGAGTAACAAACAGTGCAGGGGTAATAGGGGTAGGGGAAAAGACTTGTGTGCATAGCACGGGCATCGTTACCTACAGATGACCCATCCTCGCAGGCCCTTTGAGTGATCTCACCGGTCATTTTGTGGAGAGGAGCCGTTGGATCTTGGCCACATGTACATGTCCCTGTTGTCACGTCCCGCTTACCGGTGTACGGTGAAGGGGACGCGGCAAGACCCGCTACGTATTTACTCAGAAGTAAATACGCTAAGCGTATCTAAGCAATATAAAGAAAAAGTACACAAGAGACAAGATGTAAATGAACAACAACTTTATTTATTTAATATTCTTTTTACAATACAACTGGAATGTAAATACATGAGTAGAAAGCAATGCCTAAACAACGGCATAAATGAAATGAAAATGGAATAAATATAAGTGGCTACAACTCAGGGTCTTCGATGTACTTCTCAGGGGCCTGCTCTAAATGCTTCTGGGTGGTCTCGAACTCTTCAGCGTCGAGTCCTCCTGACAACATTCTAAAGAAGAAGAGAAATAGGAATGTTGGCAACGATAATCGCTCGGTAAGTCCCAAAGAAATAAGGAGAAGAATAGACAGAGGGAAAGTGTAATTTTGATAATGTTTTATTATAATGTTAGCGCAGTTGTTTGTAGCTTGGTACAGAAAATGCCAGTGTATACGAGAGGAGCCCAATTTGCACCGTGGACTTTGGTAACCCATAGTACAAGGCTCCGTCGATAATACCACGGAACAACAACATGGATATAATTACGTCTTAAGTGATCACCTCGTGCCACCTTTAACATGTTCCATACCAGTCTACCCCTTTATAAACCCCGTAGTGTTTATTGTATTGTTTGTAATAATTGTACGGATTGTATTGTATTGTCTTGTATTGTAAATTGTATATGGAAGACCTGCCGAAACCATGATATCAGTAAATGGATGTAAATGGAGAGTTATGTAGACGGAGTATATCCATGGTTCGGTTCAGTTAAGTTGTGTAACAACCCTAAATTTCCTATACAAGTTTTTACAAAAAAATTTCAAAAATCCATAGAGGGGTATTTATTGCCTGAGCACAAGACTTAAGTAATTAATTAGCAATTTAATTATAAGAAGAAGCTTGTAGGTCATTGGTAATACCTTACATTGCTGAACCAAGCCACCAGAGTTCAAATCGCATGCCCCACATTATTTTTAATATTTATTTGTTTTAAATTTTATAAAAGCCCAACAGTCCACACAAGATAACTCCCAAACTTTCCACTGAACCTGAAAAACTGAAAGTACCAGAGCCTACACCTCGAGACCCCCACCTCCCGACCTGGCGACTCGGCCCGATTTGGCCGAGTCGGCCGGCGGTCCGGAGCCCCTGGCCGGACTCGACCGGACGACCGAGTCCCCAACACCAAGTTTGTGTCTCTTGGTCTCCCTACCTCCACTGCATACTTTTTTTCTGCAGACCGCCTCCAGAGAGCCCATTAACACCTAATTACTACAATTTTTAATGAATTTCCTATATTTTTACATTTTTAATTAAAAACCCTACACCTATCCTAACCATAGCTTAACCCTATAAATACACCCCTACCCTCTACCCTATAACCACAAAACTCTGAGCCAACTCTTTAAAATTCTCAAAAAATCTTGTGTACTTAGAAAACGAGCACGAAGCGAAGCTACGGCGAAATTCCCGGCGAATTTCCGGCGATCGTTCTAGGAACTCTCGACGACGAATCGACGCACCGGTGACTCCTCCCGTTCCACCTCCCTCTCCTTGTTGACCAAAACCCGTAAGTCCCATTTTCTATTTCTCTTTTCTATTCTAAAAATACAGATTTACAAAACCCGACGGAATCGGAATAAATCCGATTTCCGATTCGGTTTCGTCATAAAACTTCACTTCTCGTTAATACAATTATGCTTAAACTCCCTCATGTTGACTATTAAACACTAATCAACCAAATTGATCAAGTTTCATTTCATAAAATGATGGCTATTTCAATTCATCGTATTTTTCACTTAAATACCACATTGTTTCAATTATACATTTAAACCATTAAACTTGCTATACCTTTAAGTAGATCACGAGGTAACGACCTACCTCCTCACACACTCATATGCAACATAACACAATACCCTCGAGAACTTAGAATACGGAAAAACAAACATTTTCATTTAAATACCATTTACTTAATAAAACCATTTCTAAAAGATTTAATATTGATACATCTTTACAAATAAATACCACTTATTATGAAAATAGGATAAGGTTGTGGGCATTCAGTCATTTATCTAAACCTGATTTTGTGGTGTCTAGGCTAGACAAGTGAGAAAGGTAACTTTAAAAGGCCCGTCTCACGGTGATTCGTGAACGGATCCCTCCTTTCTTCACTTGTACTTACCTGGCCACAATTGGCGGTGAAGAGGCAATTTGAGGTATCTCACAACTTGTCACATTGTACCAGTTAGGAGCAGTCTAGTTGACTTAGGAGACCCTAGAACATAGAATACGGGAAAACGACACTTTTTCATATAAATACCATAATTAATAAAACCGTTTTTCCTTAATGATTAGTATTTATACAAATCTTTGCAAAGAACCGCTACAAACCATTTTGAGGAACCCATTCAGGATGGTGCAGATTATCGCACATCCTCGGGCTTAGTAGTGCGAGATGCAGACCTCCGCAAGGAGCATTCGGTCTCGAAAGATTTAAAATACGACATCTTAAGAAAACGAGATTTCTAGAATATCATATATATACTAAAATTATTTTCATATAAATATATGTATATGTAACATAAAAATACTTATTTTGAATTATTACAAATATTCCACTTTTTCTAGAAATGTCACAAGAATCATTTTACACTAAAATACCATGAATTCCATACAAACCAATATTACAAATAAATACCACTTATTATGAAAATAGGATATTTTCACTAGAAATATCACAATATAAAATCCACATTCATTACAACTCTAAAGACAATTAATAAATACTTAGGGTGTATTTTGAAAAGTATATAAAAGTATTTTTACATAAAAACCCCTCAAGTTCTATAAATTACCCTAAGGACCCTAGTGAACATAGGTTTAAGCGGGACCAATCTCTCGAGCCTCAGGGAGCCGGAGAAGTGGGGGCTTGCCTATCTAAGGTAGACAATTAATAAATGGTGTTATCAACACGGTAATCGTCTTTGAAAAAGACACAAATCCTGCCGCCCATGTGCAGCGGTTACCGATAACATCAGAAAAATCGGGACTTCTATATACTTTTCTAATTGCCTGACTCAGATTGAGTCTCTCTATAATCCAAATTGAATATGATTCAAGTAAAATCTACAATCTACAATCTACAATATCATAATTCAACATGAATCCATGAATCCATTATTCCATATATTTCAATCTATCAATCTATACAACTTGACTGGACGGAACCATGGGTATACATTCCATTTACATGATCATCCAGTTATGATTCTCCAGTTACATACATGATTCTACAGTTACATCCGTTTGCTGATATCATGGTTTCGGCAAGTCATCCAATTATACAATTCAATTTACAAAACATTACAATGCAATACAATACTATTAATACAGTAACGACACGGGGTATTGGGGTAGTTCATTCGTGAATCCAACGTAATCTCAAGAGTCCCCCTAGATCATGAATCCGTGTCTACTAACACAAGCAAGCAATCATGAGGGCCCGTGTTTCCATGCTCCTGGACTGTGGCCTGTTGAATTTGGAATACTTCGACGACGGTCGAAGTCCCGCTACTAACATATCGTTCGGGCCCATGGTTCCCTACCCCTGGGCTGTGGCCTGTTGGGTTTGAGAACACTCTTGAGATTAGTTGACATTCACCCTTGAACTTACGATAGTAACAGCATTAACATTATAACAACATAATACAACTTTAAAAGCTACACTCTCTCTTTCTTCTCTTCTACTTCTCCCTTATCTTTGGGACTTACCGAGCGATTTGTTCGCTGACGACATTCTCCTTCTTTCTTCTTTGAATTTCGTCAGGTGTTTCGGACCTTCTGGAGACAGAGACAAGCATCGAGGACTTGGACCAGATTATTGAATACCCAGAGCTCTAGCTTCATTGTACACATTTCATTCCAGTACTTTTCTTTTTCTGTCATGCCATTGTTTAGGCATTGTTTTCATCAGATGTATTTACATTTCCATGCATTGTACAGAAAGAATGTGAATAAATAAAGTTGATGTTTTATTATATCTTGTCTCTTGTGCATTTACTTTTATATTGCTTAGATACGCTTAGCGTATTTACTTCACAGTAAATACGTAGCGGACCAGTCGCGTCCCCTTCGCCGTATACCAGGATGCGGGGCGTGACAAGTTGTATAGATTGATATAGATTGAATAGATGAATTCATGTTGAATTGTAGTTTTATACTTGAATCATATTCAAGTCAGATTGATTAGATTGAGACTCAGTCTGAGTCAGACAATTAGAAAAGAAATTGAAGTCCTGAATTAGGTTTTGATGTTATCGGTAACTGCTGCACATGGACGGCAGGATTTGTGTCTTTTTCAAATATAATTACCGTATTGATAACACCGTTTGTTAGATTGTTTACCTTAGATAGGAAAGCAGCCATATTCTTCCGCTCCCTAAGGATCAAGAGACCGGTCCCGCTTAAACCTATATTTACTAGGGTCCTTATTATAATTTAGTATAATTTGAGTGGGTTTTATGTAAAAATAGTTTGATATAATTTTTAAAATACACCTTAAGCATTTAATTATCTTCTTTAAGGTTTTCATAGATTTATATTTTATAAAAGTGAAATTTCTAGTGAGTAGAACCTAGTTTTCAAAGTATATGGTATTTTATTGAAATATTGGAATTGTTTTGTATTTGGATGGTATTTTCATGTAAAGGCGATTCCTTTGATTTAGAAAACTTGGAATATTTATATAATATAATTAAAATACATATTTTTCATATACTTGTATATTTATATAAAAATAAATTTGATTTATTTTCTAGAAATCTCATTTTCCTAAAAATAGTATTAAAATTCCATCGGAATTCAAATGCTCCTTGCGGAGGTCTGAATTCCACTCTACTAGGCCCGAGGACGTGAGATAATCTGCACCATTCCGAAACGGGGTTCCCCCAAAGTGGGTTGTAGAGACGCAATTGCAAGGAATTGATTTAACACCGTTTTAAAGAAATGGTTTTACAAGTTGATGGTATTTATTTCAAATATCGTGTTATCCCATAACTATATTCTCAAATTTCCATCGTGCTATATCAAAAATGTGTGTTGTGACGAGGTAGGTCATTATCTCGTGAACTATCTACAGGTAATATAGGTATTATGTTGTTTTATGTCGAAACTAAAGTATGTGGTATTTTACCGTAAAAATACGATAAAAGTTGCAATAAAGATTCTTTTTATATGAAACTTGTTTTAATATGTTTTTTAATGTGTGTTAAACATGATATGAGAATATGGTATTTTCTTGATTAAGAAAAAATAGGGTTTTAAAGAAAAAACCAAATCGGAAGTCGGATTAACTCCGCTTCCGTCGGGTTTTAGAATTTGAAAGTTTTAGAATATGGAAAGAATGGGGAAGAGGGGAATTACTAGCTATTAGACAAGAGAAGGGAGAGGGAAAGCTAAAGAAGGGTTCGGGGCGTCGTTTCGTCGCCGGAATCTCCTTGGATCGTCGCCGGAACCTCACCCTTTTGCTAACTCCACTTGTATACTAAAGGACTTGAGAATTTGGTAGAGTTTTGATAATGAAATTCTGGTGAGGAGGGGTTAAATATGGTGTGGTATTCATAGGGAAAATTAGGGTTTTAGAGGATTAATGAATGCATTAAAATTTGTATTAAAATTTGGATTAATTGGTGTTTTATTGTTCTCTGGAAATGTGCAGAGAATACAAACAGTCTAGGGGAAGTGGGGTAGGTCAAAGGGTACAGGGGTGAAGAGATGAGGGGCATCACCGATGGTCCGACCGGCGGTATCGGTCGAAATGAACATATCGCCGGCCCTTTACTGTCGGTTTGGGTGGGGTTTGGTGCCACGCGTCCTTCTCACTTCATATACCCCAGTGCATGTGTTTGTTTAAACTGTGACTTTTCATTTTTACGTGTAGTGCACGTGCAAACCTTTGGGTTTCTAAAAGATTAAAAGAAAATAAAATAAAAAGATAATGTGTCTGATCGGATTTGAACTCGGATGCTATGTCTCAACAGCGCAAGGCTTTACCAATGAGCTACAAGCTTTTTCTTGCTGTTCAAAAGCAAATCAAACTTATAACTTGTGCTCGGGCTAAGGTATTTCTTTATGTATTTTTTTGAAAAAATTTCATACTGAAATTTAGGGTTGTTACACTTGTTAACTCCATTGTGCACATGTTTGTTTTCCTACGTCACAGCAATGCAAGAGCTTTACCAGTGAGCTACAAGTTATTTCTTGGTGTTCTTAATAAAAAATTAACTTATAAATTGTACTCAGACTTGTAAACTCCTTTCTGTATATTAAATTAAAAAATTTCGTATAGTAAATTCAGATTCGTTACAACAATAAAACCAACTATTTTAACAAACAAGTAATAAAAATTATACTAAGAATTAAAATACAATTCAAGAAAATAAAGATATAAGGTAAAATAAAACTCCCGTCTTCATTATTCTTCCACTCAAAAGCTCTCACTACATTTTAATGGAGAAAAGATGAAGAAGAGGAGGAAAATACACTAAAGTACACTAATCCTGAGGAAAGTAAAGCATGGTTGGTTTAGCACACATCTGGAGTGTATATAGGCAGAGAAACAAAACCGTAGGGCAATATTCTGAACCCGTGTACAATTACAAATCTACCCCTGAAAATTCATCGCGAGACGTTATAATAGGGCCGCGGATTTGCCGCCAATATGACCTAAATTTCACGGTTCCGCGATCATCTTGGTGAATTGGGGCGCCGTCTTTCTTGTGCTTTCTCGTGTTGCTTTCTTCTTCTATTTGAAAGGTTCAAATTTGCAAAATAGTTCCAAAATAATCTCAGATTCACAACATTCCAAAATGGAAACTATTTTTGACTTTTGGCCTTGATCTCCCTCGAGCTCCGTTTTGCCACCTTTATCCTTGTACTACCACCCTCATGCTCTGTGATTGTCCCAGACACGAATGACCATCGTTTGATCTTGTCTCTTATACTGCTAAGCGGCACCTGATGGGTGTGGATGACCTGAATCCAGATTTTATCTGTTTTCGGCAGTTGTTCTGAATTTTGCCATAATTGTAGAGATTGTGTATGATTTGCATTGTTCTGGATTGAAAACATATAACCTGTAATCATGTAGCGGTGTAAAGACTCTGAAACCATGTACAAATGTAATTTATTCAAATGTATAAAAAGGGTATTTCGGCCTGATTAGGAGTTATAAGTTATTTTTTTTAATAAAAGCAAGAAAACAATGTGTAGCTCACCGGTAGTGACATAGCCTGTGTGTTCGATTCCCTTCAGTCCCATTTATTTTTAATATTTTTCTTTTTAACTTTTCGGAAGCCCAAGAGTTGCACATGTAATACATAGAAAATCGAAAAGTTTCAAAAAAAATCAAACGAGATAAATGAGGAGTTAACACCGATTAAAACACCTGGCACGAATCTCGAGACGATTGACGCAAATCCAATCGCTGGTTTTCCCATTTGGCCCGCCACCGATGGTCCAAGTAGCCCCAATCGCCTCTATTCTTTGCCCTCTTTTGACTCCCCACTAATCCCCTGTAGTGTTTAATTTCTCTGCAATTGACCAGAAACTCTTCAAATCTCCCATTAATATCATTTTAATTCACTTTTTTGAATTCTCATACTCTCAATTTTCACTATAAATACAACACCATCTCCTAACTCTTACCCATTCTAAAATTTCCTATAAAAAATTCTCAAAATTCTCTAAGTGCAAAGTGGAGTTAAGCAAGCTAAGAGGAGTAGCGATCCAATCTCGACGACCGGAGCTTTCCCGATGCTACCGCGACGCCAAGGAGACCACATCTCTCTTCCTTACCCTCTTATTAATGCTATGTAACCAGTAAGTATCTTCTCTTTATTTTCTTTTCATCTCAAATCGTATTATAAATCATACTGACAAAATGGAGTTAACTTTAAAAATCTTTACCTTTAAATGTTTTTATCATCCTTGGTAGGTCAAGATGTCACATAATCACCCTAATATCAATTCAAATTACTATTCCCATTATTTGCCTTTTTGTGTAACCAAAATTCCATGTGAAATAATCATATAACGAACTTTTTCAGAAAAATACCATGAATTTTAGTATAACCGTTATTTCGATAACTAGCATATATACCTTTAGAAAATTCACGGGGTAACGACCTACCCTACACTCACACTTTTGATTCATAACACGATATTTAGATCTATGGTTAATTTAAAAGAATATGTTTTTTTCAAATAAATACCATCACCTTATAAAAAATACATTTTTATCGATATTTTTACTGTTGGGGTTCCTAACGCCCTGGTCGTCGACCGCGGCCATTGCGGAACGAAAATTTTTGATGTTTAGAAAACTTGGCGCTAGAAATAACTATATAGAATCGAAACCAAATATGAAACTAGCAAGCTACAAAGAGGTTAACTACTGAGATAAAAGTGTTATACCGAATGATTCATGTCCTTCGGTCTTTTACCCTCTTCTTTAGCTCCTTGAGGTTTCCTCGATCGAGCTTGGCCGCCGGTCTTCCTCCATCGAAGATGATCCATCCGAGGGATGTAGTTTATGGCTCTGGTTCCACACTAAGAATCTAGTGGAGCAACTAGGGACTCTAGGTTGCTAATCTAGAGTGCCTAGAGATGTAGTGAATTGCTCAAAGTGTGTATCTATCTCTTTTCTATCCTTAATTCTCAACACATGAGATGGTGGGGTAGAAAATGAAGAAGGAGGAGGGGGAGCTCAAGAAAGGTAAGTGAGGAAAGAGCAAGCAAATGGTGAGAATGTTTTCCAAAATGACCATACAAGAGAGAGAAAACCATGAAGCATGGTTTTGTAAAACATGTTTTTCCAAATATAATATATCAACCATACTTGAATAGTTTGCACAAATAAATTAACAATTCATTTGTCAACACTACTCAAGCATGGTTCTCACAATTCTCTCTTCTTTACCTTTACACCTCATTTCCATTTATTAAAAATAAATGGATAAACCAAAATGAGGTATCCACCTTCTAGAATGTTTTCCATATAAATACAGATTACACTCAACTGTTTATACATACTCATATTCGTATCAAAATACGAATATCCAAAGAGATAGAATACCACAGAGAACATAATACTAGAAGATGCATATCGAAATACATATACGTAAATTATTAAATCAATACTTGATTTAATAATACGGCTCAATCCCGAGCCGGCTAGTATTATCAACTGTCCGATCGAAAGTCCGGGTAACTAGTACAATGATTCGATCGGAACCCTGCACGTATCAAAATACTGCTACTATATCATTTCATCTGAGCCAGGGGAAACTCTCTGTGTGGGACTCTAAAGACTCGTCAATACGCTGGCAGTAGGTTTAATCACAAGCACGTCAGTGGCACTAGCTGTACGTAACGGCTATCCAGGTATTGAGCGAAAGGAAGGCCAACGAGAAAACTCATCCGAATCCCTACCGAGATTATCCGTGACAATCTCCATACAGTCTGGTCTGTTCGTCTAAGAGTATCGCATATCGGGTCTAGGGGTGGATAAAGTTAGACCCTTAATAATGCGATATTTCGTGTCGGTGTGAAGCCCATCACCCATTGAGAAAACTACTGATCCAAATCAGTAATTCTCGTCTACCTTGGCTAAAGATTTCTAGTGATGGCTGTTCAGTCGAAAATATTGCACATTTGATATAACATTTTCCTTACTTTTGTTAAGTACTTAAAGGTGTTTATTGTAATTATGGAACATATGAGGGTTTGTCTGTAAAATATTTATTATCATATGTTTCTACATTATAATTAACATTATGAAGGAAAATATATGCATATAAAATTTATATGATATTTTGATAATTTAAATATGCATATCATATCAAATATCCCTAATCAATATTTTTAACATATAATATCATATAAAATGGTTAGGATAATATCTCAAAAATACCAAATACTACTAACACTTTAATTTGAGATATTGTACAAATCAGGACTGGAATCCAAAAGATCCGAATCAAATCGAGATGTCGAAATCAAATCTGTCGAAATATTGAAGCAAATCATAAGATTTAGCAACAGCAGAGATTCAGGGTATTAATTTCAGAATCTAAACATCTAAATGATTTACAAACATCAAGATAAAACAGCACAAAAAATCCCAACCTCTGAAACCACCAAATCGCGGCGGAACCGCGGCCAAATAGGCCAATATGCGATGGTTCCGCGGCGGTTTTAGGGCCGTTTGAGGAGATATTTTGGGAGTTGGATCGTGACTGCATATCTTAACCTATGAAATCTAGGGATTCTAATTTCTTTGACTATAAAAAGGACCGAGGGTTTCACATTGTTGGCGATCACCTTTTACACGAAGCAAATCACCATCAAAGAACAAGAGATCCACGACATGTCCACGATTCGACGTGATAGGGCAACGTGAAAATCGACGGAGTATCTACTTCCTACGAGACAGAGATCAAGAGCAACTTCTTCTTGTAATCTAAATTCGAAGGATTTGTACTTGTAAAGTTGATTAATAAAGGTAGATCATTACTTTAATTCTTTGTATTTTTACTTTCTGCATTATGATTTTCTTCTCTATTATTTCTTCTTCTATCGCCAAGTTGCGCGAGTAATTCTCCACTTATTAGGGTTCGTAGGATTATGGTAGATCAATGGAGGATGAAATCTCTTAACTCTTTTTACGTCTTATAAAGTTTATAAACTTTAGCAAAGCAATTGTTAACGTCCTAATCGGGCACGCTATCAAATCGTTGATAGTCAAGACCGTGATTTGAGATTAGATTAACAATGGTTTTGGTAAAGGCTAGACATGAATAGAGGTCAATGTAAAGATAAGGGTTAAGAGTGGGAACCCTATTCCTTCCGAAAACCCTAATCTGCATTCACCGCTATCGATCTAGTTTTAAATCTATTAAAAGATAAAAGGAGTCATCTTTTGTATTCATCCAGGACTACTAAATCCGATGGACCCTATAAGCCTTTCTCATATAAATTGTACATCCGTATTTAATATAGATCTAGAAACCATTCTCCTTTCTTTTTTTATTTTATTCAACTCATCTAAGGAAAGATTAAAAGTTCCACGCATCCCAGTAGATGACCCGTACTTACTGCGGCTAGCTACATGCGACTCCGTATTGTTTGCGGTAATTCTACAAACACACTTTTACAATATCAATTAAATGGCGCCGTTGCCGGGGATACGTGCGTAATTTTTTTCTTGCTATTAGGGTTGAATTCTTATCCGATCCATAAAAAATTTAAAAAAAACCGCTTCTTGCATATTTAACGATTAGTGTGCGATTTTTGCGAGGATATCTGGAGTCACTGTAGCGAGGAGATAAAGTTTCAGAGGCATCAAGTAAATCCCAGAGAAGCAAGGAGGCTACTGTAGAAAAATTGTCCAATGATCCCTCCATTGCACAGCGGAACCATGGCAACAAGGTAGTTTTGGCGGCGGAACAATGGCGGAGTTGGAGATTTGTGCCACCAAATTCCTCTGGTATCTTCTACATATTTTTTTCTCTCTCCTCTGAAATCTAATAATATATTTTTCTGCAGAATTCTTTGCAAAATATCGCCGCTCAAAAATCTTTTTGCGTGTTTTGATTTTACTGGTTGTTTTTACATATTTTTAACCGGACTTTAAGGGGCAATAACCTAAATTCAGATTAGGTGGGGATTTCATCACCCTTCAAAGGCCCCACAAATCACAAAACAAGCATCCGCATCACCCTCCATTAATTAAAAAATATCTAGATCAAGACTCTAAGTACTGTCGCGCTCAATTAAAACATAGGAGGGTCGTGGGTAATCTATCACTTATTCGCATTACTTTCGTGGTTTCTAAATCAAGTGGTTACTTAATTAGGCCTGCTATTTTCGGTGATTCGTATAACAGATAGCTCCCACTTACCTGGCACTTACCTAGCCACAAAAGTGATAAAGAGGTGGTAGAGGATTGATCCTGCGGCTTGTTCTTTGGAAGTCTAGGAGCGGTCTAGTGACTTGACCTATGTGACCTTAGTTCTAGGGTTGATTGTGCATTTGTGTGTGATTTGTCTCATGTCCGACACTTTTCAAAACAAACACTTTTTAATAGTTCTCACACGCGCTGCCATGTGCGCTAAACCCGCTTAGTGCATGCTCAACTGGATACGGGATTCTAGTGCCCGTCTTGTCCGCGTTTCTGCTATCGACTCCGAAGTCGGTACTTCTTCATCTTCTTTTTCCCTTCCACCCACCACATCCGCGATGGACAATTCTCTATCCGAATTTCACACCACTATCCTGCCACCACCCGGAGGTGCGCAGAATCCATCGCGCATCTCTCTCCAAGAAAGATGCTACCCCGTGCGTGGACCCCTTCCTACTTGTCTATCTATTCCACCAGCCAATAGGGATAATTTTGAAATTAAACCCACTTCATAAAACTGTTGCCCAAATTTTACGGGCTTGAATCCGAAGACGCATACGTTTTTATAAACAAATTCAAAAACGTATGTGCAATGATAGGCACGTCACAAATTTCTGTAGATACTATGAGATTGCGTCTTCTCCCTTTTACCTTGTGCGATCTGGAAGAAAAATGTCTTTATAACACTGCCGCACATTCTATTTCCAAATGGAATGAATTCATTGTAGCATTCCTTAAGAAATTTTATCTAAATCATAAGATCGCCCCCGTTCGAAGTGAGATCAACCACTTTACCCAATTTCCTAGTGAACTATTTTGGAAATACTTTGAACGGTTTAAGGATCTTCTTCTACAATGCCCTCATCACGAAATCAATAGATGGGACCTTTGCCGTATTATATATGAGGGTATTAATCCAGCAACAAAATAGATGCCCATTTGTCAATGTCATTTCCTGTCTAAAGACGATGGTGAATCTTGGCAACATCTCTCCGAACAAACTTTACAGTAGGAAAGCGTTAGACCAATATCGTCTTGGGGAGGTATCCATCAGCTTGATCTTTCCATCGCAGTGAAAACCGAAATGGCCGCGATACAAAGAAAACTCGACGCTATAGAAAACAAATTCTCATCGGCCTCCATAAACCAAGTTACGCTCCCCAAAACCGTGTGTGGTTGCTGTTTCCGACCCATCACATTTGACGGAAGAATATCCTTTGAATCCTCCGTTTCAAGGTCAAGAACATACAGATGCTGCTTTTCAGCAATGACCTAGAAACGATCCTTATTCTTCCACATACAATCAGGGATGGAGGAATCATCCTAATTTAGCTTGGAACCAAAACCATACTCAAACTCAAAATACATTCCCAAGCCAAAATAACTATCAAGTACCTCCTCCAAAACAACAGCAACCACCACCACAGAGTCAGCACCCCTTTCAATCGCAACCTTTTCAAAATCCGGCCAACAATTCTACACCATATAATAATTCTTTCCAAACGGCCGGTACCAAAAACTCCTCTGCACTCGATCAAAGCTTGGATATGTTTATTAAACATTCTATGCAAACGATGGCTGAATTAAAGTCTTATATCCAATCGTTAGTGCAGAACATCAACTCCTACGGTGAAAGCATAAAATCGATAGAAGCACAACTTGCACAATTAAAAGCCGCAATGAGTGCGAGAGAAAGGGAAACTTTCATCTCAACCCCTACCGAATCCTGGACACTCACAAAGTCATAATGTGAGTGTCGTTACCACGTTGATATCGGGAAAAGTGCTGAACAATCAAGTGGGTGAACAGGTTGATGATGGGGAATCAATTGATGATACCCTGGCTTCTACTTCTACTCCTACTTCGTCTAGTCCTCCATCTTCTTCCGAGCCTATTCTCCGTTTTCCCCTAGGCTCGAACCCTCAGCCCATTCCCTTAAGTCAACCTAAAACGATCCCTGTTGGGGACAAAATTTGCAGCCCGGTTGACCAAGTCAAAGTCAAAGTCAACCCTAAGCCAGGTGGGCCCAAGCCCATGTCAAGTGGTCCCATGCCCAAGTTGAGCCCCGCGGCCGGCCTCCCCATGCCAAAATGAAATCATATAATAAATAATTTTTATGTGATTTTTTATGCATGAATGTAAGCAAAATGGGCATAAAGCCATTTTTTTGTAAGCCCATAGCTTATGTACAAAACGAAATAGCACATGAAATATGGGATGGGCAAAATGCCATTTTGTAAAGTCCAATGGGCTATATGTAAATGTGTAAGCCTATATAAGGCAACATCATGATGAGTAAAAAAACACTTTTCATTCCTTAAAAAATCTTGGGTTTGTATGCCTCTTCTCCTTTCTCAAGGTTCTAAACCTTCTTCTTTCCTTTGAATTAAATCAAGAGTTTTACTCTTCCTTTTCAAAAAACTAAATAGTTTTTCACCACAAAACCCATAAAGGGGAACTTAGATCACCCATCAGATCTTAAAAATAAGAGATTTTAAAATCTCATACTTCTTGTTCTTCAAGATCCGGACAAAGGAGGAAAGAGGAGACCCATCTCCAAAGATCCCATTTTGGGAAGATCAAGAGCCAAAGGGAGAAACAAAGCAGCCCCCTTTGATCATTTCTAGACATTTTCAGGAGTCTAACTCCAATCAAGATCCATTGGAGTTTAACTCCCTAAATTAATCTCTGTTAGGAGTTCAACTCCATAAGTAAAATCGGGAGCACAGCTCCCAGTGCAGGGGCCAAGTCCCTTTGCTGCTGACGCCTAGAGCCCGCGTACCAGGCACGTGGGGCGCTGGCGCTCAGCGCTCGCATGCCAGGCACGTGGTGCGCTGGCGCTCTGTGCCCGTGTGCCAGGCACGTGGTGCGCTGGCACTCTGGCGCATAGCGCCCGCGTGCCAGGCACGTGGGGCGCTGGCGCCTTCTCCCATGCATAGTATGGATGCCCTTTCCCTTTACACACACATACTCCACAACACTATTCCCATTAGAAAAAAATTTCTAATGGGGTGTTGTCCCGCACCCCGCAGGGGGCTGCTAGCCCCCTCGACCCCTGGCCCACTATCCGGGTAGCGGGACCCCCGTAAAAACTTTGCGGGGCCCCCGATATATCCAAAACCCCTTCAAAACACGACACTGCACATTGAGTTCGCATGACCAGTTTAACCCATCAATCGGAGGTTCTCTCGCTCCAAAGGCGAGGGGTAATTAACGGCAGCTTAGTCCGCGGCTGCCGGAGATTCGGATCCCCACAATCAATAACCCCTAGTCTATCCTAGGCAGGGGGAATCTGTAATGCGCCTAACAAGCGTGCGCATATTCCCATCTCAATGGGGTGACGAAAAACCCTCTACAGATTCTGGTACGCCCGGTGGGACCAATCTCTCCTCCCATATTTCGGGTTAAAAGTTCATACGAACTTAATCGATATACATATCTATATTTATACTAAAATAATGCTCTTTCATGCAGCTTTCAAAGCAATCAATTTTTAACGATGTCTCCAAAGATGAACTCAGCTCCTATCTCCTACACGATGAAGATGGACTCCAGGACAATCCTCCCGGCCAGTCTTGGGTGACAGTGGGAGGAGCCGCTGTTACAGTTCGGCTCTATTCTGTTCATGCCAGCTAATGCCATTCCTGCACCTTAAGCTCCGGTAACCGACAAACCGGCCTCGACAGGCAAGAGGCCAAATGAGGTGGTCTCGAGGGCGCCCCAACCCAAACGCAAATCCGTTTTCGAACGTCTCCCCATCGCTCCAGCTGGGGGTAAGGCCATTAACGTCAATGAAGCAATGGGGAATCTCGAGCAAGCTCCAACGGTACCCTCAAAAACTGCTCGATCGGGTGTCTTCTCTAAGCTCCCCGCAAGTGATGAAGAGACAGCTGGATATGTGGTCCACACTGTCTACAGGGTGAGCATGCGCAGCAAGAGCAAGGAAGGGGCCACCACATCTCAAATCCAATCTGATGTGAATATGGCTGCCACATTCCAAGACCGGCCTCCTCTGGAAGGTAATGAAGACCCTTCCCGTGAGGCTAATAAGCAGAGAGAGCCCTCAGTTCATGAAGAGTCAGGCTCAGAATGCGAAGATGAGCCAATCTTCCATCCCAAGAACGCAGAGTGGCAACTTCTCCAAGAGCTCCGAAAATAGCTCAGAAGCAAAGACAAGGAGATGGCCAAGTTCTACTTAAAAATTGACGACTTGAAAAACTTCGTCTTACAGCTCACGGCCCAACTTGCCTCTCAGCCTCCCAATCAGGCCTAGGGCTCTGCTCATGAACCGGGAAACGGTGTCCCGAGACAGCCGACGCCTATTCCCTCAAATCCAAAAGTGGGCAGACCGCATGAAAATCAGTCGCATCCTATCTCGGGAAATGTCTTGGCTACCGACGACAGTAGCCCGCTAACTCAAGATCAAATTATGGATTTGGTTGCCAACAAAGTCAAAACATTGGTAGCTGAAGCCGCGGCGCAAAAATATGTTAGCAGTAGCGGGAGACCATATCCTGCTCAGTATGATCTGGTAGAATTTCCCAGCGGCTATGTCATCCCTAAATTCGGTAGATTTGATTGGACAGGAAATGCAAATCAACACATTGCCCACTTCAAAGCCTCATGCGGGAATACTGGGGGCAATGATGCGCTTCTCCTCCGCCAGTTCATTAACAGCCTGACCGATGTCGCTTTCGACTGGTACGCGAGCATACCGGATGGCTCCGTCACTACTTTCGTCCAAATGGAATCTTTGTTTCGACAAAGATTCATGAGTGTCAGCGATAAAATCACCATCGCCGACCTCGTAAGGACCAAGCAAAAGAACAACGAAAGCGGCACGGATTTTATAACCTGATGGCGCAACCTCTCCGTCAAATGTGAACCGCCAATAGAGTAGGACCAATCTGTCGGTTTCCTTGTCGGAAAATCTCAACAATTGGATGACCCCGTTTCTATGTACCGCGGGTCTCAAAACATTCCAAGAGCTGATCAGGAAAGTTCAGATGCTGGAGCGCTCAAAGCAGTTGTCCTCCTCAGATTCCCAAAATAACAATAGGTCCTGGAGAAACCGAAAGGACGATAATCGCAAAGGTAGAAATTCCGACAATTCTGAATCTTTCAATGCCTCGGCTAACCGAAATAAGCAAGGGTTGAGCGGGCCTAATGCCAACCAGCTTTGAAAGCCAATGTTCGGAGAGGGAGGAGAATCTCCGCTGAAAGAGAAACTGGACAAGGTTTATTCCTTCAGAAAGGACAAAGTCCGTAAAATATTCAAAGACGCCCTAAGAAACGGTCTACAATTGCCAGAATCAAAAAGACCGCGGGAAGCGAATATGACCGACGACCCTAAATACTGCCCCTATCATAGAGTGATAGGTCATGCCATTGAGAACTGCTTCGTCTTCAAAGATTGGGTCGAAAAGCAATATAAGGCAGGAGAGATAGAACTGTCTAAAGGCGTGTTGGCAAGCAGTCAAGCTGCGACCGCCAACTTCATACAAAACAGCTGACCACATGTCATTAAACTGGGAATAACTGACCACCATGTCATTAAACTGGGAATAATCGACCTCTAAGTCGTTAAACTGGGAATGTAAAAAATGTATTAAAAAAATGTGTAAATAAAAAAAAGCCGAAATAATAGGGAAACTCGCAATAAAAATCAGCGAGTAAAATAAAAGTGAAAATAAACAGCCGAAATGATAGGGAAACTGCGGATAAATAGCCGAAATAATAGGGCAATCGCGACCTTCACGATAAGAAAAGCTGAAATGATAGAGCAATCGCGGTAAAAAAAAAGGCAAATGATGAGTCGCTCCTGGTACCATACTCCAGTGCAGCGATGCAGACGCCAACCAAATTCCAAACCCTAAATGGCGAATGATGAGTCGATCTTGATACCATATTCCAGTGCAGCGATGCAGACGCCAACCAAATTCCAAATTCCATACTTCAACGGCGAATGATGAGTCGCTCCTGGTACCATATTCGAGTACAGCGATGCAGACGCTAACATAGTCCCGAAATTTTTCCGGCCATACGGTCTGGACCATACATCCTGCAAAACCGTATACAATCCACGTGAGTAAAATGATCACAATCTCTCCCAAGTCGTACCTGCGAGACCACATTCCAAAGTCCCACCGGCGGTGAAGATTCCAAAAAAAAGGGAGGGTATGTCCACAAGCAAAATGGGCACGAATGAAAACCCGAAAGGGCTCCGTGAGTACAAACAGTAGGACTGCCGACGAGTTTGTGAAAACCCGAAAGGGCGCAAATTCGTGAAAAAAGATTAAATGCACCCGCAAAGTCCTCTCGACTTTGTGAGGAGAAAATTCATGCGTGGGATCCTTACGACTCACAAAGGAGCAACACACTTAGGAGTCCCTACGACTCCTAAGGAGAAAATACACCTACGGGATCCTTACGACCCGTAGAGAGAAAATACTTTGTGAAACCCTTATGGCTCACGAAATTGAAAAGTCTTAGGTGATAGTGACCTAAAACCTGTCTCCTAAGCCATCGCTTCCTAATAAGAAAACGCAAATGATGATTCGCTCCTGGTACCATATTCCAGTGTAGCAATACTGATGCCAAACAAAAAAACAATTCCCAAATCCTCTCATGACAGATGATGATTTGCTCCTGGTACCATATTCCAGTGTATCGATGATGATGTCAACCCAAATCAAATCAAACCAACAACCTCTGCAGCGGAATCATGCTCCGTCCTAGAATTTACCTCGTGTCGAAATCATGCTTCGCCTCGGGATATCTACCTTCCCTTCCGGAATTATGCTTCGCCTCGGAATCAAATCAACCAACCAGCTCTGCGTCAGAATCACACTTCGTCTCAGAGTCTACCCCGCGTCGAAATCAAGCTTCGCCTCGATGTATCTGCCTTCCCTGTCGGAATTATGCTTCGGCTCGGAATCAACCAGCGACCTCCTCGTCGGAATTAAGCTCCGCCTCGGAATCAAGTCGACCAACAAGCTCTGCGCCGGAATCATGCTTCATCTCAGAGTGTACTCCGCATCGAAATTATGTTTCGCCTCGGTGTATCTACCTTCCATGTCGGAATTATGCTTCGGCTCGGAATCAACCAACGACCTCCCCGTCGGAATTAAGGTCCGCCTCGGAATCAAGTCGACTAACAAGCTCTGCGTCAAAATCATGCTTCGTCTCAAAATGTACACCGTGTCGAAATCATGCTTCGCCACGGAGTATCTGCTTTCTTTGTCGGAATTATGCTTCGCCTGGGAATCAACCTCTGCATCGAAATTATGCTACGGTCCGAATGTCTGCCGCTCGTCGGAATTATGCTCCGACGCTTTGGAATCATGCTCCGCTCATCGAAATTATGCTATGATCCCTGGAATTATGCTCCGCAAATCGGAATTATGCTCCGAATCTTCGGAATGATACTCCGACCCTGGAATTATGCTCCGCAAATCGGAATGATGCTCTGATCCCAGGGAATCATGCTCCCCGAGGGATGCTCCGCCCCTGGAATGATGTTCCACCTCGAAGTTCAACTTCAAGATCCATCAATTTCATGCACATAACTCATATACATGGTGTGCATTCATTGATGGGGGCACTTTGTTGGGGTCAAAATTTGTGCCCGGTTGACCAAGTCAAAGTCAAAGTCAACCCCCAGACAGGTGGGCCCAAGCCCAGGTCAAGTGGGCCCATCCCCAAGTCGAGCCCCGCGGCCGGCCTCCCCATGCCAAAATAAAATCATGTAATAAATAATTTTTATGTAATTTTTAATGCATAAATGTAAGCAAAATGGGTATAAAGCCAATTTTTTTGTAAGCTCATGGCTTATGTGCAAAAAGAAATAGCACATGAAATATGGGATGGGCAAAATGTCATTTTGTAAAGCCCAATGGGCTATATGTAAATGTGTAAGCCTATATAAGGCAACATGATGATGAATAAAAAAACACATTTCATTCCCTCAAAAATCTAAGGTTTGTGTGTCTCTTCTCCTTCCTCAAGGTTCTAAACCTTATTCTTTCTTTTGAATTAAATCAAGAGTTTTACTCTTCCTTTTCAAAAAATAAAATAGTTTTTCACCACAAAACCCACAAAGAGGAACTTAGATCTCCCATCAGATCTTAAAAATAAGGGATTTTAAAATCTCATACTTCTTGTTCTTCAAGATCAGGCCAACAGAGGAGGAAAGAGGAGAACTGTAACAACCGAGTTCAGTTATACCAATTTTGCCCCGTATTTATTATCTGCAGTATTATATTGATTTACCTTGTTTAGGTGCGAATGGTAGTTTACTTTTACATTGCATTCGACCCGACCCGTTTGCTTGAATTGGTTGAGTTATATTTATAAATTATCCTGGCTTGTTGCATAGACACGTGCATCTAGTTTAAACTGCATATTGGCATTTCATCTAGCAACACACATTTTATCATATAACATTTTAGATCACGTAAAATAAATTAAAATTGCATTTCATAGCCTGCATGATACCCCTAACCCCGTGGTAGCGTCCGCGCATCGTGTTCTCGTCCCGTTCAGTGAAACGGACGTGTTTGGATAGCTGCGCACACGTACGTGCGTCCGTTCTTAGGGGTAGGCATTTTTGTTACGTAATCATTCATTTTAGAATTTGGAAGTTGCATATAATTTTCGTATTTTAAATCTAAATTTTTGGATCCGACCCGGGCGCATTTTTGAAATATTTTATATCCCGCTAAAATTCAATTATTTAAAATTTAAATTTAATTCTAATTTTTTTACAGTTCAAAAGATTTTCCAAAACCCATTTTAAACCTGTTAAATTTTTTTTCCTAACTAAATCAGATCCTCTCTCTCTCTTTTGTTTTCCCACGAACCAATCAAAATCCTTCTTTTTTTTAATTACCGGGCCCCACACGCCTCTCTCCCCCCTCAAAATCTTTCTCTTTCTCCTTTTCTCTCTCCCCAGCGCAACTGCCTCTCTCTCCTCTTTCTCTCTCCTCTCGCGCGCTCTCTCTCTCCTCTCGCGAACACTGTTCGCTTCTCGAGTGCGGTCACCTCCCCCGTGCTACCGTCACCTCCCTCCTTCTAATTCTCTTCTTCTTTTCTTTTTAACCCGAACCCCGACGAGAACCCATACAACAAAAACCCTAGCTTCTCAACTCCAACCAACAGCCGACAACCACATCTTCTCGTCGCCTCAAACCACCTTCCTCCTTCTCCTTCTCCTTCTTTCTTCTCCATCTTCCTCCTCTTCTTTTCTTCTAAACCCTTACATGCACACCCTCTGCGTCATCGCAGAACCCGTCACCGTCGCCTTTCCTTTGCCGCCGACCACCTCATCGCGTCACCATCATCTTCTTCTTCTTCTTCCTTCCTTTCTCCCTGCCTTCTCCCATAACAAATCCATACACCAAGAAAAACCCTAGCCGCCAAGATCCCTGCACACCCAAACCCTAGCCGGAACCACAGCCACTACCCTTCGCCGGCAACCCCTCGTCGTCGTCGCCCCTTGCCGACTTCCCTGGAATCCCAGAGCACCTAACCACAGTAAGATCTTTCCTTCTTCTTCCTTTCTATAATATTCTTTTAAAAAAAATGTGTGTTCACTGTTCTTTTGGTTCGCCGGAATCCGATCGTGCCGACGACGACCCAGCGAGCGTACCTAACCCGTGCGTTTCCCTTGTGCATTGTTTGGATTCATTCAGTGTACCGTGCGTGCGTCGCGACTTTTTCCGCCGACCTGTGACATTCCGTATACACGTTTCTTGATCTGTCGAAGCAAGTAAAACTTGCTACATGCTAATTGTATTATATTATACTTATTCAACTGGATATTGAACCTGTAGATTGAATTTAATGCCGCATGTTCCATGTTAACATTTCGATGTCCATTTATATCATTTTAGATTTATAGCTCGAAACATACCATGTTGCATTTTAGTTTACTATACATAGTACCCACATCCATATTTAAATCACATAATAATTATTTGCATAGCCCATAGTACCCCTTTAATAGTTTATACCCTATCGGACAATCGTTTGCATACATCTAGCCTAATATATATTCAATTGCATCTCTAAATTATTTAATACATATTAACATGATTTTAACATTCATATTTGATATACCGTGTTTAATTAATGTTGAAACTATCCCTTAAACCCAAACTGATAACCGTGCATCCATATGCTTTAATCTGTACTTATTTGCATACCACAGTACAATGTTCCATTTTATTGCTTCATTAGCACCTCATGCTTGTTTGTATACCCATGCTTATTTTAGTTTGATTATGAACACCCACGTGACATTTTGTGCACCTCTGGCATGACTTGACATACCATTACTTAACACGACGTGATACCGTGCACTTCCTGACTTGACATGATAACTATACACTACCTGACTTGACTTGAGGTACCATGGCTTTCGTTGTTACCTGATCTTGTTACTAATGCCAACAAACATGACCTGTTGTCCCTACGGACATGTCCTGTTGTCTATCCAGACAAACATGTACCTGCCTGATCTTGTGTTGGCATTAATTCCAGATTATTTAATACTTGACTTGAACATATATAACTTGAGGGTATGGGGAAATCAGGATTGTAACCGAACGTAACTCAAAAGGCCATCCTATTGTTTTCCGTTTTTCCGGGCGTTACGGAATACTTATTGTTTGTCGTTTTTCCGGGCGTTACGGAATACCTATTGTTTGCCATTTTTCTGGGCGTTACGGAATAATCACCGATGGGTTACGATGAGTATTACATTACTTGGTTTCGAAGAATGTAGAATAGATAACCCTGTAGCACAGTTTAGATATCACTGCACGTCACTTATACTGCCATACTCACTGTTATATATTCTTATTATATTCTTGCTCATACTCATACCTGCATGTTTTGTTACCCATGTTTATATTATTGCTTGATATTATGACGTACTGACGTCTGGGTTTTGCATGACCCAGATTCTTTACCTTCGCTACAGGCCGAGCAGGAGTACTTCAGTCAGCAGGCTGAGCAATGAGGACTTGTAGGAGTTAGTTCTTTTATTTTTCGGTATTGTTCTTTCCTGATGTGAGCCCGAATTATGGGACGTACATTCCAGTTTATTCTTGTATTGGATCTTTTGCTTCCGCATTATTTTATTCTTGACTCGTTTGATTCTGGCTTATGGACATGTATTAGATAGTTTATTATTGTTCTTGATATCTCTACAGCCGTAATGTGACTGTGGAAGGATATTTCCTATCCACAGGTAGTATGGTTGGCTATGTCACATGCCCATCTTAGCGTACTCTGGGAAGCAGGGCGTGACAAGAACCATCTCCAAAGATCCCATCTTGGAAAGATCCAGAGCCAAAGGGAGAAACAAAGCAGCCCCCTTTGATCATTTCTAGACATTTTTAGGAGTCTAACTCCATTCAAGATCCATTGGAGTTTAACTCCCTAAATTAATCTCTGTTAGGAGTTCAACTCCATAAGTCAAATCGGGAGCACAGCTGAGGTCATATTGACCCCTGTATACAATCCATGGGCACAAACAAGAAGGGAACCATATCGTCCCACCATGCTTCGTCGAAGCGAAGCCAAATCTCGACGGTTCATAGACAACCTAGAGACAATCTCGACATTCGTCGCAATATTGCAGACACAATGTTATCAAATGAAGCGAGGGAAGATCCCTAACTTCAGGGTCTCGACGTCAACATCGGCAACTTAGAGATCAACACCGGCGTTCTTCCTCCCTCCTATCGGATGCAGACGCAACATCAACAAACGGAGCCCCGAAAAAGTCCTCTAGTTCCAAATCTCGACGGTTCACAGACAGCTTAGAGACTGCCCCGGAACCATGGAAAAGTCCCCTAGTTCCAAATCTCGAAGGTTCACAGACAGCCTGAAGATCACCAACGACGTTTCTCCTTACTCCAGCAGGATGCAGATGCGACGTCAACAAATGACCCCAGGGTCAAAACATCGGAACCATGACAAAGTCCCCTAGTTCCAAATCTCGACGGTTCACAGACAGCCTAGAGATCACCAGCGGCGTTTTTTCTCACTCCAACCAGATGCAGACGTGACGTCAACAACCGACTTCAGAGTCGCAACGAAGTGGAGCTATGGCAAAGTCCCTAGTTCCAAATCTCAATGGCCATATATACGGCCCAAAGACTAACAACGGTGTGCCTTCTCATTCCAGCAGGACACAGATGCTACACCATCAATCGGAGCCACGGCAAAGTCCCCTGTTGTAAGACTCTATGGTTCACAGACAACCTGGAGTCATCGAATGACCCCGTCTCGAAATCAAGTCAACTCAAAAACCTCATTTCAGGGAAATCAACATCCTTGACGAGAGCATCTCGATTCGCGTCGACCCGCAAGGAAATCAGTGTCTTTGCAGGAAAACCTCGATTCGTCTCAACCCCAGGGAAATCAGTATCCTTGGAAAAAACCTCGATTCAGGGAAATCAGCGTCCTTGACGAGAGCATCTCGATTCGCGTCGACCCGCATAGAAATTAGTGTCTTTGCAGGAATACCTCGATCCGTCTCAACCCCAGGAAAATCAGTGTCCTTGACAAAAACCTCGATTCAGGGAAATCAGCGTCCTTGACGGGAGCATCTCGATTCACGTCGACCCGTAAGGAAATCAGTGTCTTTTCAGGAATACCTCGATTTGTCTCAACCCTAAGGAAATCAGTGTCCTTGGCAAAAACCTCGATTCAGAGAAATTAGCGTCCTTGACGAGAGCATCTCGATTCGCGTCGACCCGCAAGGAAATCAGTGTCTTTGCAGGAATACCTCGTTTCGTCTCGACCTCCAGGGAAATCAGTGTCCTTGGCAAAATCTCGATTCAGGAAATCGGCGTCCTTGACGAGAGCATCTCGATTCGTGTCGACCCGCAAGGAAATCAGTATCCTTGGCAAAAACCATGATTCAAGAAATCAGCGTCCTTGACGAGAGCATCTCGATTCGCGTCGACCTGCAAGGAAATCAGTGTCTTTGCAGGAATACCTCGATTCGTCTCAACCCTAGGGAAATCAGTGTCCTTGGCAAAAACCTCGATTCAGGGAAATCAGCGTCCTTGATGAGAGCATCTCGAATCGCGTCGACCCGCAAGGAAATCAGTGTCTTTGCAGGAATATCTCGATTCGTCTCAACCCCAGGGAAGTCAGTGTCCTTGGCAAAAACCACAATTCAGGGAAATAAGTGTCCTTGGCAAAAACCACGATTCAGGGAAATTAGCATCCTTGACGAGAGCATCTCGATTCACGTCGACCCACAGAGAAATCAGTGTCTTTGGCAAAAATCTCGATTCAGGGAAATCAGTGTCCTTGACGAGAGCATCTCGATTCGCGTTGACCCGCAAGGAAATCAGTGTCTATGCAGGAATATCTCGATTCGTCTCAACCCCAGAGAAATCAGCGTCCTTGGCAAAAACCTCGATTCAGGAAAATCAGCGTCCTTGACGAGAGCATCTAGATTCGCGTCGACCCGTAGAGAAATTAGTGTCTTTGCAGGAATACCTCGATTCGTCTCAACCCCAGGGAAATCAGTGTCCTTGGCAAAAACCTCGATTCAGGGAAATCAGCGTCTTTGACGAAAGCATCTCGATCTGCGTCGACCCGCAGAGAAATCAGTGTCTCTGCAGGAATATACGACGCCAGCGAAACGGAGCCATGGCAGAGTCCCTAGTTCCAAGTCTCGACGGCCATGTCTACAACCTGGAGACGCACAACTGCGTTTCTCCTCATTCTAGCAGGATTCGGATGCACACACAACGTCAACAAAGCGGAGCCACGACAAATTCCCCTAGTTCCAAATCTCGACGGTTCACAGACAACCTAGAGACTACCTCAGAACCATGGCAGAGTCCCTAGTTCCAAGGCTCGACAGCTACATCTACGGCTTAGAGATCAACAACAGCGTTCTTCTTCCTTCCAGCAGGATACAGGTGCAACATCAACAAATGGAGCCATGGCAAAGTCCTCTAGTTCCAAATCTCGACGTGCGTCACAATATTGTAGACACAATGTCAAAAAACGAAGCTAAGGAAAATCCCTCACTTCAGGGTCTTGACAGAAACTCAAATGAGACCTGAAAAGACTATCGGAGACCATCCCATACCAGCGCGGAGTGGTCATGACTCATCGGGGCTCCCAAACTGAGCTTAACCTCAAGTAAAAAGCGACATGGAATATCCCTAACGTTTGCTCTTTCGACGGTAATATCACCTGGAAGATTGCTTGAAGACGTCTTGTCCAGCCCCCGAAGGGATCAGAAACACGACAGTCGCAGGGCTACTCAAACAGTAAGACTGCATATCGGGGAATGCATCAGCCAACGCGACGGTACGACGGACAAAAAACCCTAGTACCACAGACCCTAACGGACCTCTGTCGTAAAGAGCAGGGGTTAACTGTAACGTTAGGACAAGTTTTCCTACCAGCCCAAGTGTGGTAAACTACAAGCTCCGAAATGAGTTCATAAACTAGAGACTCCGGGATGAGTGAATAAACTAAAAGCTCCGAAATGAGTACATAAACTACTTTGCGCCAGATCAAGACATAAAGAAACAGAAGGGTGCAGCTCATGAGCCTCAGGGTTTGGAACTATATCCCTTAAGAGTTGAGATTTGAGTCAATGATAGATGACGACGCTTGTGTCCGCTCGCTATTTTCTCAGACCAAAATTCTAAAGGTTATATACTAGTCCGAAACCAGTCATACACTATGTATTACTTTGCACTACTTAACCCACGTATATATCTACGTGGGCAAAGTAGTGTGGGGCATTTGTTCCCGCCAAAAAATTTCTGCGCAAAAGAACCCAAGGTATCAAATGGCAGCGATACGCTTAAGAATATGTGAACCAGTATTTTCCGGGTTGTATTTTGACAAACTCCCGAATGAGAAACAGCTAAATTCTGATGGTATTGAAAGTATCTTGAAACAAACTTTCGATTTGATATATTATGGGCCTCATAATTCATCCGGGATCAAAAGTATGAGCAAATGTGTTATGCACATGTGATCTAAGGAAGAAAATGCGAACCAGTATTTTCCGAGCTGTATTTTGACAAACTCCCGAATAAGAAACAGCTAAATTCTGATGGTATCGAAAGTGTCTCAAAAAATCCTTCGATTTGATATATTATGGGGCTCATAATGCATCCGGGATCAAAAGTTATGAGCAAATGTGTTATGCACGTGTAATCTAAAGTAATGCTCTACTACATGGGGAATGCATTTTTAGTCCCACATCGGGAAAAGGAGAGATCCCTTCTCTACCAATGCCAGATAATAAGAGGGGATACCTCTTAGAAAAAGGAGAGTTCAATCCTCAAAAGATTCAATTCTCAAAGGAGCTTAGTTCTCCATAGGAGCTTAGTTCTCCAAGTTATGAGCCTGCTCCTCCCCATAATGCGCATATGCGCAAGCGCCATGTGCGCTACGAGCAACGCATGTGTGCCCGCCATGCACGCACCACATGCAACGCACGTGCGCACCACATGAGAATATTCAATAATATTAAAAGGAAATTCGTTCTCCATAGGAGCCTGCTCCTCCCCATAATGCGCATATGCGCAAGCGCCATGTGCGCTACGCGCAACGCACGTGTGCCCGCCATGCGCGCACCACGTGCAACGCATGTGCGCACCACATGAGAATATTCAATAATATTAAAAGGAGATTCGTTCTCCATAGGAGGCTCCTCCTCCCCATAATGCGCATATGCGCAAGCGCCATGTGCGCTACGTGCAACGCACGTATGCCTGCCATGCACGCACCACGTGCAATGCATGTGCGCACCACATGAGAATATTCAATAATACTCAAAGGAGATTCGTTCTCCATAGGAGCTTGCTCCACCCCCCCCATAATGCGCAAACTCCATATACGCTACGTGCAAATATGTGCGCCCAACATGCGACGCACGTGCGTGAACGCAAAGAAGCCTTTTTCAGCAGCGAGAAGCTTAAGCTCCAGCCTGTTCTTTCCCCCTAATGAGTAGGACATGGTTCAAAGGGTACATCCCTCCACACCTTCGATATATGGCGTTGGAATCTCTCAGTATCGTCGGAGAGGTGGTGGGTCCCAACGACCAATGATCTTTCTTTTAAAAAAAGGAAAATAAACAAAAAAGAGATATACAGAAGCACACAGAGGAACTCCCCCATAAGCTTTGAGACCTCAAAAAAAAGAAGAGCCAAGCTCTCAAGAAAGAAGATTTTTTCTTCAAGGTAAAAGAATGATGATAAACAAAGAGATGAAATCATCTCATAATTAAAAAGAAGAATTCTCTTCTTAAAAGATCATAGATCTATAAAGACCAAAGTCTTTTATAAAGAGATCAAAAAGATCTCATCATAAAACAAAGAAGTACTTATTTCTTTCACGGATCATAGATCTATAAGACAAATTGTCTTTCTGAGATCATGAATATCTCATTATAAAGGGGGAGAGAATTATTCAATTCTCTTAGGATCACAGATCCATAAAGGCAAAGCCTTTCATCAAAAAGAGATTGAAATATCTCCTATAAACTAAGAACTTGGTTCTTAGAATCTTGAGACAAAGTCTATTATCAAAGAGAAGATAATCTTCAGAGCGCAAAGTTAACCTAATCTAAGAAGAGCCTTAGCGCTCCTAATTTAAAGTGCCTTAGTGCTCTTCATCTAGCGCAAAGCGCTGCAGTACCATAGCACTTCAAACACGGCGCACTGCGCTCATTGGCTAGCGCTAAGCGTGCCACGTGCTCCTCACGTGTGCGCTACATTACTAAAAGCGCTTTGCGCTCATTATATTGCACCAACGCCAAGCGCCTCAACGCTTCAACTGTAGCGCATCAGTGCTCTACATATAGCGCTAAGCGCATCAACGCTTTTCATTTAGCGCAAAGTGCTAAGCGCATTAGCGCTTCATATCTGGCGCCAAGCGCATTAGCGCTTTAACCATAGCGCACTGCGCTCATCGACTGGCGCTAGTGCCAAGTGCGCCACATGCTTTTATATGCGCTTGGACAAAACATAAATTGTTTTTTTATAAGCCCCAGAGCTATGATGAATGCTTAGCATTCAATAAAAGACAAACATTGTCAGAATTTAAATCAATGCTCAGCGTTGTTAAAAGGGCTAAGCCCAAACAAATGCTTAAAGCCCAAAATAAATGTTAAACATTTTAACTTGATTGGACTTAGCCCAAGACCGGCCATAAGTCCTCAATTCAGATTTAACTTAGCCCATGTGCTCATAATCTAATTAATTAATCTTAGTCCCAAATTGGACTACAGATTTCCCAATCAACATTGGTTCAAGGGTACATCTCTGAACCCCTCTGATATATGTCGTTGTAATCCTTCAACGTCTTCAGAGAGGTGATGGATCCCGACAACCATATATTCCATAGACTATGACGTCTTTAAACTGGACTGTGGGGTCCTTAAACTCACGGACTATGACATCCTTAACCTTGGACTGTGGGGTCCTTAAACTCACGGACTATGATGTCCTTAACCTTGGACTGTGTGGACCTTAAACCTACGGACTATGATGTCCTTAACCTTGATTGTGAGGTCTTTAAACTCTTGGACTATGATGTCCTTAACCTTGGACCACCATGTCCTTAAACTGGTCATCGACCACAATGTCCCTAAACTAAACAATAGAGCCCAAATGCTCTTTTGTTGGATCTAAACGATCACGTTAAGTTAATCTTAGTCTGAAATGAGTCTAACGTATCCTTAACAAACATTTAAGTTGATCTTAGTCTCAAATGAGACTAACGTATCCTTAAACCAAACCCCCAAACCCAAATCTAAGAAAATACGGATTTGGACTAATCCACGTCCTACGGGCAACAACATAAATTAGTCTCCGTATACAATCCACGGGCAACCAAAAATAAAACAAATACCCACGACACGAAGTGACCATCTGGAGAAGGAGAAAGTGGTTACCGCGATGCGGTAGCGTAATTAACTGCAGGGGCTTGCGCCTGCAGGGAAAAGCGCCCCCACAATAAAAAAACCCTCAAATGAGGAGGAATCTGACGAAGTCTGCTACATCGGCCGCATTCGTTTAAACCTTCGATATATGGTGTGATAAATCAATTTAGCATCCTCGGAGAGGTGGACGGATAGCACCAATTAGCATCTGCCCTCGAATTTCAGGCCCCGACGTCCCAACGTCCCGGTCACATCTTTCGGCGGGGAACAACACATACATACTCCACAACACTGTTCCCGTAAAAACTCTGCGGGGCCCCCAATATATCCAAAACCCCTTCAAAACACGACACTGCACATTGAGTTCGCATGACCAGTTTAACCCGTCAATCGGAGGTTCTCTCACTCCAAAGACGAGGGGTAATTAACGGAAGTTTAGTCCGCGGCTGCCGGAGATTCGGATCCCCACAATCAATAACCCCCAGCCTACCCTAGGCAGGGGGAATCTGTAATGCGCCTGACAAGCGCGCACGTATTTTCATCTCAATGGGGTGACAAAAAACACCCTACAATCCCAACTCTAATTCTGGGATCCATTCCACCTCCACAATCTTCTCCAATATTGGACCCCAACCCTTATTGATAAAGATCCTTATCCAAACAGGTTAAGAGGCAACCGACCTAGTCCCCGGATGGAGAAGATTGTGGAAATTTTTAAGCAAGTTAACATAAATATCCCTTTTCTAGATGCTATAAAAAAAGTTCTGTCTTATGCGAAAATTCTAAAGCACTTGAGCACTAGGAAAAGGAAAGTTCAAGTACCTAAAAAAGTTTTCCTTGTGAGTAATGTAAGCACTGCTTTTACAAAGCAACTACCCAAGAAATGATAGGACCCCGGGAGTCCTACAATATTGCACATCTGATATAACATTTTTCTTACTTTTGTTAAGTACTTAAAGGTGTTTATTGTAATTATGGAACATATGAGGGTTTATCTGTAAAATATTTATCATCATATGTTTCTACATTATAATTAACATTATGAAGGAAAATATATGCATATGATATTTATATGATATTTTGATAATTTAAATATGCATATCATATCAAATATCCCTAATCAATATTCTTAACATATAATATCATATAAAATGGTTAGGATAATATCTCAAAAATACCAAATACTACTAACACTTTGATTTGAGATATTGTGCAGATAAGGACTGGAATCCAAAAGATCCGAATCAAATCGAGATGTTGGAATCAAATCTATCGAAATATTCAAGGAAATCAGATTTAGCAACGGCAGAGATTCAGGGGATTAATTTCATAATCTACCAACAATTAGAGGATTTACAAATATCAAGATAAAATAGAACAAAAAATCCCAACCTCTGAAGCCACCAAACCGCGGCGGAACCACGGCCAAATAGGTCAATATGCGGCGGTCCTAAGGCCGTTTGAAGAGATATTTTGGGAGTTGGATCGTGATTGCATATCTTAACTTATGAAATCTAGGGATTCTAATTTCTATGACTATAAAAAGGACCGAGGGATTCACATTCTTGGCGATCACCTTTTATACGAAGCAAATCACCATCAAGAACAAGAGATCCACGACAGGTCCCCAATTCGACGTGATATGGCGACGTGAAAATCGACGGAGCCTCTACTTCCTACGAGGCAGAGATCAAGAGAAACTTCTTCTTGTAATCTAAATTCGAAGGATTTGTACTTGCAAAGTTGATTAATAAAGGTAGATCATTAGTTTAGTTCTTTGTATTTTTACTTTCTGCGTTATGATTTTCTTCTCTATTCTTTCTTCTTCTATCGCCAACATGCGTGAGTAATTCTCCGCTTGTTAGAGTTCGTAGGATTAGGGTAGATCAATGGATAATGAAATCTCTTAACTCTTTTTACGTCTTATAAAGTTTATCAACTTTAGCAAAGCAATTATTAACCTCCTAATCGGGCGCGCTATCAAATCGTTGATAGTCACGACCGCGATTTGAGATTAGATTAACAATGGTTTTGGTAAAGGATGGACATGAATAGAGGTCAATGTAAAGATAAGGGTTAAGAGTGGAAACCCTATTCCCTCCGAAAACCCTAATCCGCATTCACTGCTATTGATCTAGTTTTAAATCTATTAAAAGATTAAAGGAGTTATCTTTTGTATTTATCCAGGACTACTAAATCTGATGAACCCTACAAACCTTTTTCCTATAAATTTTACATCCATATTTAACATAGATCTAGAAACTACTCTTCTTTCTTTTTTTTATTTTATTCAACTCGTCTAAGGCAAGATTAAAAGTTCCACGCATCCTTGTGACGACCCATACTCACTGCGGCTAGATACACGCGACGCCGTCTTGATTGCGGTAATTCTACAAACACACTTTCACAAGATCAATCAATGGCCACCCATACACAGTGCGACATCAACCCCCAATAACGGGAGAGACGAATCTCCGACGATCCACTCACTGCCTCCATGTGGCTTGGGAATGTACCCAACCAAAACCTATTTGCACGACTCTTTTGAGCCGTGGTAGGGTAGGAATCAAAGCACAGTGGGAACTCACACGAAACAAATGACGATCTCAGGCCGACAGACTAACCTGTACTCACGTCACCTGAGAACTGCTATCTGACAATAAGTATAATACCATCTAGCATGTTCCCGGCGAGTCCGTCAAGTGTAACTCATAACCCAATGAGCACATGTATACTATTTTAGGTGACTAACTGACACCAATGGTTTGTGAGACTGGTCACCGCCCCTCTTCGGGGTCTCAAAAAGTATACACTAGTCTACTCCGGAGTATTGATGCCCAGTCTCTATACTTCCCCGACTAGGGACATTTAAGGATGTATTTATAGACCACCCAGCTCCCACGTATATGATCGCCATCATAATGCTGGTAGTCAAGAAAGAATCCTATGGTCTCTATCAACATGTAATAATGATCTGTAATACCAAATAATGCATGTACAAGATGACAAAGACAAACCAGATATAATATCCTTTCGAGTAAAACTGTTCAACCTGTATAGGTCCTCCCGCAATCATCATAATCGCCTACCAGTAACAATAAAAATTGCCTTGAGGGCACTATAGCCAATATTTACCGTCTTTTGCAATTGCACATCTTCACCCCTCGTTAGGGGACCCGCTAATGGATGGTGCGGATTATCGCACATTCTTAAGATAGTAGAGCGAGATATCGAGCTCCTCACGGATAATTCGGTCTCGAAATGATTGAAAATACGATTTAAAAGAAATACGACTTAAAAAAACAAATTAAACTTTGGAAAATTATATAAAAATTTTGAAACCGTATTTTCAATAAAAAAAAACAAATTGTAAAACTATATTTTAAAAGGAAATATTAAAATTTTAATAAACCACCACCAAGTTTTAAAAAATTGTAGTTTTCATAAAAATACCATAAACTTTTAAAAACTAGATTTTTTCACTAAAATACCACTAAAACTAAAATATATCTTCATAAAAACTCTAAATATTATAAATCACCCTTAAAGTTTATTTTTACCCAATATTAATATATTTTTCATAAAACCCCCTCGTGAAACGCAAACAATATAAATACAATGTAAACAATAATAATGAATTTTTAAGTACTCTAGATTAATATAGGTTTAAGCGGTATCATTTCTCTTGAGATCCGGAGAAAATGAGTGATTGCCTATTCAGGTTAGACAACAAATTAACGGAGTTACCAAATGACAGTTGTCTTGGAAAAAGACCCAAATCCTGTCGTCCATATGCAGCAGTTGTCCGATTTCTCCCGAACTTAAGATTTTAATAGTTAAATTCATTCACAAGAAATATCTATAACTTGAATCCAAACTGGAATCGAAACTCGAACTCGAACCCAAACTCGAACCCAAACTCGAACTCAATCTACTTGAGTACTTGACTCGACCCAAGATTGCAATTGACATGACTCGCATTCTACTTGACTTACTCGACTTTGTTCTTCAACTTTTGCAATCTATGGTTTCGATCAAGACATATTATAATCAACCTATCAAATCAACCAAGACTATCTTACAGTTATAATATATATTATACTCTGGGTGTTTGGGATAGTATTTTATGTGAATCCAATGGAGTTTCAGGAGTCCTGTATTAACATTTTTTTCCATTTACTCGATTCTCAGTCTGATCGACTCCTCCAAATCTTGGAGTCCTGATACTAACACATAAAATGGGCCCGTATTTCCTTACTCCCGAGGCCCTACTTTTGAGCTCGTGAATACTTTTAAGGCTGTGTTGACATTCACACTTAGAACTTAACGTTAACATAAAAAAACATATAGAAACTTATAAATACATATACCCATATTAAGATCTACACACTTTTACTGGTCATTTATATTATTTATGTTATTATATACTTATCACTTTTCATTCTTACCCTACCTTTGGGAATTACCGAGCGCTATTTCACTGACAGGTATTCCACCCACCTTTATTTTCTTGGAATGTTCGTCAGATACGATCGAGATGGAGGAAGTGGAGGCTACAAAAGAAGATTACGACCAGATATCTACCCGGGATTAGCTTAAATTCCTTTTTTTCTTTCAGCTTATGTATGCCACATGTTTAGGCATTTTCTTTTATTGTATTTGTTAGTTATATGTATATCCTAGAGCCATTACTATACATGCGACGTATATTGTAGTGGATTCTTGGACATATATATGGAGGACTTTCTTGCTCGACATGATCGTATGTTATCTGGTTGCACTTTATCTTAACATGTAAACTTATTGTCTCTCTATTACATGTTGATAAAGCCCTTAGGATGAGTACTTGACTACCAGGACTATGATGCAGATCATGCTAGTGGGGCAGAGGTGGTCGGTACGTACATCCTTCAAATATTCCTAGTCGTCGGAGTATCGAGACGGGACATCGATATTCCAGATTAGATTAGCGTATACGTTTCTCGCCCATATGATGGGCGATGGATGATCCCATATCCATTGGTGTTTGACATCAGAGATGGTATACGGGTGCTCAGTGGAGACTGGGTACACTGGACGGACTCGCCGAGAACTCCTAGATGGTATTATACCTATCGTCGGATAGCAATTCTCTGGTGACACTGGTACATGTTAGTCTGTCGACCCGAGATCGTCATAGAGTCTTGTGTGATTCCTACAGTGCTTTGATTTCCACCATACCATGTTCAAGAGATCGTGCAAAATGGTGGTTTTTGGGTACAGTCCCGAGTCACATGGAGGCAATGAGCGATAGGAGGGGATTCGTCTCTCCCGGTATTGGGGGTTGATGTTGCGCTATGCTCGATTGGCCATAACAGGAAATCCCTGGCCAGGGTTGCTGAGATCTACTGGTACATGTTATTCGTAGTTTCTCAAACCGTTATGAACCTCACATCTGCATGACTTATCAGGTAATTGGGGTCTGACGTTTACCACCCCCAGGCTGTGATATGCGACATATCTAACGAAGAGACTGGACTGTACGGTAGTGTTACTGATTGGATTCGTAGGAGTATGGGCATGTTTGCTTGTTGATCTTCTGAACTTAATACCCGGGTGACCGTTACGTTTAGCAGACCGCTTGTGGCCTGTGGGTGACTGATATGATCACCACCTACTGCCGGCGTATTGACGAGTCTTTAGAGTCCTACACAGAGGTTTCCTGGCTCAAGAAAAACGAAGTATGAGCATATATGTGATATGTGCAAAATCGAGATTAAAACGTGTATGTGATACCGTATTCTATTCTCACGATATGTGATATCGGTCAGTTATATGTGATATAGCCTGTAACAACCGAGTTCAGTTATACCAATTTTTGTTCCATATTTATTATATGTGGTATTTTACTGATATATCTTGTTTGAGTGCGAATGGTAGTTTACACCTTTACTTTACATTCGACCCGACACGCTTGCTTGAACTGGTTGATTTATATTTATAGACTACCCTGGGCTGTTAAATAGACGTGCATCTCATATGTACTGCGTATTAACATTTTCACCTAGCATCGCGTATTTTTACATATAACTTTTAGATCGCGTAAAATAAATTAAAATTGCATTTCATATCCTGCATGATACCCCTAACCCTGTGGTAGCGTCCGTGCATCTTGTTTTTGCCCCGTTCAGTGAAACGGACGTGTTTGGATGGCTTCGCGCACGTACGTGCGTCCGTTCTTGGGGGTATGCTTTTTTGTTACATAATCTTTCATTTTAAATTTTGGAACTTACAAATAATTTTCGTATTTCACATCCGAAATTTTGGGCCCGACCCGGGCGCATTTTGAAATATTTTGTATACCGCAAAAATTCTAATTATTTTAAATTTTTAAATTCGTTTAATATATTTTAACAGCCTAAAGATTTCTTGTACAGATAACAAAAATATTTTTAACAATTAAAATATTTTTAATTTTTTCCAACTCTTTCCACATCTTTCTATTCTCCTCTGAGCCAATCAGATCCCTTCCTTATTCTGACGCCGGGCCCCACACGTCTCTCTCTCCCCCCTTAAAATCTTTCTCTTTCTCCTTTCTCTCTCTCCCCAGCGCAACTCTCTCTCTCTCTTCTTTCTCTCTCCTCTCGCGCCTCTCTCTCATCTCGCGAATACTGTGCGTTCCTCGAGTCGCGTCACCGCCTCCCCGCTACGCTCACCTCCCTACTCAGCATCCCTATATTTTCTTCTTCCTTTTTTTTAAAACCCCGCAGCCCCCTTCTCCTTTAACCCATCGCCTTCCTCAAACCCTAACCCTAAACTCCACTACTCCATCACATCCTCAACCTCACCGAGCCTCCTCTTCCTCCTCCTCGCCATCTCCTTCTTCTCCTTTCCATTCCCGAGCCTTACCTGCACCCACAAGAACCCCCGAGAACCTATCGCCACCACCTCATCCCGTCGCCGACCACCTCTCACCGTCGCCTTCTCATTCATCTCCTTTTCTCTCCCTATCTCCTCTGTTCTCCTTCCCTGCACCAACCTTGCACCAAGAAACCAACAACAAACCCTAGCAGAAACCCTAGCACCCGAGCCATTCCCTGCAACCAAGAACCTTTCTGCCTTGCCATCGTTCTCGCCGGCGATCCCTTGCCGACGACCTCCCACTTTTGCAACCACCTCCTAGCCTTCTCCCAACCCCAGTGAGCAACTCTTCTCCTTCATTCTTCTCTTCTGCTTCTTTCTATTCTTTTTCTTGTATTTTTTTCCTTTTCTGTTTTTTTATTTAATACCTTTGTAGATCGTCGGAGCCGTGACGACGTCGACAATCCCGACGACCCAGCGAGAATACCTGACTCGTGTATTCACCTTGTGCGTTGTTTGGATTTATTTCGTGTACCGTGTGCGCGTCGCGACTTTTCCCGCCGATGTGTTATGTTCCGTATACCGTATCGCGATCCGTCGAGGCAAGTGAAACTTGCTACATGATATTCATAATATTTTATACTTAGTTGATCACATGTGAAACCTATAGACTTAATCTAGTGTCTCATGTTACATTTTAACATTCGATGTTCCATTATATCATTTTAGATTCATCAATTGAGACATACCCTGCTGCATTTTAGTTTACTATACATAGGACCCACATCCATATTTAAATCACATAATAATTATTTATATAGCCCTTAGTACCCTTTTAAATAGTGTATAACCGTTCAAACACCCGTTTGCATCCATCTCGTCTAGTATACATATTATTGCATCCATAGATCACCTGAATGTATAACATTGAAATATTAACATTCCACATTTGATATATTGTAGTTTAATTATTATTAGAACTTTAACTTTAACCCTAATCATAATTGTGCATCTATATACCTTAATCTGTACCTGATTGCATATCACATTACAATGTTCCATTTTATTGTTCCATTAGTACTCCATGCTTGTTTTGTATACCCATGCTTATGTCAGTTGATTATAAGCACCAACATGACATTTTGTGCACCCCTGACATGACTTGTTACACCTACTACTTGACATAATATGGTACCGTGCACCTCTCGACATGACTTGATACCTATATACTACCTGACTTGACCTGATGTACCATGGCTTTACCTGTTACCTGATCTTGTGACTAATGCCAACAAACATGACCTGTTGTCCTTACGGACATTTCCTGTTGTCTATCCAGACAAACCTGTACCTGCCCGATCCTGTGTTGGCATTAGCTCCAGATTATTTAATACCTGACTTGAGCACTTATAACTTGGGGGTATGTGGAAATCAATGATGAAACCTGACTTGTAACTCGACAGTTCTATACCTTTTCTGATCAGTCTTACGGGCTAGGCCAGCCCCGGGGTGATGCTGCTGACATCACTTGTCATTACCTACCACCCTTTACTGCCTTGCGGCTCGTCTCGGATTCAGCCCGAGAGTCATAGACCGTGATCCCGGGCACGCACGGGATACTATTGAGTTGCATCGATGATTCATCAAATTGATTTCAAAGACTTGAGAGTAGTTAACCTAATAGACCAGTTTAGACTACTCACTGCATACTACCTTTCACTGCCTTGATTTATACTGTTGTTACACCTGCTTTACCATTTACGATCATACTTGCATGTCTTGCTACCCTGTTTATATATTATTGCTTGATGTTATGACGCGTCGACGTCTGGGTTTTGCATGGCCCAGATTCCTTACCTTTGCTGCAGTCCGAGCAGGAGTACTTCAGTCAGCAGGCTGAGCAGTGATGACTCGTTAGTAGTTAGTTCTTTTATTTTCAGTATTTTCATTCCTGATGTGAGCCTGCATTATGGGACATACATTCCAGTTATTCTTGTATTGGATCTTTTGCTTCCGCATTATTTTATTCTTGACTCATTTTATTTGGCTTATAGACATGTGTTAGATAGTTTATTATTGTTCTTGATATCTCTACAGCCGTAATGTGACTGTGGAAGGATACTTCCTATCCACAGGTAGCATGGTTGGCCATTTCACGTGCTCATCTTAGCGTACTCTGGGAAGCGGGGCGTGACATAGCCAGGCTGTCGAATCAAGTGTTGATTCGACAAGTTGATACATTTGATATTAGTCGGTTGTATGTGATATAGCCTGATTATTAAATCAAGTGTTGATTTAATAATTTAATGTATAATTATATATTTGATATATTAACTTACATTAACTAATATTAGCTCACTTAAGAATTATTTTTCTCACTTGTGTACACTTAGTATATATATGATATATATTAATGTACATATTTTGTGTCATACTTGATGCCACATGCTGTATGGGTGTATGAGACTCACACCATGCTTATAATAATGTGAGTGTTTTGTTTATTTAAAGTAAATCAAATTAGTTGGAAATTGTCACATGGTTGAAACTTGTGGAACCATTGACCAAGTCCACTAATTTTGTTTTACTTAAAAATATTTATTAACCAAACCATTATTGTTTACCCATAGTTTATTCTCTACATGAGTTAGTGTATGACACTAACTCACCCATGGTTGCTATTCTCACTCATTATTCCATTCACACTTCATCTTCTTCCTCATCTCCAAAAAGCTTTATAGCTTAATGAAAGGTGAAGAAATATAGTGAGAAAATTATTTCTAAAGTGAGCAAAATTCCTACTTCATCAACCTCTTCTCTACTAGCCATTTAGATTGGGTTGTTTCTTCACCATGTTCATCACTTAGTGAAGAGGTAGCTTGAGTTAGTGTCTTCTCGACATAGATCATCTTCGGCCTCGAAGACTTCAAGCAAACTTGTTCATTTCAGCTTGTGGAGCCTCACTAGAGTCCGGGAAAACACTACTTGGAGCGAAGGGACTACTACACAGAGCTATTGAAGTGAAGAACCGGTCTACAAAGGTTGTATTCCTTGTTTACATAGATATAAAGATATTTACATGCTTTTTCATCTAATTCTCTAGTATAGATTCTAGCGTTAGGGTTCTTTAGCGCGCCAAAATTTTTAAAAACGGCATGGTCGATGCCTCCCGAAACCCAGCGGCCGCCTAGGGAACCCTGCAGTGGTATCAGAGCCATATTAGAGAATTAGACAATGTTGTAGCATTACGAAACTGAAACAACTCCGAAACACTCAAAATATAAACCCAGTTTCTGTCGAATTTTTCAGAGTGTCTAAATTTTTTTTAAGCAGTTGCAGAATGTTGCATGAGATGTAACATGAACACCATGTAAATTTGAGCCCTCCTCTCCGGAATATGGCCGGTCACAAGTGAAGAATTTTCGGCCTGGCCGGTTCTGTAAACTCTTCTGGGCTTCAAATTTTTATCGTGTTCCAGTCTCTGGGTTTTGGTATTTCAGGTGTTACTTATTTTTGCTAAAATTGCATGTGAGATTATCTTTGTGCAAAGGCAATTCAAAGTGTTTCATAGTCGTAATTCTAACCTCATTTCGTGTTATTTAGACGACGTCAAAAAGTTTGAACGGATATCAATAACCCATATTTTTCCTCGCTAGAAATTTTCCAAGAGTTGGATCTTTCCAAATTTAAAATCTTCAGAAAATCGTGCAAGTGTTTTCTATGGACCCTCTAGAAGAACAAAACCCTAACTCGATTCTGTGACTGTCGGAACCGCCATCAAACCCTAGGGTTTGCGGTAGTTCCGCGGCGCCATAGGTGAGGCAAGGGTTTACCCTTCTACGGTTGGTCCATAGGTGCTGTGACATGTTCTGGGTACTTTTTAAACACCGCTCAAGTGTTGAGCTCTTTAGGAAATTTTGGGTGTTTATTGATTCGATCGAAAAGTTTAACATCATCTAGCTATCTGTGATTGTGATACAATACTTGGAATCCACAAAATTTAGTTTTATGAAAACTAATTTGAATTTTATAAATCTAGCAAGTTAGTCTCATTTGATCGGTTGCCACGGGATTTTGATGTGGATCAAAAGTCCGTCGCAATTACGTAGTGTACGCGGATACTCGCCGGGTAACCTTACTAGGCAGCCACGCCCCATAGCCCCGACCAAGTGACTGTAAGAGAACCCTGTCGCCAAAAACATCCGTTTGGGTGCTCGCGACCACGGTGTTCCGCCTAAGTGCACTTCGTCGACGGCATCGGGGGTGCGTCCGTCTACTAAAGTTTCCGACAAGCATTCGATCAGGTTGTCGGGAATCTTGTTGAATTACCCGACTGCTTATTGAAAAATGTTTTCAATATCGAGACTAAAATGCGGGGTTCATAATTGTTAGGCATGTGATGTCTAAGGAATTCATTTGGTAAGGCATGAAATCCAAAGCATGTGATACATTGGGTTTATGATGTCTGAGGTGGTTGCGGATTCCAATTGTTGTGGTTTTTCACTTTCTTTTCTGCGACCGTAAGTGTAATATGTGGTGCATCGCCGGTTTCGTTGCTATATGTCAACGACAATTGGGATACGCATATTTACTTACGTTGATGACATGTGATGTTATGTGTTGCTGTGATATATTATATTGGATCATCGTGTTTTGAATAGACGGGTTTTTTTTATGTGAGATGAGAGTTTTTCATTTTCATTCATGTAAAAACTTGTATATAATATTCTTTTATTAGGGCACTTCCGGGTTGAGGATGATGTCACCATTGATGTATATTATTTACTTTTCCGCATTAGGATAGACCCAAGGAGGAGGGCACAAGTAACCGGGTTCTAGGGTCCAGTGGGAGACCATCTCAAGGAGTTGAGACCGAGTCTCCTAACTCTAGAATTGGTAGGGTTGCTTGCTGCTCTCGTAGGGGTCTAGAGATGTGGGTCTGGCTATTCATCGCGACCGTAAAATCCGTGTTTTTTATTGGTTTAATTAAAACACGGAATTCCTAGTATATCCAATATTTCATATGTGTTCTTCTGCTGCTGATATTCTGTAATGTGATCACTTGATATTCTGATATGAATGCTTATATTGTATATATGATATATAATAAATATTGATGCTTTCGTTTCTTCTGTGATGTTTAGGAAGCATAAAAGATGGGACTTCATTAATGATATTAATGAAATAAAAGAAACCTAAAGATGTTGCAGAATCTTGTTTTAAAAACTGGTAGCTCTAGTTCTTGCTTTGCATAGCGGTATTCCTTGTAGGATATTCAGCACCTTATTCGATAAGGAAAGAGCCGAGATACCTTCACCAGGAGTGACCTCTTTAGTGAAACTAGCAGATACTACAACCCACTCGGTTTGTCTTTTGATTTCTTTTTTAGTTCATGCTTTGCATAGCGGTATTTGTGAAATATCTTGCACCTCATTCGATGAGGAAAGAGCCGAGATCCCTTCACCGGGAGTGACCTCTTTAGCAAAACTAGTAAAAGCCTAAAAAACACTCCTTTTCAAAGTCACTCGATTCTACAACGATATCAAGTTCATTACGCAAAAGGTTTTCTTAAAAACCTGTCGTAGCCCTCTGTCATTTCAGATAAGTGTTATTTAGTATTCGCGCTACGGTAGTTTAGCCTCCGTCAAGGCGTAGTGTACGATAGCTGATTAGTACTTATCTGCAGCATGAGATGCGATTGGATTAGGGTATTCGTACGACGTTGTTTGGCCTCCGTCAAGGGTCGTGCGGGTGGGTCTAATTCAATCAAGAAATGAACGGATTGAACTTGATTAGCGCACTATGGGTAGTTTGACCTCCGTCAAGGTCATAGGACGCTAGGGGTAAAATATTATCGGGAATTTCAAGTGTTGAAATTTGCAATAAGATTGCATACCTTCTATGAGATAGTTGGATCCCGATACCCACTACGAGTAAAAGTTTCTCCTGTGAGAGTTTTACACATTACAATTAGCCGATCATAGTAGGTGTCTAGAAAGGTGTTAACGGGGTTACGCCCCTGGGAAAACGAGGTTTATTTTAATTAGGTCCGTGCGAAAGCACGGGGAACCTCTCTCAAAGTACTAACACTGGCTTGGCCGAAAGATTGGCGAACTTTTAGGGTGTAATTAATCCCGGCTAGTCTTACCTTTTAGGGTTTGAAGGAAGATTTGATAAAAACAGTGGGAGCCATCCTGATTAGATAAAATAATAACCAATCTAATCTTGCAAGAGCGCACGCAGAGTGTTTTCTTCTCTCTCTCTCCTGATAGCGACCATGCCACATCTTAATCAAGATAATAATATGGATGCATTGACCGAACCTGCTTATTATACTGTGCTGGGAAACGTTGGTTGCGCTCTATTTTATAATTGTTATAAGTCCGAGCAGGAAATATGGGACTATTGGTCAGATCGTATGTGATATGATCGGATTATTAAATCAAGTGTTGATTTAATATTAATGACCATTAGCTCATTTATTAAAACCTATTTCTTTATGATGTATGCATGAGTGTATGTATGTATATATTGGTATGAATGCACATATGCATGTATACATGTGTCATGGTTGATGATACATTGGTGATGGCAATGCAAGACTCACATAGAGAAATATTTATATATTTTGATTATTGAGAAAAAGAAAATGGAAATAAAATCATGGTTATAATTCTACACTCTTCTTTTGTTGACCAAAGTTAAAACCATGGTTTTATTGCCTATGGTTTTAGTTAACTCAATATCAAAATATCTAGATATTTTGTAACCATGGTTGATAGTGAGATGACTCTCTCTCTCTCTTTCTCTCTTTCTCTCTCTCTCTCTCTCTCTTGATTATTATCATTATTCTCTTTTTGAGTTCATGCTTAGCCATCTCCTCCTTCTTCTTCATCCAAGCTCTCTACCTCTTAGAAAGTGAGTGAAGAAAAATAAAGAAAAGGTTTTTAAGTGAGATTACAACCCACATCACCATTCTATGTTAGTCTAGCCCACTAGTGTAGATTGTTTGCTTCACCTTCATCTAGATCAGGTGAAGCTAGGAGCTTGTGCCAAGAAACTCTGTGGTGGATCGTCGTGGACTTCGAAGGACTCAAGTGAACCGGTTCAAACTCCAAGTTGATCCAAGGAGTCAAGGGAGGTCTACAAAGGTTGCATTTCTCCCCTCTTAGTGTTAGACACTTGATAGTATGTGATACTTGTTTTGTTACCCTAAATTTCTAGTTCGATTCATGGTTAGTTTTGTGTAGTACCCTAAATATTTTAAAGTAGCATGTTTGATGCTTGCCAAAACCTAGTTAAGATGCTAAGCAAATCCCTACAGTATTGAGATCATCGCGGTTTTCGCTCGCCATCGGGTCGAGGGCGGAAGATCAACTTTGATGGGTGGAAGAAAATTTTGACAAGTTCCCACAGACGGCGCCAACTGATGGAGGTAAAGATCTCCCTCAGATGCTGTCCTCCGTCGATCTGTAGCGAGCGTCCTTGGACGGTTGAGATTTGTTGTGGTAGTTGTTGAGTGTGTGGATCTCAATGGGTTAATGTTTGATGCCGAGCTATCTACAAAGAAGTCTCGAAATGGGTGACCACCGTAGGACCCTCCGACAATCAAGTTAGTGACGAGAAATATGAGCAGAGTATCGGTGTAGTGGAATTGAGTTACCTTACCTGAGTCATCTGAGAGAGGGGTTTTTACAGGGGTCGCATGGAGCGAGCGGATGCGAGATCCTTGCTGTCAGTTACGCCCTTACGTTACGTCCGCGTGAACGGCGGGATCCGTCTATTAATGACGGGATACGCTCATTAATGGGAGGATACGCCAGCATGGGACGCAGGACGTGGGGCGGCGGATATCTCGCTTTGGCGAGATACGCGGAGCCGTTGCGGAAGGGCTGGGGCTCTGCGTTCTCGGTTGATCGGTTAACCGGGGAGGCTTAGCTCGGCATGAGGCTCGGAGACGAGTAGGGAGGCCGAGGAAGCTCAGCTCTGCAATAGCTCAGAGACGAGTCGGGAGGCCGAGGAAGATCGGGCCTGCAATATAGCTCGGAGACGAGCAAGAAGGCAGAGGCAGCTCGCCGGACCGTTGGGAGGAAAGCCGTTGGCTGTTTTCTAGGTGAATACGGGAGATAATCTGGGAAACCTCCGATTGGTCAGGTGCAGCATCAAGACGAGGCTCCGAGGAATGTCTTCAAAGTATCGTACTTACTCCAGCCCTGTAGCCTCCGGGACACGCCATCCGCCACGTGTCATGATCTGGCGAATTCTCACTTGTGAATATCATCAAAATGGGATATGCGTAACTAATTTTTGCGCAGGCTCCTATGTTATGAAAGGAAGAAGAAGGGGAGTGGGGCCTACCGTATGGATGTGTGGTAGGGCCCTCTGCCCCACCCCTTGCCCTCTTCGTTCTCTGATTTTTTTTTACCTTCCATCAAAAAAGTTTAGGATCGAAGAACAAGTGAAAAATTTCCAGAGAGATCATATAGAGACAGATGGCGAAGATGGGATAGATGGTAAGATGTGAATGCACACGGGCATAGGAAGAAGCAGATAAAATTGAGACAGAAGTGACTAGCTTTAGATAGCTCTATATAAAGTATAGATAGATAGATAGATAGATAAAAATGTTGTTTGTTAAAACACAAAAAATGTTAAAATTAAAGAAGAAATCAGCTTTCATACTGTAATAACCAGTTCCGTTGTGAATATTTTCCGTATTTATGAGTAAATGTTTTCCCCAAAAAAATTCTATTAAAAATTCATTTTTCTTGTTCCCAATAATTTTCATTTTATTTTATATACTTTTCTATTAATCTCCTAAATATTTCCTCCAATTTTTCCTAACCGATTATTTTTAGTTTTAAACTTAAAACCCTAACCCTTTTTATTTTCCCTAATTCCTATATTTTTCCTAACCTAAACCCTAAACCAATCTATTTTTCTAAACCCCCAGCCCCGGCCCAACTCCCTGAACTAAACTCCAAATATTTTCCCTCTAGCCTACCCCAAACCCGAACCCGACCCGTTACACCCTCACCCCCTTCTTCTTCTCCCCCCATCGCCTACTTTCCCGCCTCTTTCCCCCACGACCTGTTCCTCCTCGTCCTAACGTCCTCGCACCCTTCCGCGACGTCCACGCCTCCCCCAACGCTTCCCCCGAGCCTTCGCCCTCGTCGTTCCTCTTTCCTCGCCAATAGCTCCATGCGAACCGCTCCTGCAACGCCCTTGACGACGAATTCTACTCCCCGGCGTCCTCGAGATCTCGCCCACCTCTCGCGAGATCCACTCGTCTGCCCTCCTCCCTCTCAACAGCCGACCCTCCCTCTTCACCTCTCTCTATCTCTTCCCCCTCGAAGACCCGAGCACCCACTCCCCTTCACTGCCTCCCCACTCCCTGCTCCTCACCAACCCACCATCATCGTCTCCCGCCTCGACCACCCACCACCCAACTTCCTCTTCTCATCGCTGAAGCTTCCAACTACCGCAGGCATCCTCTACTTCCGTGTTCGTATCGAATCTTATTTCTATTTATAGCCTTTGTCTCCGATGACTATGGGGACTCAGAGTGGTGCAGCGAGGGCCGAGGTCAGAGTTGACTCGGGTGAGACGAGGAATGACCAGGATGGCACGCTCGTTGCACAGGAGCAGATGGATCCGCCTTCGACAGATAGTATCGCTAGGCTTGTGGAAGAGATGCGGGACATGCGCCAGACGATGAGTTCATTGGTTGAGGCCATTCGAGCGCAGCAACAGAAGGTTGTCACCCATGTTACCCAGTTGTTCCTTATGGTCAGCACACAGCATTCGGTCACCTACATAGCACCAGTGGATGCAGCCATAGTTGACGAGACACGTCTTTCCGAGACTTTGGGAGTTCCGGAACAGTGGGGGACTCGTGCAGGTATACCAACCCAGAGATGGAGGCCTAGTCGTCGAGACAGATTTCGTGACCGTCGCGGGAGTAGCAGAGGCTTGGGACGAGGAGAGTCGATTGGCGAGATTGGCTGTTTGTTGTGTTAACTTCTTTCAGCGATTCTTTTGTTGCGCTACACGTATTTCAGTCGTGTGCCAATCGGATAGGAGATAGAGATTCGTCCGTCGTTATGATCCTTCTAGAGATGTTGGATTTGACGTTCTCCTGGGCACGGACTGGTTAGCTACATGATATGCGTCTGTGGACTGCCATGAGAAGACGGTCAGGTTGTGTTTTTCCGGCGAGTCAGTTATTGTTGTGTAGGGGGCAGTGGTGCCACCTCTCACAGCTTGAATTCAGCCTTTTTTGCTAGTCGGCTTTTGAGGAGAGGATTCTTGGCGTTCAATCATGATACCGAAGCCACAGTGGGATAGTTGGACCGGACTCCTATCGTGCGAGAGTTTTTTCGACATTGTTCCAGATGAGTCGGCAAAGCTTAGGGAGCTTAAGGATCAGCTGCAGAGTTGTTTGTTGGGGGGGCTTGTGCGTCTGAGTGTTTCGCTTCGGGGAGCTCCTATTTCTGTTTGTCAAGGAGAAAGACGGCAGTTTAAGGTTGTGTATTGATAGATCGTCAATTGAACCGGCTTACGGTGCGGATAGGTATTCTTTACCTCGCATTGACGATTTCTTCGATCAGCTCCAGAGTGCGAGACATTTTCTAAGTTTGTTTGGGATCAGGTCATCATTGTTGCGGGTTCGGAGTGATGACATTCCGAAGACTGCTTTTGCGCGTGCTACAGGCAATACGTGTTTTGGCGGTATCGATTGGACTCACCAATGCCCTAGCAGCATTCGTATATGATGAACCAGATTTTTTCAGGCCGTTCCTCGACCAGTTTATTGTTGTGTCATTGATGACATTCTTGTCTATTCTAATGTGTCGTGGGGAACAGGAGCAGCACTTGAGGATTTGTTTTGCAGATATTGGGAGAGCCCCAGCTGTTTGTTAGATTCTTGGAGTGTTCTTTCAGGCTTGAATGTGTTGACTCCTAGGTCTTATAGTTACGGGAGACGGTTTTTGTATGGTTCCGAGGAAGATCGAGGCTGTACAGCTTTGGCCCAGACTTGTGTACGGGACGGAAGTCCACAGATTTTTGGGCTTAACAGGTTTTTACCGCCGTTTCGTGCAGGATCGCTTGGTTATCGCTGCACCGTTGACTGAATTGACCAGAAAGAAGGTTCTTTTCTTTGGACTGAGGTATGCGTGCGGAGTTTTCAGCAGTTGAAGACTAAGTTAACAACTGCACCAGTTCTTTCTTTACTTTCTGGTTCGGGCTACTTTTTTATTTAACTGTGATGATTCGTGAGTGGGACTCGATTTTGCGCTGATGTGGCACTATAGAGTTATCGCTTATGCTTCCCGACAGTTGGAGGAAGTATGAGCATAATATCCCACTCATGATCTGGAGATGGCCGCGGTGGTCATGCGTTGGAGATTTGGAGACACTATTTATTCGGAGAGTCGTGTCAGATTTTCATGGATCACCAGAGCTTAATATACATCTTCCTGCAGCGGGTTTTGATTGTTGAGACCGTCTTCTGCAGATTTACAGTTCTTGTGCGATCGTTGAGTACAGCTTAAGTTCGCCTCTACTGAGGGGACAGCTTGCTCATGTCCGCGCCCATCCACTTTTTCTTAATCGCTTTCGTGAGGCACTGCTCGCCGATGCTCGTTCATCTGAGATTCTTGAGCATACTCGGCTGGGTAAAGATTCGGAGTCCTTGATTTGTGACAAAGGTATGCTACGTTTAGGGACGCATTTGTGTACCTGTTGCTGATGGGTAGACACGCAAAATCCTAGAGCAGGCACATCGGTCAGCTTTCTGTATTCATTCGAGTTCCACCAACATTTGGCGTGACTTGTGAGATAGTTACGGGTGGACCGGGATGAGGAGTGAAGTTTCGGATTTCATTTCAAGGTGTTTGTCTTGTTGTGAGCTAGAGTTGAGCATCTGAGACCGGCTGGAGAGTTGTAACCTTTAACCGTTTTCGGAGTGGGAATAGGAGCAGATCTCCATGAATGGCGTGTGGTGTCTACCTAGGTTTAGTCAGAGTGTGACTCCATTTGGGTGTTCGTTGTCCGGTTTTACTCAGTTTTCTCAGTTGTTCTTTGTTAAGTTGGTGCGTTTGCACGGAGTTCCTTCATGTGTTGTATCCAATAGAGGCACCCTGTTCTTTTGCCGCCTGGGGCAAGAGCTTCAGGAAGCCTTGGGTACTGGTTGAGCTTTAGCTCCGTTTTTCCATCCGCAGGATGATGGTTTTGTGAGAGCGGGCTATACCGACTCTGGAGGATATGCTAGTGCGTACGTACTAATTGTTGTCGGCAATTGGGATCGTCACTTGCCATTGTTAGGGTTCTCCTTCGATGGATTTTATCAGGAGACACTCCAATTGGCAAACTTTAGGTTTTGTTGTTAGGTGGTGTCGATCTCCAGTCTGTTTTTCTGACTCTGCGTAAGTAGGATTTTTAGACCACAGCTAGTCTAGAGACTTCAGAGATGATCCAGTTGGTTCAGGTCAGGATGAGGCAGCCCAGTGCAGACAGAGGTCTTATGTTGACCGTGGTGGTCGCAGACTTGAGTTCGCAGTGGGAGATCATGTATTCCTACGGATTTTCCGATGAATGACGTGTTGAGTTTTGGGAAGCTTATCCCAGGATTGTAGGTCATGTTGAGATCCTCAAGCGAGTTAGTTTCGTTGCCTTTAACTTGGCACTTCCGCCCAGATTATTTAGTATTCACCCCTTATTCCTTGTGTGGATACTTTGCAATTACCTTCATGACTTTCTCACATGATTCAGCACCGGACCATTTAATTTGGACTCGATCTTTTCGTTCACCAGAAGCCAATTGTGTTAATGGCTCGGCAGGTGGAGAAACTTCGGTCAAGGGTCTTGCCATCTTTGGAGGGTTTTTCTTGGACGTATTCGTATAGTTAGGTGATCACTTGGGAGGCTGCGAGCGAGAATTGTGAGTTTTGTACTCATCTCTCTGAAGGTACGCTTGGTGAAAATTTTAAATTCGGAGACGAATTTTTATAAGAGGGGAGATTGTAACGCCTTAGATTTCGGTTAGTGTTAGTTTAGACGTTAATGCGGGTTTACTGTAAAAAGTTTACCAATTCGGGTTCCTCACATTTTATAGCATTTAATTAATAATTTATTATTATTTGTTATGGGCATGCATGCACGTGTGCACGTAAATGTGAGGGTTTGTTTGTGCTAATTTTGTTCTTAGCAACCATGACACATAACCATTTACCTAATCTTTGCTTTAATCCTTTTGCCTTAACCTTAATTCTTAATCTTTTTCCTAGATATTTTGAGTGAGAGGAGAGGATATTTCTTTTGGTGATAAGAGGTGGTGTGAATGCATTAATGATGCATTAATGCAAGGTTACACTCACCCTCACCCTAAACCTCACCTCTTTCTCTCCCTATCTCTCTTTATCATTCATACTCTCTCATATCTCTATCTCTTTTCTTTTCCCTCATTCTCTCTTTCCCTAAACTGAACACTCTCATTTTCCATCACAAAACTATATCAAATCCTTCATAAATATCACAAAAATCACATCTTTATCTTGGATTTGCCTCTTGGATGCCTTGGAGCTTGCAAAGCTTGGATCTTTGAGTTCTTTTGGTTAGGTAATGAGCTCTTTCTGTTAATTAGGTGTTTATTGTGTAGCTTAGCTTGTTAGTTTCAGTTTAGATAGCGTTTTGTATCGTTTCGTGCAAATATCGTATTTTTAGTGCATATATGTAACATCTGTGATCTGCTGTGACCTGGAAAGTTTACTATAAAACCAAACAATATAATTGTGTTGAACCTAAGACCATAAGACTTCACCTGAAGAACGAGCTACCCTGCTCGGACCATGGCCAGCGACACTATGGCGAAATCCGGCAACCTCGGCTAGGGGTTGGATTTGGGGTTTGGGTTTTTCTGGGTAGGTGTCTGCTTTGGTTTAGGTGTGTTTGGTCTTGTTTGGTTATTGAGTTTTCTCTGTATACAAAATCTGGGATCACCTAGGTAGTTTCTTGTGTTACGTCTAAGCGCGATACGTTATATGACACGGATCATGCACTTTGTGTGGTTTTGCTCTTGAGTTGTTTTCGTCGTGTTGCTACGCACGTTAGCCACAATACGGACACTTGAGAGTAAGTTTTGTCTTGTTGCGTCGGTCTAATATAGTTTGTACGTGTTTTGGGTCTATTACTAATATACACTTGTTTTATCGTCTTATTGTTCTAGGTTCGCGGGCGGAGATTTCGGACGCTACGACGAAGGGAAAACAGATGGTTGGCTTCATTTAGCCAGGAGCATGGTGAGTAGATTTAACATCTAAAGGGGAATCGCCCGCATGGCGTTATGCGTCTGGGCTAGAAATGACTTGACTTTTCGCATATTCTATTTCATATTTAGAGTTGTGCATCCACCTTATTTCTTAGTTACTTGTTGTGCTTGGACTAGTACCCTTAGGACACTGCACATATTATTGACGGCTCATGTTGCACGAGCACTGATTGTATGCCACACACACAGTCAATAATTTCTATGTTACGTACAACACACATACCTATTAATATTGTTTACTTAGGGACATTGAGATATTGATTCATATTTCTTTATGCATTTGACATATAGTATACCTGTATACCTTGCTTGCATACTTCACTTATACCCGGAGGGTATATCACATCATTACTGATAGGTAGATACATATATCTTGCTATACCTTTATGTTTACATATGTAACTGGTTATAGCTACATGTTTACCTTTACTTGATATTATTTAGAATTGGAGAAATTAGGAACCGCGTGATATATTATATTAACTTGTTGCAGTTAATTAGCGGCTTTTCCTTTATATGCTTACATTACAGTTTTATGTTGCGTATATTTTATTCATGGATTTTCGCATTGATATATGGATTTTTCATGATGTTTTCTGGATTTGGGGACCGTGGTAGTTTCATGAAATTATGCATTATTTGAAAAACCCGGTTTCCCTTGATATGATATTTCAGCATCCACCATGAGATTTATCGGTTCTGATATATATACCCCACGCGAGGAAAGGAGGGGTTCGTGTGCGGGTGCATGGTGGGGCCCAGAGGTAATCCGGGGCAAGAATCTCGGTGAGGAGATGAGTTAGTGGGGGAACCATACCTACCGGTGACATTACCAATGACTCGGCGGTTATCGTGGGGATACCGACGGGAGTCATGTACGTATAGATACGTGGAAAGACGAGGGTCGGACCTAGGCACTCGGGTTTTTCGGATAGCATGTGATACGTACCTATCAGGGTGCCAGTCGTGGTGACAGCACCTAATAGATCACCATTTCTGTGTCGATACTTGACACGTTGTTTTCATGATATTTACTCATAAGTATATATAACAGCGGAATGGGACGCTGTTATATATATATATATATATATATATATATATATATATATATATATATATATATATTAGTGGAGTGGGACGCTAATATATATGTATACATATCAATTTATATACATCATCATATTTATTTATGCAAATATACCTAGGATATAAGAGATTCACTTGATATTGGATTTAAGACATTTGAGATTTCTTGATATTGTACATAAAGGATATATGAGACTTACTTGATTTTGTACATTCAGGATATATGAGATTTACTTGATATTGTACATTCAGGATTTGTGAGATCTATATGATATGAGAGCCAATTTTAGGGCTGATTTGAGGAATTGGGATTTGGATTGTCTTGATAAATTTTGATCCTACCACGATATCAGGATTCCGTGGAAATGACCTGTTTCACCCCATACTGCATATTTATTGTTTATGCACTGCTTCATGTATTAGTAGTACCTGGTAGAGTACCTTTCATGACCGTTGCATTTACATACCTTTATTCATATCATTTTTTCATGTATTAGCAGTACCGATATAGTACCTTACATGATTATTGCATACCGATTATCATATTATTGCTTCATGTATTAATTGTATCTGCTAGTGTACCTTCCATGACTATTGCATTCATATGACCTGTTACTGCTTTTAATCTACATATGTTAGATTCACGCTGTACGTGCATACTTGCGATTATCTGCATATATTATTTACTATTCATGAGTTGGCAACCCACCCCCGTTGTGCCATAGTTTGTATTGCAGGTTGTTCCCCAGAGTAGTCGAGGCAGGCTACATTCATCTATCTTATCATCTTTTGCTGCAGATACCGCATCGGCTCACAATGTGCAGTTTTGCTTTAGGTGGGTTTTGTGGTTATTTGTGTTGTATTGTATATTCGTTGTATCCTTGTACTCTGTATCTACTGCTTTCATGTTGATTTAGAGACTTGGTGTGAGGATGATTTTGTATGTTATTTGAAACTTGGATGTCTTTTATGCAGTTTTACTTCTATCGTCTTTTATTTCTTTACTACGGCGTCGTATATCTGTTGTGGTAGTTGTTTTCCGCCTTTGGGCGTGTATTTGCTCCCGTTTGGGGATGCTTTACTTTTATTTATGTTGTACCCATTTTTTGGGCTGATTTTTACAAAGGAGGTGCTGCCAAAATTTTAAAGGAAATAAAGTTGGACTTTTAAAGAATTTGGGTTGAGATTTCAAATGTTTTAAAACTTCTATTAATTCTGACTACTTTTGATGGTTTAGATTGCTGGGTTTTTGGCTTACTTAAATTGCGTTACGCCTGTAGACATTGCGTAGTTTAAGAGCTATCATGTGCCATTTTCGGGTCATGACAGTCAGTGTTACATAGAGGCTATATGGATAATATTTAAATCCAATCGGTTAAAGAAAACTAGTGTTTCGATCATTTACCAGAGGCAACCCTAAGTGTTTGATGTGAACTATGAACGATAACTAAATCAAATATGGCAAAAATCATAATATTTAGACCCTGATATTATTAACTAACACTCTGTAGAAATTCGGTGGCAAATTGAAGTCGTTTTCACGCATAAAGTGATGCCCTAAGGTTTATACCGAAACTTACGATTTACCGAACACTTGACACTGTTAAATTCATAATTAATTCTAGAAAAATACAATCGCAGCGTGCATGGGTTTGTTCCGAAGGGTACTGCATAACCTTTAACACGACGTGTAGTTTTACTGTTAGATATATCTTATGAACATCAAAAACAAATAACTTGCCTAACCTTGGACTGCAGTCCAGAGCAGGAACTTATCCTTGACATGCATTCGTACCCATGAAACCTTGCCGTTTAATTGCGATAATGTGTGGATCCAATTACCGTTGCATATAAAGATGTCTTATCTTTACAACGGAATTGGTTGTACTAAATTCCAGTATCTTTTGGTATTTAAATCATATTTTAAACGGGTGACATGTGCGACAGATTCCTGTCATTTCATCTTGCACCCTTTATCAGTAATCTGATCATAACTCCTAAAAAAAATGAATATTGTTGATATGTCTCCTGTACTATAAAGTTAACTCATAGCCCTACAATTAATTGAACAGTAGTGTTGCCTAATTATGCTTCCAATAGGGAGTAAAACGTGTTACGAAACGGACTTCCAGTTCAGAAATTGGATTTCCAGCAGTAAACACTTAAAATGGAATGACCATAACTAGAAAACCTAAAACTCGATTTACACGAAACTAATTTTTATGTACAGATAATTAAATATACTACCTACTCTTTTTATATCGTTTTGCTCAATTATGCACGTATGATTTTATATGATTTTTCTAATCCAACCGACACCTGTTGCTCATATGTTTTTAGCAGTGTATTTACTATATCCCCATCATGTGTATGATTGTCATACTCTTGTGAATAGTGTTCATTTGTATCGATAACCTAGTGACCGTGTTACATTACCAAGTGATAAATGTTAGTGATTGGATTGTAGCAAGTACGTCAGTGTAAAAGCGTGAATGAATAAGTGAAGCGAAGAGTACTTGTACACAATCAGCGGAACCAAATGGTTATTGCATTTTCGACGCCTATGGAACATATATAAGTGTAACTATAACTGGAATGGGACGGTTATGGAAGCACTTATATTAGTATCATAGGTAAGACGTCGAACACTGTTCATTTATCTTGGATACCAGTCAAGACATGCTTGATGGAGACCTTGTCTCCAGTTCTCGCGTAGACTTGTCATGGAGCGAGTAATATTTGGATTCATGGTCGGTGTTTGATATAGACCACGGGGTGTGGGGTAGTTTGAGTGTGAGTTTGATCAACGAAAACTCAGGAGTCCCACTGCCGTCATATATAGCGATTTCGGGAGTCGTATGGATGGTATTACCGATTATTAGCGAGCGTGATTCGGGCCCGTGTTCCTTTGCCCCTGGGGCTTACCCTTAGGTTGGGGATACTCCTGAAGTGGTTGATGCTCACACTTAGACTAACGATAGGTTTAGTTACTTGGACATTGAGACTTATATACCGATAGGTTTAGTGACATCGACATTGCATTGATTACTGATTCGATACCCGCTTTATTGTTTACATGTAACGGTTACTTCATGCTCATGTCATCACTCCATGTTTACAGTTTCATGTTCATCATCATTGCAAGTGTTTACATATGTATTTATATATATTGCTATTGTATCGCTCTGACGACCTGAGTATGCATACTCAGAGTAAGAAGTGGACTTAGCTCGGATCAGGATCAGTTGTACCTCGAGGATATTGCGCACATTTAGATCAGCGACGCCAGTGCTATCTTTCCTTGATCCCTATCTAGTTAGTTTTATATCTGTTTGATAGAAGTAATGACTGCATTTCTAATTACCTGTGCATTGATTACTGATTACCACATAATATTAGAAGCCGAAGTGTAACTACGGCAGGATATTTCCTTGATCGTAGGAGCATAGCTGGCCTTGTTACCCCTCGTATTCCGTATTTTGGGAAGCAGGGCGTGACATGGTTTTGTTGGTATCAGAGCGCCAGGTTTAGATTGAGATTACAGTTTCTGATTAGGGCTTGACAATTTAAGTCGCCCATTCGGTTTAGATTATAAACTTGCTATCCTTGACTAGAACCTCTATAGTTTGTCAAGCTACATTTTTTACTCCATCCGCTAGAGTTTTGGGTGACTTAGTAGAGTTATGTGATTGTAACTATGAACTGTAGCAAAGTTACAAGGCAGCACTTGTTAGTGTATATGCCCTAGAGGCCATTACTGTATCATACTAGTTTGTATATTACTTAATGGAAGCTTGGGATATTCACCTTGTATAAACAATCTTGCTCAATATAGTAGTATGCTACTTGGTTTGTTTCTACTTCAATGTGTACATGTGTTTATTTTAGTATATCACCTATACGCATTAGTGGAGCCCTTAGGATCTTTGCTTGATTACCAGCGTTGTGATGGCAGTCACACTAGTGGGGGCTGGGTAATCTATAAGCACATCCTTATACAGGTCCCTAGTTGCAGGACTATCGAGACAGGGCATCGATACTCCGGAGTAGACTAGCGTATGCGCTTCTCATCCCAGTGTAGGAGATGGTCTGTCCCACAGCCATCAGTACGTCGTACTGAAGATAGTATACGGGTGCTCGTTGGGTTACGAGTACACTGGACAGGACTCGTCGGGAACTGACAGGTTGGTATTATACCTATCGTCAGTTATCAGTTCCCAGGTGACATGAGTACAGCTTAGTCCGCTGACTTGACACTGGCACTTCACCTCAAGTGTGTTCCCACTGCACTTTGATCACTACCCTACCGCGGCTCAAAGGAGTCGTGCAAACAGGTAATGGTTGGGTGCAGTCCCGAAGCACTTGGAGGCGGTGACGGTTAGACAGGATTCGTCTCTCCCGGTATTGGGGGTAGACATCGCGCTGTGTCTAGGAGAGCCATTACACGAGTAGTCCCTGGCCAGGGCAAGCGAGATATACTGGTAGGCTTCCAGTGTTATCTCAGGGTGTTTTGGGCTTCACTCCGACACGACTTGTACCGCTATTAGGGGACTGACGTTTACCGCCCCCTAGGCCCGACATGCGATGTATCAGACGAACAGACCGGACTGTACGGAGACTGTCGCATTCAGACTCAGTAAGAGTTCAGATGGGGTTCACCTCGTCAGCCTTCTTATCGGCATCTACCTGGAGACCGTTACGCACAGCTAGTGCCGCTTGCGTTCTGTGGTTAAACCCACTGCCAGCGCAGTGTCGAGTCTTTAGAGTCCCACACAGAGGGCTATTCGCCTCTGGGCAGAACAGAGTAGAGGTCGCATGGTTTTGCGACAGGGTTCGTTCTCATCCGCACACTTGTGCACGTTTGGAGTCCGGACGGATATTACTAGTAGGCTCTGGTTTGAGCCAGATACTGGTATACGCTTTGGGGTTGATTTTATCTCATGGTATTCATGTTCCTCGGAACAAGAATGCGGGTGTGTATGCACAGTTGATTGAGGCGGAGGAAGAGGATTTTCATTAGGGTTTCGGAACGGGTGCGTTTGCACAGTTGACAGTCGTCTTTTTCCAAACCCTAATGGAATTATGATATATCAATTAATAATATATAATTAAATGAAATTGTGTCATGGTTGGGTTTTTGTTGACTTGTTGACCATGGTTGACTTGTTGACCATGGTTGAAGGTTTGACCATCATCATTACTTTGCAAAGATGCTCTTTGATTCTAGCAAAATTCATTTAAAGAATGTAATGATAATGGTCATTCCAAACCATCCATCAGCTATTTCATTTTCTTATTATTGTTAATTGATAATTCTTTTTCTTTTGTGATATGGTTGTAGAATGAGAAAAAGAGCTCATTCTATCATAACATTTCTCTCTCCTCACTTGTTCTTCTTCCTCCTCTAGTTCAAGGAGAATCCTTCTCATGAGTTGAGAATCCCTATCCTTGAGATAAAAACACCCCAAAGACACTCTCTACTCACTCTAGAGTTAAAGGTTTAGCAAGCCGAAGATTCTAGTTCTCTCAAAGTTCGAGAAAGAGCCCGAAGGTTGAACCCTCAGGTGGATCCATCTTTGACGGAAGAAGGCAACGAGGAAAGCACCATCAACCCCTACAAAGGTTTCAAGAAGAAGGAGTTCAAGTTAGGTATAACCTCCTTTCCGAGTAGCTAACTCTCTTTAGCATGTTTGCTAGTTTTAGTTTAGGAAAATATCCCGACTTTGTTAGTCCATGTTGCCCCATGCGCTAAAAATTTGATTTTTATACCGTTTCCGCCTCCCCGCAAGAACCGGGGGTCGCAACGTGGACTTACAGCACTCTGCTTGAGTGACTAGGAGTTCTACAAATTGATTTCCCTTCGATTGAATTTCACCTCACCACATATTCTTGCTACGTTGTCAATTTTATATCTTATTATGATTCTTATACATTGTACTTTATGTCGTCCTAAAATTTGTTGTTTCAGGAACATGGCTTCTAACGACTCTTCTTCCATCTCCACACCCCAGAGTAAGACCGTCGAGATTTTGGGTGTACTGCAAGGCTTAACGAAAGCCCAGAAGCGAACAAACAATCTCTTAGCTGAAGGACTAAGAAGGCAAATGGCTTAAGCACCAGGAGGAGCCCCCAATCGTAGAGGAATCCCTATTAAACAAAAAGGTGGCGTGCCGATGAAGCGCTCATTTGTTACTCAGCATCAGAAGCAGCGGAGAGCCCAACGTTGTGGTTATTGCAAGAGGCAAGGACACTTTCAGAGGGACTGTCGCCAGGCCAAAGAGCGGTGCTTGATTTGTGGATCCGAAGAATATCTTGTCAATGGTTGCCCTAAAAGGAAGGAGCTACAAGGTGGAGATTCGTCAACGCCCTCCAAATCTGCTTGAGAGACTTGGTTGTTTTCGTACTTTAATTTTGAGGACGGCACGGACCCAACACATAATTCAGACTTGCTTTACGAGATTGCAGAGATTTAGATATCGACGCAGTTATCACCTTTCCTTCTTTCAATAAAAAAAACCTTGTTATTTTATTTAATAATCATTTCCTTTCGTCTAAACCTTGTATTTGTTGAACTCCTTGGTTTAAATGAAGAAAAAAAATGTGTGGGTTGTGATTTATATTTTTCCCTCCCAATAATTTCTTTCCCTTCTTGAGTCTTATCCTAACCTTGAACCTTGTGCTAACCTGACCCCAGTTTTGTGGACTATAGACTAGCGCCGCATTTCCGACTTCTTTTCAATTTGGCCGTATCTTACTGTAATCCATGTCCTGGCTAGTCTCTTATATATTACTAGTATTATTTTCCTATTACTGTATTTACATTCAGTGATGTTTGTTATTCGAAATTTAGTTTTCTCTATTTTGTGTTTTTTTCCAAAATTTTTTTGGAAAAAATTTTGGAACTTTAGTGGCCGTCCAGATCACTATTATGCCCGCCTTACAAACAACTGTTGGCTCGCCTTTGAGCCTCCTGCATGATGGGCCTCCCCGGCCCTCCCGACTCGCCTCTGAGCTATCACAGAACCAAGATGCCTCGGCCTCCCGCTCGTTCCCGAGCATCCCGCGGAGCTTATCTTCCTCGGTCTCACCGACCAACCCACAGCACCGATCACAGGCGCTACCGCACGGCTCCGCAAATCTCGTCTGGCACGAGATATCCACCACACATGATCCCGCGTTCCATGCCGTCACGATCCCCCATTAACGAGCATATATTGTCATTAATGGGGAATCTCGCCTATCACGCGGGCGTATCGCCAGGGGCGTAACGGCCGGCATGAATCTCGCGCCCGCCTGCCCATTGCTGCCACTATATAAACCCCTCTCCCAGACAACTCAGGCAAGCCAATCTTACTGTCACGACCCGAAAATATTGTTCGTGACCGGCACTTAAACCACGCAACATCCAAAGGCGTAACGCGATTCAAGTAAGCCGAAGCCCAGAAATCTAAACCCTTTTAAGAAAATAGAAGAGGTGAAGTTTTGAAATAAAGGTATGATGAAAATCAAATCATTTTCTTAAATGCATAAATAGTGGAACATGAAAAATGCAAGTGGATTTTAGTAGTTGAAAAACATTTTTCGTCTTTTAAAAATTTGGGCAGCACCTCCTTTGTATATTTTGATCCAAAACCACAAATACATGATAATATAAAAGGCATCCCCAAGCGGGAGCTAGCTCTTCGCCAATCGGCGGAATCACAACCACGCAAGATAGAATATAAGTATACGACGCCCAACGGCGAAGATCAACACAAAAGATAAAGAATAAAGCAAGACATCAACCCACTAAGCAAATATAAACCCTCACTCTAAGTCTCGCAACCACAAGTCTCACTGAGTCATACTGTATATACAAATACTAGTTTATGATTGATGGAGTTGATTAGATACAACAGGAAATATAAATACAAGAGTGGTACGATCCAATATGTACCACCTACCAAAGCAAAACACCCGAATGTAAGTTGTGTGCCGGTGATGCCGCTACTAAATCTATACGGTCAACCTGCAAAAACTGTGGCACAACGGGGGTGAGTAGCCAACTTGTGAGTAGAAAACATCATCAGGTAGAAATCGAATAAAATAACGATTCCTAGGTCAACTATATCATAAAGGCAATACTATAATATTTAGGGTGACCGTACCTGCATATGTGCCAACAATATACTCAATGCCTATATGCATGTGGATATCATCCAACCATATAATCAATGCCTGTATGCATGTGGATCTCATCCACATGTCCACCAATGACACAACAACAGCATGCATGTAAATATCATGAAAGCATATGCATGTAAATATGTTGATATAAATCAACATGTGTCCATCAATGACACATCAAAATCATAGAAGTTGAGTGTCCAATATCGACACTTGAAACATCATGACACCCGTGTCCAGCATCGACACGTATATGCTCATATCTCGGGCTCTGTCAGTCCGGATCGGCCCACAGGTTCCGTCTGTCCGGATCGGCCATTGGGCTCCGGCAGAACGGATCGGCCCATATCCATCTCTCGATTCCGGTCGGTATCCTCCGGATAACCGCCAGGTCCAACCAATCACCGGTAGGTAGTGCCCTCCCTGCCAGGCTCATTGTCTATACCACAAAAACCATTTCTCACCCCGGGGAACCATACCGGGTCCACCATGAACCCGCAAACGGATCATCTAACTCCTCGAATCGGGTTTCACATATCACACGTCTCAGAACCGAGAAAATGCATGGTGGGCGCACTGAAATATCATATTAAGAGAAACCAGGTTTTTAAAACAATACATACTTTCTTTTGAAATAACCACGGTTCTCAAATCCAGAAATCTCATGTAAACAGCATATCTCAATGCGTATAATCGTAAAGCATGATGTATGCGACATATAACGGAATGTAAGCATATCCGTATATCATGCAATATGGAACAGTGATGTGAGTATGTGCATATCATCATAATGTGAACATAGCAATATAATAGCATGATGTAACAATTCTACTGTGTGAGTGACATAGCAATTATCGATGATGAAGTGTGTGAGCCGGCCAATCTGTGTAAGTGTAACATACGCATCATCGATAATGGTGTAAGTGTACAGCACAGGTGTATGTAATGCAATAAGAATGACATGAACGTAGCATAAGTAAATCGTAAGCTCAATGCTGAAGGTATACGTATCTATAACATAACCGAGTCGGTAAGTCTATCAATCGACATCCAGTCTCACAACATCACGTACGGTATAATCCATCGTACGGTATTCTCTAGTCAAGGGTACGGATCAATTATCATAAAACTCATCACGTACGGTAAATCATCATACGACGACATTAGACCATTAAGGATCCTATCAACCTATAAGACAAATGAGGGTACGGACCTAACGTCTCGTACGGCATATCACTCATGATTCACAACATTATATATATCTATATACCTATATCCCAGGTCGCATCCGCAACAATCTTATATCAGGGGACCGGCAAAGGTATCAATCCTCTCATATCGACCCGCATTCGTATACCGACATATCAATCAAGTCATCATATCACATCGTATATTCTTTTCATCACATTTATATCCCACATCAAGTCATTTACATATATATATATATATATATATATATATATATCCTATCTTATAAATCCCATGTCATGCTACTCTAAATTTCATACTTATTCTCGTGCACTACCTATATCTATGAGTCGTGATTCACATTCACTTTTCATATCCTTATATATCAATTCGAGACATTATTTCTATCGTATCATGTCAAAGCGTCTTATCCCTATAGCTTTCATATCATATCTCGATATATATATATATATATATATATATATATATATATATATATATTCAATCGTTCATATCATCTCTAACTATCTTTTAACCCTATCCATAGTTTTCTAATATAGGTTTCCCTAACCATATTCTATATATTGGTTTCCATCAAAGTTTACGGGGGTGCAAGACGTCATCCACCCGACTTCCCACGTAGATATAAATCTACTCACCTGCGGAACTCCTCGTTCAGCCGTAGTCAATGTGCTTCGTCGTCTCAAAATCCACACGAGGGTATCTACAATCAATACACAATCGCAAATGCTATTAACATCAAGTTCGGAAAACCAATACGGCACACGGTGCACTCATAAGTTAAAACTTATAGCCTATGCATGCAAAACAATCAAACAACTCTCGTCGTTGACGTACAAACATCCAACGACCCAATACAATATCAAATACTAAAACCAAGAATTCCAAAATATGGAACATAACCCCAAACCAAAACAGCAACTCAAGAAATCACTCCCAGATTTCATTTCAGATAAAATGGAGCTAAACTAGCAATGCAGTGGGGTTGTATAGGGGATAAGTGAGCTACAGAACCAACCTAGACACCGAATACCAAAATGAGGCCGACCACATGCTCTGGAAATCCGACCAGCTCGGCCTATTCTGCTCTGTTCTGGTCCATCTTCTCAGGATGGTCTCCTATTGGTCTAACTAGGTCTCTGGAGTTGCTGGTTTTTCTCAGAAACGTCCCAGATCATCACAGATTCCCTGTAGGCACACTAAACTTCAAAAACTGACACGAGTAGATTCCTAAGTCCGTATTCTCTGTTTTTGGGCATAAAATCCACACTATGGTCTTGTAAACAGCCACTAGACATCACCAAATCCACACATTCACCCAAACCCTCTCTTGGGATTTTTAACTTCACCATTTCACACTTAATCAACTTCTAAACTAAACTAGAATGCAAGAAACTAAAAACTAAACTAAATGAAAGGAATTATACCTCATTTGAGCAACTCAAGAAAAACCCTAGCATCTCAAAGTCTCCAAAATCCAACTTAGATTGGTCCAATGTGTTGAGAATGAAGAGGGGATCATTTTTAATGAAGAGAGTATAGGGTTTGGATGAAGATTTTGAGATGATACTTGGGGATGGAGGTGGAGGGAAAGCTTGGGGATGGAGGAGTTGAAGGAAAATAATGGAAGAGCATGAAAGAATGGCAGCCCCCCCTCTCTTATTCTCACTCTTACTTACCCTCACTCTCTCAATAATTCACTCTTTTGTCTTTTAGCTTCTCTTTTCTCTTTTTCTCACAATAATACCCATAACACCAATAAAATAACACAAATGCAACAACATGCAACAAAATGCAACATGACATGGTGCACTAGCCATGGAAAAATATAGAAACACGGATTTGGCTTAATCGCGATTAGTAGTGCACTAGTTGGGTTAAATTTTAAACTTCATATAATTAATTATAAAAAAATGCCAAATCTAATAAATATATTTTTAAATGAATTAATCATTTTAATCTCCAATTATTTCACAGTTGTTCCACTCCGAATGGCGGCCAAGACAGGGACGTCTTGCCTGAGATTCGGGGCAGATGCTAATTGGTGCTATCCGTCTACCTCTCCGAAGATGCCAAGTTGATTTATGACACCATGTATCGAAGGTTTAAACGGATGCGTCCGATGTAGCAGATTTCGTCAGATTCCCCCTCGCTTGAGGGGTTTTTGATTGTGGGGACGCTCTTCCCTGCAGGCGCAAGCCCCTGCAGTTAATTACGCTACCACATTGCGGTAACAACTTTCTCCTTCTCCATATGATCACTTCGTGTCGTGTGTGTTTGTTTTGTATTTGGTTGCCCGTGGATTGTATACGGAGACTGAGTTATGTCGTCGCCCGTAGGGCGTGGACTAGTCCAAATCCATATCTCTCTTAGATTTGGATTTGGGGGTTGTGTTTAAGGATACGTTAGCCTCATTTGAGACTAAGATCGACTTAAATATTTGTTAAGGATACGTTAGTCTAGTTTTTAGACTAAGATCAACTTAACGAGATCGTTTAGATCCAACAAGAGAGCAATTAAGGGAGCCCTGTTGTTTAGTTTAGTGGCATTGCGGTCAATAGGTAGTTTAAGGACATTGTGGTCCAATGTTAGTTTTAAGACATTGCGGTCAAGGTTAAGGACGTCATAGTCCGTGGATTTAAGGACTCCACAGTCCGGCATTAGTTTTAAGAAATCACGGTCAAGGTTAAGGACGTCATAGTCCGTTGTTAGTTTTAAGACATTCCGGTCAAGGTTAAGGACCTCATAGTCCATGAGTTTAAGGACCCCACAGTCCGGCGTTAGTTTTAAGACATCACGGTCAAGGTTAAGGACCTCATAGTCCATGAGTTTAAGGACCCCACAGTTCGTATCAATGTGTGGTCATCGGGACCCGTCACCTCTTTGAAGACGTTGAGGAATTACAACGCCAAGTATCAAAGGAGTGAAGAGATGTACCTTTAAACCAAGGTAGATTAAATGATCGTTGGCCCAATTTGGAACCAAGATCAATTGATTATATTATGAGCCTATTAGCCCAGTTAAGTTTGGAATTGAGGACTTATGTCCAGCTTGGGCTAAGTCCAATCATGTTTGGAATATTGGCCCTCTGTTGGCCCATTGAAGGGGAGGCTTTGCCTCTAGAAACTTAGCCATTTGGGCTAAAGCTAGTGTTAAACACTAAAGACCAACAGTGTTCAATACTGGGAATAAGATTAGCAAGTTAGTGTTAAACACTAAAAGATAATCAGTGTTAAACACTGGGAACAGAGTTTTCGAATTAGTGTTAAACACTAAGAAAATCAGTGTTAAACACTGGGAACAAAGTTTTCAAATTAGTGTTAAACACTAAGAAAATCAGTGTTAAAAACTGCAGATAGATTTTTCCAATTAGTGTTAAACACTAAGGAGAGAGGGGTCACGTGTGGACACGTGAGAGCGCCTTGATTCCCTCTATTTTGTTCTGTCAAAAGTATTGAATACTTTGAAGTATCACGTGCTGTCACGTGATGAGAATTTGGGCGTTTGTCTGTTAGAGCTTCAGCCAAGGGGTCACGTGGTAGCACGTGAGAGCGCCCCACTGCTTCTTTTCTTTTGTTCTACAGATAAGTGTTTAACACTTTTAATTCTGAAAGCCATCACGTGTGGGCACGTGATGGGGGCTCACGCTTTGATCTGTTAGAATGCTCATTAGGGGTCACGTGGTGACACGTGAGGGCGCCCCACTGCTTCTTTTCTTTTGCTTTTTCTTTGTGCACTTTGGGGGTCACGTGGAGCACGTGAGGTGTTGCCTCAAAGTTCTTTTTTGTGGATCTTTACAAGGGTCACGTGGTAGCACGTGACTCTGGTTCTTTGCATGTTTTAAAGATCTGTTCATCTTTTAAGAATTAAATTCTTCATAGGGTTAAACCCTAACAATAAATTTTAGAGGAATTAAATTCCTGTGATTTTGAGAGAATTAAGTTCTCAATTAGGGTTAAACCCTAGTTCTGTCCATTCTGAAGGAATTAAATTCCTAGGGTCAAACCCTAATTTTATCTCAAAGGAATTAAATTCCTGTAATTCTGTGAGAATTAAATTCTCAAAACTAAGTTCCTCCTCTATGTTTTAGATCTGCATGGCAGGATCTCAACCCAATGAGAATTAAATTCTCAATTCATGGGGAGATGTGCACTTTGCAGATCCTCCACCAGAGAAAGAACTAAGTTCTTTTCTTTATATAAGAGTTAAACTCTTTTGAGAATTAAATTCTCTTTTGAAGGCTCCCTTTTCTTTTTTTACCTAAGGTTTTTCTTTTGCAGAGAATCAAATTCTTCCATCTGAATTTTATGTCTCCCCCCCCAAAAAAAAGGTTCCTCTCTTCTTTTCTTGGCTCCTATTTATAGGAGAAGGAAAAGAATCAATCTGTTTGGTAAATCTCTCATTGAGAGATTTGATTTGTTCATTGAAAGATTTGATTTATCTTCATCATTAATCTGGGCCTTTAGATTATTAGGCGAATTTTATTCACCATTGGATTTTAAATCCAAAGATATCTCTTTGTTATTTCGCTTAGATTTAGGGGGAAATCTTTCCAAGTCCAAGATTTTTCCATAAATTGGTGATATTTAATCACCTTTAGATTTTTAATCCAACGGTTTCAGATAATACTTTTTCATTTTGGAATGATTTGAAAGATCTTCCCTCAGAATTTAATTCTGTCAAAGAATAAGTCTTTTAAAGCCGATCACGTGTGGCCACGTGACCCCTGGTCACGTGTAGACACAAGACCCCTGGAATGGGCTTCTCTTCTTCTGCGCTCTATTCTCTGGCCGCTGCTTAACCATCACGTGCCAACACGTGACCACTGGTCACGTGTGAGCACGTGATACCTCTTCTAAAGCTTCTTCTTGACTTTTAATTAGAGGACAAATATGCTCTGTGCCGCTGCTTAACCATCACGTGCCAACACGTGACCATTGGTCACGTGTGAGCACGTGATGCCTCTGAATATTTTCCTGATTTTTAATCAGGGAACAAATGCCCCCACAGCGTTGTTCTCACGTGTCTGCATGTGAGTGCAACGCTGTCACTTTTGTGACCGTCGGATCTGTCTTGGGAGTAGGGTAGATGAAACGTTTTCCATCCATCCTATAAATGCCCATGTCCTTTCAGAAGAGCCTCCACTTTTGCTCATCTTCTTCCATTGAGAACTTTTCCCTTGAGAATTTAATTCTCGTTCCTCAGAACTTAGTTCTCTGCTTCAAACTTTTCAGAGTTTAACTCTGTTTGAGAGACCCTTTCTTCAGGTAACGATGATTGAAGAACCCTTATGTATACTTTTTCCAAAAACTCTCTGGATTTTAAATCCACACCAAGGGTTTCACCCCTTTTAACTTGAACCCATTTTTTTCAAATTTATCAACGAAAATAGAAAACCATTTAATCTTCGAACAGTAGATCTCTTAGGGTTCATTTGATCTTTTGGGAGATAATGAGATCCGTTGCTTTTTCCAAGGAATTTAATTCCGTTTAAAGAAAATGCTTCTGGGAATTTAATTTCCTTCTCTTAATAAGGAATTTAATTCTCATGAAGAACTCAGTTCTTCCTATGGAGGCTTCTTAGGGTTTTCTTGCCCTAGATTGTCCTTCTGTAATCAATGAAGAAGAAACTTGCAATGATGTCTCCTGTGGGAATTTAATTACCTTGATCCTGTTTGATTTGTTGTAGAGTCTAAGATAGATTTATTTTAGGGGAGTGTGTAGGGTTATTTGAAGTCCCCTGTTTATTTAATTAGAATATTCCCTTTGTCTCATTATAATTGCTTGGCCTCATTATTAACAAGTCGTCCACCTGATTCTGTGGGGCCCATGTGTTTTGTAGCCAATGGTCCCATAAAAAGAGTCTACTGTCGCTTTCTTCAACTGTCTTCATATATATATATATATATATATATATATATATATATATATATTGCTGGCTTCGCTTCTGACGGTTTTCCTTTATTTGATTTTAGGTGCAATGGCTTCTGTTCCGTGTTTTCCCTTCACCCGTTCGGAGGCCGCTTTTCCTCAATCACCATCCGACGAGAAAGCGATGGCGATGATCCGGGCTCATGACCCGAACTGCACCAGCTTACTTCTATGGGGAACTTGGTACAGCCATATCATCCGAAGTCGCCGGAGTTTCCTCTGTGAAGTGCCGACAGAGCCCACTTTCCCGTTCTTGCCGATGGACCCTCCGAGGACGGTTTTCGCTGTGGAGATGCCAAATTGAACTCCAATGGGACGGCTCGAGCCTTCAACAACCGGTATCCCGAACCACCTGATCCCTGCTATAGATATCCTGGGACGACGCATTTGTCAGGGTGAGGCCCACCCATGGGGACAGATTTATAAGATAGGGCTCACTCCTCGAGACCCCACGGGCTACCTCCTCTGGGCTCGCTATATCCTTGCTACCCATCGTGCGTGGCTGCAGAAGGTCGGGCTTTACCAGGCAATATATGCGTCGCTCTTCCATCATCAATCCCCGCATGTCTGGTGGGTTAAGGCGCTCTTGAATCAATGGAATCTCCCCACCAACACTTTTCTTCTGGGGGACAGAGAGGTTTCGATCTCTTTGGGGGAATTTTATGAGATCTCGGGGCTGCCAATTCGAGGGACACTTTATGAGGAGTTGCTACCTTCTGATGAACACGTCTTTGAACCTGAGCCCACACCGCTTGACGGCTTGTCTGCTGAGAACGTCGTCCGCCACAAGCGTCCCAGTTTGATTAAGGCGCTAGGTATCTTTGACCGACTGTTCACCAAATCGGAGGAGCAGGGCGTTACTTTCAAGAGCTTCATTGCCTGCTTCCTTCGCGAGGACGTCCTGTCGAAGACAGCTCTTAAGTTCGCAAACATCAAAGACCCCTTTGGGTTTGGTCCGAAGAAGCTGCCAACTGATGAATCGGATCTACCACAGTACTACATCCTCATAATGCCGCCGATGTCTTTCGAATCCATTGCAGCTCCTGGCATGGATGAAGAGACGTTCTTCATGGGGTTTATCAGTGTCTAGCTCAGCTGGTTTGTCATCCCTATGCATCGCCGCTTTATGAGAGCTTCGGTCATCTATCTGGCTCACCGTATAGCTGAGGGAACGCGGCTGGCCATTGGCATCCCGGCATTGGCGCATCTCTATCATGGGTTGGGTGCTGCAGCTAATACTACCACTCCTGGCGTAGATGTAGTAAATTTCTCGCTTCACTGCTTTACGTCTTGGATCGAAATGCACATCTTGGGTGCTTTTGCTATGCATCAAAGGCCCGCATTCTACGACGCTTATACCTTCCCGAAGCTTATGCAATTGGTGGATGCTTCTGCCGCTGACCCGACTCAATTCGGGGCTATTCGGGCGTTAATTTCTCCTTATGCTACTGCTGGCGGGTTGGTTTTTAATGATCGGGTCTTATCTTCTTTCGCGGGTTCAGCCCAGCCGCTTTAGGACCGGTCGATAGATAATGCGCCCTCTTTGAAGCCCCGGGAGGCCACGCGCTTATACGCAATCAGACCGGGTTACCTGGTATTCCGTCAGGATAGCGCGGCCCTCTTTATGCGGTACGATCCGCATCGCTTTGCCCGGCAGTTTGGCTACAATCAGGGTGTCCCGTTTGAGGCTTTCACAGTCATGTCGGTTCCTTCGCTTGAGGCCGTTCGAGATGCCGCCCATCACTTTGTGAGGCTGAACACTGGTTCCCAGTTCATGATCCCCGATGGTGATTACATGCCCCGATGCGTGGGGTCGTTCACGGGCCAGTATCTCCATCGGGTCAACCCGATTATTATTGAGGAAAGAAGGGTACTTCTCGGCCACGGTGCCCCTACTCAGGTTCTGGCCACGGGAGCTACGCTGCGACCGTACGCCCCGGTCCGCTTTCCTCTGAGGGATACCGGCACCGCGCTTATTCCGGGAGAGTCGGGAGTGGATCTTACCCCAACAGCTGGTATGCCCTTGGGTACTCGGTCGCGGGGTAAACGGGATCCGGTAGCAGCGCCACCACCCGGGGCAGCACCGCCCCCTGCGGCATCGACAATGGCGGTGTCATCCTTGGTTGTGGCACCGGGTGAGGGTGGCAGGGATGAGGGTGCTGAGGGTGTTAAGGGCGTTGAGGGCGACGTGGGCCGACGCCGCACTAAGGCTTTGGGGGGGAAGAAACGGTCGTCTTCGGCGGCCGGCTCTGAATCTAAGAGGCGGAGGAAGGTGGCCACCAACTTACTTGATTCATTAACGGAGTCCGAGCCCATACTTCCAGATAAGCCGTTGGTCGTGCAAGAGTCGGACGCTGGTCTTCTCTTCCCGAGCTCGGCTGCCGAGGAAGCTGCGCAATTGGCTGAGGCCATAAGACGTACTAAAGATGAGTCTCAGAATGCAAGGGTTCCGAAGAAACCCTATCCTGCCGTGATCTTCTATAAAGACCCCTCATGGATCCGGCGGTGGTTTATTGGCCCTTTGGAGGAATGGGGAGAACGGGCCCTGAAGCAGGCCGCTTCGGAGGATGCTGCGGACGCGCTTTCCTTATAGACTGGCGGCCACGCGTCCACCCTCGAACCCCGGCGAGCACGCCTCCTTGAGAAGGAGCATCAGCTTGAAGGAGCCAAATTGAAGGCTTCGCTACGCATTGGTATGTTTTTATACTTCTTTGTAGCATTTCAGATTGTTTATCCCTGCATGTATCCTTATTCTTGCGTGAATTGTGTAGAGTCTTCAGCGATGGGGGAGGTTCCTACGGGCTTGTTGAAGCTAAAGCCCGTTGACATTCCCGATGCAGCCTTGCTTGATGTGGAAGGGGCTGACGAGGCTGTTCCTCTTGCCTTAGAGACTCCAGTGGCGGTTCCTGATCACGGAACGCTTGCTCCTTTGGTAGAGGCTCCTTTGGGGGTTGCCGCCCCAACGACTCTTCCTGCAGGCGGCCCAGAGGCCGGAGGAGAGGTAGTCAGGACTACCCTTCCTTTGCTGGAGCCGGAGATCATGGTGGAGGCCGTTGAAGCCGCCACCCCCCCGACTCAGAATGGGAGGAGTGTTGAAGGTAACCTTCTACATTTTAGATTAGCAATCTTTGTGTTGTCTGAACTCTTTTGTTTTCTCAGAATTGCGCGGCTGGTGGCCTCTATCGCTGATTTGTCTCCCCGGCAATCGTTTCATCGTCTGTTGGAGATGGCAGCTCCGCAGGCGATCTCCTCTCAACGCATCGTCCTCTCATCTGGGGAAGGTCAGTGTCGTTCGCCATTTCTTATAGCATCGTTGTTATTTTGCGTATTGACATTGATGTTCTCTATAGTTTTGGAGGCCGATGATGAGCTTGAGGTCCTCGAAGGGCCAGGGGAACCTTCGGCTCCTACTTACATGACCGTAGGTAAGTGACATTTCATTATAGTCCCACTTGTTCTTTTGCTTAAGAGTTTTACTGACATTTTTTAAATCTGAACAGCCCTGCCAGCCTCCATAGCGCTGGACTAACGCATCGCCATGCCGCCCGGCCCTTATGCCTTGCGAGCCTCAGAGCGCTTGGCCCAGTTAAGCCTTATCTCCTTGTCGTCTTTGATCGAGGAGCTTCGTGCTGGCAGCGCAACCACAGCTGAAGCATTTGCCACCGAAGCTAACGGTTCTCTTCCCTTTCTTGCTGTCTATCATAGCGAGGCCGTGGTGCAAGTCTGGGTTGAGTTTTGCTGTCAGGTGGAGGCTTGTCTGCACGTGCTTGAGTGTACCCGCCTTTCCTCGGAGGCTGTGGCTGCAAAGGCGGAGTTGCGGGGGCTGATAGTACAGTGCGCGGAAAACATGGCATCATGCGAGAAGAGGCTTGGCCGAAAATTCTCAGAAAGGGAGTTGGCCTCTAAGGCATTAAGCGAGCTTCAAACCAGCCTTACAGCCAAAGCCAATAAAGCGTATGAACTCTGGCGGGTACTTCAAGAGTCTATCAGAGAGGTGGTGGCTCTTGATAAAGCTGTCGTGTTCACTCGCGAAAGGGTCGAGGCTCACAAGGTCACTGAGAAAGAGCTCGAAGGCCGACTCGCCTCGTATCAGGCCCAGCAGGCTCAGGCAGAGGCTCGTCTTCTGGCGATCCTGAATCATGAAGCTATGGCCCAGCAAAAGCAGGATGAGCTAGCAAAATTGCTAAATCTTCTGCCGGCTTGAAAAACTTGTATCTTTTCCTTTCTTTTTGTTCACACTCCTGAATGAGAGTATCTTCCTTTTGTTCTTTCATGAATTGTACTTTGTATTCATTTTGGTTTATGAATAAAGACATATTTTTCTTCTCAATGGTGTGTCTCCTTTTTATTGAATGTGTTCTGCGGACAATATATCTAGGTCTCCTTGCAGGGCAGCGATGGCTTAGGATTCAGGGTTAAGATCTGCCTCCTAAGACTTTTGAGCTTTATGAGCCGTGAGGGTCTCATAAAGAGTTTTTCTCCCTACAGGTCGAGAGGACCCCATAGGTGTAAGTTCTTCTTAAGAATCGTGAGGATTCTTATGCGGGTTTTCCCTTGGAAGTCGTAAGGATCTCACAAGAGAGTTTTCTTCCTTGCGGGTCGTGAGGACCCGCAAGTGCTGGGTGCGGTCACCCTTATCCATATTCCACGGGGTCAGGGGTTGCTTTGGGATGTTCTCCAGGGTACCATAGTTTAAAGACATCACGGTCAAGGTTAAGGACCTCATAGTCCGTGGGTTTAAGGACTCCACAGTCCAAGGTTAGTTTTAAGACATCACGGTCAAGGTTAAGGACCTCATAGTCCGTGGATTTAAGGACTCCACAGTCCGATGTTAGTTTTAAGACATCACGGTCAAGGTTAAGGACGTCATAGTCCATGGATTTAAGGACTCCACAGTCCAATGTTAGTTTTAAGACATCACGGTCAAGGTTAAGGACCTCATAGTCCGTGGATTTAAGGACCCCACAGTCCGATGTTAGTTTTAAGACATCACGGTCAAGGTTAAGGACCTCATAGTCCGTGGATTTAAGGACTCCACGGTCCGATGTTAGTTTTAAGACATCACGGTCAAGATTAAGGACGTCATAGTCCGTGGATTTAAGGACTCCACAATCCATTGTTAGTTTTAAGATATCACGGTCAAGGTTAAGGACATCATAGTCCATGGATTTAAGGACTCCACAGTCCAAGGTTAGTTTTAAGACATCACGGTCAAGGTTAAGGACATCATATTCCGTGGGTTTAAGGACTCCACAGTCCGATGTTAGATTTAAGACATCACGGTCAAGGTTAAGGACATCATAGTCCATGGATTTCAGGACTCCACAGTCCGATTTTTGGTTGTTGGGACCCGTCACCTCTTTGAAGACGTCGAGGAATTACAACGACAAATATCAAAGGATTGAAGAGATGTACCCTTAAACCAGGTAAAATCCGTCTAGAATCATCATGGTTGATCGTTAGTTTTAAGACATTGCGGTCAAGGTTAAGGACATCATAGTCCGTGGATTTTAAGGACTCCACAGTCCGATGTTTGCTCTGGATGCTTCACACGGGTTCACTTCCGTGCTTGGCGAGGACCAGGCTCCGCTCTGGATGCTTCACACATGTTCACTGCCATGCTCTGCGAGGACCAGGATCCGCTCTGGACGTTTTCCACGGGGTCAAAGAGTGACGTTATCCGCGTTCCACGTAACCAGGAATTTTGCTCTGGATGCTTCCCACGGGTTCACTGCCGTGTTCGGCGAGGACCAGGCTCCGCTCTGGATGCTTCATACGGGTTCACTGCCGTGCTCTGCGGGGACCAGGATCCGCTCTGGACGTTTTCTACGGGGTCAAAGAGTGACGTTATCCGCGTTCCATGTAACCAAAAATTTTGCTCTGGATGCTTCCCAAGGGTTCACTGCCGTGTTCGGCGAGGACCAGGCTCCGCTCTGGATGCTTCACACGGGTTCACTACCGTGCTCTGCGAGGACCAGGATCCGCTCTAGACGTTTTCCACGGGATCAAAGAGTGACGTTATCCGCGTTCCACGTGACCAGGAATTCTGCTCTGGATGCTTCCCACGGGTTCACTGCCGTGTTCGGCGAGGACCAGGCTCCGCTCTGGATGCTTCACACGGGTTCACTGTCGTGCTCTGCGAGGACCAGGATCCGCTCTGGACGTTTTCCATGGGGTCAAAGAGTGATGTTATCCACGTTCCACATAACCAGGAATTTTGCTCGGGATGCTTCCCACGGGTTCACTGCCGTGTTCGGCGAGGACCAGGCTCCGCTCTGGATGCTTCACACGGGTTCACTGCCATACTCTGCGAGGACCAGGATCCGCTCTGGACGTTTTCCACGGGGTCAAAGAGTGACGTTATCCGCGTTCCACTTGACCAGGAATTTTGCTCTGGATGCTTCCCACGGGTTCACTGCCGTGTTCGGCGAGGACCAAGCTCCGCTCTGGATGCTTCACACGGGTTCACTGCCGTGCTCTGCGAGGACCAGGATCCGCTCTGGACGTTTTCCACGGGGTCAAAGAGTGACGTTATCCGCGTTCCACGTAACTAGGAATTTTGCTCTGGATGCTTCCCACGGGTTCACTGCCGTGTTCGGCGAGGACCAGGCTCCGCTCTGGATGCTTCACACGGGTTCACTGTCGTGCTCTGCGAGGACCAGGATTCGCTCTGGACGTTTTCCACGGGGTCAAAGAGTGACGTTATCCGCGTTCCACATAACCAGGAATTTTGCTCTAGATGCTTCACACAGGTTCACTGCCGTGTTCGGCGAGGACTAGGCTCCACTCTGGACGTTTTTCCACGGGGTCAAAGAGTGACGTTATCTGTGTTCCACGTGACCAGGAATTTTGTTGATTGTATCCGCATTTCATGGAGTTGGGATTCGACTCTCAGTGGGAGTACATCGCCGAGTCATGGAACTGGGAGTTGCCACTGTTCCGTTTTGCTTGATGTTGTGTCCGCTGCAACGAGACGAACGTCGAGATGATCTCTAGGCTATCTGCGACTCATCGAGATTTGGCCTCTTCTTCCGATGAAACTTGGGCGAGGAGGAGTGTGATTACCTCTTTGTTTGCGCCCCTGGATGGTATACAGGGATAGATGTAACATCACCTGTAGGGCGTAAATTTCATTTTTATTTTATTTCGTTTTCCGCGATGCTCTATCATTTCAGCTTTTATATCGCGAAGGTCGCGATTGCCCCATCATTTCGGCTATTTTCGCGGTGCCCAATCATTTCGGCTATTTATTTTATTTTTACTCGCTGCTTTTTATTGCGAGTTGCCCAATCATTTCGGCTATTTTTCATGCATACATTTTTACTTGCTGCTTTTTATTGCGAGTTGCCCCATCATTTCAGCTATTTCGTATGCATGTATGGCTTGCTGGCTTTTCGCTGCAAGCTTGGATTTTAGACACCGATTTCGGCATCAACACCGCTACAACTGGGATGTTGCCAGGAGGGAATCATCATTTGCCTTTATCGATGTCGAACAAAGGTGGCTTAGTAAACATGGTTAAGGGTCCTGTCGACTAAGGCTTTTGACTTTCACAAAGGTATTTCTCCCTACAAGTCGTGAGGATCTTATAGGTGTGTTTTCTCCTTGGGAATCGTGAGGATTCCTAAGTGCATGTTCTCTTGTAAGTCGTAAGGATCTTACAAAAGGATTTTCCCCTTAGAAGTCGAGAGGACTCATAGGGGTTGTTCACCGTACGATCATATCCCCAGTCACGGATGGGACTTGGTTAGGGAAATGTTTATTCGTGCCCGTGGATTGTATACAAGGGTCAGTATTGAGCCACTTGTAGGGCAATATCGAAGTTTGTGGGGGTTGCTTAAGAACAGGTTCAGGTCTCTGTAACTTAAGACTTTCAAGTCTTATGAGCCATGAGGGTCCCATAAGAGAGTTCTCCTTACGAGTCTTGAGGATCTCGCAAGTGTATTTTCTCCTTAGGAATCGTGGGGATCCCTAAATGTGTTGCTCCCTTGTGAGTCGTAAGGATCCCACGCGGGTGGTTTCTCCTTACAAGGTCGAGAGGACCCTGTAAGTGTCTTTTAACGAGGTTGCTCCCTTTCAGGTTTTCACAAACATTCGCCGGTAGTCCTGCTGTTTTTACTCACGGAGCCCTTTCGGGTTTTCATCCGTACCCTTTTTGCTTATGGACATACCGTTTTTTTTAATTCTTTTTTTCTAACGAGGTTGCGCCCTTTCGAGTTTTCACAAGACTCGCCGGTAGTCCTGCTGTTTTTACTCACGGAGCCCTTCCGGGTTTTCATCCGTGCCCTTTTGCTTATTGACATACCGTTTATTATATTTTTTTTATTTTTTATATATATTTTTTTATCTCGTCAGCCTAAGGATGCTGCGGTAGTAGTTTAAGGACGTTTCGGTCCTTCGTTAATTTAAGGACGTTTTGGTCCGTCATTAGTTTAAGGACGTTTCGCTCCGTTATCCAGTTTTCGGACGTAGTGGTCCGTTGAGCTTTCTCTATGAATGAGCATGATGCCTCCGGAATATCCATCTTTTTTTGGAACATGTGGTTGTGGCGGTCTCACCTTCCAGTTTTCGGACAGCGCGAGTTTGCCTTGTTGGTATTGGTCTTCAACCCAGTTTTTGAAGACGAAGCAATCTTCGATCGGATGACTTACTGCTCGATGGTAGGGGCAGTAATTAGGATCGTTGACATCTCCTGGCTGTAGCGGACGTTTCGGATTCGGCAGATTGACGAATCCGTTGCGCACTTCCAGTTCAAACAGTTTCCTCGTTTTATCCTGGGGAAACGAGTAAGGACGTCCCAGTCTTTCCTCGAGTGATGGGCGTGGACGCATGTTGTTTTGGCGAACAATCGATTTTGAGTTGCTCGGCTGTTGTTGAGTGTTGGCGACGAAGGTCATTTTTCCCTTTCCTTTATCCCTTTTGTTCGCTCCGTCATTTGCGGGTCCGAGATTCTTTCCGGGTAATATGCCCTTGCACGGAAGAATGTTCTCATAATTCTTCAATTCTTCAGAGATGGATTCCTTGAAGAGCGGGTTGAAGGCTGTTTCTTCATCGGGGTCATTCTCAAAGGTGTGAACTCGTGATCCCCCGGGCTCATCCCTGTGGCAATTGCCGGCGACTCTTTTATGCTCATCTGTCGTATTTTTTCGCTGTCTACGAGCTTCCCGCTTTGTTCTGTTGACGTAATGCCTGTGAGTGACATACTTTTGCCACCAACACTTAAAGGAGTCGCAGTCTTCAGTAGCGTGTGCGATCTTCTGATGATATAGGCAATAATTAGGATACATCTCTATTCCACCGAGAGTGTTTTCTTCAGAGGGTGGTGGCTTCATTCCCATTGATATGGCTTTAGCAAACCTTTTCCTCGTCTTGAATTTGTTTTCATCGGCAGCGGATGTCTTTTGATTTGATGGGAGTGCCTCGACTCTTTAGTCCAGTCGGCGGTGTTTGGCTCCTTCCAGTATGGCCATCTCACGCTCTTGATTGGCTTTAACTTTCAGACGAATCTCATTGAGGAAGGCATCGATCATCTCATCTGACGGTCACAGAATTTCTGGTTCAGGGTCCGCCCCCAGCTTCTCAGCGCAAGGAATTTCCTCATCGTCTGTAAACGAATGGGAAATCATATGACAGCTCGCCAAGTTTTCATCGGATTCATCCGACGAACTCTCTCCCTCATCTTCCTCTTGAAAGACGTGGTTGAGGAACTCCTGGAGCGTGATGGGAGTCCGTGCTTTCTGGTTGTATTCCTCCAGAGCGTCAATTTCTTTTTGTAAGTCCGTGCGCTTGTCGCTAGGCTTCACGGGCTTCTTGGATTTCTTTTTCTTCTTCTTTGAAGATTTTGACGGCTGGTTGCGAGTGCTTGGGCCGCCACCATCGATCTTTGGAGTTGAGCGCGGCTTCAACATCCCTTCGATAATTTGAGGTTCAAGCGGGTTCTTCCATTCGACCGCCGGGCATGTATGAAGATCACTCAGCATCCTTTCGGTTTTTGCTGAAAGCATGATTTCCCATGGAGCTTCTTCAATAAAGGAACAAGTTGCCCTCGGTGTGTCCGTCTTTTTGGGAGTGTGAGGTTGTGGCGGGTTCACCTTCCACTTTTCGGACAGCGCAAACTTACCATGTAGGTATTGATCTTCAATCCATCCTTTGAAGACGAAGCAGTCCTCAATCGGATGGCTTACCGTTTGATGGTAAGGGTAATAATTGGGATTATTCGCCTCACTGGGTTGTGGCGGTCGCCTTGGGTTTGGCAAGTTGATAAGCCTATTGCGTACCGCCAGCTCGAATAGCCTCTTCATCTTATCCCGCGGAAATGAGTAGGGGCGCTTCATTTTCTCATTATAATACCGCCGTCTTTCTTCCAGTTGATCCGCCAGCTTTGGGGCACTGGGTTGCTGCTGAGCGTTTGCAACGAAGGTTGCCTTCCCTTTACCCTTGTCATTCCGAGGTTCCGGCTTCGGGGGAGGCGGTCTGTGACCTATCTAGTCCATCTGGGTCAACTTGTCGATCAGAGCCTGGAACGTAATTGGTTTAAAGAACATCATGAACTGTGAGATAGTTGCATGAGGATCTAGTGTACCCATGAACATGCCTACCGTAGGCGCCTCCTCAATGCGTTGTTCGCATTTC